>OZ012726.1:2500000-5000000 GCA_963942605.1 Poecilus cupreus | reverse complement strand
AATAATTTTTGCTATCAAAAAAGTAAAAAAAATATAAGAATATTTTGTAACATTAATCAGATTAACATAAATCACATTAATTAATTAATACATGCTATTAATAATTATTAATTAATTGATTTATCTTTCTTATTTGTATTTTTAGTATAGTAGCAATTTTAGCATCTTTAGGATAGAACTAACATATTCTTATAACAAAATACTTACATTTCATTGTAAGCAGTAGATAGAATATTATTACAGTTCCAAAATATTTGAAAATAAGGTAGTAGAACAAAAATAATTTGCTGGGGAGAGGGGAGGGGGGGGATTCAATTCAACGTCTGGTAATTGTACTAAAGAAAAAACATACCAAAGTGCTACACCCAGAATTGGGAAATGTGATGTTATATTTATTTACAAGAGCATGTCTATCTCTTCTAAAATGAATTTAGCTAAATGATTATATTGCAGCGCTAAATTAAATAGAAAGTTGCATATCAACTCATCGCATAATATTATTAATGAAAACATTGTTGAAGCATAACTCACATAAATACAACAGAATAGTGTGTTTCTAATTTACTCGAAGCTTTCAAATAATCCTTACTAATAAATCCGGATGCGAATGTTTGTTTACCAAGCTTAACATGCAGATTGAAAATGTTCACCCGTTCGTATATCGTCGAGGAGGCATTATACGTGGACCAAATTACGGCTGACAAGTCCGCCTGAGTGAAACGGAGCATCGGCCTTCGAGCACGGGCCTAAAATTGCAAATTTGTATCGCTTTACGCTTGTAATGTAATCAGACGCCTTAGTAAGTACTCGCTCATTTTTGCCAGCGTTTCTTCTGAATTCTTTCATTTCGTTTTCGTCATTCGCTGCAGTGATACTGACTTGATGAATTCATTTGTTGTAATTATATTTTCAGGGAACAAACACAAACATTTGTTATTAAGATTTATTTACTGATACCAAATTATTATAATTAAAATTGACAGGTTTTATCAATAATTCTGTATTGATAATATTTCAAAATTTAACCAATAATTATATAAAATCACTTCATTTGTTATTCAGTTTAAATAACTGCAACACAAACGTAATTAACAGATGTAATTATTTTGACAATTGTTATTAAAATACTTTGACGAATTACCAATAATTGCATTTCTCTTATTTATTGGTGTACATTAACATGCGACAAATAATAATAATAATTGTTAATATTAAACGTTACTGGATGGAATATTTTCACCATCATACACTTGCCAAAACACGGGTCACAAAAACATTATTTTTACATTAATTTTTAATTACAAGGAGAGCAATTGATATTAAAAAATCGAGATTTTTTCTAATGTCAAATTGCTTGAGTCGTATTACCATGTTTCAATAAAAGAAATATAAATTTTACATGATAAAAATGAGACGTGATCGTGTCCGAAATACATTGGTGTTCTGTGAGTGTGAGATTGAGAAGAATATTGTTAAGAAAGTGCGAGTGAGTTAGATGAGGTTGTTTGACCATTTGAGCAAATGTCAAATGAAAGAGGGTGAACGATTGTGTGGGCATCTGAGGAATAAGTGATAATTTATGATTAATGGTTTGTTGTCTAAACATCTTGAGACAATGTCGAATGAAAGCTTGGTGATACTAAAATATGCGATTGAGGTTGAATGAGAAAAATTGCGTGGGTATCGAGGAATAAGTGGTTGGGTATGATTGACGGTTTGTTGTATGAATGAATAATTCCAAGTGTAAAGAACTGACAGACGAGAATGTATGAATACGAACCAGGTGAAAATGGTGCGTCAAGACAGAAATGTTTGAAGGAGATTGATTGTTGGCTGATTGTGTTTCTGAGTTCATGCTACCCTACTGAGTCCGATATAGCGTGAGTGGTATTTTACAAGAGGATCTGCCAAATCTAATGATTTGTAGTTGTCAAGGTATATATATAAATAAAGTCACGTTATATCCCATTCGGTGGGCTAACAAAAACCTAGAAACACTGTCAACCAATAATCAATCTCCTACAAACATTTCTATCATGGTACACCACTTTCGCCTCGTCCGTATTTATAGTGCGATTCATACATGCTCGTCTATTCTTCATACTGGGACTCATTCGTTCACATTCACATCAATCATACCTTATTCCTCGGACGCTAACCCAATCGTTCGCCTTCAATATCACCCGGATGTATTAGTTTCACCAACCTTTCATTCGACATTCACTCACGATGGCCAAACCACCTCAACTCATTTCCACTTTATTAACAACATTCTTCTCAATCTTACATTCACCTTATACCAATGTATTCTGCACACAATCACTCTCCTCTCGGATTCCTCATTTCCATAACAGTTAGACGTTGTTTATGCTTTTTCATCCACACCCTACATTCAGAACCATACATCAATGTGGATATTAGCATACCATTATAAACACTCAATCGAGCTTCTCTAGATACATTCATATTTTTTGAGCAAATGTACTCAGAGCACCCAATACCTCGCACCCTGCAAACACCCGTCTTTTAATCTCCCGGTCAATACGTCCATCTCTCGAAAACATACTATTAAATTTATAAATTCATTCTTTTGTTCCAAACTCACACCATTTACTGTAACATTACAATCACCAAATCATTCTTCTAAAACACCAACACTTTGCATTTATCGACATTCAAATAATTAAGTAATTTAAGCTCACAATTATCGTGTGAGTAGTTTTTACAAAGAAGAATAAATTTTTACACTTACATTGCCTTCCGATGTTGGCAGTGCTAATGTTAACACGTTTGATGTTACTGAAGGTGATAACTAACATACCAATCAAATCTTTCCTCTCTTAATATTAACCTAACGAACGTTCGTAACAAAATAACAAAATAAAAACTAAAGTAGTAATCTGCCAATAATGAGCAAACTAGCGCGTCTTTTTGCTACTTAGAAGCTAGCAAAAAGCGCAAAATGTGAATACAAAACGTAAAAAGCGATATGCGATACATTTATAGAAACACATCGGAGATTACCCTGGCATTACAGATACATTTAGGTATCGGTTTGTTAAATAGAAGCGTATCCCGTATCCCGTTCGGGAGTGTTTAGGACCATGTGGATATATAAATATTCCGCGTAGTTTCATTCGCTTAATCTCGCGTAATGCGGGATTTTACGTTCGCCATACGCTCGAATTGGAAATGAAATTGTAGCCAACCGCTTTTTTTCGTCTTGTAGAACTGTTATACGCATTTTCCCGTTTTATTGCTCTTATTTAAAGGGGTAAATTAATATACTTAATGGGCTTTTGGGATAAAGCACGCTCTAAATGAAATTCTGGGTTAGGGAATGAAAGAAATCGATGATCACATATTTATTTGTTACCATTCACACCAGAAAGTATTCATATTGCTTATCTAGAACGTATAGCAGAACATACATCACTGTAAGGTTGTATATTTGAATGAATGTTTAAGTGAACATGGTTTTGAACCACGAATTTTCGATTATTAGATGAGCTTTCTAAGAAACCTTAAACCTTAAAGTAATAAAGAAAAAAATCTATGTACGTATTTCGGTAACTATTTTTCCTTGTTACTCACTTGTAAACACCATTTACACAAGCCTAATTGTAAAATGCACCACAGTAAAGCTTACAAGGCTTATGCGAAATAATTTCAAATAATTTTAATTTGATTTACAAATGAGTAACAAGTAAAATGTTGTACAATACACGCAAGGTAACTGTTTTACTGCTTCCAGGAGGTGACAGGCTCGCCGGTCATTTCCTCCATACAGAAGTAAAAACTGTTTTACGAAAATATCAAAATATATATTTTTTAACATGTTATAATTCGTAAATGGTGACAGTAAGAGGAAAATGTCTCAAACAATAATTATAGCTAATCATATTTGAAACATTATTCTAATAAAAAAAATTCTCATTAAACCATAATTTACTGAGATATTTCAAAATAACTTGATAGGGCTTCAAGTACCACTTCCGGTTATTGGATTATCACCAAAAACTAATCAGCTCTTCCAAAGCGGATACAATTGATATATACAAAATATTATCGGTTTAGTAGCTTTGAGAAACCGTAACTTCAGAGATCAACACAGACTAACAGACAGACACACACACAGATATCATCGCGAAACTATTAAAATCGTATTCTAGGGACCCTAAAACGTGCTCATCCAGTAAAAACCCAGTACCCAATTTTTAGCATGATTCCTATATCTCCCTTACAGGATGTGGCGGGAGGTAAAATATAAGTTCGGTTATTTTTTGTACAAATGATATGAACAAAGTAAAAATGTTTGATAATATTTCGGTTAATTTTAGCGCATCCACCTTTATTTCCATATATCGTGCAAAGGTATACTCATTCATTCATCCACAGAAATAGAAATGGCATTGAGAATTACAATATATGTGCGTTCGCTTTTTACTGTTAATCTCTTTATGAAACTTTGTTTCAAAAACATCAAAAAAAATATATATATATTGTTGTTAAAACGGTGTTTTCGAAGTAAGGTATGATAAGGTAAACCTTTGGTAAAATTAGTTTAATTGAAAATATATATAAATTTCAGCCTATTGAATTCCAGCGATAAATTTAATTTCGTCTTCAGGTAAACAGCTCCGCTGATATAAAACAAATTTGGTAATTATTTCAGCTTAAGATCGCTAAAATTTATTAGACTGTTAACCTTTGTTATTATATCTTTGACCTTTGAAAATAACATACTAAAGAACAAGAACACGATCTTATATCGTCTTACGCAGGCAATTCTGTTTACATCATCAAAAACTGCTTTTCCATAATCTTCTCATTCTACAGCGCAACGTTATGAAAATTCCGCTGAAATTATCGCCCCCTGCGCGCAGTTGGCATTTTTGCTCTACGGTGTTGACAGAACAACAATCCGACGCCAGTGTTCGTGAATTTCCAGACAGCTGTCTCATTAATTCCGCTCCCTGTGATGTGTCTTGTACGTATCACACCCCTCCGCCCCTTCCAGAGCTCCAGTAATAATTTCTCATTTCCCGTTAACTGGAGGATAATTCCATAAACATGGAAATCGGAACCGAATCCTGTTTGATAGGATGGATGACGTAAAAAGCCCCGCGCAGGATCGGATTCAGGGATTTTCATGCGAGGGGCGAGATTGATTCGGGAGACCTGAATTAATTTTAGAGCAATCTTAGTTCGAGAACTTGATAGGGACACTAACTACTTTTGAATTAGTTTGCGACACCTGATAAGATTTTGCTAAAAGCGAAATCAACAGTACATAGAGATTGTTTCATAGTTTTGATGTATCCAACACATAATCTCCCACCTAAGCAACTCACAATCTTTACTGAGGTAAATTTGAAGTAATCTACCACTTCAGGTTAAACGATTACACAAAAAATTGTACAGATATGTAACCCGATGTGACCAATACAAAAAATCCCAATAATTTTAATTTTTCAAGCAGGACAAAATATAGAAAAAATTTCAAATTATTTTTTACTCTTGAGATACTAAAAATCCGTAATAGGCCTTCAAGTATACTACTACTTCCGGTTGATGTATTCTACCAAAATCTAATCAGCTCGAATTTCAACATACAAGTTCTAACTATGAAATTTGAAAATGATATTGGCATTAATTTTAATATGGATAGTTTATCCGATAGACGTGTGAAACTTCAGCTTATGTTTTTGTATAAACTGGTCAACAATGTAATATACAGCCCCCCACTTTTAGGTGAATTAAATTTCCATGCTAGGCCATGTAATACTCCCTCCACACAGACATTTCACTGTGATTTCTCACGCACCACTGCTAACTTCTTCAATCCAATCAACGCCATGTGCCGTACTTTTAATAATCATAATAACACATTAGATTTTTGCGATACTTTTTCAAAATTCATAAATAATATAGCTATGTGCCTGAAAGATCACTGAATTTATCAATTTATTGTATATGTAATTTCTACTAGCTGTTTTCCTTTTTTGTTGTTTTTTTTTTCATATGTTATTTGAGACGTTATATTCTATAATTTTACTCTGTAATTGGAATTTTATTTCTGTTGGGTAAGTAAATAAATAAATAAATAAAAATAAATAAATAAATAAATTAGAATCTGTTGTGACCACCACATAACCTCTCGAAAATTTTAATTTCTAATCTATTATTCTATTTTTTTTTTTTTTGTATAACTCAACTGTTTACTGAGATATGTTCAAAACTTTTTGACTTGCCACTCCTTTACATACCGGGGGTACACAGCAAAAAATTTGATTTGCGATTTATAATTTTTGAGGTTATTAATTATTTTTATTAATATTGACAAATATATTTTATTAAATTAATAATTCGTTAAATTAAAATTTTGTCAATACTGAATTTTATTTATTTTTGGATTTATAAAATTTAACAAATAGACTCGTTAATAATAACAAATAAATTTAGCTAACTTATCAATTTGAAATTGTTAAAGAAAGTATGTATCCTTAGTAACAACTTAATTTGTTATAATAACTATGATTTATTGTTCTGCTTCATTATAATTACTAAGATATTATGTCAAAAATATTGTCAATAATTACTTTATTTACTAATATATGTAGTTACGAAATAAACAAAAATAATTTGTTACTTGCTAACAAATTTGATCATCTCGGACTAAAAGTTTATTAAAATATTGTCAATTTTGACTATAAATTATTTACTATATAGAATTGAAATGTGGAATATAGGGATTTCAATGCTATTTTAAATATATTAGTGTAAATTTTTACCTATTCAATTTAAAAAATGCATGCAATATGTTCATTTGTTTTATTTAAATAAATAAATAATCCTAAAACTATTTTATACATTGTCACATATTTTTCGTTCCACATTTCAATTCTGTTCTCAGTATTTGTCTCACTCATGAAACGAAAAAAGTAACTCCGCTTACAGTCTTCATAAAAAAAGTGGTTTACTGAAAAGGCTGACTTACTCCCGGTTTTTGAATAACTGCTCTAATATGTTCGAAAAGCAATATAACAATGCTACCTAAAGTATTATTATTGTTTATTACAATTAGATTATAAACTATTATCTTATTAACCTTTAGGCGTATGTGAATATAATGCCTTGTGAAATGCATTAGAGAAATGAGTACTAAAATGATGTTAGGGAAGCAATAGAGGTAGGCGGAAGATATCATTAGTATTCTGTGAGTATGTGAAGAGGCATTAAAAGAGAATTTGGGTAAAACGTGTGTGAAATTAGCAATCAGTGTAATGTAACACCTTAATTAATGAGAATTCCTAGAAGTTTTCCTGATTAATACGTACCCTACAATTAGAAATTTAACAGTTAATAATGTAGTCGGACGCTGACAACTTCAAGTAGATGAAACATTAAAAATTACGATGACAATTGAATCCTGTAAGTCGCAAGTTAAAGTTTTTAATCGACTGTCCAGGATTTCAAACTTTAAATTGCGACTAGAAATGATTTAAATTAATAAAAAACCAACGCTGGACGTGCTCGGAGATCTCGAGAACAAAGGTGTCTAAATGGATTTTTACGCTCGCTCCAAAATAATAAGTGGAAATTAAAATTAATAAAAACCCTAGAAGATTAAGAGAATGAGAAATCTTTATTATCTGCGAAGTGCTAAAATTTTGCACATTTATGCCAACCGCGGAGACTGCGGCTTTTCCGTCTGCGGTGAAAAACGTTTTATTTCATACGCTGCCGGGAATTTTCAATGGATCCCGACTTTAAACGTTAATAATTTCGTTCAGAAAACTCGAGAAAAATAACTAAGCAAAATATTTAAAGGTCACTGCGTATTGAAATAAATTTTAATTTTCCTTTCTTTTCAAAGTAAACCTTTGGGGACAAATCTTCTCTAAAAAATTCTTGATTTTATGTCTTCTTTCTCGGCTTCCGCTTAAATTTGCATCTCTATAAAACTTTTGTTTTTACGGCTACATCATTGTTATTTATCACTAATTTTATTACTTTTATTTTAGACTCACTAAAATACTCTTTTCTTCACACTGAATTTCATTTCTTTTCTTTTTTAACTCATCGTTAATTGCTTGTCTGCTGCTAGTTTCTACGAACTCCTGAAGAGAAAATATCTTGATATTTTCACCAATTATCTGAACTATGCTTTGCTTTGAATTTGTTTAAATCATATTCATTTTAAAAGCACTCAATTACTTCAATATATTTTTTGAAATAAGTATTTAAAATAAAAATGGTAAAACAATAAATCGACTTAGTGTAAAAATAAAAAAGATATTTTGATATAGACAGCACATAATCTCCTGCAAATTTTAATTTTTGAACGGTACAAAATATACTCGAAGTATAAAGTTATTTTAAAATATCTCAATAACCTACGGATTAATGAAAATTTTGTTATTAGAATAATGTTTCAAATATAGCCATTAATTTTCCTCTTACTCACCATTTACAAATTACAACACGTAAAAAAAATTATATTTAGATATTTTTTGTTTTTTGAAAAAACAAAACAACGGTTGAAATATGTAATTTTTTGACATGTGTCATAATTTTTTGAAGGGATTAGCGTTTCTTGATAGTGATGGCCGTATTCCTGCATTGTCAGATTAGAAATCTATGGCGGGAGGTATTATAGTGCCCAAAAGAGTACAAAATAGAAAAAGATATTCTAATAAAATTTTATATCTATTTTATTAGGTATAACAAAATTAATTCTCACTCAATTATTTACTACGAAATGTTCAATAGTATATATTGTACAACGAGCATGAAATGGTGCGAGTATGAAACGGACATTCCATGCTAGCTGTACATTATACTTTTTCTGCGACCACGATATTATTTTCTAATTTATTTAATTTTAATAATAAATTAGTGCCGCTTTCACCATTCCAATATTTGACAATTCTAAATAAGGATTCTAGCAATGGCACCTGTACTGAAATGAACTGACCTGTATTGTAATATTCACAAAACAAATTCATTTCGCACGATGCTTGCAATGTACCTCATATCCCTAGCAACAACAAACATAAAAATGTGCAGATTTCTAAGTGGTAGTAGAAAATTAGTACATTATTCAACGTGCATGTAATGTGTGCTATTACTGAATGAAGTTTGCATCACGAGCGAAGGCGAGTGATGTAAATCATTCGAATGAGTTATCCAACAATTTTATATGAGCCTTAATTAGTTGGTTGTACTAGCCATTTTTTTTTACTCTGCTTTGTTGGATTTTTCTGTATAAAATGTAGCTCTTTCTCTTTGATTCATTTGCTAGAATAAAGCACACTAAACACGTTTTTAGTGCATTTATTCATGTATTTAACAAACTTTAAAAAGTTTACAAAAGTTTGTTTAGAAAACATTGACATATAATGTTGTTACATTGTACTCGTATGTATACAGTTACACTGATTACAACAATACCAAATTTAAACTATGGTCGTTCGTTATATATGCAAACTGTCAAATAAGGTTTATAAATTATTGTAAAATATATATGAGCTATCGTTCGAAATATGCATTTACATAAAGGGCGCTGCCACCAAAAGTTTCAAAGTTCCTCGTTGGCCAATAGCCACTTAAAACCGTTGTTGACGTAATTTTAAACCGATACAATCTTTGAAAAACAACAGCTAATGTTCTTGTGTTATGCAAATAAAATAACTACTTACTTTTGCAACAGTACAAAGGTTTTACAAATTCGCAGAAAACAATAATTGCTGTTGATTTCATCATTCGGTACATTTCTTTCACGCGATATTGGAATATCTTCAAAGGTAATACGGTTTTTATTGTACATCGACGCCAACTTGTGTAATTATATACCACGGTTAACTGAGAATGGAGACACAAATTGCGGTGGAACTCCAATAGCAACGTTAGTAGAATTTGAATGAAACTGTAATGCTTTGTTCTAGCACTACTGCCATTGTAACTTGCATCCAGTTCGAATAAAGCTAAATTTTGCCGCGGTAATTCATTGTGTGATCATTTAAAACTCCGTACGCCCTTTGATATGCCCTGTTGTTTACTTATTCTACGAACTTGCATTCCTGTAATCCGTCAAAAACATTTTCAACCTATGTTCGCAAAGAAGTCATTTGCATACTAAAAATGGAGTAGCAGTAATTTTTAACTCCTGCATGTACAGTGCTAGTGTAAAGTCTGGACCCATTAGCAAAAGTGTAAATTCAAAAGTTGTTCAGAATTTTAAAATGCATTCATTTGGTTACGCAAATGTTAGTATTTCACGATATATCAATCAAATTAAAATTAATATTTATTAGAAAAATTAATATGTTCATGGAGTATTAAACAAAATCGAAAAATATTTGACATTTCTTAAAACAGTTTTAGATTTATTTGTTAGTTTTATATTATTTTCAGTAATAATATAACAAGAGAGTGAGAACAAAATGAAAATTATTTAACAGATCTTTCGAAAACTTATGGGCTTTCGTGGCTATTGCTAAATGGCAACAAGTTTGAGAAAGATACTGGAGAATTATTTTCTAATTTATTGAACTAACCGCAGGCAGCCTTGCTTAACTTGCTAGTATAATAATTATATGAGGGATTAAGATAATCATTATACACGAAGATGAAGTTTGCATCACGAGCCGTAGGCGAATGATGCAAATCATCCGAGTGAATAATGACCATAATCCCGAATATAATACTATACTTTTTCTAGTCCTGTAAATTTGGAAATCGCTTTTGAAAATGATCTAAATTCGTTGAAAACACACGTTGAAAAACGTCAACATCAAAATACACAAGGACAACTAATTACATGTCAAACGACCGTTGCTTGGTGATCCACATCACGTCTTTAAAATAACCGTGAATTATGGATTTCTGGCTCTGTGATTGATCAAGAAGAGTGAATTATGGGTACTATAATTCATCGAAAATATTGAAATAATGGGGATATATTTATACAGGAGTAGAAAAAATAATAAATCTTAACCTGCTTTTAAAATGTCAAATACTTGAATGTTTTAATTATAAAAGAAACTCTTATAAATCAGCCCCATGCGTCTTCTTCAGGAACAGAAATTTTTTAAATGAAATGCTTAAATTATGTTTTAAAATATTATAATTTATTTTACGTAGTAATCATTTTAATGTCATAGTAAAGCAAAGGACGATTTATCTACCATATATTTAGTAAAAATTACTGAAGTATTGAGTTGCGCGCAAATTAACTGATTCCCCAATAAATTGACTGAACGGTATATTTATTTTTCAGTTGAGTCTGTGTTTGAACCCAGACCTTTGGGCATATGTATCAGAAACATAACTATACTTAATTATTTTTCATTCTTTTGAGCAATTACAACTCGAATCCAAACACCGATATTAGCCGGGATTCAAACTTAGAACGCTTGATATTCAAAGCTACAGCATTTTATGAATTTATTATAGGTAATTATAAATTACATCTACTAAATTTAAGAATGGTGAATACTGAATATGGTCTATAATTATTTGGTATTTTAACTCCAATCTAAACTTTTTAAATTATTGCAATTAAATTGCGAAATATTTGGAGAGATGTCGTACATATTGTAAATATTATATTAATTCTTCTTACTTATTTATTTTCTGTTTTGATTTCAGAATGAACCCCGCCATTCTTTGGAACAGCCGACCAACTCGCGGTAAGTGTAATTTTTCTTTTGCACTGTTAAAAAATTTAAATAATTCTTTTCCAATATTATTGAGAAACGTCGCATTTATCTCAGACATATGACAGAAGTTTATTTTCCAAATAAATCATCTCTATGGTCGTTAGCCGAACTTCGCCCTTATTTTTTGTATTCGGAAAAGGAAGTCGACCTAAGGACAACTGTAGATTTAATGTTTCTTCTTCAACGTCGGGTGGACATTTCTGCCTCGGACAAAAACATAAAAAAAGCTGTCTCCAATCAGTTTAATAGTATTTCTTAGTCGATAAGGGGACTTTCAATTTTCTGTTTTATATTGATTTTTGTTAAATAGGTGACCTACAACATACGCAACATGTGCCAAACAAACTAACCTATTTTCTTACTGGCCCAGATTCGAATCAAAACATGAGATATACTTTTCCTTTTGCCTTTAAGGAATACTCTTTACTGGAACTTTTAACTACACAAAATTGCGCCGATGTTGTACAAGGGCACACTGAATACAAACCTCTTTCAATATAGCACTGACATTACTTCTATATAAGATCTTTACGTATTTCTTTTATTATTTCTATTACCGTAATTGAGACGTACCTCACACTTTTATGTTCGTGTTTTTTATTATTTTGAACCGACATCAACGCTACAGGGTAAAGTTTAAAATAATAGAGGAAAGTAACCAAATATAGAATAGGATCCTAATGTGGAATACCGCCATTTCTCTTACTGTTATTAAGATTTTCATACAATTATTATACTGTTAATTAATTTTTAAAATACAAGACTCTTATTAGGTTAAGTGAAAATATATGACTGATTATAATTACTATAGAGAGCGCATATATATGCACTGATTTTTTAAGAAATATGCACTCACTATAACAATATATGCAGCAAAATAAACAAAAAAAAAATCTTAAATTATTATGTAAAAAGTATAAATGAATACATTATAAATTTTATTGTATAAAACAGTCTTAATCCTGATTAACAATTAACAAATATACTACTAATATAATAAACTAAGTCTAGAAACTTGAACATAATACTATGAGATTATGACATATTTACGTAATTACAATAACAAATGTTTCAAAATTTTCGAAACAAAAAGTGAAACATAAGTAAAAATATATCCAGCTGAGAATTCTCGGTCTTATATTTATTTTACCCACTTTTACCAGTTTATTTTATTGTTTATTTCTTTTTCCGTTGTATTCTTGTTTTTATATATCAAGGTGCATTACCAGAAATTTCATATTGTTTACCACTAGACAAAGTCATAAAAATGATAAAATATGCAATTATATGCAACTTTTGTAAAAATATGCATAAGAAAATTATTACTATTTAAAGATATACAAAAAACTAAAATATGTTTGAAAAGCTGAAAAATTTACTGTCAAAGCTGAAAATGAGTATTTTTAAACAGTTTCTGAAACGTGAATTTATTTTTTATTTATTTTACTTATAAACAACTTATTAACCATCTATTGCATACTGTTCCCGAACGGGAACATAAAATTTAAAAAATTTTTTTTCTTTTCTTATGTAGTTTACATTCATGGCAATCATGTTGTAACATTTGGGAACATTATATACACTTTGTCAATTGCCAATTAGGTTATTCCTTCCAATTTGACCAACATAAAAAAAAAATGTTTTACTGGAAAAAGGATAATTACAGAAACTGAGATATAAAATGTAAAATTTGAAGGAAGCAGTTTATTACCTGCTGATATATTACAGCCAAATACACCTTTACAAAATTTCCAAAAATTTTTTTTATCTGATGTTTTCCTAGAAGAGGTTGTTTATCAAACAATTTTGTATAGTACGCGAAGACGACCCAATAGACCAAAGTTCTATTGTAAGTTGAATTTGTTCATAAAGTTCCCAATAGTGAACAAAACTGTAAAAAGAAATTTTTTTTTATTTTTGGAAAAAAATTTATGTAACACACTTATTTTAAATATAATGATATTTCTTTTGTAAAAAATAATGTTTTTGAGCCATTATTTGAAAAAAATAATAATTCATGCAATAGAGGGTTAATTCCAAAATTTTTCAAAGAGTTTAAATATAATGATTCACTTGATTAGGGATGCCACGAATGAACTACCTTAAGAACAAATTAATTCTGTTTTAAAATGTGATAAAGTCGGAATATTTTTAATATACGTGTGTAATTCACTATAAAGAATAGATGAATAGATTCAGGAGAATAGGTATATATCGTACATCTGCCTACCTTATGTACCATTTTTGTAGTACTTGATTTAGTTGTTTACTGCCCTAAAAAGATTTAAATGAATGTTTTCTGATTGAGGTGCAATAAGAGCAACAACAATGTTTCTTCGAAAAGAGAAGATATAAAACAAGGCCACCGCTAATTTGCGGTTTTAGTGTAGTCAATTGCAAGGAGTAGTTTCCGTAGAGAAGGAATTAATTAAATTTCTTGACGTGCGCTCATTATCTTAAAGCTTGTGCTCAGCTTCCCATGAACCAAGACTATCCTAGACCAGCTCTTCCAGAACTTTTTACTAAAGCCCACTAAGAATTCCGCCACAAAGTAGACTTTTTTGTTTAGCAAATATTTTTGTGTCGTAGAATCTTTGACATTCTTACTAGTGGCATTGTTGTCGAGCTTCTATAGGTAACATATTTTTTATCATAAGATTCTTACTGGATTACAATATTGTAAAAAGTATTTTCTATAATATAAACTTATAAAGTGTGTGGATCGTGGTAAAAAATTGCTTATTATGAGATATTTATTTCGAATTTTATTTGAAGTTTATTTGCTATTACAATTTGAAAAGTTTTATAACGGAAAAATCATATTTGCTTTTAATATTTTTCTTGGTAATACCATTTTACAAGCAAAAGGTATTTGAGTAATATACTGAGATCTACTCTAAACAAATTGTCACATTTAGAAATGTGTGATAATATATTTTTTCGACGACCACTACGAAAAGTACATAAATTCACACGCTGAACTATTACTGAAAGTTGATCAATGCATATCACTAGCAATGCTGTGTAATATGAAAGCTCGTTAGCCAATGAGATTCGTCCGTAACTGTGTGATATAATTTTATCACACGTTTCGATAAATGAGCGAACTAACCTAAAAATTTGTATTTAATGTTTGATAGTTGCAGATAATTTGCAGAATTTACACGGATTAAGAAGCTTTGACCCTAATTTATCAGATTTTAACATAATTATTGGTGAATTCTGAT
Organism: Poecilus cupreus; assembly: GCA_963942605.1. Taxonomy (NCBI): domain Eukaryota; kingdom Metazoa; phylum Arthropoda; class Insecta; order Coleoptera; family Carabidae; genus Poecilus; species Poecilus cupreus. The sequence goes on along the minus strand of OZ012726.1, from coordinate 4,985,047 downwards.
AGCAATGACGTTAACATAACCTGTTTTAATATTTTTCTGTAATTTTATAGTTTTCTTTTTTTACTTAATTGTAATCGTTGGAAAAGTATCGTGTACAACACGTGCTCAAAGGGTATTTCACACCCGTGTGAAATATCCAACTTTCAGCACTAGTTATACAAATATACTGTATTTCAATAAGTAATTAAACGTCATGATAACTTCATTTTTCATATCAGAGTTTCTCAGTAATAATAAGAGTGAGAGTGAGAATAAATTGAAAATAATTTGACAGATCTTTCGAAAACTTGTTGCCAGGCAATAGCCACTAAAGCCTGTATGGCTTGGGTGGCAATTACTAAATGGCGACAAGTTTGAGAAAGATACTGGAGAATTATTTTCTAATTTATCGAACTTTCGAGTTATATTTAATTAGATTATTTTTTTATTTCATCATCAGGCACGTCACTAAATCTATTTTTTTTTTTATTCATTTTTACTTGTGTTGATGATAACTATCTATCTGACATCTGTCAACAAAAACAAAAAAGCTACAGAGAATATTGCCGGGAATAATGACAAGTGCATTATTCTCAGCATAATAATGACAGGATTGGTTAAAATGGAGACACGTGACATACAAAAAGCATTTCATTGGTTTAAAGAAACGTCAAAAAATAATCATGTACATTCCATAATAATTAAAACATGTCATCACGCCATTTACCCATTTTGGGTGTTGCACCCGGAATACGTAGATATATTTTTGTGCGTGAAAACGGTTACCATCCGTCAAGTCACTGCCCCTAAAAACAGAAAGTATGCTATGAATTGTGGGCGAATGTTTATGCAATTAGATTACATGGTATAAAATCTTTAATAATTCTTATTTGCTTCTTCCATTTAGATTATCAACTCTTCGTTGTTATATTTTAATGGTTTGTTGTATAAACAAATATAAAGCAATAAAAATTATCAACAGAAAAAAAGAGTTACAAAAGAAAATTGAACACCCAGTAGAAAAACTTATACTGCAGATACGTTGGCATTTTAATTTTAATAATAGGTTCTTGAAATATTAGATCGACGGACAACTCGGTATAGCTGTCATATCACGAAAAGTGTGAGTGTTTTGAAAATAGTAGTAACTGTAATTCTATAGTTTATAATTTGCAGATTAAATATGTTTAGTTTTAAGTTAACAATTTTTAGTTTAGAGTTTTGCCAACGTTCAGTAAATGATGCACAAACAATAAAAGGACAATTTATGCAATTTAAATAAAGAAGCACAAAGTTTCCATGCCGCAGAAGTACAAACTTCTCTGTTTTAGTGTTCGCGAGTTTGAAAGGATTGGCTGTTTCATTTGAATATGAAAAAGAGCATTTGTAAGTGGTACGCACGTACTAAGGCACTGGCATCGAGTTTATTTATCCCCTCATTCGTTATTTAGCAATTCATCCAGCGTCACTCTGGAAGTCAAACGGTTTTAAAAAATAACAGAATTTAACCCATGCGGAGGGATTGAACTGAACGGAACGTGTATTGCATGTCATGTCGCCGGATTGAAAGGATAATGATGTTGAGACGACAGAAACATTTCAATGTAATAAATAACGAAACAGCGTCTTTTCAATGCTGAGCAAAAAAAGCTATAAATTAAATTACGTCCCGCGACATGATCGGGAGTTGGTTTAGATTTTGTCGCTGGTGGTTGCTGCTGTCTCACTCTAACTCACTCTTCACCGGCCCCCTTCCTGCAGGAGGTTGTGTTTGAAACGCGCAAAGATTCCGCATCCGGTTTCAGCGGAACTCAAGAGGGACAGAAATTATATTATTGTGCAACACGACAATAAGTACTGGGTTTCACTCTGGTTCACAACTTCGGAAAGGAATTAAAGAAAACAACCTTTAACTTTTATGAAATGAAATTCATATTTTCTTAAATGGAAAGGGGTACTTTTTTCATTGGAATGGATAGCACAAAGTATTCCCTTTTCGACGATATAACATGTTCCTATACCTAAAATTAAAATTAATATCACATAGTTCAAAGAAACATTAACATTTTTTGAACAAACAAGTTATTGTTTTTATTATTGATACTCCTGTCATCAATTTGTCAACAATTGTTGTCGATGTAAAGCCATTGTTGACAGGAGTATCAATAATAAAACAATAACTTGTTTTGTTCAACGGCCTACCTAAAGTTATATTTCCCGTATTTAAAATGTAAATGTTTCTTTAAACTTTGTGGCCTTAATTTTTATTTTAAATATAGGAACATTATATCGTTCAAAGGGGAATACTTCGGGCTATCCATTTCAGTGAAAAAAGTACCCCTTTCTATTTAAGAAAATATAACTTTCATTCACCCCGCCACATAACCCTTATAATTTTATTTTACCAACCGTACAATAATGTCCCCCTGTATAGAAAATAAACAAAAAACTTTTATTTAGAAAATAAGTAATACAACTATAAAATACAATATATTTTCTAAAACTGCACTATATTAACAATTAAACAATTTAGATAATTATAAAATTTATTAAATACAGATCTAATTTTTCGAGATTGTAAACTAATTTTTTATATGTACGTTTTAATTATAGTAATATTCTTTATTTTGGTCTAGGATTATTTTGGAAATAAATTAGCAAACATATATCACGAACAAACTATTAATTGTATGAAATTACCAATCGATTTTTTTTAACTGTAATTACACAAGAGCTTTTTATTTTGCCGGATAAATTTCTGTTTCTAACGAAAACTGTTTTAATAAAATCACTGCACCTAAATAATGCTCTTATCACACTTATATCGTAAATATCTATAGTGTTGCGGTTGTTTAAAGGAAATAATTTAACTTGAATTCCTATAATGTTCATTTTAGAAGTTCAGATTAAGGAAAACTTGGGCATATTTGTTTGCCAAGTAGTTTGTAAAAAATAACAATGTAATATAGTTAAATATTCCAGACGATAAGATTTCTTTCGTCCTAAAGGGACTTTGAAAGTGGGTTTCTGTTGAAAAATGTTGTTTATGGTAACTTTTGAGCCTATGTGACAACAAAGGTCGCGGCTGAAAAATTCAGCTGAATTTATATTACAGTTCAGATATCGAGCCATCAACATTTTGACCTAACAAGAGTTCCAGCGTAGGAAGGAAACGATTTAAGAATAAGAGACAGAAAAGTAGTTCAAGGATCAAAGTATGTTGCGTCCTAATACCGCGGGAATAACAACAAGTCCTTGCTTCAAATGAAAGGAGGGAAATTTGTTTGCACGAAGAAGTAAATAAAACAGTAAAATTGCTTCTATGACTTGAAGGATTATTTTCAACATCTTTTAATAACTCTTGAGAATCATGTCGTTATATGTACACTAAGATGAAACGAAAGATTTTATTTAAGGATTGGAATATCTGATGTAAGTTTTGTAGGAAGAAGTACGTACAGTCGTATATTCAACTTATCTTGAATTATGGCGTGATGGTATGTATGTCTCTATTTACAAGAAGCAAAACTTTTATAATAAAATATCTTACAACTGGCAAATAGTTCAAAAGCAGTGAGAATCTTAGTGACTGTAAAATGGGGAAAACAAAATTTACACCCGTGAAAACACACACATCCACATGCTGAGGAAATTTATAGTTATATTTACGTTCATTACCTTACAGTTATTGTTAGAGACATAATCTAGAATTCTAATATAAAGAGCAATAAACAACAAACTCAATTTTGTCACTTCGTTATCGTTTTCATATGATAAAAACTTTTTGCATTTAGTCCGGGTATTATTATAACTATACTGAAAATCACAAGTTTTAGCAGTGTACATAGGCAATGACAATATGGAAGAAATCTTAGCATTGTTGCAAAGTTTACACTGACATTATTTTTGGTATATCAATAATTCTTATTTCTTATAAGACAGTGGTGCCAGTAAAAAACAGTACTTTTCAACAAATTTTAATATAGTTATTTGTATTACTAGTCTAGAAACTGCACTTTTACGAATGCGAATCGCTATTGAAAATTACACTTTCTGTGCACTAAATAAAACTTGAAAATTTTACATTTCGCACAGTCGTGTGGAATAGAGTGATCAATAAATTGACATGCAAGTGTGAACAACTTACTAATTATACAATACTGTATGATATTAATATGTCCAGTATAATAACTTTTATATATCATACAATAATAAATAATTATTTCAGAGTTTATATAAATCTTCGTTTTCAATATTGAGATTACAAAAAAAATACAATTTCAATTTTTAAATAAAATACGGCATTAGTTTTTATATTACAATCTATAGATTTATAGTTGGTAACACTGCGCACATCTGTGCTTGCGCTGTCTTCATATAAACGTCAAATAATTTGATTTTGAGATGTCATTTCTTGATTCTGAAGAATATGAATTATTATTATTAAACCTTGACAAGTCAAAAATATGATCGTAGAAAAAGTATATTGTGCAACAAGAGTAGAATTACCTATTTCACGCTCGTGTGATTTCAGCACTCGCACAACTCGCGTAAAATAGATAACTTTCTGCACTTGTTGCACAATATACAATTTCGTGTCAAATTGTCATAAATTTATTACATGAAATTACTGATTTATTTGCCAAAAGATTTTTTTTTATGTTGGTAACATCGGATCATTTGTAAACAAGAATACGAGAGATGTATAAATATAATCAATTCGAAAAATACGATGACATTTATTTATTTGATATTTATTTATTTATTGGTTGTGCTCTTTAACAGAAAATTTTATTATTACTACATACATTTGAGCTTACAATTAATAATTTAGCTTTAAAATTGATGGAAATCTTTATCCTGTACAAAACAAACGCAAAAATTGACAGCCACTTGATACCTATCGTAATCTTACAAAAGTTTCTATTTTTTGTTGGCCTAGGCCTGAAACCAAGCAGTTTTTGGGCAATATTCATATATGTAAAACTAATGTTTTTGGAGTAATTCTTTATTTCCATATATGCTAAGTGATCTTATAAGAAAACTTAAAGAAGATTATTTAAAAGAGAAATATTAGAAGTCGTATAAAAATTTAAACATTTATATTCGAAATATACATTCTACGTATATTGTTTTTTAGTACCGCTCTAAAAATGTTCCCATTTCCAACAATGATGTACAAATTTAGTATATGTAAAGACATTCCAACTTTCTATGATGATGTACAAATTTTGTTTATGTGAAATTTTTCACAAACAAACAGTATTAATATTGAATAGAACTTATCTGAAGAAAAACTCACTTCCATGGTCCACGTTGTTGAACGAATAAGTTGACCCATTAAATTATGTTTTAAGGTTACTTGTTTCCAAGCGCCACTTAATACTATTTTTTCCTTTAATTAGGAATAAAATTTGATACAAATCAAAAGGAATCAACCATTTTTGAGGTAGTACATCGCAAGGTTGACCAATGTAGTCAGTACATCTCTCAAACGTTCGTTTCCTTCCAGTTATTGTGAGAGAAATAACCTAGAATTCTAATATAAGCCATAAACAACAAACTCAATTTTGTCACTTTATCTTAATTCGTTCTTATTTGATAAAAACTTTTTGCATTTAGCCGGGGTATTATTATAACATCATTAATTTGTAAGACAGTACAACTTATAAATGATTCATAAAGTCGAGGGTGGAAAATATGTTTCTTGATATTGCACTAGGGCGATGTAAAAGCTCCATGATTGCGTCCGGGCACCGAGCTGTCTCCCGGCTTATTTATAACCACGCCGATACCGAAGCGATTATTGGGGTAGATGCCGCGGACGCCTGTGGTAAAACATGCTCTAATTGATGCACGCTTTGATCTATACGGAGAGTATTTCCGCACCAGTTTTTCACTAATTATCGCCGAGAACAAAATTGCCTTGCTTTCATTTACATGCAAATCTATCACTGGAAATTTAGTGCGTCATAATTAATGGAAATTCACACAGAGCCCAAAGAAGTTGAGCAGTAGTTTTTTTTATAATATCCAGGGATATCCTGCCCTATATGTAATAATTTATAGAAACAGATTTTCATCAGGCAAATTAATTACAAAAATATACAAGGGAGCTTTAATAAACTCGATTTCTATGATACTAAAAACAGGCAGAAACAGCCAGTTTCATATCTACGGAAGATTTGTGCTCTACCTATCTCGTCGTAATGAAAAGTGCTCAAATAATGTGAATCAAATCAAAGGTAACTATCATAATAGCTTTTAACATACCTAGCGATGTTATGAGTATCATCATCAGTTTGAAAACCGCGCTCGTAGAGCGAGGATTTTAAGACAACTAAGGCCTGTTATGATTCATAACATTAGTGGTTTGTTCAATAGTTTACTGGTTTCAGACTATAAGGCCGTTAACGTCATTAATAAATATTATTTTTTTAAATTCTTTTACACATATCGTCTGTCATAATTTTAGAAAATGATCAAGCAAGTCTTTGTTTTTATTTAAAACTATGGTTACAGTTGTTTTATATTATATTTATAAATAATTTTTTTACTTAGACGTCAATCGTGATAGTTGATAGATAAAAAATGGATTTTGGCGATGCTGAATTGCCTGAAAATATTTGGAACGCAGCAGGTGAAGCTCTGAAAAGCTTAATTCCGTCTGTATTAATAAATAGCGTTATGTTATCATTGTGTTTTATTTTCATTTTCTTTACTATTTTGATAGGTCAGTATGGTAATATTACCGTACAGCATAGAGTTATTGCTGACTCCAGCTTACTTTTGTGCATGTAAACATAGGTTTAATCTCCTGAAACTGATAAATTATGTTACAATTTAAATAATTTTTAAATACATAAAAACTATCATAAATATTAGGGTCGTGAAAAAAATAGTATGTACACCGCAGGAGAAAAGTGTATTTTTTTCCTTGTCGTATTGTAGCCCTCGTCTACGGCTCGTGCTTCAATTTACTCCACGGGAATAAACTTCTCTCCCTTAATGTATAATATACTATTATGGCTCGTTGTTATTGGAGACGAACGGCAAAAATTTTACGGCTTGTTGCTATTAGAGACGAGCGACAAAGTAAAATTCCTCAGAAAATATCAACTTTGTCTTCACAAATGCAAACGCTAAAATCAACTTTCTATATCAGTTATCGGAAAATATGGTTTGTGACATATACATTTATAACTGGTTTTTATTGTCTTGAATTCTTGAATAAAATAATTTAAAATATTAAAAATATATACTTGGCCGTAATTATAGTTACCATGGCAACGACAGTAGCATTAGATTGGTGAGACTGGTGATTAGTATATCAAACTACTATCTATAGCAACCGTATTTGTCTTTGGTGATTGAAAATATTCCAGGCCAACTATCCTTCTGTGTGATCCGAATTTCCCCGGATTCATTAGCGAATGTTTTACTTGCATTAGCAATGTTGCTGACAGTCAATCAACAAACATCCTAAAGGACCACTCAACTGTATCGGTGGCCCTTTATCAGAGCTATAAATTATTTATTTTATAAACCTTAACCACAGTTGCAGTAAAAATAATATTGTAAAAGAACACTTAAAAGGAGAAGAGCACAAAAAAAAATATTCATGATTTCCTGTGAAAATCTCCGAAACTCTTGGACAATATTTGAAGAAAGTTCCGCAAGTGGAAGGCAGAGAAGTCAGTGCGCTTAGTGAATCTTATGAATGGACAGTTCGTGCACCTGAGTGATTTAAGAACGTAACGTGACGGTATGTCGACAGCGGGCAAGTTGGCGTCGCGGAAGCGGACTCTGCGGTACCTGTCTCTGCCGGATGATAACTCAGTGCTTCCGGGGCCGAAGTTATCGCGCAAGTATCCCAAGCACGCGGGGGCGACACTAGAATCCATTCTCGCTCCATTCTTTCCGTTAATAATTTAGTACGCGCCGCGATCGCAGATAGCAGTTTGCAAACTCAATTAAAGCTATCTGTATCTGAGGTTTGTTTTGTATCCGGCCGAAGATCTATCCGCCGCAACTACAACACCCCATGCCCCGATTCTCGCCGTCTGAGGTATTCTCCACTCGGCTGTGATGTAGCGTACGTGCTTATGTCCCTAAAACGGAAGTTATGCCGCTGCAACTGGGCCCCAAATTACAGAACACTAGGAATGTCATTGTCTAGCGCCTTGCAAATGGAATAATTGACTGCTCGCAATATTAGCGCCGCGTAATTTCAGTGCAGAAGCCAGTTGTAAAAAGTAAATGTTCCGTGAAATGTGGTTAAGTATATTTACTAATCGTGAAGTGATTAAGAATCAATCAGTTGATCAAACAGAGAACGGCGACGAAGGAGGAGGCGACTCGGTGCCTGGCGGTGCCGACGAATCGTATTCTTTTTTGTGCTTGGCATTCTCTGTCTCTAGGCGTTCGTTCCTCTTCGCGCGCATCGCAGGACGAGTCGACGCAATAATAAATGCCAACAAAAACGGAACGACAGCAAAACAAATAGAGGTATTAAGATGTAAAGCAATTTAAATAATTCACAGGATACTTTTAGCCGTGATTTAAGAATGAGCAATATTAATCGAGTGGAAATAAAAACGCGCATTAGTCGCTGTCGCTGGGAGACGAGAGCGTTGAAAATGCAGGGCTGGACCGATTAAATCGCATCGATTGTCATTGATGTGCGGTCTCTAGCTTTTAAATCATCACTTTTGAATGGCTAGAAACTTGGCGAATTAGAGCGAACGAAAGTAAATCCACCCACATCCCCTTTACCACCAAAAACGAGACACCTTAAGTTGATAACATCAAATATCTAGGAATGCATCTAGACTTGGCGTAAACACATTTGGAATAAACGGAAGTATCTGGGTTGGAAAATAAAACAGCTGTATTTGCTAATCGGCAGAAAATTAATCATATCCACCGACAAAAATTGCTGCTATGTAAACAATAATCAAACTATAGCAAGAACCTACAACATCGAACTCATCGAAATATTTCAATTAAAAATCCTGATTGTTAATGCTCCATGGTTTGTTCCCAACTGAAATATTTTAGAAAAAATTCAGATGGCTTCCGTTAAAGATGAAATCCCCAGACTGAATACGAAATACATTCAACAATATAGTAATAGTACATTATTCAATGAGCATGTAATGTATGCTATTACTCATGAGAATGAAGTTTGCATCACAAGCAAAAGCGAGTGAAGTAAATCATTCGAATGAGTAATAGGCATTACATGCGAGTAGAATATATCCACAACATTTCGTCAAAAATTTGTTTTGAAATTATCAGATGAGTAGAATTTTTGCTTTGACAAATACAAAAAACTGTTTGTTTATCAACAGACAAATTGTAGCAACCATCACTAGGCTACGTACTGTTGTAACAAAATTTTGATGTGATTTGGCATTTAGCAGAAAATCTTAAAATTACTTATTCAGATAAAGTTTTAGCTTAAAAATAAAAATAAAAGTATGAAAAAATGAGAAAATTAGTGTTTTTGGCTTTTTATATGGATAAAATTACTTAAAAGTCATTTTAATTTTTTTAACAGGAAAGATTCTAATTTAATATAACGAATGCATAATATTAATTCTTTGAACTGTCAATATTATATCATTAGCAACAGTAACAAAGGTCATAAATGTATATATTATTTGACAGTTGTGGATAAAAAATATACTGGCCATGAAATTCGTGCAGTGCGATAATGTTAAACGTTAAAAACTTCACAGCCCTCTAAATTTACTGGACCGATATAAGTCAATTGTAATTATTGTAATTAGATACTACCATAGGGTAGTTTCTTTCCCTTGTCATCTCTTCTATAACAAAAATTAACTGAATATCTTTGTATAGATATATAATTCAGAGAACGTATTATTGTTTTACTGTCAAGACGATTTCAAAAGATTAAGTTTCAAAATATGTTTGTACTTATTGTTCTGAATTTGAGTTGACAGGAGTTCTTACGGTAAAATTTATTGCGAGACGTGTTTAAGTTATTTTTGTTAGTTATTTAGTTTTAAAAGTTGGTCATTTGAGTCTCGGCAAATATTCCTAAGTTTCGTCTTGATGCATCGTGCGTGTTGACAAATTTATGTCTCCGGGTTAGGCTTTGCTAATCCCTTGTTTAGTTAGTGTTTTTGTTCAATCTTTGGGTTGGCCCTTGCCGAATTTCTCACCCCGCGTACCTACCCGCATATGGGGTAGTTGGGTCCGTTTGGTCAACTCGAAGTTAGTGGGTGTTTAGCTTTAGTTTCCTTAAGACGTGTTCGCACTTCTTGTATGCGATGCAAGATGTAGCGAAAAGAGAGTCATTTTAATTGGTAAACATATTCATTCAAATTATTGTAATTTGTCATTCCTGTATATCTATTAATTTTTTTAACGTTTTATTACTTTATATCATCCATTAAGTTTGATCCATTTCCTTCCGGTTGCTCATCGCTCATGGTTTTAGTTTTATTTAGTTAGAAAGTACCCCCATGTTAAACTGGCGCAGTCGGTAGGATTTAGTAAATTAGAAAGCATCCCAGTGTTACAGTAAACATGAATGGGGGATCACTCAAAAAATAAAAAATTAGTCGGTGTCGCAGTGAGAGGAGAGTGTTGAAGATGCAGGGTCGGCCCGATTGAATGTCATCAATTGTTATTGATTGCTTGGTCTCTGGCTTTTAATAGCGGCAGATCCGACAATGTTACGCCACGTCATCATTTTTCAATAGTCCGATAGCAGGCCGACTGTCAAACGGCGGGCCGCATTCATCGCGGAATATCGCGCGGGATGATAGATGGACCCGAGGCGTAGGCACCGCGCACGCACATGCCTATGTGCTTAATGGAAACAAATACAGAGCGCAAATGACGGAGTCGCGTGCCGATGTCGCTGTCAGCGACCGTCGGGCAAAAACATGATTCAGTGGCGGCATCCGCAGTGCGCGTCGCTCATTAGGCGCGCGCTCCGCCGCGACGCCGACAATTGTACGGCGCGACGCACGCGAACACGCGTTCATAAATCAGCAGGAGAAGCCAGCACCGCTCGCTGTCCTAATGAGGCCAGTGCTAACGGCGAGTTATCATTTTTAAATTGGATCCCGTGGGAGCCGCAGCAGCGCACAGATCCGCACCAGGTCCTCCTAGATGTGTGCGATGTGCGCTACTCAATCCAATTACATCGGCGCACTTAGTGCAAATTGACTTTTAATTGGGGTAATGGAAGGAAAACAAAGGGAGGAGGTGTTGTTGGTGTTCTTACCGTGCGGCGCGGGAGCGACGAGAAGCAGCGGAAGTAGGGCCAGGAGCCGCGCCATCCTGAGCACAGTCACTGCACAACACTAACGCACCCAATTACCAATAATTCACATTCCATTCACTGATCGTAGTGGTATGTATCCGGTCTGCATGTTGGGATGACGGCGACGCATGTCACAGCATTTGGTCACTCGCGGTTCACGGCGGCGCTGGGTCACTGGCACGTGCGACGCGCGCGTCGGTCGCGGGCTCGTGGCGGAGTGACGCGCGGCGACGCCAGGCGCCGGGGCTGGCGCCGGCGCACGCGCGCCGTCCCGCGCACCAGCGGCTCCGCTGACCCCCTAATTCCATTATGATCGCAACAGTCACTCTTGATACCGGAGATTTCGCACAGCGCAACCTGCCGCCGCTGGCCTCTTCCGCCCCCCGGCCGGTTCATTTCGTACATGAATTACGGACCGCGGGCCGTTGATACCGCCACATACCTACACCCTACGCCGGACTCTTCACCGTCGGATTGAAAACTTTCCTGCTTCTTGCGGACAACTTCACCGGGTACTTGCTTTATTTTTAACTACTGCTCGAGACTGGATTTCTTCTAGGTTTTAGAAATAATCAACTAGAACATAAGAACTCTTCCAATATTCTTCCTTCAAATCCACTTACAGCAACAACTGCAATTCCCGTTTCATCTGAATTTCCTTTAAAAGAATTTGGACTGAGTACCACACGACTTTCTTATATACCTACTTTTACATGTAACTTTAATGTATAACATATACAAGAATAAATACTTTATGGTGCATCGAAGATCCTTAGTTCGAATCACCTAGCCGACAGTTACAATTCTAAATTTACCCCTGTGGTTCCCTTGCCACTTTTTTGGGTCATGACTTGAAGGCTGGTAAACACACTTTACGAGCAAAATTATATGTCGTACCGAAATCTACTACACCCCCAGTAGATAGTAAAAAAAAACTGAATTGTACTATATATAATACATAATACCATTGAAATAAATATCATTTTGATAGAACATTTTTTTCTACGACCACTGATAAATCTGCTCATTGTATATTTGTTGTTGCTAGGGATATGAGGTACATTGCAAGCATCGTGCGAAATGAATTTGTTTTGTGAGTATTTCAATACAGATCAGCTCATTTCAGTACAGGTGCCATTGCTAGGATACTTATTTAGAATTGTCAAATTTTGGAATGGTGAAAGCGCTACAAATTTATTATTATAACTTAATTAATTTTGAAATAATATCGTGGTCGTAGAAAAAGTATAGTCTACAACTCGCATGGAATGTCCATTTCATACTCGTATGATTTGCAGCATACTCGTAGGAAATGAGTACCATTCCATGCTCGTTGTACAATATACTATTATCCAACACCTCTCAATAAATGTTCTATAACTATGGCGATTTTAAACAAATAAATTAATAGATTACCCACTAGTGGGTACGATTTTGAGAAAAGTCACTAGTGAGTAATTTTCTATTTATAACAATAATAATAACACACAACTCCTTGGTAATTACTTCGATTGACATTTTAATTTATAAAATTTAAAGCATATGTCACTGTCAAATAATATTTCTTTAATAAATTTTGCATTTATTAAGGGATGTTGGATAAAATGTTATAGTTCACACGTGGACAAAGTGGAATTACCCACTCGATAAAATTTCTCTCGTGGATAATTCCTTACTTTACCCACTTGTAAAGTAAATATCTATATAATAGTTTCTCAGTTAATATAAAAATCAAAACAAATCACTCTGAAAAATCTTATCTACGTTTATGTTATGGTTCAAAAGGAATTATCGGAACGTTTATACGGTGTTTCTTGGTCACCAAGTAAGCTTCGTTCTAGGTATAAAGCGAGCGGCATTCTATAAGAATTCTAGTAAGGTTATACCTTATTTTTCAGATGGTAGCTGATAAAAATCCAATACTACTCATGCAAATTTTGATTCATTACTCTTTCACATTCTCAAATAGAGCAAAGAGATCTAGATTGCGCCCTACCCCGTTAGTTTAATTAGAAATAATCAACGTACAAATTATTGTAAACCAACATCCCGGTTCTTCATTTTCATGTGTAGTGTCGCACAGGTAAAAAATTCTTCCGGCAGTAAACCTACACCAGCGAGATGTATCCACCCTCTTCCAGTGTGCATGTGGTCCATAAGACCCGGGCGGAATCAGCGGCAGCCCAATGGTGACACATGGCGATGTCGCCATAAAAATATGTCCATCAATGGCGCGCCGCAACCGGACGGAAATCACGTCATTACGTCCCTCGCCGGGCGACGACGCAGCGCTGCGGTTATTATTTTCCCGGGACATAAATCCTTGCACCCCCCGCACCCCGCTGTTCACTTCCACCCTTGTGACTCTTCATCCAACGCGCAAGATGCCAAAACGCTACGACTGCGTCCATTAGTATTAGCGACAAATAATGGATGAACTATTGTAAGACGATGTCCTTTCGGTGAGTCGACGCAACAAAAAATCGAAGCCTCCGAAATTTCATGAGGATGGGGATCTTCACTATATATTTTTTACGACTTTGTCCAAATTGAAAACTATCTGCAGTTTTAAAAACTCTTAATTGTTATTCATTAAGCCGCAATGATTTATTAAATATGTATACAGTAGGGATTGTAAATAATTCTATATTATTATTATTTTTTGACGTTTCTTAAAACGTGTCTGCGTTTTATCCAGTCCAGTCATTATTATACTGATTATTTTTTGACGTTTCTCTAAACCAATGAAATGCTTTATTGTATGTCACGTGTCTGTGTTTCAACCAATCCTGTCATTATTATACTGAGAATAATGCTCTTGTGATTATTCCCGGCAATAATCTCTGTAGCTTTTTTGTTTTTGTTGACAGATGTCAAATGTCAGATAGATACCATCAACACAAGTAAAAATGAGCAAAAAAGATAGATTTAGTGCTTTGCCTGATAATGAAATAAAAAAAATCTAATTAAATATCGTATAACTCGAGAGTTCGACAAATTAGAAAATAATTCTCTAATATCTTTCTCAAACTTGTCGCCGTTAGACAATAGCCACGAAACTCATGTGGGTTTTCGTGGCTATTACCTGGCAACAAGTTTGAGAAAGATCTGTCAAATTATTTTCAATTTATTCTCGCTCTCTTGTTATAATATTACTGAAAATAATATAAATTAAAATAACTTTTTGTGGTGAATAATTAAAATATGTATAAACAATATTTAAAAATAAAAAGGCTTTCAGATAAAGTTCTGTAAAATATTTATTAAATACAACGTTTAGATTTACTAAACGTAAATCTTCGTCAGGAAATAAACAAATGAATAACACAAAAAATAAATAGATAAGGTAATTAAGTAAATACAAATTATGATTTATTAAACAGGGGAAGCCATGTCTAGTTTAACTCGTAGTCTTCATTCTGGTTTACGGTATTCTTCTGTTTATAGATTTCTATTGCTTCCTTTGGGAGTCTGCCATTGGTACATTTTGCTTTTGCTATAATCTTCGTTTCTTTATATTTCTTTTTATGTAGAAATTCAATGCATGACTAGCCATTAGTATATTAAATCGAAACGTTGTATTTAATAAATATTTTACAGAACTTTATCCAAAAACCTTTTCATTTTTATTTACTATGAGTTCTGAAAGTTATTTCAACTTATTGAATACCATTTATTCCAGGAAGAAACATAAATAAACTGTAAGATTATTTTAGTCAAAGGTTTTATTACCATTTTGCCATTCATAAATTTTACTAACCTATGCCATTCAACATGTCTTTAATTTCGTTGGGTCGACTTAACAACGTAGTTTAATTTTCGCGCGAATTTTCAAGCAAGTGTGATTTGTGTTCTTGGTTACGAATTCAAAACAAAACACAAATCTTCGAATTGGGTGCCAATCATTTCCTTTTCCATTGTCCAGAAGAAGAGAAATCGAAGAAAATAAATTTAACATTTTTACTAAAATCAATGATGCCATGGAACAATTAAAACAATAAATAAAACAAGCGCGCTAACATTTGTCCTATTGTCCCATTTGCCAAATTACATTGTTGTAATCAGCTATTGGTTTGTTTTAATTTCCGGCAGAACATCATTTAATCATTTCTAGTTTTTCGTGTATTGAGTACATTATAACCAAAGTATTTATTAATAAATTGAAACGATTTCTCCTATTCCGGACAATGGACATTTATAGACAATGGCATCAATAGATGCAGAATTGTTTTTCTCTAGATAAAATCAGCATAAACTTTTGCTCTGAAATAATTAGGGGATCAAATAATTGTACAGTAAGAATTTACCATTGATATCCCTATGCTACATGGTCTGAGGCACCACCCTGTATATATTATACATAGGACAGAATAGGCATTATTTAGTGTTTCTTACAATTATAGTTCTTCAATAACAAAACACATAAAGTCATATTGCTTTCAAACTTTTTTCACAGCTTAAAAGAAATCAAAGAGTAAAATATAATTAAAACTTTTATTCGCTAGTTGAAATGTACAAATATATCACTTATACACACGGAGAATATTTATATTTATTTGTTTAACAAATAAAGTACGCAGAAATATTCTAATGTTAGACGTTATTCGAGAAATATTGGGTTTAATGCAACATCAATAATATTCGTAGCAATAAAAAAGCTATAACTTTCTACCCTCAAAGCGATGGCTATCGGACCATAATATTCCAATTCAAATTTTGTGATATCCTCGTTCAAGTCAAATTACTCGTATTTTTATTTCATTGCAAATTTGGACAGAATACTTTAGTGTATTTATACTTCTATGCTCCTTCATCCAAATCGCATTGCTTTATATTCAATATATGTAAGGGTACACGCGCAAAAATATCACTCATAGATATCTGCAACAGCATCCCTTCCAGCCTTCCTATAATATGAGTGGCATTCAAAAGATTGCGAATGTTTTATTACTACAATTGTTGGTTTAGTCCTGTTAAATTTAAATTTGATTTCGCTACAAGAGACGAAGAAGTAATTATTTAAAAAAGATATATTATTAGGAAAAGGAAGATTGACAAACAATAAATTAAAGATTTAATGAGCCTGTTCACAGCTTGAAACTACATTTCTGCCACATAGTCTGTGTGGTAGTTAGTTTGAACAAAAAACATGAATATGAGTGCAAAAAAGAATCGGAGGTAATTAGCATAATGAAGAAGTGACAGTGAACAAAATTTAACAGAACAAGCAAATGCAGCTTAATTACAACAATAACCCCAGAAGTAGAAAGAAGAGAGAGAAGACAATATTGTTGCTTGCAGTTGCTACAGTTAAATCACTTTATTTAACTTTGTCACAGTGGCGAAATAGTATATTGAAATTCGGGTACTGCACTTTACGTACGAAATATATAACTTGCGGGAGCGGCACAAAATCCAGAATCCCGAATGCCCAAAATCCCGATCGCCCAAAATCGCGAATTATCTTCATACTGAAATAAATTACTGTCTCTTGTACTTTTTCTCAATTGCAAAGTATAAAAGTTCAGGAAAAATCAAATTAAACTAAAATTTATACAGGTACATAATTTTAGAGAAAAAATGATTCAAATAAAAGTTGAAGAGATTTAATATCTCCATCTGAATCAGCGTACAAATTTTATATTAATCAATTAATAGAGGGGAGAAATAGGAAGATTACTAACTGCTAATAATTGAATAAGTATTTCTTACTCACTTTTATGTTCTAAATAATACAAAAATTCAAATTGAAATAAAAATAAACCAGCATTAGAATGAAAGTCAAGTAAATATATAAAAAATATTATTTTTTCAGATTAACATGAAAATATAAATTAATAAAACTAGTATAAGTAAAAATATATCGTACGAAAAATGAGAAAAATCAAAAGATTCAGTTAATTATTTCTTAGTATCTAACTAATTCGAGATTTTGGGCATTCGGGATTTTGGTATTCGAGAGTTTGGAATTCGGGATTTTAGACAATCGGGATTTTGGGAATTGGGGATTTGGGATTTTGGGGTAGAACCCTTTTGTGCATGTAAACATAGGTTTAATATCCTGAAACCGGTAAAAGAATATAATTTTAATTCTTGTCGCTATTTGTGGTGAGCTGTGATATTTAAAAATAGGTAAAATGAAGTGTTAATGTATGTATTAGATGTGAGTAGTATCGATTGAGGGTTGGTAGCATTGGAGGAAGAGCCTGCGTTGGCAAATGAGTTAATTTGTCGTGATGAGCACGTAGGAAATATTAGGGGAGATAGAAAGTATATTTAAAGTGCACGCGAGGCCCGTTTATTAATTAGAATTTATTTCTGGGAGCTGTTGTCTCCGTGTCCGATAACGAGTCGGCGAGTGGCGTCGGCGGATAGTTAGCCGTGGAACGCACCGGAGTAATTAAGGACAGCGGCGACGGCGCGGCTATAAGTAAATTAGAAATGAAGCGTTCACGACGACACGATCTCGTTATTCATAACTGCGATTGTAATTAAGGCGCGCGTGCTGCAACTTGCTATCTCCGCGGGCTCCGCGAGGACTACGTGTCCGCTAATTGATTGATTGTGATTGATCGTAAATAATAAGACGCCTCGGAATTGGTGTATAATTAATGAAGAAGTTGCGGAAAGGTGCGCGGGATTTCGGATCAATCATGTCGCCTGGAGTTGTGTGGAGTGGAGTGGTTTATTTGGGCCGCGGCAACAAGCTGAGAAGCCCTGAGGTTCGCGCCCCAATGCAATTGGAAAACAAATCGCACGGAAGCGCCTGCAGATGCGGATGCGGAATTGCTCTGCCATTGTGTCTCCAGCTACTTCACCTACAACTTTCCATTCAAATCTACTTTTCTTCGCTCATTCCAATTCAATTCTTCCTACATATTTTTGCATCTTGTAAACTTGTACTTCTGAATTATTGCTCCGTTCTCACATAAACTCTTCTCCCATCCAAACAGCCTTAAACAGTTGACAAATCACCGCCACATTGATAGATCTATCAAATGGCTCATTTTCTATATTTCACTTTTATGTTTGAAACTATTCTCAGGCCTGATCTTAGCTGGTGTTCATTTTATGCCCAGAAACAAGGCGACCAAGCATAGGGACCTACCCTTTTTATAGAAAAAATTCAAATTAATAGGGCATTATTCTTAAATGACTGCTCAATTTATTTTATTAAAAGATTGTATGTATACTTATACGGTCATCTCAATAAATAAACCTGTACAAAGGGCTTAATCTGGCCAGTATAAATTTGATAGGATCTCTGCCGAAATCACTGAAATACTATTCTATCTTGATAGTTGTTCATTGTTTTAGCAAATTTTCCTTATATGCGAAAAGCATTTAAATATTTGAAAAATTATATATTTTTAATGATCGAAGTCCTGCGTATAGTCCACATTGGATAATGGTGTTCAGTATTATTCTCAAGAACACTACAAATGTTTTATTGTTGCTAATTGTATGTTATATACATTCTACATTTCCACTTTTTTACCCATAATTTTCTGTAATTATAATAATGCCCGAAATAGCAAACTGTATTGTTGCTCCTCACAAAACACAATCGCCTATAGATATCTACAATACATGTTACTACATACATTTAGTACTATTTAAAATTACTTGAAACAAACTAATTTTGGGGAGGGTAGATCAAATAAGAACAAAGATGGCTGATAGGTCGTAAATTTACAAAATCTATTTGTAAATCGGTGTAACATTATATGAAGTAAATTTTGTTACTTTTAAGATGATTTTGCTTCAGAATTTCCAGAGAATGCCAGTGTTTATTGTAAGTTTTACCGCACGAATGAGGTAATTGAAAGTTGCTGTTTGCCAACAGGGTGCGTCAAATTTTATTTCCAAGGTTGTAAGTGCAGAATTTTATATTCTACAACAAGTAATGTAATGGCACTTATTCCACACGAGCAAAAAGCGGCTCGGCGAGTTTGGGATATGCCATTTCGTTACATGTTGTAGACTATACTTTCTATAACAAGATTTTGGAAATTATACAAAAAATACAAATACAAAACTGTTGAAAACGTCAAACTAAAATAAATAAAATTTAAACAAATAGACGTAACTAGTAACAGAACCAAGATACTTCGTATATTGCGCTTTGATTCGTCGAATTTATTCCAAACATAGGAAATGATACTTATTCCAATATAATTTTTAGTTGTGGAATGCGTTACATTTGATTTACTACATACTTTTGATCCTGTTTTGTTAATGCTTTTCTTTTAGCTATTGCCCTCGAAATTCAGAATGCATGATCAGAAAGGTAGTGCTTCTCTATAAGCCTCCATTCCATTAGCTTCTATTTCTGATGATTGTTGTTAGACTATTGTTGGAGTTGCAAGGCAGATTCTTGGTTTAAATGTGTGATATTTCTATTCGTTTCGGAAAATGGAAACCATGAAAGGAGGTTGAATATTAATGTATGCAAGGGACTAAATTATTATGCGTGGAATGTAGCAACGTGACACCATATTCTGTCCCATTACTTTGTTAGGCGCTCCTAAAACAACAGCTATAAAGATAACGCGATGATAAGTTTATACAAACAAATAAAGATGTCAGGCCGTGCAGGAATGTAGCCCGAATTTAGGGTATTAGATAGGGAGGTATAAAATTCTCGTCGCCTATATCCGCGCGATCGCTTTTTTGCAAATAATAGGTCGCGAGTGTAGTTGAATAGAAATGAAAGCGTAGAATTTAGTTCGTAATTAAGACAGCGCGGGTGTCGGCGTGGGGCGGGGACGGTGCGACTGACAGTTTCGTAATTTGTTGGCGGAATTATTATTTTATGCGCGTTCTGAATCCAGAGTCGATTATGACGCCGGCAGGTGGCCCGCTGTTCCTGCGTGTTTCAAAAAGCGCTTAGGGAAAGTTTGATACGCGGCGGCGGCTCCGGCGCGATCGTTTCCAGTTTTTTCTTTCCAATTTCCAAGCAATTCAGCGCGGCTCGCGTTTGTGATGAATCGACGGGTGTCTGCGGGCATCAATTACAATGATACGCGAGTGGCGAGCTGCCGAGAGCAAGATTCCGGCGTGTGTGATGCGGGCCCGTGACGCGGTATCGATCACGGGGCGCGCGCCAAGAGCCGTGGCCCGCTGCCAACTCCCCCCGCCGCCTACGCCGACAGGTGAACCCACTGCCCTGCTTTACACTCGCAGACAATCGCCTTATGCACCTTCACCGCCCATCATTACTACTTACATACATACATACATAACGTCACGCTGTATCACACTCTGTGGTGTAGCATGAACCCTGGAACACAATCACCCAACAATCAATTTCCTCCAAATATTCCTCTCTGGTACAATCGTCTACATTCATACATGTTCGTCTATTCTTCACACTCAAACCATCAATCATAATCAACCAACAGTCAATATCCTCCAAACATTTCTCTCCTGGCACAACCCTTTCTAATCGTCCACATTCATACATGCTCGTCTATTCTTCATACTCGAACAATCAATAATAATTGACCAATACTCAATCTCCTCCAAACATTCCTCTCTTGGTACAACACTTTCTAATCGTCCACATTCATACATGCTTGTCTATTCTTCACAATCAAACCATCAAACAACAATCAATCTCCTCCAAACATTCCTCTCCTGGCACAATAATTTCTAATCGTCCACATTCATATATGTTCGCCTATTCTTCACATTCAAACCATCAATCATAATCAACTAATACTCAATCTCCTCGAAACGTTCCTCTCCTGGCACAACAATTTCTAATCGTCCACTTTCATACATGCTCGTCTATTCTTCACAATTAAACCATCAACCAACAATCAAACTCCTTCAAACATTCCTTTCCTGGCACAACGCTTTCTAATCGTCCACATTCATACATACTCGTCTATCATCATCATCATAATCAACCAACAATCAATCTCCTCCAAACAATACTCTCCTAACACAACACTTTCTAATCGTCCACTTTCATATATGCTTGTTTATTATTCACACTTAAACTATCAATCATAACTATCCACATATTCCTCGGACGCGCACGGAATCGTACACCCTCAATTCCGTCTACATATATAACATCAATCTTTAAAAACAACAACATTCTTCTCAATCTCACATTAACCATACATCAATGTATTTCGAACACTCCTTTTAAATATGTCATATATCCACAGCAGTTATACGTCGTTCATGCTTCTTCATCCACACACAACATTCAGAACCACATTGGGCTTCCAAATTATTAAGAGATGGCGTTGATTACAATTCCCAAAAGGTACATGTCAAATTCATTTTGTATGATATTTTATGATGGCTAATGCTTGCATTAGTATTTGTAGTTTGCTTGTATTGGCAGCAGAACTGTTGCCATACACACTGCAAATTTTCCTGTTCTTATAGATTTTAAATTTTATTTAAATAATTCGGTTTAAACAAATGTTATACTTACATTGGAATACTCTTAAAATAACTGCTATTGTTATAAAATTTTAAAAAATTACAATTTATTTCAAAATACAATGAAATGTATGTACCTTATGGGTAGTTTAGCTTTCTACCCCTAGTTAGCGCATTTTAATTTTGGAAGCCCAATATCAATGTAAGTACTAACACTCCATTATAAGCAGTCACACAAGTCTTTAAATACATTCACATTTCAAACAAATAATAATTTTAATAATATGTAATTCATTCTTTAGACACAATGCAGATTGGTCTTAAAGAAAGTACATAGCGATACAAATTCATCAATATTATAGAAATTGTGAGACTGTCCATCTATATAAACATACTACTCAAATATACAAATTCATTAACTTATTACAATTTCACATCATCCACTGAAATATTACAATCAATGACCAGATCGTTCTTCTCAAATACCAACACTTCACATTTATCTAACATTTAATAATAGATTTATTCCTTTCCGTATTTTATTTATGCTCACAATCATTATTCTCAATTGCTCCTCCATTTCAACCAACACAACAACATTGTCTGCATAAACTATCGCAGCTACTATACCTTCATCAATAAATAAAATGTATAAAGTTTAATATGTACAGAAAAAATGTCATTCAGTAACAAATTTAAACTTTTCCCTACTTCATTTATGCTCACAATCATTCTTCTCAATTGCTCCTCCGTTTCACCCAACACAACAACATCATCCGCATAAGTTAACGCAGGCATTACACCTGCATCAATACATAAAAAGTAGAAAAGTTTAATTTGAAAAGATAAACGACATACGCAAATGCAAGCGTTAATTCTATTGCCTACAGACCCTCTCGGTTCAAGGTGCTTGTGGGCGCAGTGGTGGACTAGTCGAAGTGCGCCAGGTGCGATGTGCAGCTCAGAGGCCGACATTAGACTTGCAAACGACCCAAGACCGATGCGTATCATATTTTAAGATCGACTAATGGATTCTGAATAATGTGCGCGCCGCTCGCACCAACGTATAACAATGCTCGTTCGCCTTTTCCGAATCAATTTATTTCTGCGAGTATTGGTTTTAAATTCCGAGGATCCCGCGATAAATCGGCCGCGAAGAAACTCGCTCCGAGTCTTCTCTCGCATGCGTCGCCACGGACGCCGTGTAAATAAGCATTTCTGTCAAATCTCCCGGCGCTGCATTAGCATCTCCGCCATCGCCCCATCAACTTTTAATACTCCGAACTTCGGGTGACGCTGTCGACATACCAATCGCTGCTTCGCGGTCACCGCGGCGCTTACCCGGAACGCGAGATGAAACTCTAAACAACGTTTCTTCCTCTTAAGTTTTTGTCTTTCTCATCAAAATAGACCATTGCCAGCACTTAACATAAGCATAGCAATAACCGCTGTTTAGCTGTTCTTTTATCTAATTAAGAAGTTAAAAATATGTTTCAAGTTCATTGTAATTTTGTTTAAAATATTAGTAATAAATAACTGGAATAGTATATTATAACACAAGTGACAAAAGGCAACGGGCGTCTGTTCTGTCAGAATTATTTGATACCATTTTCTCGATTTGTACTATAGTTTGCATTATTATTTACAGTTGACAGTTTTTTCCACTAGGAAATTTTCAATAATAATATGTATATTAAAGGAATTTCTTAATTGTTTCCAAATCGAATTTTTTTATGTTACTGTATTTTTTGAAATTATCATCAAAATATTTTTTCTTCAAACGTCATAAAAGTACGTTGTTAAGTATTTGTATTCAACAAGCAGAAGTTCAATATTGTCGCCGCCGGCGTAAAAGTGTATCCTTGGCAACACATTTACGCCGGCGGCGGACAAAGTAAAATATTATGAAAAATAGTTAGGTTGTAATTCAATAATTTGACAGTTAAAAATGAAACAAATAAACAAAAATAACAAAACAGCATATTTTACGGCAACTTTAAATGCTAGATAAGACAGAATATTTTTTGAAGTTTTGAGCATTTTATAATATTTATAATTTTATTTTCTATGTTTGAAGAAAAAATAGCATGTGTTATTCGGAGTAAATGTGTCTTTGGGTGCTTCGCATGTAATTGTTCGACTCGCTTCGCTCGTCGTTCAAACTTACATGCTCAGCACCCAAAGTATCACATTTACTCCTAATGACACAATATACTATTTTCTACGACCTCTTAGAAATCTGCTCATTGTATGTTTGTTGTTGCTAGGGATATGAGGTACATTGTAAGTATCGTGCGAAATGAATTTGTTTTGTGAGTATTTCAATACAGATCAGCTCATTTAAGTACAGGTGCCAGTGCTAGGATACTTATTTAGAATTTTCAAATATTGGAATGATGAAAGCGAGACAACTTTTTAATTAATATTAAATGAATTAGGAAATAATATCGTGGTCATAGAAAAAGTATAGTGTACAACTCGCATGGAATGTCCATTTCATACTCGTAGGAAATGAGTACCATTCTATGCTCGTTGTATAATATACTATTCAAGTACAATGTAAAATAGTTTCTATAACACTGTTTTGGAAACTAGGCATTCCACAATTAAAAATTGTTATGGAATCACTAACATTCCATACGCTGCGTATGGAATATTTTCGACGAATCAGAGCTGCATATTAGCGCGAAATATGAAGTATCTTGATTCAGTTACTATGGTTTCGTCTGTTTGTTTTAATTTGATTTATTTGAGTTTGACGTTTTCAACAGTTTTATATTTGTATTTTTGTATAATTTCCAAAATCTTTTTTTAGAAAGTATAGTCTACAACATGTAACGGAATGGCATATTCCCACACTTGCAAACCGTAGCCCTCGCCTTCAGCTCGGACTATAAACTTTTTGTTTGCATGGAATATGTGCCATTCCATTACTTGTTGTAGAATATACTATTAAAAATGCATTTTTATTAGTAATAATAATAAATAACTGGAAAAGTATATTATAACACAAGTGACAAAATGAAACGGGCGTTTAAATTACTTTGTGTTCTATCAGAAGTATTTGATACTATTTTATCGATTTTTACTATAGTTTGCATTATTATTTACAGTTGACTGTTTTTTCCACTAGGAAATTTTCAGGTAGAATATTGAGATTTGTAATAGGGCTTCCTATAGGAGTAATTGCATTGCATTTAGTCATGTATTACTACTTGTAGTATAATATGACTCTAAGCAAATGATAGTTGGAATTTGGGTGTTGGAAGATGAAAGGTAATAAAAACTCAACTTCTCATACAGCAAACATTTCGATATGTATTATCTCTTCTTCAATGCTTAGTGTGAAAAGCGTAACAACAGATTAAAAATAATTAAATAATACATTAAAATCAAGTACTTACAAGGAAGGTACCTATAGCCGAACGATAAAATGAATAAATAGATACAATAAATAACATAACGAACAATGTGGAAAAATACTGATCGAGGATACAGTCAAAAGATCTTTATTTTCTACAAATAAAATAAAAATAAATATATCATCACGCCTTTTACCCATTACGGGTGTGGCACTCTGCTTACGCAGATCTCGGTAAGTGATATATTTTTTCGTATGAAGTGCGGTTACCAGCCGTCAAATCATAGCCCCCAAGGATGTTAGTGGAGGGGGAACCACAGGGGTAAATTTAAATTTGTAACTGTCGGCAGTGGGATTCGAACTGAGGATCTCACGATCCACAGTCCGACACGTTGCCTCGGAGCTATTTACCCCATCTATTTTCTACAATGCCGACGTTATTCTATATTTTGGTTTAGTAATATGAGAAATTTTCTGACGTATCTCATGTTTTTTTTTTATTTGTGGCGATTTTTCTGTCTCTATAGAATTTAAACATTTAATTGCATTATTTGTATGCATTTTTAATATTATCACATAATTTTTTCTTCTAGCCTTGAAGAAGACACAAATGGTGTAGAAACGTAGGCGTTGAAGAAAATAAAGATCTTTTGACTGTATCCCCGATCATTATTTTTACACATCACTTCTCCAGTTGAACAATCATCTCTTCAATAACGAACAATATTCACTTACAACAATAGCAGCATACTAAATATCATAGAGCTCAAGGTTAAAAAACTACTTCACATAAGTTATTTATAATTTGTCCAAATTAT
The DNA here is from genome assembly GCA_963942605.1 of Poecilus cupreus. Lineage (NCBI taxonomy): Eukaryota > Metazoa > Arthropoda > Insecta > Coleoptera > Carabidae > Poecilus > Poecilus cupreus. The sequence continues at coordinate 4,959,180 of OZ012726.1, read as the reverse complement.
GATAAAAAGCTTATTTAACATTGACAACTTATATTGCATTTTATTTGAAACAGTGCGGTGAGATACATATAAATGAGTATCCATAGAATACATTAATGACAAAAAATAAATAAATGGTGTATCTTAACTGAAACTCACGGTTGATATGAATATAAAATTTACAAATCATTGCAGCAAGACTTGATTGCTTTAAGAAAAGTGTTTTAGCCTCGGTTTTAGTGCTGTTATAATTATTTTTTTAAATACTTTCATTAAAAATAATAGATATTATATTTCTCGATAACTTCAATTCGAAGCATTTTTTTTTATAAAATAAGTTTATATGCTATGTTTGAAACAAAAGGTGGAAACGATTCAACCAATTCACGTGTGTCAAATCTTCTTCAGGTTACGTCATAATACTAAAACAGTAACTATTTGAAGTAGCTAAGACAAAACTAAACGTCAACGCATTTGAAAATTTTCCCTCGTAAATTCGCCGAGTGTTCAAATTTGACGATTTCAATTTGCGTGAATTGTCCTGGGTGGTGTCAAGTGCAGATTGAAGCACATGTTTGACGGGTTGATTTCTGTGATTCTTGCGGGGTATTGATCGGGGTCCGAGTCGAAGCCCGAGGCCGCGGACGCTCGGACGCTCGGACACAGCGCTTCTGCCTCCTCGGACTTTGTGCGTGCACCGGCGATTGCTTGTCCGCTGTTGTTTCCCGTGTAAAGTGGCGCCACTCTGCGGCCGCTTGCACCGGAAGCGCTTGCCCGGAGCTTTATTAACGGCTCGCTGCCTCACGCCACTTTATTAAATGCAGCCGTAAGAACCGCCGACGGACCAACTGCCTGCAAATTGAAGCCGCAATCTAGATGTGCACGGAAGTGCTGTGACAATGTTGCCAAGACTTTTACGTCATGTTGACAATTAGCTCGAAGCTGTCATGACCCTACAACACTCGACAGAAATACTCTGCAGTTTACAAGCAACAAATCTTCAACCACTAGAATGCAGCTCGACGAAAAGATTCTTGAGAATTAAATTCAACGTAAAAGAGGTTTGTCCGCATTGCAAATACAGTCGAAATATGAATAACAACCTGATTGAGATAATTGTTGATTTGTACGCTACAAATATCAAAATAATAATTATTTATTTTTTCAATAGAATATACCTAATCCAAATTAAAAGAAATTCTGAAAAATAAGAGAACAACAAAGCAAGCCAATACTAGGCTTCGTAGAAACAAGATAATTAGCATCTTAAAGCCATATGGTAGGAATGATTTGGATGACACATGAAGGAAAAGAGGAATCGTGGAGGACTAAAAGACACCTATACCATCATCAACAAGAATCTGAAAAAAAGAAACGTTACACTGCAAGATGTACGAAGGATGGTGATGAATAAGAAACAATGGGCGAAATTTGAGCACTATTAAAACGATAGAAAGGTTCTTGACTATATACGGGGTGTCTACTTTTTTTTGACCTATAGGAAATACAATGTTAATACTTTAATTTCGCTATTTACCTATTATATTTAGGGCCGATATTTCCATCTACGAATAAACTTCCGAATAAGTTATCCATCAAATAAATAAAAAAAATACACATAAAAAATTACAGCTAGAACAATAAGTATCATTTGAGCTATGATCCCGATGCGACATTTTTCATTTATTCGGTACTTTATTCATAGATGGAAATATCGGCCCTTAGAGTAAAAATGTAAATAGATAGAATGTTCAGAATTAAAAACTGCACCAAATGAGTCTAAATTTATTGATGTGATGTCTTTCTTTCACGAAATATACATAAAATAACATATAATATTTAGCTATATACAGAGTACGATGGCAAACAAATCATACAAACATTCGTATTTTTTAAGTTTGACAGAGGACATTTGGCAAGTTTTAATGATTATTTACTTGTTTAAATTATTTCTGAGTAACCATGGACACATTTACCATTTAGAATTTAGAAATAGTTTAAACAAGTAAATAATTATTAAAACTCTGCCAAATGTCATCTGTTTCAATACAATACGACTGTTTGCATGTTTTATTTACCATGGCAATCTGGAAATACCTAAAAATTATACATTTTATTTTACGTTTATCTAATGATAGAAATGTATCACATCAATAAATTTAGGCTCATTTGGTCCAGTTTTTAATTCTGAATATTTTTGCACTTTTGCTCTAAAATTAATAGGTAGAAACTTAGAGCAAAATTAAAATATTTATATTGTATTTCCTGTATCTCAAAAGTAAACACCCGAGATCTTCGAAAGCAGAGTGCACATTTAAAATAGGTAAACAGCGAGATGATATATGTGTTTGTGTTTATGTATTTAAGCAACACATTAAACTAGGTGTTAATGTGAAAAATAGTACGTTTGAAAATTACAATTCTTGCTCTTCTTCTTTAAAATTCAAATTCCTTTAGTATGTTGTGTTAATCTATCTTACATCTTTTGTTATTTCATGATCCCTTTATCCTCCTATTGAACCTTTCAAGTAATAGTTTTCCTCAATAGCTTCTACAAGAATATTAAATTAAAAACTATTCGAAACAACAGTAATAAACATAAAAATCCATGCTCCTAAACTTTCGGTCAGTCACGAAATAAAAACGACATGTGAACACCGTATTTGAAACCTTCCGGACTGCGTAGGCATTGGCGACGTTCACACAAATCCGCAGCGTCACGCAACGCTCCGAGGTCCGGTTAGCTCCGGGAACTGCGAGCTGCACCATACACACTCGCCTGCTAGATTGGTGGACTACGTTAGAGCACTCTACGTGTGATAGTTTACTTAGTTAATTATTGTGAAGTGTTTATCGAATTATTGCAGGATTATTGAGGCATTCTGGATCGTACACTTAAAGATGATAAACGCTATTATGTGGTCTTAATAAGTAGATAGATAGATAGATCTGGGTGAAGCATTATCAAATCGGATAAATTTTCATAAGGTAGAAATTATCCTTGAGACTTTCTCTCATGCAATACCTCAAAAAGTTTCAAATAAAAATTGTATCGGATATTATTCTACATTTTTTTGTTACTATAAATTTAATCGAACTGATTTATTTAGTGAGATATGTTGCCTACCTACCACTTTCGATTGATAGATTGTTTCCAAAAACTAATCAGTCCGTACTATAAACATCTAAAATTTAAATTTGAAATAATAAAAAATCATCATATACACAGACAGTCTGACTCAATAAAGTAGTATAATCATATTCTAAGGACCCGAAAACGTGCTTCTCTGTTGAAAACTCACTACCGAAAATATTGACCCGTCCCAATACCTCCCTTACACACATACAGCTCCGGATTTTTCCTAACCGGAGCAAGGCTTGACATTTTCACCCCCTTTCTCCGACATTTAAATTTAAAGATTTAAAAAAATTCACGAAAAAAATATACTTGGTGGGAATTTTTATAACCGGGAGAATAATAAACATTACATAAATTTGCACTCTTTATTACCTATTTGCTAATGAAATTACTTTTTCTTATATTGCATTAATTTTAGAATATACCGGGTGTAGTACTGAAATGTGATATAGGGATTTTAAAGCTATATTTTTTTGTATTAGCGTAAATTTTTAGTTATACACTTTACAGCAAAGCTATAAATACTATATCATCATCATCATCATCATCACGCCTTTTACCCATTACGGGTGTGGTACTCTGCTTACGCAGATCTCGGTAGGTGATATATTTTTTCCTATGAAGTGCGGTTACCAGCCGTCAAATCATAGCCCCCAAGGATGTTAGTGGAGGGGGAACCACAGGGGTAAATTTTTAAATTTGTAACTGTCGGCAGTGGGATTCGAACTGAGGATCTCACGATCCACAGTCCGACACGTTACCACGGAGCTATTTACCCCATTTATTATACTATAATTATTATTATTATTTTCAGAATATAAAAGTACATGCAATAAAGTCTAGTTATTTACTTAAATGTTCGTATTTCATGATAAATAAATCAAAATAAAATTAATATTTTTTAGAAAAGTTGAAATATGGTCATGGAAAATTTTAAAAATCGAAAAATATTTTGATTTATTTATTACAGTGTTGTATTATTTTCTTCAGAAATTTTGTAGGAGATTGTAATGGTATAATGTCGAATTTGTGAGTTCATTTATTTCTATTTCTAACTGTAATGGCTGGTTGCACCAACGTTAGTTAAACTTTAAACTTGGTTTAAATAAATAAAAGCGTATAAAATTTTGACATTAATGTCAATTATTCTATATGATATATAACTTCGATTTGCATTTATTTATTTAAACTAATTTTTAAATTTAACTACCGTTGGTGCAACCGGGCATTAATAAATAAACCTATAACAGTTTTTGTTTTTTTGTTTTTAAATAATAAAATGGGCCTTACTGTATGCATTCGTAAATTATGAACAATTTTTGTGTTTATACTTTTGCTGTAAAGTGAATAGGTAAATATTTACAGTAATATAAAAAAATAGCATTTAAATCTCTATGTACACACATATATATATATATATATATATATATATATATATATATATATATATATATATATACAGGGTGTAAATCAAAAAGCGGGCCATAGGCGTTTAACATGGGAAATCAGTTTTTCCGTGCGCAAAAGTTCCCAAATGGTTTTAGACGAAAATGGTTCAAATGAAAATTGTAGAGAATTTAATTCTGCATCTAAATCACTAATCAGATTTTATTTTACACGTCTGGTTATCCGTAAAATCGACTTTAAATTTGTATTAATATTGCTCATTTGTAGTGATAGCCATGGAATTCAAACAAAATTACAAACAATTACATATCACTAGCAATATTTATAAAACTTTAAAGTCGATTTTACAGATTGCAAAACATGTAAAATAAAATCTGATTAGTGATTTAGATGCAAAATTAAATTCTCTACTATTTTTATTTGAACCATTTTCGTCTGAAACCATTTGGGAACTTTTGCGCACGGAAAAACTGATTTCCCATGTTAAACGCCTATGGCCCGCTTTTTGATTTACACTCTGTATATATATATATATATATATATATATATATATATATATATATATATATGTGTTTGTGTGTGTGTGTGTGTGTGTGTGATAATCAGTGTAAAATTTGGAGCAGTAATCGATATAATTTTAAACACACAAATGGTTTTTAGAAACGCAAAGAGTATATTTTATTTCTATTAAAAAGTCAAAATACCTAAACTTGTCTGTTGATTAATTAAGCACTATTCAAAGCGAAAGACAAATACTGTAAATTCGTACTAAAAATAATTATGATTCTATTAATTGCACATTTATGCATATGAGCAGAACAATGTACTAACATGAAACATGTAAATGGAGAACAATTTCTATCCACTTGACAACGAGACACAGTTATGTATTCCTACAAATCTCAATTAGCAGACCCAGTGCATATATGCAAATCAAATCAGTGTATTTCAAGTAAAATTAGTTCACCGTGGTTCACTCAACTTTTAGAATGGATTTTACATGAATTCAATTAGGTAATTTATCAGTAATATGCTAATATGTTGCATACAAGTATAGCCTTTAATTATATACAGTGAATAATTAAATTAATAAGTTAGAAATTAAGCTAATTCGATTATAATTTATGGGATATTTTTCTTGGGAACAAATTTATTGTCACACCAAGAGCTTAGCAAAAAATGTTTCCGAATCATATTTTGTCAGAACATAAATCAAGAATTTAAAGTAAAATTTAGACAACTATTGTAATTTATGGTAGTTGAAACTTGAAGAACATCAAAACTTCGGGCAAATTAAATTTTCTTGTTTAATTTTTTGCCCATATAACAAACTTTTTATTTCAAGTCTTGAAGTTTTTCCAAAGACTTTAAAATATGTAACTAGAAGAATAAAACGCATTATATTGGTACTTCAAGCTTTGATATGTCAAGAACAATAAAAAACTGTCAGAAATTTTGTCTGCGTTATTGGACATGACATGACAGCGACCAGGGGTTGAAATTCAAATAAAAATATACATGGAGAAACAATATATCACGCACACCGAAAATAATACAAAAATTATTTGACAAACATTCTCAAACCACTCGATAACTCGAGCTGTATTCTTGTCTGAGGGATTTTACTATGAAATATGTACAACACACTCGGTAAACACTTTACTTTTCTGGATTATAGATGGCACTTATAACCGTGTCGGAATTTTTTAGCAAGCACGAGACTAGTAGAGAGAATTTTAATTTAAAAAACTACATGAAATGTCATTTGATATTAATTTACAGTGTATGACAGATGTTATGATAAACAAGGTGATATATTTTATTTCATACATTATCACATTTGCATGTTTCCCGGACTGATTTCGGTCCAGTAAATAGGACTTTGCATTATTGTTATTACCTCTCGCCTACCTATAGGTAAGGGAGGAATTGTTTTTTTATGTTACAGTGTCGTTGCTAAGAAATATTTTAATAGGATTTAATACACAATAGGTTTGTTCCAAGTGGTCATTTCTGACATGTTTGTGACAAATTTCAGTGCGCCTATGATAAATGTAAACAAGTTAAGTTAGAAACTTAGACTGGAACGGCGAATGGAGTAAAGCGCATGTGCATACTCATATTTTGTTTTGACAGATAACCTTAAATATACATGTAAATAAAGAAATTCATACATTTTTTGCTACCAAAAAGGAAATGAAGCTTATGTATCAAACTTAACTTGTTTACATTTATCGCAGGCGCAGTGAAATTTGTCACAAACATGTCACAAACTTGTCAGAAATAACCACTTGGAACAAACCTAATATCGTATTCTGCATTAATTTTTGAAAAACAAAACAAAATTGGTCGCTGTCATTTTTTTAAATTTACATCACGACAATCTAATTGTTTTTAAGAAAGAAAGAAAGCAAACATGCATCCGAAAATACAACACAGGTATGGAATAAATCGTTGTACGTTCGTTATTAGTTTTCACGGTATTCATTTCGAACATTACTCGTACAGCCTTCGGCTTCGTGTGCTAAATATTCTCTCGTGGATAATTCCTTACTTTGCCCACTTGTAAAGTAAATAACTGTTATCTACGCCCGCCCAAAGTTAAAAAAGTAAAATAATTTGTCATTATTGTTTGTAGAAGAAAATTAATTCAAGTAGGTGCTGTAATAGTATATTCTACAAGTAATGGAATGGCACATATTCCACACTACGGTTTACGAGTGTAATGTGCGGCTCTGATTCGTCGAATTTATTCCTTGGATAGTTATTCTAATACAATTTTTAGTTGTGGAATGTGTAGTTTCCAAAAAAGTGTTATAAAAAAATATTTTCAATCCATGGCACCCACAATTTGACATTTAGCAATTATGTAGTTGTTTTTCATAAATTTATTAGCATTTTGTGAAAATGAGTGTTTTAAAAAGTATTTCGTCGAACATAGAATGAGCTAGAAAATTAATAATTTAATAAATATTAATTAATTTAAAGAATTGTAAAGATTATAATATCAAGATTTATAATAAAAGGTACTTTAACGAAAACAAGTGCGGTAAAGAAGCTCTTAGCTCACGCAAAATTAATGGGATAAGTAACATTTAACTCACAGGTGTAGATAATAGTTATTTACGATACAAGTACGTAAAGCTAGTCTTTAGTCACGAGCGTAGCGTTTTAAGACCCCTGAGTGACTAAAGACGCTTTACGTATGTGTATCGTACAATATTTTATCTACGATATCATGAAAAACCCCAGTAAATATTAAAAAATAATTTTTATTTATTTATTAGGATCACAATATTAAGTGAGAAGTTTGCCATGATAACAAGATTTTTGCAAATTAGCATATTTAAAAATTTTAACCACTCGTTACTCGGCAACCCGTAACTAATAAAGTCGTGTTACTAAACAACCGTTTTACAAACCTAAAACTAACAACTAAATATCAATTTTACACACTATCGTAGATAAAATAATTTTAGAACATTGTATAGCGCTAAAACAGGAACTAAAATATTTTTCTTAAAACACCCAAAAACAGAGCTCGTGGTACCAGTCATACACTCTTCTTGTTCAGTATACTGAAGGTCACAACGATTTGGATGATGCGTGATTTTAGTTAAAAAAGTCGTATCAACTGTTGCTATAACTAAATCTTGTTTCTGATCGCTGTTAGAAGGTTACCCCTACTCGTAGACAATTCGAGCTTGCGATGCAAAATAAATGATTCATAAAGACCCTAAAATCGTTTGTTGATGAAAGTTGGATCAATAAGTACAAGATCATCGCATCGTTTGCCGGTTATTGGCTCAATGTAACGGCGTCCCTCATGTATCGGCCGTAGCGTGAAATGAAATCAGCCCGAGGCGTCGCGGCGCGGCGTCTGTGATGTTCACATCACTACAAACAAACCCTCACACACGCAGGTATCCACATCCGTATCCGCATCCCTCGTCCGCTCATCACAAAAAGCATAGCCGCCTTTATTGTAGCCGTTCTGGCGCGGAACAACTACATAAATGTCAATAGTTGGCGTCGAGTTCAGAATTCAAAACAGTTTTCCGGCGGCTCCGGACTCCGGAAGTTCGCCAGGTGTTCGTGGCGCGCGCCCTGCACACGAATGAACCAGCGGCGGCGGCGGGAGACCGCGAATTGGGGTATTGTTGCATTAATGGCGAGCTGCAATATTGAACTGCTACTTTACGTCATCAACTATTCAGAATTTCTCACTGCGGGATAAGCTCTATCGATAGAAACTACCTTTGAAGCTCACCACCTCATATTCTAAATATTATGTCTAAGTTTGAAAACATTAATAGTTATTTGTTTAACTCGGAACCAAAATAACAAATTTACAGCAGAGGCTGCTGTTTCGTTGACGAGGTGAAGCCGAGGCAATAAATACTTACGAAGCTATAAATATGCGTGTGAGTAGTTGTGTAATAGTTATTTACATACCAAATGCGGGAACGCTTGGTTCCCGGATGAGCGTAAGTTATTTTGATAATTGTCAAAGTTGCACTATAAATATAAACACACAAAATAATTTGTCTAATATATTAGAAAACAATTTTAATATTTATAATATTTGCCGTATTCATTTGTAAATTTATTATATTTCTTATTTATATTGAGATAACTAACATTACATTTCTAGGTTATATATTTTACAGCTATCATATCGGGCAGGTTTTACTACCAACATTAGTAAACAAATGCACTAAATTTGTTATTTTTAAATTAAATTTCATTCTTATTCTATAAAATAAAATTAAATAAATAAATATATCATCACGCCTTTTACCCATTATGGGTGTGGCACTCTGCTTACGCAGATCTCGGTAAGTAATATATTTGTACGTATGAAGTGCGGTTACCAGCCGTCAAGTCATAGCCCCCAAAGTTGTTAGTGGAGAGGGAACCACAGGGGTAAATTTAAATTGGCAACTGTCGGTACTGCCGATACGTTACCACGGAGCTATTTACCCCATAACTCTTATCTTATTATCTATTATCATTATTATTATTATTCTATCATTGTTCATATTAATATTATGTAAAAGAATGGTTGCAATACTATATTATTTTATTATAAATATAATTTATTAATAAACGCTTTAGAAATAGGAATGTTTTCGTCGAAATTTCCTGGTTGTCTATCTGGTGGAGACCTGGGAAATAGACATTTCGGACGTTGCTTAGGCAACACTAAATAACACATTTCAATGTATGAGTACAAAAAATATTTTTACAACCTACACAGTGAAAGTGATTCTTTACAAACTATTAGCAGCCCATAAAATGCCATTTTAATGTCAATCGGCAAAGAAAAAATATTTTGACAACAAAAATGTCTTGTGAATTCTCTTTTTACTGCCACTAGTAAGGGAGGTGTAATTTTTGTCTAAAATATTAGGTAGTGAGTTTTCAATGAATAACCGCGTTTTAGGGCCCATACAAACGATTTTACTAATTTCGCCATGATGTTGGTATGCATGTATTTGTGTATGCGTGTGTGTATATGGTATGTGCCGATTTGTTCGTCTCGCATAACTCAAATACTATAAAACAAAAAAAAAATACAATTTTGTGTATTTTTGCTTTTTATATTTATATGAAGAGCTGATTATATTTTAGATAAAATTAGAAAACCTGAAGTAGCAGTTCACTAGAAGCCCTTAACAATTTTTCATGAAAAAACACGGTAAAATTTAATTTCTCAACAATTTATGTTATTTTGAAAATTTTAAAATATTTCATTTTATATCTGTTTGATGATTTTCATTAGAGATAATAAAATATAAAGAAATTAAATTTCACTAATCTTGCATTTCCTGTACACAATGGAAACACTTTTTTTACGAAATGTGGCACGTGTAATTGTGATTGAGAAGCTGTTTTCTAAGGTTTGGTTTATCAGTCGACTGTTATGTTACTATTATGGTAATCCTCCTGTTAAATACAGAGAAATATGAATTATTTATGTTGCTGTTAGTTAACATTTAATAAACCGTCGATTGATAAATCGGGCATTTATGAAATATACATGTCAAAAAATTAAATAAATGTACGAAAGAAAATTAAATTTCTGAAATAATAAATAGAAAATAAAGAAATAAGGTGGTATTTTTTTGTATCATCAAATATTATTTTGTACCGTTTAAGATTTGAATTGGGCGGGAGGTTATGTGCTGCAAACATAAGATTTTTTTTATTTCGTAAAGAAGAACTATTTGATTAATTAATTAATTTACGCTTATTAGATACAGTTCTTTATTTCTTTTATATATCAGCACCTCAGAGGTAAAGTGTATTAAGTCACATTTTTTCTAAATTTAACAGATTTAAAATTATATGTTCTATCTAGAGGTAATCAGTATTAAGTCGAACTGCACCCGTTCTAAAAATAGACGCAGTTAAACTGTATTAAGTAATAGTAATTATTACTAAAAAATGGCTCGTATTTGTAATAAATAAAAAGTTTGAAACGTCATTCCTGAACATATTTCTCTTTGTGACTTAATACAGTTTACTTTCGAGGTGCTGATATACTTTCAGTCTAAAAATCTGTAGGGAACAAACTATAGCTGCAATATTTCCTATGTAAAGGTCGACCAAATTACGAAACCTATATTATGAAAACCAGTAAAAGTAGATAATTTTAATTGAATTTAAAATATGAATTCTTCTCAGTTTAATTAACTACCATCCCCAGTTCAATAATATATTTTAAATTGTTGAAATACTATTATATCATAAATATTTTTTTCTATTTTAAAATATAACTTTTATAATTAGTAACGATTTTCAACAGCAAGCATGTAAAACCAAATTCAAATCTAACTGGGGTCAAATGCAATATTTCAAGATCTCCTGAAACCTATAATTTGACGAACCAATCCATTATAAAACCGCACCCCCTCCCTTAACTGAAATCTCAGTAGCAATCTTTCCTGCAGCCTCCAGAGTCACAGTTCCGGGCACAGGTGCGTCGGTGGCACTCCAGGCGACTCCGGGGCGACTCCGGGGCGGGGGAAGAACACACCGGAAAGTTTTAATAATTAGCCGCACGGAGTGATGTATAGCCACGGTACTGCGACCCCTTAATAAACACAAAGAGCTTTTCTGATTTACGGTGATTTTAATTTGTTCTGGATCACTAAATGGCAATTGTTTTGGTGATCTTTTGTCTATGGAGGACACTTTTAAGGGAAGTTTGATACGGGAATTTAAATTCTGTAACTTTCTTCATATTAATTGTGTCTACATATTAATTTATTTCATTAGAATATTGAATAAAATAATTAAATACATTAATAGCATTTAACCATTTTTGAGGATGGCATTGTACTTACTATAGATTATATTTCTGCGCATGAAGTGCAGTTACCAGCGATCAAATTATGAACCCCAAAAGGAATTAGATGTTTTAAATGAAAAGATTTTTGGATATATTTGGCTTGATATCCCTTCTGTTGGAGTGGATCAATCTCTGTTTATTTTCCTTTAATCCTTGTAACGGGTGTTTTTTACTTTCTTATACAAAGTATAAGGAAGTATTGAAATCACGAAAAAAATCGTTGACGAGATTTTTGCGGAAATACATATTTTGACGTCCACTGAATCCGTTAAGACCAATTTCTCAATGATGTCTGTGTGTGAGGATGGATGGATATGGATGGATGTCCAGGTGCTCAATATCTCATGAACGAGACAAGATATGTAAACGAAACTAAGAATTTATAAGTTTCATGAAAAAATAAAGAGCTGAGTTGATTTTCAATGAAATTGAAAAACCAGAAGAGGAAGTTTGCTGAACACACAAAACAATAAATTCCGTTTATTTCAAAAATAAAATCAGCTGTGAGAAAAAGTTTCAAATGATAGATGTTAGCAAAAGTATTTGGAATATAAAATGTTATTTACACTTTTCTAGGACATGCATCTAATTTTCAGAAAAAAAAATTATATATTTAAGAATATATTTCTATAATCTTAGTTACAATGGGAAAAAAAACTAAAACATTTTAATATCTATGTGTCAAACGTGTCAAATAATTGTGAAGTGTCAGAAATATGTGTCGTGTGAAATATTATAAAAGTAATATTTGTGTTATTAGTTAGAAAGTTTTGAAGACTAGATATTAATTGAATTCTATTTTAAAATAAATTCATAGTTACAATGAGAACAAAAAATTAAACAGGTTTAACATCTATATATCAAATAATTGTCAAAAGTCATACGCAAGGAACAAGTCATACGTGTTCAGTTGGTTTTATTTGTATAAGAAAGTAGTGTGGTGTCCACACCAGATTTTTTTTTCAGCGACAGCCAATTTGTCAACTGTCAGCTGTTTTGTGCTCACTTTGGTTTTCCATTTCACCATAAATAGACTTGTGCTAGAATCAAGGTGCACCTTGGCCAAAACTGCTCAGCAAATTTTGCAAATTTATTTTGAAAATTTTTTTCAACGATAAGGCTAATTATTTGTTAAATGGCTACGTCAACAAGCAAAACTGTTGCCTTTGGAGTGAAGCAAATATCTTTTCTTTCCAACTCCTGTTCTATTTAATTATTCATTCTTATTCTGTATTCGTATTCTGATATCTTTATTGGTTCTGTCCTTATTATTTTGCGTTCCATTATTCTTAAATCTTTTTCATCTTATAGTATTATTACCGTTCTCATTTTTGTATCTTTTTAATTAAAGTCTTGTTGTTTAGTGTATTACAGATATGTGTGGAAGAAATAAAGAGCGAGTACTCTAAAAAAAATAAAATCAGGAGTTTCTTCAAATCGTAAAATTCCCCTAAAATTAAAACTTCTAACTAAAATAACATTTATTTAATGTTCCCTAAAGTTCAGAAAGAACAATATGACATATTTATTGCAAGCGAGACCGACATAATTGATAAATTAATATTTAATTCAGTGAAGTATTATTGTCCCAAATAATTTCCCAAAACCCAAAACAATAAAAGAGGGTAAATAGGAGAATGATAACACATTCAACAATCCGCATTGGTAACGAGCTAATAAATAGATTATGCACATATTATACATATCTGATAAGTTATTTACGTGGTTAAATTACATTTTAATTAATCCTATTCTGTCATTATAACAAATATTCTATTGTTGCACGCTAATAATCATGCATTCATGCCTGAAAATTTAATATTGCGCTGACTGAACAGACTGAAAGAATATAATTTCCGAAATTAATAATAACTGGCCATAACTAAAATTCCGAGTTGATTACTATTTTGACACAAAAATTGAAATCCGGGATAGAAAGTAGGGGATTAATTGAAAATATATACAGTCAAACGATACAAAATTTTATATGTGAATAAATATATTTGAGCATTTGTTTTTATTTGTCTTATTTTTAAATTTACTATTCTATTGTTTGCGTACAAAAATTATAATTAATTTTATTATTTACAGATATTTGGAACTTCACTGAAACAGGAGTCCAGGAATAGTAGTTGCTTATAAATATGGTAAGTTAAAAATATATTATTTATTTTTATTATAATTACAAATTCTCGATAAACCAAAATCCTAGATGTACGTAAAAGGTATTTGTTACGTTTCGGTATTCAAAATTTTATACTATCTATACTTCTATAATCCTGTGGTAACTTAATTTATTTATAGTACTATAAAACTATTAATATGTACACATATTTAATCTACTTCGATGTACTCTCTTCATCCAATCAGTTATTGGGTTTTAGTTGAATAATATCTATTGCGTAGATTTGTAATTTCTTAGTTCTTTTGTATATTCTCTTCTTAAAAGATTTATTGTCTAAAAGAAATCTCTGCATTGTCCATTATTGTTTCTTCTCCGGGTCCAGTAATTTTTTTTTCTTAGTTGCCTATTCTAAATCTTAATTTTCTTTTGTCATATATAGTGGTTTTCCTGTAGTCAATAGGTATTTATATCCTAGATTAAAAGTTGGTTTATATATCTTTTCTCTTTTTTACTTAGTTTGTATGTCTAGATCTCTCCGTATAATTTCGTCCGCCATGATTTCTTCGTCTTTCTATATCTGTCGTTGAATATCGGTATATTTAACAAAATTTTGTCCTTTTTATTTTCCATTGTACTTTTCTAGCTGTCTTGCTTTTTTTCTTGATATTTCTACCCAACAATCATATGCGAGACTTTTCCATGGTATCCTTAGTTTCTCTTCATTCTTCATTTCTCTCTTACCTGCTTCTGTATTTATTTTTAACGTATCTATAAGTTCATTAACAACTTTATTACAGATGTGTTCTTTTAGTAAAATGTGGTATATATTCCAAGACATATTATCATAATTTGAAATCTCCAGTTCGATTCTGAATGTCAACAAGATATGTCAATATTTTTAAATTCACCCTTGTTGAGGGACATTGACTTGACGACTGGTAACCACATTTTGCCCGCAGAAATGTATAACGCACGGAGATCTATCGTATTTGATTTTTTTTTTCTTTTTGTTGATCTCTACTATCCTGATATTGGCTCCTCCACCATTCTTCTCTACTTAGAGTCTTCAATATTTAATCAATATTATTTTATTTTCGTACGTCTTTTTCATTGTGTATCCATCTTAATATTATCCTTTCTTTTTATTGTGTTTTGAACTACTAGTTAAATATATATTTCGATAATTTTAGAAGAATATATAATGATTGTGGCAGTAATAGTTTATTTTTCGGAATCTTAGCCAGTCGGGATTTAAGACACTGTAAAGATAATTTTGCACTTAATTATATTTAAATACATGCTGCCCCTTAAGCAAGTAATTAATTAATTAATAATTTAACAATAAGTAATGTTAGGTGTGCTGTGAGAGCGTTTGCCAATATCTAAATTGTGCCAAGTTTTTTTCTAATTAATACGCAATTAGTAAAGTTTTAATGTATACCTACATGGTTTTAATTACAAAGCTTAATTAGTAAATATAATTTCGGCCACGTAGCAAGAAATAGGCATTTTATCCGTCTTCGGATCTGTCTTCCCTTGGTTTAATTAGCAAGGAACGTTCGTTAGAAATTCTAGCCTTTGTCAAAGTCAACCAGAACTCTTGTAAATAATAGTACAGCTTAGTTCTAATAATTTACATTTTGAATCCAGTGAGCTTTGAACGCTCCATAACAAAACAAGGTCAACAGAGTCGTAGATATAAAATGATACTTTCAGCGGGGAATATACGAGATTACAAGGAAATAGCTTTGATGTAAATTAAATTTAATAATGGTTTCATGCAAGACTTTACTTCCTATGAGGCGAACGTTGAAATAAATTATATTACAATCAATAACTGAAGATATATGAATGGTGAACTACTCGTATATCGTTTTAACGTAATTAAAATTTGAGATACAGCCCATTGACGCCATTTTGTTTCAAACACAACATTGTTTTGTGCTGCGAATTTGATTGAAATACATGAACGTTTATAAATTTCCGGGCGGTCTGCTTCTGTCATTTACGAACTTGAATGAGCGGTTTTTGTGTTGCATTGCAGCGCACTGTTCCGGGTTCCGGTTTCCAGACCCCGGAGTCGCATTCCGGGATCAAAGCCCGTTGTTGAAGCAGCCGATGTTGTAATAATAGGATTCAGTTTAAAATTTTTGTATTTGGTTGTTTGTTTTCAAATACGCGGTTGAGTGTAAATACATTGTTTTGGTAATGTTGAAAATTGAAGACGTTTTTTATAAAATTATAACTATTTTTTATTCGCAGCTACAAAACATATACCTACTGTAAGTTTTAACTAAAATGCTACAATTACTTTTTTGTACTCATACATTGAAATGTGTTGTTTAGCGTTGCATAAGCAACGTCCAAAATGTCCATTTCCCAGGTCTCTACCAGATAGACAATCGGGAAATTTCGACGAAAACATTCCTATTTCTAAGGCGTTTATTAATAAATTATATTTATAATAAAATAATATAGTATTTGAAACATTCCTTTACATAATATTAATATAAACAATGATGAAATAAGCATGAAATTGAATTTAAAAATAAATAAATATAGTACATTTGGTTACCAATGTTGGCAATAAAATCTGCCCGATATGACAGCTGTAAAATACATAACCAACAAATGTAATGTTAGTTATCTCAATTAAATAAGAAATATAATAAATTTAAAAGTGAATACGGTAAATATTATAAATATTTTAATTGTTTTCTAATATATTAGACTAATTAATTTGTGTTTATATTTATAGTGCAATTTTGAGAATTATCAAAATAACTACTTGAAGAACTTCATTTCTTTGTATGGACTGTTATTAGTTTTATACTTTTCGTCACAAATTTCTAATAACATTAACATCTTTAATATGAAAAGTGAAACAACAAGTAGGCTATTGAACAAAACAAGTTAATGTATTTTTTTTATTGATACTCCTATCAACAATAGCTTTGCATAGAAACAATTGTTACAAATTGATTTCGAACATGTGAGTGATAAAAAGGAACTTCAGTGCCGAGGTACATATTAAGTTTTATTTAAAATCTAAAATTCGAAAAAACTTTAAAAAAAATTACAATATAGGTTAAATTTGTACATCAATCAGTTGTCAATTGAAACTAACAGTCAGTATTGCCAAACTCAAGAAGTGAAGTTATCATAAATAACACTCAAAATTATGTGTTTTGTCCTCAATTTTGTCATCGAAATTAATTAGTTAATTCTTCTTGCAAATTTTATTACGTCCAAATTTACTATAGTACGTCAATATATCAGCCAAAATTATCCTAATTGTACAATAATTATTTAATGATTGCCAACACTGGGATGCTCAAAATCGTCGTATAATGGGTTACTTTAGTGACGATTTCTGAGCTTTTAATGACGATTTTTGAGTACATTAGTGCCGATTTCAAATAAATATCTATTACTTATTTCTCAGACAATCTGTAATTAGGATCAAATTGTGATTTTCTTTTGCTTCTATTTAGTGAAGGAGACCAATTTGATTAACACAATTTTCATTTATTACATGTAATTCTTTATATTACACTTTTTTACCTCCCGCCTACCTCTAGGTAAGGGAGGTATTGTTTTTGGTCAAAAAATTGGGTAGTGAATTTTTAATGAATAAGCACGTTTTAGGGTCCCTACAATACGATTTTACTATTTTCGCGATGATGTCTGTATGTATGTATGTATGTACGTATGTATGTATGTGTGTATGTATGTATGTATGTATGTATGTATGTATGTATGCATGTATGTATGTATGTGTGTGTGTGTGTGTGTGTGTGTGTGTGTGTAGTCTGTGGCAATTTTTTCGTCTCGCATAACTCAAATACTATAATACCAAAAAATTCAATTTTGCGAATTATTGCTTCTTATATTTAAATGAAGAGCTGATTAGATTTTGGATAAAATTGGTCAACCGGAAGTAGCAGTTTACTTGAAGCCCTTAACAGTTTTTCGTGAAAAACACGGTTAAATTTCCTTTTTGAACAATTTATGTTATTTTGAAAGTTGAAGAATATTTAATTTTACATGTGTTTTGATTACACTAATTTTATTAATTTCCATTAGATTTAGAGATAATAAAATATAAAGAAATTAGATTTCACAAATCTTGCATTCCTAGTACACCATGGAAACAATTAAAAATTTTCAATTTTTTACGAAATGTGATACATGTTATTGTGATTGTGAAGCTTTTTTCTTAGTGAAATATATGTCAAAAAATTAAATAAATATAGAAATATAAATTCTGAAATAGAAATAGGAAATAAACAAATAAGAAGGTATGTTTCTGTATCATCAAATACTATTTTGTACCGTTTAAGAGTAGTGTTGGGCGGGAGGTTATGTGCTGGGCACATCAGATTTTTTTAATATACACTTAGTCTAAAATCTATAGGGAACAAACTGTCATAATTTGAAAATAGCATTGTATTTCCTATATTATACAAAAAAGTCACCATCCAGTATAAAAGGACAATACATATTTTTGCAAACTGTCAGTTCCTGTATATCTTGACAATCCCCCAGTGATATGCGAATGCGACAATCTTGAGAAACACTGCTATAAACTATACAAATATTGAAGCAAAGCTAACAATGAATAGAAAAGCAACAATGTGTGGTAGAAACTCCAGGGAACATAATACGTATGAAGAAACAATTTAATCGTTGTTTGAATCAAAGTTAATTCCATGAAGTACAGCTTGGAATTCAACAAAAAGTTACAAAACACAAATCTCGTCTTGTGCCGAGCACATTCCACTCCGTAGAGCTAGTTTCTCCGAATCAAAGACATAGCAGGCTAAAGATTTCATTCGTAGTTTAATTTTTATTCCTAGACAACGTCAAGAAATCTCGAGGATAAATTTATAATAATATTAGTGTTGTTTTATTTATTTTCCCAAGAGGTAGATCTTAGTAAAAGTATACTGTGTAATGTTGAATGCGGATCTAAATGATATTCATTTGTGTGCGAGCGGCCGCGAGGGCGTTTTAGAATGCATGTGTTGATTAATGCAAACTAATATTTACCACGGTACGTGCTATTTCGCTGCGTGTATTTTAGTTCGTTGCACATTGTCATTTGCATATGTATACCTGGACGAGTGCAGGGCCGTCTCAAGCACAAACACACTTCATATAAGTACAATTATAATTATTTGATGTTCATTATTATTATTCTTGAATAGGGTAAATAAGAGTATGTCCTTAGTTGGCGATAAATGTTATCACTTCCGACGATGAGTTCTCATCCATTAACTATTTTAGGGCCCAGATTTGAAGACTACAAAAAAATATATATTGTTGAAGAATTGATCGTTGCTAGCCATTAGTTTTGAGCTACTAAAATTGTCGTCGTTGTTTATTGAACTAATGTTATCTACGAACAAGTGAAGATGTTTTATTTTCCATATTCACCTATTTATAGTGGCTATGTCACTAGTCTAGCAAATCAGAAGCCGTGTGTTCGTATCTCACTGAAGAGCATGGTCGTTTGTGTTGTTCTCCACTTTCTCCACTTCGAAAAAAAAAATTATTTTACAATAATATACAGATTACAATAGTGTATTGACGACAACAATGTACTGATTACAACAATGTTTTGATTACAACAATGTACTGATTACAATAATATAAAATTGTAAGCTCAAACCAACTACAAATGCGATTTATCAAAATGGAATTTAACGAGTTCTGGGGGCAAAGAAAATTAATTGAGAATTAAATTTGCAAACATGTTTTTTATTACTGTAAGAAATCTTCGTTTAAATTTACACTAACGAAGCATGTTATAATTGCTTTCATTTCAATATAAATCTTTATATATAAAATTCCGGTGTGCGTCTGTTTGTAATTCTTATCCTCCTAAACGGCTTCACTGATTTTGATACTTTTTTTGTTACTTATGGAGTTACCCGGTAATGGCGCTGTTATCGAGATTCAGATGGCAGGACAACACCTGCCTATCGGGTTCGCTAGTATTTCTATATATATTTTCTATCAACTTTTCAGATTATTTACTGAGATATGCTCAAAAAACCTGATAGTTCTTTAAGGAAACAACCTTTTCCAGCCCATAGGTTAGCACAAAGAATTAATTACTTCATAATTTGAGCATCCAAATTCTAAATATGAAATTTGAAAATGATATTGTTATTTGAATCTGATGTGGCATCACATAACCTCCTGATCAATTGAGTTTTTAAACGGTACCAAAAATGAAAAAAGTTTCAAATAAATATTGTAGTCAATGCTATCTACATCTTTTTTATTGTAACAATATTTACTCGAACTCATTTATTTACTGATATGTGCATAAACTCTGATGGGCCTTCAAATAAACTTCCACTTTCGAACATGTTAATTTTGAACAGTCCGTTTGAATTTCTTTGTTGGCTTGTGGAAAATTAGAGCTCACGAGTACCCCGTGTACTCAATATGTATATAACAGCTGCATCCGAGTAGTTTACATTTCCGTGCATCTCGAATAATTTCATAGTGCGACCCTGCATACATAACCCCAGAGACAGCAAGGTGTCGGTATCAATTAGCAGCAACTTGAGACTTGCATAGCCGCTGCAGTGTCCATCCGTATTCTCCTCACGTCGTCTGGCTGGTCGGGGGCGGGGGCGGCGGTGCGTGTGCTCGCATGTGAGTGACGGCCCCCGGGAGCCGCCACCTCAACCACACCACCGCCGCCGCCGGCCTGATTGAATCCTGACGCGGCGAACACAGAAAACTAAGTAATCCCGCGGGGCCGGCCGCACGCCACCGTGACGTAATTAAGAGCGCCGCCGCCGTGCTCGCGTAAATCACATAAATTCAAAATAAATGGAAGCAAAAATGCTGCGTAATGCGCCACAAGCGAGCTGGAGGCACACATGAGGATGGAACGCGAACGCGAAACGCGAAACGCCAACGCGACAAAAGTGCGCACGATGTGTCATCTTGTTTTGCACCGCACTGATTTCGTTCGCTACCAATACCATTCGCACCTTGCAATTAGTAAATGAGAATGAACACCTTCGAGTTAGATTAGTGCCAGATTGACGGGGGTGTTGTTAGTACACTGTGAATATATTATAAATAAAAGTTAACTTGATGTTTTTTCGACTGTGTTTATTGCAAAATGTAAAAAAATACTTGAAATCTCAGTCATACAGCATTTATTATTCTTACATATCTGACGTTTCGGTTTACATTTAAACCTTCGTCAGGTTTAATAAGATCTTGCTAATCCTGGAAAAGGTTTAATTGTAAATTTTCAAGAATTGTATTGGATTTTTGTCAAGGCAAATAAATCCACTATTAGTCGATAGCTACCTGATAGTTTAGCTCGCGGTATGACAAACTCTACAACACTTACCGCGTGACTTTGTCCGATCACACTAAGGCAGGATTAAGAACCTCCATTTCACAACCTGGATTCGTAATTTCTACCTTTCTGATAGTATCCAGGATTCGCTACCATACGTTGCGAAAAGTACAATAACCAACTTTCATACTAAATTGTTTTGAAATCTTTAAGATTACCTTTTTTTTCGTAGATGGATAACATCACTTCAATTTTAGCGATTTTAATAGTGGAACAGAAAGCTAACAGAGATCTCACACAAATCTGGAGTATAGGGTAAAGAAAATTAAAAATAGTTTTAAATTAAGAATGTTACTTTCCGATAAATTGATTGCGAGCATTATTACGTATGTAACCGAATTTTGGGGATGAAGAGAACAAGACAAACTAGAGGAAATCCAATCATAATATTATAGATGGTAATTTGAATAAGACAAACAAACACCGATATATTTATTAGAGGAAGAAACAAAATGGTACAAAATAAATACAAAAGCAAGTAAGAGAGCAAAGAGTTATAAAGAGGAACTAAGAACTGCATGTAAAAGTCGCACATATGATTGTTGAGTAGAAATAGTAAAAATAGAAGAAAGAATCCAGAAAAAATCTACTAGAAAGTACAAATGGCAAAATTTTATGAAAGAAACGGATATCCAAAGACGAATATAGAAAATGAAGAAATGTAAGATAGAATATAGTGCACGAAATTATACAGAGAGATCTAAATATACAGACTTTATTAAAAAGATTAAAAATTTATAAATCAACATATACCCTATAATACAAATTCCTATTAACTAAAAACGGGTCACTATATATGACAAAAGAAAATGAAAGTCTAAAAATTCTTGCAAGATTTAGAGTATAGCTAACAAAGATATATTTACTGGACAAGAAACAATGATCGACATTGCAGAATATGTAGGAAATATTTTGAGACAATAAATCACGTAAGAAGAGAATATACATGTGATCTATGAAATTATAAATCTATACTAAATCCCAGGCACTGATTGGAAGAAGAGTAAGTTTTTTTTTAATTATAAATAATAGTATATTATGTTATTAGGAGTAAATGTAATACTTTGTTGGTTGAGCATATAAGTTTGAACGAAGAGCGAAGCGAGTCGGACAAGTACATGCGAAGCACCCCAAGTTACATTTATTCTGAATAACCATGCTATTTTTTCTTCAAATATAGAAAAAAGAATTATAATCATTACAAAATGCCCAAAACTTCAAAAAAGTATTCTGTCTTCTTCACCATTTCTAGTTGCCATAGAATATGTTGTTTTGTTAATTTGTTTCATTTTTAAGTGTCAACTTTTTGAATTACAACCTTTCTATTTTTCATAATATTTTACTTTGTTCTCCGCCGGCACAAAAGAAACATTTTTACGCTGGTTGTAAAAATTTGAACTTCTGCCTGTTGAATACAACGTACTTTTATGACGTTTGAAGAAATTTGAACACCGCAAAGTAACAAATAAATATTTACTACTAATAGAAATTATCTCCATCGTAATATCTTTCCACATCTCCTTGTCAAACATCATAATTTGACTAAGTGTCCTAAAGCAGCAGGACAAGAACTCGTGCACCCCGAAACGCGGGCTTCACCTTCCTCTGCGCTGGCGAGTGTCGCCGTCCCGCGCGCCTTGTGAATAAATCACGCGTGCCACCACCGCCGCCGCCCCGTCCGCCCCCTTCATATTGTTCATTTAATTAATGTTTATTTAACGCGAAGAAGCACAGAGCGATGCGTTAATTTTAAAAGCAACGGAGCTGGAACCTTCCTGCTTACAAGATTTCTTCCGTGACGTCACCGAGTCATTTTACGGGTGTCGTGATTTATTTTTGTTAATTTGTTGATTGTCCTAATGCAGGTACTTAAAATACTCGCGCTGTTGGAACCAAATGTTTGACTTCATTTACATCTGTAAATCCCGTTCTCGTTTTCTTTAAATACCAAAGGTAACCCCAGGAAAAGGTTGGGCATAAGATACGGGTAATTTAACTGGAGTAAATAAAAATGTGATCATGTTCTTACGTACTTTTCCAGCATGTTGTTCTCCTTTTTATGGAGACCTGAGCTTTCAACATGTGATATTTTTGTAGCAAGGTATAATATTACAAGCCATGATTGTTATTATATATAATGTTCTGAATGTTTTACAGAAAGATGAGCTTCAGGTATTTTTTAGCTGTGTATGAATGTTTTGATATCCTGAAATAAACAATACGTATACAATGTTACAGAATGATAAAACATGTATAACAAAAAGTATTTTATGAATTAAATGAGGTTTTTGTTTTGGTAATTCATACACATATATGAAAACGAAAACGAGAGTTAATTAAACTAATTAAATGTACAACAAAAATGGCAGATTCTTATTAAGAAAATACAACACTCTGCTGTATAAATTATGTGTTTTAAAATAAGAGGAACAACTTTAATCACACATGAAAGTGAAAGGTTAATGTGTAGATCAACCATTCATCTGAGTTTATCTAAAACATAATCAAACATTCTTATCCTAACAGAGGACTTTCGGCTCGTCCACATTCGTAGTGCGATTCATGTATGTCGTCTATTCCTTATACTCGTATCATTCGTTCACGCAACAAACTACCAATCATACCTAACTACTTATTCCTTGGACGCCCACGCAATCGTTCACTCTCAATCTCGCCCACATATATTAGCTCCCCTTTCATTCCAAATCCGCTCGAGATGGCCAATCATCTCCCACTTTTTTACAATATTATCTTCTCAATCTCACACTCACCGTACACCAACGTATTTTGGGGACGACTATTCTTTTCTTTTGTTTTTATTTATCAGTGTTATCGTTTCAGCTGAGTGACATTGTATAGATAAATGAGGCATTTTAATCGACCAATAATGCATTCCTTCCTCACAAATATGGAAATGTCAAATTTTTCAATAGTGAGTTTTCTATAGATAAATACGAGTCCCTAGAGTATGATTTCACTATTTTGAAAATGATGTCTGTGTTTGTGTGTGGTTTTTTATAGAATTAGCTTCAATTTTTATTTTTATTTGAAAATGAGGTCAGTAGAATCTGATGTGGCGCACCACGTAATTTCCGGAAAATTTTAATTCCAAAATATAAAAAAAAAATGTTTCCACTGTTCTGGAAACTATGCATTCCACGTATGGAATAAATTTGAGGAATCAGAGCCGCATATTAGCGCGATATATGAAGTATATTGATTCAGTTACTATGGTTACGTCTGTTTGTTTAAATTTTATTTATTTGAGTTTGACGTTTTCAACAGTTTTGTATTTGTATTTTTTGTATAATTTCCAAAATATTGTTGTAGAAAGTGTAGTCTACAAATCGTACTCGCCTTCAGCTCAGACTACAAACTTTTTGTTTGTGCGGAATATGTGCCATTCCATTACTTGTTGTAGAATATACTATTCTATAACACTGTTTCGAAAACAACGCATTCCACAACTAAAAATTGTATTGGAATAACTATCATTCCATACGCCGTGTATGGAATAAATTCGAAGAATCAGAGCTGCATATTAGCGCGATATATGGAGTATCTTGGTTTGGTTGCTATGGTTACGTCTGTTTGTTTTAATTTTTTATATTTGAGTTTGACGTTTTGAACAGTTTTGTATTTTACATTTTTGCACAATTTCCAAAGTCTTGTTACAGAAAGTATAGTCTACAACATGTAACGGAATGGCATATCCCACACTCGCAAACCGTAGTCCTCGCTTTCGCCCCGGACTACTCACTCTTTGCTCGTATGGAATATGTACTATTCCATTACTTCTAGTAGAATATTCTATTCTCCATCTCTTTGAATTTATTACAAAATTTGCTGTACCTCAATTATTTACTGAGATATGGCAAAAATTCGGATAAATTGTCAAGTAAACTATCACAAAAGGTAATCAGCTTGTAGTATAAACATCTACCAAAAATTTTGACTCTTCATAATACCACCCTTACATATAGGTGCATGAGGTAAAATGGACACGCTTTTGCATCTAGCTCTTCATTGATATATCGAATTCTATGAACACGACGTAGATCTACTATTGTAACTTATAGCAGCATATTTATATACTTTTATAAATGGTATAATAGATCATCCTGCGATGATTTCTCAAGCAACTGTCTGGCTATGTAGTATAATATTTCATAGCGATCGTAGAAGAAATATGTTGAGGGCTGCTCCAGGAGCAATCAGAGGCATACGCCCTCATCTGTAGGAAGCATCCACGACGCCGGATGTCATTATCGATGTTACAACAGATCGCTATTATGAACCCACTAATAAAGGATAATCGTCATAATCATCCTGACGGTGTTCCATCTATAATTAAACCCGAAAGCCAGACGGGATTAAAGTGAATCTCTCGATTTGATTCCGGGACGCAGAGGCAGGCGCGCCTGCAACTACGCACTGCTAATTTCGCCGCCTGGTGTACGTTGGGCTCAGTGCGTTCACACTATTAATTACGCTGTTGTTCGCAGACAAGTGCTTCATTGGAATTACTACTGCGCCACTGACCTACTATATGCACCTTCATATTACAATATGCTCTGAGAGCTTGCGCTAAGTTAATTGTGTTGCAGGGAGAATCAAGCGCCCCACATCATAGATATTATATAGATATACATCCCTTCTAATTCATTAGGTTGAGTACTTGCCTGACAAAGATTGTCTTCAAATTTTAACACTATACCAACAGCACAATATTTTTATATAAAAACAAATGTATACAGGGTATTAAAAATACAGATCACGGATTTAAGGATCGATAATAATACTCAAAACAATAAAAAAATCTGTTGTGGGCACCACAATACCTCCCGCCATAGATTTCTAAACGAACAATACAGGAACACGGTCCACCCCTATCAAAAAACGCTCATCTCTTCAAAAAATTATGTCACATATCAAAAGATGACATTTTTCAAACGTTGTTTTGTTTTTTCAAAAAACACAAGTTAGCAGATTTAAACGAAAATATCAAAATATAATTTTTCTTTAACGTGTTGTAATTCGTAAATGGTGACAGTAAGAGGAAAATGTTTCAAACAATAATTGTAGATAATAATATTTGAAACATTATTCTAATAACAAATATTTCATTAAACTATAATTTAATATATAACTTGATAGGGTTTCAAATAATTTACCACTTCCGGTTATTGGATTATCACAAAAAACTAATCAGCTCTTCTAAAGGGTATACACTTGATATATACAAAATATCAAAATTTTCAGTTTAGTAGTTTTTGACAAACCGTAACTTCAGAGATCCACACAGACCGACAAACTGACAGGCAGACAAACAAAGACATCATCGCGAAACTATTAAATTCGTATTCTAGGGACCCTAAAACCTGCTCATCCACTGAAAACTCTCTGCACAATTTTTAGCATGATTCCAATACTTCCCTTACAGGATGTGACGGGAGGTAAAAAGTTCATATAAACATATCCGGAAATGACTAGTTTCAAAGCTATAGCGATTTTAAAATTTTATTACTGTGGTATGCGACTCATACTTTTAACATTACAATAAAATCATAGTGGCCGTTTGCAATGGAAAACAATTGAAGATAGACTTTTGTTTTTCCTTATTTGTCATAATTATTGTTACTGTTTGTTACAAACACAATTTTATATAAATTATAATTGACCATTTTCCATTGTAAACAGTCACTTTGTTTTTATTGTAATGTTAAAAGTATAAATTGTATATTATAGAAATAAAATATTAAAATCGTTATAGCTCTGAAACTATGCATTTCCGGATGTATATTTATATGAACTATTTAATTGTTTTTAGATGTATTATAAACCCTTATATCCGTAACCCCTATTTTCTTAACACTCTGTATGCATAGTATATGCCAGAAATATAATATTAAAATCTCTACAGCCCCGAAATTGAACATTTCCGGATATGTGTTTATAAGAACTTTTTTTTATTGTTTTGAGATATATTATCCATCCTTTTTTTTAAATTTCTATTACCGGAAATATTTGATTCCTTCCAAGATTAGTTAATTAAACACAAAATTTGAAGAAAAGTATCTTAAATTATTTTTGTTTTCTTTCTTGTTAAAAAAAATGAGAGTCGTTTTTGTGCAATGCCACAAATTTCTGATTTGATTTAAATGAACTGAATATTTTAATTTTTTATTTTTACTATTTTCTCGAAATCTCGAACACTTACATAAAAATCACGAACCCTTTCTATAGAGAATTTTATGATTTGGCTTAGGAGGTCAAAAACTGGGATTCATAACCAATGGATCGAGCTACATAATATATCAAAAAATTAGAACTACTTGTCCTTTTGCTAGGCAATGCCTCTTTGCAACTTCTATTCCCTGGACTAATTATAAACATATCGAATAATATTTTTTTTCTAATTTTGACATATAAAGTGTCACTTTTCAAAATTGATTGACGTTACGAAACGTCATATTTTTCGTAACTAGTGATGAAAAGAAAAATATTTCACAACTGGTGATGAAATGAATGAAGCATAAACAAAATTTCAAACAAACAAACGAAATATGCGTAGCTACTTGATGTCAATAAAAGTTATGAAATTAATAATTTAATAATTAAAAAAAACTGTTATAATCAAAAATAGAAAAAATCTTGTATGAAACACGATAGGAAATGCGATTTTGTGTAATTCGTGTGATTTTGCGGGAACTCGCTTCGCTCGTCCCGCAAACATCCCACTCGTTACACAAAATGATGCATTTCCTAACTGGTTACATAAATAGCTATTGCCGATTGATATTAAAGATGACACTTCAAGGACTGCTAACAGTCTGTTAAGTGTCACTATTATGCCTAGGTTGTAAAAATATTTTACTTAATAACCTCTCAACAAACGCATAGCAGCCGTCAATAAATACATAGCAACCGCTTAATATACGCAAGGCAAAGTAATTTGACAGCTAAAACCTTGAAAATATCCATATAAAATAATCACTAAATTAATATTAATTCCAAATCGGCAAAAAAATTATGTGTTCAACTCGGCACCAAACACAGATTTATAGCTTCGGCAGCATTAATTGCCTCGGCTTCGCCTCGTCAATGAAACCGCAGCCTCTGCTGTAAATCTGGTATTTTTATGCCTAGTTAAACAAATAACTATTATTTCATGGATTTCATGAGTGAGTTGTCTCACAACTGGTTACGAGAAACATGTTCGACTCGAACAGTTCGAGCAACGAGCATATTCTTGAACACCCGTTAATGTTTTGATTATCAACCCAGTTGTCAAAAGAAAATAAGTTTGATACCAATATTACAAAATGGAAGCACGCAGGTTATATTCGGTATAAAGTTAGTGTTACGTTAGTAGTGGTTGGGTGCAGTGTTCACCCGCCAGTGCGGCGGTAGGTGCAGCGGCTCCGTGGCAGCCCGGCGCCCCGGCCCGGCTGATCAATACCGCGCCCGTGGCCCTCGCCTGTCGGCTGTGCTATCACGGCGCGCCAACACTTTGATGTCTTTCGTCTTCGGTTTGTCGACATCCTCACACAGTCCTTGCCGCTTGCCGCTTGCGCTTGCGGTCACTCGTGGGAGAAACAAATCTTTGTGGACAAACCCTTGCCCCGGACAGGGTTGTCTTCAGTTTCAATTGAGGAGTTCGAACAGTTTTCAGCCTTGTTGTATGTTGAAGAGCGAGCTATTGTTGTTGCTCTGGGTTAACACATCGAATTGAAAATAAAATAGTAAGGAATGAGCGATAATCGACTGATGATAAATAAATTAAAATATTATTCTTCGGAATGCAGTCATATATTTATTAAAAAAAAAAAAAAAAAAACCGACGTTTTGGTCATAACTATGACCTTCCTCAGGAAAATTTAGCGTTTGACATTTACATGTAACATGAAAATTAAAATTGTACAATTTCGTCAAAAAATAAAAATACACAAATATAATAGGTTTGTTCCAAGTGGTCATTTCTGACAAGTTTGTGACATGTTTGTGACAATTTCACTGCGCCTGCGAAAAATGTAAACAAGTTAGCTTCCAAACATAAGTTTCATTTCTTTTTTGTGTGCGAAAAATGTATGAATTTCTTTATTTATATTTATATTTATATTTAAGGTTAGCTGTCAAAACAGCATGCACATGCGCATCACTCTATTCGTCTTTCCAGTCTATGTTTCAAACTTAACTTGTTTACATTTTTCCCAGGCGCACTGAAATTGTCACAAACATGTCACAAACTTGTCAGAATTGACCACTTGGAACAAACCTAATAATAATAAATATATGACTGCATTCCGAAGAATAATAATTAATTGAAAATAAAATGATTTGTAGTTTTAATCAAGAAAATTACAAAGTCAATGAAATCTCCAAGTGATCAAATAAACAAAATAAAATAAATAAAAATATATCATCACGCCTTTTACCCATTATGTGTGTGGCACTCTGCTTACGCAGATCTCGGTAAGTGATATATTTTTACGTATGAAGTGCGGTTACCAGCCGTCAAATCATAGCCCCCAAAGATGTTAGTGAAGGAGGAATCACAGGGATAAATTTTAATTGGCAACTGTCGGCAGTGGGATTCGAACTGAGGATCTCACGATCCACAGTCCGATGCGTTACCACGGAGCTATTTACCCCATCAAACAAACAAGTAAACAATAACAAAATATTAATTATGACGATGTAAAACTAAAGCAATAAAGTGGGTAACAGGAAAGATGGTCAAAAAATATAATATTAATTAAATTAAAATTGTAAAATTCTGGTGGTACAGTGTAATAAAGTATAGTCGTCAGCCTTAGTAGATAAATTTTATCTTTTAGATGCTGGGGTGAGACATTTATTTTGAGATAAAATAAGCAACAGTTGACTACTGCAAATATAATTTCTTTGAAATATTATTATTATTTTTATAATCATAGGAAATAAACTGAGAGCCAAGAATTAATCCTTAAAATTTCGAATAGTTGTCGCGTAGAAACGGACAGCCGAGTGCCAAAGATGATACTCCTGTAATTAGATTCCGACTGTGTAACTTGATGGATTTAAGTGTCATTGTTGACACGAATTGCCGTTTCTAGAAATTTTAACAAATAAATTTAAACAAAAATAAGCAAATTAATTATTTAAATATAAAAATTTCAATATCAATAAACGGTTGCCTATGATATGATGCAGGGATTTTATCAAAATTTGAACGCTGTAAAATCGTCCTCTTGGTGCAAATGAAGCATTTAGATTAGTTTATAATAACAATGTAATGAAGAAAATAATCATTTTAAATCTCCTTGTACCTTTCGGGTGTCGCAATTAATTCCGTTCTAGTCTTTACTTAAGATTGTTGATTAACTCTTTCCATTTTTTCCAATTTTTCTCCTTAATATACCTTCACGTGTAATGGTCTTTTCCTTTTTCTTTTTCGTTATTCTTGCATTTCATACACAAAAAGAGAAAAACCATTCAGTAAACTGATGCATTTTCCGAAAATTGACCAAATTCTTTTATAAATACTTTTAATTGCTTTATATATATAATTGTTTTTAGTTTCATCATTGTAATGACATTTTCAGAAAATGCTTTCCGAATAATTCGATAAATTCTACTTGCTTTATTTGACTTCTTTTCATTCATATTACTCTATACTCTATAGTTTAATATTTATCTTGACATTTCTTATTCTGTCTATTCTTGAAACTCCTTACCCTCGCCTTAGGAATTTCATCTCAGATGTCTATGTTTTATCATACATATTTTGCTCGCAATTCTTTGAAATAAAATATTGTTATTAAAATGAAGGACACTTATGTATTATACATATTTTGTAGCGAAAAATTATAAGTTGTATCTTCAGGGTACCCAAAACGTGCTTATCCATCAAAAATTGTCTGTAAAAATTTTAACCCTGCGCAATATCTCCCTTAAATGTTGTTATACTTTTTTACTTGATACTCACTTGTAAACACCATTTACTCAATCCCTCTATTGCCTTGGCAAATTTATCTTTACAAGTTACTAATTGACAGCTGCATTGAAAAAATTTTACAAGTTAGTAAACAAGATAAACAATGAACGTTACCACACAAGGCTTATGCAAAATCTTTTTAAATAATTTTTGACAGAACAGTTGTGTGACAAGACTTGGTTATAATTTTTTGTTTTTATTTTGATTTACAAATCAGTAACAAGTAAAATATTATTCAATACACGCTTCAAGGAGGTGACAGGCCTAATCGGCTAACCGGTCATTTTCTACATTCAGCAGTAAAAACTGTTTTACCTTGCTTATAATGTAAATAACTATAACCAAAGAACCCAATTAAAAAATTTGAATTAAAAATAAACTAAATACTATTTTTACATCAATGACTGCTTCAACAACGGGCTTTGATCCCGGAATGCAATTCTGGGGTCTGGACACCGGAACCCGGAACAGTTGTGTTGCTATGCAATACGATAACCGCTCATTCTATTACCCTTTAATCAAACTAAATGTTCTATCAATTTCGTTTTAAATATATTTATTTCAAATACTACTGAATGTAGCAGTTCTTTTTGAAAATAGTTTGTTAAGGTCAACCATACGGGACGAAGATAGCTCAACATGAACATGACTTTTTTAAAACAATATGTCATTATTATAATAAATTAAACATATAACGTTTTATACCTACATTTGTAGATAAAAGTCCAAAGTTTTGTAATAAATTTTAGAAAACTAATTTTGTTTACAAATTATACATGAACATAATTATCAAAGTAGTAAAATATATGCAACACATTCCCATGAACGACTACAGTAATGCAAATAATTTGTATATTTATAAATATAATCGTCTATAACATTCTAAGATTATTTTTCATTTGAATTTACAGTTTTTGGGAAACACATACAAATATACCAAAAAGTGTATTTTTTGGTATATTTTTATTTGTTTCTCAAAAACTGTAAATTCAAATTGAAAATAAGCTTAGTAGGTTGTAGATGATCATATTTATAAATATACAAATTATTTTCATAACTGTAGTCGTTCATGGGAATGAGAAATACAGTATCAAAATTCTGAATTTTTGACCCACTAAACTTCAACGAATATTTTTTTATAGTTTAATGTTTTAGCTCTCCTTTTCATCCACATATATAAATACTAGATTGTTCAAAGACCTTACTGTAATAATTGTTTTTTTTTTCTTTCAATAAGAATAACTGTAAGAAATAATTTATTCAAATTTGAATTTGCAAAACAAAATTCATGGGAGTGAACGAACCCAACGAAAATATGTACTTCATCTGACATTGCAATGTACAAGTCACTGTAAAAAATCCATGAAATTTTGACGGATGGAGCTTGTTGGACCATAAAGGACATAAAAATAAATGAAGAATACAGAATTTGTTGTTTTTATAAAAAATAAAGGATTCGTTCTTTCGACGCGTATGTTTAACCTTAAAAGATACATTTTTGTGCGATGTTCCAGCCGCCAAATCACGATCCCCATGCTGCAAACTTGCTAGTGAAGTTAGAACTACACTAGAAGGATAATTTTTATTCGGTAATATTTGAAAGAATCGACCTGAAGATGTAATGTTGCGTTGGAAGCAACCCTTAGAGATATCACTCTCTCTCTTCCTCTTCCGATATTGGGAGAATGTACAAGTAACCAGCGCGAAACGCTTAATTAACGCTGCTCGCTTTCTCATTATGTTACGCTCTCGATTCACGAGATCACAGGCGGCTGACGAAGACTTTGTATTTTTTCGAACCTTTTTTTGTTGATCCACGACTCTCTTGGGATATAAATTTGACGCTTGGCCATCCAAAATCAACTTGGAAATTTAGCGAGCGTTTTTATCAAAGCGGAAATAGACATGCGTATTTTTATTCTTCCTGGTGTTTAGTTATTCATCTTTCAGCTAACTTACAATTGGTTTTGTCTGCGTTGACTACCGCTATAATTTACTGGGTCCTCACAGTGTGTTATTTTCAAATATCTTGCTTATTTATCAACATAGCAATTTATTTCACATAACATGATTTATACAGCAACATATAAGCTAATTGATAGCGGATGTACATTCATGATATCATTTCCGGTTTACTAGTAATTAATATCAACTTTGAAATTTCAAATGAAACATACTATATTATTTTTAAAATTAGAAAAGTACATCAAATTTGTTTTATAGTCATAGAAAATAATCTATATGTGATATTATGAAAAAATATGATGTGGCCAGCACATAACCTCTCGACAAATACTACTTACTCTTAAACGATACAAAATAGTACTTGATGATACAGAATCATACCTTCTTATTTATTTATTTTCTATTTATATTTCAGAAATTTAATTTTATTTCGTATATTTATTTTATTTTTTGACATATATTTTACTAAGGAACCAGCTTCACAATCAAAATGACATTTGTCATATTTCTAATTCTTTGTTTATTACAATTGTTGTATTTTCTAAGACACTGAAACTTAACAATAAAACATAAATGGTTTTCGATAACATTATACATCTTCCGTTTTTCTTTGTAAATATGTTGTTTGATGTTTTACTTTTTTGTATTCTCTGCATTTCTAATATGATTTTTGTTTTGTTTCTAGGACTACCATAGAGCATACTTGGAATAGATGGCCTTCTCAACTGCATCACTGGGACATTTATTATCGAGGAAAACATCGCCAGACTTAACATCGTCACTTGTAGAATCCCGGAAGCTTACTGCAGTATTAACAGTAAAAGTACGTATCAACAAAACCCAACGAATGATAATTTTTAAAGAAAATAATTTAGAATCTGTTGACTACGGAAAATATTGTGATTTAACTAGGTTTTACCTCGAGAAAATTGTACAGCGCTAAAACCAAAAGCTAAAACACTTCTCTTAAAACATCTAACAGAGCTCGTGGTACCAGACAATGTTTCTTCATCTGGAAAACATTTTATTAATTATTGCATTAATTGATATGTGTTCACTTAAAACATGCAACCAAATTTTCCTACAAATTTTATTATACTTTTTTAATAGTTATTTGTTTAACTAGGCACCAAAATACCAGTTTACAGCAGAGGTTGTAGTTTCATTGATGAGGCGAATGCGAGGCAATAAATGCTGTCGAAGCTATAAATCTGTCTTTGGTTCCGAGTTGAACACATAAATTTTTGCCGATTTAAAATTAATATTAATTTAGTAATTATTTTATATACATATTTTGAAGGTTATCGATGTCAAATTACGTTGCCATGTTTTGGTTGAACGGTTGCTATGCATTAGTTGACGGTTACTATGCGTTTGTAGAACAGTTGCTATGTTATAGTTAATTACATGGTAAAACCGTTGTCACTGCTGAATGAAGAAAATTACCTGCCACCTCCTTGAAACAGTAAAAACCTTGCGTGAATTGTACAACATTTTACTTGTTACTCATTTGTAAATCAAATTAAAGTTATAACCAAGTCCTGTTACATACAACTGTTCTGTCAAAAATTATTTAAAATGATTTCGCACAAGCCTTGTTAGCATTACTGTGGCAACGTGCTTTGTTTACCTTGTTTACTAACTTGTAAAAATTTTACAATGCAGCTGTCAATTAGTAACTTGTAAAGATTCATTTTCAAAGGAAATAGAAGGCTTGGGTAAATGGTGTTTACAAGTAAGTACTAAGTAAAATAATTTTATAGCATTGGCATAAAAGTGTCACTTTGCAGTTTGTTAGTATCACCTTTAATGTCAATCGGCGAGAAATTTATTTATTCATTTTTAAATAATCTTATATTACATCGAAAATTGGAGAGCAAAATTTTAAAATTTATAGAACTGTTATAATAATACTAATAATTAAACATGTACCATTCAACAACAAAAATAAATTAACATCACAATGTACTTTGTAATTTTTTAACAGCAACTTTTTTTACAAATACTTCCTAATCATAACATGTACATTTTTTTTCAGGTCACAGTTATTCTCTTATCTAATATTTTGTTTTTATATTTATAGCGACACGTGGACAACGTCAACAGAGCCTTAAATACCTTCAACGGTGTTTTCGAAGCGAATACGTGGACCATTGTATTATCATGGACATCACCAGTCATCTTCTTCTGGAACTTTATGGACTTTTTCAGCGGTCTCAGCTCTACCGCCGTCGAATTCCAAGTCTGCTGCTAGCAACATCAGCGTGAGTAATTTATTTTAAATCATTTTATAAATTATTACTTTATAAATATTGCTTACTACATTTTAAATGTCTATAAACAAAAATTTGATTGCATCTAATTTTATTTTGTGTGTTTCTAGACATAGTTACAGCAACGAGGAAGCCGCTCTTCTGTCCTAGGTCTTTCGAAGGGGTTTCCTAGGACGATAGGGAGAATAATCGCGGGATATGGATCAAATTCTGCCCAACAAGTCACACCACTAGAAAAATGAAATAAACTATTCAAATAAACTGACTTAAAAACTGTATGAACATTGTTTTACGAAATAAGTAGCTAACTGTGCTAGGTTTTACTACAGATGTTTTTCTAGAACTGTTATGATAGAAATTATCTTTGCTTTATTTCAAATAAAATATCACAATTTTAAATTAAGTGTAACATATTTTAAATGTAATTTAGTGTATATTGAATTATATATTGGCATTTGTTATCCATCGTTATAGTTACAAGAATAGTAGGCTCCCTCAGCATCTTAATATTTACTTTAAATTGCTATAAATGACTGTATATCCCTTATTTGAATGTGCTTGATGATTTCACAAAGTATTTTGCGATAGGACTTATTTTTTCATTGTTTAAAGCACTCTAATCAATTAACAAAAACATCGACAATTCTTTCAGTTTTGGGAACCTGTAGTTTTGAAATAATGTAAAAGGTGTGTATATTTAATAATAAGTCGTAAAATATTTTAGATAAAATTGTCTAGTCTTCAATTTTGAACACTTGGTTAATTGTAGAATTAAGAAATATCACATTTATTAATAAATTATTATTAATTAGAAAGATATAAGCGATTTAAAAATGGTCAAGTTGCCATTAGAACAGACATTTTTTATTTCTTAATAAGTCCTAAAATATATCAGATAAAATTGCCTAGTCTTCAATTATGAACTCTAGGTTAATTGTAGAATTAAGAAATGTTACATTTGTTAATTAATTATTGTTAATTATTAGAAAGATATAAGCGATTTAAAAATTTTCAAGTAGCCATTAGAACAGATATTTTACGTTTGTTAATAAGTCTTAAAATATTTTAGTTAAAATGTTCTAGTCTTCAACTATGAACTCTAGATTAATTGAAGAATTAAGAAATATCACATGTGTTAATTAATTATTGTTAATTAGAAAGATATAAGCGATTTAAAAATGGCCAAGTAGCCATTAGAACAGACATTTTTTATTTGTTAATAAGTCCTAAAATATATCAGATAAAATTGTGTAGTCTTCTATTATGAACTCTAGGTTAATTGTAGAATTAAGAAATGTCACATTTTTAAATTAATTATTGTTAATTAGAAAGATATAAGCGATTTAAAAATCTTCAAGCACCCATTAGAACAGATATTTTTTATTTTTTAATAAGTCTTAAAATATTTGAGATAAAATTGTCTAGTCTTCAATAGTAAACTCTAGGTTAATTGTAGAATTAAGAAATATCACATGTGTTAATTAATTATTGTTAATTAGAAAGATATAAGCGATTTAAAAATGGTCAAGTAGCCATTAGAACAGATATTTTTTATTTGTTAATAAGTCTTAAAATATTTGAGATAAAATTGTCTAGCCTTCAATAATGAACTCTAGGTTAATTGTAGAATTAAGAAATGTCACATTTGATAATTAATTATTGTTAATTAGAAAGATATAAGCAATTTAAAAATGGTCAAGTAGCCATTAGAACAGATACTTTTTATTTGTTAATAACTCTTAAAATATTTGAGATAAATTATCTAGTCTTCCACTATAAACTCTAGGTTAATTGTAGAATTAGGAAATGTCACATATGGTTATTAATTATTGTTAATTAATAAGATATTGGTAAATTAAAAGTGTTCATGGCGGACATTTTGTATTGTTTGTGATATTTATGTATGAAATATTTATTTTATTGCAATAAAATAATTAAAATTATACTTTTTGTTTACTATATTTATCCTTACCCATCCTTGTTTCGTTTAATTACCTTTTAGATCTACCCTTCACGATAAAATGACACTATCTGTGTCTGACTGAATCGGCCGGGTTGTTGGCAGAAAACTCAAATTTTTAACTTTGTATCCGGGCAGCAGAGACGGACAGAGCCCTCGGAGAAGAAGAATTGTTCATTTTTGCTATCATTGGCAACATTGATATTTTCAGTGTTGCCAACTATAGCAAAAATGGACAAGTTCTTCTTCTTATCCAAAATAGTGCTCTTCTAATCCTTGCTGCCCTGGTACGAAATTCGAATTTTGCTAAGGTTTGCCGTCTAACCAACCAACCAGTTGTGCGATCAACAAACATTTTAATCAAAGGGCAGTATCTCTGAAAGCTATATCGGATATCTACAACATATGTGAGTATGAAGGCCCTAGGGTCAAGGGTTTCCAAAATCGCTAATTTATCGTCTCTTTTTCAAAATATCAGCATTTTTTACTTCACTGATTTCTTCAGATTTTAAATGCGAGTTACTCAAGAAATACTAACCCTAGGCTATTTTAAATCACAGATTCGAAATCTATTGACCTTATTGAAGGGTGTAGCGCCCTTATTTCAATTTTTTACCCCAATATTTTATCGTAAAAACACCAAGACTATAGTCCAACTTTTTTTTGGAAAAAACCCAAAAAAATCGAGTTAGGGGTGAATTCCTATAGATTCGGCCCTAAAAACTCCAATGGCGGTCTCGAAAATTGACGCTCACCCTTAAATTTGGAGTATTTCATATCCAATTTTATGTGCTTTATGTAGCATGTATATAAGGTTCATTATTGCATGTCACGTTTCCTCAGCGTACCGGCAATTATTTATATATTATGAACGACAAGTCGGCAGTGATATAAATTATGAGCCACAAGTCCGCAGACGGTCATAACATATAAAAGTTAAATGCGAATTACGTAAGAAATACTAACCCTAGGACATTTTAAATCACAGATTCGGAATCTACAGACCCTAATGAAGGGTGTAGCGCCCTTATCTCAATTTTTTTACCCCAATATTTTATCGTAAAAACACCAAGACTATAGTCCAACTTTTTTTTGGAAAAAACCCAAAAAAATCGAGTTAGGGGTAGATTCCTATAGATTCAGCCCTAAAAACTCCAATGGCGGTCTCGAAAATTGGCGCTCGCCCTTAAATTTGGGGTATTTAATATCCAATTTTATGTGCTTTATGTAGCATGTATATAAGGTTCATTATTGCATGTCATATTTCCTCAGCGTACCGGCAATTTTATATATTATGAACGACAAGCCAGCAGTGATAAAAATTATGAACCAAATGTCCGCAGACGGTCATAACATATAAAAGTTAAATGCGAATTACGTAAGAAATACTAACCCTAGGATATTTTAAATCACAGATTCGGAATCTACGGACCCTAATGAAGGGTGTAGCGCCCTTATCTCAATTTTTTAACCCCAATATTTTATCGTAAAAACACCAAGACTATAAGTCCAACTTTTTTTTGGAAAAAACCCAAAAAAATCGAGTTAGGGGTAGATTCCTATAGATTCAGCCCTAAAAACTCCAATGGCGGTCTCGAAAATTGGCGCTCACCCTTAAATCTTATGTAATTAAATAAAGCAAAGTAAATACTGCTCTAATTATGTAACTACACATCCTATCGCAAAATGGTTGTTGAAATCGTATTCAGCACATTCTAAAAGGGGTATACAATCATTTCTAGCCATTTAAAGTTAATATTAAGGGTGATTTTTAAGGGAAACTATTGTGAAAACTTTAAAGCGTCATAACTCGAAAACGGTAAGAGATATCGCAAAAATAACGAAATTTCGCCGTCCCCTGTGAGTTGACCCCTGAAGAACCGCTATTTTTCTACAACATATGTGAGGATAAAGGGCGTAGGGCATACCCTTATAAATTAACAAAAAATTTTAAAAAACGAGCATCTTCAATTAAGTTTTGATTACCAAATCTAAAAATTGTAGGTGCGAAGTTACCGCTTCTAGTTTGTGCTGCCATCTCTTCCAAATTTGTGAACTATTATTGTGATTACAACGCAACATTTTCAAACTGCAATATTTTTACTTGATTTGGGAACCTATACTTCTGATATAAAATAATAGATGGCAGCACTAAGATTAAAATTGAAAAGAATAAATTAAAATTATGAATTTCGTTTTATTTAATGTCGATATTAAATTTAAACTATTTTTACTTAATTTAAAGTAAATAAAGCAAATTGTTTCTGTTATATTTTCTTTATTTTCTATATGGATAAAATACATGATATTATATTTCGTTTATTATTACAATACATTAATTTATGTTATTTATAACAGTCTTCTAGAATAAAATAACATATGTGTAATGTAAAAACTATTGTTAACATATTGTAGTATTGTTAATATATTATAAATTGATTATAGTATGGTACAAGTTTATTTGTTGTACATTTATTTTTAATAATAATAAAACTTATGTTTATTTATATTTGAATTACAAGCCGGAATCGGCCTCCTGGATTGATTCTGAGAGGAAGAAACTGATCGCATCCCCGGAAATTCCTCCCTTAGGCCGTAATGAAACGCTCAGCGAAATTTAAAGCAGGGATGTAGCATAAACAATAAATTAACAAATGAGATATTTCCTAACTTTACAATTTATCTAGAGATGAGAAATTATAATGTTCAAAATTTTAACTTAAATATGTTTAAAAATAGACAACAATAGAAATATGTCTACCATCAAGGACAGATGAATATTTTCATATGGTCTGTTTATAATAATTAACAACAGTATATTAACAAATGTGATATTTCTTGATTTAACAATTAAACTAGATATAAGAATTTAAGACTAGAAGATTTTAACTTCAATGATTTTCAAAAAATTAACAAATCCAAAATTTCAAAATGCGTCATACTCAACAATCTTATTTTGACAATAAGTCAATAATGTTTCGCAAAATTCCTGCAAATTTATAAATTCTTAATACTACACATTGTGTTCCATCCATATTTGTTAGAATTAACGCCATAGCTTTAATACTTATTAAGATATTAACGAAATTATAAAACTCAGTATGACGTCATATTGTACATATATATTTCATCAATAACTTAAGTTTTTATTTAGATATCTTTTAATAAATCTAACAAGACTTAATGCTAAATTTTCCAAGTAATCCATAATTTTAATCATTGACATGATAACTTAAATAGTTTATGAGTTTTTAAGCTAGTGAAGAAATTCTTCCAGGTGTGCAGACGCTGCAGAGATGTTGATTCTCGAAGAAACAGCTGCAGCTTATTTCGAAGAAGGTGAAATCAGAAGCCGACAGGTTCTAGAAGTTCACTGTGTCACCAAAACTCAGCAAAATCTTGAGGATCCCAGCGGGCAAACTTTTGATCATTGAACCCTGAAATGTATAAATCAAATGAAAATAAACAATTTTACAAATAAATATATACATTCAAAAAAAAATATTAAAATTAATTACTCAATATTTAAAGTAGGAAGTAGATTCGGAATAATCTTCAAATTTGACATTTTCTGTTGGGGACCATTCCAGATTGTTCTAGAATTATTATAATGGCCATAGATCTTCCACAAGGTTCTATTTCTCAGAAGTAATTGTAATTGTATGTTATTACTTTGTGCTGTGATTGGCCGAGATAAATGAATTATGACTACTATGAGTAATTGAAAAATTGAAATAATGGGGGGATATTTACACAGGAATAGAAAAATATATGAATAGAATAAAACATACTTTGAAGTTTGAAGAAATTACAGAACAATCTTCAAATTTGACAGCTGCTATTGTTGACGATTCCATCTATTCTAGAACGATCACGACGGCCAAGATCTAGAAGATGTTTCAACTTCT
This sequence comes from Poecilus cupreus, assembly GCA_963942605.1. NCBI lineage: Eukaryota > Metazoa > Arthropoda > Insecta > Coleoptera > Carabidae > Poecilus > Poecilus cupreus. Next base: position 4,917,692 of record OZ012726.1, on the reverse strand, counting down.
CAAATACTGTAGGAGGTTTTTCCAGACGAATCCTGATGGTAGCATGGAAAATAATCATGCTTCTTATCTGCAAAATAAAACATTTTCCTTTTTTTATTTACATAATATCAATAAATAGTTCTGATGAAGAGTGGAACCTACTTTAGACGGTTCGAAAAAATCGATTTTTTTAATTCCAATTGAATTACATTTTAGTAATTTACGTAACAAGACCTGAAAGTGATACTTTACTGGGTGAGCAAGCATATTTCAGAGCGAGCCGTAGGCGAACTTTGGAAGCTTGCGAGCCTAGTGAAGACACTTTCAGGTCATGTTGGGTACAATATTTTTTTCGCGATCCTGAAAAAAAGAAATAATAATTCTTACACCTTATTGTAATATTTGACACATGAATGATGTTGTGTTGGGTGAAACTGAGAAGCAATTGAGAAGAATGATTGTGAGCATAAATGAAGTGGGTTTAAATCTGCTATTGAATGTCGATAAATGTAAAGTGTTGGTGTTTGAGAAGAATGATTTAGTGACTGATTGCAATGTTTCAGTGAATGGTGTGAGATTGGAACAAGTGAATGAATTTGTATATTTGGGTAGTATGTTCTCGAGGGATGGACGTATTGACCGGGAGATTGAAAAGCGAGTGTCTGCAGGGTGCAAGGTATTGGGTGCTCTGGGTATATTTGCTCGAAACGTGAATGTATCTAGAGATGCTCGATTAACTGTTTATAATGGTGTGTTAGTGCCTACATTGATGTATGGTTCTGAATGTTGGGTGTGGATGAAGAAGCATGAACGACGTATAACTGCTGTAGAAATGAGATATTTGAGAGGAGTATGTGGGTATACGAGACGTGATCGTATACGGAATACATTGGTGTATGATGAGTGTGAGATTGAGAAGAATGTTGTTAAGAAAGTGGGAGTGAGTCAGTTGCGGTGGTTTGGACATGTTGAGCGAATGTCGAATGAAAGGTTGGCGAAACTAATATATGTGGGTGAGATTGAAGGTGAACGATTGCGTGGGCGTCCGAGGAATAACTGGTTGGGTATGATTGATGGTTTGTTGCGTGATCGAATGATTCCGAGTATGAAGAATAAACGAGCATGTATGAATCGCACTATGAATGTGGACGAGGCGAAAGTGGTGTGTCAGGATAGGAATGTTTGGAGGAGATTGATTGTTGGTTGACTGTGATTCTGGGTTCGTGCTACCCCACTAATTGGGACATAGCGTGACGTTATGTATGTATGTATGTGATGGAAATTGTGACTTCCACATTTTCCGCAAGTGACGAACTGTGATGTTGACCTTCCATAGGCAACAGCTTACAGCTTGGCTGGCGAAAACAACATGAAAAAATTATTCTATGTACATCAAAACATGATTAAAATATTCTCTTAATTTGAAAGAATACTAATTATTCCTTTACTGTTGATAAAATTCACGAAAAACGATACGAAATCATGTTCCTAAACTAGGTTTCCCTTTAATGTTTATTTTATTATATTTACCTAAGTTTTTCTTGCTATTTGACAGACATGCAATTGGGTGACAGCAATGTTTTGACAGTTCTGATTCTCTGGATTTAATTCAAGTTATAAATCAACCTTGCATCTCATATTGAATGATGTAATTTGACAGCTGGTGGCATAAGATCATTCTAGAAGATATTGTACATGGAAACCTGTAGTTGCAGACCTGTAAAACAAATATTTGCAATTAATTCGAGTATTAAAATTAACCTAATTGTAATGAATTAATAGTAAATCAAATAGTTGTTTTTAAACTATTATAAACAAATATTTTAAATATTAACGAAGAATTATTATTCTGCAGCTGCATATACAGTAAATATTCATTAAATAATGTTATACTATAGTCAAAATAACAAAAGAATAGCAGTTACAAATAACACTTACAGTACATTGGAATATTCAGACATCTACTCTAATTTTTATGTACTCCTGGATATCCTTGTATAACTTAAAAGTACAATATCAATGCTAAACTTACAGAAACACCTCAATAACATTTAAAATATCAACAAACTATAACAATATTATGAAATAACTCAACCATTTTGACAATGAAATGTCATTGCCAATTAGTTCGTAATAGTTAATTGCTATTATCATTATCAATAGATGCCGCTAGGGTTTTCAACATCACATGAATAATATATTATTTGAATGTTTTTCATAACAAATACGACAAAATATTATTTTACAATCGAAATCGCCCTGAATCACACCCTATACTATTTTCCGGTGACATCAATACTTGGTCTGAGAACATTCGCTATATTATCATGGAATCATTAGGAAATTGTAAATGATTTATCACAGGCTATGTTTAAAAATGATTAAGATAAAATTTATTGTACATAATATAATTTAAGTGCACCCAAAAAATGACAGAACTTCGTTTCAAAATTACTGAAAACATTTTTTTCTCATTTTCTGATTAAACAGCTAATTTTACAAAAATATTTTAAAATATGAAATTATTTAATTATTTATTTTCTTATGCTGCTTGTTTAACGAAATTTTTTATTATAGCCCTAATTTATTAAATAATCGTGCAATTTAAAATATAAAATTCTTATTACAATATTTACTACAAATTTATTTGGATTATCTGTTTATTAAGGACCGATATATCCATCTACGAATAAACTTTCAAATAAGTTATTCGTCAAATAAATAAAAAAATACGCATCAAAAAGTGACAGATAGAACAAAGAGTATCATTTGAGCTATGATTTCGATGCGATATTTTTCATTCATTCGGCAAATAATTTATTCGGTACTTTATTCGTAGATGGAAATATTAGCCCTAAGTCCTATTATTTAAAAATATTTTTGTACTAATATTTACAGAAGATGAATTAGTTTTATAGAAGATGAAAGAAGTTTACTGAAAACAGCATGAAATACATACTATTATATGAGGGATTATGATAGTCATTATGAATATGAAGTTTGCGTCACGAGCCGTAGGCGAGTGATGTAAATCATCGGAGTAAATATTGACCATAATCCCGAACTTAATACTGGGCTTTTTCTACTCCTGTAAATTCAGAAATCACTTTAGAAAATGATCAAAATTCATTGAAAATACACGTTGAAAAACGTCAACATAAAAAAACGCAATGACAACTGACTACATGTCAACTGTCGGACGGCCGTTGCTTGGTGATCCACATCACGTCTTTAAAATAATCGTGAATTATGGATCTGGCTCTGTGATTGATCGAGAAAAGTGAATAATGGGTACTATAATTCATCGAAAAAAATGAAATAATGGGGATATATTTATACAGAAGTGTAAAAACAAATTTTTCTACGACCACTACAGAAAATTGCACTTTCTACACACTAAATAAAGCTTTAAAATTGTACATTTCGCACAGTCGGCTCGTGTGGAATAGCGCATCACCCGGAAATAATAATTTACTTGAAGATGCATCAAGTATCTTGGATATATCTCAGTAAATAAATGAGTTGATATATTAAGAAGATGTAAAATAATATTGGTTACAATTTTTATATTTGTATCGTTTAAAAATTAAAATCAATCTTTTTGGAATCAATGAAATGTTTCAAAACGTCAGCAACACTGTTAAAGTTCCCTAATGGTAATGACACATCGACGACAATAAACATGATAACTCGATATATCTCCAGGACAGTAAATCTTATTGTGTACATGTATTAAAAAGTTATAATATTTGTGAAGAACTTGGGAGTTTGTGCTTGGAAACTTGCAGGAGTTGAATTACAGTACTACCTTAAGATTGAAAGTTGAGAGAGTTTGCTAACTGGAGAACAGTACTCAACGGTAACACACTTTATTGAAGCACTATTCGTAGTTTGAATACAAAGTTGTCGAGAAAAACACACACATGTAATCCGTTTTAATTTGCTGTCTCACCGAAATTTTCAAGAAAAGAGGTAAGTATGTTTGCAAACTAACTTCCAACTCTGACAATTTTAATTTCACAGTTCATAAACACCCACATATTATTTATTAAATAACTTATTTTGAGCCTACAGAGTTTTTGCTATTGTTCTTACTCTTCTAACACTTCATACGTAATAACACACATCATATATTGAAATGAATTTGTTTTCTGAGTATTTCAATACAGGTCAGTTAATTTAAGTGTAGATGCCATTGCTAGGATACTTATTTAGAATTGTCAAATATTGGAATGGTGAAAGCGTGACAAATTTATTATTAAAATTAAATTATTTTGGAAATATTTTCGCGGTCGTAGAAAAAGTATAGTGTACAAATCACATGGAATGTAAATTTCGTACTAGTATGATTTGCTGCATTCGTCTCCGGCTCATGCTACTAACTTTTATACTCGTAGGAAATGAGTACCATTCCATGCTAATATCAAATATTTTAAATTACTTACAATACTGTTGCAAGCACCGAAATTCATTCTAGGGTCTGATATGATTAATGCTGCTCTTGATTTCTGTAGAAGACCAGAAGATTTAGATGCAACCCTGTAAGAAATGAAAAATATTGAAATATCGTTAATAACTACAATTTCAAGAAAAACATTATAGGCATAACAAGATTCTCCTACAGTCGACAATGAAATATTTTTTTTCTTTACCCCTTGGCACAAGTGCGATACCCTAATATTTATAATTATCCTAAACACAATGAGGGAATAGTTTAATTTTTTCGTTTCAAAAGGACAAAACCTTCAAATTTTTCATCAATTTCTTATAAGAAATAAATAAAATAAATATATCATCACGCCTTTTACCCATTATGGGTGTGGCACTCTGCTTACGCAGATCTCGGTAAGTGATATATTTTTGCGTATGAAGTGCGGTTACCAGCCGTCAAAGCATAGCCCCCAAAGGTATTAGATTAGGTTAGGTTAGATTACAATAAATATTAAATTTTCATCAATTTAAAATAGAGAAATATTTGTCCAATATATCCCATGTGCATGGCAAATACAATCAGAATATTTTCTTTTATGCACATTCGTGAACTCGAGAATATATTGAGGTATTTGCCATGCACTTGGGATATAACTACTGAATATGCTCTGAGTTACTGAGATACTAGCTGTATGCATCATCGCACTGTTCCAGATAAAATGCAGCATAGGTTGTCAATGTTAAATTAATTTGTCATTATAATTTACTAATTTATAAACATATAAACTAAAATTGTATCAAGTAAACATCTTCAAATGATGAAACTATGTATAGTATTTTATTTAAAGCAGTACGGTGACCAATAAAACTGGTATCTTATTGAAAAAATTAAATACTAGACACAAGTATAATGGTGTATTAGTACCTAAAATGCTGTATGGTTCTAAATTTTGGGTGTGGATAAAGAAGCATGAACATCGTTTAATTGCTGTGCAAATGAGGTATTTGAGAGGAGTGTGAATATACGAAACATCTAGGCTCCAGAATTACTATAACACAGTGGTGCTACCCCACAGTGTGGGATATAGCATAATGTTACGTTTTTTGAGTTTTTGTATCGTTGTCTATTTGTGATGCACTTCAAATATAACTTTTGCATTATGAAAATCAAATTATTATTATTATTAATATTATTGCAATACAGGTCGTAATTCCTTACTTAATCCTTACTGACACACAATCTTAAATGGAACATGGAAGTGAAGAAACCGAACTTACAGATTTTATATTAGCTACCGTTCCAACTAAATTAATAACAATTTCTGTTACCATAAAAATGATTTCAGCAGTCGTCTAGAAATAGACTAACCTGTACAGTTTACATTTTGCAGTAGCGCTTGGAAGACAGGAAGCGGAAACAGGCGCGGACCGCGGACAACCAAGAAGCAAATTGAAAAACTTTAGTAATTACCCGCAGGTACGCGGCGGTGGCTTCGGCGTCGACGTCGGCGTCGCTGTTTATGTTAATAGTCCCCAGAGCGTGTAATGACCTTCTCGGTCACTAATTGGCGTGCTGCACTTGCACACTCAGTCACCAGGCCAACGAATTTGTCCTGACACAATTCTGCTCTTGGTTGGCGGTTTACTAGTTGGGCTAGACACTAGACTATGCTAACTTCCACTTAATACCCAGGGAGTTCAAGCGGTATCTACTACTAGGAAACCGATACGAGATTGTGTTCAAATTAGAATGATAATAACTCTTAGCTGTTTATAAAAATAGACTCAAGGATATATACAGGGTGTACGGAAAAGTGGTGATAAGCTTTAGGAAAAATCCTGACACAAAAAATTTGTAAAGCCATACGAAGCCATCAAACTTCTAAATGTACTATTGTCATTAAACAAAATGTTTGAACTTTTTTATGAAATATCATTGCTGTATACTTTCAAGAAGGATTGTGTAAAACTCCGTTAATGTAACTAATCGTATAGTACCCATACTTTAAGTTTTAACTCCTCTTCTGATGTATTTTTTAAATTTTATTACATATGGCAATCTTTAGCAAAAAAAAGTTTTGTTTTAAAAATAAATGTAAAATTATTTGTAAAATTTTGACATTTATCATTTGACATTTTAATACTCGTACTGATTTGCCTAGATACCTAATGACTGCTATAAGTATTGTTTGATTTGCATTTCTTTTACGAGTAAGTAGCTCGTGTGCAGCTGGGTAACTGAGTGAAATGGCGCTCATGGCCCCCTAACGATTACACAAACAAAATAATTGCAATTTTTTATCACAAAATGATTTAGAATGTTATACACTAAAATATTTTCAGGTATTACAGTTGTAGTAGCTACAAACTGATTGACTAGTATTTACTTCTCATTATACTAGTAGGTATATTGGTATTAAATGATAGGTAGTCCGATTGTTGAAGGCACAAATTCTATTTCATATCATTGCTAAAAATGCTACAAAACCATCCCTAAGGAATTGTGCCGTATATATTTACGAAACTCTGTAAATCCATTTTTTAGGATGGATCAATTCTATTTCCTTTATTTTAGAATTTATTCTATATGTGTGTTAACATCTTCCTATTTGTTGTTTTTTCTTTCTAATTTGTAATTCCTGCTCTTCTTAGGTCTTCTACTCCTTTTAACCAATTTGAGTTGGGTTTGTCTCTTTTTCTTCCGCCTAGTTCCCACTGTAATATGAATTCTTTTGTCCCTTTCATTTGCTTTCCATATACAAATGTATCCATTTCATTCTCTTTTGTTCTGTTTCCTTGACTATGTGTTCCCCGAATAATTCCTGCTCTGTTTCAATGTTCTTTTTGTATTCATTTTCTGATTTTAATTCGTCCTCACATTGTTCTTAATATTTTTTCTTATATTAAAATTAATTCTTTTTCGTCTTTTCTTGTTATTGTCATCGTTTTATTTGATTTCATTGTGAATGGTCCTACTTTATTGAAATACTTATTAGCCATGCATTTGTTTACTTGCCATGGAATATGTTGTTTTGTTATTTCTGTTTATTTGTTTCTATTTTAACTGTCAAATTATTGAATTGCAACCTTGCTGTTTTACATAATATTTTACTTTGACTGACGCCGGAGTAAAAGTGTTACCGAGGAGACACTATTATAGCGGCGATTTTTGCTTGTTGAATATAAATACATAACAACATTTCATGACGTTTGAAGGGAAAAAATACTTTTATATATAATTGGAAATTGTATAATAGATTTACACAAAAGATACTGTACGGAAAATACAAGAAATGACTACTGTACATAATAGATACTAGACGACGAAAAACCAGTCACTGATTGGATAAAGAGAGTACATCGAAATAGATTAAATATTTGTTCATAGCAATGGATTTATAGTACTGTTAAACAGTTAATTATAGTTTATTTTATCGTCATTTTATTTAGGAGCCAAAATAATGACCATAAACCCTAAGAGAATTAAGAAAAGACTTGCGAAGAAACAGAATCATATAAATACTGATTATGCCTCTCTCGAGCCAAGAAGTGTGAAGAAATAGAAAGGAACAGATTTATCTTGGACCTGAACCCTAATTCAATAAAAAGAACGGATACTACGGAGAAAACAAAGATGAAGAATATTGGAGAATAAGAAAAAGTAAAACCTGAAGGATATACTAAACAACTACACGAACAAAACATTGCAACAAGGATTTGAATTGAAACGATGAATGACTACCAAAAAATCATTATAAACATCAGGAGATATGGAGGGATGAAATCTGAACGATGAACAGAACAAACATCCTGGGTATCTGTTCCTCTGTGCTTTCTGTTTAACATTGTGAAGCCATTATTTAAAGAACTATCTCCAGTAATTTCCTGGTCTCCGTGCCGAAGCAGCACGGCGTGACTTCTCCCCTCACTGGGAGGGTAATCGCGGCGGCGACAGCTGTCCAACCGCGACCGCGGCCGCCTCGCGGGACCCGCGGGTGATGGATTGCCCCGGGCGTGCATTAGACACACCTCACCCCTGCACACTTCAGCAGCCTTGCAGCCTACATCCTGCAGGGGATGAAATATCAAAGCGCGTGATGTGTGGAGAAGGTAAGGAGCGTTAATTGCGATCAGTGAAGACTGGACGCGGAAGAGTTTCAGATCAGGGGATGATCGGTTTGACAGCGGTATCACATGACCTAATGTTGGAGAGGGGGTCGCAAGGGAGTACATGGAAAGCCTTTTTCAAGACGGCAGAACCGTACTCACACTATTTTAAGATCTAAGGTCTATTATTACTAGAGATGCATTTTCTATTATAATATGTACATAATTATATGCCTTTTTATCTTTTTTACTTTATCTTCTCCACTCAATTCTTTATCTATTTCGTAGATCATTCTTGCTCTATATTAATTTTCTGCTATCTTTATCGAGCCTAGATTCGTTCGAATTTTCTTCCTCTACATTATTCTTAAATCTTCTTCATCCACCCAATACTACTCTTGCAAATTTTGATTTATTACTCTCTCATTCTCCAATGAAGTATAGCTGTAATTTGTGTGAGATATGTCAGATTTTTTCCCTAGTAATGTATAAGTACAAATAAAAGGTATACAGGTATTTTTACCCTCCATAAAAATATAAGTATATAAGTATAATATTTTGTTTCAACCCTTCTACCAGATCGCTCAGACTCCAATTTTAACTGACATCGGTAATTCCTTATCGTTCGAGATGCTTATACAATTTTTTGCACGATTGGAATATGCGAAATTTATTTTTTTATTATACCAGCATCATAATCCGTGTTTAAAACACACTACAGCGTTCGTAAACGCAAGATTAAAACACGCCGTGCTTTAAAGGTTGGTAAGCAACAATAAAAATAATTACTATTAATATCTGTCAAAACTGTAAACGTAGACAACAAATGCTAACCAGTCTCCATGAATCAAAATCAAAATGTTGCTTTCCAATTTTTTCCAGAGTATGATGCAGGTATAATAAAAAATAGCGTATGACACACGTGTATAAGTGCTTTTAAAGCACTAGTGACGTTAAGTGCACTCCGCTTCGCGTCGTCCTCTTAAACTCGTCGTACGTACTTTAAAAGCTTACTTATACACTTGTATCATAATATACTATTAAAATATGTAGGTATAAATTTCTTCAATATTCGTAATGCTAAAATCAAATATATTATGTGGTTTTCTGTAGTTTTAGTTTTTATGACAGATGTCAACAAATTTTGCTTATGTATTTAAATGGCAAGCAGTAATTCAGTGCCGTGGTGTTACTTGAAAAACAAGAATAGTTATTTACATACCAAATGCGGGAACGCTTCGTTCCCGGATGAGTGTTTGACGGCGCGAGCTTGCGAGCGCTGCCATAATACGAATCCGGGAACCAAGATCACGCAAGAGGTTTGTACAATATTTTTTGTACGAAAAGTATAAAACTAATAACAGTCCATACAAAGAAATTATGTTCTTCAAGGAGTTATTTTAATATTTGTCAAAGTTGCACTATAAATATAAACACTAATTAATTTGTCTAATATATTAGAAAACAACTAAAATATTTAGAATATTTACCTTAATCACTTGTAAATTTATTAAATTTCTTATTTATATTCAGATAACTAACATTACATTTATAGGTTATGTATCTTACAGCTATCATATCGGGCAGATTTTATTACCAACATTGGTAACTAAATGCACTTAATTTGTTATTTTAAAATTCAATTTTATTCTTATTCCATCATTGTTTACATTAATATTATGTAAAGGAATGTTTGAAATACTATATTTTTTTATTATAAATAAAATTTATTAATAAACGCTTCAGAAATAGGAAATGTTTTCGTCGAAATTTCCCGGTTGTCTATCTAGTGGAGATCTGGGAAATGGATATTTGGGACATTGCTTAGGCAACGTTAAACAACACATCTCAATGTACGATTACAAAAAAAAATTATTGCAATGATCTATTCCGATAGTGAAAAAGGCAAAGAAAAATCTTGGAGTATTGAATGTTCGACAAAAATACCCGAAAAATTCAAATTTCGCTATCGTTCTGTTTAACCTACAAACCGATAAAAATAACATACCGCATTGGAAACAGGCTTGGTAAATTGATAAAAAGGACCATTCGTACAAAAAAAAAAAATTTTCATAATTTTTATTTTGACGTAGAAACTGTGAGGCAACATTTCCGTAGAAAACATTTCAAATTTAAAATGCATTTATAAATTTGGATAAACAAGCTTCATGTTTGCTGTTGTTTGAATTATCTGTTTGTTTCAAAAAGTTGATGGTTTAATTAGTACTTTACCTTAGAGGTATTCAATTACTTTACAGCAATGTTACATTAACCTTAAAACAATAAACTCCGCAAATACTCTCCCAGGTAATGTTATTGAACTGCTAATTGAAAACAAAAAACACAAACAGGAATTCATTTACAAATTCGTTTCTCTTTTATACTTCATTTAACACTTGCAATTGCTACGAAATGTGGTGATCAACTGACGTATGATATGATCGAGATTGTTTAAAAGTTATTGCTATTGAAACTAATGAAATTATTTTCTGAGTAGATTTGGATTTTGCTATTTTCTTAGTACATTCAACCCAAAACTTTAAAAATATATTCGCTTTCTTTACTTTGAAACTTAAAACTGTAAAGAACACGACTGGGTCCTCTGGTTTCTAGAACAATGATTATCTTGTTAGATTTTCTGTATATTTGAAAACTGGAAAAACTACAGAGTGTCTCAGTAAGTTTATGATTACTTAAAACTTTTAAGATGTCTGATATAGGTCGACAAACCGATAGCCTTTCCCGGCAGAATAGTACATAACAAATGGAACAAATTTCGCTTTGTATAAGTTTAAATTGTACATTCCGTGATAAAGTTCGTTATTATAACACAATAAATAATATTGGAATGCATTTCTGACGTCTTTTTTTCTCCATAGATATGAAGAGGAATACTTTAAAACATACATAATTTAATTTTGATAGCTTGAATAACTGTTCAAAAAATATATTACCTCAGTCCCTATTATTGGTAGACAAACCGATATATTTTAAGGGTAGCTACTAGCTAGTATCACCTATGCACTCAATTCATAATAATTTTACATAATATTATATTATACATTAAGGGAGAGAAGTGTATGATTTTTCCCGCGTATCAAATTGAAGCACGACCCGTAGGCGAAGGCTACAATACGACAAGGAAAAAATTACACTTTTCTCCTGCAGTGTATATAGTATTTTATCCAATACATTCTCTATAACTATAGCGATTTTAAACAAGCAAAGTAACAGATTACCCATAGTGGGTATAAATTTGAGGAAAGTCACTAGTGGGTATTTTTTTATTTATAACAATAATAATAATACACAACTCCTTGGTAACTACTTCGTTTGACATTTTTATTTAAAAATTTTAAGCATATGTCACTGTCAAATAATATTTCTTTAATAAATTTTTCATTTATTAAGAAATGTTGGTTAAAACGTTATATTTCAAACGTGGGCAAAGTGGAATTACCCAAGAGAGAAATTTTAGCACACGAAGCCGAAGGCTGAGTGTGATAATTTTATGATATTACTTTACCCACTTGTAAAGTAAATAACTATTATTCACGACCCCAATATTTATGATGGTTTTTATGTACCTATTTCAAATGTATTTGAATTGTAATGTATTTTACGATAGTCACCTTTATTCGCTTAATTTTTCACATTATCTCAGCAGGTAAGTCAGGTTTTGAATATACGTGAGATTGAGGGTGAACGATTGCTTGGGAGTCCGAGGAATAAGTGGATAGGTATGATTGATGGTTGGTTGCGTGAACGAATGATTTCGAGAGAATAAACGAGCATGTATGGATGTGGACTAGGTGAAAGTGATATGCCAGTATAGAAATGTGGGATATAGCGTATATATATCCCAAATTACGCGAAAAATATATCATTTAACAAGAAAGCAGAGTGTCACATCAAAAATGGATGAATGGTTACATGTTATATATTATTATTTATTACTATGAAAGTCATTATTTTAAATGATCCTTTAAATAAATATTTTATAGGTCGACAAACCGATATGCATCCTCGGCAGAAACACTCGTACACATTACTCTGTCCATGTTAACGTTGTAAATATTATTCGTTTGATTTTATAGAAATGTTCAGACGACTCTAGGGGCATCCGAAACTTCGCCTTCCACCGACACGTATCGGTTTGCCAACCTACACAGTCTGATTGAACACTTCCAGCCTGAAATATTTCCCTGAAAGCTTTTTATTAGTGTTTTGCATCTTGAAAGAAGACTCAGCAGGCTTGTCATTGTAATGGCTGAGTGTTGGATCTTGGCTTGAGGCGGCTTTGCAGGAGGATGCGTTGGGGGTGCGTGGAGGCAGGGGTGACAAGGCAACGACACGGGGCTATTGTGTCGGCTGGAGGCGGCGACTGGCTGATACTGCATTCGTGCGGTGGCGGTGCTTAATTTAGCCATGAATAGGACCGGAACCGTAACAAACACGAGGGCACGCAGTGAGAGGCAGGAACAGTGGCGGAACTACCGGACGAAATGAGGGGGCACTGAATGAGGGGGACGTTTTTTGCTTCCTTAGTTTCTGCGGCTCAAGTATTTCTATTATTTATAGACCTGGGGCGGCATTCACAGTCGTCAAGACGATCCACCTTCAAGGATTTTTGTTTAATTTCTAAGGGCATTCTTGTATGCCATCATCTTCTTGTGTTCTGAATGTTGGGTGTGGATGAAGGAGCATGAACTACGAATAACTGCAGTGGAAATGAGGTATTTGACAGGAGTTTGTGGGTACAGGAGACTTCATCGCATCCGGAATACGTTTGTGTACGATGAGTGTAAAATTGTAAAAAAAAAGATTAAGGATGAACGACGGTTTTCTGCGTGAATGAAGAATAGATAATCATGTATGAATTCTAGTATTTATAGACCTGACCCAAGGTAGCATTCCCAGTCGGATTTCAAGATCCTACTTCAAGAAGAACGTTCTATATTTACCCCACGACTATTTGTACAATTGTTTAAGGATATGAATATTGGGTGTTGATGAAGTAGCATGAACGACGTTTAACTGCTGTAGAAATAAGGTATTTGAGAGGAGAGTTATCATATCTGGAATACGTTGGTATATGGTGAGTGTGGGACTAAGAAGAATCTCGTTAAGAAAGTGGGTGGTGGTTTGAACATCTCGAGCGAATGTAGAATGAAAGGTTTAGGAAACTAGAATAAGCGGGTGAGCAATAATTGTGTGATCATCTGAGCAATAAATAATTAGGTATGATTGGTGGTTTGAATAAAAGAGTATATATGAATCGCACTATGAATGCGGACGAGGTAAAAGTAGTGTGACAGGATAGGAATGTTTGGAGAAGATTGATTAAGATTCACAGTTTTTTTTTTAATTTACCCATTTTGTGTGTGAAATTGTATTGTCGAAGATTTTAGTTAGTGTTATATTTTTAGGATTAACAGACGTCGAGTCACAGCCTACATAGATGTTATAGAGTGGGGAATCACAGGGATATATTTAACATGGCAGTTATCAATTGTGGAATTAGAACTGAAGATCTTATGATCCATACTCCGTTACGTTAACACGGAGCTATTTACCCCATAATTTAAATATTAATCCATTGTCTGTGAGAGCAGTGATTTGACGGCTGGTATCTACGTACACTTAAAATATATTCATGCATTATCGAAAGACCATCTTTTACCGTTTGGTAATACGAGTAGAAATGTTTTGATTTATTATATATTTGTGCTTTTCTGATTTTTGTAACAATATCTTGTATTTTTCTACCCCATAATTGGGTTTTATTTCTGCCGGGCAGTATATAATTAAATAAATATATCACATACTGAGAGCAGGAGATGGTACAAGATATGTCAAAGTTTGCAAGATTAAATACATATTTAATTTATTTATTTGTTGTGTAATACTACACAATGAATTCATCATCCATTTCATCCTGGTGCAGTCAGAATCTCAATCTGTGCGACGGTCTCTGGTTACTAATATTAAAAATATTTTTGTGCGGCTAGAACATTTAAGTAAAGATCAGCCTGTAGCATCCAAGTGTGACTAAATATCTGATACTACGATATTTTAGCAGCATATACACTTACCGACCAAAAGATTCGAACCCCGACTGAACAGAGATCGTACGGAAGAATGAAATAGAATTTGGAAAATTATAAAGTTCAAACTAATTATATATTTATGATGACGGATCTTCAGAAAATATATAAATAAATATTTTGGTGTAGCATTCCCGGTAACTTAGAAATTTTTAGGACTGAAGTGCAATCAATTTACGGCATCCAAATATGTTGAAATCGAAATAAATAAAATGTTTACAACGTATATTGTCTTTCTTTAATTAATTACAAATATCTTTCTACTATTGCAAGTAACGTTTTAAGTATCATCTGTCAGCTGTCAAGTCAAGGTTCCCAAAGATATTTATGGCGGAGGAGCCGCAGAAGTAATCGTACCCTTAAAATGTACTAAATTAAATACGCGTTTCTTAAAAATGCGTGATCATGGTTTAGAATACTCCCCAAAAATTTAAATTTTCAGGGGTAATAAATAATGTCCCCCGCCGTCACTGCAATAGACTGCAGCATCCATGACAAAAACAACTAATTCACGAGAATCCGCGCATGTAATTGCAGCAACGGACGTTACCGCAGCACCGCGATGCGCCGATGTTTTTATTTGCGTGGATGACACGATCTTTAAACTGATGTCGCGAGCATAGGACATAAGTGTCACTTTTTATGAACAGGAATATTGTAACTAACCTGCGTGGCTTCGGAAAAATTGCGCGGCAAAACATGGAAATGTAACTGGTGAAAGGTTTAGTTTAGTAAACGTAAATGTAATGGTTCTATTTGAGATTGTTTTATTACTTAATTTTAGAATGTGAGTTGCAAAACTTATTACTTCCACATACAAAAAATTTACAGGAAATTGTAAGATTTGTTCAATCAGCTGACCATGGACCACATTTAGGAGACAATGTATCTTGCGGTGCAAAAATATGACTAAACACTAAGCTAGTTTTAATTAAGAAAAACGGCAAAAAATATTGTGTTAATTAATTTCAATTTACAAAATTTATTCGCGTGTTTCCTTTTATAAACGGAATAATTACATAGTCAGAGGATAAATTTCCTTTTACATTTGTAGTTGAAATTTTATTTCCATTTTGGGAACTCGTGGTAAATTTACTGGAAAGAGTTTATCATGTGTAAAAATATTAATTCTCAAACTACATTTTGTTCTCGTACTCGACTTAAAGCTACAGTTATTTCCAGTTGTTTCGCTGCAATGCAAAATTCACATTATTATTCAAGACGTAATTACCTTCGCCCTTCTTTATTTTCTTCCTCAATTGACTCGTAATAAAATTCATACGTCTACGAAGGTGGTATAATTATAGTATTGTTAGAGGTTGAAATAAAATAAGATATTACTTTAAGTACGCTTAACAAACTTATGTATTTTTCTCTTCATTCATTCCTTTGGTATTGGTAGGGTGTTTGCGACTGAGCATTTTTTGTGTGTAATTATTTGTTAATAAAAATGTGAATAGTTCCTGAACTGGTCAATTTGGGAATGCGAAAAAATGAAATATGCTGTAAAAAACATATACGTCTTCGGCTCGGACTACAAACTTTTTGCTCGCGTGGAATATGTGCCATTCCATTACTTGTTGTAGAATATATTTATTTCGTGATGTAATTCGTAAATGGTGACAGTAAAAGAAAAATATTTTGTATAACACTGTTTTGGAAAATACACATTCTACAACTAAAAACTGTATAGGAATAACTAGCATTCCATACGCCACGTAAGGAATAATTTCGACGAATCAAAGCCGCATATTAGCGAGATATTTGAAATATCTTAATTCAGTTACTATGGTTACATCAGTTTGTTTTAATTTGATTTATTTGAGTGACGTTTTCAACAGTTTTATATTTTTATTTTATGTATAATTTCCAAAATCTTGTTATAGAAATTATAGTCTACAACATGTAACGGAATGGCATATCCCACACTCGCAAACCGTAGCCCTCGCCTTCGGCTCGGACTACAAACTTTTTGTTCACATAGAATATGAGCCATTCCATTACTTGTTGTAGAATATACTATTAAACAATTGTAGACAATAATAATTGAAACATTATTCTAATAACAAAAATTGTCATTAAACTATAATCACTGAATACACAATATATGTATGTATACTCACTGCTATAATTTATTGAGATATTTCAAATAATTTGATAGAGCTTCCAGTAAACTGCCATTTCCGAGTAACAGATTATCTCCAAAAACTAATCAGCTCTTTCAAAGGGGATACAAATATAAATATCAGAATTATTATCATAGTTTTTAACAAATCGTAACTCCAGAGATCCATACAGACAGACAGACATACACACAGACATTGTCGCGAAACTAAATCGTATATTAGGGACCCGATAACATGTTCATACACTGAAAACTCACCACAGAACTTTTAGCATGATTTCAATACCCTTCAGGTATGTGGTAATAAGTAAAATATAGACTGAATAACCACTTGGTATGTATGAAGTTCTGTGGAGCCCACACAAAACTTCAATCTGCTATGCTATAAGTATAGTATGTTTATTCAAATGTATAAACAAGAAAAGAACAATTTAATTTCTTATCTATTGTTAAAAACATCTGTGTTAAATTATTTATATCGTTATGCAAGGACAACGAAGTTGACCATGAAATATGATGCAAATAATGTACTAAACAAACTAGATACTAGACAGTCAGGAATGATGAAAGATACAACTATTTTATAATTACATAAAACTCGTATTTCTCATAGTGATTGTGGCAGGTACACGTGCTGAATACTTATTTCATTTGCGACAGGTTTTTCGCACAGCACTTGCATGCTAAATATAATCATTAACATTTATACAACAGTTTTACACCTCATTAATCAGCATTTACTCCTATGAAATTAGCAGAAATTTCATTTATTTGACACGTTTAATAACAAGGAACAATTTACAAATTTGCCAACAATAATTTATTAATTATTATATTATATGTAGTAATTCCATAAGATATTGCACCTTTTGTTTATGAAAATTTCAAGATTTCTTCTATGAAACATCTAAGGAAAATAATACAACAATACATAACGTCATGGTATATTACACTACATGGGGTATCACAAACCCAGAAATACAATCAATCAACAATCAATCTCCCCCAAACATTTCAATCCTAACACACCACTTTCACTACGTCCACATGCAAAGTGCGATTCATACATACTCATCTATTCTTCACAAGCGGATGTCAGAATCATTCGTTCACGCAACAAACGACTTATTCCTCGGACGCCCAAGCAATCGTTCACCAATTTCATCCGCATGTATTAGTTTCACCAACCTTTCATTCGACATTCGCTTAAGATGTCCAAATCACCCCAACTGACCCACTCCCACTGATCCACTTACTTTACAAAATTCTTCTCAATTTCACACTCACCATACACCAATGTATTCCGGACAAGATCACGTCTCGTATCCCCACACACTCCTCTCAAATATCTCATTTCTACAGCAATTACACGTTGTTTATGTTTCTTCATCCATACCCAACATTCAGATCTATACATCAATGTAGACACTTACACAACATTATAAACACTCAATCGAGCATCTCTAGATTCATTCGCTTTTCGAGGAAATGTACCCAGAGCTCACAATACCTTGCACCCTGCAGACACCCGCCTTTCAATCTTCTGGTCAATACGTTAATAACTCGAAAATATACTACCTTATTATAAATAAATCTAAATCTGTTTTCTGAATTGTCAATTATTGTTTCTTTTTAATTTAATTAATAATCTTGAAATATCTAAGTAACCAAATAGGCCTTACTCGCGGAATCTTTAAATGCTGAACACCTTATGTATTTACACTTTTTTTTTGTTAGGTTATAAAAATTCAGCAATGTAAAAAAAACTGTTGTGGGCACCACAATACCTCCCGCCATTTATTTCTTATAAAACGATACAGGAACACGGACCACTACTTTCAAGAAACGCTCATCCCTTCAAAAATCTATGACACGTAAAAAAATTACCGTTGTTTTATTAAAAAAAAAAACACAGGTTAGCAGATTTAAACGAAAATATCAAAATATAATTTTTCTTTTACGTGTTGTAATTCGTAAATGGAGACAGTTAGAAAAAAATGTTTCAAACAATAATTGTACATAATAATTTGAGATATTTTAAAATAACTTGATAGGACTTTAAGAAAACTACCACTTCCGGTTAATTGATTATCATAAAAAACTAATCAGTTCTTGAAAAGGGGATACAATTGATATACACACAATATCAAAATTTTCAGTTTAGTAATTTTTGAGAAACCGTACTCCAGAGATCCACACAGACTGACAGACAAACAGATAGGCAAGCAGACAGATACACTCATACATTATTATACTATTAAAATCGTATTCTAGGAACCCTGAATCGTGCTCATCCACTGAAAACTCATTACCGAATTTTTAGCATGATTCCTGTACCTCCCTTACAGGATGTGGCGGGAGGTAAAAATGGCATTGAAATCCCTATACGCCACATTTAAATTCTACACCCTGGTGTGTGTATTGTTAAGTCGCAGACAATTGATAATTGAAAAATATTACGACTTGAACTCAAAGGAAGTTTAACAGAAATTAAACAGTTACAAATAATTAGATACTGTTCCGTTGAAAATCTAATTCGAGTTTCAGGAACTGAAAGCATAAGATAGTCTAAGACTATAAATAATTGTCGAGCTTCCGAGATTCCAGTCGCCGTCTTAAAATACCAACGTCGTGACGTAAAGCCACGAAATCAATCAAACATAAATTTAATTATACACGTCGGCAATAACGTGTTTTGAGCGTGAATAATTTAACGCGTGCGACTAACCGGCTCCGGTATTCCGGGGCGGACCCGGAACAAGGAAACTCCGGTGGCCTTGATGTGGACTTTTATGCGACACGTGCTAAAAAATATAGGCATTCAATTGATGCTTGTTGACTTCTTGCTTTTTAATTTAATTTGTTTTAATTAAACTTGAGAGGTTTTTGTGAAGTTTTAATAAGGAATACAAGGAATATCAACGCCTTTCTTAATTTTATTGTTACAGATATCGATTCCCAAATTAATTTTGAAACATTTTTAGGTTTAAATATTAATACAAAGTAAAACAATAAGGTGTGCTTTCAATTTGCAACCTATACTAGAAGGTAGTAACAACTCCTACTAAGTCTACTTGATAAGACTTACTGCTGTGACACCACAAGACTTTCTTATACTTATAAATCTGAATTTGACTGTTTAATAATTACTTTTGGTAAATGTTGCATGCATCTCTTAATAAATGCAAAATTTATTAAAAATATATTATTTGACAGTGACATATGCTTTAAATTATTAAATTAAAATGTCAATCGAAATAGTTACCAAGGTGTTATGTGTTAATATTATTGCTATAAATAATAAAATACTCACTATTGGCTTTTCTCAAAATTATACCCACTAGTGGGTAATCTGTTAGTTTCCTTGTTTAAAATCGCCATAGTTATAGAGTATTTATTGAGAGATGTTGGATAAAATTACTTTTTTCCAACACCTTTTTGTAAAGTGGTATTTTATCCACTGAATTCTCGATACTAAAATAATACTTTAATAGTAAGGATGGATAAAATATAACTTTATCCACTAGTGCAGTGATGTCCAACGTTTTCATATTCTGGGATCATAGTTACTACTGATTAATTTTAGCGGGCCGGTTTAATAAAGAATTGAATTTTAACTAATAAATTTGCGAACAATAGAATGACAACATATATTAATTTAATGAATTTTATTTATAATTAAGTTAGTAAAAATAAAAATAAAAAGGATAAAACAAAGATTACACAACTTGTAAACCAGGATAGTGGTCAGGATTCAATCTTGACTTGGTTAAGTTTAGCGGGCCGGTTAGTATTTGCTGACGAGCATATGCGGCCCGCGGGCCGTAGGTTGGCCATCACCGCACTAGTGGATAAAGTAACGTTGCTATAATTATGAGAGAAAGTAGATGTGTGTATTTTGTAAATTTTAAGCAAAATAACATAGCAAATTATAAAGTATACAAGTAAGCGTTGGTAACAAAATAATATGAAATATAAATATTTATGTCAATTTTTTTAATTAATTGTCATTTTAGTTTTATACGTAAAGAATATTAGCAGGTGTTGGAAAAAATATTGTATGCAACACGTAAATAAATAACTATTATTTCATACTGTATCACATTTGCAAGTTTACCCGACTGAAATCAATGGGTCTTTACCGCATTCTAGCAGTATGTCAGCAAATTTTTTGAATAAATAATTCATTTCACTTATACATCAGTGTAATTTTTTTGCAATATCTGTGACAATTTACGTTTTGGAAGTGGTTGCATTAGTAAAATTAATGAAAATAGTGTATCTTGTTGAACAATCTATCCAAATACCACTCGAAGTAAATAATTTTTTGAAAATTTATTAGTGTTATCTTACAAATTATTATAAATTTCGCTTATCAAAAATTTCTCAAATTTTTTACAAAATTTTGACGTAATAATTTGTAAAGACAAAAATTTTTCCATAAATATTCACCTCCAGTGGTATTATTACCCTTGAAAATTTTTCGGTAGCAAATTCAATTAAATTTATGCTAAGTACCATCTGTCTGAAAAACAATACGACTGTTTGTATGTTTTGTTTACAATGGCACTCTGGAAACACCAATTATACATATTGTATTAAGTTAATCTCACGACAGAAATATATCACATCAATAAATTTAGGCTCATTTGGTACAGTTTTTTATTCTGAACCTATTTTGTTTTAAGTATTTTGTTCAAAAATTCATAGGGAACGAATTATTATGAAAATTTGAACATTGCATTTCCTATGTCCTATAAAAAAAGTAGACACCCGGTATATGTTCGCGTGAAAAAGGGTTACCAGACGTCAAGTTTCTCTAGAATTAGGTCGCTTAACGAGTCCTGTAGTTTCAGTTGGTTGGGCGTGAAATCTGTAAACGTACAGTTTTTTTTTTTTAATATATCACTCAAAACAACAACAGCATCTTGAAATTGTGGAGTCTGTGTTCTATAGACCAGAGGGATAATCATTATTTGGTGATAATTTAAGGATTTCACGACCCACAGTCCGAAGCACTACGTTCATCAATCCAACAGAAAATTTCTATTACAATACTTTCTGTTTCACTTTTAACGACAGTAAACAAATTCTTTTCAATATCAATAGAGTTATTAAACCTCCAGTTCCGACTGACAGCAAACTCTAAACAAGTCCCAGTCATACGATAATTCACCATTCCCCACATAAACTTCTCGTTGGTTGTCGCAGATAACCTGGAGGCCCCACGCAGCAGCACGAGGTGGAGTCGGTGACCGTGGCATACTGCAGTCACCAGTGTGGTACACAACCTGTGAAAGGCACATGCTATATGGGCCGTGTCCACGCGACTCGATCGGATCAACATTGAAAAAACTACACGGTTTATTGGGAATTTATTGTGCTTGAACAGAAAGCCAGCAGTGAAAGACCAAAGCAGTTGTATTACACGTTAAATTGAAGTATCTAATTTTTGTTTGTGGTTAGTGTCGCTTGTACCATGCTTGTATAAACTACACTTTTTACCACCCAACACATAGCTGTAAAGGAGATTTAGGAATCATTCTAAAAATTCTGTAAGGGTTTTCAAGGAATGACTACGTTTTAGGATCTCCAATACGAGTCTGGAATCATATAATTTGGACCAATTAGGGCTTATAGAATAATTTTTCTATTAAACTGTTTTGGAAACTACACATTCTATAACTAAAAACTGTATTGGAACAATTATCATTCCCTACGCCGCATATGGAATAATTTCGATGAATCAGAGCCGCATATTAGCGCGATATATGAAGTATTTCGATTCAGTTACTATGGTTACGTCTGTTTGTTTTAATTTTATTTATGCATGTTTGACGTTTTCAACAGTTTTATATTTGTATTTATTGTATATTTCCAAAATCTTGTTATAGAAAGTATAGTCTACAACATATAACGGAATGACATATCCCACAATCGCAAGCCGTAGCAATCGGCTCCGACTACAAACTTTTCTGCTCGCGTGGAATATGTGCCATTCCATTACTTGTTGAAGAATATACTATTTTTGAGCACCACAATACATCCCGCCAAAGATTTCTTATAAAAATTTCAGGAACACAGACCACCACTATCAAGAAACGTTCATTCCTTTAAGTATAATCTTAAAAAATGTTCTTATCTTACAAAGAGATATTTGTATCTAAAATTGTTATTTTTAAGAATATTTAAGGAAAAGTAACAACTGAAATAATAAGAAATTAACAAAGAACTAACAAAGATTTCATTTGGCTCAAAGGTACTGGGCTAGTATAGTGCTCGCCAAAATAAATGGTTATGGGCGGTAGCCGATAATCGAAAGGCTTACCACAATCAGTAGGGAGTCTGGTTACTTGAGACGTCAGGGTGGAATTATTTTAAAATCTTGCATTTCTAAATATATTAAATTGAATTTACTAAGAATGCAATTCGTATAATTTTATCTACGGGAAAAACAAAATATATAATCTTAAAAGAATTAAAGACAAATAGTAGTTTGCTAGTACTATATAAAGAATGAATTAAAAAATTAATATTATTTAATATTTACGATGACAAATTTTTACTGCTTTCAGCAGTCTGTACTTTCAACTCCTATAATCCTCTAATTAGGTACCTGCTGTGAGGGTCTAGCAGGTAAGTAACTATTTATTTTGGAGAGCATTGTACCTATTGTTGAATGTGACAAACAAAATATGAAGAATTGTAGGTAATATTATTCTATGTATTTTTGATATGAATGAAATTTACTCAATCTTATTTATTTACTAAGATATGCCCAAAAACCCTGATAGGCCTTCAAATAATCTACCATTTACTGTTGATGAATTGTTCCCAAAATCTAATTTACTCGTAATATGAACATAATACCTCCCTAACATATATGTACGAGTATGTGCGGGAGGTGAAAATTTAATTTAATTTAATTTATGACATAAATAAATATGTCACCACGCCATTTATCCATTTCTGGGTATAGTACTTTGCTCAACGCAGATTTTGGTATTATAATATATATTTACGCGTGAAGTGAGGTTACCAGTCGTCAACTCACGCCTTCCTAGGATGGTATTGCTGATTAATTTTGTTATTAGAAAAATGTTTCAAATATTATTATCTACAATTGTTGTTAGGAACATTTTTCTCTTACTGTCACCATTTACGAATTACAACACGATAAAGAAAATTCTACTAACTTGTGCTTGAAAGTTTTTTGAAGGGATGAGCGTTTCTTGATAGTTGTGGTCCATTTTCCTACATTGTTTGATAAGAAATCTGTAGCGAGAGGTATTGTGGTGCCCACAACAGTTTTTTTAACACTAATATAGTAACAAAAGTATAGGGTAAAGGCTTTTGTGGTAACTCATCGGACTGTGAATCATAACACCATTAATTTGAAACCATTAACGACAGTTACCATTTTAACTTTACTCCTGTGGTTTCCCCTTCACTAACATTTATGAGGGGCGTGACTTGACAACCGATAACCGCACATCGAAATTAATTTGTACTTCATAAAACTACGTATTTTATAATCGTAATACTGCAAATATATTTGAGAAGCCGGTAATGCTTGCGAATATAATTTCTTGTCTATTTCGTTAATGAACTTTTCGTGGTTGCATGTTATGTTGTATTTCACTGTTTAAGATATCAGGAATAAAAGTTTCTGCATTTAAACCTATAATCTAGCGACTAAGCATTTCTTGTAAGTTACGTTCCACAACAACATTTGATGGTGTAATGTTGGAAGATTTGCAATAAAAGAAAAGCTGGTGTTCTGGAGCTAATCCAGAACGAAATTGAACGGTGGATAGCGATTGGCGCCTGAAGAGAACAAAGATACTGTTTTACTTACAAATACTACTCGATCTAAAAACTCAACCTTAACAGACACAAAGTATTTTCGGACTTCAATACTTAAATATCTATTCAAATTATATTCACTTAACAAGATTATTGCTCTTATGACATTTTAAAAGAATAAAAACTTGGTTTCAATTATATTCAATTTTATTTTACTCCTAAGAAAACACAATTTATCGTAGGTAAATTATATATTTATTTGAATATGTAAGAAAAACATAATAGGATTTAGAGGATCTCAACAATTTTATGTACAATTGTTAATGCATTATATATAAAAAATGGGCAAATAAATTATTTTCTCCTTTTGAGAAAGCTTCAATTTAGAACCAGACTCCGAGGAATTATAATAAGTACTTGTACTATTAAAGCAATTGGCGATCGTGCAAAAGCAATTCTTGATATTTTATAGCAGCTCTTCTAATTAAGACCTTTAATTTGACCCTAAGCTCGACGAGATTCAAATATTTATGTTAAAAAAATAAAGGATATTCATATGAAATTAATTTTTAATATTTGAATTTTACTCTCCTCCCTTAGGCAGTTAATTTGATACCAAACTTTGTAGGATTTAATTAACTTGTATAAAAAACAATTGACGATCGCATAATGTAAATTTTTGGCGTTTGAATGCTAGTTTTCCCCCTAAAACTCTCTATTTGATACCAAAGTAGACTCGAAACTAATGCAGATTACATTTTATTTTACAAATATTATTACTAACATATTTAATTTGAATCTTTTTCTCAACTGGTTTCATATCCGAAATAAATTACAACAAATAATCGATCAGGAAAACCGATTAGGTTCTGTAAAATATTTTATGTACGACTGTATTAAAATCACTTGTTTGAGATATTTTTTAACGTCCGTAAAGCGACTCTTTATGAACTAGTCCAGAAAGAAAAACAATAAATAATTTGGTAACCAAACAACAGGAAAAAACACGTCGAACTTATCAATGTTTTCATGCCAACGTCATATATTAAATAATATTGTCATTCTAAGCTAAGAAAAATAATCTGCTATATAGTCTACTCGACCATTTCTGAGCCTTGCTCGATGAGTACGTTCGACCCCTAAACTGTCTAGTATATAAAACCCTAAGTACATATTTGACATAAATTAAACCATAAGTTTTTATGTGGTCTGAAAGTTTTTCAGCTTATTAAATTAATTGTTATTTTTGTGTCAAGTAAACTGCCCTTTTCGGTTTTGAAATTATATTCAAAATCAATTCAGTTGCAATGCCATGAAACTTATAATTTTAAAGCTTTTCTCGCCCGTGAGTTACTGAACATACGAGTATGGTATGGACACACATTCATCTATGCGTCCATCCACACAGACGTCATTGAGAAAATCTTGCATTCTGTTTTTGTATAGGTAAATTCGCTAAGTCAAGTATCTTTAATCGTATATCCGGTAGTGAGCAGGGAATATTCATAACTTTATAAACATCCTGTGTGAGATAAAGCACGAGACAGAAACAAGGAGTGAGAGAGAGCGTTCGCACCGACCCAGTTCCCGCTTGTGCAGCTGTGTGCACCGAGAATTTCACAGCGGAAAAAATCCCGAGGACCGTTTTATTCGTTGTTTTCCCGCGTCGGTTTTTTCCCCTTTACTTTCACTTATCTCGAGATAATCAGCAACGGTGTCTGGCGGCCACTCTGCGTAACAACCCGCCGAGCAAAAATGACACCCGGGCGGCCAGCTTCATTCCCCCCACCCCCCACCGACCCGCGCTGATAAAATACTGCAAATTAAGGCTGGCGTTCGCGACACAAACCAATTAATTATCCGCAATATAATTAACTCCAGCGCGTCCTGATTGCGCAGATGCTCTGGTGCAGCACGTACGAGGTTTGTTCAGAAAATAACCGAACATTTTGAATTACGCGCCAATGGAGACATTTTGTGTCATGCGGTTGGCAGCACAGCGGTGCGCATAACCTCCTCTGTAACCAAATGTTCTTGGATTGTTGATATCTCGTTTAGTTTGCGTGATATTGTTAATTGAGTGCAACGTGTTTATGTGATAGTAGCGGTTTTTGAAATGTGCGTTTTCTAGAACAACGGTGCAACATAAAATTTTGCTTGAAATTGGGAATAACTTCCAGAGAAACACAAAAAGAGACTGGAATTGTGGCGAGACAACCCATGGTTCTAGCAACAGAACAATACAATCGCATACTTAGCTTTGTACCAAAAATCAGACGTCTGTCCTGCTTCAGTCTCGTCACTCGTCAGTCCTAGCACCTTGCAGTGTTTTCTTATTTCCGAAACTAAAATCATGTGCTCAAAGGATGCTGTTTTCAGACTATTTATGACATTATTAAAGCAAATGCAACGCATCAGATGAATGTCCTCCTTCAGCCTTCTTGCTCGCAAGATTTGGCTTCTTATGTTTTCTTATTTCCGAAATTAAAACTAATGCTGAATGGACACTGTTTTCAGACTATTAAAGACATAAAAGAAAATGTGTCACAGACTTTAAAGGTCATTTCAAATGAAGCTATCCAAAACTACTTCGCGAAATGAAATCATCGCTTGGAAATGTGTGTAAATAGGGGAGGGTAATACTTTGAAGGGGACAAGGACCAATAATCTATAAAATTAAGAAAGACATGATTGTTCGACTGGATAAGTGATGTGGAAAAATAATGATCGGGGATACAGTCAAAAGATCTTTATTTTCTACAACGCCAACTTGTGTCTTCTTCAAGGATAGTGAAAAAAATTATATGATAATGTTCTAAATGCATACAAATGAGATAATTGAATGTCTAAGTTCTGTAGAGACAGAAAAATTTTCACAAATAAAAAATATAAAAAATATGACACACGTCAGCAAACTCATGTTACTAGTGTATAACAAAAATATAGAATCAAAATATAAAATTAATAATAACGAGTGTGTTTTTTTTTTAGAGGTTAATAGTGGGCAAATATTAGACTTCCAGATTGCAATTTATTCGAGCCAGCCGCAGTGTCCATTTCCCCAAAATTATATTCAAACACTAATGGTATAAAATTATCTATCCAAAAAAGTCAATACCCATGGCCACTACCACGATTTGTATGTGTTTTATTTGAATTTTAGTCCTAGACCTGTAGAAAAAAACATTCGTTAAAAGAAAAGATAGTTCGATTGGAAAAGTGATGTGGAAAAATAATAATCAGGAATACAGTCATTACAGATTTTTATTTTCTACAAGGCCCAAGTTTCAACACCACTTTTGCCTACTTTAAGACTTACAAAATTAAAGTCCTATTTAGGTGTATAGGTCCAAGTTAAGCAATACTCTCCTTACTTTTCCCATTTGTAAAGTAAATAACTATTACCCTTAGGGGAACAATTTTTTTTTAATCGGATAACCCAATACAAAGTTATAAGTAGTGGAATCGGTTAACAGGTAAAGTTCAGTGGGTGAACAAACAATCATCCCCTATTTTCCTAACCTAAGACTGAAATTTAAATGCGACCAATGTCGAGATATACCGTATTCAATAAAAAAGAATCATCAAAATCGGACTACAATGGGAAAAGTTATGCGTGGTCATTCATGAAAAATAAAAAAAAAATATACGCGTCAACTAGAGAACATCCTCCATTTTTCTTCAGTTAAAAAAAAGGATGCATTATTAGTATGCATTGCACATGTACTATTATAATATAATCTAATCCACTAGCCTTAAAGAAGACACAAGTGGTGTCGAAAAGTCGGCCTTGTAAAAAATAAAGATCTATGACTGCATCTCCGATTACTATTTACCCACATTAATAATAAAGTTAAAACATAAAGTTCCGAGCTCGTCCATGCAGTTACGGTAGCGCTGTGAGAATCGCTCCGCTTGATTGCAGAATCTGGAGCGTGGCTTTCACTTTCTTCGCCAGTACCAGCCACGAGCCTTGATCGCTGCCTGATCGACTCTTGTCGTAAATTTGAATAAACTGTGCTACCGTGCACCTTGGCTGCCGTAAAAATGCTTGCATGGAATTTATGGAAGTGTTTGTCAACGAGAGACAGTGTCATGCAATAAGAAATAAGCATACATACTTTACATCACTTTGGTGAAACTAATATATGTGGGTGAGATTGAAGGTGAACGATTGCGTGGGCGTCCGAGGAATAACTAGTTGGGTATGATTGATGGTTTGTTGCGTGAACGAATGATTCCGAGTGTGAAGAATAAACGAGCATGTATGAATCGCACTATGAATGTGGACGAGGCGAAAGTGGTGTGTCAGGATAGGAATGTTTGGAGGAGATTGATTGTTGGTTGACTGTGTTTCTGGGTTCGTGCTACCCCACTAAGTAGGACATAGCGTGCTATGTATGTATGTATGTATGTATGTATGTATGTATTTTAACGTAGAATTTAGGACTATAGATTGGTATTTAATTATAAATATCAAGTCTAAAATGTGGCCAGTATATTTTAAATGGGTCTGTGACCATAACACGAAAAAATAATCTGATGTGTTTTAACACATAATCTCCCACAAATTATTAAACGGAATACAACATAGAAAAATCTGGTGTGGACACCACACTACTTTCTCATACAAATAAAATCAACTGAACACGTATGACTTGTTCCTTGCGTATGACTTTATTTTGACAATTATATGATATACAGATGTTAAACCTGTTTAATTTTTTGTTCTCATTGTAACTATGAATTTACTTTCTAACTAATGATACAAATATTACGTTTATAATATTTCACATGACACATATATTTGACACTTCACATTATTTGACACGTTTGACACATCGATATTAAAAATGTTTTAGTTTTTGTTTCCAGTGTAACTAAAATTATAGAAAGATATTTTTTAATATATAATTTAGTTTTTCTCAAAATTAGATAAGTGCAAATAACATTTTACATTACAAATATTTTTGCTAACATCTTTCATTTGAAACTTTTTCTCACAGTTGATTTTATTTTTGAAATAAATGGAATTTATTGTTTTGTGTGTCCAGTAAACATCCTCTTCCGGTTTTTCAATTTCATTCAAGTTTTGTTTACATATCTTGTTTCGTTCATGAGATATTGCGCACACGGACATCCATCCACCCATCCATACTCACACACAGACATCATTGAGAAATTGGTCTTAACGGATTCAATGGACGTCAAAATATGTATTTCCGCAAAAATCTTGTCAGCAATTTTTTTTCGTGATTCCAATACTTCCTTATACTTTGTATAAGGAAGTAAAAAGTAGCGAATAAAAATTGAAGCCAATATTATTTCTACATCTTTCTGAATATAACAAAATTTATTCTAAATTAATTATTTACTTAAATATATCGAAAAAAACTTGATAGGCCTTCAAGGAAACTAGCACTACCGGTTGATGGATTGTTACCAAAATCTAATCAGCTTTATTTCATAATTTTTCATTAGTATACATCATTAAAGTAGGATGACCATTTTTTTTAAATAATACAATAAAAGGCAACAAATTATGTATATCGGATCTGATATTCTACAATCTCGAAATTATTTACCCCATAAAAATAATAAATTTTGCAAATTTTATTACTATAATTTTACGCTTGAAGCGTGCTTACTAGTTGGATGGTGAACCAAAGGAAAAAGTAAATAGAGTTTGTTGTTTTGTCAACTGTATAAATGAAACTAAAGATCTTATGTTCCTTATTCCGTTGAGTTACCACGGATTGCAACAATATAGTAATGCCCTATGTATAGATTATACGAATAGAATTTTCAACAGATATCTGATCCTGTGTAGTAATCTCATTTGCAAAATTTTAAATCAAAGTAATAAGGCTATACAATGAAAAAAATTAATGAAAACAATTACAAATCACATGCTATTTATACAATTTTGGAGTGCCCTCGCAAATTTACGTACATGAAAAGTTAAGCTACCAATCGTCAAGTAAGATATCAGCAAGAAGTCAAGTTAATATGAGTGACAATTTTTGTTGCTCGCTTTTTTAAAGATTACTGTAATACCAGTACATAATTAGTAAATTAAGTATTAAATATCAAGAAAGACAGTTTACCGATGGAACGCTGGAAGACAATTTCGTCTGATATTGGTAATTCCTTAACGTTTGTGATGCTTTTTTCAACTGTTCTGTAAATACTACAAAATATGTACTTACCATTAAAATGCTACGGGATACAATTCACCACCACAATACAATAAATGCATTTAACAATACAATAGATCGTCGATAATAACCTCTTTTCAGCAAAAGCCACAACTAAATGAAGCCAAGACTTTATGAATTCCTATAAAAGTGTTTTGATCGCTTTGGCGATTCATGCGCGAAATGACCAGTTAGTTGGTTACCTAATACGAGCTGATATCTCTATTGAAAGCAGTTTGAAAATTGTTATTTATTATTGAGCTATATTTATTTACTCTTTGTTGTCTTATAAACATATGCTTTAAGTATATTTTACTTGTTAACACCAATAATTATAATGAAATATAAATACAAAACACTTTAATTTATGTACTTAAATTTAATTGAAATTAAAATGTAATAAAAATGCAGATAAACTGGTTTATTGCTGCAGAATATTTACTCATGCCTGTAATGTATTCTTGCAATCAAGCATCATCAGATGCATTCATTCATAAATGAGTTCATTCATAAAATCTTGCATCCTCTATTTAAGAAAGGAGAAAATGAATCGTTCCATTATAAATTACTTACGTATATTAGGTGAAATGTGCCATAAATTAGCTATATACTCATATGTACAAAGTTACTATTTATATAACATGATATTTGTAGGACTTAATAAATAATTTGTAACTAATAACCGTGCAAAAATCTAAAAAGTAATACAAGGTTTCAATAGAAAGTACCTAACAGAAAACAAGTCTCCGAGATATGCAGCAGTATAATATATCATTATTTATTGGGGTTGACTGGAGTTTTATAACAAGTGATTTTATTCCAAATAATCATTATTCACACAGAAAAAACATTCACATTAGTTGGTAAATAAAATTTATGACAAATTGTGCACCAATACAATAAAAGCGGGTCAGAGTGGTCACCCGTAACCACAACGCGGAAATTCCCCATGAAATTCCGAATTATGGCCGTGCAAATTGTTTGAAAGGGACTTGACAGGTGACGTATTGATTTAAACGTTCGTTCGCCAACGACGCTCGCACTCACTCACTAACGCACTCTTAGATGTCAGTGGTACTCTGCTGAAGGCTTCCATGTTTCCTTAATCATGTCACTCGCTTTCTCCGCTATCATAATAGTAGGAACATTAGTGTTTCCGCGAATAATGTTGGGCATAATTGATGCATCAACCACTCTTAGCCTCTGAATGCCATGCACCCTCAAAGTGTGATCTACGACTGATGTCTTGTCGCTTTTCGGCCCCATCCTACATGTCCCCACCGGGTGGTAGATAGTCGTTGTGTATTCCGTTGCTACACACTCCCAATATATATCAGAATCGAACTTGAAATTTTCACAAGCTGGTAGTGGAGTTGTCACTAATCTAGCACCAAGATGTAACATTGCATGGGTATCCAACAACCGTAAAGCAATTCTAATTCCTTCTATTATAGTTTGAAGATCTGGTTCAACAGTAAAAGTGTTAGCAAAAATAGTTGGGTCACCCCAAATTGGATCGGTTTGGTTCAATTGAACTGAACCCCTACTGCGAGGATATAACAAAATTGGTCGCACCATAATCCCATTGTAGTATGACAGAGGGATTATGTTAGTTTGCATAGCTAATATGGGATCAGCATAAAAGTTCTCAACATTCGTAGCATCAAAGGAATATTGTATATCTGGTCGCGGATCATCCGCATAAGAGGTTTTTATGAAAACGTTAACTTGTAAAGGTCCAGAGGAAGCTAGAGGTCCTCTATGAGAGTTTAGGTAATATTCTAAGTCTCGTTTGAATTCAGAAATATCTCTAGTTGTTCGATTATTTAAAGCAAACACAATACCATCAATAGTGGCATGATCTTGTAAATTATTTCCTACTGGTAGGTTCTTGACGACTGGAATGTTAAATAATCGTAGTTGTTCTTCGGGTCCAATACCAGAACACATAAGAATTTTAGGGCTATTGATGGATCCAGCAGATAAAATAACTTCTTTGTTAGCAAGCGCATACTTAATTTTCCCCTTTCTAACATATTCCACTCCAAAAGCTTTTTTATCTTTAGGGTCCACCATAATTCTAGTAACATGAGATTTAATTCTTACAACCAGGTTCTCTCGGTGGTAACGTATAGGACGAATATAAGCAGTGTTAGTACTAGCTCGCGCGCCATCTTTGGAAGTAGTTTGCAGCAACATAACCCCTAATTGCTCCCCGTCATTTTGATCAATTTCCGGTAGACCCAACTCTTTCCAGCCTTCCAGAATAGCTTTGGTATTTTCATCTTGATACGGGAACCTTTCCACTGATTGATACCCATCGGTTCCGTGATATTTGTAGTCAGAAGCAAACTCCGGGTCCATATTGTGTTCTAGCTTCCGGAAGTATGGTAGAACTTCATGGTATCCCCATCCTGGATTGCCTAGAACTTCCCATTCATCGTAGTCCAGCATGTTTCCTCTAGTGTAGATCATGTAGTTGATGGTGGATGAACCTCCCATGACTTTTCCACGAGCCCAAGCACATCCGCCCATTGGGCGAGAACGACAGGAGTGGGGTTGGGGTTGGGTGCGGTAGGCCCAGTCGATGCTCGATTGTTGAAGAGTAGGGGCCATTGCCGGGATTTCTGCTACCTTGGGTTCTTCGTTGCCTGCCTCCAGGAGTAATACCTAATCAGAAAATAACACAATATTAATATATGTCATGCCATTGACTCATTTTAATTTTTACTGCTATCACAGATAACGACAAGTGATATATTTTTTAATGCACTGAACTATCAAATAACACCAGAGAGAAAATAATACAGAGAAACTTATAACCCGCAGTTCGATTCGTAACCACGGAGCTATACAACCCGTATCAATCGAAAATATTTTACATATACAACTAAGTAAATATTTATTCTGCATTCGCAAATCTCGGAAAGTGATATATTTTTTGTATTCACTATTAAATTAAATGAAATAATTTTTTTTATGGATTGAGATGCATATATTATACCTCTTAAATTTTTATTTGAGACATTCTGTAATGTAAGACATATTAACAGCTGAGTTATTTACTATCCTGTATAATAAGTAGAATTCTAAGTGAAGTGCAAGCAAAGAGAAATAGTAATGTAGGTCTTGTGAGAAGTAAAGCCATCGCAATATTATTGGCAAGTAAAAATTTCAGAAAAGTTACTTTGAAAAATGAAACTGTCTTCTTTAAACTTTCATCATTTATTTCAACAAATTTTCGTTCCACCCACGTAGAGCGAAACTATAACGAAATAAAAAGTAAAAGAAAACAGAGTTGCAGCTTATTTCTTTTGTTCTGCTGGATTTAAACACAGTATTTCATTTCTACCTTATAATCATTAATAAAACAAATCCATTTCCACAGAAGTGTTTCCATCGGAGCGTTATTAATCAACAGAATACATTGACAGATATTATAAATAACCCGCGCAATAGAAATCACACTGACCGCGGGGGGAAAAACGAAAATTCAAACAAGTTAATTCCATTTACATGACCGCGACATGAGACGTGACTAAATTGAATACGCGATTACTCACTTTCACTCACTTTACATAATGTTGCATTCTTCATTATACTTCATTCATAAAGAAGATTATCGGGTAATTATTTATGCATACGGACTCAAGTTTACGATGTTACCAGGGACGGAATTCATTCGAATAGAACCTACAATTAAACTTCAATTTATACAAGGTGTACAATTGAAATATGGAGCATAGAGATTTCAATGCTATTTTCTTTATGTAGCTGTAAATGTACAGCGAAAGTGTATCTGTAAATACAAATGATGTTCAGAATATAAAAATGCATACATCAAGGGCCAATTTATTACCAAAATATTAGTATTTCACGACATATCAATCAAATGAAAATCAATATTTATAAGCAAATTTTGACACGGCCATGGCAAAATTTACAAAAATTAAAATTATTTGACATTTCATACTTTAGATTAATTTAACATAAAGAAAAGAAAAAATCATTTATACGAAATTCCTGCAGAAAATATTGCAAAAGTGTAGCAAATATATCTAAATCTGTTTTATGAAATATCAAATATTTTTAGTTTTTACCTCCCGCCACATTCTGTAAGGGAGATAGGAATCGTGCTAAAAATAGTGTAGCGAGTTTTCAGCGGATGAGCACGTTTTAGATGAGTCCCTAGAATACGATTTTAATAGTTTCGCAAAGATGTCTGTGTATGTGTCCGTCTGTCTGCCTGTCTGTCAGTCTGGCGGTCTGTGTGGATCTCAAAAACTACTAAACTTAATATTTTGATATTTTGTATATATCAATTGTATACCTTTTGGAAGAGCTGATTAGTTTTTGGTTATAATGCAATAACCGGAAGTGGTAGTTTACTTGAAGCCCTATTAAGTTATTTTAGTAAATTATGATACAATGAAAATTTTGTTATTAGAATAATGTTTCAAATATTATTATCTACAATTATTGTTTGAAACATTTTACTCTTACTGTCAGCATTTACGAATTACAACGCGTTAAAGAAAAATTATATTTTGATATTTTGGTTTAAATCTGCTAAGCTGTTTTTTGAAAAAACAAAACAACGGTAGAAAAATGTC
Organism: Poecilus cupreus; assembly: GCA_963942605.1. Taxonomy (NCBI): domain Eukaryota; kingdom Metazoa; phylum Arthropoda; class Insecta; order Coleoptera; family Carabidae; genus Poecilus; species Poecilus cupreus. The sequence continues at coordinate 4,882,327 of OZ012726.1, read as the reverse complement.
ACTTTTTGACATGTGTCATAATTTTTTGAAGGGATGAGCGTTTCTTGATAGTGGTGGTCCGTGTTTCTTCATTGTTCGAAGAAATAGATATGAATTCCCATATTTCATTTCTACACCAGCGGTATATTTAACTAATTTAATACGTATATTATGAATGTTGACTTTTAAATTATTTTTTATTATACTTGCATCATAATCCATGTTTAAAACATGCTACGGCGTGCGTAAATTCAAGATTAAAACACGCTGTGCTTTAAAGATTGCTAAGCAATAACAAAATAGTTATTTATCTACGATAGTGTGTAAAATTGATGTTTAACTGTTAGTTTCAAGTTTGTAAAACGGTTGTTTAGTAACACGATCCCATTAGTCACGTACTATTACTAAAACTATTACGATACAAGTACGTAAAGATAGTCTTTAGTCACGAAGACCCCTGAGTGACTAAAGACGCTTTACGTATGTGAATCGTACAAAATTTTATCTACGATATAATGAAAAACCCCAAAAAATATAAAAAAATATTTTATTTATGAAGTAGGTTCACAATATTAAATGAGAAGTTTGCCATGATAACAAAATTTTTGCAAATTTTACGTGTTTACAAATTTTAATCACTCGTTGCTTGGCAGCCCGTGTCTGCTCGTGACTAATGGGATCGTGTTCTAAACAACCGTTTTACAAACTTGAAACAAACAGTTAAACATCAATTTTACACACTATCGTAGATAAATAATTTCTATTAATATTTGTCAAAATTGTCATGACATATTGTAAAAAAACGAATCTACTAAGAAACGAAAACAATAAATGCTAACCAATCTCTATGTAAACGATATAAGCCAAACGTCACATGCGCAAAATTATGAAATGAATTAAATTGAAAATGTTGCTTTCCAGTTTTTTTTTTCAGAATATAATGCAGGTATAATAAAAAATAGCGTATGACTCACGTGTATAAGTGCTTTTAAAGCACTAGCGACGTAAAGGAGGTACTGTGACGGGTCAAAATTCTCAATAGTGAGTTTGGTTTAGGTTTCAAAATTATAATCCAGTTAATACGTATACAATAATATTGAAACTACTACAGGACAAGATAATAATTTCCGCTGCACTACTTTATGACGAATACGGACCTGGCTGTTGCATCATTGGAAAGAATCTCACAGACCGCATAAAAATTCCAGTCATTCCTTAACACGACAGTAAATAAAAAATGCAGTGTTTTTCCGGTTTTTGATCGATTTCCTCCGTCTATCTTCCCCCATAAAAACTCCGCCAGATTAATGGATAGTCGTGATGCAAATGCTTTACTCCGAAACAAGGAAGTAAACTACATTTATATATCGCAAGAAAGCTAATTCGAATGCTGCACAATCATAATTTTTGTCGTTTGAAGAAACCTTTAGCAATGCAAGTGCGTATGCAAGGACATTGGAACGTGTAATTAGTTCGCAAAGCCGACTTTAGTCCGCCGTTGCTCATTATGTTTAGTTTCAATGCAAATTAGAAAAGTTTTAACAAGCGTTCGACTGCGTACAAAGTTGACGAACGCAACTATGTTACTATTACTAATATTCATGTAGCATACACGTCATATTAAATTGTATTTATGGATAGAAAATATTTTAATATATTTCATATTAATTTCTGTGCAATTCAAATTATTCCCGTAAATTAATAAATTTTTATTTGAAATTTCAGTTCCGGAAAATGAAAAATTTATTTAATATTAATGATAGGAATAATAATTATTATTGTTGTTATATTACCATACCTACATTATTGTTAAATATTAAATTTTTAATGGAAAATTATTTAGTTATATTATTGGAAATCTACAATTATTCATATACTAAAGCTGGATTTATAATTTGCATAGAACACAGGAATAATTTAACTTAGAATAAGTGAACATAGAAAAACATAGAAATTCATCATCATCAGGAGGTTTTATAAATTGTACAGAACGACATACGAAGTGACAGATGTTTTGACAGATGATTCTTTTAAATACACATAAATGGATTCATTTCATTTTAAATGGAGGGCATTACGCCTATAATACAAAGACGCCCGATTAAAAATGGTATTTGCCCTGAAGAAAAGGTGGCGTTTACACTGCAGTAAGATTTTTGAAAGAAAATTAATTTTCATTTCTAGAAAAAATAAAAATTTACTTGAACTAACACGAAATACCTACTACACGGAAAATATAAAAGGCACAGCACAGACACAGATGCTAATGCTGATGAGCAACTTAAAAGTCACAAATCGTGGAAAACTTTTAAATATACTGAAATTAAATATCAAAGTAAGTTTTTAGACATTCTAAATATTAATTATTTTATAATATAATGGTTTACAGGAACAATAAAGCCAATTTAAAATCAAACAAAACCGTATTTTTTCAAACTACACATCAAGCTTGATACCAAATCTGCGAAGTTATTACGTGCTCTTATTCTTATTTAAAAATTCGTCACACGGAACTAGCCATATGTGAGCAGCAAATAGCATTCATTCATATGGTCTAATTTATTTTTTGTTTATGTACATAATAGATATATATTTATTGTGTAAAATATATGTTAAATAAAATATACATATCTCTTCTTAAACTTTTATTTCAATGAATGTTTTTAATTTTGATTGTACAAAATACCAATGAAATCGCTACCTGTCATTATAGTTCTTCCACCTACTAGTGGTGCGCTGCTGTCAACACTTCGATTTTAAAACATTGTGTTTTATCTCTTCCTATGTTATTACTTTGTGGTTCGTGTAGCTTTACTAAGGGCCGTACAAATTAGAATGATCGACTCAAAATCGCTCTACCTGAAGCTTATCACCACTTTTTCGAACACCTTGTATTGCTCCGTGGTAACACAAAAATATGTTTCATTTATACCCCGTTCGAAAAATTACGAATTATCCCAAATTCTCGTTTATAATTTATGATGGCTTCCAAATTATTAAAAATATAAATGTTTTTATGTTTGTATTTCATCAAAATTAAAAGTATTTTCATATTTAAATATTACCAGTTTTACAAAATATAAATCATATATGTTTATTTTAAAATTTTAAACTACACAAAACATTTTAAAAATTTATAGAATTTAAGTACTATTATGGCTAGTCCATTTATGCATTAATCCAGTCTGCACAATATATAATAATCAACTCCATTTGAAACAATTCATGTACTGTAAATTTAAAATGTGACATTTAGGGTGTTTTTTTCATTGTATTGCTGCATCTATTTTCCTATTTATTTTACAACAAAAGTGTCATTATAAATGTTGTTCAGACTAAAAATTCATGCAGTTATCTAAATAATAATAATATACAATATTAAATACGAGTATTAAATTAAAATATGAAATGTGAAATATTTTTAGTTTTTATTTAATTTTCCAAGGCCGTGTTACAATTTTTCTAATATTAATTAATATTTAATTTAATTGCTATACCGTGAAACATTAATACTCAATTAATCAAGGGGATTTTAATGCATGTATTTTAATATTCCGAACAACAATTATGTACTTACATTTTTGTTGTAAAATGAATGTGAAAAAAATAGCATTGAAAGCCCTATACGCCACATTCTAATTATACAGTCTATGTACTCCTCAATTTTAAATGCTTACATTTGACATATGTTTGACATTTAGAATAGATGTTTCAATTATGTATTTGTTTTCATGGCAAGCATGATTATTGAAATATGTTATTGAACATGTAGTTTAGTTTTTCTCAAAATTGAAAGCATGTACCAGAGAAATGTAAATAAGATAATTAATTTAATTTATCTAATTACACAAATACTAACAATATTTAATAGTATATCTTACACTCAATAATTGCTCCTTTTGTACTTTCTTACAAGTACTATTTATAGAAATATATATTTCATGGTCCTATGGTTTTATTTTGACCATTTTACAATGATGATGTACATGGATGAATGTGTGTGTATCAGTGTTTAATAACTAACGAACGTGAAAACTACATAATTATAAAATTAATGACCCTACGAAGAATTAAATTGATTTTGGATATTATTGCTAAACCGGAAGTGAAAGTTCATTGACACATGAAAAAATAATTTTAGAACTCATATATGTAAAATTATAAAGGTCTTTGGGTTAATTTATGTAAAAATATATATTTAAAATTAATAAATTCATTTGTTTCCTGATGAAAAATTCTGTTTATTAATTCGGAACGTTAAATTTTTAATAAATATTTTTGGAGAATTTAATCCAAAAATCTTTTATAGTTTTTTAAAATAATTCAGTATAGTTCTATTACAAAAAAGTAAAACTAAAAATGTTAGCAATATAAATGCAATTTTCTCTTACCCCATTTGGCTAGTACCACAAGCTCTGTTCTTGGGCGTTTTAAGAGAAGTGTTTTCACTTCGGTTTTAAAGATGGACAATGTTCCAAAATTATTTTACAAAACAATATTTCAAATAAAAGTGGTAGATAATATGCCGCGAGCTTTTTTAATCAGTATACATAGGGATGTGTCATTACCATAGTTACAGCCAAAATGATTGACAGCAATGTATTAAAGCGTTTTTTTATGAGTAAATATAGAGATACAATTATTAAAAATTGCTATCAATTTAATGTATTTCAAGTACAAAAACAAATAAATTCCTTATTTGTTTAAACTTGCGTTGTTTCATTATGAATAATTATTATTAATAATCAATGTAAATTATTCCTATGTTTACTAATAAAAAAAAACACGTTAATACATTGCTGTCAATCAATTTATCTGTAACTATGGTAATGACACATCCCTATGTATACTAATAAAAAAAAATCTCTCGGTTGTTGTCTTTAACTTCTATTTGAAACATTTTTTTTATAAAATAATTTTCGAACATTGTACAGTGTTCAAACCGAAGACAAAACACTACTCTTAAAACACCCAAAAACAGAGCTCGTTGTAACATCATATATGTTTTTGAAAAATGATATTTAATACATTTTTTTTTAACTCTAACTAGTTTCATGTCAAATTTAAGATTAGAACTGAATGTCAAAAATTAATTTTGTACGAGTATAAATTGTTGTTTTACAATAATCATTTAAATAATCATAGATTCATTGAGGACATAGAAAAAAAAACATCAATTCTATGTGTGTAAAAACTATTAACTCACCTTCCAGTGATGGATCTCCGATAGTCGATTGGCAACAACACACCCTGCAGAACCAGCCCCCACAACAATAAAATCAAACCGTTCCGCACCATCCCACCCCCCATTACCCCCAAACCCTTGTTCGAAGAAATCATCATCGAAGCCCGCACCCCCGAAATCGTTTCCAGTAAACTGCTGCTTTTTGTCATCCCTCGAATAGGACAACAAACTGACCACAAGCTGAAGGAACATCACTGCTTGTGATCCACACGTTGTAAGTTGGGCATGGTAATCGTTCCGGCATAGGGATACCATATCCCTCGGCACCCAAGACATCTTGAAGATGGTGGTAGCACTAACACTGTCACTAACTTGGCACGATTTCTATCTATCTAACAGTCGGATAGATACTGAGCATTATTGTAAGCATGTACCGTTTAAACGTCCTACCACCCAACTGGCGAACGCAGCTTTCTACTGACTTTATATGTGGTTGTTGTATTATGGGGATTTTCATGCTTTGATTTTGGTAAGAGTGGTTTAACTGTTACGAAATTGGGAAATGTTTTTGCGTGTAGTGTGTAGGAATTTTATTAGTTTTTGCATCTCACTTGAGTAATCTTTCCTGGCAATTACTGCTACAATTGTGTCATTCATTACAATACTTCTAATTAATTTTATAATGAGAAACCATTTTTGATAAATCAATTTTATTATTTTATTATAGGTAGTTTAAGGAAATATAGTAATCGAGAATAAAATAAATGCTGAGATTTTCGTGTAAATATATGTTATCTGTTTTGCATATTTCCCCAGGAACTACTGTGTGGATGGATGATGGATGAGTATGTGTGTGTAGAATGTTCAATAACTCACGAGTGATTAAAGGTAGAGCAACGAAACTTCAAAATTATAGGTTTCATGACAATAAACCGAGTGGATTTTGGTCATAATTTCGAAACCGAAATTGTAAGTTTATTTGACACAAAAAACAATAACTTTAAATTATTTCGAATAGTAGGTATTTGGAATATAAAATGTTATTTTCAACTTTCTCATTACTACTTTCGGTTTTGAGAATACTATATTAAAATTACAAATTATATATTGATTAAACTACACTTTGAGTTTGATATCAAATGAAAGATTTCAAAGAAAAAATTTGAATTCAAATCACAAATTAATTTTGGATGATCGTCAATAATTTTTCTGCATATCAATTGAATCCTATCGACCTTTGTATCAAATTATAGATACCAGGAATAAGACCTAAATTAAAATATCATAAATTATTTTACAGCGATCGTCAATTGTTTTTATAATAGTTATTACAATAATAGAGTTTGGTATCAAATTATAGTTAAAAATATATATTTATGTTTGTATACTTTATAAGTTGCTATGTAATTTTGCTTAATATAGAAAATACACACATCTACATTCCCTCATAACTATAAGCAAAATTACTTTATTCATTAGTGGATAAAGTAATACTTTATCTATCCTAACTATTAAAGCATAATTTTAGTATCGAGAATTCAGTGGATAAAATATTACTTTACAAGAGGTATTGGAAAAAAGTATATTTTTTTGTACAGAAAAGTGATTTTTTTTTTATTAATTCTGAGTTAATAATCCTAAGACAAAAAAAATTGTAGTAAACGAAATTTTAATTTTTTTGTGAAATGTCATTGCTGTTTACTTTCAAAAAGGATTGTGTAAAATTGCGTTAATGTAACTAATCGTTTAATACTAATACTTTAAGTTTTTAGACGTATTTTTTATTACATATGGCAACCTCTCGCAAAAAAGTTGAAAAATAATTTGTTAAATTTGGACATTTAACATTTGACATTTTAACATTCGTACTGATTTACATAGTTACCTGATGACTGCTACAACAATTGATTGATTCGGTGTTACAAAATTTACATTTCTTTTAAGTTGCTCGTGTGCCCTTACGAAAAACGGTACAATTTTTTTAATTTTTTTTTTCATTAGGATTAGGAATCGTTCTACCTGAAGCTTATCACCATTTTTCTGAACACCTTGTTTTTGCCCAAATTCACATGAGTTCGCCCGCTTCAAACTTTTCGTTTTAATGTTTCACAAAAGCGGAAATCAATGTAGGTATCTTATATACATTACATTGTGCAATTAATTTCATAAATTTTTACGTTTATTTAACATTAAATAAAACTTAGATAATTAACTTCAGGTTTGTTCTAACCAATATTATCCACTTTAACACTGCATAACTTCATCTTTACTTTTTAAAACTACTTAGTAAAAATCTCTGATAGTCTCCTCTATAGAAAGAATCCCAAATTTCCTGCAGTCTGTATCACAAATCTCCGATTGGTTTGCAAGATGATTTCGGAATTTTTTTCTTCGGTTCTCTAAAGTTTCGATTGAGGGTAAACCGGGGTTGCTAGAAGATCATTCCAGCAATCCAATATTATTATTATAAAATAAAATTAAATAATATAAGACACCATGCATTCTAGTCGTGTTTAATTTTTGTTAAGACTTTTTTGAAACATTAAGAGAAAATTTTATACAGCTGAATTCATGTAAATTTGAATGTTCATAATTTTTTTAAGTACCTCTGAATTATCTCAATTGCGTTTGTAAATCTATTTATTGTATTTCAAAAATCGTAGCTTTTCTTTTTGGCTATATGAAATTTATAACTAAATTAGTTTATCTATGTACATTTATCAATTACTATGTCAATGAAATCTGAGAAGACTATACATGCATATATACATTTCTTAAAATCACTCACCAAATACTTTATTCAGAAGGTAAAGAAGAAGTATCGATTCAGTACCTGAAACAAGGAAAATTATATGAATATTGAATGAAAGTAAATAAAATCTATTTCTTCGCTGACAGCAATAAAAATGCATACACCAATAACAAATGTAGAAATTTTCTTGTCTGGGTAAAATTCTCGTGATTTATTCAACTCAATGACAAATACGAACAGCGATGAAATATTGTATCGTGACCGAAATAATAGACGTTACTTTAATAAAAATGTTTGCATCTGAAATTCGTTTAACTAAATTGACTTCATAGTCGTGATGTATTGGAGTCATTACTTGTATTAGAGTTAGTTATGACGAAAATTGTTATTTTTATTACAGAAGTAACTAACATAGATTCAACAAATACAGGGTAATTTCGACATTCAATAGGAAATCACGAATTTATAGCAGTACATGATAAAATAAACTAATTATCCTGATATTTGATACAGTCATTGATTATTAACTCATTCTCTTTGGGGACAAACAAAATATCATCATAGTTTTTACCCAATTATACTAAATCAAATCCCTAATACCAAAAAGGTAACAAAATTATATGACATGGGCAACACATATACTTTTGCCTCAACAATTTTTAAGTGGTATAAATTAGAGAAAAAGTGTCAAAAATAATTGTAGCCAATATTTAGCTATTTAATTGTATTAAAATTTAAGGTGTCAATTATTTTATATTTAAGAAAACCTTACAGACCTCCAAGTATACTAGCATTTTTTGTTGAAGAATGTCTACCAAAATCTAATCAGCTTGTTACATATATATATATATATATATATATATATATATATATATATATATATATATATATATATATATATATATATATATATATATATATATATATCTAAATTCTAAATTTGAACTTTCCAAGGATATCATCGTTAAATTTTGAGTTAAAAAAACTAATGTTAATGATTCATTATGATATATTTGAAAAACCATATATGCCTTAAAGTACATTACCATTTATGGTTGATGGATTGCTGCCAAAATCTAATCAGCTTAAAATTATCTAAAATCTAAATATGAAGTTCAGAAATGATACCGTTTTTTAGGTTAGTGTAATCCTCATTGATCCATCTTAATTCCATTGAGGACATCTTAGTTCTTGAAATACTATATACGAGTAGATAGTTTTTCCCTTTCATATTTGACATGTATTATTTAAGATTAAATTCTCGAATAAGTAACTGTTTATTATATAATTATTAAAATACCTCATATAATAAAGGTTTTTTTTCTTAAATTATAATATAGACATAAGCATTAACATTACTATTTGTTTACAGTAGAAATTAATTGAATTTTTCAAACATTGTTACTTACCAAAATGAAATGTCAAATAAAAAAATGTTAAAACAAAAAAAATTATTTCTGCCTCCTCCTCCTCATGAAATTCGTTAGAAAGGATTTGAGTAGTGAAAATAAACTTTTGTGGGCACTACAATTCTTCCCGCCATAGATTTCTTGTCAAACAATATAGGAACACGGACCACTGCTATCAAGAAACGCTCATCTCTCCAAAAAATTGTTTTCAATTATGACACATGTCAAGAAATGACATTTGTAAAGGTCTTTTTTTGTAAATGTACACGTTAGCAGATTTAAACGAAACTATCAAAATTATTTTTTTTAACGTGTTGTAATTCGTAAATGGTGACAGTAACAGAAAAATGTTTCAAACAACAATCGTAGATAACACATTTGAAACACTATACTGATAACAATAATTATCATTAAACCACAATTTACTTAGATATTTCAAAATAATTTGATAGGGCTTCAGGTAAACTGCAACTTTCGGTTATCACAAAAAAAATTAATCAGCTCTTCCAAAGGGGATACAAATATAATATATAAAATATCATAATTTTTAATTCACAGACACAATCGCGAAACTATTAAAATCGTATTTTAAGGACTCTTAAACGTACTCTTCTACTGAAAACTCACTACCAAATTTGCAGCATGATTCCCTACCTCCTGTTCAGAAATGTGGTGGAAAGTAAAAGTACTATATGTATAAACCAAGGAAAAGCATTATTGACCAAGCGCTTTCAGGTTTTCAAGTAAACTACCATTTATGGTTGATGGATGCTACAAAAATCTTAAGTAGTTTATTATACCTATACATTTAAATTCCATATAGGAATTTTATAAATGATATCGTTTTTAAATTTTGAGAACTTTTGTAATCTTCAATGCTCCGTCATATTTCCATTGTTCTTGAAATACGTATATAGATATTTTGATTATGATGATTATGGTTCTCTCGATTAAATTGATACAAATCTAAACGTAAAAACTGTGAAATAAACTAGAGAAGAATTAAGAAGAGAGTGGACACTTTGCACAGAATGCAAAAAGAGAGAAAAGTTAAACGAAAAAGGAAACGAGACGGATCTGCAAATATATGGGAAAACGATTTCAGAAAGGTATTAGAAAATAGAGAGACAACCTACCAAGAAATAGAGAAGATCATGGAAACACTTCTGGAAAAGAAAATCCACGAAACATGAAAAATAAAGGAAAAATCGAATTCACTACTTTGCATCTAAAGGTAGGTGGGCATCAGGATTACGTAAGTAAATTATTTTATAATAGTTATTCATTTCATGTGTGACCCTACGAGGTTACTAGCAAAGAAACCACAGGGACAAATTTAAATTGATGACAGAAGATTTCCTGTTTCAAAATTTATTGCACAATTTCAAAATTGTAATAATTACATGCAGGAAGAAAGTGCACACACAATTTAAAACGCATTTATCTTCAATAATAAAATAAATAAACTATCGCATTTATTTATTTAGTCTATTATTTAACCATTCTATAATATAAAGTGAAATTAAAACGCTTATATTTCTGCGTTTTATAACTATTTACATAGGAAAGTCTCAGGTGATGTCACCAGCGGAATAATTAGTTAATGTCTCCGGTTTGCGTTCTTTCTTTATCTGCAAGTTGCAGCAAACGATCTTGCAATTTTTCTCAGAGGAAATCGGTTCATTTTTCAACGTTGCTAAATTTTAATCTGCAATTTGTTTTGTGAAACTGTAAAATAGAATAAAATAGCTTCGCGAAAGTTAATCTAAATATTTGCTATTTCCTACGAATTATTAAACTTTATCGGGTATTAGAAATGAGTATATGAAGTGATGATATATTTATTTATTTTATAAGTATTGATATTTTTAAGAGTAGGCGAAACTATAAATAAATTTTATCAATTAATTTGATATTAATAATCATAACAAATTTTCGAGGAAATCAACTACAGGTAATTTTGAAGTAACATAGTAATCTAGTCTGTAACCAAATAACATATGTGTCAATTTCAAATGAAATTTTCAATTTTTATTTAACGCTGTCTATTATCATTGCATTTAAGCAGACGGTTAAAAATGAACATGTAAAATACAAAATACCCCCAATCGGTAACAAATTTAAATTTTCATTGCTTGTGATAATTTCAAATAGTGCTTTTTCTTTGCTATTCGACCATATAAATAAACTTTCTATAACACTGTTTTGGTAACTACACATTCTACAACTAAAAACTGTATGAAACAGCTATCATTCCATACGCCTTATGGGATAATTTCGACGAATCAGAGCCGCATATTAGCGCGATATATGAAGTATCTTGATTCAGTTACTATGGTTACGTTTGTTTGTTTTAATTTTATTTATTTGAGTTTGACGTTTTCAACAGTTTTATATTTGTATTTTTTTATAATTTCCAAAATCTCGTTATAGAAAGTATAGTCTACAACATGTAACGGAATGGCATATCCCATTACTTGTAGAATATACTAATTTTGGGCACCACAATACATCCCGCCAAAGAATTCTTATCAAACTATTCAGGAACACAGACCACCACTATCAAGTAACGTGCATTCCTTTAAAAAAAAAATAGCTTTCATTTATGATATATTTCGCAAGCGTTATTTTGATTTCTTCAAAAAAGCACAGGTTAGCAGATCAGAAAAGAAATGTTAAAATATAATATTTCTTTAACGTGTTGTAAATCAAACATAACATAGTGACAGTAAGAGAAAAATGCTTCAGACAATAATTGTAGATATTTATATTTGAAATATTATTCTAATACTTAACAAAAATTGTCATTAAACTATAATTTACAGAAATATACAGGAATAATCAAGCATTCTATTGAACTTCTCGACATAGAATCTGGGTCTCACCTACTATATTTGTAAAAACCTAGTATTTATTTAATGGGATAAATTCACCTTTTTGTTAATAAAGTATAAATAATGCAGGTATTTTGTAGTAAAGCATGAAATAAATTCATGTAAAAAGAAGAACTTAGCAGAAAATTGGACATTTTTAAATGCAACGATATGCAATGCAAATCCAGGCCAACAATAAACTATGTCACACTTGCCATGAACCCAAGGGACACCACGTATACATAATGTATGTAAACAAACTCCGAGATATGTAGTTTACAATAGTTTTATCGTTAAAGCTCGTTTGCTCTTTTTGTTAGTTTTTCTTCAAGTTTTCTCAACTAATCAGCAGTAATTATAATGCGGATAATTGCGATAACTCTTGACGTATTATAGAAAGGTCGACGGTAATCTGCAATTTCATAAAAACTGGTTTCATTTGGGAAAAATTAATATATAATTCCAGGTTATCGAGAAAGTGAAATTTCTTGAATTCATTTCTAATATCGGAAGTGAATTCCAACAGTCCTTTTTGAACTTAACATTGATAAACGTAAGCAGGTGGTATTGGTGCCGCTTTCCTAGAAGTGAAAATAAGTAAATAAAATCAAGTTGGATTAAATTAATAAATAATAATGTTTTTATACCCGGTTGCACCAACGTTAGTTAAATTTTGAACTTGGTTTAAATAAATAAAATCAAATCGAAGATATATGTCATATGGAATAATTGACATTGATGTCAAAAATTAGATACGCTTTTATTTATTTAAACCAAGTTTAAAATTTAACTAACGTTGGTGCAACCGGGCATTAGAAAATTATCTGGTTGGAACATACACGACATTTTTATACATATGACTTTAAATTTGTTTAGTAATTGTATTTAATACATGCTCTAATAGCAACGTTTTTTGTTTTTATAAAATTGGAATCTGTATAAATTTGAAAACACATTTTCCCGAAAGAAATAATTATTTTAACCTCCTGCCACATCCTGTTAGGGAGGTATAGGAATCACGCTAAAAATTGTGTAGTGAGTTTTCAGTAGATGAGCACGTTTTAGGGTCCCTAGAATACAAATTTAATAGTTTCGCGATGATGTCTGTGTGTGTGTGTGTGTGTGTGTGTGTGTGTGTGTGTGTGTGTGTGTGTGTGTGTGTGTGTGTGTGTGTGTGTGTGTGTGTGTGTGTGTGTGTCAATCTGTTAATCTGTGTGGATCTCTGGAGATACGGTTTCTCAAAAACTGCTAAACTGAAAATTTTTATATTTTGTATATATCAATTGTATATCTTTGAAAGAGCTGATTAGTTTTTGGTGATAATCCAATAACCGGAAGTGGTAGTTTACTTGAAGCCCTATTAAGTTATTTTAAAATATCTCAGTAAATTATAGTTTAATGAAAATTTTGTTATTAGAATAATATTTCCAATATTATTATCTACAATTATTGTTTGAAACATTTTCCTCTTACTGTTACCATTTACAACACGTTAATGAAAAATTATATTTTGATATTTTCGTTCAAATCTGCTAACCTGTTTTTTGAAAAACAAAACAACGGTTGAAAAATGTCATTTTTTTAAATGTGACATAATTCTTTGAATTTTGATTAATGTGGAGAAAGTGTAATTTTCAGTGGTTACCGTAGAAAAAATAAATTACAGAAAACAGATTTAGTTTTATTTATTACGGTATTGTATTATTTACTGTACTTGTAATGATATAATATCAAATTTGAGAGATCATTTCTTTCCATTTATTTCTGTTAAATAAATAAATCTAAAATTGCTTGATTAAAGGTCAGACATTTTTCGTTTTTCTTTAATTTTACATGACCTGCTACAATATTACTCATAAATATTAATTTTTACTTGGTTAATATACCGTGATATACTAATATTTAAAATAATATAATATATAAAAATAACCTGTATCAATCAATCTATTCATTGTTTATATATAAAAACTATAGATTGTTTGAAACAGTTGCAGCGACGTGAAATTACCATGACAATAAATTTGCTGTGTTTTAAAACCGGACATTATAAGATAGCATCAGGTAGTTGTTACAAACTATTTTAAAAGTTCCCTGAAAATGAATCATTATAAATCAAGCGGTAATTTGTTTATAAATTTACATTATAAAGTGTCGCGTCATTTCTGACACGTTCCCCGAGCGTCAGTCAACTGCACTGAGTGCTCTTTGAGTGCACCGACGTAGGAAAAGTGCAAGAGTAATTTATCATTTTGCAGTAGGCCAAAAATGTCAACATACACGAAGAGACCTTTGCAGGGGATTATTTATAACATGCTGATAAATTTTTACACTTTGAAAATCAAGTAGCAAGTGCATAACCATTTTCCTTCCCTTGACAAGATTTAAACGTAGATACTTTCATTATTAATTAGACATATTATTCATTTTTTAATAATCTGGTATTTGCATTTCTTACACAGCTCATTAACGCATTACTTACAGCCATTTTAGCATTTTTATACTAGCTCAAATAATAACAATGAAAAGTTGCATATTTAGAAACTACAATACGTAACTATGCAGATACATTCATCGAGAAAAATGAATTTTAGAAGTAAATAACTAATTCTTTTTGTTGATTTAAGTTATTAGTCTTAGAACAAACTAGTAGCATTAATTGCTATTATATTTTGCTATTAGTAGGAACTAAATATTCCAGGTATCGAAATAAACCCTTGATATTCATTACTAAACTACTAATTATATCAGAAGCGCAAAGATTGATTCAAATTCCCAACTGCATCAAATGAATAATTAAGTCCTTGACTTTGATTACGGTTCTGGGGTTTCGTGTAACATTCCTTCAACTGTAGGTGAGCACTGAATACTTTATAAGTGACAAATATTTCTGTTTAATCTTAGGCTAAATTTAATTCGCCGTGTGAATTTGTGCGTGATGAATAATAGAGAAGGCTATGAATTATTTTCACGAAAGTTCGCTCGTTTAAGTTTTGTTTTCTCATTTTCATTGTAAATTACACTGTTATATATCATTTAAAGTTAATTAATTTCACTACACTATTCTACGAAATGAGTTATTATTGTTTGTTTAATTTATGCAGGGCTCTTGTTGCTGCATAATTATTATTATATTTGTTAGTGCTTTTAGATTTGCATTATTGCATTTTATATTTTTCAGTTTAGACAAGTAATAATAAACCTCTCGGTAATGTAAAGTTTTATCATAAAGGAAATTTAATATGAAAACTTTAATTAAATTTATATCATTATTTTATTCTATAGTTTTCCAACTTTATAACGATAAAAGTTTTAAATATGTGAATTGAAAATATTATTCTAGGTAGACCTACTGAGTATACGGTTCTTCTCTGCTATAAATATTAATGAAAACTCAAGTATAAAGTTGAATAAATAAATTAACAAAGGACATAATTAAAAACGAAATAAAATGTTTAGTTTTTACCAAAGGAGTTTAGAATTCATGTACATATATTTATCATTGCATCTATTTCCGCCTTACACGCCGAGATATAAACTAATTAAAATAGAAAACTACTTGAATAAATTCATTTCACATTTGTAGAAAATTTAAATTATTACTTTGCAGTCATATTTAAAATATTATAGAACAAAACGAAAAAATAATTTCGTTTTAAATTTGTCCCAATGAAATTTCAAATAAAAATTGTAACAAATACTGTTTTACATTTCATTTTGAATATTAAAAAATTTAGTCTTATTTAATTATTTACTGAATTATGCCTAAAAACCTGATAGGTCTTCAAATAAACTGTCACTTCCGGTTAATAGATTGCTACCAATATATAATCAGTAATCACTTCTATTTTATGCATTAAATTTATATAAGTACTTCTAAAATCATGTCCTCATTAGATTTTGTTATTATAGATTATAAACACATCTAGTGAAATCTTTTTCAGTGACTTCTAAATGTACTCACTATCGAAAATTTAACCGGTCACAATACTTCCCTTACATACCGGGTGAAGAATTGATTTCAATGCAATCTTTTTGATATTACCTATTTAATTTACAACACAAGTGGAAGAACCCTTGTTCAGAATTTAAAAATTTAGTTCAATTGGTTATCAGAATGTATTTTACTTATGTGTTATATTATTTTCAATAGAAATTTAGTAGAAGAATGTAATAATATAATGGCAAATTTAGTATTCATTTCTTTCCATTTTTCTTTGTTAAATAAATAATTTAATTTAAAACTGTTTTATGAAATATCAAATATTTATCATTTTTATTTATTTTCCATGGCTGAGGATAAATATTAAATTTAATTTGATTAGTATATCGTGAAATATTAATATTTAGATAACCAAATGGTACTAACTCTGTACATTTATAAGTTCTGAACAATTTTTGTATTTACACTTTTGCTGTAAATGTTATGAGCGTATGATCTAGACTAGATTTATGCTTTGTGTTCCTTATAATTAAATTTTATTAATAAGTTTTTATTTTTGTACTAATATTAAATGAATAAATTGTTTACTTACTTTATTAATTTAGAAAAACGTTATATATTTGCTCGAATACAATTCTATATCCATGAATACTCTTTATATGAATTGAATTATTTAACGTCTTTTTAAGCTTTATTAAAAAAATTTATTGAAATTTGTTCACTGATTCCGTAACAGATATTAAAATCTTTCAATATTTATTTCAAACAGTTTTCAAATATAATATCCCTAGACCATTTATAATTACGAAATAATTTTATCACAGTTACGTGCTTGACGTAGTTGTGATAAAATTATTTCGTAATTATAAATGGCCACAAATTTTAAACAACTTTTGTATTTACACTTTTACTGTAAAGTGAATAGGTACCTAAAAATTTACATCAATATAAAAAAATAGCATTGGAAGCCCTATATTTCACATTTAAATTCTACACATGGTACATCCAAATTTTAAATAAACAATTTTAAATAATTATTTTTTAGTTATGGACGAAAAATTTGTCTTGTGAAATCGTATTTTAGGGACACGAAATCATTCTTATTTCATTATCGATATAACGTATCAAACATTTCTCAAACTATAAACCAAATTGTACTTCTTCTTTCACGTATTAGACCACTACATGATATGCCCAATATAGAGAAATATTTTAGATATCTTTCAATCTTAATTTTGGTCTTTCTAATTTCGGTTTGCCTCTTGGTTTTTTTTCGTAAAATTGCTAAAATACTTTAGATAATCTTGTTTCTGAAATCAAAACTTAGTAATTTCTTTGGCTAAAAATGGTGATAGGCAACTACTTACTGTTCATACAAGTTATATAAAAAATATGCAAAGCAAAAAAGAAATGTATTGCCCATTAAAACAACGCGTCATTTTTTCCTTCCTCAATAATATTTTTTTATTGCATTTCAGTATAATTACTAGTACAATATAATTATTACGTTCAACACATGCACTTAATAAATCACGACATTTTAAGCATAATTTTCAATTTAAAACTCCAACATAATAATTATTTGTCATGTAAGTGTGAATGAATTATTATCTAAACCACAATAATTTGCAGTTGCAGTTGCAATTGCAGTTGTGGCTTAAGTATTAAGGTAATATTGATTCATTTAGAAAGTGCTTTAACACCGCAAACCAGAGACAACTATTACATACAACCAAGAAGGCCACGGCCAGTGAAACAAATAACAATCGATATTTCAAAGCAACCAACAGGTCTCATTGAATCAACTCAATTAAGTGCGTAATTTGCAAAGGTGTCAAACAGAATTCCTGGAATTCTGCTAACACGAGATCTTTCCTTAGAACTGAACTGGTCAGATTAGAATACCGAAACACCTTCAATAATCATAATCATAAATATTTATTAGCTCAATTCGAATCCCTCTTTCAACAAATTTAGTTTGATACATAACTAATAACTTCGGACTGTCAATCATACTAAAAATTATAAAATCGTATTGTAGGAATTGTTTGTTGAAATGATTGATATATATTCTTGGATTGTTTTTGCGTGCATCGTGCAAAATGAATTTGTTTTGTAGGTATTTCAATACAGGTCACTTTATTATAGTACAGGTGCCATTTCTAGGATATTTATTTAGTATTGTCAAATATTGGAAATTTATTATTAAAATTAAATTAATTAGGAATTATTATCTTGGTCGTAGAAAAAGTGTAGTATACAACTCGCATGGAATGTCCATTTCATACTCGTATGATTTGCAGTGAGATTTAAATAACATTTATAAAAAACAATTGACGATCGTCCAAAATAACTTTTTGACACTTGAATTTAATTCTCCTCCGAGAAACCTTTCAATTTGATACCAAACGCGGTAGGATTTATACAGTATTTATGAAAAACAATTGATGATCGTCCAAAATAACATTCTGACACTTGAGTTTAAATTTGTTCCGTGAAACTTTTAATTTGATACCAAACACGGTAGGATTTAAATAACATTTATAAAAAACAATTGACAATCTTCCAAAATAACTTATTAACACTTGAGTTTAAGTCTCCTCCATAAGACCTTTAATTTGATTCCAAAAACGGTAGGATTTAAATAATAACCGTGTAAATATTATTAGAATATATTATAGGAGCGCAGTGCAAGACAAATATCTGAATACTTCACAGGAATGAACGCCGAATGGTTTCCATCGCAAGAAATTGACAGTGACAGATTAAAATACTTAAAACAAATTGCAAGCACTATACGTCAGTAGCAATAAAAAGAGTAGGCGGAAAATTAGGCATTATTATTATTAATTTCATTAAATTGCGGTATCAAAATAAATTAATCGATATTAAATAAGATGTAGGGATATTGGCAGTATTGTGATATAAAATTTGGATGCATAATTTTTTGCTGGACATTTTTTATTTACAAAAAACTGATTTTCTATAACACTGTTTTGGAAACTACACATTCTACAACTAAAAAATGTTATAGAATCACTAACATTCCATACGCCGCGTTTGGAATATTTTCGACGAATCAGAGCCACGATATATGCAGTATCTTGATTCAGTTACTATGGTTACGTCTGTTTGTTTTAATTTAATTTTTTGAGTTTGACGTTTTCAACAGTTTTATATTTGTATTTTTTATATAATTTCCAAAATCTTGTTATAGAAAGTATAGTCTACAACATGTAACGGAATGGCATATCCCACACTCGCAAACAAACTTTTTGCTCGCGTGGAATATGTGCCATTCCATTACTTATTGTAGAATATACTATTACATGTTAACTGCCTATGCCAACATTTACGTGGGACACACGGTATATACATACATACATACATACATACAGACATCATGACGAAAATATTAAAACGTGTTTATTCATTGAAATCTCATTACCCAATTGTTTCGTCCGAAAACATTGCCTCCGTTAGGTACTCAGAGATAGACGGGAGGTAAAAATGCTTCTTTTATGTTCAGCTTACGGAATAGTCTAGTAAATTCTACTCTACTTTTTTCCGTGTAGTTAGACACCCTGTTAATCACTCCGTGTTAATCGTTAATACTATTAGGTATAAAAACAGAAGGATCGAGCCACTGTGTTAGTACTATCTCGTGAGGTGAACGAAAACAAATGGCAGAGGTTTTACGAAACGGAGAACATAACTATCGAATCGGAGAAACAATAAAGGTCAACGACTATTCCTTCTGCGTTTATTATTTACTCCACGTTTCTCCTTGTCCAATCCTCGTAAATGTTTAAAAAACGGCGAGCTCATCAAGTACCCTATGCTACAGCAAGCTTACTTCAAGTGCTCCAGGAATCTCTCAGTCTTCTTGGCGAACTTTACAGTTTAGTCTTTGGGTGTTCGCCTGTCAGTATCGTTAGTTAACACTGAAGTTTCAAAGGTATGCACTTCCCGGAATCTTTTCAGAGATGCATAACGATGAAACGGTGCCATTCTTAAATACAAATATCTTACTATAAGAGCGCTGGCTCTGAGTTTGACTTCATTAAGTTGCTTCTAGGTATAATTAAAAGTTTTTGTATTAAAATTGGATAGTGAAATTTCGAACTAGTAGTTTATAGTTTACAACTTTTTAATTAATTCTAAAAGTGTTGTTAAATGTTTTACATAAAAATTAAGTTAATTTTAGAGGTATTTTTATTCCTATCTCCTACTACATACCGCTTGTAGATAGAAATGTTTCAATGCTATTTTTTATATTGCTGTATATTTTTACCTATTCACTTTACAGTAAAAAAAGTAAAATACAAAAGTTGTTCGGACTTTAAAGATGCATGCTAAAAGGACTATTTGGTTACTTAAACGTTAGTTTTTCACGATTTGTCAATCAAATTTAAATTAATATTCATCCATTTGCAAATTCGTAAATGGTGGCATTAAGAGAAAAATATAGGGTAAATAGCTCCGACTGTGGATCGTGAGGTCCTCTGTTCGAATCTTACAGCCATTCATAGCATAAACTTTAATATTTCCCGAAGAAATTGTACCAAAACGTTGATTTTTGACACATTTTTACATAAATAAATCGGTACACCTAAAAACAAAAAGCACCATAAAACTATGTTGTTATAGTGTAACTATGGCAAATGATTGTTTTTCTTTTTATTTGTGAAATAAATGTCAAAAATTTGTAAATAAAAATAGCTTGAATTGAATAGTTTAGCATTTTTAAAGACATAGAATACCAATAAAGATAAAAAACATGAAAGTATCTTGCTTCTGCAACTTATTATCCAGTTAAATATGCCTTCAGAATATTCAAAATTTGCATATAAAAGCTAGCTTCAATTTAATAGCGAATAAACAGCACGGTGCTGATTAATCACTTATCTAAAATACACAACAATGGAAAATGAGACATTCTGATTGGTCAAAATTTTAATGATTGAAAAAATCATGATTTAGTACAATTTTTTTGGCAAGTATCAAATTCATGAAATAATCTTAACATATACCCCTCGTGCTAAAGAATTAAATCGATTAAATTTGATGTCTAGCTTATTTACAAAATTTTACTTTTAAAAAAGTGTTATCGTATATAATAATTTAAGATAAAATCCCCTCGACTTGCGGTCTCGGGATTTTTTCAAATTATTATGTACTCAAACACTTTTTAAGCAAAATTTTTTGCATAACCTAGACGTCAAATCTAATCGATATAAAGAAAATATAACGTACTTTTAAAATTTGTAGTATGTTCCATTTGAAGTTTCAAAGCTGATATTAATTACTAGTAAACTGGAAATAGTGGAAATGATGTCATTAATGTACATCCGCTATCAATTATCAACGTAAAATAAATTGCTAAGTTTGCTCATTGCATTTTAAAATAACACCCTGTAAGGGTGATATTTGGCGGGTCAAAATTTTTTTTCTACAGATTAAGCACGTTTTAGATATCTAAAATACGATTTCACTATTTTCACGATCATATTTATGCCATATTTTGAATTTAAGCACATAAGAAACTACATAATATTTTTGATCTGTCTAGCGGCAAAAATCCGCATAAATTTTTTTAAGAACATCAAATCGATCTACAATTTTTCGCTCTACAACTGTGCCCTCTTGTCATTTTCCTCTAAAATTAAAATGAATTGTAGAAAACGCAATAATTCGGAAAAAGACAATTTTTCAACATTTAAAATTAAAATAAGGGTATGTACGAACAACAAGGAATTGAATTCAGCCATAAAGGATACTTTATTAATTTTTTTGTATTTGGCCTCTGTTTCGTGCAGATTTTTACTGGACTATATGCACAGTTCTGCTCAAAAATTAAAAATCTAGACAAATTATGAGAAAATTAAGGTTTTTATAAATAATTATTTCTTGTCTTTAATATGACAACATAAAGAACTACTTATTACAATTGGAAACAACCCCGACATAAATAAATTGTCATATCAGAAGCACGTTAAAGAGAATCCACTACAGTAATGAATATATTCCACAATTAAAACTATAAATAATCCGCGCAGCAGGCGAGTAATTCAAACATGATTATGACGTTAGCAACACAATGCCGACATGACTGCAACATACTTCATAATCTCTCCGCGAGTGCACAGACGAACCTGCTCCTTTTTCTCTCTTTGAATTTACCGGATAATACCATTAAACTCCATACGCGAATGCGATATTTCTTTTTTTGATGGATCAGCGAGTTTTAACGAATATTCCATTAATTTTAAAGCTTACACGTGATTTAAATTAACGAATAAACTGTCGCTGCCATATGTATATGCGGATTTTTAAAACGTTATTTATTTCGAGTGCTAGTGGAACTGATTTGTGAACTGTCAATAATTTTAATAATCGCTTCTGTGCTGCAGCACAATATTGCAACGTTTTATAAAGCGCGAAAAAATTCATTGGACTAGATTAAAAATGTGTTGGATAAATATTGAATGGATTTCCCACAGGGAAATATTTTTACACGCTTTGATATACCCAGAATAATTATTACCAGTATTAAAATGAGCACTGCACAAATATGTTACGGTTTGTAAATTCCTTTGACACATTTGCACTTTAATAATTAATGCAATACTAGTTACTTCCTCAGCAGCAGATTCTTAAAAACAATTGGGTAATTTCTAAGGAAAAAAGCAAATTTCCCGGTTAGTTAGAATAAAATTATTCATATTTTTAAATTATCTATGACATTTTAATTTCTTTGTTTTTTCTCTGCAACTAACATCTTTTATGGTCATAACTTTGACGGCTGGTAAAAGCACTTCACACGTAAAATTGTATCATTTATAAATCTTTGCGAAAGCAGAACGCTACATCTATAATGGGTAAATGGTTGATGTTACATCAACATTTAATATTATTCTTATATAAAATTGTTAATAGCCATATAGATGATAATGATTTGCTCAGTATGCTAAATTTTTACGTAAATGTTTGTAAGTTCGTGCATGTTATTTTTCCTTTTTTTTTGGAAGGGGCTTCTACCCCATTCCACCCCCCACTTGAGGGTCGCTCCTAGTTATAAGGTTAGCAGCAGACTGTTGACGGGCATTCCGTATTCTGCGCTTTCTGCATTCAAAACAAGTCAAAATCAAAGAAATCAGTTTTTCTTCAATTAAGACCACAGGTCGAAATTTATATAATTATTGTAAATAGTTGGTGTAAATAAAACAGTGTACATTTAAAGTGGCTGATTATTCATTCACTAACATTCTACCTTCGTGGTAAAACAATGTTTGTAATACCAGAATTTCGGACAATTTTTTTACTGCAATTCGTCTCGTACTTGTTACCATTTTAACGCACCTATTAACAAAATGTGTCATTGTATAATATATTTTGTAACTATCTTGATTTTTCTTTAGATGATAATGATTTTAGGAAGGTTCTTAATAACTTATTGTAAGCTACTTAGATGTTCTTATGTGTATATTAATTCTACAATATTTCGCTTTGGTGTTTCATGATATTATTATGTAATTGGGCTAGTGCCTATTGAATAGTAAAGTTATTATTATTATTTACTGATTTTACTTTTTCAACCTATAGTTAATAACATTTACTACAGGGTGATGAATCGAAGGACGTACCATATCGTTTTCAATTTTAGTTTTGAAATGTTTACTTATTGGCTTCCCTAATTATTTTACATTAAAACAGTTAAATAGTTTATTTTACAGAAAAAAAAATTTGTATTTTTTGAGATATTTATAATTTTACTCTACCTGGAACCGAAAAAATGACAGAAATGTCTATTGGAAATTTTCTAATAATCATCAGTGCCATGAATTAACATATCAAATGAACGTATTGAAAGTTTTTTTTTTATCTGTCATCAATATTTGATAGCAAAGGCCTTGTATAAAAATGTAAATTTGGAAGAAGAATTAGATATAGTGATATTCACCTAAGAATGGCATTCTTCGAATTCCATTCTGATGACGTCACAGAAGGGTATGAATTAAGTGATCCACATGCGTTATTAGCAATGCTTTTGTCTGATGTGTTGCTAATGTCACGAAGCGTGTGTTGACGTACGTCGCTACTTACACCGTATAGGTGACAGTTCAATATTTACTGTGTTTATATTCGCATTCAGTGATTGTGTTAAATTTAACGAATAAATATGAGTGGTAAAACATTATCTAAACGTTGCAAAGAAATTATTTTGAATGCTTCGGCATTTTTTCATGAACAAAAACGTATAGATGGTCCACTAATTCCATTTTTTCTGCAGAAGATGTAAGTTTTATATTGTGAGGTTATGTTATCAATTTGACGTAAATGTTATTATTATCTATTTTCTTATACATTCTTCGTTATTATTATTATTATTATTATTATTATTGTCTTAGGGGATTTGTGCAATGTTGAAATTTGAACGACGCTAGGAAATAAATTTGTAAATACTTATTTCTACTACATTGTCAACAGATGTCAGTACGGTCATTCGAAATTTCAATTTTTATTAGTACCTCATATAAATGAAGTGTGTGACGTCATCACATTGGAATGCCATTCTTAGGTGAATATCACTATATAGTGAAATGGTTTCTGGTCAAATTATTATCAAATTTACTTTATGAAATGTGTTAAAAGTGATATTTTATGAGTAAGTGGGGAAATTCGGGAAGATGAATGAAACAACCCTAGGATCGAAATAAATCACTTTTAACACGTACATCATACAAAATTTTAAACAAAAATAAAATTGGCTGTTTCTGTTATGATTTTGGTATCATGTAAACCGAGTTTCTCTCCCGGTCGTGAAACATAAATAAAAATAAATATAAATATATCATCACGTCTTTTACCCATTGCGGGTGGGGCACTCTGCTTACGCAGATCTCGGTAAGTGATATATTTTAGCGTATGAAATGTGGTTACCAGCCGTCAAGTCATAGCCCCCAAAGTTGTTAGTGGAGGAGGAACCACAGGGGTAAATTTAAATTGGCAACTGTCGGAAGTGGGATTCGAACTGAGGATCTCGCGATCCACAGTCCGATATCTTGCCACGGAGCTATTTACCCCATAAAAAAAATAGTATATTATACATTAAGGGAAAGGCAAATTGAAGCACGAGACGTAGGCGAGGGCTACAATACGAAAAGAGAAAAAATTCACTTCTCTCCTGCGGTGTATATAGTATTTTTTCACAACCCCAATATTTATGATGGTTTTTATGTATTTGAAAATTATTTGATTTGTAATATAATTTATGATAGTTATCTTTGAAAAGTTTAGTTTTGTTATTTCTTCACATATTTGAGCACTTTCCTTCACCACGGGAGAGAAAGTGCACAAATCTCTCGTAGATATGAAATTCGCTGTTTCTGTCTTAATTTTGATATATTAGAAACTGAGATTCTCTTCCGGGCGGAAAGAACTTTTTTTCGACCAATTAGAAATCTGCTCATTGTATGTTTGTTGTTGCTAGGGATATGAAGTAAATTGGAAGCATCGTGTGAAATGAATTTACTATATGAGTATTTCAATACAGGTCATTTCATTTCAGTACAGGTGCCATTTCTCGGATACTTATTTAGAATTGCCAAATATTGGAATGGTGAAAGCGAGACAAATTTATTATTAAAATTAAATTAATTAGGAAATAATATCGTTGTCGTAGGAAAAGTATAGTACACAACTCGCATGGAATGTCCATTTCATACTTTTACTTCTCTTTTATACTCGTAGGAAATGAGTACCATTCCATGCTTGTTGTAAAATATCGCTTAATTATTTGAACACAAATTTGTTTAGAATATTTAACAGTAATTCTGAATTACCATGAATTTTTTAATGTAATATAAAATTGAAATAATTATTATATGAGTAACTGATTTTCCCAACGAATGAAATTTCCTGAATTGTAATCTAAATGTCAGCTTCTTAGATTGTGTTTAATTGAGGAAGGCTAGAATCCAATGCCAAACCTGATTTGCAAAATAATAATCATTACATACAATCTCCGCTGAAATGTAAAAAAACCTGAAACAAACTGAAGCGAATCAAAAGAAAACAATTTTATTAGATAAAATCAGTATACAGTCCTTGTTTACCGTAACGTCTTGAGTATATTGTCAGACGGGGATGTTATTTAACTTGAATATCAATAGAGCCGTCTGGAAAAAATGTGTTGGTCGTAGCATTCAAGTATCACAAATCTTTTTTCTCTTAGGAAACGAGTCCATCTTTTCCGCCATTTACAACGTAATCGATTTCCAGCGCCGAACTCTCAATACGATGAGAAGTAAGCACCGGCTGCGCGAGGCTTGGTGGAATGGTAGAGCCACATCGTGCACGGCTGCCTTTGATAAAAGTGTAAGTACGTGCAACTGGCGCGACCGCGGTTTTTTGCCGCCGATGAATTAGTGTTACAGCGGCGAGCCTGGCACAGATGTCGGCTAGCGATGGCACGATCGCCGGTTTCGTGGTTGGAGGAATCAATGCTATTGTAGAATTGTACAGAGTACAGGTGTACCATTACAGACTTAATTAATTGTTTTTATTTTTGGAGATAATTGGGCGAACGTGTTAATGCATATTTTTGGATTTTTGTATCGATTCAAAATGTTTGGTTATTATTTTTATAAACTGTATTCCATGGTGTAGGGTAATCAATGTATGAACGCTTATTGCAAAAATATAATTTTGTTCAATAAAAATCTGGTGGAGTCGTCACACAACTTATACATATACAGGATGGTGACCCAGCCAATCACAAGCGTTTTACATGTTAAATAAAACTTATGCAATTTCCTGCTTACTTAATCATTTTAGAGAAATTTTTTTGGTTAAAAATACCCAATGAAATTTCTGCGTTTCTAGTCATGTTTGCAAAAGCAATGAATCAAGTTACAATTACACTGATTATTTTTTGACGTTTCTTTAAACCAATCAAATGCTTTATTGTATGTCACGTGTCTGCGTTTTAACCAATCCTGTCATTATTATAGTGAGAAGTAAAAATGAGCAAAAAAGATAGATTTAGTGACGTGCCTGATGATGAAATCAAAAAATAATCTAATTAAATATAACTCGAGAGTTCGATAAATTAGAAAATAATTCTCCAGTATCTTTCTCAAACTTGTCGCCATTTGGCAATAACCACTCAAGCCCTACGGGCTTTCGTGGCTATTGCCTGGCAACAAGTTTTCGAAAGATCTGTCAAATTATTTTTAATTTATTCTCACTCTCTTGTTATATTATTACTCAAAATTTTTTGGTTAAAAAAATATCCAATTAAATCCTTGTATTTCGGATCACGTGTGCAAAAGTAACCAATCAGGTCATAATTACACTGATAATTTCCCCGGGAAATTATCAATTGTTGCTAAGTAAGAGTTGTTGACAGTCGGTTGACAGTTAATTCAATATTTGATGTTTATTTCAAAATGTAATTTTCACGGCATGTGAGTGAAAATAATAATGATAATCGCAAAAAATTTACTCACTGAATATCCGTTGACAAAAACTCATAATTTGATCACAAATACCTCAAGCAACGTTCTTTCGCTAACTGTGATAAAATTATTTTGAATTATCAGTTGCCTAGGGATATTATAGCTGATAAATTCCTATGACTAGTTTTTAAACAATCCTGATGCAAAACACTTGAAAATTCAACCAATAGGAACAGTTTTATACTGATAAAACCCCGTTGCCCGGGTTACCCCGATAAAACTCTCGCTACCAAGAAAATAAATAATTGTTAGTGTCAATCACTGTCAGTGTGACAGTTAATTAATATTTCAAGTTACATTTTGCTTTGTCTTTGGAATTTATCTCATCAAATACCACGCGACCTCTCTGATTTTCTCAGATAAATTTTTATTTTTAAGCACTCATTTTCTTTGCTTTTAAGCAAAACCACTCAAGCAAACTGAAATTAGGTAAAACCCCTCATCCTTCGGAGTCGGGATTTACCATTCAGTTTGCTTTCGTGATTGTTGATAAGCAAAAAAAATTCGTGCAAAAATAAACATTTATCGATAAAATCAAAATGAATTCTCAAATTCACCATTATATCATCATAATCTTCTACGAAATTTCTACAAATAATAATAGAACATTATAATAAATAAATATAAATCGGTTTTCATTTTTGTTTAATTTTCCATGGCAAAATTACAACAATTTTAATAAATATTATTTTCATTTTGATTGATATATTATGAAATACTAATATTTAGGTTTTTAGGTAACCCAATGGTACGCATTTTTAAATTTTAAACAAATTTTTTATTTCCACTTTTGCAGTAAAATTAATAGGTAAAAATTTATAGCAATATATTCCACATTTCAATTCTACACCTGGTTTTTTATACGAATTGATTAGATTTTCCATCAACCGCAAGTGTCAGTTAATTTGGAGGCCTATCAAGTTTTTGAGCATGTTTATTCCCGGTTGCACCAACGTTAGTTAAATTTTAAACTTGGTTTAAAAAAATAAAAGCGTATATAATTTTTGACAGTGTCAATTACTCCATATGACATATAACTTCAATTTGCTTTTATTTATTTAAACCAAGTTTAAAATTTAACTAATATTTGTGCAACCGGGCATTAGTAAATAAAAAGTATGGAGTAGATGTTGTTTTATTAATAAGATGTATTTTTTTAATATTTTTGCATACTGTTAAAAATTGTTGGAAGGCCTTATTAACACAGAGTTGCAGTACCTATTAATAAAATAAAATTAGTAAGTTATTATAACTTTCAACCAATTAATATTTGTTAAAACTGGTAATTAACGTAATGTCATTGAACCAAATAAGTTCTACCCAAAAAAATTGTAGTACGATAGAATTGTTTAATGTTATAAAATATGTCCAGCACAAAAACCAATTTACTTTCTAGTGTCTTGATGTATTTTAAGAACGTTTAATTATCAATATAACTGCTTTTTAAAATTAGATAAAAATGTCTGAATTCATTTGAAACGGTTTTGTAAATTGAGTTTCTTTAATCAACCTGTCACTTTCTATCATGCTCTTGTGAATAAATAAGATTATTCATTTGAGAAACACCACAAAAACTATTATTAAATAATAAATAAAGTTATAAAACAAAATGAAAAGGCTCTACATATTCATACTGTCACTCTCCCTGCATACAATTCCAAAAGTAAATACACGTAGCAATATGAATATTCCACAAAAAATATGAATAATAATTACTCAGCGTTATCTTTATTTTAAATTCTGACGTATATTTGCCAACATCAATTTAACTCATGCTTCCGGTCCACACACCTCCTGGCTATTCAGATTCATAATAGTGCTTTTAAAATGAATACATAGCTTCTCGCCTAATTCGTTTTTCATGTTTTTAACCAGTTTCACATTAATTGGAACGTTTTTTCGAAACAAAAAAGCGTGATGCAAGAGTGATTCAGTGAGATTTATGGAAAGGCAGGTACCCGGCATGCAACGTTGGCAGATTGTGACGTTTCGCCCAGTTTCGCGGCATCAGGGAAAGTTTTGGCGACGTGGCAAACACGCTGCGAAAAGATTTTGTCACAAAACAGTAATCAGGGATTTTGTTGTTAACATGTTTTCATTACTGCTATGTTTCCAACTTGGTTCCTTAAAAATAACAACGGAAAAAACTTTCGCAGAATTATTTGCCGGCGAAGACTTCAGCAACTAATTTCTTTTTTTTTTGTAGGACAAACCTAATGCCTCTTTAAAATAAAATATGAAATAACAAACAAATTATTCTCTAATACTATTGGTGAATATATTTATTATTGCTTCCTTTGATATTAATTTATCGGATTTAATGCAGATCACATGCAGATTACGTCTAGGAACATATAAAAAATTATGAAAATTATAACCAAATTTGACAGTACTTTTGTTATCACAGCCATCTCCGTCGCAACAGCTAGCTGACGTTTTACAAATAGATAATGCTATTTATTTATATTTTTAATTAATAATTTCACGATTTCGGAAAAAAACAATGTATAGTCGATAAAATTATCATACTCAGCCTTCGGCTTCGTGTGCTAAAATTTCTTTCGTGGGTAATTACTTACTTTGCCCTTTTGTAAACTATAACGTTTTACCCAACACCTCTTAATAAATGAAAAATTTATTAAAGAAATATTATTTGACAGTGACATATGCTTTAAATTTTTACCTCCCGCCTACCTCTAGGTAAGGGAGGTATTGTTTTTGGTCAAAAAATTGGGTAATGAGTTTTCAATGAATAAGCACGTTTTAGGGTCCCTACAATATGAATTTATTATTTTCGCCATGATGTCTGTATGTATGTATGTAAGTATGTATATATGTATGTATGTATGTATGAATGTATGTATGTATGTATGTATGTATGTGTGTGTGTGTGAGTAGTCTGTGGCAATTTTTTCGTCTCGCATGAATCAAACACTATTATTCCAAAAAATAAAATTTTTGAATTTTTGCTTCTTATATTTAAATGAAGAACTGATTAGATTTTGGGTAAAATTGGCCAAGGGAAATAGCAGTTTAACTAAGTCCTTAACAGTTTTTCGTGAAAAACACGGTTAAATGTCCTTTTTCAACAATTTATGTTATTTTGAAAGTTGTAGAATATTTAATTTTACATGTGTTTTGTTTACACTAATTTTATTAATTTTCAATTGAATTAAGAGATAATAAAATATATAGAAATTAGATTTCATAAATCTTGCACTCCTAGTACACCATGGAAACACTTTGATTGTGAAGCTGTTTTCTTAGTGAAATATATGTCAAAAAATTAAATAAAAATACGAAATTAAATTAAATTTCTCAAATATAAATAGAAAATAGATAAATAAGAAGGTATGTTTCAGTATCATCATATACTATTTTGTATCGTTTAATAGTAGTATTGGGCGGGAGGTTATGTGATGCCACATCAGATTTTTAATTAAAATATAATATCAATAATCTTGGAAACAATAATTTTATTCGAAATTATTGCATGATATCAATTGCACATAAACACACTTGATATCTGACAAATGTAAGTTTCAAATTTACGCTCTACCAATTTGTCGTCACTTGTAATAAATTTAATTCCTAATTGAAAATACCACACAATTATTGTTATTACTATGAGATAACACAGTGGTTAATTTACTTATTGTATTACTATTTGTTTCTAAATTCAATTATGGTTACACTCCCCATTATATCCATCAAAATGTTTGTTCTGTTTCGCTAATTAATTTTCTGGGTTTTAGCCGAGAAACCAATAACAATTAATTCCCTAAAAGTAATAATGAAACACGAATAATGCCCCAAGCAAGTACTTGCACCAAACACAAACAAAACATAAAGTAGCATAAGTACCTACAGCAGTACATAGAACATGGCTTCTATGCATGAAAACACAATCAACATTACATAATTTAATGCAACGTGCGAGTTATTAATCACCGATTACCCGTGCATAGTTAAACGCAACAGCGCTTTATATACGTTACAATTTATCCATAACACTGCATTCTGTGAAGGTGATAGGTGAGCAGGGTCGTACTCGCGGAAATTTATGGCCCGTTCGACTTCTGACCCCTGGGATTTATTTCCTCGTCTTTGTTAAGAGAAGTTTGTAAATTAAAACTGTAATGGGTGCAGTTCAGTACATTGTAATCTGTTTTTTATGGGCGTGGAGGAAAATGGCGACGTGCCTTTACACCCCCTGCCTTTTCAACCACAATATAAATGTTTGTTAAATTGTATACGGTAACTTCTTCATTGATGAGATGTTTTGGACATAAAATTTGGCATACTTTTATTCAAGTAAGAAGAATTATTGTAAGCATAAATGAAATGCTGTCATGATATTTATTTATATGAAGGATGTACTTGTAAAGTACGAGTAACGTGTGGATTGGTAATTTGTTGGGAGTGATTCGAGCGTTGTATGAAGGAAGTGAGGCTGCGGTGAGAGTGGATGGTAGATTGAGTGATTGGTTTCGTAAAGATGTTCGTGTAAAACAGGGTTGTGGAATGTCTCCTTAGTTGTTTAATATGTATATGTTGTTACGAAAGGCATTGAATGGAACGGATGGTGTACGTATTGGTGGACGTATAGTGCCTGCGTTAGCTTATGCGGATTATGTTGTTTTGTTGGGTGAAACTGAGGAGCAATTGAGAAGAAAGTTTGTAAGCATAAATGAAGTAGAGAAAGGTTTAAATCTGTCACTGAATGTCGATAAATGTGAAGTGTTGGTGTTTGAGAAGAATGATTTGGAGACTGATTGTAATGTGTCAGTGGGAACAAGCAAATGATTTTCTATGTTTGGGTAGTATGTTTTCGAGGGATAGATGTATTGACCGAAAGATTGAAAGGCGGGTGTTTGGAGGGTGCAAGGTATTGGGTGCTCTGGATACATTTGCTCGAAACGTGAATGTATCTAGAGATGCTCGATTGAGTATCCAGGCCTACATTGATGTATGGTTCTGAATGTTGGGTGTAGATGAAGAAGCATGAACGACGTGTAACTGCTGTGGAAATGTGATATTCGAGAGGAGTGTGTGCGTATACGAGAAGTGGTTGTGTCCGGAATAGATTGGTTTATGGTAAGTGTGACATTGAGAAGAATGTTGTTAAGAAAATGGGAGTGAGTTAATTGAGATGGTTTGGTGAACTATTGATGAACGATTACGTGGGCATCAGCGGATAAGTGGTTGGGTATGATTGATGGTTTCTTACGTGATGAATTCGAATGTGCAGAATAAACGAGCAAGTATGAACCGCATTATGAATGTGGAGGAGGCGAAAGTGTTGTGTCAGGATAGGAATGAGTTTCTGGGTTCATGCTACCCCACTAAGTGGGATGTAGCGTGACGTTATGTATGTATGTATGTACTTTAGTTCACAAATGCCGTTAAATTTTTATAAAACGGTTTCAATGATCTCTTATAATATGCCGGGATATTATTTCAAATATAAAAATAGGGGAGAAAAATGATTATATTGAATAGTCAGCGGTTCCGTATTTTTTATTTTCTCGATTATTTTAAATATACCGAAATTATTTTCAAAGTTAATTTTAAAATGAAATACTAATATATCTGCAGTATGTTTTCCTAAAGAATGTTTCCTTTTCGTGTAACGGTATGCAACTTTATGTTTGTTTGTTTTTTTCTTTAAAAGGGTTCTTATCTAATTGAACCTTAAGGGTTAGATATTTATGCAGTAGAGGCTTGAATTGAAGCCAGGGCTGTAAACGCACAGGACGAACATGGAAGGTACCTCGGGAAATACATAGCTACAAGATGTGTAAGGATAATACGGCCATAATTTCAAACTGCGTTTACAAGGATGTAAAATAAAAATTGTGTACAATGTTTTAGTGTGTCTATACTGTAACCGAGTAGTTACTTAAAAAGTGGCATAAATGTTTAGTATCTATGCACTATACAGAATGTGAAAATATTCTGAAAAATATTTCAAATAGATGTGCAAAATAATATCTACACTGTAAAGACTTTATTAAATAAGTAAATAAGAAAAAAAAAAGGAAATTTAGACGTTTCCTGTAAAAATAAGGATCATATAGACTTGAGTAAAGTCAATTCGTAAAAATACATATGTATATAAGCATCCATAATTTTATAAAATCGTATTTTAATGTTTTGACATTTTTTAGGTTCTTTTGTAAAACAAATATAAAAATAAAGATTTAGACATAATGTTCTATGTCCTTAAATAAGGAACTATGGTAGATTAGAAATTCAATAGAAATATAAAAGCAAATTATATGATACAAATGGAAATTCATTTTCCTCAATTAATTATAATAACTGTAATTATTTTAATTAAATAAAAAATATTAAGAACGTGAGAGACCTTGCAAGGACGAAATTAACCATACCAGTTTAATTGATACTTTCGCTAATGAAGGAAATTAATAATTATTGGGTGTATTAACAAAAAAAGAACAATGCTGTTGAGAGTAAATGTAGCGGAAACATATTACAAATATTGCTATAAATTGCATGAATGAATAAATCAATTAAAAAATTATTATTTGCATGGAGTGCAAGTCCAGAAATGAATATATAATTTGCAAAATCCAAACAGTTTAAAGAAGAAACGATAATTTCATAATGACATTACAAGTGCAAATTTCTACAAAATATTTATTCATTTATATTCTCTACAGGAAGTTTAACAAGCTGATATTTCGTAAGGCGACAAGTTTACAACTCTAACTAATTTAAGTTTTCTATAAGGACAATGAAAGAACAGCAAGGAAGCAAACTTCTAGTTTCACTCCAGAAACGCCACTAACTCGATTTTATTAACAAGTTTACAGAAAATAAAACTAAAACATCCGTGGTATTAACATTGAATCATGCGTTACATTAGTAAGATTTCTCCTTTTTTTTGGAAGTTTCTTGTAGAAATTATGACATTGGACGTTGACATATCAGGTCGCAGACTTTGTTTAAAAAATTGCAGTGGGAAAATAGAAAGTGTTAGACAAATTCAATTATACTTTTATTATAATGGTACCAGTCGGACCATTTTAGCTATAGAAATCAATTTTTTATTTTAATTACAAAACTTGTCTGACATTCATTTGAAAATTGGCGTACATTTTTTAATTTTTTTTTGCGTACTGTAAAGAAATAAGGTAACCATGAAAAATCCGATGTAGATAATACATAACTTTCCACAAATTTTAATTTTTAAATGGTATAAAATATAGAAAAAAGTTTCAAATAAACATTGTGGCAAATATTGTACTATTTCTTTTTAAACATAAAAAATATACTCTAACTTTATTATTTACTGAGATATACTCAAGAAACTAACAAGCTTTCCGCTAATTTTGCACTTCCCATTGATAATTGCTACCAAAATTTCTTCACTTTTTTTATTCAATTGTAATATAAATAACAAAATTCGTTAATTTTTGTCTTTAAGGTAATTATAAAATAATAGTATAGTATTATATAAGTGATTATAATAGTCATTATTCACGAAGATGAAGTTGATGCAAATCATCCGATTGAATAATAACCATAATCTCGAATATAACTATACTTTGATACTCCCGTAAATTCGGAA
Source organism: Poecilus cupreus (assembly GCA_963942605.1). Lineage (NCBI taxonomy): Eukaryota > Metazoa > Arthropoda > Insecta > Coleoptera > Carabidae > Poecilus > Poecilus cupreus. The sequence continues at coordinate 4,847,070 of OZ012726.1, read as the reverse complement.
ATCACTTTTAAAATGATCGAAATTCGTTAACACACGTTTAGAAACATCAACTAATTTTTTTATCCAATACCTTTCAATAAATGCTCTATTACTTTGGCGATTTTAAACAAGGAAAGTAACAGATTACCCACTAGTGAGTATAATTTTGAGAACTGACACTAGTGAGTAACTACTTCGATTGACATTTTAATTACAAAATTTAAAGCATCTCACTGTCAAATAATATTTTTTTAAATAAATTTTGCATTTATTTAGATATGTTGAATAAAACGTTATACTTCACTCGTGGGCAAAGTGGAATTACTCACTCGATAATATTATCACACTGAGCCTTCGGCTACGTGTGCTAAAATTTATCTCGTGGGTAATTCCTTACTTTGCCCACTTGTAAAGTAAATAACTATTAATCACTCGTTGCAACCCGTGACTAATGAAATAGTGTTACTAAACAACCGTTTTACAAACTTAAAACTAATAACTAAACATCAATTTTACACACTATCGTAGATAAATATTATTTGTCACTTTTCAATATTTTTTGTATAGTAACAGCTCTAAAATCAAGTGTTAGACAAAGAAGAATGGCCTACGACATCTATCTGTCTCAGGCTTGTTTTTCACTTTTATAAATGCCTACAAGTGCGCGTTCCAGTATTATTATATTTCAGTGGTTGCATCTTAGGTGAAACTCACAGTATACCAATGTCAACTGCATGTCAAGCAAGAAAGTTATATGTTGCCTACACCAGATTTTTGCTTTTAATAGCAATTGAATTATTATTCGTTGAAAATGTGTTCACTATGTGCGTATATAAATAATAGAATATAATAATAATTATCTATTGTTTCTGGGAACAAAAAGCATAATACAATAATTAACAAATTTGGAATCCTGCTTGTTAAAAATCCTGTTGAATAATTAATAAACCAAATATATTATTCTAGCAAAACACAGTTCTATCAATTATATAAAATAAAATCATTAGCCCTGTCAATGAGACAGTTTTCCGTAGCGCAGCCATAGCGTAACATAACGTAATATTACACAGTGCAAAGCTGCGAATCCATTAATTACGGAGTCATTACGGCTCGAACGGCCAGAAATGTGGAACGAATAGCTGTGTCTGTCAACAAACACTCTCTGCATGACACATGACGTCACATGGATTTACAGCCCTACTTCACTTGTTTTTGTTTTGTTGTTTGTTTTCAAAATGACACCGACAATGCATAGATAGCGCTATTTCGAGGACGCTAACAAATTTTGATATTTTGGGAGCTAATTTAATTTATAAATGGACATAGCAGATATTTTAATCGTTGACATTTTTGACAGTATATAGAAAACTTTATCATTCTTACAGGTCATATATGGTGATTCAAAACATAAATATAATCCACAATGATTTTTTTAAAAATGTTGTGACGTCATTGTAGAGGTACAGGATGTAGAATGTTGGCAACAATATTTATATATTTTCTACCGCTTAAAAATTAAATTTTCGGGAGAATATATGTGTACGCTTGTGAACCGTGAATCGTCATCAACAAAGAGTTTGATTGCCTAGGTGCTCTTCTATCAAAATTTCATTAAACAAAATGATTACTAAATCCTATCGCCTTCAACAAAGAGTTTGATGGCCTAGGTGCTCTTCTAATAAAATGTCTTTAAACAAAATGATTACTAAATCATATCGTCATCAACAAAGAGTTTGATGGCCTATGTGCTTTTCTATGATAATTTCATTAAACAAAATGATTACTAAATCCTATCGCCTTCAACAAAGAGTTTGATGCCATAGGTGCTCTTCTTTCAAAATGTCTTTAAACAAAATGATTACTAAATCCTATCGTCACCAACAAAGCGTTTGATGGCCTAGGTGCTCTTCTATCAAAATTTCTTTAAACAAAATGATTACTAAATCCCATCGTCTTCAATAAAGAGTTTGATGGCCTAGGTGCTCTTCTAATAAAATGTCTTTAAACAAAATGATTACTAAATCATATCGTCATCAACAAAGAGTTTGATGGCCTATGTGCTTTTCTATCATAATTTCATTAAACAAAATGATTACTAAATCCTATCGCCTTCAACAAAGAGTTTGATGCCATAGGTGCTCTTCTTTCAAAATGTCTTTAAACAAAATGATTACTAAATCCTATCGTCACCAACAAAGCGTTTGATGGCCTAGGTGCTCTTCTATCAAAATTTCTTTAAACAAAATGATTACTAAATCCCATCGTCTTCAATAAAGAGTTTGATGGCCTAGGTGCTCTTCTATCAAAATTTCTTTAAATAAAATGTTTACTAAATCCTATCGTCATCAACAAAGTGTTTGATACTGATTATAATTTGTTGGTTAGGATATCGAAGGACCAGAGTTAAGTTTTGATTAATAATTGGTACATTTATTTGTAAAACATCTAATTAATCAAGCACACAATAATTTACATATTATATTATTTACACAATTGGTGGATTGACCATGCTGAATTATGATTTTTAATGGTGCGGCCACATTGAATTTAATTAATAATATGGTTAGCACGGCTACGCAATAAAATTGCTGAATATAAATACTGATGACTATATTCAGCCGTTGTTTGTACCTAACTGATGACCTGGGAGCATTAGAAAAATTATTCAAGCCATCCCAAACTTCCAAGTTTCCCAGATCAAAAATTTTACAAAATCTTACGTCAACAATATGTATTGGCTACATAAGATTTAATTTTAATGGGGTAAATAGCTCCGTGGTAACGTGTCGGACTGTGGATCGTGAGATCCTCAGTTCGAATCCCACTGCCAACAGTTACAAATTTAAATTTACCCTTGTGGTTCCCCCTCCACTAACATCCTCGGGGGCTATGATTTGACGGCTGGTAACCGCACTTCATACGATACAATATATCACTTACCGAGATCTGCGTAAGCAGAGTGCCACACCCGTAATGGGTAAAAGGCGTGATGATATATTTTTTTTTTTATTTAGATTTAATTTCAAATATTATTGCTAATATCTTTCATTTGAAACTATTCCGTATCTGATTCCATCCTTAATATGAATTGAATGTATTGTTTTGTATCCAGTTTTACAACTACATCCAAAATCAACTTAGTTCTGCGCTTTGTCATGACACATACAATTATGAAACTTTGTTCTCTTATCTTTCCTTGTTCATAAATTATTGCACAGACACACATCCATCCATTCACCTACACACACAAATATCAATAATGAAATAGTCAAAACGGTTTCTCATAATATATTATGAACAGTGTTGTGACTGTTCTAGATCAAGTCGTAAGACCTTTGATCTGATCTAGATCGTTTTATGTTTTCTGATCTTTAACTTTATCTAGATCAAAAAGAATTAAATCTATGATCTTAAAAGAGATCAGATATTTTTCTGTATTCTGCAAGTTATCAGCCAGTGTTGCCAACGTAGATTTGTCAAATTCCGCTATTTTTATACAGGGTGAAGAATTGAAATGTGGAATATAGGGATTTCAATGTTATTTTTTTGATATTGCTATCGTAAATATATCGAAAAATACCAACAATTATGTAACCAAATAGGATTTGTTGTATTCATTTTTAAATTCTGAACAACTTTTGTATTTACACCATTGCTGTAAAGTGAGTAAGTAAAAATTTACAGCAATATCAAAAAAATTGCATAGAAATCCCAATATTCCCCACTTCGATTCTACACCCGGTATAGGTAACTTGAACTTCTAATTTTGTGTTCCATTTTCTTATTAAGAATTAAACATTATGTGCAAAAATATACTGAACTTTGTTATGATCTAAAAAAAAAGATCTTTTATACCTGATCTGACCTAAACAAATAGATACGATCATAAAAATAATTGATCTATGATTTGACCTAGGACATATTAAATGTGCAGATTTTGATCTTGATCTAGATCATTTTAAAAATGACCTGTTAGAACACTGGTTATGAATAATATATTACTCCTTCACTAAAAGTGGAACCAGACAAAATAACTGACCAAGACATTTCAGTTCTCTTGCTTTATGTTTATAATCTATTACTTTATGTTTGTAATCAACTCATCATTAACAACTCAGTTTAATTCTCACATTTCCCCGGCACTGTCTTTTTAAAATATTTAAAGGTGAACTTGACAAAAATGTCTCTATGAAGATTTAAAACTGTACACAAGGATGAATTTAACCTAATTAAAAAATTTCAATAAAATGTCGGTATAGGTAATTAATCAGTAAACCATATAAAACAGCATGTTATGCGAAAAATTTTCCCTGGTCATATTGTGTCCGTAATTTGAACATAATTTAGCCGTGTCTGTTTGAAAATACAACATGGAGTTGGAAATTCAGTTTGCAAAATTCAGATATAGTTTTTACAACTATATCAACTCGAATAACAGATATTTTTGCGATTTAAATTTTTAATTGTATTGATTGTGTTTTTGTCGTAATGATTGTTCAGATTAGGTAATTGTGAAATTATCCGTTAATAATTTGATTAAATTTTACAATTATAGTTTTGGGATATATATTTTATTTATTGTTTCAACAGTTTAATTGCTAGGCAATTATAATCTTTGTAAATGAAGATTTTTTATGCGAACATTGCAATTACCAGCTGTCAAATTACATCTTAGTGATGATAGTGGTGAAAAAGCCAGAGCAGTGATTTTTATTTGGTGACTTTTATTGTCGGGTCAATTGAAATTTAGTGGTAACTACCCCCTAAAGAACTAAAACACATTCTGAGGGTTCTTAATTAAAAAGAAAACAATTGTCTATCGCAGCAATTGATGTCACAAAACATTTCATTTAATACCATCCCCAAGACATTTTTGGAAAACAATTGCCTATCGTAAGATTGATCTAAATAGGAGATTTGTCTCTGTTCTTCAAACTCTGGTATCTGAGAGATTTTATAAAAACAATTGGAAATTGAAACGTTTCCTTTATATCTTTAAATCATTTCTTTTGATACCACACAAGAAGGTTTCTAAGAATTTTTATAGACAATTTGATCAATTAATTTTACACCATACGAGATAAGTTTTTAATGAAATATTGTAAACTAGTAATAATTGTTTAACTAGAAATATTTATACGTAAGCTTGGGATATTATTTTTATTTATTCATGCCTTTGGGCCTAAATTTCACAAATAATTATTGTTCTATTTTCATTATTTAAGTTAACATGAAAAGGTTTTATTATGCGTTCTCTTTTTTACTAAAATTTTGTCCATACAGTCTTTTTCTACTACTTGGTCATTTAGTTCGGTTAGTAAATTTTATCTCTTCTCTCTTTTTCTATATCTCTTCAATACAGTCTTAAGTATTTTAGAGATTTCTCTTCTCTACCATATAATCTGCACCTCCTTTCTTTTTCGGATTATCAATACATATTACTTCTTACCTCTCCTATTGGCTGTTACCATCAGTTCTGTTTTTGGGTATTTGAGGAGAAGTGCTCTAGCCTCGGTTTTAATACTGTAAAATTTGCTGAAACTATTTTAATAATAAGATACTTCAAATATATTTCTTTGTAACTTCTATTCGAAGCATTTTTTAAATAAAATTACAGCTCTTAAAACCGAGGTTAAAATACTGGAAACACCCAGAAGCAGATCTCGTAGTACTAGTTATTATGTATGTATTTGAAGAAACAAAATTTATAGCAATATCGAAATATACCAATGACAAACTCATAAGAGAAGCTATAAAAATCTGTCAGCAGAAAACTAAAATACAGTGGAACCAAAAAGAAGGCTCCAAGTAAAACAATTGTTGCTTAGTTGTATTTCCTTAATACCAATAATCTCAAATTAATTGGGTTTTCTATTTAACAACAATGCTTCTAACAATCAATAATCTAAATATCCGTGCATTACTGCAACTAGTAAGGCTATTAAATTCATCTGCTTTAAGCCCTAATTGAATGTGTAACTTTAAGCTAAAAATGCGTTAATGTACAATATGATCCCTCCATGAAAATTGATTATCGCAATTCTGTGTATAAATTGACATGTCCTGCTATACCAATGCAAACAGGCAGTTCAGACAGTTTTAATGCATGCGGAAGAGATCAGTGTTTGTAAACACAGTAAACATAAATACATTTTCAAGTACGATACTGATGTGACACTTCCATTATTACTTTATACAGTTTGTGAATTTGTGAGTTTATTTGGTTAACAAGTGGAATTTATCGTCATATTTGATTTGATAAATTTTTTGATTGGGCCTGCGGAAAAGATTTGTATTGTTTTCCCTAAAAATTCCCCCAAATACCAATCATTCCTGATAAAATGTGCAGGGAGTATTATGCTATTATTTTATTATTAAAAATGTATAAAATCAGGACACAAAATATTTATTGTTTCTATTATAATATATTGTTCGCGAATCAAAAATATTTAATTAAATAGCAATATTCAATATTTGTTTGGCTTTATTCGTCCATAATATAATGTAATTGCATTAATAATTAAAAATATTTTTGTACAAAGGGAATTCATAATACCTATGCCGATTAATATCGCTAAAATTATTTAAATAAATGTATTTCATACCAATATGTAAATATAATATCAACCAGATTTAATAAATAAATGAAATATTTATTCATTTATTCTTTTCTGAATACTTAGAGTAGTTCTCGTTGTGTAATATACCGGGTGCTTAAAAAGTTCCGGGGTGGAGAAATATCTCGCGAAATACATATCGAATCAAAAAAACAAAAACCGAAAACACGTGTTTAATATTTTTTAAAAACCTATCTTATGTCACCAAGTACGATCCCCCACCGCCACCCCCAGGGGGTAGGGCGGGGGGCTACTTTGAAATCTTAAATGTGAACCATGATAATAGTATATTGTGTCATTAGGAGTAAATGTGATACTTTGGGTGCTGAGCATGTAAGTTTGAACGACGAGCGAAACGAGTCGAACAATTACATGCGAAGCACCCAAAAACACATTTACTCCGAATAACACATGCTGTTTTTTTTTCAAACATAGAAAATAAAATTATAAATATTATAAAATGCTCAAAACTTCAAAAAATATTCTGTCTTATCTAGCATTTCAAGTTGCCGTAGAATATGCTGTTTTGTTATTTTTGTTTATTTGTTTCATTTTTAACTGTCAAATTATTGAATTACAACCTAACTATTTTTCATAATATTTTACCTTGTCCGCCGCCGGCGTAAATGTGTTGCCAAGGATACACTTTTACGCCGGCGGCGACAATATTGAACTTCTGCTTGTTGAATACAAATACATAACAACGTACTTTTATGACGTTTGAAGAAAATAAATATTTTTCAGATTACAGCGCCATCTATCGCGAATCGGAAAAAGTTTCATACAAAACCTACTTAGTTTTAGTAGTACTATCCGAATGTACAATAAAAAATCTGTTGTGGGCACCACAATACCTCCCGCCATAGATTTCTTGTCGAACAATACAGGAACACGGACCAAAACTATCAAGAAACGCTCATCTCTTCAAAAAATTATGCCACAAGTCAAAAAATGACATTTTGAACCGTTGTTTTGTTATTTCAAAAAACACAGGTTAGCAGATTTAAACGAAAATATCGAAATATAATTTTTCTTTAACGTGTAATTTGTAAATGGTGACAGTAAGAGGGAAATGTTTCAAACAATAATTGTAGGTAATAATATTTAAAACATTATTCTTATAACAAAATTTTCATTAAACTATATTTTAAAATAACTTGATAGGGCTTCAAGTAAACTAGCACTTCCGGTTATTGAATTATCACCAAAAACTAATCAGCTCTTCCAAAGGGGATACAATTGATATATACAAAATATCAAAGTTTTCAGTTCAGTAGTTTTTGAGAAACCGTAACTCCAGATATCTACACAGACAGACAGACTGATAGACATACAAACAGACAGACAATCACACACAAAGACATCATCGCGAAACTATTAAAATCGTATTCTAGGGACCCTAAAACGTGCAAATCTATTGAAAAATCACTGCCCAATTTTTAGCATGATTCCTATACCTCCCTTACGGGATCTAAAACGTGCTCATCCATTGAAAATTCACTACCGAATTTTTTTTTCTATACCTCTCTTAAAAGATGTAGCGGTAGGTAAAAATGTTATTTATGTTAATTATTAATGAACCTAACTTCAGGCCGTGCATAATAAGTCAGTGGCTAACTTCATGCCGTTACTGAAACGTTTGAAGCTACAGCTTGTCAAGATGTGATTAAGATGTTATTTTAATAATGAAAGTAGAGGAAAGAAATATAAAATATAAATAATTATATCATCACGACATTTACCCATTATGGGTGTGGCACTCTGCTTGCGCAGATCTCGGTAGGTGATATATTTTTGCGTATGAAATGCGGTTACCAGTCGTCAAGTCATAGCCCCCAAAGTTGTCAGTGGAGGGGGAACTACAGGGGTACATTTGAATTGGCAACTGACGACTGTGGGATTCGAACTAAGAATCTCTCGATCCACAGTCCGATACGTTACCATAAAGAAAGAAAAGAAAAAAATAGTTATACTCGTACGTCACGGTTAAGGAGATCATTATTGACCAGCGCCAAGTATGTGAACCTTGGTGTACAATATGTTATTATCCCAAGAACTTTAAAATAAAACTAAACTACATCGAAGAAATCTTTCTATTATAGTATAAAGTTTGTTTAAGGAATGAACTTTCCTTCAATTGAAACTATAAATGGCAGCGTTTGCATCTGCAGTAAATCCGATTGAATCCGAGTGAATTTAAATACTCCAAATTATCCAATCACTATTAAAAACTAAATGAGAAAGAAACCAATACCGGATCGGGCATTCAGCATTTCATTCGAAAAATTCCATTTGAGCATTCCGCTATCGCTCCACTTAATTGCGCTCCGTTAAAATTCGTTTACATAACCCCGTTGCATCTCGCACGGTCGATTGCATTCATCCAGACAGAATAAATATTCGCAAAGATTTTTATCTCTTGTGGTGACGGATTTTTTCAGCGATGGATTTCCCCGGATGTTTTTTCCAGTGTGGTTTAGTTCAGCGACAGGATAACAGACAGAGGGACAGGGCTGCAGCAAGGATAGTGGACAGTGACATCACAGGAGGATTAATAGTCCGGCAATGCGTCGTCCTGTCGGGTTAGTAGTTAAAATAGCCATTTAATGAAACTGTTTCCGATTGTTTCGCATATGTGCGCGGGAACGATGTTATCCTGGTTAAGCTCCTGCACAGGATGCGACCGTTCGAACTCTACTTTTGTTCATACGATAACAGCAATGTTTTCTTTTCATTTATTACAATGAGCTTTGAAAGCTTTTCAAACATATTTATTTGCTCCTGTTAATAATTCATGGGATTGTTTATTTTATTTTCGCTTTTATTAATTGTTTTCAGCACAGGATAATTAATAATAACAATGTAAGTAAAATTATACTCAAATTAATTAACAACATTAACCCCAAAATATGCAAAACAAATGTTTAAATAAACATCAAATTAAGGGTTTCAGGGAGAAGACTTACCCTCTAATGTTAAAAATTAAGATCTCAGGAACGCGATTTTTTACAATACTTGTCGAATTTAGTGCCATATGAAAAGTATCTTAGATAAGAGGACAGTTGTATTAAAATGTCAAAATTTACTTTTAAAGTTTTAAGCGATTGTCAATTGTTTTTATAAGAGTTAGTAGAATTCTTTCGAGTTTTACATCAAATTAAAGATCTAAGGAGAAAACCTTGCCCTTAAATGTGAAAAATTAATATCTGCCGACCATCAATTGTTTCTTATACATCTTATTTTAATCCTACTGAGTTTGGTAAGTATTAAATTAAAGATCTCAGGCAGGAGAATTAAATTAAAATGTTAAAAATTAAATTTTAATATTCATTAATTGTTTTTTTTTTTTACAAGAGTTACGTGAATCTGTCGAGTTTGGTGTCAAATTAAAGATCTTCCAGAGAAGAGCTGCACTAAAATTTTAAAAATTATTATTAAGCGATCGTCAATTTTTTTATAATAGTGATTAGAAACTTTTCGAGTTTGGTATCAAATTGAAGCTTTTTAAAGGGAGAATTCATATTAACAGGTAATAAACGCATTTTGAACTTGGCGGTATATAACATATTTTTCTTTTAAGTCCTCTCAATCTTCTCGTTGGTGTTTGTATCTATTTATATTTCAATACTCATAGATGTTATAAGAAAAAATATAAAATTATAAATCTATCCTAACGGGAATTTTTTTTATCCACATACTATAGTTACAGTTAAAGTTATTAACAGCAAAGTATTAAAATGTTTATTTTATAAATAAACATGGGATATAATTAACAATAATTCTTACCAATATAATGCAATTTATTAAGTACTAAAATAATTATGATTGACTATTATCAATGAACCATATAAATTAATCCTATGTTCATTTAAAAAGAAAGCTTAGATACGTACGTTGCTGTCAATCATTGCAACTGCAGCTATGGTAATAACATATTCCATATTTAAACTAATAGAAAAATCTCCTGGTATATTTATTATATCAATATGTATAAGAATGTCTTCTTATTTCTGTAATGGAGGTGAAGGAATCATGCTAAAAATTTGGTAGTCAGTTTTCAGTGGATGAGTACATTGTAGAACCCCTGAATACAATTTAAATAGATTTGCGATGATGTCTGCGTGTGTGTGTCGGCCTGTGTGGATCTCTGCAGTTATGGTTTCTCAAAAATTACTATACAGAAAATTTTGATATTTTGTATATATCAACTGTATCCCCTTGGGGAGAGCTGGTTAGTTTTTGGTGATAATCCAATAACCGAAACTGGTAGTTTACTTGAAACCCCATCATGTCATTTTGAAATATCTCAGTAAATTATGGTTTAATGACAACTTTTGTTATTAGAATAATATTTTAAATATTATTATCTACAATTGTTGTTTGAAACATTTTTCTTTTACTGTCACCATTTACGAATTACAGCTCGTTAAAGAAAAATTACATTTTGATATTTCTTCATAGTGGTGGTCCGTGTTCCTGCATTGTTTGACATATCGGGAGGTATTTTGCTACCTACAGCAGATTTGTTCTGCAATATTACTTTATTTCTATTTTAAGTTAAAGATCGAAGATATCGAGGTCCATATTCGCAACCGCTTATACAGCGAGAGTGTGAACTCCATTCTCCTATTCTCCTGAATTTACAAATTTCATGAGTGGAATTAGTAAACCTGCCAACGTAAATACACATCCTGACCAAATCCACATTGTCTGCATCCTCCACGCGTGTACCGTTGCGTTACGTAAACGTTTGATCATTACTGTAGCGCTATGCACATCGCCTGAAGCCAGAAACAGATCTGCATCAGAGCTGCAGAGTGCAGAGTTACGGAGCTTCTGTTCTTGCAGTGTTTACGTCACACCAGCGATGCTGTTAACGGATAACAACAACTTCTAATATGTAAAATGAGATCATGGAAATTGTTATGCAATAGAGATAATTATATCTTCGGTAGATCAGATAAGGTTTATCTATTGTCTGAGGAATAATGCAATGATTTCTTGTTTGTGTGCTTGATTGTGTAGGATGATTTGATTATTATTTCGAAGTTTTACTTGCATTTTCAAATAATCTTAAACGGAACTTATACTTAAAAATATGATCAACTTTGCGATCTGCAATTTCACCTCTGATTTAAATGAAACATTGTGATTTTATCATATAGGTATAGCGCAAAACTAAAGGGATACTAACAAATGACGGTCGGACTTGTATGATCTTATTATAGTACATTTTATCACTAGTCCAAAAACTGTAATTTTTCGAATGCTAGTGCATTACGAGCACTCGCAAAACAGTATCTGAACGTGCCCTACACATTATTTTTCGTGACGATTTTGTCATAAATTTATTAAATGAAATTCCGGATTTATTTGTCAAAAAATAAATTCTAGAAATTTTTTATGTTGGTAATATCAGATCATTCGTAAACAAGGATACGAGGGATTTATAAATATAAATAATTCATTTCTTTTTCTTGTAAAATTCAGTAATAATTCATTATTATACTGAGAATAAAGCACTAGTGATTATTCCCGGGAATAATCTCTGTAGCTTTTTTGTTTTTGTCAACAAATGTCAGTTGTCAGATAGTTATCATCAACACAAGTACAAAATGAGCAAAAAAGATAGATTTAATGCCGTGCCTGAAGATGAAATCAAATATAATCTAAATAAATATAACTGGAAAGTTCGATTAATTAGATTATTTTTTTAAAACCAATGAAATGCTTCATTGTATGTCACGTGTCTGCGTCTTAACCAATCCTGTCATTATTGTACTGAGAATAATGCTCTTGTGATTATTCCCGGCAATATTCTCTGTAGCTTTTTGTTTTTGTTGACAGATGTCAGATGTCAGATAGTTATCATCAACACAAGTAAAAATGAGCAAAAAAGATAGATTTAGCGACGTGCCTGATGATGAAATAAAAAAATAATCTAATTAAATATAACTCCCGAGTTTGATAAATGAGAAAATAATTCTCCAGTATCTTTCTCAAACTTGTTGCCATTTGGCAATAGCCACAACAAGTTTTCGAAAGATCTGTCAAATTATTTTCAATTTATTCTCACTCTCTTGTTATATTACTACTGACAATTATTCAGTTGATATTTATTTATTAGTTGTGAACTGAAAATTTAATTACGAGTACTTTTAGCTTACATTTAACAATTGATGGAAATACCTAACCTCTAAGCAATCAAACTCTGAATAATACCAACGCAAAAAATTGACAGCTAATTAATGTAAGCCCTAATCCTAAAAAGTTCCTAGTTTTTGCCGACCTAGACTTGAACCAAGCAATTTGTGGACGATTTTGATATTTATAAAACTAGTGTTTCTGGACCGTAGCACGAAAACGAAATTGATTTAGTACTGCTGAAAATACATTCTTATTTGCAGTAATGATGTGCAAATATTGTTTATATGGAATTTGTCGGTAGGTACGCTATTTAGGAGACTATAAATATAATAATTATAGATATGGAAATTCAGGATTGGAATCAAATAAATTTTGAAATGATTGGTAGTAAAAGTAATGAAACAGATATAAATCATAAAATTCATAAGTTCAAACCAATTAATATACATAGAAATAATTAATAAATGGAAATGTTCAGGTACATTCGAATGTCATTGAGAGTTAAAATAGCTTTTAATTAACGCAAATAAATAATCTTATCGTAGATATAGTAATACACGTTCTATTTGCACCATGTATTTTACAATTCTTTAGAATTTATTATATTTTGTTTGGTTCTTGGGGTATTGAGCCTGCGAAATTGTTGTGATCAACCTTGGATTTACATGGAGGCTATATGGCAACTGCAGAATGCGGCAAATTTCAATAGGTGAATATTGAAAGTTATGAAAATTTCAATAGTAAACTGAAGACAGTATCTTTAGAACTGGAAAATACTTTCAGAACTCTTAATATAGAAATAATCAGACTATTGGATATAGTTATGTAGCTACAAGTTTATTTAAATTATTCACTAGTGACTTTTCTTAAAATTATACCCACTAATTGGTAATCTGTTACATTTTACATTCATGTTCAAAATTGCCAGAGTTATAGAGCATTAATTGAGAGGTGTTAGATAAACAAAATTATTGTTCATCAGGAAACAAAAGAATTTAAATGAACTTATATCTACACAATTATATTGAAAAGTATTATTATTTCTAGAATCTTTACACTTTCTATTACGTAATATTTTTTTAATCTGTTCCAAAGTTTTGAATTTTTTTTTTTCAATTTATAGCTTCATTTTAATTATTTTATATTTTAGCGAGAAGTGCGTAATTCTATTTGAAAGGGAGAATTACATTGACACAAATTATATCGATATCAATTCAAAGGAAACAAACTCCGTGATTGCAGAGCTTTGACATCATCTCAACCCTCTTAACAGTCTCTCCAAACAATCACTATGCCATCTATGCATCAGGAAATTAATCGTTAATTTATTTTAACTTTTTCAATATTAAACATAATGATTGGTACCTCGAGCTCTGCTTTTGGGCAATATATTATCAACCAATATTTGAAGTATTTTTAATATAATAATATATTATGATGCAATTGTATAGGTAAGCTTTTAAAGCACGTACGACGAGTTTAAGAGCACGACACGAAGCGGAGTGCTTTTAACGTGGCTAGAGCTTTAAAAGCCTTATATAGGTTATACGCTTTTTTTTATTATACCTGCATCAAAATCTTGGATAAAACTGGAAATCAACATTTTGTTTTTGATTCATTTCATAATTTTTCGCGTGTGACGTTTGACGTATACAGTTTACATGGAGATTGGTTAGTTTTTATTGTTAATGTTACCAAGTAGATTGTTTTTTTTTTTTAATTTATCATTACAGTTTTGACAGATATTAATAGTAATTAATTATGATAAGGACTGTTTTTTGGGTGGATGATAGATATAAATAAAACTCTTGGATATCAGCCAATATTTGATTAAATACTACCTCGACTGATTTCGACGCCACATACGTCTTGCTCTTTTGTTTTCGTTGTGTGGAAAAGCAACGTTTTCATTTTATCTGACTATATTTTATTTATTATTATGTATTTATTGTTTTATACTTTGACGAAGATATTCATCTTTGTGTGTTTCTTCATATTTATTTATTTATTATACTTTTAACATCTCCTGAGGAAGACGTATGTGGCGTCGAAACCGGTCCAGGTAGTATTTAATTAAATATTGGCCGATATTCAAGAGTTTTATTTATATGTAATTATTTATGTTGTTGATTATCAACCTTTAAAGCACAGCGTGTTTTTATCTAGCGTTTACGCACGTTGTAGTGTGTTTTAAACACGTAATATGATACAGGTATAATTAAATTAATTTTAGAACACTAAACAGCGCTAAAACCGAGGCTAAAAAACTTCTTTTAAAACACCTAAAAACAGAGCTCATGGTACCAGCCATCGACTGTAAACTTTTCCATTCATTCCTATCTATTATAGTAAACCTTTGAGAAAATTTGAAAAAGAGTGACTTTTTTACCATTGCCCAGGTCCAGGTTATGTTTCTTCTTACTCCCAGCTATTTAGCCTGCTGATTTCTTTTTAAATTTTTTAGATAATTACCGAAAGTTTCCAAAACTGGAATTAATTTTCCTTTACAAACAAGTAGATAAATAACCCTTTGATTACCTTCTAAATAAAAATTTCGACTTTACATTTCTTATTAAAAATCCTTGGTCTATAGATAGAGATCGCAAACTTTTCAATATCTTTCGTCTGCACGTGTATCCATCCTCAAGTTGATTTTCCATCATCGCGACGTGGCTTCAGGGGATGAAACTTTTCTTTCACTGAAAATATCCCCGACGCCATTAGGTCTTATCACGCCGGGGGTGATAGCAGAGTAGGCCGTGCATAGGCGGGATAATTAGAACATTGTGCGTGCCATGTTGGTTGGAATGATGACGTATGCGACACGAGATGGCACGCATGTAGAGAATTGCAGGTCTCCGATGGTGTGACGCTGATGGGGAAAAGGGAAATGGGGAGGGGGAGGGGTAGCGATAAGGGTGGATGTGTAATTAACTGGGGGCACGAATGTGCACCTAGCATGATTGTGGGGATGATTGCAGGTGGATGAATAGGGTTGCAAATAAATTTAGTTTGAAATGTTTTGTGCTTTTCCTGCTCCCTCAATACAAGGACCTCGAGGGCTATGACACACGGCTTCGGTTAGCCAGACAAAGGGTGACAAATTGTATATTTAATAAATATACATTCCTAGCAATATTATGAGTATCGTAGAGCGAGGATTTCAAGACATCTAAGGCCTGTTATGACTCATAACATCCGTGGTTTGTTCAATACTTTACTGGTTTCAGAATATGAACACGTTAATGTTGTTAATGAATATTATTTTTTGAAATTCTTTCATGAATAACGTCTGTCATAATTTTAAAAGGTGATCAAGTCTGTTTTTATTTAACACCATGGTTACACTTGTTTTGGGTAAGTAAGGAATTACCCACGAGAACAATTTTAGCACAAAACGCCGAAGGCTAAGTGTGATAATTGTACCAAGTGGGTAATTCCACTTTGCCCACGTGTGAAGTATCACATTTTATTCAACATTTCTTAATAAATGCAAAATGTATTAATAGTTATTTACGATACAAGTACGTAAAGCTAGTCTTTAGTCATGAATGGGTCAATTAAATTTAAATTTAAGACCCCTGAGTGACTAAAGACGCTTTACGTATGTGTATCGTACAATATTTTATCTACGATATAATGAAAAACCCCAAAAAATATAAAAAAATTATTTTTATTTATGAAAAAGGATCACAATATTAAATGAGAAGTTTGCCATGATAACAAAATTTTTGCAAATTTGGCGTGTTTAAAAATTTTAATCACTCGTTGCTTGGCAACCCGTGACTGCCCATGACTAATGAGATCGTGTTACTAAACAACCGTTTTACAAACTTGAAACTAACAGTTAAACATCAATTTTACACACTATCGTAGATAAAGAAATATTATGTGACAGTGACATATGCTTTAAATTTTTTAAATTAAAATATCTATCGAAGTGGTTATCAAGGTGTTGTGTGTTATTATTATTGTTATAATTAGACAATTGCTCACTAGTAACTTCTCTCAAAATTATACCCACTATTTGAGAGAGTATTATTTTCCTTGTTTAAAATCGCCATAATTATAGAGCATTTATTGAGAGGTGTTAGATAAAAAAATTTGATTTGTTACCTTCATTCCTATCGAGATTTTTAAAATGTAAATATACTACTACTAAAAAATTTCAGACACATCTCCTTAACAGATAACATTCCAAATTTAATAACAGTAATTCTTAAATCCGATTATGTCGCTTTGCACTTCTCCAGTGCAGCATAGAATAACAATGTAAACTGCAAACAGTTGACGTTACATTAATTAAGAAACGGTTGTCGAGATAATACTGTTTGCTTAGCGAACTGGTTCCGTATGTATGTTTAATTTTCCGCCACGCCTTACGTTAATTTCAGCGAAATATTGAAACTGGAAACTGTCTTGAAAGTTATGTAAGGTTCAGCTGAAACTGTGACATTTTACGATATATGCTGGAGTACATTTTACTCTCGTCAAATTATTTTTATGGCTGGGGAATCCATGCGTAGCGGTGTAAAATCTTCTGACATTGTAACTATATCAAATTTAAAACAAGAACATTTGTAACTGGTTGCGTTTGGATATATTACGAAAGATACTCAATTTTTTTTTAATAATAAGTAATGGGAACATAAATACGTATTATACTCGAAATTCAAAATAAAGTTATTTATATTACATAAAGGAAACAATGTAAATGTTTTGGAGTCTTTAGAATACTATTTTACTCTTCTCGCGATGACGTCTGTCTAGTGTGTGTGATTTTGGACCAGGAAAATATTAAATTTTAATAAATATTCATGAATGAAAATTAATTTAGTTTTGAAGGAACATATCAAAGTATTCAACTGAGAGTCATTATGGGGACGAAGAAGGTTGAATATGAGTGGTTTTAATTCAAAATGATATCGTTTTGACTAAAAACGTTTTGGTTAAAATTAAAACGACTTCTTTTTCATTATTTTTAAAAATAATATATACAAAAGAAAAACTGAAAATTTTCTTGAAACAACAAGTTATTTTTATGAGTGTACTTCGTGCCCGTAATGATTCTCAGATGAATACTTTGATATGTTCCTTCAAAACTAAATTAATTTTCATACAAAAATATTTATTAAACCTACAAAAGTTTTCAATGAAAACAAAATCGGATTGGTGCTTATTCAAATCAATTTTTCTTTTCATTTAAGAGGAATCTGTTTGTTCTAAGAAAACCTTGTTATCAGTGTTGTTACTCAATAATTTGTTTATTTTATTTTTAACATTATCTCTATTTTATAGGTACAGTTTAAAAATGTTGATTATTCGGGATTTTAGTTTTTCGGGCATGTTGGCTAAAAGTCAAAAATACAATATGAGCCATAGCCAAATGTCATGTTCAGAAATGAATAAATGTCATTGTGATATATTTATTTTAATATCAATATTCTTTTCATGTACAAAACATTTACAATTTATTGCCAAATACGAATTTTAAACATTAGTGGCCCTAGTAACAAATTGATTAATAATATCATAAAATTTTGATTTAATAAATAAAATCGCAATTAAATATTGGAAAATAATTAATGTTTCATTGGTAATTTATTCCATTATATACAATTAGCCATTAAAATTTTAAATAATTGGGCAATAACAAAAATGTAACGAATCATTTTAACATGAAATATTTCATAAGAAAACTTTTTTAATAATTACAACTTATAAGGAGAAGTTTAGCAAGTAATTTTCAGGTTTTATTTTAATTATTTTGTAATATATTCCGTGCGAAATGTTAATTACTCTTTATACGCCAGTTGCTGGTAAATATTGACTTTCACTTTTGCTTGTCACCATTCGGCAAATTCAAGGCTTTCTACGATCGTGATTATTCAGAAAATTAATTACAAATCTCAATTCTATACACATTTATATCACATTTATTTGATGCCTATTTTCAGAAACTTGAAATTTCTGTAATATGAATAATTAGAAAAAGATATTAGCTGGAACCACGAACTCTGTTTTTGGGTGCTTTAAGAGAAGTGTTTTGGAGTTGGTTTTACCGCTGTACAATGTTCTAAATTTATTTTATAAAAAATACTTCAAATAAAAATGTTAGATAATATATTTCTTTTTAATTTCTATTTAAAGCATTTCTTTATAAAATAATACAGCGCTAAAATCAAGACGAAAACATTTCTATTAAAACACACAAAAACAGAGCTCGTGGTACCAGCCAATATATTTTAGGTATTTTAGGATCAGTTTGAAACAAGAAAATAAAATGCATTCAGGATATTTAAGTGCTCGTTATATAAATAATAGTTTTTATTATTATTATTTTAATTACTTTCATATTTAACTTTTTAAAATACTAATGACCACTTAATTTTTTATTAGAACGCAAAAGTGTAACCTGATACCTGATGTTATAATAAACGCTAATGAAATATGACATGAGTAGTGTTTAAGTGTCATTAAAATAGGTATAATTTCAGCTAATTGCCTTATACAGGATGGTGTCTCGGACAACGCAGAGTAGGAATTTCAATGGTAAATACTTAGTGTGCAATTATTTGCTAGCCTAATTATTTTAGAGCAAAAGTTTATTTAGATTTTATCTAGAATAAAAACATAGTAATATTTGTATTATTAGTTAAAAAGTTTTGAAGACTAGATATTAATTAATATCTATTTTAAAATAAATTTATAGTTACAATCAGAACAAACAAAAAAATAAACAGGTTTGACATCTATATAACAAATAATTTTCAAAATAAAGTCATACGCAAGTCATACGTGTTGGTTTTATTTGTATAAGAAAGTAGTGTGGTGCCTACACCAAATTTTTCGTTTTTGTTTAATTTTCCATGACCGTATTAAATTTAATTTAATTGATATACTGTAAAATTCTAATACTTAGGTAACCAAAAAGACCATATTACATGCATTATCAAATTCTGTAAAGCTTTTGTATTTACATTTTTTTTGTAAAGTTAATATGTAAAAGACACAACAATATATAACAAAAATAATACACTACATTTCAATTTTGCATGCAGTCGTGCAATTAAGTATAGTGTGTGTCTTACTTTCTGGCGACGTGTCACCTTAAAACAAATTGCATCAAAGCTGTTTCCATTAGCCAGTTCATTTATAACGACACCTAACAAAACGATCCATAATTCAAAATCGTTACTAATAACGGACCTTCAGAGTTAGTTGCTTCGTTGATTAGTCTCCGCGAAACACGAAACTAGTGACGAACTGACAAAACATCGACACATCTAGTTGATTAATTCAAGCTGGCTAGATCGAGACTCCGAACCGGAGTTATGGAGTCATCAGTCAATTGAGTATCGACGCTCGGCGTCGGCGTCGGCGGCGGTTTCTCGGTGCCAGACGCCGGGTTTCGACGCAATGTTATTAGCGGGATGGGAGGAAGGGGAGGTCCCAGGTGTCGCAGCGATCGCCTACGCACCCTAATTAACAGCCGATAGTCGCCAACAGGGCCGGATCGGCAAATGGGGAGTATTTTAATAATTCAGCTAAATTGAATTAATTTACTCTTTGTACCTCTGAATGGAAAATGGGTTAATATTAATATTGACTGTAGATTGGATGAGGATCTTGTAAAAATTACATTTATCGGTAAAACTATATTGTATATTTTCGGTTCATTAAGGATTTGGTTGGACAAAGTAAAATATCATGCAAAATAGTAAGGTTGTAATTCAATAATTTGACAGTTAAGAACAAAACAAATAAACAAAAATAACATATTCTGTGGCAACTAGAAATACTGGATACGGCAGAATATTTGTTGAAGTTTTGAGCATTTTTTAATATCTATTTTCTATGTTTGAAGAAAAAATAGCATGTGTTTTCGGAATAAATGTGATTTTGTATGCTGCGCTTGTAATTGTCATGCTCAGCACCCAAAGTATCACATTTACTCCTAATAACACAATATACTATTGAATTTCCCCAAATGAATTTGAAATTATTTTATTACGTTTCAATGAGTACCTATATAATTTAAACACTAAGAAACTCAATGTCGCGTACTGCACCGTTACATTTCTGATATTTTTGCCTCATGTAAGAGGAGGTATTGAGGGATTATAATTTTCGTTAGTGATTTTTCAAGATATAAGCACGTTTGAAGGTTCAAATATGTGACATTTTTTTGTCCAAGATAACTCCAAATCTAATAAGAATTTCATCTGAAATTTCGTTTTGCTTATTTAATTTAAGATCTAATTAAATTTTGGATACCACCTACCGAGATCTGCGGATGCAGAGTGCCACATCCATAATGGGTAAAGGACATGATGATATATGATATTCTAGTAGCAACCTACCGAAAATGGTAGTTTACTTGAATACCTATCATGTTTTTTATTGGCGTATCTCAGTAAATAATTGAATTGTAATAAATTTTGTCATATATAAAAATGATAAAAAATTAAGGGTGGGGGGGTCATAATTTTTATCTGAATTTTTTTCTCCATTTTGTATTGTTTAAAAGTTGCTTTATTATTCGAAGTATTACTTTGTGGGATTGTATCTACCTAAAAAATTATACAAGATATCGAAAAATCTTTTTCTGTTCAGTTCTTAATCGTATATACATAAAAATAACTTCTTGTTTCAAGATAATTTTCAGTTTTATTTCTCGTGAAATAATTAGGTTCAACACCAAAAAATTTTAATTTTGAATATAAATTATATTTATCTTCTTTTTTCTGTTTTGAAAGAAAATGAATATATTTAATATTTTGTATTTAAAAATAATAAAAAGAAGTAGTTTTACTTTTAAACAAACATTATCATTGGTACAATATACCTCTCACAAAATTATGATTTCCCTACTTTACTTGACCTATTCAGAGATACTCTCGAGTCTATAACCAATACTTACCCTCACCATACTATTATAATAGGTGGTGATTTTAACGTCAGAATTGGCACCTTAAATCAAGCAGAAGAAATAATTTTCCAAAACTCCTCTCTCTCCCACTCAAGAACAACATTGGACAACAGAATAAATAAAAAAGGCCGTGAATTAAACGAACTTATGGAGTCAGAAGGCTATTATGTTGTCAACGGAAGAGCATTGAGCGACACGCCTGCTAATAGAACATATATTGGACCCAATGGTTCAAGCATTATTGATTTAGTCTGGATAAATCTTAGCGCTGTTCAACTCTTTATAGACTTTTCGGTTTTAACAAATATTACTTTATCAGATCATATGATCTGCACATTATCACTGCAAAATTTGAATATTTCCAAAGAAAATTCTTACGAATGTGAATATCCACCACATACAACAACTAAATTCTTTTGGGACCAAAGTAAAGCAGATCAATACAAAAATAATATCAATTCTTTAACTATAATAGATTATGATAATATTGATAACATGTACTTACATCTGGTAAATGGAATAAAAACAGTATTAAATGATATGGGACTAACCAAAAATATCACTCATAATCCTTATAAAACCATCAAATCAAAAAACAAACCATGGTACAACAATAATCTATATAGAATGAAAACGGAAATAAGAAAACTCTTGCGAAATTGCAAAAAAAACAACTTCGATAAAAACAGCTTGGAACTATACTCCACAGCGAAGAAAGAATACCGAGAACACCTGGAATTTCAGAAAAACAGGTATTCTGAAGAATTGAAACAAAAATTAAACAACATCACAGATATAAAAGAATTTTGGACAACAGTCAAATCTGTATACCCAAGAAATAATAGTAACCAAAATCCAATTAACATAGAAAGATGGGAGATATTCTTCAAAAATTGGTTTGGTCAGAAATCATATTCAATATCAAACTTCATAGACGCCAATCACCCATATCTTGATAGGGAAATAAGTATGGAGGAACTAAACTTTGTATTCAATAAACTAAAATGCAACAAAAGCCCAGGTAGTGATGGAATCACAAATGAACACCTTAAAGAACTTCCGCCTACATGGAAAGAATACATAAGAAAACTATTGAATAAATTTCTTTCAACAGAAAACATTGCACACGAACTAAAAATTATAACCCTCACATTAGTCCACAAAAAAGGCGCGAGATCAGATGAAAATAATTACAGAGGAATAGCCCTAGTGAACACGCTCACTAAACTGCTAACTCATATAATAAACGCCAGAATCGAATCTTGGACTGAAGAAAATGGTATTTTGCCCGAGGCACAAAACGGTTTTAGGAAACATCGCTCATGCATTGATAACCTATTTGTCATCGATACAATTACAAGATCTCGTATGTTAACCAATCCTGAAGGAACTTTTTGCCTATTTGTCGACTTCCAAAAAGCGTTTGACTCTATCAACCACGAAAAACTGTGGCATAAAATATTTACCCTGGGACTTTCCGGAAAAATAACTAGACTTCTAAGGAACATCTACAATAATGCAAGCATCCAAATAAAATCAAACAACACATCATCAAAGCTTATCCCCATCACCAAAGGAGTGCTGCAGGGGGAATGCACGAGCCCTCTGTTATTCGCTCTATATACAAGTGACTTGGAAGATCATATTCGGTCAAAAAATCTCGAAGGCATAAGTATAAATCATCAGCTAGACATCTTAACGTTACAGTATGCTGACGATTTAGTAATTTTTGGAAAATCTCAAACCGACATTCAGAAAAAGCTCTTTGCTTTACAGGAATATTGCTACAAACTGGACCTAACAATAAATCCTACAAAAACACAAATAATGCATTTTCATTCAGGCAGACCCCCCAAACGGAAAGTTAAATTTACTTGTCAAAATCAAGAAATAAAGCAAACTTCCACTTACGAATACTTGGGAATGACTTTGTCAACTTCCGCTCTTCACAACAACCAAGCAAAAAAAGCCGTCAGTAAAGCGAACTGCATCTCAGGCAGTATAAAAAGTACTTTAATTAAAACCAAAACTTATAACTGGGAAACAATGATGAAGCTATACAATTCCCTATTAATACCAGCGGCTTTATATGCAAGTGAAATTTGGGCACTAAACCACACGGATTGCGTAGAAAAAGCCCAAACTCAATTTTTCAAATCCATGTTCCACATGCAAAGAACAACACCCAATTACATTATAAGAAGGGAAACTGGTCAAAACAAATTAAACATAGCAATTTTGCAAAGAACGCTAAGCTGGTGGTACAAAATTTTAACCATGCCAAACAACAGATACGTCAAAGCATGCTACAATAAACTTCTTGATCTTAACTTAAAAACTACAAAAAAATTTACCCCAGAAAATCAACTAAAGTATAATTGGGTAAAACGACTACAAAACATATTACAGGACGCAAACTTTGACTGGCTTTGGAATGAGCAAAATGCTGGAATACTAAAACTCGAATTAAATAATATTCTTAAAGCCTATTCCGAAAAATTATACAGTATAGACACTGAGCGAATAATTAAATCTTCATACAATGAAAAATACTCTCTTTATAACATAACTTTCAATTATCTGCAACAAAAAATACCTTTAAACGTCCTACGTGTGATTATTCAGCTACGGAGTGCATACACAAAGAACTCACAACTGTACTTAAAAGGAAGGACCTATAAATTCCCCAGCGAGGAGATCTGTACTATATGTAACAACTTTGAAGAAGACACTATCCAACATTTCCTTTATAATTGCCCCATATTCAGTCCAATCAGAGAAGAATATCTTCAAAAGCACATCGAACTAGACAGTAATAATAATCTGCTATCAAATTTAACAACTAAGAAAATATATGACATATACAATTATGTAACTTCATCTTTAAAACTAAAATTATTTTTCATTGAAAATTAGTTCACTAATTCATAACTAAAAAAAAGTTCAGTGCTTTCCGCGAATGGCCTGTTTGACTCGTTTCATCGCTCATGACTCGAGTAGAAAAGTGAGTGTTACTAAAATGTATGTGTCAACCTCTCATCTGTGACCCAAAACCCAACTTTATCATGTTCCAATTACTCGTCAGGATTTAATGAAAATTTAATTATAAACTACAATATGTTCTTATTTATAATGTCAAAATAATAATTGCCTACCTCCTTTGTAATAAGCACTGCTTATGATACAAATAAATTATATTATTATTATTATTATTATTATTACTTTTAAACAAAAGGTTTTTATTTAAAACGATATCATTTTTAATTAAAAGTACTATTGAAACTACTTCGTCCCCATAATAAGTTTTAGTTAAATACTTTGATATATTCCTTTAAAACTAAATTAATATTCATACAAGAATATTTATTAAACCCACAAAAGTTTTCAATGAAAACCTAATCGGATTGGCACTATTCATATCAATTTTTCTCTTCATTTACAAAGAATCTATTTGTTCCAACAACTTTATCAGTGCACACTTTATGGCAAATTAACGAATATTTTAAATTTGGAAAATTTTCGAAATATTTATCAAAATTTCGAATTTCCACTACCCAGCAAATATAAAAAATACAGACATACAGTGTTGATTATTCGACTTGACCCGTCGAAACACATAAATAAATAAATTTCCAAGTTATTTGGTAGACGCCATAATTAATTAAAGCAAAAAGTCTAAAAATGGTCCAATTTCGCAAAAACTTTGACCTTTTTTCCTTACGAATTTTCGTATTTTGGACTATTTTTAGACTTTTTGCTCCAAAACTTTAACCCTTGAACGAAATATTGCAAAATTATGATACCCTATGTAATTCGACGAGCTGAATCGAATGGTAATAATAATAATAAAAAATAATATATCATCACGCCTTTTACCCATTATGGGTGTGGCACTCTGCTTACGCAGATCTCGGTAAGTGATATATTTTTGAAATGAAGTGCGGTTACCAGCCGTCAAAACATAGCCCACATGGTATGGTATGGGGTTCAATTCCGCATCTTTTAAATCTTCTCAGATATTGGCAATTCAATTTTTTTTAAATATATGAAAAATATTTTAACAACGCGAAAGACTATTTTTGATATTTCACATGGTCTTTGAAATACAGCACCTGAAAGTTATATTTTTGAAAATATGAAATGTCGCTGTAATTTGAAAACTATTTGAAATATAAAGATGTCCATAACGATGTTATGGTTCTTGAGGGTCAATTCATATAAATACAATAAATTTACTTTTGAAAATTTAGAGAATTTACAAGAAAATATCATGGATATGAATACAAATTAAACAAGGGTCTATATAAAATTATTGAATCATTATCTGAGATATATTACAGAAACAATAGATTTATCAACTATAATATTTCAATGTGGCTGTGTATAAATATATTCAAATAAAAAGGAAATAAATAATTTCATAGTATTTGAGTTTTCTATATTGTTGAACAACAGGACTGTTATATTTATTTTTGTGGCTTACTTTCCCTCCACTGACATTTTCATAATATATTTATTTAACAAATGACACCCATACAAATTAATTAAGCATAAAGTTAAATTAACTTTTCTATATTTGCAGTAATGCTGAGCAATTCAAATTTAATTAACCCATAACAGATATTTGCAATATCCCTTTCTAATCAAAATACATAAAGTCATTCCTGCTCAATCAACTGCGTTCCCCTGCATTTAGCATTCAACAATCTCAGATTCGCAATTCACAAGTTTTTCTGTGCCAATATTTACAGAAATATTTTCGCATTCTCGCTGGCAAATACATTCCATTCACAGTCGAATTCGTTTCCCAGTCCCGGTCAATATGCCCAAAACATCTCAACAAAACGAGAAAAATATTTATTCTGCCGGAATTGGAAGTATCCTTATTCATTGGAAGCTATAATTTTCATTCGTTTAATTCGGAGGGGAAACATTTCCGTGTAGCAACACTTCATGTCGAAGGCAATATCGCGGAGATTTTAATTTTTTAATTAATCTTCTTTCGTTCGTGGATTTCGTACAAACTTGCTGAAAGTTAATTTCGGGATCATTTTATCAATTTAGCTTTAAAATATGCTTAAAGAACTAAGTTGAGTATCAATTTTTTTAATATGCACAGGTTAGACAGGTGCCTCGTAGTAAGAAGATTTTATTTTAGAATTTAAATTAGAGAAGAATACTTACAAATTCTGAACCTGGTGATATTTACATAATATCAAATATTAATAACTAAGAAAAAATGATAAGCCTAGAACTTGACAGCTAAAATTCCTGGAAACAACTGAAATCCCTATCCTATTTAGATAGAAACACTTCACCTTCTAACCATAATGAAAGTAGTTTTCAAAAAATTTTACACTTCAAGAAAAGTCATAATATATTCCCTGTCCTAATACTTTGATACGTTTCTTTTTACCACCCGCCTACATCTTAGTAAGGTAGGTATTGTTTTGGATTTTAGAGTCCGTATAATACGATTTTACTATTTTCGCCATGATGTCTGTATGTAGGTATGTATGTGTGTGTATGTGTGGTCTGTACCGATTTTTTCGTCTCGCATAACTCAAATACTATAATACAAAAAAATACAATTTTGTGTATTTGTGCTTTTTATATTTATATGAAGAGCAGATAAAACTTTGGATAAAATTGGTCAACCGAAAACAGCAGTTCACTAGAAGCCCTTAATAGTTTTCCGTAAAGAAACACGGTTAAATCTAAGTTTACATGTGTTTTGATTACATTAAATTTATTAATTTTCATTAGATTTAGAAATAATAAAACACAAGGAAATTAAATTTCATAAATCTTACATTTCATATATATATATATATATATATATATATATATATATATATATATATATATATATATATATATACAACAAGATTTTGGAAATTATACAAAAAATACAAATACAAAATTGTTGAAAACGTTAAACTCAAATAAATAAAATTAAAACAAAGAGCCGTAACCATAGCAACCAAAGTAAAATACTTCATATATCGCGCTAATATGCGGCTCTGATTCGTCGAATTGATTCTATACGCGGCGTATGGATTGACTGTTGTTTCAATACAATTTTTAAAACAGTGTTATAGAAAACATTTTCCATAATAATAATAACACTATAAATTCAAAAGCTTGAATTTATTTAAACTAGTATGTAACAAATATATATTGGTTCATTAACTGTGATCTGGGTCTGAAACCCAATAGTAAATTGGTTGATTTATTAGAGAATTAGTTATTAGATTGACTGAAGCGTTACGCTATTAGTTATATTCTCTATTATTTTTGGCTAGTTTGACACGGTTGATTGCTTTGTTTTAGTATAAATTTGGCATTTTTATTTTTTAAGTTGGATTCAGTCAACCACTGACTTCGTTTACAAGTTGTGTAATCTTGATTTTTAACCTTCTTGTATCTTCTGATGGAAAAAACACAGTTGACGATATATTAGATTAAAATTTTTAGATTGTCTTAGAATTTTATAATTTATTCAAATTTAGGAATATTTATTATTACATACGGTATCAATTGAACTAAATACATTCACTACCTTCTCCTTATCTTAATTCATGTAATCTATCTATAATTATATATTATACGAGCACGCATGAATTTGTGTCCTTTCAAAAGCAGTCAAACAACATTATTACTAAATATACTTATCATTTGCAACTATGTTGCAAGTATAAATGCTAGAACTTGCTGTGTATATAACTAAATTAGAAACCCGTTCAAAAGCATTTACTTCACTGGAAATCTTTAAAATTGTTCTGCGTATTTTAATAAATAAACTCTAGACGAAAAAATAAAATGTCTGCATATTGATACAACAGTAATAATATTTTTTGTGAATACTAATTAGATATTATGAATATCAGAAAGTAGATTTAAATTTAAGCCTTCACAGTTCCTATTATGGCAATTTTATTTCAAAAAGTTTATTATTTATTTCACATTATTCTCTTTTTTTATTACTTATGGGGCATTATATGAACCTCTAGACGCAAAAGAACACAAAATATGTAAAATAAATTAATTTTGAAAGTGAGTCTGGAAGTGAATGATAGATAGGAGAAGAAATTAGTAGCTATAGAGAATGAAAAATAAGTAATGAAGTAGTTGAGGATAAACTATGATACAAACGATGGACGATAAAAAATAATTAAGTTAATATGCTACCACTCTATACACCTATTTATGGGTGTGGCACTCTTCCTGTATGATAAATTTTTTCGCATGAAGTGCGAACATGTCACGGCTTCTAAAAACGTTATAAAACAGAGAACTTCAGTGGTATAGTTACAAAATGCTGAGGAATAGCAACTTATGAACTTGCGGATCTCATAATATTGATTCTAAGTCAAATTTACATAAATAAATAGGCCCGTAGTAACGTATTGCAGATCAAAAGATATTCAGTTCGATTTCCAGAATTTTCACAACATAATATCTTTAGGGACTGATATCTGCTTTAAGAAGATTGTCATATTCAGCAATAGAAGATATATTTATTTTTTAAATGCCTGATGTTTCCTAATCAACTTTAAAAATCTGTTATGACCAGCAAATAATCTCCTGCTTAAAAATTGTTAAAAGGCAAAAATAGAAAAAAATTTACATAGAAATTGTAGCTAATATTATTCTCCAAAATTTACTCAGATATTTCCAAAAAATCTGATAGGCCAACATTTCCGGTTGATGGATTGCTATTATATCGAATCAGCTCGAAATTAATATTATAAATATGAAATTTGAAAATGATATCCATTATATTTTGAATTATTGTGATCACAAACAGAAAACACCATGAAATTTTGTTGTTATATTGTAACTATAGCAAATTGTTTGTTTTTCTTTTTACTTGTCAAATAAATGTTAAAATTAATAAATATAAATATCTCGAATTGAATAATTCAGCATGTTTAAAGATATAAAATACCAGTAAAAGTAAAAAAACCTGTAAGTTTCTTGCTTCTGCAACTAATTATCCGGCTAAATATGCCTTCAATATGTTCAAAATTTGCATGTAAAAGCTAGCTTCAATTTAATCGCGAATAAACAACTAGATTCTGTTTAATCACTTATCTAAAATGCATAACAATGTAAAATTAGACATTCTGATTGGTCAAATTTGTAATGAGTGAAATAATCAATAGTTATATCACGAGTGCTAAGAATTTAATCGATTAAATTTGACATGTCTAGCTTATGCAAAAAAATTTGCTTAAAAAGTGTTTGAGTACATAATAATTTGAAAAAATCCCGAGACCACAGGTCGAGGGATTTTATCTTAAATTATTATGTACGATAACACTTTTTTAAAAGCAAAATTTTTTAAATAAGCTAGACATCAAATTTAATCGGTTCAATTCTTTAGCACGAGGGGTATATGTCAAGATTATTTCATGAATTTATAGCATAAACTTCAATATTTGCCAAAGAAATTGAACTTAAACATTGATTCTGACACATGTTCACATAAATAAATCGGTACACTCATAAACAAAAAGCACCATAAAATTATGTTGTTGTAGTGTAACTATAGCAAATCGATTGTTTTTCTTTTTACTTGTCAAATAAATGTCAAAAATTTGTGAATAAAAATAGCTTGACTTGACTAATTCAGCATGTTTAAAGAAATAGAATATCAGTAAAGGTAAAAAACATGTAAGTATCTTGCTTCTGCAACTAATTATCCGGTTAAATATGCCTTCAAAATGTTCAAAATTTGCATATAAAAGCTAGCTTCAATTTAATCGCGAATAAACAGCATGGTGCTTTTTATTCACTTATCTAAAATGCATAACAATGGAAAATGATACATTCTGATTGGTCAAATTTGTAATGAGTAAAATAATCATATTTATTGGTACAAAATACAGAAAAAAGTTTAACATAAATTCATAAATCAAATATTTACTGAGAAATATTT
This sequence comes from Poecilus cupreus, assembly GCA_963942605.1. Classification (NCBI taxonomy): domain Eukaryota; kingdom Metazoa; phylum Arthropoda; class Insecta; order Coleoptera; family Carabidae; genus Poecilus; species Poecilus cupreus. Next base: position 4,816,451 of record OZ012726.1, on the reverse strand, counting down.
TAAAAATCTGATAGGCCTTCAAGTAATATACCACCATCGGTTGTTCCTCTTACCTTAAACGTACTTATCCTAATCGAAATATTTGAGCTTACATATATGTGTAGGAGGTAAACAAATTAGGTTGTACCCGCCACTGGTATCGAAATAAGGCCCACTAGGCAATCTAATACACGGACAAGGGCGGGAGGCGGGGGTGGGATTATAAACGGAAGGACCGGGGAAGTAGTACCTATGTAGCGCGCACAAACTGTCAAACTTCATAATAACACTCCAACTAATTAAGTACTGAGAGCAGAAGCAATAAAAATTAAAACAGTATATTAAAGAATTAATAAGTCTGTGCAGGGAAAGAGCATTTGAATAAGCTAATTGGTTTTTAGAGTCGCAATATCCCGGTAATTTCACACGGGCCAAGGAACTCCGCCGCGCCGATCCAGGCCCGGATTTATCGAGATTAGGACGGGAGATTGCGGGCCGTATTCGGATTGTTTATCATTTCGTAATTAATTTAATTATTTCTCCACTGGGTTCAAACGATGACTGCTGAGCCAACAAGAAAAACTTCAATCCAATTTCGTCGGATTCCGACCCGACCATTCAGATTATTTGCAGATACAACTGTCCCGCAATTCGTTTTGTAATTGCTTATAATCTTTTTGGATTCGAATTTTAGATTAATAATTATTTTTCTTTATTTGAATGTTTATTAATTACCCTTGATATAGTATATCGACTATTATGTAACATACAATTTAGTTTTTTTCATAATTGGGAAAAATGGTGGAGTCGCCCAAATTGATAAATATAAGAGAAAGCACAAATTTCAATTAAATTAAATTAGTAATAGTTATTTACGTTATAAGTCCGGTAAACGAATTTATAGTAATGGACAAATGTAGTACAACGGTTCATTTTCTACCTGTGTTGTATTGTTGACGAAAGTTTGCTTTCTTAATTTCTTAAAAAGAATCAGGTCGTCTTAGTTTTAATAAAAATATTTAAAAAAGATGAATCAATTTTGTTTTTTCACGTCTTACCAGGAAACATCACCGTTCTTCTCCCGAAATAGTAAGGAAAATGTGCTTTTCCCCTCTAAAGAGGAAAATATGTAAAAGTGTTACCGATATGAATGTTATTTATATAAAAATTATAAAAAAAATTCTAATTTCATTGGAAATCCTTATTTTTGTGATATACATACCTTAAATTATCTTACAATTATGTCCTATATTTTCCTTTTTCTAGACTAAATCACAATTTGACAACTTTAATTTAGATTTAAGATTGGTTCATTGGTAACATTGCTACACCGCCTTGAGTCTGATAACCTAACTTTTAAAGTGTCAGTTGTGTTGTCCAAGTGTATTTTAGGTCCAAGCAAATCATTTTTAGAAACATGTCGTAAAAAAAATGTCTAATACGAGAGGAAAGCCTTGCTTCCACTCTCGGTCGAATTGACTCGAGTGGGAAAAAGGAGCGATTTCCTCTCTAGTTTGACAAATAACTATTTGTTTGTTCTAACAATACTGTCCCAGTTACCGGAATGAAACATGCAAATGTTAAACAATATGAAATAAAATGCATTAACGTTATCCTGCAATCCATATTTTTTTTATATTTCAAAAATCTGTGTCTGTGTTTGAATGTTTAATACTTACAATTACACAATTATATATGTTTGTTAATTATACAGAACATATATTTCAGTTATTTGTATGTTCTTCAAACAAATATGATTATGAAATATTTTATACTACAATCATATAATTGAGTTTTTCTTAAAATTGGAAGCAGGTATAAGAAAATTGCGCAGAACATCTTTCATCTAAATTATTATCACGGTTGAACCTATATTTAAAATATAATGGGTGCAATTCACACCTCTATACTAAGGGCTACTAACTAGGGAATTTGAAGATTTAACACTGTTGCTATAAAAAAATCAACAACCTTTTCAAAGAAACAGTGCCAAATTTTAAAATGCCCTAGTTAATAGCTCTTAGTATAGACTTGTGAATAGCACCCATTGAGATTAATGTTATGTGTGTCTCAATTTCAACTATTTTTTTTATTACCACAAAAATCTAATCAGCTCTGCTTACTTAATTGAAACTTCACAATTGGTAAACTGTTTAAAAATTAGTCAGAGGAAATATATTTCTACAGAGATAAGTCCTTTAATGTATTCACAACTTTTGGGACTGCTGTATTCTGTTCTCCTTTTAAACGAATGAATTTTGTAAATTTATTAATTTTAGACATTATTTACCACATTTTACACAGACTTACAGTTGAGATATTTCCAGCTGGGTCAATATTAAATTATCAAAGCTAAACCCCAATTTTAGAAGCCTCATTTCTCTTAAACTCAAATAAATTCGTATCCTAAATAAACAAAAGGATTCTTTATAAATAAATAGTATAATGAACATTTTCACCAATTATATTTTGGTTATTCTCGTTGTATTACATTTACAAAATTATCTATAAATTAAAATACATCATCACATTATTTACCCACTTTGTAGGTAGTACTCTGCTTTTGTGGTTTTCGTTAATATATTTTTTCTTCAAAAGTCATAAAAGTACGTTATAAGTATCTCCTAGACAACTCTTTTACACCGGCAGAGGACAGAGATAAATATGAAAAATAGTAAGGATGTACTTCAATAATTTTATAGTTCAAAGTTAAACAAATAAACGAAAATAACAAAACAGCATTATCCACGGCAACTAGTAATGCTCGAAAAGACAGAATATTTGTTGAAGTTTTAAGCATTTTTTAATTACTTATAATTCTACATTTTATGCTTGAAGAAAAAATAACATGTGTTATTTTTACCTGCTAAAAATTTTGTGGATCTCTGGAGTAACGGTTTCTCAAAAACTACTAAACTGAAAATGTTTATATTTTGTATTTTTAATTCCATACCCTTTAGAAGAGTTGATTAGTTTTTGGTGTTAATCCAATAACCGATACTGGTAGTTTACTTGAAGCCCTATCAAGTTATTTTAAATATCTCAGTAAATTATAGTTTAACGAAAATTTTATTATTAGAATAATGTTTAAAATATTATTATCTACAATTATTGTTTGAAATATTTTCCTTTTGTCTGTCACCATTTACGAATTACAATACGTTAAAGAAAAATTTTATTTTGATATTTTCGTTTAAATCTGCTAACCTGTGTTTTTTTAAAAAACAAAACAACGGTTGAAAAATGTCGTTTTTTGACATGTGACATAATTTTTTGAAGGGATGAGCGTTTCTTGATAGATTTTTTATTTAAATAAGAAACATAATTTATCAGTATATTAGTTAATTCGTGTAATGGATCACTTTAATATAATTATTTTCCGCTAATAAAATATGTAAATATTTTTATTAATAGCAAATCTCAAAGAAAATAAAACATACAACGCCTACTGACGTAAATAATGAATGCTAATTGCATAATTAAATCATAATAAGCCGTATTTAAATGTGTTTCACTCATGAATAATGATAATGAAATTCTGCAAGCAACATTATTTTATCTGATTTTAATATTCCTTTTGAAAGATAAGCCACTTCAATATGAAACACGACCAACAATTTGTCGTTTTGCTTGAGAGAAGTAAAGAACAATTTCTGTAATATTGGTTTTCATTCCATTTCAATTTCATGTACAGCAAAATTGCATGTGCCTGTGGGTATGATTTCCTTGGCACAGTTTTAAGGAAAACAAATGCCTAGCGGTGCTTTATAATGCGAACGAGTAAGTTTGGAGTATCTTGAAGTACATTGCACCTGATATGAACTTATCTACTCATAGTCGTAAGTAGTTTTCAAACTTGTTGAGCGAGCGTTCTTTCATATTTTATGAAAGGAGATTATCCGGCGGTGAAGATTTTCTTAATTCATGAATTCGAGATTTTTAGCCGTTAATTTCAACTTTTAATTAATAGATTACTGCATTTTCTCGTCTATATACTTAATTTTAACTATTTTGAAAATGCTATACCAAGTATTAGTTGCGTACAAAAAGTAAATAAGCACTAAATTATTGTTGAATTTAATAGTTATTTACTTTACAAGTGGGCAAATTAAGCAATTACCCACGAGAGAAATTTTAGCACACGAAGCCGAAGGCTGAGTGTGTTAATTTTATCGAGTGGGTAATTCCATTTTGCCCACGTGTGAAGTATAACGTTTTATCCAACACCTCTTAATAAATGAAAAATTTATTAAAGAAATATTATTTGACAGTGATATATGCTTTAAATTTTTAAATTAAAGTGTCAATCGAAGTAGTTACCAAGGTGTTGTGTGTTATTATTATTGTTATAAATAAAAAAATACTCACTAGTGAATTTCCTCAAAATTATACCCACTAGTGGGAAATCTGTTACTTTGCTTGTTTAAAATCGCCATAGTTATAGAGCATTTATTGAGAGGTGTTGGATAAAATAATTTATTAATTACTAAACAGAATAAGATTGCACATTAACTGAAATTTTCATTGGGGTGTACAAATGTAAATTTCAAAATTTTTTTTTGTCTTTTTGGCAGTACTTGAGTAAATACGTCTGAATATAATTCTGCACATAGGAACCCAGAATCATATCACTTAAAAAAATTGTTCTGATCTTACAATGGGAAAATGTAGTACTCAATTTATTTGTATCTTAAATTTTATTATTTTAAAGAATATTTTAAGTATAATTAAATATATAAATATTTATCGTCTATACAATTTGATTTAAAATTTGTTAATTTTGCGGTTGATTAGTATTACTAGTTAATATTGGCAATTAAGTTGTAATAACAATTGGAACAAATGTGAGAATTTGTTAAATTAAAATTTTGTCTATTCTGAATTTTTTACAAGAAAAATAGTTTTTTTTAATTGTTTGTTGGATTTATAAAATGTAATATTTAGACTCATCAATAATAATAAGTAAATTTAGCTAACTTATCAATTTGAAATTGTTAAAGAAAGTTTGTATCTTTGTAACAACAATTTGTTATAATAACTATGATTTATTATTCTGCTTCATTATAATTACAAAATATTTAGTCAAAAGTAAATAAATGTTAATAATTACTATATTCACCAACATATTTAGTTACTAAATACACTAGAATAATTTGTTACTTGCTAACCAATTTGAAACTTGTTAAATGTTATGGATCGTGTGTTAAATTTTGTCAATTTAAAATAAATAAATAAATTTTTTACTGTGTAAATATTTGTTACAATTTTTATATTCCGTACTCCATATTTTATAATTTTTAATTTGAATATAATTTCTTGCTGAAGATGACTTATATTTTAGGCCTAATAAATATATTATAATATTATACAATTGTTTATTTTGATTGATCCTTGAGACCTACCAATAAAACTTCGTTGAATATTTTAAGGAAAAATAACAACTGAAATAATATAAAAAAATCACTAACATAAAGATTTCATTTGGTCCAAAGGTATTTTCTGGTGCAATAAATACTGTTTTTGAATCTGAGGACAAGAAAATATAGAAAAATGTTTCTTATAAAAATTGAAGGTAATATTATTCTACATCTTTTTGATTCCAATGAAATTAACTCTAACTCATTTATTTACTAAGATATGCCCAAAAACTCTGTTAGGCCTTTAAATAATCTACCACTCACTGTTGATGAATTGTTGCCCAATACCTAATCAATTCGTAACATAAACATAATACCTCCCTTACACATATGTATGTGCGGGAGGTAAAAATTATAAAATTTAAGATATAAATAATGGTGAATTAAACAATTTTCCTTTATATTATTTCAAGTGAGCCAAATGATATTATTCGGGGCATATAAAATAGTTAAAATGAGTTCTAAGGATATTAAAATGAACGTATTGAGGAAAACCCTATTCACATAGAATTTTTTCACTTTTCACCTTTGCTGGTAAGTAAAAATACTGTCTTATCATTTTTCTTAAAATTCTCTGCAAATAATTTTCGCCAAATTAGTCTTCAGTTATAAAAACCCTTAGAATACAAATGACTTATTAAAAAAGCGTTAAAATAATCCGCCAGCCTAATAGTAGGTGAAGAATAGCGTAGTGGAGAACAGATTATGTCAATATATTTCGAATTTTTCATTAATCGCGTCTGTGGAGTCTTGGCGCACAAGGCACAAATTTACCATTCATTAATCTTTCGTGTCTCATTCTTCAAAATCAGTGTCTTCGTACAATTTTTCAGTTACTTCAGTAATTGATTACCCTTGGATATTCCTGGGCGGTTACTGCTTTCGAATGATGCCAAATTATCGGGATTTTTTAAACTTTTTCCTTCTAATATATTACTTTTATTTGTATTGGCATATTTGCTTATTTAGGTAAAAGTATAACAGAATATTTGAAACATATAATTGAGTATTGATTTCCGCGAGAATTCTGTCAGCAGGAAATAAATTAATTTAAAATGTAGTATATTATTTCTGATATTTCTTACTGTCATTGATGAAAAACCAAATACATTACTCCAATACAAATATTTCTAATAATAATGTGGCTTTCTCGAATTAAATAAAGCGATTGACAGTGTTCTTCGAGAGACTATGTGGGATGTACTTGTAGAGTACGGTGTGGATGGTAATTTGTTGGGAGCGATTCGAGCGTTGTATGAAGGAAGTGAGACTGCGGTGAGAGTTGATGGTAGATTGAAAGATTGGTTTCGTATAGAGATGGTGTAAAACAGGGCTGTGGAATGTCTCCTTAGTTGTTTAATTTGTATATGGATGTGTTGTTACGAAAGGCATTGAATGGAACAGATGGTGTACGTATTGGTGGACGTATAGTGCCTGCGTTAGCTTATGCGGATGATGTTGTTGTGTTGGGTGAAACTGCGGAGCAATTGAGAAGAATGATTGTGAGCATAAATGAAGTAGGGAAAGGTTTAAATCTGCTATTGAATGTCGATAAATGTAAAGTGTTGATGTTTGAGAAGAATGATTTGGTGACTGGTTGTAATGTTTCAGTAAATGGTGTGAGACTGGAACAAAGGAATGAATTTGTATATTTGGGTAGTATGTTTTCGAGGGATCGACGTATTGACCGCGAGATTCAAATGCGGGTGTCTGCACGGGGCAAGGTATTGGGTGATCTGGGTACATTTGCTCGAAACCTGAATGTATTTGAATGTTAGTGCCTACATTGATATATGGTTCCGAATGTTGGGTGTGGATGAAGAAGCATGAACGACGTATAACTGCTGTAGAAATTAGATATTTGAGAGGAGTGTGTGGGTATATGGACGTGATCGTATCCGGAATACATTGGTGTATGGTGAGTGTGAGATTGAGAAGAATGCTGTTAAGAAAGTGGGAGTGAGTCAGTTGAGGTGGTTTGGACATGTTGAGCGAATGCCGAATGAAAGATTGGTGGAACTAATATATATGGGTGAAATTCAAGGTGAATGATTTCGGGGGCGTCCGAGGAATAAATGGTTGGGTATGATTGATGGTTTGTTGCGTGAACGAATGATTCCGAGTGTGAAGAATAAACGAGCATGTATGAATCGCACTATGAATGTAGACGAGACGAAAGTTTTGCGTCAGGATAGAAATGTTTGGAGGAGATTGACTGTTGGTTGACTCTGTTTCTAAGTTCGAGCTACCCCACTGAGTGGAATATAGCATGATGTTATGTATGTATGTATAATAAAGTAGCAAGATACTAATAAGTTGTTATGTATAATTTATTTTTATTTCTCAAAGAAATTAAGAATGCGGAATTACTTATCAACGCAAATAGTTCACAATGAAAGTAAAAATGTGAAAATTATAGGTACTTAGCATCTAATTAACTACATAATTACGAAAGGTGTTCGCATGTAATATTTAAATGATGTTTGTTGATCCTCTTGCAAAAACGCAGGTAATGATAGAGAGTAATTCAATTGCATCAAATGGATACCAAAACACAATTGTCACCAAGCTCTAGAATGGCCGATGCTTCGCTATGCTGCATTTGTCAACAAATTAGTTTGCTCATCAATTACGTCGCATGAACTGCCATGGGAAGAACAGAACGTGTTGCTACTGTTGCTGCCGACCAGTGGCGTACACTGACAAAAATGTTTTCTTGGAACAAGCAGATTCCTCTTAAATAAAGAGAAAAATTGATTTCAATAGAGCTAATCCGATTTCGTTTCCATTGGAAATTTTTGTAGGTTTAATAAATATTTAATTAATTAATTTAGTTTTGAAGGAACATATTGAAGTATTCAACTGGCTCACTACGGAGACGAAGTAGTTTGAATGGAAGTAGTTCAAATTAATAATGATATCGTTTTAAATGAAAACGTTTTGTTGAAAATTAAATGCTTCTCTTTTATTATTTTTAAAAACAAAATTATAAATATATTCATTTTCTTTCAATGCAGAAAAAAGAAGATAAATAAAATTTATATTCCAAATTAATATTTATTTTTTGATTGAACCAAATTATTTTGTAAGAAATAAAATTTTCTTCAACGAATGCTTACAAAAGGAAAACTGAAAATATTCATGAAACAAGAAGTTATTTTTTTGAGTGTTGCATGAACATTTTGACACAATATAAAATTATAATCAAAATAATAATAAAAACTACATATAGTCTTATAAAAGTACGATATTTTCAATATGAAATTAAAATTTATTTATTTAAATCGTCGTTGAAATATTTTAGTTTTCATATCATCACGTTTTTGTTCTATCTACTTTCAAATCTTCTGTCTTTGCAAAACAGATATTCCTCTTGTATATTTAAATATCATAATTATAAATATTTCCTTGGAAATCTTGTTAAATAATCCTTGGAAACTTCGCTCCAATATTTCTTAAATTATTCCCTCATTTATTCCTACAAATTCTCTCTAAATGTTTCTGAAGGTTGCCCTCAAATATCCTCAATCATTTTTTATATTTTCCCTAAAATTCTCTTTGAAAAAATCAGCAAGAATATTTACTTTAAATATTCCCTCATCCGTCGCGACGTAAAATTAGTAGAGCTTAAAGTTGATCTCATATTTATAGATCATACAGTTTACAAATATTTAAAATAAAACTATAGTTTCTAAGATTAAAAAAATATTAATATATTAATAGAAAATCATTGAAATTTACGTACATACCTCTAAATATATATCCTACCAAAATTACGTCACGTATCCCTTCTCCTAATTAGAGAATAGGTAATTAATAGAAAATAGTAAACATATGGGGTAAATAGCTCCGTGGTAACGTGTCGGACTGTGGATCGTGAGATCCCCAGTTCGAATCCCACTGCCGACAGTTACAAATTTAAATTTACCCCTGTGGTTCCCCCTCCACTAACATCCTTGGGGGCTATGATTTGACGGCTGGTAACCGCACTTCATACGAAAAAATATATCACCTACCGAGATCTGCGTAAGCAGAGTGCCACACCCGTAATGGGTAAAAGGCGTGATGATATAATATAATAGTAAACATACATATATTTAAAAATACAAGAATTTTTCATGTTTAGAATCATGAATCATATAGCACAAGATCGAAATAAGATATAACATTTAAATATAGAAAGAAGTGTGCAGAACTTATAATATAATAAATAAACAATAATTGGGTAAAAGTTCTGTAAAATATTTCTTAAAATAACAACGTTCCGACAGCAGTGTAAAATATTTTACCTGAATAAGGTAGCATTTTGCTGTCGAAACGTCCTTATTTTAATAAATATTATATAGAACTTATACCCAATTATTGTTTAATTATGCAATTATGCAACATTAATTATTCTGTGTCATTAATATATTAATATAGATATCAGCTACACAAGGTGGTGCCTTAGACGACGCAGCATAGGGATATCTATGGTAATCTTAGTGTGCAATTATTTGCTCCCCTAATTATTTTAGAGAAAAAGTTCATGTAAATTTTATTTAGATTATTTTTTGACGTTTCTTTAAACCAATCAAATGCTTTATTGTATGTCACGTGTCTGCGTTTTAACCAATCCTGTCATTATTATACTTGTGATTATTCCCGGCAATTTTCTCTGTAGCTTTTTTGTTTTTGTTGACAGATGTCAGATGTCAGATAGATATCATCAACACAAGTAAAAATGAGCAAAAAAGATAGATTTAGTGACGTGCCTGATGATGAAATCAAAAAATAATCTAATTAAATACAACTCGGAGTTCGATAAATTAGAAAATAATTCTCCAGTATCTTTCTCAAACTTGTCGCCATTTGGCAATAGCCACTCAAGCCCTACGGGCTTTCGTGGCTATTGCCTGGCAACAAGTTTTCGAAAGATCTGTCAAATTATTTTCAATTTATTCTCACTCTCTTGTTATATTATTACTGAGAAAAAATTCCACATCTATTGATATTGTTCATAAATTTCCATTGTTCGATTTCCCCTCTTCCGAACAATTGAAATTTATGGACAATGGTATCAATAGATGAAGAATTTTTTTCTCTAGATAAAATCCAAATAAACTTTTGCTGTAAAATAATTGCACACTAAAAATGTACCATTGAAATTCCTATGCTGCGTCGTCCGAGGCACCATCCTGTTTATTACCGTACTGTTCTAGATAAAATGCATTTTATTTGGTACAGTAAGGTGGTGTATAAAACGGTATCCTTACTAATACATTAATGATGGGCAAATATATGTTGTATTTTAGCAGAAACTCATTTTATAAATAGTTCGATTACGACCGTATTGAAATAAAGTAAATAACGTCTGATCTTCAGTTCAAATGCCAAAAGAACTGGCCCCACTTTTAACTTTACTTTTGTGGTTGGTTCCCTTCCACTAATGTATTTGAGGACTGATAATTGCAAAATCAAAGTGTCATATCACAATGGAAGAATGCGTTGATGATATATTTTATTTATTTTATTTAGCGCGAACTTTATGCACTAGTCTATTTCTCTATTATTGATTAAATATCTAAAGGGTTCTGTTTTATTTTCAATTGATAATTGAGCAATTTTAGCGATACAAATCTACTTCTCTCCAGGGTTAATTAACTATTTATTATTTGTAAAATACATATTTCATTAGAAAAGATAAACACAAGTTTTATAAATCCAAGCAGTAGCTTTGTTTAATAGAACTTTTGTTAGTTTAAGCGTTTAAAGTAAATAGAAAATGTATTCGACTGCGAAAATGAGAGCTTTATTTGATTCATCCCACAGTGTGGAACTGAAATATTTTCCACATGACTATTCTAGTGGTTCTCTTTAGGTCGTAATAATTTTCTAACTCTGGTTGTCTTGGTTTGATGATTTCATGCGCAAAAGAACGTATGCTGATTACTTTTACGTCAAAGAATAGTTAGAATTATTTGATTAAGACATATTTTTGGTAGACAGACTCCTTACACTACAGTGATTTCAAATACATTCATTCAACCAAATTTGAAACTGTAAGTGGATTAGATCTACGAAATTTTAAATGTATAATGTATCTCTAATGTATGTATGAGTAATTTATTTAATGTTATAAACTACACTTCGACCATAATTTGATACAAAATATTGATGGGCTAAATAGTTCCATAGATCATGAGATCTTCAGTTCGAATCCCGTACTCGGCAATAGCAATTTGTGAACTGGTTCTCAGAATAAGTACTAAATTTTGGATAATCTTGAATGCGTGTTTATCCTTTATTAAATAAGTAAAATGAAATTTGTTTACAGATTCAGATGCTAAATTCTCTTCAACTTCTATTGGAAACATTATTTTTTTACTAAAATGATTACGGGAGCAGGAAATATATATATATATATATATATATATATATATATATATATATATATATATATATATATATATATATATATCAAATAATTGTGAGGTGTCAAAAATATGTGTCGTTTCAAATATTTTAAAAGCAATATTTGTATTAGAAAGTTTCAAAAACTAGATATTAATTAGTACCTATTTTAAAAAAATCATAATAATTACAATGAGAACAAAAAATAAAACAATATTAACATCTATATGTCAAATAATTATCAAAATACAGTCATACGCAAGGAACAAATCATACGTGTTCAGTTGGTTTTATATGCATAAGAAAGTAGTGTGGTGCCCACACCAGATTTTTTTAATTTGTCCCGACTTTTCGCGAAAAATATCTGGGCTCCCTAAATATAGAAATAAAGAAAAGACAGCTGACGAAATCAAAACATATTGTGTTTCAAGTTTTGCTCACTGGGGTGACATTACCTACTCTTATTGGCCGTAAATAAATGACGTAGCTATGACGTACAAAGAGAATGATTTCAAATTAAAAACCGTTTTTGAAGTTATATTTTGAAAACTAAAAATTTGTAGGGCGTAAAGTATTATCAAACATAAATCTACAGTTTTATTTATTCTCAAAAAAAAAATCGAAAATGTGAAGTGACCCTATTTCAATTGTTATCACGAAAATGAATGTGGAAAGCACCTCAACCGCTTGCTGACCTTGACTTGAGTCCACATTCAAATTGAGTTTGTAGAACACGTCAGAAAAATTCGTCCGAGTATTTTTCAATTCACTCGGGGTGTATTTGGTCCGGGGTGCCCCAAGGGACGCCACGCCACTGGGTTCCACAGCTGAACTGACCAGCGCTTGTTTGGCACGGCGGGGTGCAGCGACGGAGAGGGGTTGTTGACAGAGTTACGTGGCCGGCTTTGAGCCACTGTGGTATGTCCGAAAACAAAAGTCCTGCCGCGAATTCTCCTCAGCCTATTTACTGAGGCGATGGGAACGAACCACGTTTTACTTTTCCTTTCTAGGCTTTCAGCGAGGTTTGCGCGCTTCCGGAGAGTTCCAGTTACTGATTCTATTCTAATGAATTGAATAAACTTTAATGAAATGGACTTAATAATTTTAGTGGGGCACACTGACCGAGATCGCTTTTCGTTTGCCTCATGAATCATGAATGAAATATTTACGAATTACCGACAGATGTAACTCGGATTCATTTCTGTTTTGTAAAACAATAAGGGGATAAATTAACCATATCAAATATTTTACACAGTTTTCAGGTATTTTTTTGGTTGTTCAACTGAAAACCCAGAATGGAGAATTTAAGCCATCACATATTTCGAATAACCGTGTATAGAAAATATATCTTCATTTGATATTATTTTTAAATATAGGGTGCAGAATTAAAATTAATATTTTCAGAAAAATGGCCAGGGAAAATTAAACAAAAAAGAAGCAAAATATAAATATTGCATTGAAACCCTTTACTCCAAATTTCAAATTTACATCTGGTATACAGGGTGTTCAATTTAAGTGTGCCATTATTACTATTTCGAGAACTATATGAGGTAAAGGGTTGGTTAAATTAACAAAAAATTAAATTTTACAAGACTATTATAATACGCAAAAAAAATTCTCAAGTAGTTCACAAAATACGGAAAACAACTTTCTATTTTTCAATAGAATTTTTTCTGAACGCAATGATATAAGCTTATAACACTCGCATCATAAATAATTAATAAATGAAAAGATTTTTGGTGTCAAGCCTTGTAATAGATATTTACGATATAAGTGGGATAAGAGCATTATTAATATTATCACATTAAGTATATTAATAATGTATTATCACACATATATTGTACAATATTAGATCTATGTCCGCCAAAAATTAAAAAAAAAAGAAATTAAAAATCTGACTTAAACTTTTTGACAAGTAGAAAAATAATCCAAGTTGTAAAAATGTTTTTAATCTATGACGTCCACAATTTGACATTAAGTAATAATGTAGTTATTTTTTACAATTTTTTTTAAGTATTTCGTGAAAATGAGTGATTTATAAAATATTTTGTCAGATATAAAAGAACAAGCTTCAAAAATTATTAAATAATTAAATATTAATAATTTAAAGAATTGCAAAGATTGTATTATCAACATTTATACTAAATAGTACGTTAATGAAAACGAATGCGATAATGAAGCTCTTAACTCACGCAAAATGTGTGGGATAAGTGACATTTAACTCACTAGCGTAGATAAAATATTAAAATTCAATGTTTCAGAACACTACACGTAATTAAGTAACTAAGTAACTTAGTTACTGTTTGTGTTTGTTTGTATATGATGTTTACTTATTTTTCCTAACTAATAATTATGTGTAGTATTTCAAGGCGTTGAATTTTAATGAAATTTTACAGAATTAAATATAATAATAATAATGTATTGTCGGCTTTCAACCATACATTACAGCCCTAATACATCTATATGACCCTTTATTTTATAAAAATTGTACCTTTCAGAATAAAAGTTACACACTAAATAATGTTTCTATAACAGTAAATTTATTTTTGTATTTAACTAATGAAATTCCCTGGCAACCTTACGATATACAAGTACGTTTACGTTCTAATAACACATTTCCATAGCATATAATTTTGCTAATTCATGGATAGTTATTCAATAATTTACCTTCAAATTTGTATGCAAACATTTATTAAATATTCAGCATTATTAGTATTATGATACAATCGCATATTTACAATCTGTAATACGAGTATTATGGACTATTGTTATTGAGGCGTATTTACCGTATATTAATATTATTTAATAATAATGATAATAATTATTTATTCATCGGTAAGCAAGTACACATACATGCACGGTACGCCGGAACAAAAATAAATTCGTGAGGAAGTACTTAAAATATTTGTTGTATACGATAAAAAGCTTTCAGTTATACCTAAATAATTTTTTGTATCCTTTATAATTCCTCTTTCAGATATGAGGAAGTATAAGAGTGCAGTACAAATAAAATTATAATACTCTTACCTTAATCACTGCAGTAATTACTGACAGTTGCAGATGAAATGTTCAATTGCATTGCTGTCACTGTGTTCACTGCATTCCACGTTTACTGGAAAGTAAAGTAAAGTAAATAAAATAACTTCAATGCATATAAAGTAACAGTTGCTGTAATACCTTAATTCATTAGCAAAATAATGTACTAGTTTCACAACAATTCACAAAATTATCACTGATTTTTGTTAACAGTTATCACTACACACATCAAGTAAAACGTTTGAGCAACTACTGTCTAGCACTCAATCAGAGAGTTCGAACGAAGCAGAACAGTCGTTTGTCCAAACAAGTCAAATCATTTCAAGCATATTCTTGCTTCCAAGTATAAAAGATTATTTTAAGTATTGTAAATACAGACACAATCTGTAGAGGGCAGCGCATAATATTCCGCGAAATAATTAACATTTATAAATATTATACCTCTGAATAAATGCTCTATAACTATGGCGATTTTAAACAACGAAAGTAACAAATAACTCACTAGTGGGTATAATTTTGAGAAAAGTCACTAATTAGTAATTTTCTATTTATAATAATAATAACACACAACACCTTAGTAACTACTTCGACAGAAATTTAGAAAATTTAAAGCATATGTCGCTGTCAAATAATATTTCTTTAATAAATTTTGCATTTATTAAGAGATGTTGGATAAAACATTATACTTCACACGTGGGCAAAGTGGAATTACCCACTCAATAAAATTATAACACTCTGCTTTGTGCGCTAAAATTTCTCTCGTGGGTAATTCCTTACTTTGGCCAATTGTAAAGTAAATAACTATTGTTTACATCTGCTCACCCATATTATTCTTCTTGTAAATAAATATTATTTTATACAAATATTTTACATGCTGCAGAATTGAAATATAGAATATCAATAATATTTTTTTAATATTCATTTTAAAACAATAACATAAATACAAAAATTGTTAAGCATTTTAGAATGCATGCAATATGGTCCATTTGGTTATCTAAATAAATATTAATTACAAAAAATTGTAACACGGCCATGGAAAATTAAACAAAAACGAAAAATATTTGACAGTTCATAAAACAGATATAATAGTTATTTGTGTATCAAGTGCGGATAGAGCATTGTTTGTTGCACGCGGCGAGAAATTGTTGATCGAGGCGAAGCCGAGATCAACAACTCGACAAGTGCACCGAACAAGCTCTATCCGACGAGATACACACAATATTTTTTCTACAATCGTTGCACAATGTCAAACTGTAGAAAAAAATTAATTTTCAAAATTATATTTGGTCACTCCTATAACAATTCAGTGAAATTGTAGTTACCCATGTCACCGTAATCATGACAACGTTTATGAACAAAATAAACATTTTCAAAGAAATAATATTTTGACACATGGAGTATATTTGACATATGGAGTACATTTGACATAAAGTCTACAGAGTGAATACGTTTATGGTGATTAAGTTGAAGTGTATGTACGTATATGCCAACTGTATTTGCAATAGCAAGGTTATTACCAGAAAAATTCAATGCATCATTTACTCTTTTACCTAATTTATTTTTGTTTTGTTTTTGTCGCACTAGTGCGACAATATGTCACTTTGTCGCCCTAGAGCGACAATTTTGAATATTTCCTAACCAAAAATGGAATAACAATGTCGATATTGTGCAACGATTGTAGAAAAAATTATTTATTACAGTGTTGTATTATTTTTGTAGAATGAGTTTATTGCATGCAATTAATTTTAATCAACTTTTGTACGAATAGTTAAAAATATACAGCAATTAAAAAAAAAACTATGGAATAATGTACGCTATATTTCAATTATACACCCGATATATTATGAAATAAATAGCTCAGTGGTAACACATCAGAATGTGAAACTTAAAATCCCCAATTTGAATCCCACAACCTACAGTTGCCATTTAACTTAACCCCTGTGATTATCTCTAACCTAAGTGGGCCGTTTTTGTCAATTACCAAAATCTGCGAAAGCGGAGGGGCACACTCAAAATAATGTAACAAATATAGTTCTCGAATCGAAAAACTACCAACTCAGACGAAAAAATCGAATAGAAAACTATGATGAAAAAGCACGTTCTGACCTATTTTTTCATACAAGTTGCTAACTTCATATAGATGTAACAAATTAAAATTTTGACGCTTGTTGTTTGAAAAGCTGAAAAATTTGCAATCAAAGCTGAAAATCAGTATTTTTAAATAGTTTCTGAAACATGAAATATATTTTTTATTTATTTCACATATAAACAAATGTAATGTACTTATGGCAGAATAATTTCTTGAGTTATATTTTATTAGTTTTTAGTTTTGGTAGAAGTGACTGAAGCCAATTTCATAAATTCAACTAATCTGAGTCTGAATCTGTAGTCATAAACGTTCACTGTTTATGATATAGAACTATGGCTGAAATCTCAAACGATTTCTATCACGATTTCACACAGGCCTTGCCTTAACATACATGCAACTCACAAACAAGGAGAAAAGTGAATAAAAAACAATGATTTAATTCAAAATTTGAATAAATTCAATTAATTACAATAAAGAATCAACTTCAAGTTCAAAATGAGAAGTGGGAGGAATATAAAGTATTATCAACATTATTCTTGAACATGCTTTCAATTCTTAGAAAAAGAACATAAATAAATACTTCTTCATGCCTATTACCCAATTTGGGTAACTGTTATTACAATATTACCGAACGTCAAATTTCAACCTTCAAGCATGGTAATGAAACGGGGATTCAAACAAAAATAATTGTGAAGCATTCTAAGATGTGTACGTCTTTTTAAATAATTAATTTAAAAATGAAGTTGCATATTTTTGTTTTCTTGCAAGAGATACAATGTGCCCCTTCCGCGTACGCCACTGCAAAAAACAGTCTACACAAAAGAAGTCTCTGCTTCTTCTTTAATTTATATGTAGATGACAGAAATAGAAACGCTGTATACGGTCAAATCTGATTTTTTCTTTCTGATGTCGGCAGCAGTATCCAATCAAATCAATCCATTTATTTTTCTCCACACAACCTTACTTCCAACTAAATGAAAGTCTATTCTTCTCACAATATTTTTTCTTACGCTGTATCCATCTTTATTTTCCTTTGCAACAACGGGAAAATTTGGAGAGTGTTTCAGATTGATTTCGATTCGTGTATATTTAAATGGCTGGATCATCATTCAAAATTAAGCAAGTTGTTTATAACAGCACCTGTTAATTATTGATCTCTGACCTTTGGGGTCAAAAAGTTACGCGGTTCGCGATGGATTTCAGTGGGTTAGTAGCTCAAATTCGCGACTTGTTGTGATTGTTTCAGTTTATCGGTAGAGTTGATTCAATAACTTACTTCTGTAGATAAATAGATGAGGTTGCAGTTTGGAACCAGAAATAGCACAAAACTGTTTTCGAAAAATTTAAAACGAGATTTCTTTCGCCATCTCTTGTACGATTACAGTGATTTTCTCAAAACCCATGGACTTTCCTGAAAATTATTCTAATAAAATATGTTCAGAGTACATAAATGAAGCTTTTTTATTGAAAACTTTTTTCTATTTAGGCCATAATTTCATCGTATTGATGATTTGAAAACACTGAAGCTCCTTGTTGTAAAACTGAGTTTTTATCAATATATTTAGCATTGAAATAACTGAAATATATTTTATTTTATCAATAAATGTTGGTAGATGCTGCATAAAATACATTATACAAAAATATGCTTCCAATAGAACAGAGAGATAAAAAATTGACGAGTATTATCTTTCATTACGACTTTTTTGTAAAGTCAACAGTTTGTCTATAAATCGCTAGGAACTCTTTTGTCAATTTTAAGAAGAGATTCCTACTGCCATCTTCTGTCAAATTTGTAAACTATACTTTGTGCCCTACTTCCGCATATTTCAAATTCCAGATCAATTCAGTGGTCATACGATTGGTCATGCGCATTGAAGATCACTTTTTTAGAAAATCAATAATATGGATTCTGCGCATATGCGACTTAATTTTAAATTTGAATCCATATGATTTAAAATCTATTATTTCACATCACTTATTTAAAAAAGTTTTAATGACTTGTCTAAGACAGCACAAGATTGTTAATAATTGTGTTGAATTAACTTTATATAAATATATTTAAATAATATTTCAAATTATTTTTAGCAATAATATTTTTTAACACAGCCTGTGGTAAATGCAAAGCTGCAGGTACTGAAGATGCAGTATTGTCACGTATCCTGTCCTGAACAGGTGTTGAAATCTCCAGGAAATAGAGCAGAGCGTGATTTAGGGCGAATTTAATTGTAAAATAATGTTTTTGTTGTGTATATTTTGCAAAATATTCTGAAATTAATGATATGTCATGTTGTTTTAAATACCCTAGCGTCATCTGCTGTATTTTTAATTAACTATTATCTATTTACTAATTATAAATGACATTTCGTTGTAAAATGGCTGTGTTGTGTGTTATTTTCGTTATAGTTTGATGACATTTAAGCGTTTTAATTGAAAGTGTGCTTCAATGTTGTCCTAGGTCCTGCAGGAGTACTTAGAAAATCGAGCAGATATTCTAATATTCCTATATACGGTATGTATTGTTTATAACTGTTATTGTTTTGTAATTTTGTTACTAGTGTATTACTCGTATTGCTGCAGAATGACATTAAACATCATAATAAATATTTGTTTTTCGTTTATGATTCTTTTAACACAGCAGTCGAGCTGCAAAATAAATATATAATCACGTCATTCACTCGAATGATAATGTTGCAAGTTTACAACCAACAACATTTAGCATGATCTTTAGCTATCAGCTGTCAAATTAAAGCCTACGGGATGGAGTGCAAGGATGATTCATAACTGGTTTAAATCCCGAGGATCTGAATAATCGAAACAATTGATTGTCTGCCAAAAAAGTAAAAAAAATAAACATTTTTCTTATTTTTTTTATATAAACTCAAACTATTTTTCTATTGATGTTTATTCTCAAAGTATTTTATCTAGAATTTTCTAGTCTTAAATTTTCATCTCTGGACTAATTGTAGTATCAAGAAACATCGCATGTATTCATTGATTATTATTAATTTAGAAAATATTTTGGCTGTAGCCCGAAAAAAATCTTTCATCCAACACCAATAAATGCTGTATAACTATGGCGATTTTAAATAAACATAGTAACAGATTACCCACTAGTGGGTATAAATTTAAGGAAAGTCACTAGTGAATATTTTTTTAATTATAACAATAATAATAACACACAACACCTTGGTAACTACTTAGTTTGACATTTTTATTTAAAAATTTAAAGCATATGTCACTGTCAAATAACATGTCTTTAATAAATTTTTCATTTGTTAAGAGATGTTGGATAAAACGTTATACTTCATACGTGGGCAAAGTTACTTTGCCCACTTGTAAAGTAACTAACTATTATTTCAATATTAATAATATTAATATAATTGTACAGCGTACAATAATATTTTAGTTGATTTATATACCACTGGTAGCAGATCCTACAAGGGCAGCTGTGATGAGTGACATAGTTGTGTTACAATTGGATCATATTTGACAATTTATTACTTAAAATGGCAGAGAAAAACGACATACTTTTATTGTATCATATCAAGTTTACTTGGGAATTTTTGAAGAAAATAGTATGGAACTCAGAGCAGTGAAATCTTGAGTTGTGCTCATATATTTGCGGATGAGGCATTAGCCGAGGGGTCGAGGCTATGCAAGTTGAGCGAACATAATATATTATTATTTATTAAAACTATAATTACTAATAGTATATTGTACAACGAGCATGGAATGGTACTCATTTCTTACGAGTATGAAAGTTGGTCAAATCATAGAAGTATGAAATGGGTATTCTATGCGAATTGTACAATATAATTTGTCTACTACCACGATATTATTTATAATAAATATCCTAGTAATGGCACCCGTACTGAAATGAAATGACCTGTATTAAAATACTCACAAAACAAATTCATTTTGCACGATGCTTGCAATATACCTCATATCCTTGCAACAACATACAATGAGCAGATTTCTAAGAGGTCGTAGAAAAAATATTATTCGATATCTTCAGCAAATAAAGTTGAAATAAATCGGCATTCCTCCCAGTAAAATTACAGCGGTACGCCACTGAACGCTAATGAAAAAAAGAGTGGGAGTATGAAAGAAAAGTTATCCCCCGAAATATCGAGTACAAAATGTGATGAAAATAAATGACTCGTTCCAAATTTTATTTTTGGCACTGAACCGCCATCAACTGGCATCGTTATTTTTCAATTCTTTTCATTGGCTGAACATAAATATCCGTATTTCCAGTCGTAATATATAGTGTCCCACCATTCAATGTCCTCACCATGTCTCTCTTTCATGTCTTGTTAACATGCAGATCGGCTGCTTTTTGCCCGTTTAATTCTGGCTGTATGTCACAGTTGCTGCAAGGTTGGCCTCGATGGATTTCACACAAAAAGCAGATTTCGCGGTGATTCCAGCGTAAAAAACGCAACGAGTACTTGAATACTTTGCAAATCCTGAATTCGGTTTCGTTTTCATTTGGCGAACCACAGCAATAAATGTCAAATTGGAATAACGGAGACCATGGAAGTGAACCACTGCGGGATTACCGCAGATGTAGTTAACTATTTTTGGTCGCAAACTAAAAGATAAAAAAGGTGTATTAGTTTAATGGAACCGTAACGTTTTTGCGAGCATCCGCGCACCTGGAATTGAAATTTTCGTTTAAATATTTAATGTTATAGCAGAACTTGAAATGTTGTTGTTGTACTATAATGTGAATTAATATAATGAATGTAATTAATGGAAAATATTGACTTTTTCAATATATGAACGTGCATAAGTTCAATATTATGCATTCAACTAATTAATCATTGTTAGAAACAGTAAAGCGCAATAATTGTTTATCTAATAATAATAAATTTTATCTCATTATAAATTATAGAATTAGAAGAAAACATTTTTAAGCATTTGGCAATTGCAACTAATTTCAGAAAAATCTGTCAAATTATTTTCAATTTATTCTCACTCTCTTGTACTCATACTGATACTCAATAAATAGACTTTAACAAGATTTCTTGTCAATTTATTGTTGTGTGCAATATAATTTATTAACGCATTAGAACGTGTTCCCTGTTTCGACATTTTTTCAGGGAATACTAGAGAATTTTAGTTTTTGCCAATCAGTAAAATTTTATTATTCTTAGGTTAGTTGTCATTTTTGTGCGTATAGTTTGAACCAAAACTATTAATAGAATAGGTGATAAATGACATCATGTTGGTACTACTGAAATTGTCACAATAAATTGACTTGAAAACTTAACGTGTAAAAAACGAACAACAGTATTTTTGTTCTTGGCAATTTATTGACAAGAAAACTAGCCCAGTTTATTAACCAATAAATTGCGTCATGTAAGACAGACATAAGAAAAAGATTGTTATTGTTCTCTCAAAATTGTATTAAACTTTTTATTATTAGTTTATATTAATATTTTTAACGACTGGGAGACAAAACGTGGTTTCTATGATACCAAAATCATGACAGAAACAGTAAATTTCAACTCTAGGGCAGATTTGTGCGTTTTCTCTCCCGTCGTGAGGGAAAAGGCTCAAATTATATGAAAAATGAACAAAATTAAACAAATAAAAGGTTACTATCATAAATTATATTTCGATTCAAATATTTATGAAATATATAAAAACAATTGTAAATATTGGGATCGCGAAAAAATAATATATACACCGCACGAGAGAAATGTATTTTTCCATTGTCATATTGTGGCCCTCGCCTACGGCTTGTGCTTTAATTAACTCTGCGGGGAACAAATCGTACACTTCTCTAACTTAATATATAATATACTATTGCGCCCGAGGAATAACTGGTTAGGTATGATTGATGGTTTGTTGCGTGAACGAATGATTCCGAGTGTGCAAAATTAACGAGCATGTATGAATCGCACTATGAATGTGAACGAGGCGAAAGTGGTGTGTCAGGATAGGAATGTTTGGAAGAGATTGATTGTTGGTTGACTGTGTTTCTGGGTTCGTGCTACCCCACTAAGTGGGACATAGCGTGATGTTATGTATGTATATATGTACGAATGTTGTTACACTGTAACTTGAATTCTGAACTATTTATTATCCGTAAGAAACTGTTATTGGTATTTGTTTATTTTTTACTCTTATAATAAATACGTTTGTAACAAGTATATAATTTAGAGTTTTATGGACGAGACAGTTTAGGGGCTGAGCAATAACAGATAGGAACATCAAAGAATGAGTCAAAATACTCTATTATGTACCTGTTTACATACAAGATTTTATATTCTAAATTTTTTTTAGCCTTACCTTACCTTTGCAGTAAGATACCTAAAATACATACTTTTTTATAGGATTTTCTTTTCTTAACACATCCAATATATTTTTGTCTCATTTTTATGATATTCCAAATATGTAAAATATGGTGGCAGTTACTTAGTGAATTATAACTTTTTACACGTTGTTGGTTAACAATGTTTCCTGCAACAGTCCTTTATTGTTTCCCGTAAGAATTAAAGCTGTTCCATTACGACTACATCTTTAAAGAATACGACACCATTGTTTTCGAAAGGTACATACATAATTAAATTTTCATTAATTCAAACCACCCAGCACAAATAATCGTTGTTAGTGAAACCTTCAAAGGTTATTGACTTTTCCAACTATTGACTTGTCCGTGATTGGCGTAATTCATTTGTTAGTAGGCGGGGCCAGGACATATGTTCTCTATTTCAAGCGTGGGATTCCAGGACCCTGGTAATGTAGATAAATTAATGACAGAGAGTTTAATCTTTTATCTGGAGGAAAATTCGCGGGATGAAAGTGCAAGCGATCATTCATAAGCAGACAGGAAGTCAATTATCATTATATATTTGACATTATTGGTTATTAATGACAGGGAGATAATGTGACGTCGAGAGACAAAGTATTACAGATTCGTCCAGAAAAACCTTGGCAGTATTCAAAGCTATTGAATATTGATAACTGATTTCGCAGCGTAACTGGGACAAGCTAAATTTCGTTTAGATATTTTTGTCAATCAATAATATGTCAACAAATTATTATTAAATTTGTTTTCACATAGGACGACAAACCGATTTCAGGAAGGAATTTAGTATTTCAAGTTTTCAGATAGTTTTTGAAAGAGATTTGTAAAGAAGTTTTAAAGAAATAGTTTAGAAAGGAATTGAGAGAAGCATGCAGGATTTGCAAAAATAAATGAGATAATTATTTAGGGTATATTGTTGAAAAATACTCTGGTATAGTCGTTTAGGAAAATTATTTAAAGTAAAGGGTCTTTGAGAGATATTTTTATGTGAGATTTTGAGAACTAATTTAGAGAAATATTGAGGAAAAAATGAGCAAAGTATTGAAATAATTGGGGAGGAATAATTGGAGGGAGGTATTCTGATAGAATTATTTCGACTAAATATTTGAAGAAAAATTTATGCCAGATTTGAAGATAACGTTCAGAGCCAATTCCTGATGAATATTTCAGGTAAAATTTGAAAGTTTAACTGTATGAAAATTCTCTGGGTGAGATTAAATTTTTTGAGTGAGAATTTCAGGACATTCGAAATAGAATTTAGCGAAGATTTGGGGATAACATTCAGAATGAATCTGAGGAAAATAGTAACAATGAATTTGAAAGACAGAATTGAAGAATTATTTAGAAAGGTTTGATAGTAAATTTTAAGTAGCATTTGAAGTAAATATTACATAAGTGTCTTTTGAGAGATAATTTTTAATTGAGATTTTAAGTAAGATTTTAGAAAAGGGATTAAAGGAAAGTTAGAGGGAAATATCTTGGGATCAATTAAAGAAAAAATAAGGGCTTTATTTTAAAAACATTTGAGAAAAATACTCAAGCTCATGGATTATTATATGAGGCATAATTTCTAAGAAATATTTGAAGAAGAATTTAGTCAAGACAATTCAAATTTAAGATACAGAATTGGAGAATTTTTAAAGAAGAATTTAGTGAAGAAAGGCGAATTTAAGGGGTAGAATTGAGGAATTTTTTAAGAGAAAATTTGAATGAGGGATTTAGGTTTTATTTTAAATAAATATTATAAACGGCTTTCTGTTGGAGATTGGACGAAATTTTTTTATCATAAATTTGAGGAGAACCTTCAGAAATATCCAGGGATGAATTCATGAAAAAATGTGGGAATTATTTAAGAAATATTTGAGGGAAATAAGCAAGCTTGAGGAAGATTATGTAGGAGCCCTTCAAGAAATATATAAAGTAAATTTGAGATAATTTTCGGGGAATATATGGAAAAGTAATTAGGTAGGATTTCTCGGTAATTCTCAGACAAAGTGAAGGAGAATTTCAAAGAATTATTTGCAGATATTATCAGTACAAATTTCATTACCGTTTGGGAGGTAAATACCCAATTACTCAGGGAGAATTTTTAGGGGGTGATCTTCAAGGATAACTGTAAGGAATATTCAAATTCGTTGAAACCATCAATAGAAGAAATATTTTGTCGATATTTGAAGTATAGAAAAATTGGCCATATCTTAGAAGAAAGAATATAAAGGAGAGAGTGTAAGAAAGCTATAGTGAAGCCGCTTCCCCCACTGCAACCAGCCGTACTTTATTTTTAACGTATGCACCACGCAAATCCCCACTCCAATCAGAACCATGGCTTGCCTGCGTCTGCCCTCACCAGGTTACTTTCCCCTTGCCACTAATATAAGCTTATGCTCTCTCCTTTATCTTCTTTCTTCCAAGGTTCATATACCTACATCAAATGGTGACCCATTTTTTAACCAAATATCCTTGATTTCATATTTCTTTATTACACAAACCTAGCATTAACTTAAACAGGAATTATGATGCACTTAAAGTCAAACTCCTTTACTACATCCATGTCGTCTGAACTGGCAATAGTTCTCCAGTTGGTAGTAGTGTCTCTCGTTTCTCCACAGCACAACACAGCTCATGTCGCACGTTTTGTCGAACTATTATAACGGTGGCAACACAGCGCCTCGCCACAACCGAGCGACATTATGCAAATCTCCATCGTCGGTGGGTTTGTTTACTCTGGTGTGTGTTTGTCAGTGGACTAGGACTGCACATCGCCGACATCCCCGATGCTCGATGCGCAGCCTGGCGCTAATCCAAACTGAATCAGCTCCAGGCTACCAACAAGCTTTTGTACTGTGCTGTTTGATGCGATTTGGAATCATGCGGAGCTTACATTTTACATGAGTTTGTTGTATTGCACGCCATTGCAAGAGAATAGAATACCAGAGTGAAGTGACTTTATCAATTTTTGATTATTTCTACATAGATTTAGAATATTGACAGTACATACATATAATGTTTATTACGGAAATCTATTAAAAAATTCTTAGTTATTTATTTTGTATCACTTGGTAGGGGGATATTTTTCTACTTAATTTTAGCACTCTATTTTCACCACTATACTTTTTAAGGTATACAGCAATTTGTTCCTCTTTAGTTATGGGTTTCGGGTTTGGGTTTGATGGTGATAATTAATACCATCTATATGAAGCAGATTATTTTTAGCATGAATGAAAAAATCAGTCTTAAAATAATTAGTAGAAGAAATTATAGGAAAAAATAATTGATAGTTAAAAAGTATAATGGAAAACTTGAAATACTAAATTCCTTCCTCAAATCGGTTTGTTATGTGAGGGCATCATTTTTTAAAGATTTAAAAAATATGGGCTAAAACCCCACCTTTAGTGGGTAAATGGCGTGAAGATATATTTACGCATTTTATTTTGCAACTCTCTCCAGATATCCATATTTGCAGCGTTTCTTCTCGTCACTCCGGATATATTTTAAATAAATATCTTTAAGTAGGAACGTTATTTGACCGCTAGTAATCATTAAACCATTAAAGATATATTTCTGAGATTTATGTATATAAATTTTTAATATTTATTGCGATCACTGGTTATCTCATAATCAACTTCTTACTATTTTTTTTTATTTCAGAAACCTTTTAAATCACCGTGAAAATTATTTTGTCAATCATCTATAAAAATTTATTAATAATTGTATTCCTCTCAGTTCTATATCCTGTCTTTATTTCCTTGCTCCCTTTATTCGCACTAAACATGCTTTTTATTTTGTCTTATAATGTCAGCTATTCATATAGAATGTGTCATAATATTTATGTTACTAAATTCTATAGTATTGATGTTTTCCAATTTGAATTGAATATTTTTCTAATGTCTAGTATTATAATAGATATTAATGATATAAATGGAATAAGAGCATTAACAAGATTTGTGTAATCACATAAGTATATTAGTAATGCATCACACGTGTATTGTACAATATTTTATCTACGCCCGCCCAAAGTTTATAAAATTTAAATAATTTGACATTTATTTTCAGAAGTAGAATCCAAGTAGTTGCTGTAAATATGTTTTAATCCATGACGACCACAATTTGACATTAAACAATTATGTAGTTGTTTTTCATAAATGTTTTAAGCATTTCGTGCAAATGAGTGATTTAGAAAGTATTTCGTCGGATAAAGAAGAACAAGCAAAAATGATTAATTAATTAAACATTAACTAATTTAATAGTTATTTACGTATGTGTATCGTACAAAATTTTACCTAAGATATAATGAAAAACCCCAAAAAAATATAAAAAAATATTTTTATTTATGAAGCAGGATCACAATATTAAATGAGAAGTTTGCCAAATAACAAAATTTTTGCAAATTTGGCGTGTTTAAAAATTTTAATCACTCGTTGCTTAGCAACCCGTGACTGCCCGTGACTAATGGGATCGTGTTATTAAACAACCGTTTTACAAACTTGAAACTAACAGTTAAACATCAATTTTACACACTATCGTAGATAAAGAATTGTAAAATTTGTATTATCAACATTTATAATAATTAGTACGTTAAAGAAAACGAGTGCGGTAATACCTCACGGGCGTACATAAATTTATTTATAACACCGGTCATAACACAATTAATAATTTTTGTTAACCGGGTAAATAGCTTTGTCGTAACATATCGGACTGCGAATCTTCAGTTCGTTCCTCACAGTCGACAAATTTTTGAAAATAATAATTATATTTAAAAAGTAATAGTTTTATTTAAAAGTGGTTATTTTAAATATCTCGTGGACAAACCAGCAGGTGGCTATCGAGATGCATCAGTGCACCCTGCCTCTCTATCTGCTCTTGATTCCAATTCTTGAGCAGTGCCGGCAAAAATAGTTTGCGTTCGCGGTCTCGAACTCTTGGAATAACAATGCGCCGGACGGTCGAACTTTAATCCCTCGCCCCTCCGCCCCCCGGATCTGTTTTTTAAATGAGTTCAGCTCGCTCCCATTCCCGGTATTTGTTGATCTCAGAATTGGACGATTCGTCGATTGAGAAGCGGTTTAATAAGGCCCTTCAGTTTTTTGAACCTTTCTTTTTTATTGGGATGGGAATATAATTCTGATATAATTGATTCTTGCGGAATTGGACTCTGGAAAGATTTTGTGCTTTCTGTTCAAGTTTTAATTTTGAGGCAGATAATGTCACACAAATACGAAGCAATTTTTATTTACACTCAAGCACATTTCATCATTAAAAATTTGATTCAATATTGTCATTGTTTTACAGATGCTCCACGTGATACTTTTATAAAGGATATATTTTCATTACCAATAAATACATTTTTCATGATATTTTATTTGCTACAATTTTTACTTTCTTATACAAAGTATAAGGAAGTATTGGAATCACGAAAAAATCGCTGACGAGATTTTTGCGGAAATACATATTTTGACGTCCACGGAATCTTTTAAGACCATTTTCCTAATGATGTCTGTGTGTGAGGATGGATGGATGGATGTCCGTGTGTGCAATATCTCATGAACGAGACAAGATATGTAAACGAAACTTGAAATATATAAGTTTCATGAAAAAATGAAGAGCTGAGTTGATTTCGAATGAAATTGAAATACCGGAAGAGGAAGTTTACTAGCCACACAAAACAATAAATTCCATTTATTTCAAAAAGTTTCAAATGAAAGATGTTAGCAAAAATATTTGGAATATAAAATGTTATTAAAATTTTTCTTGAACATGCTTTCAATTTTCTATAATATCTATAATCTTAGTTACAATGGGAACAAAAACTAAAACATTTTTAATACCTATGTGTCAAACGTGTCAAATAATTGTGAAGTGTCAAAAATATGTGTCGTGTGAAATATTATAAAAGTAATATTTGTATTATTAGTTAGACATTTTTGAAGACAAGATATTAATTAATTTCAATTTAAAATAAATTCATAGTTAAATGAGAACAAAAATTTGAACAGGTTTAACATTTACATATAAAATAATTGTCAAAATAAAATCATACGTATGGAACAAGTCTTACGTGTTCAGTTGGTTATATTTGTATAAGAAAGTAGTGTGGTGCCCACACCAAATTTTTTCATATAAATTTAATATTGAATTTGATATTATTTGTATTAATTTTTAAGTACTTATTGTTAAATTTTCAATCTAAAACTACAATTATTTAACACGAATAATGATTTCAATAAATAAATAAGATAACGAACTTTACTTAAAACATATCAATGGTGTTTTCTGCGTCATATTTATGGGTATACGAAATCTTGCAATATATGTATAGTTTTTCTTTTAGTAGAATCAAGTGTAGTGTTCTGCAATTGCAGAACTCCTCTTCATATTGAGATAAATATAAATATTGCATAATGTGGGTGAACTTCACTGGCGTGCAAAAAAATCGGGACATATTCTACATAAAATTATGATCATATAAATTAAGTTAAAATCTTCATTATATCCTTTGAATATTATAATTATTCATAAAACAACGTATAAGATCCGATAAAATGTGCAATAATACTTTTTCTACTCTTGTGAATTTCTGCGCCTCCGCCATTTTTCTCTCGTGCTTTACTCCACTTGTTAGCCAATATAATTTCAGTTCCCAATATATGTAACAATTCCACGATTCTATCGTTTATTTTAAGGGGTGGTTTGCCCTTCGCCCTTGCTCCGAATGCTTCGGTATGTTTGGTTACTAACCGCACATCCCGTTTATTACAAAATGTTATCATGTATATTACAGAACTTTGCAAACCTCAAAATTGGTTAAAAGGTATTGTGCGCTAAAATATTATTAGGTTAATGTCTTGTTCACAACTTCAATAAGAACGAATTAGATTTATTGGTAATTATATTATGGTATTAATAACATGAAAGAACGCCACGGAGCCAATCAAATGTTTTTGTAGCAAAAGGTTGTATTTACTAACATTTCTCTTCTGTTGCTTCAAAAATATTTTATTATTTTTTATTTTATAATGCATATATTTCGCCAATTTAATCGACAATTAATAGAAATAAAATAAGTTAATATTTTAGTCTTGTAAATGTACTCGATTTTTTCCTTTAAATAGCATAGGACTGTGACACATTTTGGAACTTTTTTTTTTTCGAGGCAATATGAAAAATCTATTTAATGGTGGAACATATAATATAATGATCCTAGAATACTTGTTAAAAATTAGAAGTACCAAGCATTATTCTTAAGATATATGAAGATAGATAAACTATAGCTCAAATTTATAAAATCTATATATTCTCGGATCCTTATGTTATATATTTCATCATTGAATGGATTTTTCGAACCTTCTATTGCCTCGTAAAGAAATTGAGTTCCAAAATATGTCACAGCTCCATGTTATTTAAATGGCAAAAATCAAATATATTTAGACACTGTCAAATATTAATGTTAAACGGAATAAAGGCCAGAACAATTTTTTTTATTTATTTGGAACCATTTTAGGTGGCGGCCCGGATAAAATTCGATTTAACCCCTTTTAAGGTCTACCCTATTGTACACCGCAACTGAAAATTTAATTGAGCTTAAAATTAACTATTTTGTTCTAAAATTGATGGAAATCTCTAACCTTCAATCATTCAAACACTCCTCAAAACTAACCTATTAAATGAATAGGTAATGAAAATATATCCATTATTAGTTATTTGTCAAACTAACTAAGAAAGCGCTTCTTTTTCCCAGCTCATGTTTGGCTCATGAGCGCAGGGAATGAGGCAATTCGAACAAGAGTGGAAGAAGAGCTTTCCTCTCGTGTTAGTCATATCATTTTGTCACGACATGTTTCTAAAAACGATTTGCTTGGGCCTGAAATACACTTTGTCAACACAACTGACACTTTCAAAGTTAGGTTATCAGACGCAAGACGGTGTAGCAGTGTTACCAATGAACAAGTCTTAAATATAAATTAAAGTTGTCAATTTGTGATTTAATCTAGAAAAAGAAAGATATAAGACATAGGTAATTGTAAGACAATTAAAAGTATGTCTTTTACTAAAATAGGGATTTTCAATAATATTAGGCATTTATTTATAATTTTTACAATATATTTTTCGTACATAACATTCATATTAGTAACACTTCTATATTTTCTTCTCTAGAGAGGAAAAGCACATTTTTCTCACTATTCAGGGAGAAGAACAGTGGGGTGTGTTGGCATGTCGTGAAAAAAATAAATTGTACTATAAATGAGTACAACAACTTAAAAGTTCGTTGTTTGAGCGTTAGATGAGATTAGGTTTTTTTAGCTAAACCTCCTCCCCGCCCCTTAGTACGACCCTGACACAGTTGGTTAATTGTTGAAAAAGCTTTGTAATTCTGGATTTGGGTAACAGCGTAAAAGTTTGGTTCAAATATCAAAGCCAATCGCGTTGGAACTTCCGCCTGTGTAATACGTTGAAAATGATCAATATATTTGTCATGGAGTGTACTTAAGCAGAATGAGTTAGCATATGGTGAGCAAAAAGAATGTTAGGGTATTTGTCAAAGCGTCAATTTTCCCGACGACGCCCGAGAATTTTTTCAGTAATATCGCGTAGAGTTGTTATTAAGAGTGTGTTCACACGATCCATTTCCCGAATTAATGGCGGCGTTTAGATCAAAGGGCCGCACGTACGCGGTGCGTGCGCGTGCGTAGGTGCCGATGTGGAATCATGAATAAAAACAAGAGAAAGTTCGCGATAAAAATGAGGCGCGTGCGTCCTGGCGCCATATCTTCGCCAAATGTATTCAGTTCGGTTCCATCCGTATTATGATTTATGTATCGGGCTGTGCTCGATCACGAAGCCGTTGCATGGAGAAGTTTCCCGGTTGCTCTTCCTTGCCGCGCTCCCCTCGCTGCACGAAGCCCGGAGGGTCACAAGCTGCTTGGATCCACGACTTGGGTTCCGAACGGTCATTAGCGGAATTAGAGTGGACTCCGACTCTCGGCAACTACACTGTGTACGGAATACTAACACCATGCTAAATTACCAGAGAATTATACTACTATTACCCATGAATTCACTGATCAGTATTCTTTTGAAACCGCACCTAATAATGATACATATACCCGAAGCTAATTCAGTTATATATCGGGCGTAGCAAATACAAATAAATATATTATCACGCCATTTACTCATTTTAGAGGAGACACTTTATTTGTTGCACGAAAATGTAAATGTGCTTTTCTGCTTCCTCTGGAAGAGAATAAGAGAATCTTAATGTAGATTTTATATATATATATAATGCCTGTTTTACACAAAAACAAAAATATTGTCTTTCGTTTTATGCATATCAAGTTTTACTGCAATGAGGCAAATAGCTCCATGGTAACGCGTCGGATCATGAGATCTTCAGTTCGAATCCCACTGCCAACAGTTGTAAATTTTAATTTACCCCTGTGGTTCCCCCTCCACTAACAACTTTGGGGGCTACGACATGACGGCTGGTAACCGCATTTCATACGCAAAAATACATCATAATGTATAATATATCCATAATAGGTAAAAGACGTGATGATATATTTATTTTATTTTATTTATTTTGACAATTTCAAAAATTAATAATGACGTTACGTTTACTGGTTATTGTTTTCGCCGGTCATCGGCATCATTAATGGCCGATTTTGGCGCTGATATTTACACACTGAAGCGTCATGGAGGGTGGAAATCCTCAGCAGTGGCTGAGGGATTTGTAGATCAGTCAATCCAAAAAAAAAAATGATATTGCAAATAAAATAGCAGGAGGAGCATATAATAAACGCACTGAACGTCCAATTAATTTATCGATTGCAACAAGTAATTTAGCCTCAAATTCACCAGTGTCATGTATAAATTTTATTAACATTAATAATTGTACATTTAATATTGTTACGGATAAAAATAAATAAAAAAACTTATTTAATTTTGTTGTCATTTATTTGAGTCAGGTAAAGTACTTTACCTGACTGTTTTGTAATGATCTACTTCCCAGGCTCAAATGCGTCAGGAAAGTGGATACTTTCCTGACGGTTTCAGAAAACAATAATTTAAAGAATTCAATAATCATTAAAACTCATGTCATCTGTCAAACACAAACAATACGACTGTTTGTATATTTTGTTTACCATGGCACTCTGGAAGTAGCTTAAATTATAAATTTTAATTTAAGTCTATCTCATGACAAAAATGTATCAATCAATAAATTTGGGTTCATACGGAGCAGGTTTTGTTGCTGAACATTTTTATATGTACATTTTTGTTCTAAAATTCATAGGGAACGAACTATCGCATAATGAAAATTTTATCATTGTATTTCCTATGTCCTATAAAAAAGTAAACACCTGGTAGAATAAATTAACAATTTTTAATTTTTCCTTTATACCTAATTCTCGTAATTCCCATAAGATGACAGCTGTAACAAAAAATAATGGCATAAGTTTTGTTAATTGAACAATCAGAACATCAGAGTTTTAAATAAATACATTTGAAATGAACGTATTTAATCATCTATCCTTGACAGTATTAAATCCAATAAATCAACAGTAAAAAAATCCACATCATTTGATGTTTACTTCAATTTAGGTTTTATTAAAGCAACCAGACATAAATGTTTCTGAAAATATTTAAAATAATCTGTACTTGTCGCTAAAACTGAACAGAAATCATCTCCCTCCACTGACGTCTGAACGTGACGTCACAAAAAATACGAATCTAATCGTGTTTATCTTGTATTAATTCGTAGAATGACTCAGTTTTTTTTAGTAGATGTGCTTATTGCAATTATTATGCATCGTTTGTGCTTTATTTTAAGGAAAGAGTATAAAAATAGTGTTCAGTGTTGTGATTTAAGTGATGGTTCCTCAATAACAGAACAGTGAAGAGAATTAGATAGGTATGTAAATTATTAAACTAATACTGATTCGATAGGTGTAGGTTAAGTTTTGATTGTTTTCACGTAAGTACGACGTTAAAATGATAATTAGTGATATGTTTGCAGAGTAATTCTGTATAAAGCTTTACGATGACTATGAAAACTCATAACTGCACATGAACTTTGCCGACTTTGGGAATAAAATTATAGAGTTATATTTGAATACTTAAACGATCTAATGTCCTAGTACATAGCTTCACGCAGATACTAATTTCTAAACGGTATAAAATATAACAAAATTTACCTAAAACCAATTATTTACGGGAATATACCCAAAAAATATTATAAGACCTCAAGTAAACTGGCAATTCCAGTTCATGGATTACTACCAAAAGTCAACCAGTTACAAATTTCATGTTTAAAATTTGGATGATGAAGATACGAGCTGAATAGATTTTGATAGCAATTCATCAAGTGGAATTAGTAGTTTACTTAAAGGAGTATGTATTTGGGTAAATCTTAATAAATAATTCATATACGATGAATGTCTCTATAATTAAAATATATAGAGAAGTCGAACACTATTGCATACAATTTTTCTTAAAATTATTTCTGTATATAATAGTTATTTATATATCAAGGTACTGAAGTTTAACTTAATATGGAATTTATTTGCCGAGGCCCAAAGGGTTGAAAAAATAAACCATGTGAGTGATAAAAAGGAACTTCAGTGCGGAGGTACATATTAAATTTTATTTGAAATCGAAAATTAGAAAATAACTGTAAAAAAATATTATTTAGGTTAATTTTATACATGTGTCAGTTGTCAATTGTAACTGACACTCAGAGTTGCCAACCTCAAACATTGAAATTATCGTAAATAACACAAAATTATGTGTTTTGTCCTCAATTTCTTCATCGGAATTAATTAGTTAATTCTTTTTGGACATATTGTTAAATTTTACGTAAAAATTTACTACAATACGTCATATATCTGTCAAAATTATGCTACTTTTACAATAATTATTTTACTGTTGTCAACACTGCGTTGCTCAAAATCGACGTATATAAATAACGTTTAAAATTAAAATTTTTTGGATGGATATACGTGGTAGTGACACCAAACTTTACCTCTTGCACATACCAGGTGTAGAATTGAAATATGACGTATAGGAATTTCAATGCTATTATTTTCATATTGCTGTAAATTTTTACCTATTCATTTTACAGCAAATGTGTAAATACAAAAGTTGTTCAATATTTAAAAATGCATACAATGATGCCAATTTGTTTACCCATGATATATCAATTAAATTAAAATTAATATTTATCGGAAAAATTGTAATACGGTCATGGAATATTAAATAAAAACGAAAAGATTTAGAAAATTTCATAAAACAGAATTATTTGAATTATTTTCTGCAGTAGTTTCGTAGAATATTGTAATGATATAATGACGAATTTGAGAGTTCATTTCTTTCCATATCTTTCTGTTTAATAAATAAATAAATATAAAACTGTTTAATGAAATGTTAAATATTATTTGTCCTTGCTTAATTTTCCAAGGCAGTATTACAATTTTTCTAATGAAAACTAACGTTTAGATAAGAAAATATGCATTATAAGTTTATGTGCTGTAGATATCAGATTTTTTTGTGAGCAAGTTACATATAAGAAGAATGTAATATGACGGTACGATTCTATCTCTTTTGTCGAGTAAATAAAGTGGCAAGTGTTCGATCTCTAGCAGCAGCATCTTCCTGGGATCGAAAACAGTTCGAAGCCGATCCATTCTCATCAAACCCTAATGGATACTTGAAATTTGCGGTTGTAAATGCGGTTAGAGCGCAGTTCTGATTACACAGCCTCCCCGGGATCCGAGATCTTAACTCGAGGGAGCAATAACGCATTATAAATTAGTTCAAATCACACTGCAGACTTCAGAGGTTTGTTTTGAATGAAACCAGAGACGAGATACTACATCAAGCCAAGGATTTAACGCTTAATTCTATCGCTTTACCAAAATATTTTCACGGTAATTTACAGGCGTCTGTTGCGCAAAAACGCACTGGGGGGCTTGAGGGTGCTTAAAAGCCATCAAATTTATATATTACTCCGCATTAACTGTGCTCTCAATCTGAAGGATTCTAGCTTTATATCTTCACACAATGATTTGATTATGTGTGGAAGCCAGCTATTTATTTTATTTATATTAAATAGTTTTAGAATTAATTTCAAATATAGAAATACCTACCTACGAAAATGGAAAGACGCCTCTTGAATGGGTGATTATGAAATTATGTGAACACAAACGACCATGGTCTTCAGTGGGATTCGAACCCACGACCTCTGGCAGTAGGCTTGTGACATAGCCACTACGCCACCACGATCAGGAAATTTAAGTTTAAAATGAGAGTTATTATAATTCAGTAATATTAAAGATCCTACATCAAACATTTTAACTAAAAATACTCATTTAAGCTGTTCTAAGCGCCCTTAAATTTAAAATACCTCATTTTAAATATAAATGTAAGACTAGATTTAGCTTAATTTTGGTTGTAGTTCCAAATCTAGTTCATAAATAGTATATTGTACAACAAGCATAGAATGGTATTCATTTCCTATGAGTATAAAAGTTTGTAGCATGAGCCGAAGCCGAATGATGCAAATTACGAGTATGAAATGAACATTCCATGCGAATTGTACACTATACTTTTTCTACGAGCACTATATTATTTCCTAATTCATTTAATTTTAATAATAAATTTGTCCCGCTTTCACCATTCCAATATTTGACAATTCTAAATAAGTATCCTAGCAATGGCACCTGTACTGAAATGAAATGACCTGTATTGAAATACTCACAAAACAAATTCATTTCTCACGATGCTTGTAATGTACCTCATTTTCCTAACAACAATAAACATACAATGAGCAGAATTATAATTGGTCGTAAAAAAGGTACTTAATGTAGACAGGTACCTACGTATATTTTGAAACAATAAATAAATATATTACTACACTATATACCTATTTCTCGCTGTTGCACGCTACTCATTGCAATTTTGTTATAAGAGTTATTTGAAACCTATCGAGTTGGGTATTAAATTAAAGGTCTCTATAAGGAGAGTTGAACTACAATATATAAAATTATTTTGGCCGATCGTCTATTGTTTTTATAAGGGTTACTGGAACCGTATCGAGTCAAAGTCAAAGATATTACAGAGGAAAAATATATTGTGCTGATGGTTGATGTCGAGAAAATGAAGCTCACTTTGCTTCAAAATATCAATAGATATCCTAAAGGAATACTCATACTCAAAAGGAAATAAAAAATTATTATTTGAAACCTATTGAGTTGCGTATCAAATTAAAAGTCTCTAGGACGAGAATTAAACTACAATATATAAAATTATTTTGGACGATTGTCTATTGTTTTAATAAGGGTAACTTGAATCTTACCGAGTTAAAGTCAAAGATTTTACAAAAGAAAATAAAAAATTATTATTTGAAACCTATCGAGTTAGATATCAAATTAAAGATCTTTAGGAGGAGAGTTAAGCTACAATATATAAAATTACTACGGATGATTGTCTATTGTTTTTATAAGGGTTTCTGGAATCTTATCGAGTAAAAGTCAAAGATTTTACAGAGGAAAAAAATATTGTACTGATGGTTGATGTCGAGAAAATGAAGCTCACCCTGCTTCAAAATATCAATAGATATCCTAAAGGAATACTCATACTTTCCTTAGCAGTTATTTGTATAAATTTTCCGTAAATCTTCTGTTGGAATATAAGCGAGATATTTTCAATGCGACAAGCTCCAGTCCCCGCAGCAATTGTCGGCTTCAATTTTCGATCTTTGAACACGCGAAACAAATTTCCTCTTGTGAGCTCAGCGGTAGAGACTGCAGTGTATAAAAATGCGGCCTGGGCAATCACGAGCTGGTTCTCCTCGTCGTGGCGTTGGCGTTGGGCAAGGCGGCGCGCAGAACGACTTATAAGTGTGTATATGACCGGACTGGCCGAGGAAATGGATTATCCGATTATAAATCCATAGGCGCGTCGCCGTCCCGGGGTATTCGCGTCACGAGCCGAGCGCCTGCCCTCGATAAAACATCAAGATTGACCCCGGAGAAATTGCATTTATAGACGTTTTACCCACTGGCTTTTTGCGCGCTTTTTTACCGGCCGGAACTCCACTGTTGCCACCTCTTACGCCTGCACTATTGCCTTTTATTGCTCGTTTTATTGTCAAGTTATGGGGCTTTCAGTTACCTTCCCAATCAATCAATACCATACTTCATTCAACATTTTCTTTAGGAAACCGTACCGAAAGTTATTTCCATTTAACATTTCAAACTTTACGTAAACCGCCCTCAACACACACCCCAAATTGAACTACGAATTACTTTTAAGTTTCATTACATACTTACAAATGTTTTCATTGATTTTGAAGTTTTAGCTATTTAAAGAATCTCTAAAATATTTTTATGTTCAACAGTATTGTAATCACTTGTTTATGATATTGTTAAGTGGCCACAAAGTGGTTCTTTATGGACTACTTCATAATGATGAAATGAATTGGAAAAGGCATATTATTGATAATTGATAATTATGAAATTATTTTATCATAGTTAACGAAAGAACGTTGCTTGGTAATTGCCCGATGCCGTAGTCGAAGTACTGTTACCTTCAAGCAACGTTCTTGAAGTAGTTGTGATAAAATTATGAGTATTTTTTATCAATGGTTGAGAGATAATCGGTGAAAAAAATTTTGCAATAATTATTATTTTTTTCATTCCCATAACTGTCAACAATTGTTACTTAGCAACAAGTGATAATTATCGGGGGTACTATCAAAAGACCATGATTTTATTGATAAATTTTCATTTTGTACGAATTTTTTAGCTTAGCAATAAATACGAAAGCAAACTGCATGGTAAATCCGAACTGGGAAGGAGGAAGGGTTTTACCTAATATCAGATTGCTTAAGTGATTTTGCTTAAAAGCAAAAAAATGAATGCACAAAAAATAAAAATTTATCTGAGAAAAACAGAGAAATTGTATGGTATTTGATGAGATAAATTCCAAAGACTAAAAAAATGGCTAAATGAAACTTGAAATATTAATTAACTGTCACACATGACACTTATAAACAATAACAATTGTTTACTTGGTAACGGGATTTTATCGGGGTACCTAACAGAATTCTAGCAGGGTAACGGGATTTTATCGGTGAAATGCTGTTCCCATTAATTGAATTTCTGGCCTCCTGAACTGTAAACATAACAATCACACATCATTTACGTTTGCGGTAACTACGATTTTACAGTTTCCATGATCTTTGAAACACCGCGGTGCGGGAACGCGCACCGATATTTTTTAGCTTTTTGAGGCCATTAAAATACAAAGTAACTTTGTAATAATAAAGAATGATTAAAAAAACTCTAGTTACCGCCAAAATCATTAAATAAAGTAACATAGAAACAAATAAAACTAAAAATTTTATATAAAAATGACATTTGCCAGCAGCACCATCTCTCAACACTTATCCTAACTAAGTGCCGATATTTCACAGTTGGTAACTGTCACATATGCAATAAAATGTCAAAAGATAAAACTGATTGATTGGATTGATGAGAATTGGTGATTTATTTTATTTTAATTATATCAAATTAATTGTAATACAGAATATCGAGAAAGGTAGGTAACATGTGAATCGCTCATGTAATCTATGCGGGAATTATTAAATTGTCATATTTTTTAGGTTATAATTGTTGCCTTTCTTCTCGTCACGCCACACCACAAGAACTTGAAATATCTCGTAACGTAATTTATATTTTCAGGGAGTGGTTCTACTTTTGATTATGACACTTTATACAAATTGTTAATTATTTTCACGTTCCACAGTTTTTCAAAGCATCTTGATGCACAGTTTACTATAAATATCAATTAGGAAAATTTATGGAAAATACATTTAAATAAATATAGTAAAAGGGTATGTCGGCCAGAAAATGTAATACATTATGTGTGCGTTAAGTTTATTATACATCGCTCAGTGCTTCAATACAAAACTTCGCGCTGTAAAACTAAACTTACCGCACGTATAATGTAAATAACTATTTCATGTGTTTTGCATCATGATTGGTTAAAAACTAGTCGTAGGAATTTATCGGTCTAATTGACCTGATAATAACAGATCAGAATGATTCAGATATAACAGTTTGTGCAATTATTCAAAACAAATAATCGTACATAATAATTAACTTGGTAATTTAATTTTTATGTCAACGTCATGTATCAAATATACATATCGTTCTAAGCTATAGAAAAATAATCTGCAATGCAATCAAACATAAAATATTGTATATTACAGGTACCTACATAATAGCGTTTTATTGACTCGCCATTTTATGTGGCTGCCCCGTCGATAAAACCCTAAATTATGTACTCATTACATAAATATCTTCTATTTAATAACGTCCATCCAATATTTCCAAATTCCTAGAAAAATATTGACAAAGATCCACAGTTTCAGATCTTCGGTTATATAATTAAACAGTCTTTGGCTATTTAGGTAGAATAAGAAACCCTTTGCATGCAAAGCAAGAAGGCAAAACTGTTAGAACTTTTAACTTTACCCCTGTACCCCTTTAAAAACATAATTAGTATAAATATTATTCAAGTAAATAATGAAATTTACAAATGTCAGCTAATTCAAAAATCAACGTTTAGAACCTCTTGTTCTCGCCCGAAGGTGGAAGAAAAGTACCATTAACATTTCATGCAGCAAACTAAAATAATAGCATTACACTGATGCTTGAAATTATAATGAGTAGTTCGTAATCCTCCCGATGTGTCTCTGAGGATTGGGGATGAGTTTGTTAAAGTGGGTTATGTCTATGTGCAATGCGTTCCCAGGTGCACGCGCCAACCGACGCTGGGCGTCGCCCGCGAGCACCGAAACCTCATCCTCAGACCAAACAGAAAGATTGCAGCTTGGGGTTAAATAATAACGCAGCCACTTGCCAACGTGAATTATGCACAGTCCGCAGGCCTGCATTCCAGATATTTCTGAAAGGAAAACTCTAAACATAGTCCGATATTTTATTCTTATAGTAGTAAGAATTCTAAAATGCATACATATAAATATAACATGACGCTATATCTCACAAAAAGAGGATGGTTCAATGATTATGATGCACAATATTTGGGGTATTGTATTGTCCATTACGTGTAGATATTCTGAAACTCCGGTTCATAAAAATATCTGTCTTTATATAAAATTCTGGTGAGCGTGTGTTCGTAATTCTTCTCAGTAATATAACTAAAGAATGAATTGAAAATAATTTGACAGATCTTTCGAAAACTATTGCCAAATGGCGATAAGTTTGAGAAAGATACTGGAGAATTATTTTCTAATTTATCAAACTCTCGAGTTATATTTAATTAGATTATTTTTTTATTTCATCATCAGGCACGCCACTAAATCTATCTTTTTTGCTCAAAAACAAAAAAGCTACAGAGAATATTGCCGGGAATAATCACGAGAGCATTATTCTCAGTATAATAATGACAGGATTGGTTAAAACGCAGACACGTGACATACAATAAAGCATTTCATTGGTTTAAAGAAACGTCAAAAAATAATTAATTTATATATAACGAGGTCTTTAGTAAGACGTCTGCCTACCAGGTCCGCTAGTTTAAAATAAATTCTACTAACGTAAATACATTTTAACTGTTATTGGTTGTACTTTTAGTTTATACTATATTTTTAAACGTATCCCTGTGAATATTAACAGCAATAAAGTAACATTTGAATTATTATTAAACAGGCTTTTCCTGCAAACAAAAAATTTCTGGAAAACAAAACTTGAACTAAAGATACAAATATGAGAATTTACCAAAAGATAATAACACCAATAATAATACACGCTGCTGAGACTATTGCAATGACAAAAAATTTTAAAAAATAATAAGAATATTATTAGGACCAATAAACATATCAGAAAACGAATACAAAATATAAATGAACTTTGAAATAGAATAAAATTTGGAAGGAATAAACATGGTGTAGTAGATCATGCAACAGAGGGTCAGATGATTTGGACGTAATGGAGACCAGTAGAAAAAGATGCACTTAAATCAGTAGTATAATGGAGACCAAGAGGAAGCAGAAACCGAGGCAGAACCTGATCAACAGCTAAAGGAAGTAGAAGATGATTTAAAAGCAGCAGGAATTAAAAACTGGTACAGTAATATAAA
Organism: Poecilus cupreus; assembly: GCA_963942605.1. Lineage (NCBI taxonomy): Eukaryota > Metazoa > Arthropoda > Insecta > Coleoptera > Carabidae > Poecilus > Poecilus cupreus. The sequence continues at coordinate 4,774,063 of OZ012726.1, read as the reverse complement.
AGATAGCAAGACGTGGAGAACATAACTGCAAGGATTAGAAGGAAAAGAAACGGAGATTGATACAAATCGTTAGCAACGTGTTAAAAGTAACAATAAAATCACATTCAACACGTTGCTATGTTACTTTTAACACAAGTTTTAGAAAGTGACACTTTTAGGGGCCTTTTCTGTAACTTACCTGTTAATTTTCAACGGAAAGTTGAAAATTTTAACCACTGATTACAGACGTTACTGAATATTTTTTGGCTGGATGATGGATGTACATGAAACTCTTGGAAGGCAGCCAAATATTTTATTCAAATATTACCTCGATTAGTTTAGATACCACATACGTCTTCTTCACCTCCCGAAGAAGATGTATGTGGCGTCGAAACCGATCGAGGTAATATTTTAATAAAATATTTGGATGCATTCCACGAGTTACGTAAATAATAGTATATTCTACAACAAGTAATGGAATGGCACATATTCCATGCGAGCAAAAAGTTTGTAGTCCGAGCCGAAGGCGAGGGCTACGGTTTGCGAGTGTGGGATATGCCATTCCGTTACATGTTGTAGACTATACTTTCTATAACAAGATTTTGGATATATACAAAAAATACAAATACAAAACTGTTGTAAATGTCAAACTCAAATAAATAAAATTAAAACAAACAGACGTAACCATAGTAACTGAAACAAGATACTTCATATATCGCGCTAATATGCGGCTCAGATTCGTCGAAAATATTCCATACGCAGCGTATGGAATGTTAGTGATTCCATAACAATTTTTAGTTGTGGAATGCCTAGTTTCCAAAACAGTGTTATAGAAATATATTTTTATTGGTTAAACTTGTTGACCGGCCGTTACAAATTAACAGGTAAGTTACAGAATGTGCCCATTATCTTGCCAAGCAACTGTTAAGAGGGTCACTTTTATCAAAGGTCGTAGATAAACGTTATTAAATGTCCCATAATTTCACTTTGCACACTGTTCCAATTTACTGCAACATCATCAAATAATGTCTCCCCCTGAATCCATCCCTGTTCCGGCATCCTCACCTGCGACTGCACAATCCTTCCAGCAAGGAGTGCGGGGCAACCCAGGACAGAACACAGCTTCAATAATGCACAAACGGCTCACGACAGTTGCCTTGTAACGATACGTTTGTCCTCACACCACCACAGCCCCGGAGTCGCCCGGAATCGTCCCGAACCCGCTCCGGACACCAGCACACATGCTACACTACAACACACTTGTATGCACAACTAGACGGGGCAGAGCAAACGTGAATCAGGGGCGGCTCGTCACTAGGGTGTCACTCTTACGAGTACTAGAATTAAATTGTTACCCTTTTGTAATTATCTTACTGGTAATGGCCGGTTCATTATTTAGTGGATAAAAACATTAATGGAAAATGTTACGCTGTGTTACTAAACTAGCCACTATACCAGGGCTTCTCAATATGTTTTCGTCACCCATCTTAAAACGATACTGGTATACATTTTAAGCAAATTTTTCATATCTACTTAAATTAATTCATTAATTCCATATGTAGAATGTAACAGATTTCAATGCTATTTTTTAAATATTGCTGTACATTTTACCTGTTTACTTTGCTGCAAAAGTGTAAATACAAAAGTTGTTCCGAATTTAAAAATGCATGCAAAAAGTCCCCTTTGGCTACCTATATTATAGTATTTACATTAATTAAATTAAAGTAAATATTTGTTAGAAAAACTGTAATATAGCCATGAGACATTGAGAAAAAACCCAAAATATTTGACATTTCTGAAAACAGATTAAAATTTTTTTTATTAATATTTAAGTCCTTCAGCATCTAGGCTATTAGGACTGTGGAGATTTAAATTTATTTATTACAGTGTTGTATAAATTTTTGTAGAAATTTCGTACAAGATTATAATGATGAAATAGCGAATTTAAGAATTATTTTCGTTCCATTTCATTCTATTAAGTAGTTAACTGACACAATCGGATAATTTTTGTATTTTCGGAGACTTCATTTTTATCTAGGAATAGCCTATTAATTGCAAATAATAACTTGATGCCTGATACCAATTTTATGAATTTCATTTCTAATCTAACAATTGCGCTTAGGTCAAAACATTCTGGATCATTTTTCTAAGAAAATCGTTTCTTTTACATCTTCTTTACTATATCCCCTGTTTTGGTTATCCTCATAGATGTTTATATATAATCTAGATACCTAACTCGATGCGCAAAAGTGAAGCCTCGGCGGCCATTTCCTAAAAAGGAAGAAAGTAACGTTTGTGTCAATTTAAAGGTATTTATTACAAGGTAGAGTTCAGTTTTGATTGTAAAATTAAACAGAATAGCAAAATGATCAAATAAAAAGCAAAATGTGGGTAAAAGACATTAATTAAATAATAGTTATTTATGTATCAAGACACTGAAGTTCAATTTTTTATCACGAATATGGAATTTAGTTGCCGAAGCCCGAAGGGCCGAGGAAAATAAACCATGTGAGTGATAAAAAGGAACTTCAGTGCCGAGGTACATATTAAGTTTTATTTGAAATCTAATATTCGAAAAAACTGTAAAAAAAATTACAATATAGGTTAAGTTTATACATCTGTCAGTTGTGTATTGTAACTAACAGGCAGTGTCGCCAACCTCGGGAAGTGAAGTTATCGTAAATAACACTCAAAATTATGAGTTTGGTCCTCAATTTCGTCATCGGATTTAATTAGTTAATTCTTCTAGCAAATTTTGTTTCATGTTATGTCCAAATTTACTATAGAACGTTAATATATCTGCCAAAATTATCCTAATTGTACAATAATTATTTAACGGTTGCCAACACTGCGTTGCTCAAAATCGTCGTATAATGGGTTACTTTAGTGACGATTTCTGAGCTTTTAATGACGATTTTTGAGCACTTTAGTGCCGATTTCAATTAAACTAATATTATTTTCAAATCAATAAATAAAGTGATAAAGTGTAATATTTGTATTACATTTCATATATTAGCAATTAAAATAAATTTAATAACAATTTATTTGTGTTTTATTTCCTATTTACTATACATTATAGTCAAATTTTGCCTTTCTAAGACATGGCAGCCGCGGCTTCACTTATTAGCTTGTTTGTTTATACTAAGTTCTGTATCTAGATTATATATAAGATGTTTGCTAATTCCTACTGATCTTTAGTTTTCTTTTACTTCGTTTAACCAAGTTAATCTTGGTGTATCCCTTCTTTTTCTGTTCCCAGGATTCCATTGTAATATTGTCGTAACAATAATCGTTTATAATAATAAACTTTCAAATTATCTCGCTTCGCTCTTATTTATAGAACTCACACCTAACAAACTCAAGCCGTTGCGCTCGTATTTAGTACAAATTACTTAGTTTGTCTTGTGAAAAACCTTTCCTCTTTAAAAGTCTTCTACTTATAACAATAAATTGAACCTAGCTACTACGAAAAATATTTTTTAGTGTAATGTTCTAACAATCGTAGTTTCCTTTTTCTTTGAGGTTAGATGTGTTTGGTTAGGAATATCGAACCATTTCTTACATTTGCTTGAAATATAATCAGAAAAACAAAAGTGTAGCCAAGTTGCACTCGTAAAACTACAACTTTTCCCATTTAACTGATTCTCTATCTGTTACAGTTTTCAAAATTCCGACGACGAATATCGATGGATGGAGGTGGAGACCATTCAGCAGCTGAAGTCAACAAAAGGTAGGAACCTACATATTTTCTTATCATTCTAAATAAACAAGTCTTAATAATATATTACAATCGTACAACGGCGAACTAGAATATATGAATTTAGTCGTAGTTATAGTTAAATCTTAATTAACTCTAAACTCTATGATTGCTACACTTTTGTTTCAAAGGATTTGAAATCTATAATTATTAAAATCTTCAAAGTCAAACACAAATAAATTGAAACATAAGCAACTTGTGTCAAAGCAACTTCGAGAAAATAATTTGGCAATAACTTATTTTAATTATAATCCACTTTACTATGGTAATAGCCTAAAGTAAAATAGGGGGATGAAATCCTTACAGCATATTGGTCTAGACCACTTGGTGCGAAAATTGACTTCATTTCTGTCAGTTGAAAAGTGTAACGAATACAATCTAGAAAAAAGTACGAAATACATGTGTAATTTTTAGTTGGCACTATGTATGGCATATACTTTAATAGTGCATTCGATGAATTAAACACGGGGACCATAATTCTGGTTAAGCATTCTGTAATGGAGCCAGAAAATAATATCAGAATCATAGTTGCATTTCGGAATGTGGTTCCTGAAAAATTTGGTTAGAAAGAAAGTACCGAAATATTCGATAAGCTAAGGATATAAGATGCATTTACTGTAAATTTCATAACAATTAGAAAACTAAACACAGTAATTTACTTCTTCAGATTCAGTATACTCTGTCAATATTATTTATTTAAGAAATTTTTCATTATAAAAATATTTATTCGCGATTCAGAAATGATTATTAATTTCGAGTTATTCGTATGGGGAAATGCTTTATTCTATGTATAACTTTGCACTTATGATTACAGTTTGTAGATTTTATTTATGCTTGTCTTAAATTATTTATTGTTTGTTTTAATTTATCATCTTTCCGCGAAAGTGGAAAAACTGCTTATTGTATTTGAGTAATAAAATTTTTCTTATTTAATTTTTACTTTCTTATACAAAGTATAAGGAAGTATTGGATTCACGAAAAAAATCGCTGACGAGATTTTTACGGAAATACATATTATGACATCCACTGAATCCGTTAAGACCAATTTCTCAATTATGTCTGTGTGTGAGGATGGATGGATGTCCGTGTGCGCAATATCTCATGAACTAGACAAGATATGTGAACGAAACTTGGAATTTATAAGTTTTATGAAAAAATGAAGAACTTAGTTGATTTTGAATGAAATTGAACAACCGGAAGAGGAACTTTACTGGACACAGAAAACAATAAATCCAATTTTTTTTCAAAATTTGAATAAACTTAGAGAAAAAGTTTCAAATAAAAAATGTTAGCAATAATATTTGGAATATAAAATGTTATTTGTACTTAGTTACAATGGGAAAAAACGAAAACATTTTTAATATTTATGTATCAAACGTGTCAAATAATTGTGAAGTGTCAAAAATATGTCTTGTGAAACATTATAAATGTAAGTAATATTTGTATTATTAGTTAGAAAGTTTTGCTGACTAGATATTAATAGATTTCTATTTTAAAATAAAGTCATACGCAAGGAACAAGTCATACGTGTTCAGTTGGTTTTATTTGTATAAGAAAGTAGTGTGGTGCCCACACCAGATTTTGTTTGCTTCTTTTGACAAAAGTGAATTATATGTTTAATAAACTAATTTTAGTTGCTATGGGAACAAACAAATAACAGAAACTGTAATTATTAATCATTCAATACAGATTCACATACCGATAGAAAAACTAACGGAATATCCTTACTTAAAATTGTAATATTTTTTTTATTACATTTCTTTATAGAATAAGCGCTAAGAAACGCATTGTAGCAGAGCGTATCGTCAGATCTCTAATATTTTTCGAGATACGTCGATTTTTGTTATTTTTCGAAGTGCAACTTTAAGGGCGTGTAATTCAAAAACTACACAAGATATCTAAAAATTCTCTTTAGATTAGCGTTTCTGGTGCCTTATATAACAAATTAGCAAATTTTGAAAATTTTGAATTTTTTTGTATTTTTGTTCAAAATTTCGATCGGCGATAACTTGACAAACATTAAAGATACAGACTTGCAGTGTTCACCAATCGATTCAGCTCGGCGAAATACATAAGTATGCAAAGTTTCATAGAAATCGCTTTACGGGATGGAAAGTTAGAGCAAAAAGCCTTAAAATGGCGTTTTTTGTCTAAAAAAATCAAGTGTTACCCCTCGACGTCTGGCCTGAATTTGGTCATTTTCAGATTTTTTCAACCGGTTGTCCGAATTTTCTGAAATTTTCAGGGTTTATGTATTTCGTCGAGCTGAATCGATTAGTGAACACTGCAAGTCTGTATCTTTTCATATATGTCGAGTTATCGCCGATCGAAATTTTGAACAAAAATACAAAAAAAATTCAAAATTTTCAAAATTTACTAATTTATTATAAATGGCACGAAAAACACAAAACTGGAGATATTTTTCGATATCTCGTATAGTTTTCGAGTTACAGCCCCTCAAAGTTGTTCTTCGGAAAATATAAAAAATCGTCATATCTCGAAAAATATTAGAGATATGACGATGCGCTCTGTTGTGATGGGTTTCCTGGCGCGAATATTATAAAGAAATGTAATAAAAAAAATTTACAATTTTAAGTCACATTTGGGGAAATTCCGTATTTTGAAAAAAATATTACAAATCGCCATTTTTCGATAAATATAAGACATATTACGATGTGTACTATAGCAATGAGTTTATTCATGTTTAAATTATACGTAAGTAATAAATTTCAAGTTAAGTTTGGAGGAGTATTTAATTTATTTTCTAGTAAACAATTTATTTATATAAGAAAGTAGTGTGGTGCCCACACCAGATTTTTTATATAATTTTTTTAACTGTAGAATTAAAAATACTTTAATCTATTAATTCGCATAGGTATTGTTTTAAACATTTTGATTAATAATTTGAAAATTATTATATTATGTTTAGTGCAGATTTACGGAAAAGTATTGTAATTCCATAAACACAGACTACGTTTACACGTACGGCCTTGACTTTGAAAACGCGACTTTTGAAAATTAAAATTATTTGTACGTTTACACATTAAGAACAAATCTACTTTACTTTATTATTGACTGGGCCATTACTTTTTTACTTACTTTTTGAAAGCCAGTAATTTGTGTGTTTATGTTAAAATTTATAGACAAGTTATCAGGTAATTAATTTATTTAACTGCGTAAAAAATTATAATTCATAATATTTATGTTACGTATAGAAAAACCATGAACAGTTATGTAAAATTAAATACATGAAATACTGGCGTCATTTTTTTAAAGTTAATTCAAAGTGTACTTTTCCGCTAAGTGTAAATCTTTTAAATATCTATAGAAAAATTATCATTTACCTAAGAGTACAGTGCAATAAATGGATGACGTAATAATTTAGACATGCATAACGACAATAACAGCTTGAAATTAAATTATATTTGAGTATAGCATATTTTTCAGGTGTTACAAATACATTTGGGGTTGGGATCGTATAAAAATTAAAGTTATTTAAAAATTAATCGTCTTACTCCACAATAATTAGATTATTTGCACATCGTAGTTACTAAACTAATTAATAGTTACAGTTTCCCATATAAAAAATTGTACTGTTCCAAAATTGAAAAACCCTTCCTTTTGTATAAAATAAATAAACTCAAACGTGTATAAATGATTGATATAGGTAGCGATGAGAATCTGACAATTTCATCTCCTTATGAATATTTCACAATAATTAACAAAGATTAACGTTCGCTGTTATCGTCCAATCTCATCAATCAATTCAACAATCTCGCAATCAGTTCTTCCTCCTCCGTAGCCTATCGCGTGACTGCGTTCACAAATTAAGACTTATTAATTTTAGCCGCGCTTTTATTAACTACCTCAACTCGTAAACACTCCAACACTCACCTGCTCGCCGCGATTTGAATTTTAAATGGGCGAATCGTTAGTCATTGGCTGAGTTTACTTTTCCTTGGCGCGACGCATTGAATACGCTGCTTTGAATAAGAATATTTAGAGGTGAAAAATTAACTGGATTAAGACCGGAGCTGAAGAATGGCGGAATGTTTAGCTAGTTTCTGCATTTAAAATGCTAATACTCAGGTAGTTACGTAGTTGCTGAAGTTTAACAGTATTGCGAGGTCAGAGCATTTTTATTTTACTGTGAATGTATCAGACATTATCATATTAATTGAATAAGCCTATAAATTCTTCGCTGCCTTCTAAAATCATTTTGCATTAATTTGCTTTAACGCCAAAAATAATATTTAGGTTATATTTTAACAATACATTTTAATTTAAACAGTTCAAACAGCTACAAAACTAATAACAATATCATTGGAAAGTTCAAGTTCATTTTACATAAACTCTATAAGTTTCATACATTTCACAATAAATACGAGTACATAATTTTTAGTATATCACAAATATATTCTAGAATTTTTTTATTGTATTTTGAATTTGCCTCAAACAAACAATCAACGAATGCCGACTAATAATTAATTACTTACATTAAAATAGGAGCTTAGTTATTAAGACAAATGCCCGGTTTTATAAAGAAATTTAAACTCCAGTTAAATATACTTCCATACTAAATTGATATCAAGTTATTCAAATGATTATTCAACGCCATAGTAAATAAGCCAACAAGAGCCTTACATGTCATCTATTTTGACCAATCAAACCAATATATCAGCAATATACGGGTCCTAGCAATATACCCCGTTACCATGGCAATTTATTAAATAAATAATTGTTTTCACATAAACGTGAGTGTCATTTTTTTACACAATGTGTGATAATTTACGTTTTGGAAGTGGTTTCATTACTACAATTTATGAAAATAGCGTATCTTGTTGAACAATCTATCCAAATACCACTCGATGTAAATATTTTTTTTTAGAAAATATTTTGTATTGACTTGCAAATTATTACAAATTTCGTTTATCAGAAATTTCTCAAATATCACGAGACCTTCGGTTTTGAACGAAATTTTTGAATCGCGAAATTTTGACATAATAATTTGCAAAAACACAAAAATTTTTCAAAAAATATTCACATCTAGTGGTATTACCCTTGATTCACTTTTGATGTTTCTTAAAACCAATGAAATGCTTCAGTGTATGTCACGTATCTGTGTTTTAACCAATCCTGCCATTATTATACTAACTAATAAAGCTTTTGTAATTATTCCCGGGAATAATATCTATAGCTTTTTTTTATTTTTGTTGAAAAATTTCTGATAGTTATCATTAACACTAGTAAAAAATGAGCAAAAAATATAGATTTAGTGTCGTACCTGATAATGAAAATAAAAAATAATAAAAACCTCAATAAATATTGGGGGTCGTGAAAAAAATAGTTTATACATTGCAGTTCGTGCTTCAATATACTCCGCGGGAAATAATCAAACACTTCTCTCCCTTAATGTATAATATACTACTGTTTCATAATTTTTCACATAACTCTCAATCCGAAATTTTCTTTATAAAATAATTTTTTTGTTTGCTTCTTACTCTTACAATACAATCAAGCACAACAATATACTTGTTGGATGAAGTTTTTAATTCTGAACATTTTTTGTATTTACACTTTTGGCCTAATTGAAATTAAAAAGCAACAATCAGTTTATTAAAAAGATTTTCATTGCATTCGCTATATTACGTATATGAATTCAACACCTGTTATATAGCTGTAATAATATTATTTTCATTATTATTATTATTATGAGATAATATAATAGTATAAGAGTATGAGATAAGGTTTGATTTTTCGGAAATGAATAAAGTGAAAGGGTTCATTTAATTATAGTTTTATTAACAAGAAGGGAAATTTAAATCTGTAGAATTCCAATAAGACAACCTATAAACTTAAATGTTAACTACTATTTTATATTGTGCTGCTCTATAAATGATCTTAAGGTCAAAAAATAATATGAAACAATAGCAGACATTTACTACATACTTAAAGAATTTATTACTCGTTATCATTCACGTTGCTTTTCTACTCCAGTTTATATTTAAATTTTATTGTAAATGAGAAAAGTAGTAGCATAATAAAAACTAGAATTTTTTATTATCGAACACATTAATATTAATAATAGTCCCCGCTAAATAAACACTAAAATAAAAATTCCGGCGACGCACTAGGAATCATTCAAACATTCCACATTGATTCCCGAAATCTCCAACAATTCTCCAATATCCCTCCAGCGTTCTTCCATCCGTGGATGATCGCCCAAACAATCCCCTTTTCAAAATCCGTGCTCGGTGTCCACCTGACCATATAGCCCTCCAATAACACAAAAATACTGCCCTATAAATCAAAACCTACATTCAACAGACGCGTAATAAAAACCATGCGATCGCTATTATCGCAATAAAATCATATTTTACCGGGCTGCATAAGAAAATTCCTCTACGCATCGAGTGTTATATGTTCCAATATCATCGAACAATTGCTAAATGCGGTGGAGTGGATGCCTGCTATGATCTATCGGCGAAGGAAAACCGGAAGGAACATTTTTAGACGTACCTGAGAATCTGTAAACTGTAAGGAATAAGTTTTGATGTGACAGTGGACGGAATTGTGCGACATTCTTTTCTAAATGTGTTCTGGAGGATTTATGAAATGCAGTCTGATTTATAAGGAATGAAATCGGAAATTACTGCTGCCATCTAGAGCAAGAAATTATTAACTGGGATTGGACACCTGCACCTAACAAATATTATGAAAGCAGACTGTGTTTCTGGCAGATCTTCAGTAGAAAAGCGCGGTACATTCACAGTCACAAGAACTTTATTGTAATACTCGTACACAAAAAGTATTCGAGTGATCGAGTGCATTATTGATGTTGCAAATATATTGAAGCTTTTGTATGAAAGTACTGTAAAATTATACAAACAGATTTAGATTTATTTATCGCAGTATTGTAATATTTTCTGTAGAAATTTCGTAGAAGATTATAATGATAAATTGTTAAATTTTAGGGTTCATTCGGTGAAATATTAAGATAAATTCTAACCAGTTTTTAAATGTGAAGTGAAATTGCGGTGTATACAACTATTTTTTTTTTTCATGACCTAAATATTTATAATGTTTACTATGCATTTAATAATAATAATATTATTATATGAGGAACTATGATAGTCATTATTCACGAAGATGAAGTTTGCGTCGCGAGCCGTAGGCGAGCGAATAATGACCACAATCCCGAATATAGTACTATACTTTTTTCTTCTGTAAATTCAGAAGTCACTTTTAAAAATGATTGAAATTGATTGAAAATTCACGTTAAAAAACATCAATATAGAAATATACAATAATAACTGACTACATGTCAACTGTCAGACGGCCGTTGCTTGGTGATCCACATCACGTCTTTAAAATAACCGTGAATTATGGATTTCTGGCTCTGTGATTGGTCGAGAAAAGTAAACTATGAATCATAAATCACTGTCTTAATTTATGGGTACTATAATTCATCGAAAATATTAAAATAATGAGGATATATTTATACCGTAGTAGAAAAAAATATTTTAATTTGTTTTATTTAGTTAATTTTTCAAAACTAATTCCATTATTTGAGTACTTTTTCTCCTGACGGGAGAGAAAGTAAACAAATCTCCCGTTGATATGAAATTGACTGTTTCTGTCATGATTTTACTATCACAGAAATTGAGTTTTCCTCCCGGTCGCGAAAAATATATTTTTCGATTGTGTCTAATTTTCCATGGCCGTGTTGCAAGTTTTCTAATAAATATTGATTTCAATTTGACTGAAATATCTTGAAATACTAATATTTAGGTAACCTAGTAATCCTTATTTCAAGCATTTTCAAATTTTGAAGAACTTTTGTATTTACACTTTTGCTGTAAAGTGAATAGGTAAAAATTTAGAGCAATATCAAGTAATTGCATTGAAATCCCCATATTCCATATTTTAATTCTACACCCGGATTAAGTAAATGTTATACTTATTATCCTTCTATTACTAAATTATCATTGTTCGAATGTAAAGAATGTAATTGAATTAAATATTGTTAATGTAATGTAATGTAAAAACAATTTAAATAACTATAATATTTATAACACTGGAGTGCAGCAATATGTAATAAATAAATTAAAATATTATTCTTGGGAATGCAGTCATATATTTATTACAGCTAAAAATTTTTAGCTATAATAAATATATGACTGCATTCCGAAGAATAATATTTTAACTGATTAATCATCACAGTCGATCATCGCTCTTCCATTGTAATAAATATTGGTAGTAAAATATTAGAGTATTAATTTTTATTTTTTTTTTATCTATTTATTTTCTATTAATTTTGTCAGGGCATAATTCCAATTCTGTAAGAAATCAGCGACAGTGTTCACTAGAGCTAGTAACGACAACTAGCAAGAAATGGTACAAATATATTTTGGTTCGAACCTTTGCTACATCCACTATTTTAGGGCACTGTAAACACATGTAAAAGGATATAGCTGTAAAAGAACCCCTAGAATATTAGGTAAATACATAATAATTAATAAAATTTATTTATTTATTTTTGATTACAAAATGAACGTTAAAATGTTAACAAAGATTTTGTTTATTTTATCCAATAGTGGCGCCCTCATGAAGGGTAGCATTTAAGGGTTGAGCCCTATTATTGATTTATAACTATAGATGGTAGCAGGATACAGTGTGTGAGTCGTCATCTTTGGAGCAACAGCGAAAGTAAACCGCGAACGTTGGAAGTAGAAATCGATTCTCTGCATTCGTTAAGGCTAACCTCGTTTCACTTCTAGTTTATTGAATATCCAACAGATGGCAGGATAAACTATAGGGCAACGTATTGGAACGACAATGGTACTTTCAAACCTTCGTCATATTTCTTACATTTGTAAAGAGGTACATATCTTTATGGTTAGGCACAAGAAAAATGTATAGAATATATTAATTTTTAACATAATATCTTTATTTTACACTGAACCAAATACACTATACAGATCTCAATGCATCAGCGCATGCATTGATCCCTCGTATACAGAATGACAATTCGTCATTTATTAGAAAACTTTTAATGACTATCTTCCCAGGACAAACTCAAACACAAAACAAAATCGTGTAGGTATAACAAACATTTCGACTGTTTTTATTGTGCAGTCACCTACACACTATTCTAAATAATCTTTATTCATAGAACATTGATTTGTAATGGTGTACACATCACACTAAATAATATTGCGGTCATGACGTCATTCATTCACATATACTCACGCAAGGCTGCGTCACATTTGTACAATATTACTATCAATTATTAATCATATATTACATCGTATACTGTACGACAGATAACATTTTGCAAAAACAATCATCGTAGTATCGTAGTTGGCGTGGCTTCGGCCGGACTAGATCAACCACCACCACAACCTGGATGCGTATGTACAAACTGTACTTGCCTACAACGCCGATTACAATCAGTATACATTTTCACCGCTAGGGCACTCTTTGCTACCAAACTCCCGAATAGTTATTAGAGAGTTTGACAGCAAAAAGATACGGGGATTTATTAATTAATCCTATAAAAATTACTTAATTAAGAAGACTGTATTGTATATGTTTTCCAGATAGTACGAAACATGTCTTTGGGTAAATAAATTATTTGTAAATAAAATATTTGGTAGACATGTCAAATTCGTGGTATACATACATTATAATTTCACAGCCTTACAAATCTTATTGTTTAATGACAAACTAAATAAGTTTCAGTTCCTTTTAAAATAATACATTCTTATATCGTATTGTATCAGAATTGAACTGAAGGTTTGACAAATTAAATTCTATTCTGTAATAGTCCAATCATAATTATTAAACAAAAATAAACTCTTTTTACAATTATTTTCTTAAGTTTACTATATAAACAAAAGAGACTCAAAATATTAACGTTTTTCTTATATACTGGGTGATCCATTACTCTGTATTTTTTATATTATGCGATTATTTTAAATATTACACAAAATATTTTAAATATCTGCAATTTTTTCTACGGGGTGTTTCATTTTCGCGCAATGATATGCAATTTTCCGGGTACCTATTTTATGAGACATAAAATACAGTGTTAAAATTTTCAAAACGCTTTATTTCGTTTCCTATGAATTTTAAAACAAAAGTGCCAATATAAATAATGTTTAGGAACAAAAACTGCACCAAATGAGCCTAAATTTATTGATGTAATATATTTCTGTCAATAGATAGACGTAAAAAAAATTATAATTTAAGCTACTTCCAGAGTGCCATGGTAAACAAAACATACAAACAGTCGTATTGTTTGAGTTTGACAGATGACATTTGGCATAGTTTTAATTATTATTGACTGGTTCAAATTATTTCAGGTAATCATGGACTTATTTACCATTTAGAAATAATAAATAAAAACTCTGTCAACTGCCATCTGTCAATCTCAAACAATACTACTGTTTGCATGTTTTGTTTACGATGGCACTCTGGAAATAGCTACAAATTGTATATTTCATGTTACGTCTATCTTATTACAGAAATGTATCACATCAATTAATTTAGGTTCGTTTGGTGCAGTTTTTGTTGCTGAATATTATTTATATTTACACTTTTGTTCTAAAATTCATAGCGAACGAACTGTTGCATAAAGATAATTTTAACTTTGTATTTTCTGTCCTATAAAAAAAGCAAACACCCGGTATGTATTTTTGCACAATTTTAAATATATTTTGTTTCTCTTTAAAACAGTTCTTATTTATTATTCTCCTAAAATGATCAAAACAAAAAAGTATTCGTGTTTTTATTAATAGTGAATCACACACAGAAAGTATGCAATGAATTGTGTGTGAATATAGAAACAATTAGATTAGATGTAAAATCTATAAAAAATTTTGCTTCTTTTACTTAGTTTATCAACTTTTCGTTGTTATTTTTATTTATTTTGTTGTATTGATGTTGAAATGCAGACATTCCACATCTTTTATAAATTGTTTGTTTATAAATTGCATGACATACTTTCTGAATTTATTTTCTGTACTAATTATTTTAGTAGGTACTGTCAAATAACGACACCCACAGAAAATATGCTATGAATTATGAAATGAATGTTTAGACAATTATAATTTCTGTCAGAACTTTATTAATTATTATTTGCTTCTTTCTCTTAGTATATCAACTTTTTGTTATCTCAATTTTTAGTTTGAAGTATTGATGTTGAAGCTCAGACATTCGAACAACTTTTATATTTATGTATTGTTCCTAATTTCATGGCAAATTTTCTGTGTGTGATTTTTTATTAATAAAAACATGAATAGTTTCTGTACTGATTGTTTCAGGACAGTATTAAATAAGTACTGTTTTAAACAGAAACAAAAGATCTTTAATATTGTGCAAAAATGAATAGGTTGTTCCACTAAAAAAATATATAGTTGCATATTATTGTGCGAAAATGAAACACCCGGTAGAAAAACTGCAGAGATATGTATGTACTTATTTAAATTTATAATAAACTTTATTTGAAAATGTTTTGGTAAAATTCAAAATAACAACATAAAATAAAAAATACAGACCGATGGACCACTAGGTATTTTAAATTTTAAAGGACAAAAATGTTGATAATTTTTTTAATAATGTATACTCTTGATATAAATACATATATCTCATTTCAAGAAATAGGCAGATAAGAAAAAGAATACGCAGTACTTCGGGTTATTTTACATTATTTTTTTAGAAGTTTAAAAATATGTATTGAATTAAATGTTGCTCAATTGATTTACAAGTTCTTGAATTATTTCAGAGCCAAATTCTTTTTATTGAAGTAATTTTATCTTAAATATTTAGAAATAGTTGAAGTGCATAAAAATAATAATTAAGTAAGGTTCACATTTAAATATTTAGTACGATAAATTAAATTCCATTCTCTAGGAAAAAAATTGATGAAACTAACTCTACTTTTCAACTGACAAACGATTCAAAATTTTGTTGAGTCATTTGTTTAAAATAAAAGATGAACAAAGTCTTTAATCCGTCCAGCTAAAAAGTAAAGTGAGTCCATTAGGAAAAATAAAAATAATTGTTGAAATTGCGTTGTAAGCAAGTACCACACCCAGCTGTCGTCCCCCACGTGTCTATCAGTACACCGAGGCATTGCTATGGCCCTCGTAGTTGATCTGCAAGTACGAGGGGATGGCGGCGTTGAGTTCGGACGCGCGCCGTCGAAGCGCCGCGATGCTCTGGCCGCGCCACAGGTCGTCCTCGGGCTCAGCAGGACTTCCGCCCGCGCCCGGAGGGGTACCGGAGCCGCCCGCGCCCCCTGCGCTCGAGCAGGGGATCTGCGGGGGAGGGGAGCTGCCTGAACCCCCGGAGGGAAGGTTGTTGGGGGTGTTGTTGTTGCAGTAGGACATCATTGTGTCGCCTGAAAGATGAATATAATAATTAGTTGAGATATCTACAAATCTTACGCATTAGATTAAGCCAAATTTTAAACAAAACAGTAAAACAATTGATAAACTTTCTAGTCATTCGTTTTACACACATCAAGTTTTCTGTCAATTTATTGTGACAATTTCAGTAGTACCAACAAGACATCAACTGCCATCTATGTTACTAATTTTTTTATTTATTGATATTGCTCATATATTATAATATTCATGGTTATTTTTAGTAAAATTTTACACCATTTTCGCATAATGAACAAAACCGAGAATTACAAAAATGACATAGACAAGTTTGACTCATTGACAATAACTAAAATCCCTTAGAATTTCCTAAAAATTTGTCAAAAAATAGAACATGTTCTAATTCGTCAATAAAATGTCAATGGGTATGTAACTAGTACAGCACACTAGAGGTCATGAGTGCGAATCCCATTGAAGAGCATGGTTTACATATTACATAAATTCACAATTATCCAGTTATGATATGAAGCGAAATATGGCTAAAATAGATAGACTGCTCACCATCTTCATATAATATTATATTGTATTACTAGTGCTGTAAGTTGGATATTTCACACGAGTGTAAAATACCCTTTCAGCACGTGTTGTAAGTACAAGTACACGATACTTTTCCGCCGACCACAATTAAGAAAAAAAAAAACAATATAAAATTTACATAAAAATTACGTTAAAATTTGATAAATCAGGGTCCAACCTTCTTAATCTATGTAAATTCAGCAAATTAACTGAAATTGTCAAACTTTTTAAAACTTTTTAATATAAATTTTTAGGTTAGTTCGCTCAGTTATCGCAGCGTGTGATAAAATTATATCACACAGTTGCGGACGTATCGGATTGGCTAACGAGCTTTCATATCACACAGCATTGCTAGTGATATGCAATGATCTTTTTTCAGTAATAGTTTAGCGTATGAATTTATGTACTATTCGCAGTGATCGTCGGAAAAAATTATTAAGAAACACTGATGAAATGTACTTGAAGATTTTAAAATTTACCGGAAAATGAAGTTTATAGTCCTAGTGGTCGATTCAGCCTACTATTTTTTCAGTACACTCTATAAGCTGTCAAAATTTGACATTTTTTAACAAAAAAAAACAGTTTTTTCTTCTGCACGGGAGGTGCAATGATTTAATTGTAATATAAACTTATATACTTTCAAAGAAGAAACATAAAACTTTGCAAAACTCAAAGATTCATACAATTTCTTCTAAAATAAAATTAGTTATGACGGTTTCAAAGTTTGGATTTTTTTACTGTCGAAGAATGCAGAAATTCTTGCTGCAGAATAAACCATTTAATTTTTATGAAATAAATTAATTAGGGAAGCCTAAAATTAAACATTTCAAAAATAGTACTGAAAATGCTATGATGCGTCCTTTGATTTACCATTTTGTATATCCTGTAAATGTTGATGAAATATTTTAAATGAGAGCATTTCAAAATTTCCAGTTTGTCGAACAAAAAATTAATAACGTATGTCCGAATATTAAATTGTGATTGTCGGTGGAATGAACAGTTACTCAAAAATGCGTGGGCATGATGAATAAATAAATTGGTAGGTAATTAAAATCGAATTCTATTTAAAGCCCATCAGTAACAATATGTACACAGGCAGTGTGATTTTTAGAGGCAGGAGTACAATATTTACCAATCGTCACAGTTTTGGCATGCAAGTGTAAGTAAACGTTGTTAAAACTAACACGTATCTCGTCACGGAGTGCGGGGGCCGGCACATCATGTGTATGTAACACACACTCTCAGTTGAGCAAAACATACAATTAGCAATGATTAGAGCAGGCCTCATTACTGCCTCCGAACTACGCACTAATTGTTTCTGAACACATCGGTTAAAGCAGCCAGCAGCGTGTTTGCCGGAGTCATACTTTCACACAGCTCTCCGGCTTGGAGGTTGGAGGAAGGGATGGCGGGGTGGGCGGTGGGGGTAGGGTACCCGACTTGTAGGATTTGCATAATTCATTAATCCATGTAACGTGTAAGTGTGAGGACTCGAAGAGAGACGGAGATTTTAACGAGTGGTTCAGAGACGAGGTGTAAATACAACCGATGCAGGATGGCCTCGAACCTGGGCCTACGTAAACAAAACACTGTGTGGGCATTGGAGCGTCCAAATGGTTTTCATTCAACCGGTTTTCATTAGACTTGAATTGTCCTAATACCATTTTGTCTATATTTTATAATATAAAGTTTTAAAATAATTATCACAAGAGTTCAAATAATAATAAAAATAAATAAATATATTACACATTTTTTAATATTTAATTTCTGCAGTTACAACCTATAGTAATTGAATTTTGTTTCCTGAATTACATGCAAAATTTCAAACTCTGATGCAACATTTATTTGAAGCATTTTTGTCTGAATAATTTGGGAAGTAATGCACACAAAATTTTCCACAGGTAAAACCCCTAGAAAAATTACATCCGGTTACGGGAAAGTATTTTTCTTTTTTTCGGATTTCCCAGACCACAGGGTAAAGTTCGTGTAACTGTGAAACAAGTGTGACTGTCCAGGGTTAATTGGTGTCTCATACAACTCTACGCCTATGATTCAGAAAATAATCAGTAGTAGTGAATAGTGAAAATAATTGAAAATAATTTGACAGATCTTTCGGTCTGGTCATACTGGAGAATTATTTTCTTGAGTTAAATTCAATTAGATATTTTTTTATTTCATCATCAGGCACGGCACTAAATCTATCTTCTTGCTCATTTTTTACTTGTGTTGATGATATTGGTAACTATCTGACAACTAACATTTGCCAACAAAAATAATAAAGCTACAAAGATTATTTCTGGGAATAAACAGAAGAGCTTTATTTTCAGTAAAATAATGACAGGATTGGTTAAAACACAGACACGTGTCAAACAATGAAGCATTTCATTAGTTTTAAGAATCGTCAAAAAATACCTTTCTAATAATTCCCGGGTAGAAACGACAATTTATGTCAAAAATGACACTTAAATTATGCTATTCGGTTAACAGAATTATACCAAAATATTTCTGTAGAATGAATAGTGAATTATTTGTGATGATCGCTTGTACCTACCTAGCGAGTTGAGTCCATAGTGCGTCTGATACACCCCAGTGCCCGCGGCCGTGCTAATGGGCAACGCCGAGTTGAGCTGCCCTTGGTTCAGCTGCCCGACTTGTCCAAAGCCGCCCATGCCGCCCCCGAGGCTCCCCCCGAGCCCGACGCCCACCCCGCCCTGGCCCAGCGCCGGCGTCATGGGCCAGCGAGGCGCCGCGTCGGCTGCCCCGAACATGCCGCCCCCGCAGAGCCCGTCCCCCATCGCACCGAAGGGGGGCAACCCGTGGGAGGGGAGTAGAGCGCCAGGGGTGCGGAACACGTTGGTGGTCTTCTTGCGCTTCTTCCACTTTGCACGCCGGTTTTGGAACCATACCTGCGAGAAAGAAATAGATAATTAATTATTTCAGAAAATTCCCTAAATTTTTTTACGGTACTGTCTCGTTGATAAACAATATTTTAGTAGGATTTGATCCACATTATCGCCTTCCGCATTCAGTTTTCACTTGTTAGAAATGTCAACAAAACAAAATTGGTTGCTATCATTTTATTTATTAAGGCCTATACGATCTGGTGTTCTTAACACAAAAAGAAAGGAAGAAAGAAAGCAAACTATAAATATAAAAAAAAACCGTTGTACGTTGTAAGTCACACGTTTGTTAATGATTTTTTTTAGTTCTATAAATAATATAAATAATCTGAATTATATTTTTTACCCAGTAAAATAAATTATTTATCTAATAACCTATCTAAAAATGTTAACATAACCGCACAAATTAGGTACTGGCTGTCCACAAACAGATAAGTCAAGGACAAGTCAGTAATCTAAAGTAAAGTAGATTTGTTCTTAATGTATAAACGTACTAGTAATTTTTTTACTTTTTTAGTCGCCTTTTCAAAGTCAAGTCAAAGTAACTTTTTGCAGTACATGTAAACGAACTCATTGATTAAAATATGAACAATTGCTGGATTTCAGTCAGTGTTGTAAAACTGTATACTGACTGAAACCCAACAATTGTTTTTTTTTTCTACTGCTGTATAAATATATCCTCATTATTTAAATTTTTTCGATGAATTCACGACAGTGAATTATGATTTTCATAATTCACTCTTCTCGACTCGACTAATCGCAGATCCAGAAAGCCATAATTCGCGGTTATTTTAAAGACGTGATATGGATCACCAAGCAACGGCCGTGTGGCAGTTGACATATATAGGTAGTTAGTTGTCATTGTTGTGTATTTTTATGTTGACGTTTTTCCACGTGTGTTTTCAAAGAATTTTGATAATTTTCAAAAGAGATTTCCGTATTTACAGGAGTATTAAAAGTATAGTATTATATTCGGAATTGATGTCATTATTCTCTCGGATGATTTGCATCACTCGCCTACGGCTCGTAAGGCAAACTTCATCTTCGTGAATCATGACTATCATAATCCCTCATATACTATTATTTTAACACAATGCCTACTGAAGAAACTTACATATTATTATTAGTGGTCAATAGATTTTATTTAAAGAATTTTCCTTTATAACTTAAAATAAAAGAGTTAAAAAAACCCACTGACGAATCGTCCTGTAGTTAGTTTTAAAGTAAATCAATAATTCATTTTTACTTTGGTCCATGTGTATTGTAGATCTATGCTGCTAGAAATTTATTAATCAAAATACGCAGAATCCTTCCATACAGTTCTGTTTTGATTCAAAAGCTACATCCGTTCATTTATACAATTTCACAACTTTTAATTTACATTTAAACCATCTTAAAATTTTAAATCCTCCTCACTGCAACCCTGCCTCAACCCACAGTCTTTCGCGCTTGCATGTGGAATCCAACACCAACACCTCCTCCTCCCCCTCACCCCCCACAACCCGCGTGTGGGTCCCGCGGGCCCCGGCGTTCCCGGGCGGCCTCCGCGCTAATGGTGCTGGATTATTTAGCGCGGCCCGCGATGGATAACCGCTGTCGTGCTGTCGCTGCCCGACATCGCAAGAACTCTCGCGGGATCAGGAGACGCAGCAGCTAGGATAGTGGATCGATTAGCGGGATGATGGTCAAGGAGGATGCGAATGGTAGCGTCGAGTGATGGATGAGGAAGATTTTGAATGGTAGGACTAGGATGGTCTTGCGTTTTGATACACTCCTGAAAATGCGACGGACGATTTAATTTGGTGTATGTTCATAATAGAGATTTTCATATATAATACCATTAGTGTAGTTATGTCGATTATTTTTTGACGTTTCTTTAAACCAATTAAATGCTTTATTGTATGTCACGTGTCTACGTTTTAACCAATCCTGTCATTATTATACTGATAATAATGCTCTTGTGATTATTCCCGGCAATTTTCTCTGTAGCTTTTTTGTTTTTGTTGACAGATGTCAGATAGGTATCATCAACACAAGTAAAAATGAGCAAAAATGATAGATTTTGTGCCGTGCCTGATGATGAAATAAAAAAATAATCTAATTGAATACAACTCGAGAGTTCGGTAAATTGAAAATAATTCTCCAGTATCTTTCTTAAACTTTTTGCCATTTGGCCAGAGCCACTCAAGCCCTACGGATTTTCATGGCTATTGTCTGATAATTTTTCGAAAGATCTGTAAAATTATTTTCAATTTATTCTCATTATCTTGTTACATTATTACTGAAAATCTCGTAATTACTTTTCTATAATTTCCGATATACTGTCATAAAATATATTAAACATTATATTCTACTGTACCCTTAGCAAATCAAAATTTCTCAACTTATTTAAAGTATTTTTAACAAACATAATACAGAAAAGTTGGAAAATATAAAACACTCGAAGCAAATCATTTAACTATAACATAAAGTATTCTTTCAGCAAAATAAATTACCATTTGATAATAGAATTTATTAAAATATAATTTTTGCCTGTTTAATTATTTGGGATTTAATCAATCATATATTTAATTTAAATTTCAGAATACTGGAATCAAATTATCATAACATTAATATTAAATTAAGCTAATTATTAACTTGCTTCCCAAAATAACTAACAATATATGTATTTCCTGCAAAATACTATTTCCTGAAAATTTATTGAATATATTGGCATGAAACAGGGTTTCATTTATAAATTAATCAATTTATTCTACCTGGAGATCACTTGCAGAAATCAGAATAATAATACATTTTATAATCATATCTGTATGTACAGTATCTGTATACTTGTTACAAAAATATCTAAAATATTATTATTTTTATCTATCTATGAGTGGCTTACTGATAATTATTATTATAAATAAATATTTAAGTACCATGTTCAAATAAAATATTACAGAATTTAATAAAACTAAACTACAGAAAAATCCTTTGGTAGCATAATGAAAAACATAAACGAATATTTAATTAAATTCTAATTTAAATTTTATTTTGCTGTAACGGGGATTTAGTTGTACACGTACACAACTTCGTCCCTACCCAGACAGGTGCTACACCTGACGCATGCGCGTTGTATAGAACTTCTCCATTCCCTTTTAAATTAAAAATTCCTGGAGAGACCGTTACCGTGCCAACGCCGGAACTTTTCCGGAGTCTTCCAGAGAGGAGTCGCAGAGATTTCGTTGGGTGGAAGCATGGATACGAATTGATTCATTTTCTCAGAGACGTTTGTGTTGTAGATGGATTCATGGAGGAATGGTTGTGATCCCATATATGTAATAAACTTACAAACAAGAAAAGATCGAATACGAAGCTTCATAATTATTAATAAGTTGCATGATAAACTAGGTTTGTTAAATAAACAGAGAATCGGCTAGGGTAAAACTTGTAAATTAAAAAAGCAATACTATTATGGAATAATATTATATTGTGTCATTAGGAGTAAATGTGATACTTTGTGTGCTGAGCATGTAAGTTTGAACGACGAGCGAAGCGAGTCGAACAATTACATGCGAAGCACCCAAAGACACATTTACTCCGAATAACACATGCTGTTTTTTCTTCAAACATAGAAAATACAATTATAAATATTATAAAATGCTCAAAACTTAAAAAAATATTCTGTCTTATCTAACATTTCAAGTTGCCGTAGAAAATGCTGTTTTGTTATTTTTGTTTATTTGTTTCATTTTTAACTGTCAAATTATTGAATTACAACCTAACTATTTTTCATAATATTTTACTTTGTCCGCCGCCGGCGTAAATGTTTTGCCAAGGATACACTTTTACGCCGGCGGCGACAATATTGAACTTCTGCTTGTTGAATACAAATACATAACAACGTACTTTTATGACGTTTGAAGAAAAAATATATTATTTTCAATTTTATTACAAATAATTCCAATTTTGAAAAAAACTAATTTATATAGTTAAGCTATTCTACCGGGTGTAAAATTGAAATGTTGTTTTATTGTTCTGACTATTCACTTTACAGCACAGGGACGATATAAAAGTTATTCACATTTTAAAAATGTATGCATTTGTTTGCCTAAATATAAGTAGTTTACGATATACCAATTAAATTAAAACGAATATTTTACTCCAAAAATTTCTACCAATCATTATACAGTATTTTCTGAATTTCGACCAGCGACAATCGAATATCAGTTAATATTTGCACTTGTGGTGATACCCGTATATTTGCACAAATGCGATACCCGAATATTTATAATATTTATAAACATAAAGAGGAATAGTTTAATTTATTCGTTTTAAATGGACAAAAGGGATAATATCAATTTCAAATGTAATTATTAAACAATGATATAAAGCTTTAAAATTTGAGTGTAAGAAAGTGTAAATTAATTCTAAAAGAGATTAAACTTAAAATTTTGGAGCACTAAATAATTAATAATATATAATTATAAATTGGTTTGAGAAAAGTAAATTTGTATTAATTGAGGATTAAGAGATCCTCAGTTCGATACTACAACCGAAACCTTTGGAAGGTGTCATACCCAAAATGGGTAAATGGCAAGATTATTTAAAAATTGTGTTGGAATTCGTTTCATTGGGAGATATTTTAAATATAGTAGAGGTTGAACAACGAAGTGATCAAAATCGAAAACAGTACATTCTGTTTTGACTGTCATGCAAATTTTTTGTTGTAAAAACTATTTATATATTTAAAAATAAAAAGTAAGTGTGAAAGTATACAAAAACGAAACGTGTAAGTTTGTGGAATGAGTCATGTGGTTTTGGTTTTCAACAGTAGCTGGAAAGTACCATCGACTAAAACATTAAAAGCCTGGGTAAAGGTCAGAATGAATAAAGAATATTTACCTATATTAACGTGAGAAAATATTCTTTATGAATGTCTTAATATGCAATTTAGTTAGTACAATTTCTTAATTAATTAGACAGAATTAGTCGGGAAATAAATACAAATTACTTTATATTAGTGCTAAATGGTTGAAGTGTACTAAACATCATGTTACTTAGATTAATTCCGGCACTAATGTTCAGCAAATAAAGTACATTTACCTACTTGCTTTTTACTCATAGAAGAAATAAACAAATCCTTGAAATATCTAGAATTTTGCGACTAGTTTAATTCATTTATTCACATACATACAAGGGTCGTCCAGAAATTAAGAACGATTTGGCATAACTAAATAAAAACGAAAGGTGACAACACAAAACTTTATTTACAAAGTTACAGTACATAACTCTATTTCCAATGTAATCGTTAAAGCTGTCAAGGTATTTATTGTAACGTGGTACCAGTTTTTCAATGCCGATGTTATACTCTTCTACCAACAAAATTCTGAGTCAGGATGTCTCTGCTTCTGAGGTCTTTATGGTTTGAGAACCGTTCTCCACTCAAAAATGCCATTAGTTTTGGAAACAAGTGAAAATTGCTTGGTGCCATGTCAGTGGGAAATTATAGGACATCATCTTTGTCGTCCACACAAACTTTTTATCAAAATTTGACATAATAATTGAAAAATTTGAGGAAGGATTTAGAAAATTTTTAAATTATTATATATTTATTCATTCAACAGAATGATATTTGACGTTTGTAATTCATGGGGTTGGTATAGTACGTTTAAATAATAGGCGAACATTAAAAGACTTTAAAATATGTAAATACTCTAATATTTAAGGATGGGTTTCAAAACTGTTCCAGTAGAGCTATCTTAACGATTTTTGTTTCAAATTTATGTAAAATTTTCCGCTTAATTGATTCTGGAGGTCCGCAGTTGCAGATCTCTTCTGAGTTTCAAGCTATTGCCGAAAATTGAAGGAAATGGGTAGCTGTACAATTGTACATACACCAGTTCATATATAGTACTGGGTGCAGGGCCGTATTATCCATAAGGCAGTTTAGGCAACTGCCTAGGGGTCCAAGCATAGGCTAGGGGTCCCGCGCATCGACAAAAAGGAAAAGATCAACTTTCAAAATATTTAAAACGATTTTGTAACTAAAAAAGTTAGAAGTTAATATTGAAACATTGTACTTTACAAAACTATTTTCATTTTAAAAACACCAACCACCCAAATTGTATTTAATTTTAAGCATAATTTCCTTTCATTTGTTTTATTGTTTAGGATGATGGCATACCTTCGTAATGTAGTAAAAAAAATGGTGTGATCATGAATATTATATTGTGGTAGAAAAAATGTATTTACGGGCCCCGACATGGTTAATCCGGCCCTGACTGGGTGTATTTAATTAATTATTTATTTTAATTAATACTGCCGTTAGAAAGTTCGAATTTTTTTCTATACCCATGTAAAATTGTCCGTGGAATCGATTTTTGTCCACAGTTGCAGATCTCATGTAGTATTTGAGATATAGTAGAAAATTTAAGGGGATAAATAATAAAAGTACATGCAAAGTATATGGCGTATTTATTTAATTAATTATTTTAATAAATATTAGCCGTAGAAAGATGGATTTTTTTCCATACCAAGATAAAATTGTCCGAAGAATTAATTTTTGAGGTTTGAAATTGCAGATCTCATTTATTTTATAATATTGCAAAAAATTGAAGCGGGTAGATGTAAAGTACCTACTTAATATGGCGTATTTATTAAATTATTTATTATTTCTACTCCTGCATAATTATATCCCCATTATTTAAATTTTTTCGTTGAATTATTGTACCCATAATTCACATCAGTGAATTATGATTTCATAATTCACTCTTCTCAACCAATCACAGAGCCAGAAATCCATAATTTACTGTTATTTTAAAGTCGTGATGTGGATCATTTAGCAACAGCCATCTGACAGTTGACATGTAGTCAGTTGTCATTGTGTATTTTCATGGTATGTTTTCAATGAATTTCGATCATTTTTAAAAGTAATTTCCAAATTTACAGGAGTAAAAACGTATAGAATTATATTCAGGATTATGGTTATTATTCACTGCGGCTCGTGACGCCAATTTCATCTTCGTGAATAATGACTATTATAATTCCTCATATAATAATATACTATTAATTAATACTAGGTGTAAAAAGCTGCATTTTTTATGCCAATAATGTAAAATTGTTCGAGGAATCGAGTTTTGCGGGCTGAAGTTGCAGATCTCATCTAGTATTTAAGATATTACAGAAAATTAAAAGATTTAGATAGTAGATCAAATAAAGTATTTGGCGTATTTATTTAATTATTTATATTAATTAACACTAAAAGGAGAAACTTGTTTCTTTTTCTTAATAATGTAAAATTGTTTGATGAATCCATTTTTGAGGTTCGCATTTGCAGATCTATTCCAATCTAAATTATTGCAAAAAAAAAATTAGGTATATAATATATACATATTATGGCATCAAATATCGAATAGAATTTTCGGTATCCCGATATCCAATACAGACTTCAAAACATTATTTTTGCAAATACTATACATCTATTTTATAAAGGATAATATTTAAGTTTTATTGTGTAATTTAATAATGCTATATACGAATCCTCAGCAGTTAACTCCGCATAAAATTAGCAAACACCACAGCGTAACAAACAAAATAAATCGAAACGTTTCCCTCCAGAACCGTCCGACATCTTTTACGCTTCCCAGCCGCTGATTCTCCAATGCCAGCAAGCGACGCATCGACCGTCGGCGTCGTTATTTTTTACAGGTCGGATAGTCGCTGATCTCTGTTTACGAGCGCGGGCGCGGTAGCCGTAATCGAAACCCATAACGCTTAATCCGTGGTCTCCATCAACCAGAGCGGTGCTACACCCCTGGGAGCTCCGCTCGCAAGGTGCGCTGCCGCTTGCTTGGTTGAGCGAGAGGCGAGTGTGCAGTAACAATTATAGCGACGGGAACGCATGCAACCATGTGATTTATGGATTATATGAGGGTGAATTTGTTTTCTTTGCTGGTAAATTACTGAATTGTTTTTAAAGTAAATGTTACTACTTTTATGGATAGTTTTATCGTAATTGAAAAATGATTACATGATGTAACTTTAGCAAAATATTGTACGAATTTAATGGGGTGCTTAAATTGCTAATGTATATAGACGTGTAATATTTGTAATGTGGACCAACCTGTACTATTTAGGTGTGAGAAAGGGTGAATAACAATAGTTTCAGAGGAATTGCGGATGACACCCAAACAAAGCATAAGAACAATATTGATTTAAGAATGATGACCAACCTTGCAATGTACTTCTTCTTATTCAAAATGAATGATTCAATTTTATTTTTCTACAACCGAGTAGAAAATATACATTAAGCGGCAATAAACTACTTACTGCTCTAGATATACAAATAACTATTGTATTCTAGGTTACTCCCAATTAAAAGAAAATAGTTATTTATATTCCAAGGCCGCGAAATCTCGAGGGCGATAAAGGACTCGCGGACAAGGTGTACACACTATTTTTTATACAACCATAAAAAAATATTAGTTACAAATTTTATTGTAAATATAAAGTGGCTATGGGATTGACATTTGATAAACAAAACAATTAGTTTTGAAAAAATAACGTCAATTCTCAAGTATCAAAATAATTGTTTTTACCCTATTTCGCGTCCGTTGTTAATGGTAACGGCCGCGAAATAGGGTAAAAAAACAATCATTTTGGATTTCGCTGTCTGTATTGAGAGTGCGTCTTCGATTCGTGGTAAATTTCGTAGCAAAAAAAATTGAATAGTCCAGGCGGTAAATTTCCGGAAATCAAAGTAGCACTTAATAGATTATGTATGAAAATACCTAAAAGACTCGTTAATATTTGGGGAGGTAAATATTCTAAGAAAATGGGATTTAGAAGAAAGAATTACTAAAAAATATTGTTGTTCTCGAGGTATTCTATCAGAGGCTAAATACAGCGTGTTTCAAGACTAGTGTAACAAACTTTAACAGCTTATTCCTGAGGTCATTTTGAGCCAAAAATGTCAAACGAATATATGTCCTATTCCTTCTAGTTACCAAAATACAAGAGGTTGAAGTTCTACAAATAACGCGATATTTTCTAATTTTTGTAATCAAGGTACTTTCGAAAACAAGAGTTTTATTGAAAAGTCATACCTTGTTTGTCTTAATTAATTTTATTTAATATTATTAACGAATACAATTTAGAGAACAAAACACACAATAACACAATTAAATAGACAAATAAATAAATTCTAAACACAGAACAACATAACAACAACATGGGAAGGTTGGCGTCTGTTTGGGTATCTGTCTTGGTATTCTCTAGACGCGTAACGGGTTTTACCATTACATAATCCATAAATAAAAATCATATCTGCATATTCAGCAGTACTATACCCATCCATTATGAAACAAAAATACAATCAAAAGTACAACAATTTTTAATTAAGGGCTGGTATTCCAACCAAGGTGACAGCTACAATAATAATCATCATTTAAACTATGATTTTGATGCGATATTTTTTGTTTATTCCATTGATAAATTTACTCTCTAGATAACTAAAATTGGAAATATCGGCCCTAAAACAAATAATGTATGACTTTTCAATAAAACTCTTGTTACCTTGATTACAAAAATTTAAACAATTCGTGTTATTTCTAGAATTTCAACCTCTTGTATTTTGGTAACTAGAAGGAATAGGACCTATATTCATATGACATTTTTGGCTAAAAGTGACCTCAGGAATAAGCTGTTAAAGTTTGTTACACTAGTCCTGAAACACCCTGTATACTAATATCTGTTACATCCTTATAACCTTTACCGAGATCTGCAAAAGTCGAGTCCCGCATCCGACATGAGCAAATAATGCCTTTGTTAATTTCTCCCACAATGGATATTTTCAAATTCACTTCCTCCAGGAATACATATCAGTTTCTCGATGAGCATCATTCATTAAAAATGAAATTAATTGTTTGAAAAATTATTCACGCCGGTATAATTTCTCTCTTGAAAGCTATTAAGTAATTTAAATGAGATAAAGAAGCAGGCACTTTATTTTTCCGTGAAATTTGATACCTACTTTAACGGTTGATCTTTTTGAAATTGGTCATATGAGCTGTGAATAGCATTTATTATCGCATGTGTCATGTATTTAATTAATGATAGAAGCCTAATTAACAGTACTGCCGGGAAACCAGCCACACGACAATCATTAACATGAATTTGTAATATCAAGTAAAATTGCATCAAAATTCTGGCTCATCAATTGTTTTCCTGAAATGGATTTCTGTATTTTTGACACTAATATATTTCAAACTATTGATTTAATTTGCATTTGGTGAGTGAAAAATTCATCAGCTCTAATATTCAAAATAATTATAGATTGAATTTTCTGTTCAGCAGTTTTTGAACGAAAATATTCGTAGTCTAGGGATCTTAAATCATACTCATATTTGAAAACTTTCTACTAATTTTTTTGCATGATTTCTATGTCTTCTTTATAGGTTTTTGCGGGAGGTGAAAGACTAAATATACGTTTAATTATATATTTTAATAATTATAGTATATATGACAACAAACAAATAATTAATTTCATATGTCAAACATGTATCAAAAGTGATTATTAAGAAACCAAAATCAAAGTATATATAAGAAAGTTGTCACACCACATTTTTGTACTTTAATATTTATCTTACAGTACACTTTTATTATACAGGGTGCAGAAATGAAATTTGGCGTATAGGGATTTTAATGCTATTTTTAATATTGCTGTAAATTTTTACCTATTCACTTTATAATAAAAATTGCTCAAAATTTAAAAATGCATACGATAAGGTCCATCTAAATATTAATGTTTCATGATATATCATTCATATTAAAATTAATATTTTTTTCCGAAATCTTCAATTTCAAATTATTCTATAATACTATTGGTGAATTAATTTATTATTTACCTTTGGTAATAATTTATCGAATTTAATGCAGATCACATGCAGAACACTTCTAAGAACATTTAAAAAATAATGAAAATTTTTACCAAATTTAACACTTTGACATACTTCTGTTATCACAGTCATCCCCGTCGCAACAGCTACCTGACATTTTACAAATACATGATGCTATTTATTTATGTTCTAATTAATTATTTAACGATTTCGGAAAAAAATTTAATGTATATCTCGGCACTAGAGTAATTTTAATTACATATATATGCTTATAAATTCCATAATCGTAATAAAAAATTATATTTTAATCTCTTGATATACAAATAACTATATTAGACAAATTGTAACACGGTCATAGAAAACTAAACTAACAGTATTGTATTATTTTCTGCAGAATGGGCTTTATTGTAGTCAGTGTTAGATTCTGTACAACTCTTTTGTATTAATACTTTTGTAGTAAAATAATTAGGTACAAAGATACAGCAATATAAAAAAAAGTAGTCTTGAAATCTTTATACGTCCCATTTCAATTTTTCACTCAGTACACGAGCCCTGGCATCATATCATTTGGCACAATTAAAATCATACAATGGAAAATTGATTAGATTTTCGGAACTATTCATCAACAGAATATGGTAAATTATTTGAAGGCCTATCAGAGTTTTTGGGCATATCTTAGTAAATAAACGAAATAGAGTAAATTTCTTTGGAATCAGAAAGATGTAGAATAATTATTTCCTACAATCTTTATTTGAAACATTTGTCAATACTTTGTTATCATCAGATTCAAAAACATTGTTTGTGGTACCAGCCGCAATACCTTTGGGTCAAAAAACGATGACAAGTTAGAATCACTGCTGCCAATACATAGAAGCTATTATCCCTAGTATTGCATATACCACCGCTGAGATCGTCCATACAGGGGGGTGGTTTTCATTATGGGTGAATTTTGCGCTCGTAAACCTGCGTTTATGTTTATAATAACGCACGCGGAGATCTTTGTAGGAGTTGTAACTTTTGATGACCGATAGAGAGAATGGAAAATAGATAAATTTGTAAGCTTATTTTACCCTCATTCTAAGGGTTGAACCTTCGTTATTGCATGCATTTACTTTTATGTATATGATACTGCGTCGGCTTAGATCATGCAGAAATTCTTTTCATCTTAATCTCTAAATTCAGTAGCGTTCTGAAGAATTTATTACGCACAGGAATAGAAACCGATTAAAAAAATTGGAGCGAAACTAATTTGAATGTTTAATAATTATACATCACACATATTTAAAAATTATAAATTATTTAATTAAGCTTAATTTTTTCCTTGCAAACATATCTATTGATGTTTTTCTATTGATAGTCTTTGTAAATTCATAACGTACGAAAAAGATTAAAATTATAGTTAGAGGGGCCCAAAAAAATATTTTTACTTCCTGCCACATCCTGTAAGGGAGGTATAGGAATCATTCTAAAAATTCGGCAGTGAGTTTTTAGTGGATGAGCAAGTTTTAGGATCCCTAGAATACGATTTTAATAGTTTCGCGATGATGTCTATGTGTGTCAGTCTGTTAGTCTGTGTGGATCTCTGGAGTTACGGTTTCTCAAAAACTACTAAACTGGAAATTTTGATATTTTGTATATGTCAATTGTATCCATTTTGAAGAGCTTATTAGTTTTTGGTGATAATCCAATAACCGGAGTAGTAGTTTACTTGAGGACATATCAAGTTATTTTGAAATATCTGAGTAAATTATGATTTAATGATAATTTTTGTTATGAGAATAATATTTCTAATATTATTATCTACAATTATTGTTTGAAACATTTTTTTCGTACTGTCACTATTTACGAATTACAACACATTAAAGAAATAGTTATTTGTATCACAAGGTTGGAAACTGCTATTTTGAGAGTGCGAGTCCTACAAATACGAGCACTCGCAAAATAGTTTCCAACCGAGGGATACACAAGATTTTTCGCGCCAACATTTATGTAAATTTAATAAATAAATTTAATTTATTACTCCTTTTCTTAATGACAGCGAATTTTTTTATGTTGCTAACTTCACAATATTTGAATGTCAATTATGTTTATTTTCCAATATCATAACCAAAAATATCTACATATTTTTATTTGGATTTTACACTGCAAATTCAATTATAATTACTTACAAATATATTCTGTTTTCTTGTATTGCAAATACTCAATTGTAGATATATTGCCATAATATTTTTAAGTTAATGTAATACTTTGACATTTCCAGCGTCAGAAGTTAGCTAAAATTATTGAAGTGATGCCAACATATAACCATAAAAAGTTAGCAATTTTTGACGAAATAGTTCGACAAAAACATGATTTCCGACCGTTTTAGAGTAATGTAATTGTGTCAATGATTGACGGCGGCGCGAAAAATTATATTTTGACATTTTCGTTTAAATCGGCAAACCTAAGCTATTAAATAAAAACAAAACAACGGTTGAAATGTCATTTTTGAAGGGATGAGCGTTTCTTGATAGTGGTGGTCTGTGTTTCTGCATTGTTCGATAAGAAATCTATGGCGGGTGGTATTGTGATGTCCACACAAGATTTTTTTATTTTTCTGTAAATTTTTACCTATTCATTTTACAGCAGAAATGTAAATACAAAAGTTGTTCAGTTTTTTAAACTGTATGCAATAAGGCCCACGAAAAATATTTCATGGGAAATTAAACATAAACAAATATAGCATTATTTTCTATAGAAATTTCCTAAAAGATTGAAATGATATAATGTCGAATTGGAGAATTCACTTCTCTGAAAATGTCAAATATTTTTCGTTTTCATTTAATTTTACATAGCCGTGTTAAAATTTTCCTAATAAATATTTATTTTACATTGATTAATATATCGTGAAATGCTAATATTTTGGTACCCAAATGGACCTTATTGCATGATTTACATGCATTTCTAAATTTTAAACTACTTTCGTTTTTACACTCTTACTGTAAAGTGAGTAAGTAAAAATTTAGAACATTTTTTAAAATAGTATTGAAATTTCTATACGCTACATTTCAATTCTATATTCTGTGTAATAGTTTTCTCCAAATTTTGTATTCTTAATATTGATGTAATATATGAAATAGTTTCATTAATAAAATAGTTTTTAAAATATTTTTTATTTCCAATTCATAATTTGCATGAAAAGTGACTGAGCCCCATGAAATCACAGCTCACCGCTCCAAACACATGTTCCCAATATCTCGGCAAGTTATTTCATCCCTTTCCCTTACCAATAAAATATTCATGAGCGCGCGTGCGCCCTTATTGCACAGTCAGATGTTTGTACTTTGCCGCGGCCGCCTAATGAAGAGCGATGATTTGATCTGTATCGCGTTTAATACAGATTTATTACGCCTTCTTGCTCGGTGGCAGAGTGGTGGACTTGCGGCCGCGGGGGTGAAACGAAGGGAAAGGGGTGAACAGAGAGGCGTTCAACTGAATTGCACGCACGAGGTGCGCTATGGTTTATTACATTTTATGCCGGTGACACCGGTTGTGATATTTTTAGGCGAATATTTTTCTGGGGGTTTTTTTAATTTAATTTTTACCTTCCCCGCACATATGTGTATAAAGATGATATTGTGATGAAATATTTTCGGTAGTGAGTTTGCAATAGATAAGCATGTTTTGGGGTACCTACAATGCGATTTATCTATTTTAACGATAACATCTGTGTGACAATTTTTTCTACAACTCAAAATTAATTGACTATAGGTATAATCACATACTTAGAATTTGGATATCCACGTTACGAGTTGATTAGATTTTATTAGGAATCCATCAAACAGAATTGGTAGTTTATTTGACGGACTATCAAGTTTTTTGGGCATATCTCAGTAACTAAATGATTTGAGGTAAATTTTGTTCTATTCAAAATATGTAGAAAAATATCAGCTACCTACAATTTTTATTTGAAACTTACTATAATATCTATCTAATGTCATTTTTAAAGCTCATATTTAGAACTTGGATGTTTAAATTACGAGCAGATTAGATTTAAGTAGCAATTCATCACAACGAAGTGAGAGTTTACTTGAATAAAGTATAATAATGTATTTGAGCATATTTCAGTAAATAACTGATTTAGCTATAGTATATTTTTTACGATAGAAAGGATGTAAATTAATATTAGCTACAATTTTTACTTAATACTTTTTTACATTTTTGTACCATTTATAAGGCGGACACCGATGGCTCTGGGAGTACTTATTTACTTCTCAATTCCATTTACCAATCTGCTGGGATCTTAGATCTCGCTGAACCAGTCAATCAGTGCCACTGCCTCACAGCAATTGGTGGGTTACACGACACTGATGAGCTCCAATAAGAGCGAAACACGTCTATAGTTACCGTTTGATTGGCTTGGCCGGTCTTTGTGAATTAATAACTTTGTTATTATTCTGAGACTGTATTTTATGAAACAGTTAATACATTTTATTGTCTTTATATTTTAACTCGCATAAGTTTCATAGGCAGTTTTCGATTTTTGATAACCTATCATGCTATCATGAATCTATTACTGTAGATACTAACTATATAATTACTGTACTTTTCCAAATGAAACGAAACATAGATTGTCAATCCTTGATAGTTTTAAGCGACTGTATTAAATGGTTTAGAGATTAAAATAATCAGGAATACAGTCAAGATAATTGTTGTTTATTAGTAAATTGTTTTTACTGTTAAAGCCAATGTTTTGCTGTCTTTTGCAGCTTTTTCAAGATTAAGAGAATAAATCTGAAAACAAAACATTGTTGGACATATTGATGAGCGTAATTCCCTCAGTCCTAAAGAAACTACAAATAGCAGGAAAACAAAAATATTTATTAATAAATAACAATTGTCCTGACTGCATTCTTGTATATTTCTACCTCCCATAGGTTAAGAATATTAAATAAACTTGTCATAGTAATTTGAAGATGTTTACTAATAAAGAAATAATTCGAATGATTACTTGACATAATTATGGTTATAGTTTGAGAAATGTTTGATATGTTTATATTTTATGATGACATTATATTTTGTATTTTATCTGGAAAAGTATAGCCGGCATCCATACATTTACAACAATAAATGCTCCATTTTAGTCTGCATTTTAAAATAAAGTTAGATAGGAAGAGCAAACTGATTGTAAATTGTTGAACTATACTTTTTGACATCAAAAAGCATTGTTCTACAATTACAATCAGCCTGCTTCTAATATCCAACCCTATTTTAAATATTGCATCTTAGCTGAAACTCATGCTGTATCCGATATCTGTTCTAGACATAGATCCACACTCATAAATTGGTAAATAACGAAATACAACATACGAGTATTAATTCCAATAGGCACCAATACTAAAAGTTAAAACTTTAATAAATCGCCCCCTTCCTTGTCCTTTATTAGATAATATAAATTCTAAACCAAAAATCACATTAAGCTACTAATACCCGATTAACTCGCCAAACATCATCACCCCAGTTGCACACGATTTATGGCCTGACTGCCATCTACATAGTAGGCTGTGCATGTGCACTGCATGAATCTGTGCTGAAACAATATTTGCCCTACAGCTACAGCCTCGCGCCCTGCAAGCCTCCCTCGTGTAATTAGGGCCCCTGCGGTCCCCCGAGATCCTAGGAGGCCCGGGTGAGAAAGAGAAACAGTTGGTGTTTACGCACACGATTTACTTATAGACGCTAGAGACGAATTGATGGGCGGCGGGAGATGGTGGTGATTTGGACGGGGAAGATTTCGAGGAGAGGTTCATTATTATTAGGATTGAACTGTACATTTTGGTACTGAAAAAGAGTGACAACCATTTAAATAATCACTTGCGAAGGTTATTCAATAAGTAAGGTAAATTTCTGTAAAAATGACGCCACTGTAGTATCATTCTTCAACATAACCTACACAAAAATTGAGTCTTTTCTGATACTTAGTTTACGGTTGGCAAACTTTTAGGTCAGGTCGACAACAAATATTGTCAACAACGGATAAAGCCGAAATTTGCACTGTAAATTATTATTCCAAATATTATTGTTAACACCTCTCATTGAAAACCATTTTTTTTAGCTTATCCTATATTGAATAAATTTTGTATATCGAATAAACTCATCGTCATGGAACTTACGACTTTCAAGTTTCATTATTCTATCATTTCGCGTTCATAAGTTATTGCATACGGACATAACTATTCACGATATTATTATGATTTCTTATATTACGTATAAGACATTATAAATCTGTATACATTGATAGATTAAATTAATTTTAACTAGTCTAAAATTAAATCATAGTTAGAAAATGAGGAACCTTTTTTGTTAAATGTTTGAGTCTGAAGGTTATTGAAAATTGCACAGTAATGTATTTTTCCAAATATATTTATAGCATCTATTTGTTGAAATAATGAACATTATTTAAGGACTAATTATCAGGTTATAAATAACTTAAAATTGAGACTATATGGTAGATACGAAAGAAATATATTAATTTGAATGAAATATTAAATAAATTAAACAAAAATCCTTGGAAAAATTTCCTATAAGTATTGGCGTTCCTCAAGCATCTGAACTTGGACCGTTTCTCTTCTTAATTTACATAAATGATCTTCCTCTTGAGTTAGACAACATAACAACTTACTTTATTTCATCTAGTTTCTATAGTACCCCATGGAATTAATGTTTTCTATAAAATAAGTTCCAAATACTATTGGAAACTGGTGTAATTTTAACTTTCTACATTTAATTTAATTCAAAAACGAACTGTATATTAAACTCTTTAAGATCTATTAATCTAGATAATCTAGAATATCTTGGTTAAATAGTAGATGAACAAATTACATTTAATGATCATATATTAGTAAAGAAATCTAAATTGTCACAAACATGTTATCTATAAAAATACCTTAGAAAATGACATAACTTATCTGTCAGCTTAAATTGATACTATTGATTTAATTGCACCCTTTTCTTCTGCTCTCCATATATGTCCCAGTCATCTGACTCTCTGTTGCTTGATCTTCTTCACTATGTCTTCTCATTCAAACTCTCGTTCTATTTCATAGTTTATTCTTATTCAGTATTCGTATTGTAATATTATTATTGGGCCTAATTTTCTTCTTAATATTTTTCATTAAACTATTCTTAAATTTTCTTCATTTTTCGTACATTATTATTGGTTTAATTTCTTTCGATAAATTCTCATTTTTGTATCATTAAATCTTGTTTCTTAAGACCTAATTGTTGTCATTATCTTTTTATAATTTCTGCTTCTTTCATGTAGAAGAATGTCAAACTTTTAAAAAATTAAAATATTAACATTATTTTCGTCGAACAGCTGACAATTGCCTATTTAAATTTACCCCTCTACTAACATCTTTGGGAGCTATAATTTGACGGCTGGTAACCGCACTTCATACACTAAAATATATCACTTACCGAGATCTGCGTAAGCAGAGCGCTACAGCCATAATGGGTAAAAGGCGTGATGATATATTTATTTATCAAATATAAATTAATTTTTGTGACATAATTAAACTATTGGATAGCAGTCAATAAATTTTATTAAACATCGGCATCTATCGGTTTCGGAAACACATTTGTCTTCTTCAGGAGGTGATTGAGAAATTTATTTATTTATAGTTTATCTGCGAGGAGAAAGTTCATAATTAATTACCTACCTAATCTAAATAAAACTTAAAAAGGACAATGACAGTTTCAACTATATATACCTTTTTACCTTTTTATGCCGTCCGTTGTCTTGGTATTTTGTATATTTAATGCAGTCATACCAATTCCATATAACTAAATCTCACCAACAAAAGTGTATGAATGAGGCTCCTTCCCGTATCAAAATGCGTGCAATAATATTATATTCTAACGTCAAATAACGAGAAAATAAATTGTAAAATTAAGTGGAATTAATACAATTAATTAAAGCTATCTAACCTTAATTCATCAAACAGTGGCGAGACCATCAAAATGAGGTAGTAATGTGAAGGAAATAAGTGGTTAGTGCACAGTGAGAGGAGCGCGTCACTTGGAGCACTACGGAGACGACGTGCACGTCCCAGTGACAAGCGCGCAGCATTACACATTTACGCGACAAGACAATCACATTTATTCGCGAATGGTGGATCCGTGTAAAGCAAACGTCCTCGTCTGCTAGCTCTCTTCAGCGACACGCCCGTTAAAATGTATTTCCTGTTTGTCGGGACATTTTTCATCAGTATTGTCAGCTCGATAAGTTGCCGCCCCCGCTGCCCCGCCCCCTGTCGCCGCCACTGTCGCGGCTGTCACGCCACGCGACGTTTTTTGTCCCGTGTTCCATTTTGTGTGTCGTTTTTTTATGCAAAGCGGCGGGTGCATTCTGACGCGCTGCATTTCTGCAATGACATTTCGATGCATGTTTACGTTAAAATGCGGAGTGCTGGAAAAGCGAAAAATAAATCAAAAATAGATGAAAAACGCTCACGGCCAGGCATACTGACGACGAACAATGGAATCGTTTTAAATGTTGTTAAATTTTGCGCCAAATACAATTTCCCGTGTCTTGTTCCCTTCAAAACTTTAAATTTAATATTATTAATTATGTTACAGTTATCATATCATTACATAGAATTAATTAATATCTAAATTTTAGGCTGCATTATAGACTTATTAAATCAGAAAATGTCGCAGATTCTAACTGATATAGATACTATATTTAGCTACTATTTGATAGGATAAAATTCTAGCTAATTAATATAATTACAAGACTAGCTTTAAAGTTGAATACTATATAGATTGCTCTATATCCTGTCGCTCACTTTGCAGTCTACATTTTAAATTATCTCCCACTTGCGAGGGGGCATTTTGACGGCTGGTTAATTTGATACGCCACACAATAGGAAATAATCTCCAAAAATGTAGTATTTTGTTTTTCTTATAAAATTCAACGAACAAGGCTTCAATCCTGGACCTCTCTAACAAAATGAGATTTATGTTCACAATGGATCCATTAATTTATTAAAATATATTTAGAATTACTAATCAAAATAATTAGGTAAATAGTTCCCCAGAAATGCATGAAATCCTCAGTTCGATTACCACACACTTTTAACTTCTCAGGATTTTCAGGTTGAGCCTTATTTTCAATCGTCTGAAAGTTCGCCGAATGCTAGATTTTATATTCGAATTTAATTATAAACTGCATCGTCTGGTACAAATCATTCATTTAAAGGTGGGAAAAATTTTGCTAATTTATAGTATATTGTACAACGAGCATGGAATGGTACTCATTTCCTACGAGTATGAAATGGGCATTTCATGCGAGTTGTACACTATACTTTTTCTACGACCACGATATTATTTCCTAATTCATTTAATATTAATAAAAAAATTGTCTTGCTTTCACCATTCCAATATTTGACAATTCTAAATAAGTATCCTAGCAATGGCACCTGTACTAAAATGAGCTGACCTGTATTGATATACTTACAAAACAAATTCATTTCGCACGATGCTTGCAATGTACCTCATATCCCTAGCAACAACAAACATACAATGAGTAGATTTCTAAGTGGTCGTAGAAAAAATATATTCTTTTTCTCATTTATAGTAATTTCGTATCATAGGATTGTTTTTTATTTAGTTTTTCTTCCATGTTACACATTTTTAATCAACATGAAATCAAACACTGATGAAAACAGATGACATAAAACGATAAAAACAATAACTTTCAATTGGTACATTTGTTTTGTTATTTCATGGCACTGGTGATTTTAAGAAAATTACCAATAAACATTTTCGTCATTTTTCTAGTTCCAGGTAAAGTAAAACTACAAGTATTAGTATCTAAAGAAAAAGCAGAAATTCTTTCTTTACAATAAACTATTAAATTATTTGATGTAAATAATTAGGGAAGCCAATAATTAAACATTTCAAAAACAGCATTGAAAACGCTATGGTGCGTTCTTCCTGTATATGTCTGATTTCGTGAATTGATCTCTCAATGCGCGCCCAATTTATTTAACACAATGAATCATCCACATCATCATTCATCCCTAATCAAAATCAAAACCATCTGATCATAATAAAATCAGCTGGCCGCAATGCACGAGTCATGGGCGCACGTGACTCAAGGGCAGCTGATTTTCTCAGCCGGGTGCTTGTTTTATTTTAGCTGTGTGATTTACCTGATGTTTTCTCGCAGGCAGATGCACCCGAAAGGTGCCAAAATACCACCCGGCTCGCGAGCGGTGCCGTCAAAGGCTTTTGCTACCTTTACGAAGGGTGCGGGGTTTATTACCCTAAAGGAGTACGAACTAACAGAATTGAGAGACGGTGTTTTAGGTTTTATTATGTTTGTGAGAAAAAGGAGAATTTCCGGTAAGAATTCTAAAAAAATCTGATGTACCCGGCACATTACCTCTCGCCTTATTTTTTCTTATTAAATTATACACCAATAGTTATTTACTTTACAAGTGGGCAAAGTAAGGAATTACCCACAAGAGAAATTTTAGCACACGAAACCAAAAGCTGAGTGTGATAATTTTATCGAGTGGGTAAATCCACTTTGCCCACGTGTGAAGTATAACGTTTTAACCAAAACCTCTTAATAAATGAAAAATTTATTACAGAAATATTATTTGACACTGACATATGCTTTAAATTTTTAAATTAAAATGTCAATCGAAGTAGTTACCAAGGTATTGTGTATTATTATTATTGTTATAAATAAATAAATACTCTCTAGTGACTTTCCTCAAATTATACCTACTAGTGGGTAATCTGTTACTTTCCTTTTTTTTAAATCGCCATAGTTATAGAGCAATTATTGAGAGGTGTTGGATAATAAGTATTTATCAACCATAAAACTGTTTGTAAGAAGAATGCCGTATTTTACATTTTGTAATGTACTAAAAATGACATAAATATCAATTTAGAAAATAAATTGTATCAAAAATTCTAGGCCGGTACGTTAAGCTCTGTTTTTGGTTGTTTTAAGAGAAGTATTTTAGCCTTGGTTTTACTGCAGTACTATGTTCTAAAATAATTATTTTATAAAAAAATTCTTCGAATAGAAATTATTGAGAAATGTATTATCTACCACTTTTATTTGAAGTATTTATTCATAAAATAATTTTAGAACATTGTACAGCGCTAAAACCGGATATAAATCACTTCTCTTAAAACACCCAAAAACAGAGCTCGTGGTACCAGCCATTGTGATTAAAATTTGTACTTGTGCATTGAATTAAAATATATAAATTGTGTAAAAATTATACGTGGGCCAACACCAAAGATTTTACCAAACCGTATGTATACTAAAAAGCATCTATCCCCCTATGAAATGCATTTTTAAATTATTACACATATCAAGAATGACATATTTTATACGTTTTGTTTCTTTTAAAATAGAACATATCGGAATATTTAAACGAACGTCAAAATTCAATATTTTTAACTTATTGTAATTTTTAAATGGTGCTAATAAGAGAAAATGTTTCATCAGAAATTGTAGACGATAACATTCGAAACATTATTCTAATAGGTAATCAAAATCATCATAAAACAATAAAAAAAATATATCGAAATAATCTAATAGGTAATCAAAATCATCATAAAACAATAAAAAAAAAAAATATATCGAAATAACCTAATAGTAGTAAACTACCACTTGCGGTCAATGCATTATTACCAAAAATTAATTAGCTCTTCCTAAGAGGATACAAATGTAAAATACACAAATATAAATTTTCAGTTTAATAGTTTTTAAGAAACCGTACCTCCAAAGATCCACACATCCATCCATCCATCTACGTACACACACAGACATCATTTCTAAAACATATAAACCATATTCTTAAAACCCTAAAACGTGATTACCATTGAAAACATACAACCGAATTTTTAGAATGATTCTTATATCTCTTTTATAAAATGTAGCAAAAGTTAAAAAGGTGATTCTGAAAAAATTAATATTTTTTATATACGTGCAACATTTATTAATTTGGTTCATCGTGTTTAATTAACAAATAAATGCAGTCAATTTTTTTTGATAAAACTCAAATGTTCCGGTACATGAAAGTAATTAAATTTTCTATAAATAATTAATATCTAATTCAGTGCATTTGCAACCGGAGCTAAATTTTATAACACCAGTGAACGATGTTTGGAAATTGTAATTTCAAATAGGAATATTTACAGTTGATTTAAAAACATTTAACTTTGTATAGCAGCTGTGCAATTCATAAAAATTTATTTTTTAAGCTTTTAATTTAAACGATTTTCCAGTAAATATAATATAACAATAGACACTGTTTTTAATTAAAATAAAAAATTTGTTCAGAATTTTGTAAATTAAATAAATATAACAACACGCAATTCATCAATTTTTGGTGTGGGACTTTGCCTTCGCAGATCTTGGCAGGTGATATGTTTTTGAGTGTGTAGTCCGTCAAATAACAACCCCCAAAGATGTTAGTGCAGGGAACCACAGGGGTAATGTCAATGATTTTATTTCATTTTGTATGCGCTTATAATTATTATTATGTTGAATGAAGACACGGTGAGAAAACTGAAAACGTAAATTTTAATGTTATTAATCATAATTCTAATTAATTTATAAGTTTTAGTTCCCTCACATGTACGTAAGAGAGGTATTGTGACAGGCCAAAATTTTCGGTATTGAGTTTTCAACGGATAAACACGTCCCTAGAATTAGAATACGATTTGACAATTTTCATAATGACACCTGTCTGTGTGTGACATCCACGATAACTCAAAATTTAATTTAGCTATCAATTTCAAATTTAGATTTTAGATGTTTGTGTTACGAGCTCATCAAAATTTAGAAGCAATCAATCAACCAGAAGTAATAGTTTATTGAAAACCTATCAGGTTTTTCAGGCGTCTTAAAAATTAAATGAATTAGTGTAAATTATATTCTATCTAAAAAGATGTAAAATTTTTATTTGGTACTTTCTTATATTTTATACCGTTTAGGGTACACAGTAAAAAATTTATAGTCAAATTTGACAAAATTTCAACAAAATTTTTTGTCCTAGACGATCCACCGTTAATATTTGTTAATTTAACAAGTTTAAAATTTGATAGCAAGTAACAAATTATTTTTGGGTATATCGTAACAAAATATATTTGTATATAGTAATTATTAACATTTATTTGTATGTGCTTTTGACTAAATATTTCAGTAATTATATTGAAGCAGCACACTAAATCATAGTAATTATAACAAATTAAGTGGTTACAAAGAATATAAACTTTCTTTAACAATTTAAATTTAATAAGTTAGTTAATTTTACTTGTTATTATTGACGAGGCTACTTGTTAAATTGTATAACTGAAGCATATAAATAAAAACAACAATTATTCTTGTTAAAAATTCAGAATTGACAAAATTTTAATTTAACACAACATATTTGTCAATATTAACTAAAAATACTTAACAACTGCAAAATTAACAAAGCGCAAATCAAATATTTTACTGGCAACAGCTTGGCAGGTAGTGTTAAAGCCGGATCACCCGATAACGCAAGTTAAGCAATGCTGCCCACGGTAAGTAGTTGGATGGGTGACCGCTTTGCGAAAACCCATACCAACGAACACTGCGTGCCGTTGTCGCACCACCGAAAACGAGGTACCGAGGCGGCATATAACCTCAGCAGTTGAGACCGCTTAATAATACAAAAAAATATTATTTTTTTTTACTGGGTTTTCGGGAATTTAAGTGGTTGATCATCAAATTCTAATAATAACATTTTCAAATTTCAAATTTAGAATTTGAGTCCTATCAACTGGATGTCGTAGTTTACTTGAAGGCCTATTAGGTATTTTGAGCCATTCTCAATAAATAATTAATAATTTTCCCTATATTATAACAGAAAAGATCTAAAATGTTTTATAGATACTATTTTTATTTGAAAGTGATTTAGGTATAGGTTATATGTTTCGACAACAAATTTTTTTAAGCATATAATTTTAAACACCCTCTCTTATGGAAATAAGCGTGAAAAGCAGTAAACAGAATAAAAATATATTAATTAGTGAATTACATTCATGGAGTGCTCATTTTTGTGTTAAAAATATATTTTTTATTTAACATCCCTGTTCAAGCATAATAATAATAATAATAATCATAATATTTAAGCGTCAAGTTAGCACAATATAGTAAAATATTATTTGCAAAAATTACTCACATAATTAGTGCGTAGATATATTTGTATGAAAAATTTAATTTAGTAATTCGACACGAAATTTAAATTGTTTGGCATATAAAGCAACAATTTAAATTTATTCAAATTTATTAGTT
Source organism: Poecilus cupreus (assembly GCA_963942605.1). NCBI lineage: Eukaryota > Metazoa > Arthropoda > Insecta > Coleoptera > Carabidae > Poecilus > Poecilus cupreus. Next base: position 4,729,250 of record OZ012726.1, on the reverse strand, counting down.
TTTGTTTGTCAGATTAAAAAGAGAAATACTTTAATTAAATCAATTAATTGTGTGAAAGTTATAAATTTATGGAATGACATTTCAGCTTGTTTACTGTCTTTTTAAATTAGATATATAAACAATTTAATTTGTTCACAACCTCAAAAGAATTAATACAAATAATTAGAGAGCGGATTATATGTAAAATGTATATATTTTAATTTTTGCATATCTTTAAATAAATCAATTTTCTGGACGAACTACATTGATTTGGGTTAATTAATGCTAATTACTAACTGAATATATTGTATTTTTGGGCATTCTTATACATATTTCTACAAAAAATGCATATAATTGCATATTTTAATATTTTTAAGACTTTGTTTAGTGGTAAACAATATGAAATTTCTGGTAATGCACATTGATTATTCCCAAATATTGGAGGAGGTCGCAATAAATAGAAGAATGCAACGGAAAAAGCAATAAACAATACATTAAGCAAATACAAAAACCAATAAACGCTAATATTTCTAGGGAAATCCCTGTAACGGTAACGGTAGGTATACATTGTATACAAGAATGCTAGTAAAAGTGGGTACAATGAATATAAGACCGATTATTTTTTGACGTTTATTTAAACCAATGAAATGCTTTATTGTATGTCACGTGTCTGCGTTTTAACCAATTCTGTCATTATTATAATGATAATATTCTCTATAGCTTTTTTGTTTTTGTTGACAGATTTCAGACAGTTATCATCAACACAAGTAAAAATGAGCAAAAAAGATAGAATTAGTGCTGTGCCTGATGATGAAATCAAAAATTAATCTAATTAAATATAACTCGAGAGTTCGATAAATTAGAAAATAATTCTCCAGTACCTATCTTTCTCAAACTTGTCGTCATTTGGCAATAGCCACTCAAGCCCTATTGGCTTTCGTGGATATTCCCTGGAAACAAGTTTTCGAAAGATCTGTCAAATTATTTTCAATTTATTCCCACTCTCTTGTTATATTATTCTTGAGAATTTTCAGCTGGATATATCTTTTACTTATGTTTTGTTTTTGTAATTATGTAAATATGTCATAATTTTATATTATCATGTTCAAGTTAAGTTTCTATACTTAGATTATTATATTAGTAGTATATTTGTTAATTGTGAATCAGGATTAAGACTGTATTGTGCAATAAAACTCATAATGCATTCATTTATACTTTTTATCTAATAATTTAAGTTTTTTTTACATATTTTGCTGCATATGTTGTCATACATATATATGCGTATATAATTCAATTTTTTTCGTGCATATAATCCGCTCTCTACAAATAATAATGAATTTCAAATTTCTCGACAACTTAAATAAGTTGCAGGCTAATACTCTGCGCTATCCTAGAATTTGAATCTCGAATCCCATTTTCAATTCGTATTAATTAACAGGAACAAAGAGCTACAAAGTTCTCCATCCCTACTAGCGGGGATTACCTCCCCCGCATCTAAGCCGAAAAGCCAGAAAGCCACAACCACGCGCGATGCTGAACCACGTCGGATGTTTCAAACCGAGGCAGCGGTTGTCGGCGGCGGAGACGATTTTCGGCGGGCCTGGAGGTATTAATTGATACAGCAACCAATGCAGAGATCATGAGGGTAGTGGACAGAGGACGGACGACACTACCTGAGCTGTTTACATGACATGAAAGCGAGTTTGGTTAGGATGGGTTACAAGGAACTACTCTGAACTGCTTGTGCATTTTAGATTTGCTTCGAACTGGATTATTTTTGTAATAGCGTGCACTGTACAACTAAATTGGATCGAATAGCTTGTTTAGTGGGACGCGAAATGTTTGGAACAAAAATAATAAAATCATTTTAAAAACATTAGTTTGCAACAACATACCTACATGAGTGAGACATTGTTTTCAACTAAAAGTTCAATGACGAAACAGATTGCTAGCTGAGATTTAAGGAGCTAATAAAGATATTGGCTGGTACCACGAGCTCTGTTTTTGGGTGTTTTAAGAGCAGTGTTTTAAGCTCTGTTTCGTTCGTATAGGTCGACGGAAAAATAATTTTATTAAAAATACTTCAAATAAAAGTGGTAGATAATACATTTCTCTGTAACTTCTATTTGAAGTATTTTTTTATAAAATAATTGTAGAACATTGTACAGCACTAAAACCGAGCTTAGAACACTGCTCTTAAAACACCCAAAAACAGAGCTCGTGATACCAGCCATTGTTTTGCTGATATTATTATTGTAGATGTATTTCTGGCTCATGGTATTAAAACGAGTACTCCAATATGGATCAGGAGTCAAAATGGTTAAAAATCCAAGTGTACATTTGTACAATGTTTTTTTACATTCAGGAATAAATAGTTGTCACTATCGCAAAGAGGGGGTCGGATATACGAATAACATAGTATTTATAGTAATCAAAATTACGGTTTATGTTCATAATTATTTACCCCATATAAAATTAGCAAAGCAATTTGTTCAATTTTGTCATTTTTGGCCAATCAAATCTAAAAAAATGCGCGTTACATATCCATGACTACCATGTGACACAATATATTGATTACTCATTGTTTTTGTTTAAAATTTGTCAGAAATTATTATTATTTTTGCGTTAGCTAATTTTTTGGGAAATAGTCCAATAATTTTTTTCATCCAACACCTCTCAATCAATGCTCTATAACTATGGCGAATTTAAACAAGGAAAGTGACAGATTACCCACAAGTGGGTATAATTTTGAGGAAAGTCACTAGTGAGTATTTTTATATTTATAACAATTATAATAACACACAACACCTTGGTAACTATTTCGATTGACATTTTAATTTAAAAATGTAAAGCATGTCACTGTGAAACAATATTTCTTTAATAAATTTTTTATTTATTAAGAAGTGTTGGATAAAACGTTATACTTCACACGTGGATAAAGTGAAATTACCCACTCCATAAAATTATCACACTCAGCCTTCGGCTTCGTGTGCTAAAATTTCTCTTCTGGGTAATTCCTTACTTTGCCCACTTGTAAAGTAAATAACTATTTTCGGTTCGATTGTTGTTTTTCGACAAATTAAATGACAAAATCTCTGCTGTAATATTATCATGCAACAATCTTTCGAAATACAATTATTTTGGCAAAACAATATTCTCTTAATTTATTTCTTTTCAAAATAGTGATTATACGACACTTTCCATACAATTTTTCCAGTGGATATTTTCTTCCGTAGTTTCTTTTTTTTTTATAGTTTTTTTTTTTCTAATAACTTTTTCCTATAGTTCTTTTTCCCACTAATTTATTTTTTCAAAAACTACGCTCGACAAACTAGAATCAAAGTATCTACTTATATTTAATGAAAAATATTTAGAAAAGAAAAGGACCAAATTGATGACAGTATCTGCGTGCCATTGGCAACAATATTCCGTTTTAAATATATTGTGATTTATTATAAAATATAATTGAAATCTTAAAAAAATAGAAATAGGAAAAGAATTAGTGGAAAAAAAGTTGAATAGTAATATAGTCTTACCACCCAAATTAATCGATGGAAATACAATTGAGTAACGAATTATTAATCGTTCGATGGAACTTTCAATACCAAACATTTTTGTTTTTACACATTTATTCTAATTAAATTAGGGAAGACCCCATAGTCAAATTTAAAAAAAATTGTATTCTCTGTATTGAACATACTAATGTAACAAATTAATCAAATATAATTAAAATTGACTATTCAAGTAACAATACTACAACTAATAGATGGAGGTACTAATCCAGTCCACCAATTTAGAAATAAATCCAATTCGCTACATCCCCATACAAACTTTACTTACGAAAACTATTTATGTTAAAACTTTTAGATAATTTTCGTTGTAAAACGTATTCCAATTCGCTCGCGAATCCCGTTTGATGTTTGTCTAGATCCAGTGATGTTCAAGCCAAGCGAACATCCCAAGAATAGCAAATAGCAAAGATCCGTGCTGAGAACTTGTTGCGCAGAATACGTGTCACGCACACGAATCACGCGTGTGTCAATCTCGGGAGATCATTAGATTTGCGTTTAGGAAGACGACGGCTACTTTAGATTTTTTGCCAAGGTTAAGGTCGCTTTATAATTAAGTGAAATTTGTTACAAATGTTTTAAATCCTTTCGAAATTTTCTAATAAATAAATATTGAACATGTGGAATTAAGGGTTCAGGAGCTAAAGCAAAATCGAAAAGAAAAAAAATAAAATTCAAGATTTATTAACTGTATATCGATGGATCATTTGGGCACAGTTGTTAGGCTTAAATTTTAATTAAGACTAATTAAATTTCTAGAACATGATTTTTTTTCTGAGGAGAAAATTTGAAGCACGAGACATTATGGCGAGGGCTACAATAGAACAAGGAAAATATACACATTTCCCACGTGGTATATACAGGATGATTCAAATATTTTAAGTATTAGAGTAAAACTCTTTAAATAATATCTATTTAATATATCATTGTCAATCTACTTTGCCATACAAATTTGTATGATACTTAATTTGAGTCCAACAATATACAACTTCTAGTTTAAATTATTACCTATTTTTGAACTATAAACTACCAATTTTTATAACCGTGAATATATACATTTATTATTTTTATCGTGATTTTGATGTCATAGAAACCAAATTTCTATCCCGGTTGTGGAAAATAGTATATTTTATTACTAGGAGTTGAACACAATTTTTTCTTCAAGCAAACAATAAAATATGAAATATGACAAAACCACACACTGGGCATAGGGGCCGTGGATGTGCTGTCACCAGTGGTATATGTAACAACTAACATATTATTTTATGCCGTAGAATAATATTTATATAATTGTACGCCGTATAATTTTATTTATCCACAACTGTCAAATAATATATACATAATTCAACCATTGTTTATCAATTAATGACGTTTGTTACTGTAACTAATGAAATAATATTGACAGTTCGAATTCATTCGTTATGTCAAATTCAAATCTTACCTGTCAAAAGAATAAAATCAAAATGACTAATAAGTAATTTTATCCATATGGAAAACCAAAGACACTAATTTTCTCATTTTTAATACTTTAACTTACACTGTAGCAGAATAATTGGTTTTAAGATTTTCTATGAAATGTCAAATCACTTCAAAATATTGTTACAGCAGTACGTAGCCTAGTAATGGTTGCTACAATTTGTCTATGTTGAAAAACATACAGTTTTTTGTATTTGTCAAAGCAAAAATTCTACTTATTATTTCAAAACAAATATTTGTCGAAATGTTGTGGTACTCATTCGAATGATTTACATCACTCGCGTTCGCTCGTGAGGCAAACTTTATTCTCATGAGAAATAACATACATTACATGCTCATTGAATAATATGCTATTTATACTAGTAACCAAATGGTTATTGATGAAATGAAATATTAGTAGCAACATATTAATATTATAATATGATTGAAGAAAATAATTATTTATTTAACTAGCCAAAAAAATACTAAGTATATTTAAAGCAGATATTGCTGTTCCCTTGACAAGATGATGCCGAGGCAATGAATGTAAATCTGTGTTTGGTATAATGCTGAATAAGATTTGGCGATTTTAGAATTTATATTAACATAGTGATTATTTCTAATAAATATTTTGAAAGTTATCGGCATCAAATTAGCTCACTTTACAGACTTCGCATACTTTTAGTGTCAGTGGGAAAAATTATTATTTATTGCCTGGCAACAAATAGTCCGTATTTATTTTTCAATGATTGTAAAGTTTGTTTACAAGATTGTTGGATATTTTTACGAGTTGGTCAATCAAAAATCTTCTACAACTTTTATCGAATTGTATTGAGCTACCACAATTATTTATTAACTTGCAGTACTAAATTTAACTTTCAAATAAGTTTCATCGCACGATTTCTCCTCTACTTTAAGTAAACTATATACGAAATATAAACTCGTGAAGATCACTTACTTGCACTCTGCTCTCCGTGAGCCCAATCCTCATGGCAATCTCCTCCCTCATGAAGATGTCCGGGTAGTGGGTCTTGGAGAAGCACCGCTCCAATTCGTTGAGCTGGGCCGGCGTGAACCGCGTCCGATGGCGCTTCTGTTTCACGGGCTTGTCCCCGTCGCCGGACAGACCTCCGGGGGTTCCGCCGCCCAGCGGCTGCAGCCCGGCTGCCGCCAGCGTGGGCTGGTCCAGCGTCTTCAGGTCTGGATGCCGCTTGAGGTCTTCGTCTTTCGGCCCTGGGCAGGAGACTTTGTTAGCGGGTATTGCGAGAGGGGAAATAGAATTAGGAAACTGCCACATGTTTGAAATTGGCCTTTTAATTTAATCTAATTTTAAATTTTAGCAAGGTTTGAGGATTCTGAGTGAAGAGTTATTTGAGATGATTCTTCCAGCTTCAGCAGAAAAAATTGAAGGTTAAATATAGTTGCATGTTGGATAATTTTTAACCACTGAATTAATTTAGGAACACTAGTAGGCCACGAGCTAAACACCCCAACTAAAATATAAATTGTACCTAACATTTTTGTACGGAGATGGGAAGCAGACTAACTGCTTTAGGAACATCACAAAGGACCATGCTCTTTAGTGGGATATGAACCCACGATCTCTGGTGTGCTAGTCTAGTGATATAGCCACTACACTATCGAGATCGGTATCAAACAATTATCCATCGGTTTGCTCTTTTTTAACTCTTATTTTATGTTAAATCTAGTAGAACTCTTCAAATAAAATATTTTTGACATATCATTATCTAACTACTTATCATATGCATTTGTATACAAGGTGTTCTATTTGAATACAACAACATGCAACTTCTGGTTTAAATTATTATTATTTTACTGTAAAATGTTTTCTTGGAACAAACAGATTCTTCTTAAATGAAGAGAAAAATTGATTTGAAAAGTGCCAATCCCATTTCGTTTTCAGTGAAAACTTTTGCAGGTTTAATAAATATTCTTGTATGAAAATTAATTTAGTTTTGAAGGAATGTATGAAAGTATTCAATTGAGGCTTATTATGGAGACGAAGTAGTTTATATAGGAGTAGTTTTAATTCAAAATGATATCGTTTTAAATAAAAATGTTTTGTTTAAAATTAAAAGGCCTCAATTTTATTATTTTAAAAACAAAATTTGAAATATATCCATTTTCTTTCAATGCAGAAAAAAAAAAGCCAAATAAAATTTATATTCAAAATTAATATTTTTTTAATTGAATCTAATCATTTTGTAAGAAATCTTTTTTTTTCCAACGAATGCATACAAAAGGAAAATTCTCTTTGATACAAGAAGTAATTTTTATGAGTGAAGGCAACAACAAAAGTTCATATCTTTGCTTTGATTCCACAACTTTGAAAAAAGATCTAAAATAAATACTATTGTAAGTAGGCGCTTTTATCACACTTATCCTTTAGCCATCACTAAAATATAATAATACAGGAACACTCACTGACAAATGGAACAACCTGCATACAAATGTTTATGATAAGTAGATAGACAACGATATATCGAATAGATTATAATTGAAGAATTTTACACTATAACGTAAAATAAGTGTTACAAAAAAAGAATTGACCGAAGAATCACCCGGTACATATTTGTTAATACATTTGGATGATTTTATAGAAAACTTTATAAACAAAATAAATTTTAAAATTCTTAAGCTAGGAACAATCTAAACAATTAATTCTAACCTCTTAATCTTAAAGTTATAATAAAATATCTAAATACATACATATTTTAATAAATTCATTAGTAGATGCAAAAGAGAATTTTAGTTATTTTCTTTATTATTATAGTTTAGTTTAACACAGTTGATTGCTTCGTATTAATATAAATTAGGCATTTTTATTTTCTAAATTCTGATTTGGTATACAAGTTGTGTAATCTTAATTTTATTTCTTTTGTATCTACTGATGATGATAACTTAGTTATCGAAATACGTATTTAGATATTTTCTCATTACTTTATTAATTAGAGGTTAAATATAATCATCTAGTTTAGAATATAATCAAATTAATGTAAGTTCTTTTCATATTTATACCTATTGTGCTAAAAGTGTTCTATTATTAAACATTTAAAAATGAGATTAATTGAATAGAGTAGAAAAAAAATTCTTATGAACCATCTCTCGCCGCTAATAACATTTTGGGCAGACGTAATTGGGCGACAGGTAACCGAAAAACACGCTTAAAAATATATTATATATATTGAAATCTGTTTTAAGCAGAGTGTCACATCCAGTAATTGGTAAACGGCAAATTTATTAATAACTATGTTGTGTGTTAAATTCACTGTAAAGCTTTAAAATTTTGTTAAGTTAGTAACAACTAAAAAAAAATTAGAATTAATAATCTATTGTTATTACTCGTAAATTAAATAAATAAGCATAAATATGAATGTTCAATATGAACAGTATACAAAATATTATCTTACTACAGTTTGTAAATTTGATTCTCATCTGTTATGTTTCTATTCACTTATTCAGTCAGTCCTAAACTGAATAATGCTGCCGTAACTTGTGCAAACTGTAACAATACTGATTTGCTTTAAATTAGAACGAATACAAAACTACTTGATATATACTGGTACGTTTATTTAACTTTATAAGCTCAAATTTATTCTAATTCACAAATACAGAGTGTTCCATGGTTTCGAAAATCTCTTTAAACAAAGTTTATTTTAAATTAAAAAGTCCACATATCTGCAATATAAGTTTTTATACCGGGTGTTTCATTTTTGCATAATGACATGCAACTACATATTTTTTGCAAAATTATAAATATTGTTTTGTTTCTCTTTAAAACAGTTCTTATTTATTTTAGTTCTAAATAATCAGTATAGAAACTATTCATTAATAAATAATTAGACACAGAAAGTATTCCATGAATTGTATATGAAAGTTTAAACAATTAGGTTGGTTGCTGTCAAATCTTTAATAATTATTATAATTTACTTATTTCACTATTCAACTTTTCGTTGATATATTTTATTTAGTTTATTGTATTAATGTTGAAGAGTTAATACTCCCACAATGTTTTATAAATTTATTTATTGTTCTTCATTTTGCTGCATACTTCCTATGCGCGATTCTTTATTAATAATAACATGAATAACTTTAAAACTGTAGTAAATAATAAATGATTTAAAGAAAAACAAATATATAATTTGTTCTATTAAAAAATATATGATGTTTATCATTGCACAAAAATGAAACACCCGGTAAAAATGATTTACTGCAGATATATATTAGTTTAATCTGAGCAATACTTAAAGTTTAATTTTCAAATAATTGTGCATTAATTTAAGTACACTATTAACGAGTAAGTCTATTATATTTGAGCAAAAATTAAATACATTTTAATAAGAACATTGTCACAAAAATAAAACAATAATTTAATAAAATGAGAATATCAATTCACGTTGCTAGGCTATGGTATGTTTATTCTTGTTCTGCTGTCCATGTTTGTGTCTCTCTACTTGCTCGCTACTAACGCGTGTTTAACTGAGACCTTGTGCGATTAGCACCGCTGGTAGCCGTGTTACCGTTCAATTAGCACCCTGACCTCGCTGCAGATACCACTAGGTACCACATGGAGATGTAGATTCTTATTAAAACATTACAAAACACTTCCCAGAAAAATGAACATGATTCATTGAATTGACACGAAATAAATTACACTGGAAGGTCGCACCGACGACACTTTTAATACCCACGTGTCTGTCCCTCAAACTCAACCCGTAAACTCTATTTTAGCATGATTAAAATATTCAACAAATAATTTAATAGCAATTGGAGAGTTTCTATTTACTATTTTATGTTTACCTCAAGAAACATTACGTTTGCTAATTCTTAACGATGTTGTATTTAAATAAAATAATGCATTTCAAATAAAAATAATGTGTGTCATACCTAAGTAGTATTTGGCCATAAATATCAACAGCAGAAATATAATGAATCTAGTGTAAAAGCAAATAAATATGTGGACTGAAGCACTGCTCACAGTAAACTGAGTAAAATAATGGTACAGAAGCGATAGAAAGCAGGTATAAATGAAACAGCCTGAGAGATCCGGAATCCATGGTCCAGAGTAGCGCGAGCATGTTGCCGTCGAATGTTAAGGCCCGTTTTCACGAATCAAGTTTAATTGTCAGATTATAGATGATCAACAAAACTAAATTGAGAACCTTTGTTTCAATAGAGTATTCGCGAATCGCTTTAAACTTGGAATTTTTTAAAGTATCGTATATTGTAATACGAACTTTATGTATCGGTATATGGAAGCAAGTGTTGAAATTGAGTATCTTGTATCTAAATATGTTAAAGTTACTTGCAGCTTTAATTTTGGTTAAATTGATTATCGCTTTACTCTATTTCGTTTCTTTATGCGATCTTGAACTTTCAACAGAAGATCGTCAAAATTTTCTTCCGACATTTACTCCGAATAATACATGCTATTTATTCTTCAAACATGGAAAATGATAAAAACTACAAAATAGTATATTGTGTACCTAGTAGGAAAAGTGATATATTCCTGGACGATGGTCCAAATTGCAGGACGGGTGCAACACCAGGAGTTCGAGAAGTTTACTTTTCCTACGTGGTACACATACTATTTTTTTATCGGTTTATATTCAATAATTATTTATTTTATATTTCAATTATAAACGTCAGACAACCAACAATACTGGCATTTGTTTTGTTTTATTTATTTATTTTCACAAGCGTCAAATTTATTTGAAAAGCTAAATCGTATGGGATTATTTGCCAGTCCCGGAAAAGATATTCCCGTACTGTTATTTATCGTAATCTAGCAACGACACTAAAATACCAGATTAATGCACTTTGCAGTTCGAAAACACACCCAAAAGGAATCAGTTTCCATCCGATCGAAAAAAAATTGTCATCCAGTATTTCTAGTTGTAATTGTTTCGTTGTTTTTGTTTTATTTTTAAGTGTCAAATTATTTAATTACAATATTAGTATTTTACTTTGTCCGAAAATGTACTTTTGCTTGTTGAATACAAATACATAACAACGTATACTTTTATGACGTTTGAAGAAGAAATATTGTAAAATTGTAATAACCCTACTTTACTAGAAAAAAATAATCTTTAACTTCTTGCTGCTAGACGTGTTAAACACCAAATTCTATTTTTATAATTTTATACAAACTTATAAATACACTCCATTTGTTAAACATGCTTAATTATTATATTAATAACTGTAACACTCACTATACCGATATATTTGTTTGTGATTTTTCGCGTACTATCATTATTATTCTCCAATTATTTCTATGTGACAAGAATACAATAAAATATCATAAAAACTTGACTTTTCTGTATGTTTTAGTAAATTGAAATTTTTATTCTCTTTCTTTAACTTTTTATTCTTTTACTTTGTATTCACACATAAAGGTATTTATTATTATTATGTAGCGTTCTGTTATCTTAATAAATATATTACAATTATGTGTTTCACTAAATTTTAGAAATTAGTTAATAATTGCAATTTATTTTATTTCTCACTGTTTACAATTTGTAATATTATTCTGTAATCTTGTTGAATAATAACATGTAGTATATTGTGTTATTAGTAGTAAATGTGATACTTTGTGTACTAAGCATGTAAGTTGACTACCAGAACATGTAAAACGTGCAGTCACATTTACTCCGAATAACACATGCTATTTTTTCTTCAAACTTGGAAAATAGATATATAAATTATTTAAAAATGCTAAAAATTAATCCAGCATATTTCTAGTTGTCATTGAATAAGTTGTTATGTTATTTGTATCATTCTTAACTGTCAAATTATGAATTATAACTATACTATTTTTCATAATATTTTATTTTGTCTGCCGCCGGGTAAAAGTATTACAAAGGAGACACTTTTATGCCGGCGGTGAAAAAATTGTACTTCTGCTTGTTGATTACCAATACATAACAACGTAATTTTATGACGTTTATTATTTTTCCTTCTTTATCCCCTAATACTAGTTTCTTCAACAAGGTTTCTGATGTACCCTATTGATTTCGTCTTAAAATCCATTGCCTCACCCAAAAACGTTTCGTACAAGGTTTACTCATGTAAAATAAAATTGTGCGCAGATTATTTTTTAATAAAACTGTAATTATCTGTATTCCTACACGCACTACTTATAAATGAACCTGTTGGTTAGTCGGATCAACTAAAATCGGGTAATGAAAGTTGATTGGTGAGAACGGGCCTTTAGTAATCACAAGGCAAATCACAAGTCGTTTCACTAGTGCACTTACACATGTTAGAGTTCGTGGCACGAAAGCAAGCACCAGGAGCAATGCGCTACACATGTAGTGTTGTTAGAGTTCAGTACTCTACTGAAGACGGCGGCCGCCGCGGCGTCCCGCCCCCGCGCCGGCCGCCGCCGCACTGGCCGCGAGCAAGCCGCGCTAATGAGGGCGCGTCGCCGCCAATTTAACCCATTTAACTATGGCCTATCGTCACTACGAATGAATCACTAAAGACTTAGCGTCAATTAGTTCCACTCGCTCCCACCAGGACTTACCGCCGACGGCGCCGAGGCTGTTGATCAACATAGACTCCGCCAAGAAGTTGTTCCTCCTGGTGAATCTTCCTCACGCACCGCACTGTTTATTTAATGAGTACTGATTTGAAACTGAATTCTGAATATTGCCGAGATGCTCTGACGCGGTCCGCGAGCCGGGAGGGGCGCCAATCCGCCGCGAGGGGCGGGGCTTGGGATCGCGGGGGGCGGGGCCTCCAGCAGGACCTGATGTTTGCTGCCATTGCTGCAATGGTTCTGTGTGGGGAAGATGTCAAGCGGCTTGTTTATCACATACAGCGCGCACGTATAGCTGTTGGTGCCGTTTATTCCTCCGGATATTTCCCATAATCATTTTAGTTAATGACCGCTACTGCAGCGGAGTGTACACAGTCGCTGGCTGCCCAAGATGTTTTCATTAGAATACATTCATTAACTGCTCTGTTTATGCCAGCTCTAAATAAATTTAATCTGGTTTTTAATGTTGTGGACTACAAAATTCAACCCCTTTCGAACCCCCATACAATTAGCACATTTATTTACACCTATTAAAATTTATAAATAATAATTATTTATTTATTGGTGAAATTAAATTGATGTCAATATAAGTAATTACCTATATATTGGTACTAATCATGTTTTAATTATCATTATTATATTGAATAATGAATATTTAATTAAGTATAGGTACTTAATATTTAGATGAAATAGAGAAACGCAACACTGTTCTTTGAAGTCAATAGTTTAGCTTACATTATCTATTAATTAATATCATTTCTGTTTGTTTTTCGTATAATTATTTCAATGCGCACTTTATTTATATATCTTTGAGATTTACTTAGAGCAATAATGTAGATTTATTTAGAGCAATAATGTAGATCACCTAATTTCAATTGAAAAAGGAATTTTATTTACAAAATAATTATTATTTAAACTTTATGACAGAAGGGTACAATTTAAAAAAAATCTGTACGCCACACAACTTTGTTATACAAATAAATATATTAAATTACTGAAATATAAATAAATATAAAATAGGGTTAATTCACGAGACCTTTAAATTTATGTACCAATATTTCTCGAGAAATATATGATTTATCGTGATCTCGTGTAATCAGTAAAGTCTAAAATGGGTAAAATTATCCGATCATATAAATTATTATCTCTCTAGATAGCTTTAATTTAATTTCCAATCCAAAAGGAATTCTAATAAGTATTATAAAAACAATTGACGATCGCTCAAAAATATTTCTTTATATTTTACTGCTGCTCTCCTCTGTAAGACACTGTTCATTTATCTATTTTCTATTGTAAGAAACAATTGACGATTGTCCAAATTAATTTTTTACTTTTGAGATTTTTTTCTCTGAGAGGTTTAATATGATATCATACTTATATAGGCTTTAATTAATATTTATTACATGTCATTTACAAAATCTACATATTAATCAGGTGTTGGTACCAGAAAATTTTTAAAAAAATCGAGAGTGGCAGTTTATTTAAAGGCTTATCAGATTTTTTGGTTATATCACAGTAAATAAATAAATTAGATTAAACCTATATTTTGTAGATTCTAATAGAAATATTATTTTAAATTTCATATTTAGAATTTGGATGTTTAAATTGCGAGCTGATTAGATTTTGGTAGCAATCCATTAAACGGATTAGTAGCAGTAAATATTTTATTTGTTACCTACCTTCTGGTATTCAAATTGCTATATTATTTATATTTACATTGTCGGATAGTAAGTTTATTTGAAGGCTTAATTCTGAAGGTGTTTTGAGCATATCTCAGTAAATAATTGAGTTATATTTTATGTTATAAAAAGAAGTTATTTTTATTTAATTTTTGTTATTATTTTGTAACGTTTAAAAGTAAGTTACTTAGGGAGGAGATTATGTGCTGGAAACAAGTTTTCGAAGGATGTGCCAAATTATTTTTAATTTATTCTCACTCCGTTGTTATATTTTTACTGAAAATATTTTGGTACAAAAATATCCAATTAAATCCTTGTATTTCTGATCACTTTTGCGAAAATAACCAATCAAATCACAACTACACTGACAACGTTGCTGCGAAATTATCATTTTTTGCTGATAAGTAACAGTTGTTGCGGTATATTCTGTAGCTTATCTGTCAGTTTTTAACGGCCTGTTAAAAATTGTAACCAATAAAAATATGTGTTAAATTAAAATTTCAATGTTTATTCAGTGCCGTCTGTTATCATTGGTTAATATTTTTAACATGTCACTAAAATTAACATGCAAGACAGAATACGCCCCCGCCCCGTTGACCGTTGTGTCATTTTTAGCATTCGGGAATAAAAATAATTATAATAATAGCCAAAAAATTTTCACCGATTATCCCTCGACTGTAAATAGGTACTCACAATTTTGTCATAAATGCCTTAAAAACGTTGCTTAAAGGTAACAGCTCTCTGCTTTCGGCATCGGACGGTACCAAGCAACGTTCTTTCGGGAACTGTGATAAAATTATTTCGTAATTATTAATTATAAATATCAAATATTATAGATGAGAAGAAAATTGTAACTTTAATAAATTCAACTATATCGGAATTGTACTACATATCTTAGTTCCCCTTCACTGTAAATGAGATTAATTATGAAATAAATAAACACCCTTAAATCAGAAGACAACTAGCAACAGAACCATATGTAAAAAATCTGGCGTGGACACCACACTACTTTCTTATACAAATAAAACCAACTGAACACGTATGACTTGTTCCTTGCGTATGACTTTTGACAATATTTGATATACCTATAGATGTTAAACCTGTTTAATTTTTTATTCTCAATGTAACTATGAATTTATTTTCAAATAGTAATCAATTAATATCTAGCCTTCAAAGCTTTCTAACTAATAATAAAAATATTACTTTTATAATATTTCACACGACACATATTTCTGACACGTCACAATTATTTCGCTCGTATTAAAAATCTTTTTTTTTTAAAACGTCATAAAAGTACGTTGTTATGTATTTGTATTCAACAAGCAGAAGTTCAATATTGTCGCCGCCGACGTAAGTGTCTCCTTGGCAACACATTTACTCCGGCGGCGAACAAAGTAAAATATCATGCAAAATATTAAGGTTGTAATTCAATAATTTGACAGTTAAGAATAAAACAATAACATATTTTGTGGCAACTAGAAATACTGGATACGGCAGAATATTTGTTGAAGTTTTGAGCATTTTTTAATGTTTTAATGTCTATTTTCTATGTTTGAAGAAAAAATAGCATGTGTTATTCGGAATAAATGTGACTTTGTATGCTTCGCATGTTATTGTCCGACTCGCTTCGCTCGTCGTTCAAACTTACATGCTCAGCACCCAAAGTATCACATTTACTCCTAATAACACAATATAGTATTAGTTTTTGTTCCCATTGTAACTAAGATTATAGAAATATTCTCTTGAATATATAATTTAGTTTTTCTCAAAATTAGAAGCATGTACAAGAAAAGTGCAAATAACATTTTATATTACAAATATTTTTGCTAACATCCTTCAATTGAAACTTTTTCCCACAGCTGATTCTATTTTTGAAATAAACAGAATATATTGTTTTGTGTGTTCAGTAAACTTCCTCTTCCGATTTTTCAATTTCATTCAAAATCAACTCAGCTCTTCATATTTTCATGAAACTTATAAATTCCAAGTTTCGTTTACATATGTTGTCTCGTTCATGAGATATTGCGCACACGGACATCCATCCATCCTCACACAGAGACATCATTGAGAAATTGGTCTTAACGGATTCAGTGAACGTCAAAATATGTATTTCCACAAAAATCTCGTCAGCGATTTTTTTCGTGATTCCAATACTTCCTTATACTTTGTATAAGAAAGTAAAAATATGATTTCTACGCATGTGTTAGTCTCGTTACCCATCATCACGATGAGCCCTACCGCCAGGTTAAAAACCAAATTGAATAAGTATCGCTGGCTTCAGTGACGGCGTGAGATCGATCGCAGTTCGGTTCACGTTCAGCGACGCCCCGACGCCCGCCGTCGAAGACGAGAGGCGGTCAACTCACGAGACAATTATTATCCAATTACCCGTGTCGTTCACGTCCATGAGAACACAGAGAACTCGGTTAAACTTGGCCCTTTCACTCTCGGATTGCCGGAGAGGAGAGATCATTGCTGCTCGCATTGCCTGTAGATGCTATTTTATATTTATAACATACATGGACTCATTGATTATCTTCATTGTTCACATCAAGTGATTGAATTATTTCAATTAGAAGTTAATTGGATAATTACGAGATTCCTTGTGGATATTTTTCTTGGATTTGGATCTTTAAAATATTGCATAGGACAAAACACATAATTTTGAGTGTTATTTACGATAACTTCTCTTCTTGAGGTTGGCAACATTGACTGTCGGTTTCAATAGACAACTGACAGAGTTATAAACTTAACCTACATAATTTTTTTTTACAGTTTTTTCTAATTTTAGATATCAAATAAAATTTAATATGTACCGCGGTACTGAAGTTCCTGTTTATCACTCACATGGTTTATTTTCCTCGGCCCTACGGGCCTCGGCCACTAGATTCCATACTCGTGATAAAAAGTTAAACTTCAGTGCCTTGATTTAAAAATATCTATTATTTCGTATTACAAAAACATTTTTCACATAATAATTTTGAAAATTACAAAAAAATTAAAAAATTTGAAAATGCTTGGAATACATGAAAGTATATACGCACAAAATTTCAGCCATGGTAATTGAAAATCGGGCGATTTTTGACTGTTTAAATATGAAATTTAATTTTTTTATTTATGAAATTATTTTATTTATGGAATTTTTTCTTGGTTTTTGGACAAAACAAAGCGAGTAAAAGCATTTTTAGACAAATCGGTGGATTTTTTTATTTGACTATTTTTTTTTTTCATGTATTCCGAAGTAAATTTAAGATATATACTATATACAATACAAGAATGTCATTTTTTTCTGTCATTTGAAATAATAAAATATAAAATATGACAAAACCAAGGAATGTAGCTGGCACTCGCCAGAGCTGCCTTTGTAAGTGATGCCATCAATGGTATATGAAACAACATATTATTGTACGCCGTAAAATAATATTATTATACGTCGTACATTTATATTTATATGATTGTATTAGTAACAAAATAATTAAATTCTATGAGTCATGTGGTATCAATAAGACTGAAGAAAAACTAAATTACTTCTCTTTGAAGTTTCTTTCTTAGGGACCTGCAAAAGTTAGGCATCTGAAAGATTGAAGTAGTGTTAATCTTCATAGAATTGAATAGAGCCTGGTTTAAATTAACAAAACAATAAAAATTTAGGCACATTAACATTAAAATACGCTCAAAATGGTTCAACTTTCGATTTGAACACGTTTATTAAACTTGATTTCGATTTTAGTAAAGTTTAATCATGTTATTTATTTGCAATAATTCTCGCGATCGTTCCCAATCGCGTAGCAATTGCAAACCGATTCAAAGTCACCCTCCCGCGTGTGGAAGTGAAACAAAAATAATTTCATCGATCTCCATCGAATCAAAGTCCAATTTAGTTCGGTGCGATTGAATAAACTGCAAGTCGTAGAATTCTCGTAATATTGCCTCACACAGGAAGACAATCGCATCCCCGGGGCGGGGGGCAGGGGCGAGGGAAATAACTCGCACGCGTTTACCCCGTCAAATCAAACGGCAGAAGCTACGACGGTGGCGCCGCCAAGCGAACGGCAGCGAAGCGTCGTTGCTAGGAGACCGGCGCAGGCTTATCGAACTCGCGAGCGTCATGGTAACGCCAGCGCGGAGTTCGGCCACCCCTAGATTCGACCCTTACTACCTTTGCCCTCACCTCGATCGCTTTGCTGTTGATTAAATAGAAAATAATATTCTTATTCGCATTTTATTCTGTCAAATTATAATAATTCCGCTGCGATTTCATAAAATTATACTCAATAAATAGTAATAGTACAGTATTCAATGAGCGTGTAATGATGGATTTTACGCATGACGGTGAAATTTGCAATACAAGCCGAAGGCGAGTGTTGTAATTCATCCGAAATTTGTAAAGGTACGAGTAATTTAATGGGGTATTTCACCATTTCTTTTATTATATTTTTTATGAAACTTTATCTAAATTGAAGACTATCTACACTTTTAAAAAGTCTTAATTGTTATTCATTAAGCTACAATGATTTTTTAAAATGTTGTGACGTCATTATATAGTTGTTGGTGGATCTCAAACAGTAGAGATTTAAATAATTTTTGTCACATAAATATTCTATTTTATTGTAATAATAATAATAAAATAAGTAAAAAAATATATGACTACAATTATTAACAATCTGCACTGTTTAAGATCCATCAACACAATGGCGTCACAACATTTAAAAAAAATCATTGTGGCTTAATGAATAACAATTAAGACTTTATAAAAGTGTAGATAGTCTTTCCAGTGGATATTTTTGCATATAAATTTTTTTACTTTTTCTTATAGTTCTTTTTCCGCTAATATTTTTCATCTAATTTCTTTTTTCATTACAATTAAATAAGTAAGCTACGCTCGAACTTTTAACAAACAAACCCTAAGTCTACACACCTCACGCTCGACTAACTCGAATCACAGTATTCATTTCTAACAAAACAAATGTTTAGAAAAGAAAAGGGTCAAATTTCTGCCATTTGCCACAATATTTTATTTTATGTATTGTGCTTTATTATAAAATAATATTTAAAACTAAAAAAAAATTAAATAGGAAAACGTAAAAAGTTTCTTACTACCTTTTGGTTGAATTTCAATTCTGTTATAAATAATTTTGTTACAAAAAACGTACAAACCTCTTGTGGAAAGACGTCATATATGCATTGTAACTAATAAAACCCGCAATAAATTTTGTCTGCACTTGGCATGTAAATAATTATTTACAAATTTTTGTTGTATATTTAAATAATATAGAAGTGTGTTGACGCATCGGACTGTGGATTGTGAGATCCTCAGTTCGATTCCCGTAGTCATTAATACCTTGTGTAGAATTTAAATGTTGAGTATGGGGATTTCAATGCTATTTTTTATATATTGCTGTTAATGTTTACCTATTCGCGCTACAGCAAAAGTATAAATACAAAGGTTGTTCAGAATTTAAAAAAGCATGCAATAAGGCCAATTTGGTTACCTATCAATTTAAATTAATATTTATTAGAAAAACTGTAACACTGCCAGAAGAAATTAAGCAAAAACCGATTTAGATTTATTTATTACACTGTTGTATTATTTTCAGTAGAAATTTCGAGTAGATTGTAATAATTCCATAACGAATTTGACAGTTCATTTCTTTCCAAATCTTTCCAAAATACTTGTAAATATTTTTCGTTTTTGTTTACTATTCCAAGGCCGTGTTACAATTTTCTTAATAAATACTGATTTTAATTTGACAGATGTATCGTGAAGTTCTAGTTTTCAGAAATGTTATGCATGAATTTTTAAATTCTGAAAAACTTTTGTATTTACACTTTGCTATAAAGTAAATGGGTAAAAATTTACAGCAGCAACATACTCTCAAAATACTCTAAATATTTATTAAATAGGTAGAATATTTTTTTCTCTGCAGATAATAATCTTGGTAAAAATAATTGTATGCAAATATTATGACGAAATATCAAGCAGGTTTAGAAAGTTACTCTTTCTGTCGCCAAATTCCCTCGCCCCAAACGGAACCGTTCGAAATAACCCGCCACCATAGTAACAAACGCAAGCGCGAATACCTGCGAGCCATCGTCTCACCCCTCAACCCCCGGATACGAGAAAGGAAAAATTTTCGAGATGTTTCGGTGCACGCTCTTCGTTATTAAAATTTTTCGTAAATTGGAAATATTTTGCGAACAATAACGTGTAATTATTTGATGCTGTTTAAGTTCGGGACAAGAATTTTAGTTCTTGTTTGAAGAAATTTCTGGATAATATATTAAAATATGAAATACCAGACTTCAGATAGTATTTTTATAAATTACACATATTAAAATGCATCCTTTATTTGGAAAGTTATTAAATTTCAACATACTGTCCGCAGTTCAGATATTACAAAATATAAATTTCTATATTTTTTTTTTATATTCTTCAAATTATTAATCAACATCTTAGTTGTTTGAAACTAATTTTTTGTTTATTTTTTAAGGCGTATATTTGAAAGGAAAGGTGTATTTCAAAATATCGATAACAAAATTAAAAGTAATATTTTGTAAAAGTAATATTTGACAGTGCCAATCTATAAATGGATACATGGAGTAATAATACAGTTATTTATTTTATTTAAATATATTGGACAAATATTTATTTCACCCCCTATTAAATTTCTGTATAACACGCAAATTATAAATGAATATTCTATACTGCATACAGGTTTGCATATAATGGCGGTTGACAAAAACCATTTATAAAACTATTTTAAAATAGATTGCAATTTATATCAGTTTTGCCAGCAATAGAGAATTATATTGAAATGTGAATTACATTTAACTGCGTTATAAAATTTAATTTTTCATACCAAATGTTCCTGTAGCTACAAATTTCATTTTCGAGTAGAGCTTATAAATTAATTTTTATATTAAGTACTTCATTATGGACGTTAAAAATATAAATATGTTGTACCCTATTTTTAACTTTTACTGAAACATTAGATATATTTGCAAGAAATGAATATTATAAATTCTTTGGACTGATGTGTGTTGGATAATTTTAATTGATCTTCAAAAAGATGTTACTTTCATTGCGATCTTCAAATAATTATAAAGGTTTACAATTGTTTTAGCAGGAATCTAAAATAATATCATATTACTAATAAAATTATAAATATTGTTACTGTAAATATTCAAATTGCTATCACTGTACGTTATACATTTTTGCTATTATAAAAATCGTTTTTTTTTTTTTTGTATAATATTTATGTACCGAAAATTTGTTGGCTTTGCCAACCTGAGGATACCATTATTTACATTATTTTGAATAAATATGTTAAACCTTTATAACTTGCTACTAATTACTACTAAGGTTACTAGTTAAATGATTAAAATACACTATTGGACTATTTGTTTCCATTGCCGTTCAATTTTAATTGAACAGTTAATGCCAATGAGTGAAAAGTTTAATGACAATAATATAAAAGAGTAATAATCAAGGAACAATAACATTTTAATTAATAAACATCAAGGGTAACAGCTTGGCAAGTAATGTCCCAGCAAACATCATTGTAACATTGATGTACCTAGTGTAATAAAGGGTATTTGCGTTTATTACGATTAAAGATTGCAAACGATGTTTAGAGATTTCAAACTAAGTAAATGGTTCATTGTTAGTTGTTCGTGGAAAATTCCACTCCTTTAGTATTTCAGTTCAGTTCCCGTCTTATCAGCGGAAGTCAATATGTTGTAGGAAATATTTAACCAGAGTCTTATGAGAGAGTAGTGCCCAGTTAGAGTTATTTTGAGTGCCACTGTCCCATCCCTAAAGTAATAAATTGCGAACCTTGGGCAGTGAGCAGACACTTGCATTTTGGCTTTTCTTGTGAAATGTTGAAAGAATTTATACACAGTTTTAAGGGCTCCTCTCTCGATTGTATACATAGTATTTGTGAATTTTATTTTGTGAGTTCATGTAAGTAGATTTGAGTTTTATGTATGAGTATTGTTAATAGCGAATGTTGAGTTTCGATCTTTGAAAGTTATTGTAAAAGTTAGTGAGTAAGTGATACTTTGGATTATATAGCGTCGAATTATTCAGCTGGTAAAAGTATTTGATTTATATAATTTCTTTTGCTTGTGCGTATTAAATATTATATAATTTTGTTATTGTTGAATACGTGTTTGATTCCCGCCTGCGCGCATATTTCCCGCCATTTGATCAGAAGCCTTTTTTTCTAAATACTCTTCGGAATCGAGTTAAAATATTCCGTGGTGGCCAGCGACTACGCTACCCTTGGTTATTCATTTAATCAAGTAAAACCCTTTCGTATGTCAGTTACCTCTTGGTACCAAGTGCGAGGTACCTGTTACATCTTTGTTGGCAGCGGTGTTCGAATCCCTCAAACCAGTAGGCCTTAATAAATTATATAGTTATATCTTTGGTGGCAGCGAAAAACGGACCCATCAAACCAGTGAGCCTAAGTAAAGAGAGATAATTATAATTAGTATTGCTACATCTTTGGTAGCGCGAAAAACGGACCCCTCAAATCAGTGTACCTTAGTAAACAGAGATAATTTTTATAATTAGTATTTGTTACATCTTTGATGTCAACGGTGGTCGAACCTATCAAGCCAGTAAGCCTTTAGAAATGTGAATATAGTTTTGTTACATCTTTGATAGCAGTATAAGTAAGTTACAGTAAAATGGCGACAAACGATCAATTAATGCAAGTAATTAGTGAATTGTCAAGTAGGAGCACATTGTCCAATATAAGTTCGAGAATCCCTAATTTTTATGGCAAACAGGAAGATAATATTGTAGAATTTATTGATAAAGTAGAATGTGTATGTTCGTTAATAGGAATGCGCGATGAGAATAGAGTTACGTTTGCGAAAATTCATATGGGTGGAGAAGCAAGTCAATTTGTTAGAACGAATCGTGAAATTAGTAATACACAAAATTGGTCAGATTTTAAGAAAGTTCTTAGAGAAATGTATGCACCAAAGCCATTCTTTTTATCAGTAGAAAATGAATTTAGAAATTGTTATCAGAGAAAAGATGAAAAAGTTATTGAATATGAATCACGGTTACGAGTTATTGGGAATCAATTGGTAGATGAGAGCGATGATGCTGTAGAGCAAGAATTTAATAATAAATATGTAGAAAAACGCATGTTTACTCAATTTATGATGGGCATTTTACCCAAGTTTCAGCACGATATATTAATGGCCCAACCAGAGACACTTAAAAAAGCTTTAGAAATCGCGAAACGAATTGAAATGGTTCATAATGTATTAGAAAATAATAGAGAGATTGTAAATAAAGTAGATAGTAAAGAAACAAAACTAATCGAGGCAGTAGAAAAATTAATTCAGCTAGTACAGGTAGATAATTTGTCGATGAAAAATAATAATTTTGAGTCAGTTACAAACCCAGAGGGAGGCACGTATTCTAACGCAGGTAGATCAAATAGCAGAAAAGAAAAAGTGAAACGTAGTTTTGAGGACGGTACTAAAAAGCAAATAGGTTATTTTACAGAGTCGGCAAGTAGTAATAAATGCAGGTATAGGAATAAAATGTGCTTTAATTGTCATGAAGTAGGACATATTGCGAGATTTTGTAACGAAATTATAAGTTCAGAAAATCCAAAGGATGAGATTTCGATTGATAGAATTCACGAGGAAAGAATAAATTTCTGTAAAGTTGAGTATAATTGCGATCGCTGGAAGACTAGATTCAGAAATAGAATGTGTTTTAAATGTTATAAAATGGGGCATATAGCTCGAATGTGCGAAGATAGAGTTAGTAACGCAAATGAAGAAAGTATTAGTTATTCAGATCGAGATAGTAATATAAATCAAAATAGAGCAAAGAATAATAGAAAATATATGAATTTAATGTGTTTTGAATGTCAACGTTATGGACATATTGCGCGATTTTGTGAAAATTCAGTAAATAAGTTTGGTAGTGATCGAGAGAAAATTGCAAATTATAGAAAAGTAGGGAATGAATGCAATCGAGAGACCCTAAAGCAGTGTGCTAGAGAGAGCGATGCGAATTATTTGAGAGCTGTCGTTGACCGGAATCAAAAACCGCGTCATGATGTTGCTGGCGTTGAACGCGCAGAGCTCACCACAGGGGTTGAGCTTCCTTCAACGGTCAATCGAGGTTGTAAAACCAAGGACGAGTTGCGAGTTGTCCGTAGAGATGAAAGCGAAGACCGGTGTGAGATTTCGAGTGTGAAATCGGCTGTTCCTTACCAGGCACTTGCAGTGCATAAGGATTCGGAAAACACTGACAATACGGTAGGTATGTGTCATGAGAATGTAAATTACAAAGATTTTTGTGTTGAGACAGATAGAGCTGTTAACTATTGCAACGAAGTCGAAGGCCAAAATTGGAAGCAAGTCAAGTACAAGAAAAGAAGCGGGAAACAGAACCACAAGATGTTCGAGCAAACCAGGGTTGAAGACAAAGCTAGCAGGTATACACCACCCACGAGAAAAGGAAGTCCAGTCCGAAGGTCACCAGATGTCCTCGACTCTATTGTAGCAGACTTCAGGAAAGCAGAGGCATACAACAGACAAGGAATGCGCCAAATGGGGTCAGTTTAGGCGCAAAAGAAATACTCCGAGTTGTAATGGCAGGCAGTACAAGTCTAGTAGGTAGGAAATTCTGAAATATTTTGGTAACAAAAACCGTAATTTGTAAAGAGCAATGATGCATGGTAATTAATTGATATCAAGGATTATAGAAGTAGGTTAAATTAAATTGTTAAAAGATTTGTTCAAGTAAGGGGATAGGCAAAAAGAGTTAGAGTATCATTTGTTGGAATGAGTTATGCAAAACAGATTCAAGAGTAAGTAATGGAAAGTTACTTAGATAGATTTCTGGTAGATAATTAAATGTGTAAATTAGTGAGTAGTATATGTTGGGACATATTTCTGCCGAATGAAATTTTGTAGTAAACATGGACCACTCCTTCGACGATGGCCAGTTTGTGGATACCCAGAGTTAACGGACGTGCTGATGTGCAACGTATCGAGGCGTTACCGAGATGCAAGGAACCATGGGGCCAGACTATGTCGAATAGAGGAGTTGGACCGATAGAGGAAGATTCTAATAAGATTGTTATTGGATATTGGTTGATTATTCGAGTTAGAAGCATTTCAGTTTTCAGTAGTGATTTTATTTTATATTCATGATGTATTGAGAAGCAATTAGCTTATATTTGATTGGATTAAATTATATTTCCTTTAGAAATATAATTTATTTTAAGGGGAAAGGGATGTAATAAAGGGTATTTGCGTTTATTACGATTAAAGATTGCAAACGATGTTTAGAGATTTCAAACTAAGTAAATGGTTCATTGTTAGTTGTTCGTGGAAAATTCCACTCCTTTAGTATTTCAGTTCAGTTCCCGTCTTATCAGCGGAAGTCAATATGTTGTAGGAAATATTTAACCAGAGTCTTATGAGAGAGTAGTGCCCAGTTAGAGTTATTTTGAGTGCCACTGTCCCATCCCTAAAGTAATAAATTGCGAACCTTGGGCAGTGAGCAGACACTTGCATTTTGGCTTTTCTTGTGAAATGTTGAAAGAATTTATACACAGTTTTAAGGGCTCCTCTCTCGATTGTATACATAGTATTTGTGAATTTTATTTTGTGAGTTCATGTAAGTAGATTTGAGTTTTATGTATGAGTATTGTTAATAGCGAATGTTGAGTTTCGATCTTTGAAAGTTATTGTAAAAGTTAGTGAGTAAGTGATACTTTGGATTATATAGCGTCGAATTATTCAGCTGGTAAAAGTATTTGATTTATATAATTTCTTTTGCTTGTGCGTATTAAATATTATATAATTTTGTTATTGTTGAATACGTGTTTGATTCCCGCCTGCGCGCATATTTCCCGCCATTTGATCAGAAGCCTTTTTTTCTAAATACTCTTCGGAATCGAGTTAAAATATTCCGTGGTGGCCAGCGACTACGCTACCCTTGGTTATTCATTTAATCAAGTAAAACCCTTTCGTATGTCAGTTACCTCTTGGTACCAAGTGCGAGGTACCTGTTACACTAGTATATAATACCTGAAACCTAAGTAGTATATCATTTATATACGTACTAATGACGTAATATACATATACCATGTCGAACATCTCTTGAGAGAGCGTAAAATTATATTGTTGGTATGCCACATTGGTCTTGGACATGGTATGTACATACCTACAACATGTATATGTTATGTTACCGTACTTATAACATATTCACAGTTAATTAGAAAGTTTTATATATTTTATATAAAAATTTAGCAAAGAAGTTTTAAATATTTTATAGTACACTGAACAACTTTGAAATATATTTAATTTAATTTTGCTAAGTAGTTATTTATTTCCGTATCGTAACTTATGTGAAGGAAATTGTTAATTTATAAATAAATGAACATTTTCAAAGAGATCTTATTCAAAGATGTACAAAAACAACTATTCCATTCGTATATTCAAAGTTGTTTATACCAATAGTTTTGTTATGTACCATTAACGTTACGATGTCTACATGCATGGGATGTCATGTCTCATAGACCATGTTACGGACATAGGTCTATTCATGTTATGTATATATAACGTACACGCGACATAACTGTGTTTGCCGGATCAGTCGAAAACGCAAGATAAGCAATGCTGCCCGCGGTTAGTAGTTGGATGGGTGACCGCTTTGCGAAAACCCATACCAGCGAATACTACGTGCCGTTGTCACACCACCGAAAACGAGGTTCCGAGGCAGCATATAACCTCAGCAGTTGAGACCGTTTTATGATAATAATAATAAGAAACATCACACTAACACAAACCGTGAAAAAAAGAGTCACATTTTTTTTATTTGGTATTAGGAATGGGCAATAACCTCGTAAAATAATATCAAATACCCTCCTAAATCTAATTCTAAATTCGCTCAATTTGTCCCCAATAGATCACCGCAGCTCATAAACACTATCGCTGCAATTATAATAATTTCCCGCGCGTTATATGTAGCACAATTAAAACATAACAACATCGGGGTGACGTATAGCGGTTTAATAAAACATCAATTATATCGAGAGTGGAACGCAGAGCTTCTGCTGTTCTGTTGCGAGCCACAACATTGTCGATAGCCGCAACTCATCGATAGTGACCCGTGTTTGGTTCCGCTCATCAAGGTAGCCGGGTAGCTGGCCTGATGCGTTAATGTTTCACGAAGGGGGTGAATTCACGAAGAGGCGCTGATTAATTAAACTGGAGACATTAAAAGAAATTCGTGCGTTGTTAGCAACATTTAAAACATAGTTTGACTTCTAATTGTGTATACTTTTTTTTAGCCCTGTACACTCATGTATTTAGGGGGTGTAATATGACTGCTGATATCCGCACTTTATCAGCAAAAATATAGCACTCATCAAGATTTAAAAAACTAGAGGATGGTCCATGGATCTGTATTTTTATCTCCCGCCACATCCTGTAAGGGTGGTATAGGAATCATGCTAAAAATTTGGTAGTGAGTTTTCAGTGGATGAGCACATTTTAGGGTCCCTAGAATACGATTTTAATAATTTCGTGATGTCTGTGTGACTGTTTGTGTGGATCTCTGGAGTTACTGTTTCTCAAATACTACTAAATTTAAAATTTTGTCATAAATATCTTCAAAATTTTCAAATATATTTAGGATGACCCATTAAATAATATAGAGTTGCATATTATTGTTCCAAAATGGTACACTCGATAGAAAAAATTATACTGCAGATATTTTGATATTTTAACTTAAAATAAACTTTTTTCACGATATGCCAGGAAACCCCACCGTTCTTCTCCTAAAATAGTGAGGAAAATGTGTTCTTCCTCTCTAGTGAGGAAAATATAGAAAATATATGAATGTTATTTACGAAAAATATATTGTAAAAATTACAAATAAATGCCTAATTTTATTCAAAATTCTTATATTAGTGATATACATACTTTAAATTGTCTTACAATTATGTCTTATATTTTCATTTTTCTATATTAAATCACATTTTGATAACTTTAATTTATATTTAAAATTGGTTCATTGGCAACACTGCTACCAGTGCTACCCCGCCTTGCATCTAATAACCGAACTTTTAACGTGTCAGTTGTGTAGTCAAAGTGTATTTTTGGTTCAAGCAAATCGTATTTAGAAACATGTCGTGAAATAAATGTTGTGTCTAACACGAGAGGAAAACTCTTTTTTCACTGTCGAGCTCGAGTGGTAGCGATTTCCTCTCTAGTTTGACAAATAACTATTGTTTGAGAATAGTTTTTGTAATGATTAAAAAAAAATAACAGCTTGTACTCTTCGTCTCATACTTTTCGAATACAATTTTGAATCGCATTTTCAGGATGGCTTCCCACTCTTGTAGCACAACTTCCTCTAGTTTATCTAAAATACACTGTACACGACCTCTCACCTTTCTTTTTAGTATACCCTATACATACCTACTATCAATTATATTCAAAGAACAGCTCATACTTCATTTTATTTAACAATATTCCTCGGAAATATGAGTGCAGCAAGAATTTTATCCAGTAGTATAATAAATTTAATATTTCGACAGTTAAAAAATCTATTTGTTAAAACATTCTATTGTAAATAACGGTTTACTCGTATAGTACATATAGTATAGAAGTAAATGATTAAATTAAAAATAAATAAAATAAATATATCATCACTCCTTTTACCCATTATGGGTGTGGCACTCTGCTTACGCAGATTTCGGTAAGTGATATATTTTTTCGTATGAAATGCGATTACCAGCCGTCAAATCATAGCCTCCAGAGATGTTAGTGAAGGAGGAACTACAGGGGTAAATTTAAATTGGCAACTGTCTGTTATTTATTATTTATTTTTGCACATAAAACAAAATTAATAATTATACCTTATCGCCGTTTATTAATTTAAAGGTATATGATATATTTTTGGGTAGACGCAAAGATATATTGTGGTGGAGGAACCACATAAAAAAATGTTACCTTATAAAAATTTTCCAAAATTTAGGTAATCATTTTGGTTCATTTGTATTTTCATATTTTAGTAGTAACACAAAATATAAATATATTTTACATAATATAAAAGTATTAAGAACATTGGATTAGGTATTAAATGCTAATTAATTTCGTAGTAAATTCAGCTACTGACAATATATTTATTATAAATTTAATTATTTAATTTTTTGTA
Source organism: Poecilus cupreus (assembly GCA_963942605.1). Classification (NCBI taxonomy): domain Eukaryota; kingdom Metazoa; phylum Arthropoda; class Insecta; order Coleoptera; family Carabidae; genus Poecilus; species Poecilus cupreus. The sequence goes on along the minus strand of OZ012726.1, from coordinate 4,699,790 downwards.
TAGATACACCAGCAAATTCAAATCAAATTTACCGCTAAATAAATCCACAAGAATCAGTCCCCCCACAAGCGTCTAGTCCTGACGTCACGAAAATTGCGATTCTAATCTTGTTCGAAACATTGTAGAATTAGTTTAGTGCACGTGTTTATTGTGACTTCATCTGTTTTAAGTGCTTTGTATTGTATTATTCTAAAAGTAGAATATTTAAAATGGTGTTTCTGAAAGTGTTGTGTTTAAGAAGATGTCTTCTTAACATTCAACTACATGAAATAGTAGGTGAATATGGTAGAAAGTTGTATATTAGATAATTAATGCTAAACAATTATAGGTTTATTAATTTATATCATCATGTGTTGTATCGGGAATAGCAAGGCATTTTTGCAATGTGTCTACTTCCAAATTATATTTGTTTGTTGTTGATACCTATAAATTTATTTAAATATGCAGGTTTCTCGTGATGGCTTTATTAAAAATACCCACAGTTTTTATTTTCACGGATATTCGAAGAGCTGATCTGTTTCTTGCAGGTTATCGCCTGGAAACAGTTATTAAAGCAAGAGACTCGTACTAGGAACACGTGTACGTTGAATGTTCCTTGGCTGCTTTCATCAGTATTTGCAACCGTTATGCATTTTTATAATATGTTTAAATTGATATGTACCTATGGTAGTATAGGAATCATAAAATGAGTCAGCGACGAGATTTATAAGGCGATACATGTTTCGAGGTCTTTTGAATTCATTTCTCGGTATCGTGTGTGTGTGTGTCTGTGTAAAATAACTTACAAACTTACTTACAAAATATAGAGTAACTATACTTCATAAATATATATTTCATAGCACTGCAGACACACACAGACATCATCGCGAAACTATTAAAATCGTATTGTAGGCTAAAACGTGCTCATCCATTGAAAACTCACTGCCGAATTTTTAGCATGATTCCTACACTTTGTCCGCGATGTGGTGGCTGCTTCGTCATTAGTTTCCAAACTTATAATTAACAGTTGTATTATAGTATGTCTTTGCCACATACATGCTTGTTCATTCGTTGGTTATTTTAACGTATGTCTAATATGTCCATCTCTTTTTCGCTACTTGAAAAGAAAAAGGATAGATGATCACTTCACAGACGGAAATGTCAAACTTCAATATGTTATTTCAGTAGATAGATAGATAACATTTATTTTCTTATAAGATATACATAAATCTTGTACAAAAGATTGGCCAACAACACTTCAAGTAAGGAGTTTCTGTGTAAAGGAATTAAATTGCTAATAGTTTCAGTTTGTAATAAAATATATTTGTTGGCTTAGCTTTTTTACAAGATCTTATAGAAAAATAAATGTTATCTATCTATCTGTCATTTCAGTATTAATTTTACGTTTATTTTGAACGAAACTACAGTTTCATATTTAATAGTAATAATAATAATAAGTATTAATAATAATAAAATGTTCAAAAAGAAATCATAAGAAGATACCTGCAGTATCGTAAACCACAGAAGAGTAATATATTATTGTTACCTTGAACTACCTCGATGTCGAACTGTCAAACTCAAACATTAAAATAATGTCAGATCGTTGATTCTAAAACAATGGTCTTCTTTTGAAATTATTAAATTAATTCATTATCATAAGTATTCAATGTTGAAATAATTTATAATGATACTAGCATGAAAAAAAAATACTGTTTAACTTTTTTTCTTTAATAAATAACACTTAATTTGTAAATATAAAAGTGTGCTAATAACTTGTTCATCATAACTGTGTGAGAACTTATATGACGTCATGAATTTTCCCCCACCATTCAAATCTTAATCCATGCGAATATTTTTGATGACGTAGCAACCACCACATCGCGGACAAAGTATATACCTCCCTTACAGAATGTGGCAGGAGGTAAAAAATGAAATAAAATAAAAACGAGATCAGATAATAGTTATAATTTACGAGTGGGCAAAGTAAGGAATTACGCACGGGAGAAATTAAAGCACACGAAGCCGAAGGCTGAGTGTGATAATTTTATCGAGTGGGTAATTTCACTTTGCCCACGTGTGAAGTATAACGTTTTATCCAACACCTCTTAATAAATGAAAAATTTATTAAAGAAATATTATTTGACAGTGACATATGTATGCTTTAAATTTTTAAATTAAAATGTGAATCGAAGTAGTTACCAAGGTGTAGTTATTATTATTGTTATAAATAAAAAATACTTACTAGTGACTTTCCTTAAAATTATACCGTAGACCCACTATCTGTTACTTTCCTTGTTTAAAATCGCCATAGTTATGGAGCATTTATTGAGAGGTGTTGGATAAAATAAAAAATCGATTTATTTTTATTTTTATTTAAAAAATCTAATTTTTTCCCAACCCGTTAAATATATTTTAATAATCACAGCACAGCAGCTATAATTATAGGAAAGTCATGTGGTGTCCACAGAAGATTTGTATCATCCCCAAATTTCCTCCCATCGCAGGCCAAACCAGAATTTAAGAATATTTAAAAATTGATGCCTTTAAACTAACACCCTATCTTAATCCAAAAATTGTGTTCTTCTCACACACTGGTGGTTAAACGGGCGTACGAATCCCTTAATCCCCGGAGTCACCCCCTCTTCCGGGAATAAAATAAACCTCGGCGGCTTGGTTCCGGGATCAGGCGTCGCTTCGCAGGCATAAAAATAGCCTCTTTTTCTAGCGGCAATCAAAGTTGAGCCGAACGGTGCGCCCCTCTAATCTCAATATTTCATGACGGATACACCGCCCCCTACGAGTGACACTCACGCACGCCTATGGAATAGATACCTACCGTATTAATATTAAATGGGTATAGCAAGTGCATTATCTCTCTAATAACAGATATAAATTTTCAAAATTTATCACCATTTGTTGACTTTTTTGAGGATACTAATTTAGTTTTATTTGTTTTCAGAGTTTGGGATTCCGGAGCCTTATGGAATGACTTTCAGACTACTTTCGGTGAGTCTCATTTGTTTGATAAATGTTTTTTTAATTACAAGATTTTAAGGAATTTTTATCATTTTGGGATTATGATTGTTATAATGAATATAAAATTAATTTGTATTGAAAGCTGTCCAATTATCAATTACGATTAGCATTTAGAATTAATCAATTAACAGTTGCATTTTGACTTATTAGAAGCAATACTAGCTTTCATATCTACAGAATTAAGGTTAAAATACTGATTGGGAAGCTTGCAAACTCAAAACTTTCCACTTTTAATTAGTTTAGTGGGGATATCATGTTTCATTTTTCTTTCGAGCTTTGAACAGCATGGAACATAACCTTAAATCTATACAATATCATGAATATGTTTTATTTTCTTGTTCTGTAAATGGGACAGTATCCTGTAGGGCAAATGGAATTAAATAAATAAATTACCGGTACACACGAAAAAATAAAGTACTATAAAATTTAAAGAATTATTGGGTTAGCTGAGGATAGTGATGTGAGTTGGGTAAATACCCTATAGGTAGGTAAATAAAATTTGGGTATTTACCCGGTATTTACCCAAGGTCTATTTACCTACCCAAAAATACATTTTGGTTATAATGTAGTACAAATAACTTAAATTTCTACGAAACATGTCTATAGCTATTATAAATAGCTTTTGAACATATAAATGCAGGTTGTGCCTGATCGATCGACAATTACTATTTTTATTTTGAGTGACAAACACAAAATTTGATTAAAATGATAAGAAAAAAATTTTTTGTGAAGTTTTTCCTTTCGAAGGAGAAAAGAGTAGTTTTCAAATATTGTTTCGTGTAATATCTTCAAGCACATGCAAATCACATTATTAAATGCATGAAGTGTCCTGTGGAATTAGAAAAATGTTTAAACAAATTTTTTTTATAAGGACCTGTATTTCCAAAATCAGATAAACTAGAGAACAAACTAGATAAACAAAGAAAAATCGCATCAAAATCATAGCTTGAATAATAATTATTATTCTAGCTGTCATCTTCTCATGAGATTTTTTTTTATTGCACTTTAATCCTTTGTTCTTTTGTTTATTTGAGGTTGGGCATACAAGCCTTTAGTTTTATGTGGCTTCATATATTTTTCAATGATATTGAATACCCATATATACACCCTGGGTATTTACCTTGAAAAATAAAAACCTGGGTACTTTACATCACTAGCTGAGGATAAAGGTTGCATTTCGTAACAATTAAGAAACTAAACACGATTATTTATTTAGCAATTAGAAGTATTTACCAAAAAAAAATTGTAAATTATTGAAAATATGTCATATCTTTAGTTCGCCGAATAGTTTGACAAATTCTACTGAACTTTTTTCGTGCAGTACTGAAATGTGGCTTAAAAGAATTTCAATGCTATTTTTTTATTGCTGTAACCTAACTTTACAGCAAGTGTACATGCGAAACTTGTTCAGAATTTAAAAATTTCACAATGTATCAATCAAGTTAAAATTAAAATATATTAGGAAAATCGTAATACTGGCATCCCTACATTTTAGGGTAGAAGGGAATCTGAATATATATAATACTGACATGGAAAATTCTATAATGAATAATATTTGATAATTCATAAAACAGTTTTAGATGTATAAACACAGAATCATGTCACTTGGCGCAGTCAAAATCATTCATCAACATAATATGTGGTGGATTATTTGAAGGCCTATCAGGAGTTTTGGGTATATCTTAGTAAATATATGAGATAGAGTAAATTTCATTGGAAACAGAAAGATGTAGGAAAATATTATCTAAAATTTTCATTTGAAACATGTTTCTATATTTTGCTGTCATCAGATTCAAGAACAGTATTTGTGGTACCGGCCAAAACCTTTGAATTGAAAAAATTAAATCTTTATGTTGGTAATTTTTGTTAATTTGTTACTATTTCAGTTATTATTTTTCCTTAAAATATTCTGACAAATAACAAAATTTTAAATACAAATAAATTGAGTACAACAATTGTAAGACATGAAAAATTTTATTTTTTTATTCTTAAAATCTCATTTTGGCCAAATGATATGATTTTGGACTCATCTTTATTTATTTATGTATTTAACAAATAGATAAGAAATTCACTATAATAATTTTACAAACTGTTTTCTCATACTAAGTGTTGTCGAATTGTTAATGTAACAAAGTGACAAATCTATCAAAAATCAACATATTTTCCTGTAATTTATTTATAATAAGGTGACTTTTGAAAAGTTAAACCACGTTGTTACATTAAATTCTGTAACCGTGTGATAGTATAAAAACTTTGTGTTTACCTTGTAATGTTAATCATTTACGTTTTTTTTATAAGCTGAGTAAACAAATGACCGGAAAAGCGCAATTAGAAATCCTCCTAACCGGTTAGTTTCTGGTGTAAAACCTCCATTAATTACTCCCCAAAACGCACCCCCACCCTCCAATAAATGCTCACGTTCACCAACGCATTTCACGTTCGGTAATTGCTCGATTTAAACGAAAAACTTGTGTTAGAAAAGCGCAAATTGAATCTGTCGTTCACTCGTCGCTCACCTGGTTGGGCGGCGGGGGTGGGGGCGAAAGAGGGCGGCACGCGCGGAAATTGAATTACAAAAGTGTGTCCCACCCCCCGCGCGGGCGACACGTCGACGGCGTGACGCGTGTGAGACTGACACGTGCGATGAATGCACTCGGGAAGATGATGACGAAGTTTGTAAGTTTTTCTGTACAGGAGGCTGTAACTCGAAATTTTACTGTAATTCTATGTTTTTATTTTCTTATAGACATTACGTATTAGTATAATTTAAGCAGCAGTAAAATAAATTTGTGGACAGACTTTCGCGGAATTAAAGGTTTTAGCGTTAGAGTATCTTATACTTTATAATTAAAATACTTATTATGGGGTAAATGGTAAATAGCTTCTTGATAAGAGGTAACGTATCGGACTGTGAAAGATGGGATCTTCGGTTCGATTCTGACAGTCGACAGACATTACCTCTTGATTCCCTTCACTACCATCTTTAATTTTAGGCTGCGTTATTGACTTATTAATTCAGAAAATATCGCAGATTTTAACTGATATTGATGCTATTCTATTTTGTTTTAAAGTTAAATAGCTGCAACCCTGATGATCTTGAGTTCATTTCCAGTTTTCTTTTAACCCTATCACTCCCTCTGCAGTCTACATATCTCTTTCTGGGTTGGGCTCGTTTTGACAACTGAAAAATTTAATAATCCGCGTTTTGTGTAATTCCCAATGAGTCTGTGACCAAATTTTGTTTTTTTTAGATGTGTTATACCAGACTAAAAGTTACAATATTCGCATTTTTTTAAATCGATAAATGCCTACGACTAGTTTTAAACCAATCATGATGCAAAACACTTGAAAATTCAACCAATGGGAACAGTATTATATTGATAAAATACCCTTATCCCGATAAAACCCCGTTACCCTGATAAAATCCCGTTACCCCAATAAAATCACGCTACCAAGTAAACAAACATCACTGTTTATAACATTTTAAGTTCTATTTTGCGTTGTCCTTGGAATTTATCTTATCAAATACCACACAACCTCTTTGATAAAAAAATATATGATGTGGCCAGCACATAACCTCCCGCCCAATAGTACTATTGAACGGTACAAAATAGTATTTGATGATACAGAAATATACCTTCTTATTTGTTTATTTTCTATTTATTTTTGAGAAATTTAATTTTATTTCGTATATTTATTTAATTTTTTGACATATATTTCACTAAGAAAACAACTTCACAATCAAAATGTCCTGTGTCACATTTCGTAAAAAAATTAAAATTTTTAAGTGTTTCCATAGTGTACAAGGATTGCAAGATTTATAAAATCTAATTTTTTTATATTTTATTATCTCCAAAACTAATGAAAATTAATAAAATTAGTGTAATCAAAACACATGTAAAATTAAATATTCTACAACTTTCAAAATAACATAAATTGTTGAAAAAGTAAATTTAACCGTGTTTTTTACAAAAATTTGTTAAGGGCTTCAAGTAAACTGCTACTTCCGGTTGACTAATTTTATCCAAAATCTAATTAGCTTTTCATTTAAATATAAGAAGCAAAACTTCACAAAATTGTATTTTTGGTATTATAGTATTTGAGTTATGCGAGACAAAAAATTGCCACAGACTACACACACACATACATACATACATACAGACATCATCGCGAAAATAGTAAAATCGTATTGTAGGGATACGTGCCTATTCATTGAAAACTCACTACGCAATTTTATTACCAAAAACAATACCTCCCTTACCTAGCGGTAGGCGGGAGGTAAAAAATCCTACAAAATAAAAATTTATCGATGAAATCAGAAGGTCTTGTGATATTACCCCCGATAAATATATTTTATATCAAACATGTGTCAAATGTAATGGAATCTCTTTTATTAATCGAATATAACGTATTTTATTGTGCCGCGTATACCAGCTGTCTATTAATTTTATAATATCTTGACGCCGTACTCATTTTCGTTAAGCAAAAAACAACCTCCTTCCCATTTCATTTTCGTGGCTGGAATATTTCCGCCATCTAAAATTTCATCACCTACGGATCACACAAATGGGTCGTTTAGTCTAAGACCCCAATATCTAACTTTGTTACACTCCTTGATCGCCTTCAACGCCCTGAGAATCATCTTGAACACCCTTAGATGCCCTAAAACTTATCCTGAACATTTCTGTGAACTTTGAATCGTTGCAGAATAGTTTGAACAGTCCCGACCACGTTATTAGACATATAGTAAGTTTACTTTGTAGTAACAAGAGATAGCAAATGTCTGTGATGCGCTAGGTGTCTCTTTAGTCGGTAGTGTTTACTTTCGACACTGAACTATTTGCTGCTGCACTTGCTTGCCGACATTTATTTTTACAACATGAGTCTGATAGCTTTACTAAAAATCTATTGCAATTCAACTTGATATTTGTTTTAATTTTGAGACTAATTTTAATTGTATTAGCAGCAAACCTACCTCCAAATCGTTAACTTGGGATATGCCAGAACGCTTATTATTGTTTTTAAATAGTATAAAGAAGTAAAGTAATAATAAATTAATCGATGAAGATATTTTTCATCTCATTGGCGCGTAAATAGATACAAGTCATACGTGTTAAGTTGGTTTTATTTATATAAGAAAGTAGTGTGGTGCCCACACCAGATTTTATTTGCTTCTTTTGACAAAACTGAATTATATGTTTAATAAACTAATTTTAGTTGCTATGGAAACAAACAAATAACAGAAACTGTAATTATTAATCATTCAATACAAATTCACATACCGATAGAAAAATTTGACTCACGGAATATCCTCACTTAAAATTGTAATATTTTTTTATTAAATTTCTTTATAATATAAGCGCTAAGAAACCCATTGTAGCAGAGCGCATCGACAGATCTCTAATATTTTTCGAGATACGTCGATTTTTGGTATTTTTCGAAGTGCAACTTTAAGGGCCTGTAATTCAAAAACTACACGAGATATCTTAAAATTCTCTTCAGTTTAGCGTTTCTAATGCCTTTGGAAAAATTTCCGTATTTTGAAAAATATTACAAATTGCTATATTTCGGTAAATATAAGACATTACGATGCGTACAACAGCAATGAGTTTATTCATGTTTAAATTATACATAAGTAATAAATTTCAAGTTAAGTTTGGTGGAGTATTTAATTTATTTTCTAGTAAACAATTTATTTGTATAAGAAAGTAGTGTGGTGCCCACACCAGATTTTATTATTATATATTCGGATAGTACGGCTGAAACCAAGTAGGTTTTGTGTGTAACTTTTTTCCCATTTAAGATTTCAAAGTGGCCCCCGCCCTTCCCCTAAGGGGTGGCGGTGGGGAATCGAAATTCGTTACATAAAATAGGATTTTGAAAAATATTCAACTCGTGATTTTTTGTTTTATAATTCGATATGTATTTCTCGAGATATTTCACCGTCCTGGAATTTTTTAAACAACCAGTACATCAAGCATGTGTTAAGTGTAATTATGTATTAAAAATACAAATTCAAATTCTTATATTTTAAGCAAGTCGTGAAGAAACTCCATTTTTCATCAATTGCAAATATGTTCATAAATATTGCTATTGCTTATACATTTTTGCACATTTTGTAAATATAAATATTCAAACTCCAAACAATGTTTTTATTAAGTTGAAAAAAAAAATAATACAGATTAGTAAATAAGTAAAAAGTTTTTGGTATAAGTTTTGAAAAACTTTAATTAAAATTTCGAATTAGTTACAGTTTCTATGTACTTATTTATGTTGTTCTTCTAAAGAATTATGTACATTATTCTTTGAATTATGTTTTACAGAACTTAAATAAAATATGTTTTATTTATTTATTCATAAACTTAGTTAAAAAATAATTAAATGGCGTAATAATAATAATATATTAACGAAAGAGTTTCATAAAAGTTATTATATTTCATTAGAAGGAAGCATGGAGTTCCATACAATTCTTCTCACAAAATAATCGAGTAATATAAAATGAGTTATTTATACCGTTTTGGTTTTTGTAGCTTTTATACTCTTTTTAATCTAAAAATTATAATTCTTAGATAATATTTTGTTAGTTGGTGATACTGTTGTAACGTTTGAAAATTCAGTTTATATTTGAAATTGTCAACTTACTAAAATAAAATTGAGTGTACCCCTTTAATATATTTGACGTTATAATATTTAAGTTTATTCATTAACTTAAAAATATAATAGATATTTACGATATTAGTGGGATAAGAATATTATTATGAAATTTGCATAATGAGGCGATAGCCGAGTTGTGTAATCACATAAGTACTCGTATTTAATAATGCATTATCACACATTTATTTTCGAATATTTTATCTACGCCTGCCCAAAGTAAAAAAATTTAAATAATTTGACTTTATTTTTGGGACAATTAGGAAATTAATCCAAGTAGTAAATTAATCCAAATAGTTGTAAAAATGTTTTTAATCCACGACGACCACAATTTGATAAACAATTGCAGTTGTTTTTCATAAATTTTTATGGCATTTCGTGAAAATGAGTGATTTATATTTCGTCGGATATAATAGAATAAGCAACAAAAATGATTAATTTATTAAATATTAATCAATTTAAAAAATTGTAAAGCTTGTTATCAACATTTATAATAAATAGTACGCTTATGAAAATGAGTCCGTTAATGAAGCTCTTAACTCACGTAAAATGAGTGAGATAAGTGATATTTAACTCACGGACGTAAATATATATTAACTAACTTTTTTCTGTGCTGTAATGGTTTTTTTATAGACGCGAAATGGCGAAATAGAAAAATACATGTGTTTATAAAAGTTATAAAAATGCAGAATCATCTGAAAGCTTAACGATATCTACTATTTGGAACTTTGTGTTTGCAAAGGGCAATAAAAGCAGGCTGTCGGTCACGTGACCCAGCATCATCCGCACGCGTCGAACACGTGCGTCGCACGCGACTGTCAACTTTCAATCAACCTGTCCTGTCCTTTCTGACCTGGGAAAACAAAGTGATGAAGCTGTATTCACCTTTACAAGCTGGGTTGTGTTTTCATATTATGTGCACGATGCATTGTGCTTTTGTGAAGAGTACAGAGCGGATTATATGCACGAAAAAACTGAATTATATGCGCATATACATATATGCACTGATTTTTGGGAAATATGCACAAATATGACAATATATGCAGCAAAATATGCAAAAAAATCTTAAATTATTAGATAAAAGTATAAATGAATGCATTATCAATTTTATCCAACACCTCTCAATAAATGCTCTATAACTATGGCTATTTTAAACAAGCAAAGTAACGGATTACTCACTAGTGGGTATAATTTTGAGGAAAGTCACTAGTGAGTATATATTTCATTTATAACAATAATAATAATAACACACACCTTGATAACTACTTCAATAAACATTTTAATTTAAAAATTTGAAGCATGTCACTATCAAATAATATTTCTTTTATAAATTTTTCATTTATTAAGAGGTGTTGGATAAAACGTTATACTTCACACGTGGGCAAAGTGAAATTACGCACTTTTAAAGTAAATAACTATTATTGCACAATACAGTCTTAATCCTGATTCACAATTAACAAATATACTACTAATATACATATAAATTAAGTCTAGGAACTTGATTTTATAAGATTATGGCATATTTATATAACTACAATAACAAATTATTAAAATTTTCAAAAAAACAAATGAAAGTGAAACATGAATAAAAGATATATCCAGCTGAGAATTCTCGGTCTTATATTCATTGTACCCACTTTTACCAGCATTCGTGTATACAATGAATACCTACCGTTACCGTTACAGGAATTTCCCTTAAAATAGTTTATTGGTTTGTGTATATTTTATTGCTTTTTTCGGTGCGTTCTTCTATTTATTGCGGCCTCCTCCAATATTTGGGAATTATCAATGTGCATTACCACATTTCAGATTGTTTATCACTAGACAAGGTCTTAAAAATATTGAAATATGCAATTATATGCAACTTATATAACAACATGCAACAGAATGTCCAAATATGCAATATATGCAATTAGTAATTAGCATTAATTAACTCTAATCAATGTAATTCGTCCAGAAAATTGATTTTATTTAAAGATATACAAAAATTATAATATATGCATTTTGCTCTCTAGTAATGAGTAATACTACGATTTAGCGATTTTAGAATAAATTCAAATGTCCCTCCGAAATCAAGCCCCTCATCTCGTGGAATTCTTCGCCGCCGAATCTTTTCGCGTCCGGCGCTCTTCATTACACCGCGTCCCGCTAATTGAAATTGATGCGACGTCTAGGCGCGCCGCCGCCGCCGCGACGCCCTGACCTTTAGCCCGCCGCCGGCGAAACTTAGAGCGGAGATCAATCGTCGCATGATTGTGAGTTTTGGGTCTTGGATTCGAGCTGAGTAGAGAGACACACGATTTATTTCGAAACTTGGAAAATTCTTCTTTCATTTTGTGTGAAACAACGGAGAAGAGAGAGGGGATGATACCGGGTAAGAAGACTAATTTCAAAGGAATGTATAAAAAATTGAATTTATACAGGTTTGAATATTGAAAACTCAAATTTTATATATACAACGGGATCAGTTGAAAGCACTTTACGCAATAAGGCCTTAGTATCTAAGATAAATACGAGTGACTTGTCCCTCGCGTATAACTTTATTTTGACAATTATTTGACATACATATGTTAAACATGTTTAATTTTTTCTTCTCGATGTAACTTTTATTTTAAAATAGATACCTATTAATTAATATCTAGTCTTTAAAACTAATAATACAAATATTGCTTTTATATTATTTCAAACGACACATATTTTTAACATTTCACTATTATTTAACATGTTTAACACATATATGTTAAAATGTTCTAGTTTTTATTTTCATTGTAACTAAGATTATTGAAATGTATTATTAAATATATAATTGAGTTTTTCTCAAAATTAGAAACATGTACAAGTAAAGTGCAAATAACATTTATATTCCAAATATTGGAAAAAATGTAATTTATTGTCTAGTAAATTTCCTCTTCCGGTTTTTCAATTTCTTTCAAAATCAAAACAGCTCTTCATATTTTCATGAAATTTATAAATTTCAAGTTTCTTTACATATCACAGACATCATCGAGGAATTGGTTGGATTTGTTGGACATCAAATTATGTATTTTCGCAAAAATCTCGTCACCAATTTTTTTCATGATTCCAATACTTCCTTATTCCTTATACTTTGTATAAGAAAATAAAAATTTATTTTAACATGGATTTTAAATAAATTTCATGTACATCATCTTACAAAAAATATTGTTTTTGACTCTCTTTTATTTGTGATATAAAAATATCACAATATTTGTCAAATTACATCCGGTACATATGCTGATTCAGAACATTCGCAAAGAATGGTTAAGGGGAACTAAAATAATGTTATTTCCTTAAAAACTTTTGACAAATACTCAATAACCAAAAAGTTACATCAAAAAGTACTTTTAAATTTACGCCCACCTATTGGATACCGCTGAAAATATTTGGGAAAAATCAATATTTCTTCGATTCCATTGAAATGATAAAACCAGTGAATTATATCTTTTTAATTAATAAAACTTATTCCATAAACCGTGATCATGTCCATAATTCCTCGATGCTGAAAATATTAGCAATTTTGCACGTAACTATATTTTACCTACGATAGTGTGTAAAACTGATGTTTAACTGTTAGTATCAAATTTGTAAAACGGTTGTTTTGTAACACGTTCCCATTAGTCACGGGTTGCCAAGCAACGAGTGATTAAAATTTTTAAACACGCCGAATTTGCAAAAATTTTGTTTTCATGGCAAACTTCTGATTTAATATTGTGATCCTACTTCATAAATATAAATATTTTTTGGGGTTTTTCATTATATCGTAGATACTCGTAAAATATTGTACGATACACATACCTAAAGCGTCTTTACGTACTTGTAACGTAAATAACTATTATCTACGATAGTGTGTAAAGTTGATGTTTAGTTGTTAGTTTTGTAAAACTGTTGTTTAGTAACAAGATTTCATTAGTCACTGGTTGCCAAGCAATGTGTGATTAAAATTTATAAATACTCCTTTGCAAAAATTTTGTTATCATGGCAAACTTTTCGTTTAATGTTGAGATCCTAATTCATAAATAAAAGTATTTTTCCGACGACCACTAAGAAAATTACATAAATTCACACGCTAAACTATTACTGAACGTTGGTCATTGCATATCACTATCGATGCTGTGTGATATGAAAGCTCGTTAGCCAGTCAGATGCGTCCGCAACTCTGTGATATGATTTTATCACACGCTGCAGTAAATGAGCGAACTACCCTGAAAATTTTTAATTAAAAGTTTGAGAGTTGCAGATAATTTGCTGAATTTACACGGATTAAGAAGGTTGGACCTTGATTTATCATATTTTAAAATTATTTTTTCTGAATTCTGATGTTCACATAACCTGTATTAATAATTTAAGGGGTATTTTACATTTTGTTTTACTTAATTGTGGTCGTTGGAAAAGTATCGTGTACAACACGTGATGAACGGGTATTTCAGCACTAGTTATACAATATACTGTTTTATATTTATTGGGTGTTTTCATTATATCGTAGACAAAATAATCTACGATACACATACGTAAGGCATCTTTAGTCACTGAGGTGCCTTAAACACTCGTTTCTCTCGTGTTTTAATTGACCCATTCATAACTAAAGACTAGCTTTACGTACTTGTAGCGTAAATAACTATTATTACACAATGACGTAAAATGAATTTTAACGGCAAGTTCTTTTCCAGTGTGTTTTTGTTTTTAAGTGGCTCTCATCCATGTGGACAACAATAAAAAAAATTAAATAGTCCCGACTTATATGATAATATATTATTATTATTTTTTTAAGTACATATTATTCAACTAACTTTAAAATATTCCAAATTTCTATTTAAAACATAATTTACTGCCATAGTTTTTAACGACTGCTCATTAATTGATTCAATTTTAATTTGCTATAACTTTTTTATCATTGAGTTTTGCCGAAAATGTATTAAGGCAAAGACACTATTTTAGGTCTCCTAGCTGCACCTTCCGTATGTTATGCATCACCCTGTATATATTTTAATGAAATGCAAAAGAATTAGATAATATTCCAAGCAATTTGTTGTGAAACAATTTCCAAAACATACAACTGCCCCATAAAACCGAACGACCTCCTGATCGGCAATCCCCGCAATAAACGTTTAATTAAACCGGCTTCTACCTCCGAGTGTACCCCATCGTTCAGGGAGTGTACCCTGAGCTGCAGACCTCGCCGTCACACACCAGGAAATCAAGAGTAATGCGGACACGAAACTGCACTACGCTGCCTCCCCAGGGAATCGCAAAATGGCGGCGGCAGTGGCGGCGGCGGGGAGGGGGCAACGCGGTCTCAGCCGAGTAGATTCAGCACTAGCGGATGAATTTGCACATTGCACTGCAGATGAGAGGAATGCCGATCATAAGAGCGCTAATTAATTTATTGATTATTGGATGACGGGTACTCATATTTGGTTTTTCAGACGGAATTTCATTTTGAATGCAGCGCGCTGGACGGATATTCGACTCGATTGGATTGCTAATTTATTTTTATTTTCACCATGACGCTAAATTATTTTTCGCCACATTATTAAACGACTGAAAATAATAATTTTACAACATTATTTTATAGTTATTTATGTATCAAGGCACTGAAGTTTAACTTTTTATCACGAATATGGAATTTATTTGTCGAGGCCGTAGAGCCGAGGAAAATAAACCATGTGAGTGATAAAAAGGAACTTCAGTGCCTTGATACATAAATAACTATAAAATAATGTTGTAAAATTATTATTTTTCACGACATGGTAGGAAACCCCACCGTTCTTCTCCCGAAATAGTGAGGAAAATGTGTTGTTCCTCTCTAGAGAGGAAAATATAGAAGTGCTGCCAATATGAAAGTTATTTATAAGAAATATATTATAAAAATTATAAATAAATTCCTAATTTTTTTGAAAATCCTTATTTTAGTGATATACATATTTTATATAATCTTACAATTATGTCTTATATATTTCTTTTCGTTATTAAATCACAATTTGACAACTTATTAAATATATTTAAGATTGGTTCATTGGCAACACTGCTACACCGCCTTGTGTCTGATAACCTAACTTTTAACGTGTCAATCTGTTAGTTGTGTTCTTAAAGTGTGTGTTAGGTCCGAGCAAATCGTTTTTAGAAACATGTCGTGAAAAAAATGTTGTGTCTAACACGAGAGGAAAGCTCTTCTTCCACTCTCGTTCGAAATGCCTCACTCGCTGCGCTCATGAGGCAAACTTCGAACTCGAGGGGGAAAAAGAAGCGCTTTCCTCTCTAGTTTGACAAATAACTATTTTCAGTCGTTTAATAATGTGGCGAAAAATAATTTAGCGTCATGGTGAAAATAAAAATAAATTAGCAATCCAATCGAATTATATTGTTTCATTTTGAGTTACTACAATACGTCATATATCTGTCAAAATTATGCAACTTGTACAATAATTATTTTACGGTTGTCAACGCTGCATTGCTCAAAATCGTCGTATAATAGGTGACGATTTTTGTGCTATAAATAACAGTACGGGAATATCTTTTTCAGACATAGCCAAAAAATACCCGTATGATTTAGTTTTCAATTAAAATTCAAATAAAATATGGATACGCTATCCACAGATATTTTTATCAAAACAACGCAATATTTTTATCTTGTTGGTTGTCTGGCGTTTATAAATGAAATAAAAAATAACTAATTATTGAATATATATCGATTGAAAAAAAAAAATGTATGAAAAGTAAACTTCCCGGACTTCTGTTGTTAGGTTAGATTAGTTTCCAAAATTATGACAGAAATAGTCCATTTTACAATTTTTGTGAAAAATGAACTAAACAAAACAAATCAAAGGTAACTCATAAATTTTATCACGAGTCCAATAATTTAACTATTTTCACGATAACGTCTGTCTGTCTGTATGTGATGTGATGTGAAGGTCTATCAATCATGACAGAACAGCCAATTTCATATACACTGGAGATTTGTGCACTTTCTCTCCCGTCGTGAAGAAAAGTACTCAAAATTAAATAAATCAAAGGTAACTGTCATAATTTATATTACAATTTAAATAATTTTGAAATACATAAAAACCATCATAAATATTGGGGCCATGAAAAAAATAGTATATACATTACGGGAGAGAAGTATATTTTCCTAGGACTCGTGTTTCAATTTATTCTGCGAGAAAAAACATAAACTTGTCTCCATTAATCTATAATACACGATTCTTTTCAAAAATTTGCATTTTATATCTCAATTTGTTGAGACAGTGAAGAATTGAAATAAATTAATCTGAGATTAAAAATTATTTTAATAAAATAAAATGAATCCTTATTACACGTATTTCTGGAACTAAATTCTAATCATATTATAGAGCTCATGGTAACGTCATTAAACTGTTGATCACAAGATCCTGAGTTCGAATCCCACAGTAATCAGTTTACGTTAATACTTTACCTCTGTGGTTCATCAACAGCATGTATAGAGGTCGACTTAACGACAGGTACGCCCAAAAAAATATCACAAAGCAAACTGCGAAAACAGAGTGCCACACCAAAATATATAAATGGTGTGATGCTATATTTACTTAAGTTCGGATCATTAATAGAAGTAAGAGTAATCAATCTATATTAAACAGCTGGTTAACCAAGCCAGTGGTCAAATTTTTTGGTGGAGGAGCCAAACAAGTTATTTTTATATTAAATTCTTATATCCTTCACAAAACATTATTTGTTTAATCTTATTGTTACATTGATTTGCTGGGCTCGTATTTTGTCTAGATATTACAAAATCAATTCGTACTTATGACATTTACTAATTATCAAGTACAATGTTTAGTGTACTGGTATTAGATAAAGAAACAATTCCTATAAGCCAGCATGCAGCTCATACATTATCTCCGTCGCTTTACCTCGACGCCATCCGTATCCTCCACCGCCGCGCCGACCGGTGACGTCAGCACTCTCGGGACGGGCGCGCTCTATTATGCATTGTGTTATTATACATATTTCACGCGATGACACGGCTCTAATGTAGTTTAAGGGTATAATGGGCATCTCTCGCCCGGGCGGCGTGAGGCGTGCGACGTCGGACGCCGTGACGCCGTGACGCGACGTTGTAACGTATAGGTTGAGGTTGATGGTTGATGATGGCCAGTAAGTTAGATGATGCTAAATAGATGCGCCCTATTCAAAATTATTTGCTGGTTGTATTACATTCAACAAATTGCAAGTAACAGTTACCAGCCGTGAAATAAATTTAGGAAATATAAGTATGTGTGTATGTGTGTTAGTGTCTACATGAACGACGTGTAACTGCAGTGGAAATGAGATATTTGAGAGGAGTATGTAGGTATACGAGACGTGATCGTATAAGGAATATATTGGTGTATGATGAGTGTGAGATTGAGAAGAATGCTGTTAATAAAGTGGGAGTGAGTCAGTTGAGGTGGTGTGGACATGTTGAGCGAATGTCGAATGAAAGGATGGTGAAACTAATATATGTGGGTGAGATTGAAGGTGAACGATTGCGCGGGCGTCCGAGGAATAACTGGTTGGGTATGATTGATGGTTTGTTGCGTGAATGAATGATTCCGAGTGTGAAGAATAAACGAGCATGTATGAATCGCACTATGAATGTGGACGAGGTGAAAGTGGTGTGTCAGGATAGGAATGTTTGGAGAAGATTGAGCGTTGGTTGAATGTGTTTTTCGGTTCGTGCTACCCCACTAAATGGGATATAGCGTGATGTTATGTATGTATGTATGTATCTTTTTCCAATTTTAAATAGGAAAATATTAGATAATTTTTATTAAACATAGATATTTCGTGGACGAAATAAGATATAAGGGTGTGGTTTTAAAACTTGAGTTAACTATGTTAAAAAAAATTCTCGGTCAAAAGAGTTTTGAAAGTTTTGGAAAAAGGCATTTCATAAATATTGATAAAACCCTTTCAAGTTTAATATCAAATTAAAGGTCTCAGAAAGGGACTTAAATTCAAAAGTCAAAAAATAATTTTTTGACGATCGTCTATTGTTTTTCTTAAATATTATTTGATTATTATCGAGATTGGTATCAAATTAAAGTTCTTAGGGGCGAGATTTAAATTAAAAATAAATATAAATTTTGAACGATCCTCAATTTTTTTATAAAATAAAATGTACAAAATAAATTTTGGATGATTGTCAATTGTTTGTATCAAATTTGAAGCTTTCTGAAGGGGGAAAATATATTTGTTAACATAAAGCTTAAAACTTACTAGTATTTTTCTAGTTCTATACATTTTGTAAATAATATGACTAATCGTTTCATGTTAAACTGAGACAAAGGTTCCTAAACCTAGACTAATAATTTGGCAGTCGTCATTTTCGATTCAATTACACTGGAGCAATATCCATCTCCACCCGTCTGCATCACTACACCCTAAATTTCAGCATGCAATATGCAGGTAGAAATAATAAAGTACTATCATGTCATCATCTGCCGTTATCGATATTGACAAGTGCTCGCTGCGTACCAACGTACCTGTCATATCAATGTGCAGTCTCTCCTTGAGTTAAGAGGTCGCATATTGCATTCCTGCTCCACTTACCTGCCGCCTGCGCCTCGTCCTGCGCGGGGTCCTTGCAGCAGTATCCTTGTCAACGGCGATAGATTGTTACTTGCTTTGAAGATGGCATGTATGAGATGGAAATGAAACAACGGAGTGATTTGTTATTTGATATTATTATTATTATATTTTTAATTACAGTATATAATGAATTTTTTTAATTCTGAAACTTTTTGACGTTAATTGAAACAAGAAGATCTTGGCTGTATAATATTTCGTTATTTTCTTATACAAAGTAGGTAGAAGAAAGTATTGGATTCATGAAAAAAATCAGTGATGAAATTTTTGTGGATATACACGTTATGATGAGGTCTACTGAATCTGTTTTGAATTTGATTATCTGTGTAGTGATGGATGGATGCGCAGTGTATATCTCAGTTATGAAATAGCTATTTGTACAACAAGTAAGGAAAAATAATATTTTTTCGTATTAGGTGTGAAATTTGTAATCGAGGCGTAGCCGAGATTAAAGACACACCGTATACGGAAAATAATACTTTTCCTACGTGTTGTACACAAGATTTTTTATACTACCGTTTGAAAATAGTTATTTTAAAGTTTTGAATTTGATATTGTTTGATATCTGTCATTTTGACGTTTTGAAAAAACTAGGGAATCGTAGATAGCATGTCAAAAAAAAGTAGTCTCGGAAGTAGTTAATTTAAATAGTAATACTTTCTCAAACAAATCTCCTGAAGTTGTATTTTCAATATGTAAGAATGTTACTGTTAATATTTACAATTTTGTTATAGGTAATAATAATTGATTTACATTTCAGCATTAGTGCGTAAAAATACAACTTTTCCTAACTCTAATGAATATTGAAATCAAAGACATTTTCTGAAGAGTAAGAATTATTATTATTAAATCTTGACAAAAGAGTGATCGTAGAAAAAGTATAGTGTGCAACTCGTGCAGAATTACCTATTTCACGCTCGTGTGATTTAATATTGCAAATTAGTAGTATAAAAAGTCATTTGTACTTTTCTTCGATTTTTGAGAAAAACTAAATTATATTATATATTATACGAGTATTATATTTTTGAGAAAAACTAAATTATATATTTAACAATATATATATGATTACAGCATGAAGGCGGCGCAAGCGCAGGTGTACGCAGTGTTGCCAACTATAAATCTATAGATTGTAATGTAAAAACTAGAGACATATTTTATTAAAATATTGATATTGTATTTTTTTTTGTGATATCAATATTGAAAACGAAGATTTATATAACTCTAAATTAATTATTAAATGCTTTATGATATATAAATGTAATTATACTTAACGTATTAATATCATTCTGTATTATATTATTAGTAAGTTGGTCAAACTTGCGTGTGGAATAATTGCTATTGCACATGACTTTGCGAAATATACAATTTTCAAGCTTTGTTTAACGTGGAGAAAGTGTAATTTTCTATAGTGATTGTAGAAAATATATTTTTAACATTACATTCCAAAAGTGTCAAAAATATGGGTCGTTTAAATTATTATAAAAGCAATATATGTATTATTATTATAAAATAATGTCATAGTTAAAATGACGGCAAAAATTAAACGTTTTATCGAAATAAAGGCATAAGCAAGGAGCAAATCATACGTGTTCAGTTGGTTTGATATGTATAAGAAAGTAGCGCGGTGCCCATATCAAATTTTTAAAACTTCTTTAACATTTTTCGTCATCTAATCTCTAGAACAATATGTATTTTAAATATGTAATACCAAAAATTATTGACAGTTCTCGTGGAAAAATATTTCTAAATAAATCTCAGAAGTACATTATTTACAAACATGACAATCACCAAACCCCTAAAACCAAAACCGAATCATTCCACCCCTGTACGACATCATTCAATCACAGATCACCATTTACCGACCAACATAAACACCATCCAGCACCCAGCATATCTCGTATATTAGCCATATGGTCCCACCGCCACCAAATTCAGAAGTGATGTATCGTTTTAAATATCGTTCCACCGAGCTAGATTACCCCAATATACGGCTGGGGAAGGGGTGGAAGCCAATATGCGCGTAGTAGGGTGCATTAAACCCCAGATCACGGCCAGGGATTTGTTGGCGTTTTGATTAGACGCTCATTTGTTACTTACATGCGGGGATATCAACTGATGGTTAATACTTTTATTGTGGAGATTATTAATGCTTTTTTTATTAACTCGAATATATATTTATACATTATTTCAAAGGTGAAGGATCATTTTAGTTAATGGTCTTCATCGTTTAAATGACTACATGTGAAATAAAGTAATACATATATAAGTTTTATCTAAATTTATAATAATAATATATTGTATATTTTTATTTATATTATATATTTTACATGTGGATATAAGTGAAAATGCCACAATAATTTTGAAAGGAAGAATATTTTATATTAATGTGTGCATATAACATAACTATAATTATTATTTCTGTGGTTTTGAGGAAAAGCAGCTAAGTCACTTTTTTGCTCAAATTGAGTTAAGTGCGGATACAAACATACTTACATAATATCACGCTATGTCCCACTTGGTAGGGTAGCACAAACCCAGAAACACAGTCAACCAACAATCAATCTCCTCCAAACATTCCTTTCCTGACACACCACTTTCGCCTCGTCCACATTCATAGTGCGATTCATACATGCTCGTTTATTTTTCACACTCGGAATCATTCGTTCACGCAACTAACCATCAATCATACCCAACCAGTTATTCCTCGGATGCCCACGCAATCGTTCACCTTCAATCTCACCCACATATATTAGTTTCACCAACCTTTCATTCGACATTCGCTCAACATGTCCAAACCACCTCAACTGACTCACTCCCACTTTCTTAACAACATTCTTCTCAATCTGATGTACGTTTTGCGTAATTTGGACAAAACATAACTTAAGTGTAATTTTTGAGGAAAAACCATTTAAGTAACATTATTTGAGGAAAAACCAGTTAAGTTCCATGTAGGTGCATGTTAAAATGTAATTTTAATTTGATTAACATATTTTCGATAAAAATTGAATAAATCTGAGAATTTTCAAAATTTAAAAATAAATTTACAAATTACTACTAAATAGTAATGTATTTTACATCGTTTGATTCAGAAAAATGATATCTTTCGATTCATAGTACATTTTTTGTTGTCCTGCAGAACACCAAGCAACAACACACCAAAAACTGATTTCCCATGTTAATCTCCTATGTACACCTGTTATGGTAACCCTTCTGTTAAATATAGAGAAATATATATTATTTATGTTGCTGTTAGTTAACATTTGATTAACAGTCGATTGATAAACCGGGCATAAGACAGGCACACGGTATACTCATTAATTAAAAAACTACAGCATGTAAATATTCCAAAACGACCTAAGATATAACTTAGGACTTTAGGAACAACAATATAATCTACTTATTAGTTAGTACACTGATAAAAACGTTTTCTTGGAACGAATAGATTCCTCTTAAATGAAGAGAAATATTGATTTGAATAGTGCTAATCCGATTTCGTTTTCATTGAAAACTTTTATAGGTTTAATAAATATTCTTGTATTCGACTGAGACTCATTAATTTTTTAATTCAAAATAATATCGCTTTAAATAAAAACGTTTAGTTTACAATTAAAATGACTTCTTTGTCAATATTTAACTCAAAAACAAAATTTAAAATATATTCATTTTCTTTCAATGCAGAAAAAAGAAGATAATTAAAATTTATATTCAAAATAAATATTTTTTTTAATTGAACCTAATAATTTTTTAAGAAATAAAACTTACTTCAACGAATGCATACAAAAAGAAAACTGTAAAAATTTTCTTGAAACTAGAATGTATTTTTATTTGTTATTATGATAATAACATAATAAACTCTACCAGTTTGTTTGATAATTATTTAATAACTTAAATATCTCAAATTCATAATATTTGACTCTTCAATAATTGTATTTGTTATAAGAGAAAGAACAAATTTGAAATGGGGGATCGTTGACCCTGTGTTGGTGGCAATTTTGCGTACCGGTTTCCCTTGCAAATAGCTGCACAATATATCTCACATCCCGGTTCATAGGTTGTCAGGGTTCCGCGAAAGCGAAGCAAATTAAAATACGGCCGAAGATGCCGCGTCCGCGTCCGCGTCCCTTTCCACACGCGTGCGTTCGCGTTGCGTGCTAAGACAGCCGTCAGGCGCGAAGACGCTATGACAGCAGTGGCGGCGGGGCGGGATTCCAGCGGGGGCACCATCCATCACCGTGACGGGGCAGGATGGTTGACAGGTAGCCCCTTTAATTAATATAGAAGCGCCCCCCGCGCTCCCCGCCCGGTGGAACGTGTTCGCGCTCTAATGGATTTCCCGCCCCCTGCGTCGGCCCCGTCGACGCCGCCCCCGAAAACAACACAACTTTTAAAATTGCCGCATAAATCTCCGCCAGAGTGTGCTGCGGATTTTTTTGTTTTTTCAAAGTTGGGGAGTTTATTACGCAAGATGGCTCAATATTTGTTGCTCGGAAATTATTTTATAAACTTTGAAATTATTATTTTTATAATACTAAACTTACTCTATACTTTAAATCATGTTCCAGCACAATAATCTTATTTTCATATTTTTAAATAGTCAATTAGATTTAAAGGTCCGTTTCAATGTGCATAGTACACAGGCTTGCCGTTAGAAACGCTTGTATCGAGAAGTCCGATGGAAAGCGTTACTATTCGAATATATCGAATTCAACATTCTATAACATTCAAGAAAAGTATTACTTAATAAATAAAATACATTGTAAAAATCGGCTACTCCACCAAAAAATTCTTAAATAAAATTTGAAACAATATATCTATAGTTTCGATCTTAGCCTCTGACTTAGCTAACAAGTAGTGTAATCTTGATTAATATATCTTAGTTTGTTACTTAATTAATGAATTATAAACTCCTGGATTTATATAATTAGTACAAAGTAGGTAAATTATACATGCAATGGACTGCCTGAGACGTTCCTCAAATTTAATACTATTTTTTTTTCATTGAGACTTTCACAGTAGTTAAGTTGCTTTACAGTTCATTGGGTTACTAGTATCAAATTTATAAACATAAGTTATTTTTTGTACTTACAATCTTGTAAACAACATTTGACGCACTCTATTAACAACCAGAAACTTTCAATTAATACATCACATGTGCGGAGAAAAGCAAAAAACTCTGGCTTTCCCCAGTTGTTCTACAGTAAAATAAATTTAAAAATAACAAAATTTAGTTCTTAAAATGTTACTTTACCGGTTGCTGTCTTTCCTGATTTAAAATTTGTTAAATTTACGAGTATATTGATTAAATTTGTGTTTTCCCAAATTTAATTCGTAAATAACTATTATAGTTACAATAGGTGTAGATTTATAGGAGCATAGGCATGTTTGTTATGTTAATAAAAAATATTCAAATTATTATGGTATCTCATTCGTTTTGAGTATATAATTTAATTCAGCACTATTGATAGCAAAACATTATCAAAAATATAATGATATTATATACAAAACCTTCAGTGTACGTCGTCTCTTGGAAGCCAAGAGTCATCAAATCTTTATGAAAATCACTGAAATATGAAATCTAGATTTTTCCCATTTTAGCGTTCTTTTTTTTTTTGGGTGTCAAATTATAATTTCAAATTCATACTATTCCGTCAATTTTCGGCGAAATAACTTCATTTTTGGTTTCCGAATAAGAATTTTTTTTTCATTTCATTTCATACGATTTAAGAGTATTTTTTAAATGAGTGCAAATTTAAATTCCAAAATATTAAAGAGGCTATTTTCTCATTTATTTAAAATGCATGCAAAATTTTAGTGTTCGGCTTGCACAGGCTAATAGTATTTGCCAGGACTGGGAGGTGTGAGATCATTTTTTTATTTTTTATTTTTGGGGGTAAGTTTGAAGGGTGGAAGAAATAAATTTTCGACTTCGGCAAAATAAATACAACTATATGGGAATGTTATTTTTTTTGTTTATGTAATAAAAAAATACAATAGTTATTTACTTTGCAAGTGGGCAAAGTAAGGAATTACCCACGAGAGAAACTTTAGCTCACGAAGCAGAAGGCTGAGTGAGATAATTTTATCGAGTGGGTAATTCCACTTTGCCACGTGTGAAGTATAACGTTTTATCCAACACTTCTTAATAAATGAAAAATTTATTAAAGAAATATTATTTGACAGTGACATATGCTTTAAATTTTTTAATTAAAATGTCAATCGAAGTAGTTACTAAGGTGTTGTGTGTTATTATTATTGTTATAAATAAAAAAATACTCATTAGTGGCTTTCCTCAAAATTATACCCACTAGTGGGTAATCTATTACTTTGCTTGTTTAAAATCGCCATAGTTATAGAGCATTTATTGAGAGGTGTTGGATAAAATTATTTATCCTTTTTTTATTGCCCCATTTCGCCCCATTCTTTCGAGAAGATTCAAATAAGTTAATCATATTTCCAACAATATTCACGTTCGTTGACAGTCAATCTCTGAAAGTTAAATACATAATTTGAACATGTGTCTAGCACCCCTCTCTGTTAAACATATTTTCTTATGAAACAATTGCTAGTTGATCCACCTGAAAATTTGTGGCTCAATATTTCCTCTTAAAACCTAACATTCTTGCAGCGTAATTGTTAGTAAGCACTATCGCAATTTGCATGCTCGCTGGCCAGCATCGTTTTATTGTTTCGGTCGACCGGACTCATCCTCCGGACTCCGGACTCCGGACTTGAGTCCACACATTCACATTGCTCCATTCTAACATTCTCGTACATACGCTGGCTCCAGCTCAGAGTTATGTATCTTGTAGATTTATGTATAAAGTGTAATGCCGGCAAAGCCTCGCTCCGCTAAGCCGCGCGAGTGAAACACGGCGCGGACGTGCGGGATTCCCGCCCCGCTACCCTCGCACACTCCCACACCCAACGGGTGCGAGATCCAGCGCCGACTACATTATTTATGTGCGGTATTGGTTTCGTGTGACAGAATACACATTGCTGCATTTCTTTATTGTTCGGACGAGAGCGCGGAATGGGGTGAGAGGTTATATATTTGTTGCTCGTGGGGCTTAAAATCGTTTCGTACTCTACATGAATTGCTTACGCATATTTCCAATGTATGGATACAGATTTTTAAACTGTTCATTAAGAAATTTGCAGAGCTATAGGTTTATTAAGTTGATTACAGTATACATCAATAGTAAAATTATTATTTTTGTAAATATTATGTACATACTGTGTGGCCCATTTTAATCTTAAAAGAGAAAAATCTCGAAAAATAGACATCAAGTGACACAATGTTTTGCACAAAAGTAGATGGTTTTGGAGGGACCCATAAATATTTATTTTCTTCTCTAATCCAGAAATATAAAAACAACCCTCGTATCTGCATAAAACAAAAGGAATTCATTTTGAATTAGTTTTATTTGTTCAATACCTAATTGTAGAACTTCAAAATTCTGCCTTTAGTATTATTTTTTTTTACAAACTGAACATGTTTCCGGACTAATTGCAGTCCGGTAAATAGGACCTTACAGAATTATTATGTTTTATAATACTGTATTGATGCTAAACAATATTATAATAGGATTTGATCCACAAAGTAGTTTATGGCATTTTTTAAATATTACAAATGCCAAAAAAAATTGCTCTCATTATTTTTATTAAATTTGTTGTTGTTGTTATTGAGACCAAAACAACCTGATTGTTTAATGAAGAAAAGAAGAAAGAAAGAAAGACAATACGTCCGTTTATGATTTTCACGGTACTTATTTCAAAATTTCATCTTATACGTACCGTAAAAATTCCTTTACGTGATTTGTAACAACTATTTAAGGTTGTTTTCTTCGAAACCATAGCAACATACATTTGTTGTACATGTTTTCAAGAACTATTTTGATCAAATAGTTTGATATATTATGTTACACGGTAAAATAAATTTAATTTTGTTTTTTTTTTTTTGACTATTCAGAAAATCATAAAACATTGTACAATTACAATGCTTGAGCGTTACCCGAGCTTTACAAACTGACCAGTACTGTGTAATATTTTATTTTCCCTAATTTTTCACTTATTGCAAAATTTGTATATCTTCTAAGAAAAAGAAATAAAAAGTATTAAATATTTTCTCATTCAAGTGCACCGAATTTTCCTATCTAAACAGTTTTTAATTAACTCTCTTAGTATTTCAGTTGTAAGCGATCAAATATTTTCTGACTATATCTTTCTTTTATCTTTCATTTTAAAATCACTAATATCCCAAAACTAAAGCCTCTCATATTGTTGTGATTAAATTTATTTATTAACATTAAAATTAGAGAATTTTCAATAAATAAATTATAATAAACTTTACTTATAATAGAGCGTCAACAATTCGGACGTAAAAATCCGGTATATCGATAATCCAGATTATATTTTTTATATTTAGCTTAGACTTATTGTACAATGCAGTATTTTTTCTTTAAATGAAACGTAAAATTTTATTAATGATGAATAGCTTCATTTATCCGCTCTTCTTCTCTAAACATCACAGTGATTTATAACCGATTGCAGCTAATATTTTGCGTTGAAGACACCCAAAAAGTATTTATTGGTTTATTTCGAAAATCCGAACACGTCAAAAATCCGGATAGGATCCGGTCCTAATTAATCCGGATTATTGACATTGTATTTACCTATATATTATTCCGAATAAAATGATGTCCCCAGTCTTCTACATTTGGATTTATGAAAATATATCAAAATTATCAAATACCGGAATTTCTTAGAAAATAAAGGCAATCTATGAACTTTTAAGAACAAGAAACTAGCATCTTTAGATTGTGATTATTATTACAAAGAAAAAATGTGTTACTTTATTATGTATCCAAATATTGAAATAGAATTATTTATTTTATTTATTAATGGTGGTAAATAAATCCATGGCGCCTTATTGTGAATTATGAGATCTGCAACTGCAGCCTCTTAGTACCTTCTTCAACAACAGATTTGGGTTTCTTGATTCAACGGCTGGTATTCCAATCACATGTATTTGTCTGTTAATATTTTTAATTATTATTTCAAACACGATAGTATTACAAAATTAACAAATAAATAATTACTAGAGCAAAATATTGTGGTTGAATTATAAATAATTTTAAGTATTAGAATTTATATAAAAGTACTGAAAATTCGATGAAAAAATAAGTTGGTCTCTCTGAATCGGGTATTTGAGAAATAACTAGAATCTCAAATTAGGATATTCCAATAATTTTATTTAATTGTATTTATTTTATTCTCAAAGAAAATACATTTTAAATTACTACAAATCTACAAAACTATTTCTCATTTGTATGTAGTACTTATTACAATATATATCATATAAAATAATAGCGTAAACTATTTATAAAAATATAAGTTAAGAATTCTACCCCAAATACTCGTATAACTCCAAAATATTTGTACTTAAAATATTCTACCTATATCTAAATTCTAAATCTACTTGGAAATCAAACGTCATAATACTTCTCATAGCTTATTATAAGCTAATTATAAACTTGAAAGTAAAATATCGAACCAATATAGTTGAAATATTTCAATAATCTCTTCCTCGAAATCATTTATACTAATGATATAAGAATAAATAAATCAAAACCTGCGATGTTGCCATCGCAACCCTCTCGTGCGGAGGCCACCAACTGAACGCGTCGGTAAAGTAGGAATATTCCACCAGAAGTGCTGCCACCTAGGATGAAACCCACCCTTAGATGCATTCTATAATTCCCTCCATTTTCCGTTGCAACAAAACCTTCTCCTCCCGTATCAATTCTGCCAACCTAGCAAACGCCAAATCGATATTTTTCGGGGTTGCCTTGCTGTAGGATGCTCTGATGTAGTTACATGGCTCGCTAGGATCAACTTTGAAAGCGTGTCCTGGAGCGAATATCACTTGTTTTTGTAGTCCACGAGTTGTAAGCATTTCGTAGACATCGCGGATGCCATGAACTTTGATCCACATGAACATACCAGCAGATGGAACTGACCATTCTGCAAGACCGGTTAGATGTCGTTCCATGGCCGCTAGAGTGCAGTCGCGTCGCGCTTTGTAGTAGTGACGCACGAAATCCAAATGCTCTAATAGCTTTTCAAATCCCCAGGTTGTCAGTAATTTGTTTACCAATACCTGAAATATAATTAGAATTTGAAACTCTCATTATATTAATATGTTTGTTTTGGTCGTTTTGTTATCTTTAAAAGGTCTTTGAATTCTCATGCAAACTGGTTAAATGTGACGTAGTATCTTCAAGCAGGCCGTAGGTCAAATCGGGTTAAAATTAAATCTGGATTTAAGCAGTTTTAGACATGAACTCAATTTTTATCTTTTGTTGGGCTATTAGGAAATACATTTTTGGTGATAATTATAATGTTTTTCGTTTAAGTTTTGTATGTTTGGACTTTTTAGTGCACGTAGTACGATCGTGACTCAGATGATCGAAAATCTGAAGGATACTGTCTAATTATTTGTAACTCAAAATAAACAAAAATATTTACAGATTACAGTTAATAAAAATCATGCACTTTAATTATAAACATATTTTTTATTGAGGTATTTTGTTGACCACTTCTAAAATAATTGCAAGATGTTAAAAAGACTTTTCGTTTTGTAGAATATTTATTTAAAACAACGTTTCGAATTAATAAACGTAATTCTACTGCAAGTAAACAAGTGAATAAATTATAATGATAATTTAAACAAATATTCTAACTTCAACCAATTGTATATCGTACAACAAGTGCAGATAGTTATCTGCTTCATGTAAGTTGTGAGAGATTTAGCACGAGACGTAGTCGAGTGCTGAAATCACACTAGCTTGAAATAGGTAATTCTACACGAGTAGCACACTATACTTTTTCTAAGATCACACTTTTGTCAAAATTTAATAATAATAAGTTTTGCTCTGCAGAAATAAGAAATGACATCTCAAACTCAAACTATTTGGCGTTTATGATTACAGCATGAAGGCGGCGCAAGCGCAGATGTGCGCAGTGTTGCCAACTATAATTCTATAGATTGTAATATAAAAACTAGACATATTTTAATTTTAAAATGATATTAAAAATATTGAAAAACTAAGATTGAAATAATTACGAATTATTTTATGATACATAAATGTAATTATACTTGACATATTAATATCATACAGTATTATATTTTTAGTAAGTTAGTTACACTTGCGTATGGATTAATTGCACGTGCTATTCCACACAACTGTGCGAAATATACAATTTCAAGCTTTGTTTAGTGTGGATAAAGTGTAATTTTCAGCAGGGATCATAGAAAAATGTCTTTTTAGTTTACTATGAGTTCAGAAAGTTTTTTCAAATAAATGCAGCAATATAATGAAATGGGAGCCGCAAACGTGATATATTCAATATTTTGTTTTATGACTGCATTGCAATTTTTTTATTCTTAAATTAGAAACTATTATAATTTACACATGACATTGATAATTTCGAAGGGTGCATTTTCTGTTGTTTCATTACCAAATTGTTTATTGCTTTTATTTTTTACTTTTATTGTCGCTAAATTATACCATAAACAAGTGATTATAATACAGTCACACATAAAATGAATTAAAGACCTGTGACAGCTAAAAAATAAATCAAACAAAAAAATCTTATTTACCTGTGAAAGAGTTGAAGAATGCAGGTAACTCGACTGAATATGCAACTCAACCGCGTTTACCAGCTGTCTTGGTCCGGTCACCCATCCAACCCTCAATCCACTGCTTAAGACTTTCGATAAAGAATCAAATCTCATGACTCGTCCTTCCGTGTCGAGCGACAGAAACGTCGGAGGAGCTTCATCCAGGAAATGCATGAAGTAGTAAGGATCGTCCTCTAAGATAAGGATGTTGTATTTGCAGGCGATTTTGTAAATTTCCTGGCGACGTTCTATGGGAATAGTTGCTCCTGAAGGATTGGTGCCAGTCGGGTTGAGGTACATTAGCTTGGGCATGGATAGCATGGGGTTCACCAAGCATTTTTGATGGTGTTCTTCTAAGGTTCTGCGGAGTAAATGGGGGATAATGCCGAAGTCGTCTTGTTCCATTGGGATGAGATGAGCTCTGAATGGCTTCAGCTGGAAAGAATATACATTGTTACTGTTAGTGATTCTCCAAGAGAAAAGAAAATAGTCACATTTATAAATCGATGAATTGTCTATACTTTAAGAGAAATGTATTATATTAGTAGATGGAATTCGTGATGTGTCAATGACATGCAAAAGATGTAACGGAATTTTAGGGTATTAAATGACGTTCTTTTCCTAGTTCTGAAAGTGGAAGACTTGCTGAAAACTTGGTGGCCTTTAA
Organism: Poecilus cupreus; assembly: GCA_963942605.1. NCBI lineage: Eukaryota > Metazoa > Arthropoda > Insecta > Coleoptera > Carabidae > Poecilus > Poecilus cupreus. Next base: position 4,668,156 of record OZ012726.1, on the reverse strand, counting down.
ATACTTCAAGCTAGGTGACTTAAACTACCCTCAACTCTCTTCAAATATGATTCATGGTGAATTAATAACGCTTTATCTTTAGTTCAAGTAGAGGAAGACTTTAACTGTCTTAAAATACATCAAATGGAATGCTAGCCTAAAGAAAAACAACTGTTTTTATACCTAGTTTTGTCACAAAGTTACTAATATATTTTATTTGAAATCGGCACTAAAGTGCTCAAAAATCGTCATTAAAAGTTCAGAAATCGTCACTGAAGTAACCCATTCATTATACGACGATTTTGAGCAACTCAGTGTGGACAACCGTTAAATAATTATTGTACAATTAGGATAATTATGACAGATATATTGACGTACTATAGTAAATTTGGACGTAACATGAAACAAAATTTGCAAGAAGAATTAAGTAATTAATTCCGATGACGAAATTGAGGCAAAACACATAATTTTGAGTGTTATTTACGATAACTTCAATGTTGAGGTTGGCAACACTGAGTGTCAATTCCATTTGACAACTGACAGATGTATAAACTTAACCCATATATATTTTTTACAGTTTTTTCGAATTTTAGATTTCAAATAAAACTTAATATGTACCTCGGCACTGAAGTTCCTTTTTATCACTCACATGGTTTATTTTCCTCGGCCCTACGGGTCTCGCCAACTAAATTCCATATTCGTGATGAAAAATTGAACTTCAATGCCTTGATACATAAATAACTATTAAGTAATAATATAATAACCGAATATCTATTAATTTGTGCTAGGACACTCTGATGTCACTCCAATTGCATTAAATTATATTTCAAATTCAAAAACAAAATACAAAATAATTACAAAATTACAAGTATATGTTTTCATTATTATTATGAGGCAATAAATATAATAGTTAATTTATTTATTTATAAATCATTTCTTTAATTTAGACTAAGGTCACATACTCCATAAATTGTTTAATTGTTAAATTATTGCAGATAGCAGTTAGTATTTATTATAACTGTCAAAAGTGCAACAAAAACATGTTTTCAACACATATTTCACAATTTTATTCAAAACATATTAATATTTTTAAAATAATTACTGCAACTTTTAAAATGAACAATTCTTCTTCCAAACATATCACCTTGTTTTGCTCGGCTTAGGATACACACAGCAAGCTCTTCTATCAAATCTGGGAGATTTAACAATACCAGTTTGGCAGATATATTAACTTGTTACTTGAGTTAAAATAAGACTGTTTTCATGCCATTTGCATCTCTTTCACAGAGTTAAATAAAAAAGTTTTTATAGGTAATATACTGAGAGTCAGTCAGTAATTCATCGGTATAATTTTGAATTGTTTTTGTGTAGAAGTGGACAGTTGAGAATAAAAAATGACATAATTAGATCTCAACAGATTTTGACATAAGTTGCTGTTTCTACTCAGAAATTTCAATGAATTTTACCAAAAAATTTCATGGCTCAAATTATATTCGGTTGATTATTTCCTGAATTTTTAAATAAAAGTAAACAAACTAATTGATTAAATAACAAAATGATGCTGATTAGCTTATAATGTAATGATGAAAGTAATCATTATTATAATTTGTACAATAATTGTCAAGATATGTTTTCTTTTCTGAGAGATATTCATGAATTTTTAAATAAAGAGTCTGTTTTTATCCTCATTTTAAATAGGCTTTAAATGACGTAGCATTTCGGTCTTTCGGCTAAAAACAAACTATAATCAGAGTTATTGTTTTTTAGAGTTAAGATTGCATCGATGTTATTTTGTGGCGAAATTAAAATGATTTATGGTTGTTATGATTGTGAGGTCAACTGATAAGAGGTTATCAAAGTATTGTTAATGTAACTGACATTGTGACGTAGGAATACGTAATGAGAACGCCTTCTATCTAATCAGAATTCTTTCTTGATAAGGATATTTTGATTTAGGGGTGCATATTAATAGTTCAGTAATTTATTATTTTGAAGATTATTTAAGTCTTTTATCAATTTAGTTTGTTGGAAATCTTCAAACCTAATTTGAGAAATAAAAATATGATTTATTAATAATTATTTTGTTTACTCTTCTTCATACCTTATCGTTTTCTTGAAGAGAAGTTTATTTTTCATTAAGAAAACAATTCTTTATTTATGGATTTTATAAACGAGTTATTTATTCCTTCATTCATTCATGAAAACATAGCTTATATTTATTTTTGCATATTGATTTTTATAACCAATCACTTAATGATTAAAATAAAAATATTGTTATTGATCTCTCAAAATTATTTGCTTATTATTATTTAATTTGCTACAGTATTTCTAAACTATTTATTACTATTCAAAGGAACCTATAATTGGTATTTATTTAATGTTGGATTCTTTCAAAAATAAATAAATATTAATATTCGTACATTTTCCTCCAGGATTACAAATGTATTAAAACTAAAATTCATTACTGATTATGCTATAATTGCATACCCAGAATTATTGTTTTATTAATATGTTTCATTTAATAAATAAATATATTATATGCATTGATAATTACGTAAATAGCATTTCAAAATATGAGATAATGTTTTAAAAAATAGGTTTATTAATGAAATGTTGCTATGCAGATCTTAATATCAATAAAATAAGAAGATTTATTGTAATCTACAAATAAAACATATCGTAATCAAGTATTTTGTAAAGTCACGATATATCAAACATGATAGATATATCTTCTGGTTCTTGGTAAAATGATAAAAGATATGTTAATTTACAATTCATTTAACAAAATAAGATAATTTTTTTCTATGCAGTTAACGTATAGAGGAACATGCTCATCCCGAGATTTGTGCCACGAATGTACATAAAAAATTAGTAATACAGGATGTTCCGAAAAATTTAAATAGTCGACAATCCCAATGTAAAAAAGTTTTACGGTTCTTCGTAAAGCCATGCGAACTCATCAAACTTGTAAATATGCGATTAGAATTAAACGAATTTTTAAAATATTTTTATGAAATTTCATTGATGTTTACTTTCAAGGATTGTGTAAAATTGCATTTGAGGTATTTTTTAAATTTTGTTACGTATGACAACCTTTCACAAAAAAGTTTTTTGTTTGAAAAATAAATTAAATATAATTTGTCGAATTTGGACGTTTAACATTTGACATTTTAGTATTCATACTGATTTTCTGAGTTACTTGATGATTGCTATAATAATTGTTTGATTCGGATTCCAAATTTATGTTTCTTCCAAATAGCTCGTGTGGCTTTACTAAATGCCATAAAACATTTTTACATTATAATTATTGACTAAGGCTTATCACCCCTTTTCCGAACAACCTGTATAATATCTAGTTTTAATTGTGTTGCTATTATTATGTAGTCTTGACTATATATTTAATATTTTTGTTTTTGTATTTAACCTGATGCAGGCAGCATTTAGCACTTTTAATAAAAATTATACAGATATAAACCCAATTATTATACACAGTAAAAACATTGATTTGCGATTTGTTAATTTTCCGGATGTTAAAACGTAAATTTAGTTAATACTGACAAATATATTGCGATAAATTAACAATTTGAACAAATATGACAATTTGTTAAATTAAAATTTTCTCAATTCTTATATTTTAACAAGAAAAACTGTTGGGATTTATAAAATTTAACAAATAGACTCGTCAATGATAACAAGTAAATTTAGCTAACTTATTAATTTCAAATTGTTAAAGAAAGTTTATATCCTTTGTGACAACATAATTTGTTATAATAACTTTGATTTATTGTTCTGCTTCAATGTAATTACTGAAATATTTAGTTAAAAGCCCATAAAAATAAATGTTGATAATATTCACAAATATATGTAGTAACGAAATTCACAAAAATAATTTGTTACTTGCTAACAAATTTGATACTTGTTAAATAAAATAATCAAATTTATCATCACGCCTTTTACCAGTTATTAAATATACTCTACAAAAAGTATCTATATGCAATTGTGTCTCAAGATTCTACATATGAAAAATTAAAACAAAACTTAAATTCGAAATTTTAATCTTTTCAGCTTTATATTCACTTTTACTATTTGATTATGATGGACTCTCATTTCAAACAGATTCATTTGGAATCATTATACTTTGTAACATTAATGTCCGACATGTAGTATGGAATTATTGTCTACCGAAACGCCCAATAAATAAAAATTAACGAATATACCACAACAAATAATTTGTGATTTGAATACCTGAAGCCTTACTAGAAATCTTAAATTGTTATTATTTGGATATTTTAAAATTTACATATCGAAATAAAACAAGGCATAATAAATAAAATGACACTTATTGAATTTATTTGTATTGGCATTAGTAAAATGAATTGAGCGGGGGATATTTACGTTGTTGTGTTATTATCAGCCGTCAAATTACGGCCCTCAAAGAAATTAATATATGTAGAAAGATCTCTGGAATTAGTTTAATTTGGTATGAATTAGTTTGTTGTGGGAAGCTCGTAATCCAATTGAATAGGGACAACCATTTAAGAACTAAAAAGGACTTATCTAATAAATTAACAACAAAAATACTTACAATAATTTCCACCCCAGCATAAACAGGATTCGGCACCAAGACAGAATCCCCTTCCTTAATACACATCTCAATGGATTTGCTGATTCCATCCTGACTACCATTAGTAACCAACAGTTCACTGTTGTCCCAATTTGGTGGTTGGTACATCCTCCTGGTGAACTCTTTGAGGGTTTTCACCAGAGGAGGATACCCCTGGGTAGGGATGTATTGTAACGCAGCCCCTAATTCTCCATCCCTGAGGATGAGACGTTGACCATCTTTAAGTTGGATGGTGATTTCTTCAAAAGGGAAGGTAACTTCGTTGGGCATTCCCTCAGCGAGGGAAATTGCTTCTGGAGCTACTGTGTAATGTAGTTTTGCTGCAAGGAACATTTTTTGTTAGATCACTCACGCAATGAGTTACTAATGGATTGTTATTAACAATATAATAGGATATTGTATTATTAAGAGTAAATGTGATACTTTGTGTGCTGAGCAAGTAAGTTTAAACGACGAGCGAAACAACTACATGTAAAATAGGTATATAAATAATTTTGAAATAGTGAAAACTTCAATAAATATTCTGTCTTATCCAGCAACGAATCGGCTTAGAATATGATGTTTTATTGTTTTTGTTTATTTATTTCATTCTTAACTGTCAAATTATTGAATTACAACCTTACTATTTTGCATAATAGTTTATTCTGTCCGCCGCCGGAATAAAACTGTTACCAAAGAGACATTTTTATGCCGGCGACGACAATATTGAAGTTCTGCTTGTTGAATACAAATACATAACAAGATGCTTTTATGACATTTGAAGAAAAAATACTTGTTACGACAACTGCTACAGAAACTTGAGTTTTGCGCTTGCATTTGTCAATTCAAGGCTGATATTTTTTGAATATACAAATAGGTATAAACGACCTAATTCTCTAACAAAGTAGCAACTTGCTAATAGTAACAAAATCGCATTAGAACTTCATATTTAATGGGAAATATTTCATAACGCAAACCTATGAAAAGAAACCACGGAGGATATAATAATTAAAACGTTAATTTTCATTCTCTAGTTGAACTATACTTATTTCATGTTTCCATGTTTTATCTTGTGCTGAAAATCTCACACCTCGTGTGAAACAGACTACATTCTGCATCTATTCTGCAATATTCTGTTATTACATTGCACAATTATTCTAGTTTATTTGTGCTTTTCATTGATAATTTAATGTTTATTTTAGTGTCATACGGACAAACAACACGTGTTGTAGTATAGTATAGTAAATATGTTTATTATGAAAATACGTCAAGGTATATTTTAAAAATAAATCTATTTGTATACGTTCAAATTAAGCTACGAAAATTAATGAAACAAACATCAAACATAACGTGGGGTGATCTAAAATTAGTTTCTTTAACTTATATTTATATAAAAATAATTATATTGGGTTTTAGTCTTTGGTATTTCTTGACCTGGTTGTTACTTATTGACAAAACTGTTCCAACAATTTTTACTTTCTTATGCAAAGTATAAGGAAGTATTGGAATCACGAAAAAAATTGTTGACGAGATTTTTGCGGAAATACATATTTTGACGTCCACTGAATCCGTTAAGACCAATTTCCCTATGTTGTCTGTGTGTCAGGATGGATGGATAGATGTCCGTGTGCGCAATATCTCATGAACGAGATAAGATATGTAAACGAAACTGGGAATTTATAAGTTTCATGAAAAAATGAAGAGTTGAGTTGATTTTGAATGAAATTGAAAAACCGGAAGAGGAAGTTTACTGGACACACAAAACAATAAATTCTATTTTTTTTCAAAAATGGAATCAGCTGTGAGGAAAAGTGTCAAATGAAAGATTTTAACAAAAATATTTGGAACATAAAATGTTAATTGCACTTTCCTTATAATTGCTTCTAATTTTGAAAAAAAAACTAAATTATATATTTCAGAATATATTTAAATAATCTTTGTTACAATGGGAACGAAAACTAAAACGTTTTTAATATTTATGTATCAAACGTGTCAAATAATTGTGAAGTGTCAAAAATATGTCTGGTGAATATTATAAAAGTAGGTATTATTATAGTTAGAAAGTTTTGAAGACTAGATATTAATTGATTTCTATTTTAAAACAATGAGAACAGTAAATTGAACAGGTTTAATATCTATATATCAAATTATTGTCAAAAAAAGTCTTACGTAAGAAATAACTCATACGTGGTCAGTTAGTTTTATTTGTATAAGAAAGTAGTGTGGTGCCCACGCCAGATTTTTTAATTTTAAAACTATACCACATAGAAATTTTATAAAAGCAAGAATTGGTGATTTTTTTTATTACTATACTGAGTGTAGAATTAAAATCTGGCGTATAGTGGTTTTATTGCTATTGTTGTATCCTTTACCTATTCATTTTACAACAAACTGATAAGTATAAAAGTTGTTCGCAAATTAAAAATGTATGCAAATGGTAGCCTAAATATTAATATTTCGCGATAAAGCAATTAAATTAAAATAAATTTTTATTAGAAAAATTGTGACGACCATGTAAAATTAAACAAAAACGAAAAACAGTTGACATTTCATAAAATAAATTTATATTTTTTATTACAGTTTATATTACCCATATTTTTTGTAGAAGGTATGCGTTTTTAATTTCAAAATAACTTTTGTAAATTTTTGTTGTAAACTGAATAGGTTATATGATGCAGTAACATAAAATATAGCATTGAAACCCTTATACGCCACATTTCAATTGTACATCCCATATAGTTTTACTGTTGTCAACAGTATATTAAAAAATTAAAAGGGTAAATTATAAGAAAAAGATTAAAATTGTACTAAATCATTTGATTTTATTCTTTTGATTTTTTTTTCAAGTAGCTGGCAATTGTATTAATGCTTTTTAAAGTGATTATTCATAGAAAACTAGTACAATATAAAATTATTTGGATATTAAACTTAAGAACAATGCTGTATTTATTATAAAAAGGAAACACCCAAGCATTTAATTGAAGCAATTGTTATTTGTTATCAAGTTTTTAATTATCCACAATATTTGACGATAAACATAATTTGAAACCTATTTTGACTTATTTTAAATAATGCACTCTTTTTTTATCAGTAAGTATACTTGTTATACAAGCTACAAAATTATATAACAACAAAAACGTTTAGCTAAATATATACCACAAAAAGCAAGTACAACAATTTAAATTTTTTGGGGGAGGATTATTTAGGTGTAGGATTTATATATTAAAAATGAAAGCAAAATAAACTAACCTAAAAATAGATTCCACTATATTGTGATTTTAAACCAATACTGATTGTTCCGCGTCCATTCGTACTTCATATCGTAAAAATCAAACAAATACTAATTACAAAGCAATTAACGAATACTCACTGAGTTCTCTGGTAATTGCCGGTCGCCTTCTTCCCGCATGCGGGCAAATAAAATACGAATAATCCATCTTTTAACCACACCACAAAATCTAAATCTTCTATCGATCTGCAGTCTCTTCAATCAAATGCAACGTCTCTCTAATCGCCTTCCGAAACACGAGTTGTTTATATACCTCTGCAATTGCTGATGCAAGAAGTCAAAAACTTGACAATCGCCGCGCGGTCTGAGGTCTGATCTATCTGATGAAACGTCTCCCGCATTCTTATATACGCGCCAAGAATCGTGGCCTCAGCACTGAACTTGAAAAGAGTTCTTGGTGGGGTATCGGTGGATCTGATGCAATGAGAGTAATTGAACGGTGTTGAAATAGACAGGAGGCTGGTTCGTTCGTCATGTCTACGTCAAATGCTTGTTAGGTTGAATTCAATCAGGTCGAGAGATGAGTTAATTTGATAATGTACACTAGGAGCTATTTGTCATAGTTGGACCAAATGATTTTGTTTTGAGTTTTTGAAGAGTGGAATCTTTGCTACGTTTGATTCTTTATTGTATTTCAAGGGTAAAGAATTCCGTCCTTTCCATAGCTGGTAACTCAAGCCCTGTAGTTCAGTAACATCTTTGGGGCCGCGATTTAACGGCTGGTAACCGTTGCAATTCGCACAAATTATTTCAGATATATATACAGGGTAATTCATAACGTACGGAAAATACTGAAAGTGTAGCAAGGTAGGCACAAAACAATGTATTTTCCTTAATAAACTTTTGCCAAAAACTCGATAAGAAAAATTTTGGTTGTGGGCACCACAATACCTCCTGCCATAGATTTCTTATCAAACAATGCAGGAACACGGACTATCACTATCAAGAATACTCTTTTCTTAAAAAAAAAAAATAGTTTTAAATTATGGCACGTATCTAAAATTGAAATTTATCAAGAGTTGTATAGGTTAAATGTATCAACATCCGCCCAAATTTAAAAAAATTAAAATAATTTGACTTAATTTTTTTTACAAGTAGAAAATTAATCCAAGTAGTTGCTGTAAAAATGTTTTGAATCCATGACGACCACAATTTGACATTAAATAATTATGTAGTCGTTTTTCATAATTTTTTAATTATTTCGTGAAAATGAGTGATTTAGAAATTATTTCGTTGGATGTAGAAGAACAAGCATAAAAAATTATTAATTAATTGAATAGTAATTAATTTAAATAATTGTAAAGATTGTATTATCAACATTTATATTAAAAAGTACGTTAATGAAAACGAATGGGGTAATGATGATTTTAACTCACGCAAAATGAGTGGGATAAGTGACATTTAACTCACGGGCGTAGATAAATAGATTTAAACGAAAATATCAAAATATAATTTTTCTTCAACGTGTTGTAATTCGTAAATAGTGACAGTAAGAGAAAAATGTTTCAAACAACAATTGTAAATAATAATATTTGAAATATTATTCTACCAACAAAAATTGTCATTAACCCATAATTTACAGAGATATTTCAAAATAACTTGATAGGACTTCAAGTAAACTACCACTTCCGGTTATTGGATTATCACCAAAAACTAATCAGCTCTTCCAAATGGGTTACAATTGATATACACAAAATATAAAAAAATTAATTTAATAGTTTTTGAAAAACTGTAACCACTGAAAACTCACTACCGAAATATTATCATGATTCCTATACCTCCCTTACAGATATGTGGCGGGGAGTAAAAAAGTTACGGCAAATTATAATTGAATCAATTAATAAACAATCTACAAAGGATAATTATGTTTTAAATAGAAATTGGAAATATTTTAAAGTAATTGAACAATTTTTAGTTAAAAAAAATAATAGTATTGTATTATCATGTAATAGTTATTGTTTTTTAAATATTTATTTTTTTGCCCAAAAATTCCTGTTCACAGGATTGAGAGCCATTTAAAAACAAAAACGCAAATAGAAAACAAGTGGCTGTTGAAATTCACATGTGCAAAATGGTAAATAAATTCAGTTTCATTAATTAAAAAAATTATACACATTCATCGCTTCCGCCATTATTTTTTGTTAGGTGAATAATTTAAAATTAAAATATCTACAAATTGTCAGATTTGAAAGAATTATATTACTGGGAAAACGAGAAAACAATGATGTTACGAATACTTCCTAATTATTTTCTGCGGAATTCAAAAGATGGGTTTTAATTTAATTTTAATTTGCTGTAACATTTTGGTTCTTAAGTTTTCGTCAAAAGTTTATTAAGGAAAAACATTATTTTGGATCCGACTAGCTTTCAATATTTTTCGTTCGTTATGAATCATCTTGTTTATACAGGGTGTTCAAATCATTTTGAGACGGTGAAATATCTCGAAAAATACACATCGAATAAAAGACACGTGTTCAATATTTTTCAAGAACCTATCTTATATCACCAAGCACTTTGAAAACGTTTTCGTATTTTTCTTCCGGAATCATGACAATCATTTTTTTTCATACAAAACCTACTTATTTTTAGCCGTACTATTCGAATGTACAATGCTTGGTAACATAACATTTTATTCGATGTTTATTTCTCGACATATTTCACCGTCCCGTATCTTTTTGAACATCCAGTATAAAATTTAGATATTGAAGTTAAGATTACCTTTTGGTATCAAACCATCAAAACAGAATGTAGCAGATAAATTAAAGGTTTTTTCGAACACACCAAAGCAAATAATTGATATGGGTTAAATTTGCATTGATAATAATAGTATATTACGTACCGTGAACTGTAAGTGATAGTTTTTAGGTCAAGAATGTAGTTTGGGATGTCGAGACCCGTAGGGTCGAGATTTCCTAAACATTCGAGACCTAAAAAATTACTTACAGTTCGAGGTTAGTAAGATATTTTTTGCAATACCTGCGTAAATATAAGAAAAAGAAAAATAGGTATCAAAATTAACAGCTGTCAGATTGAATGATATATATTTACTTACCGTCCACCGTGAACGGTAAGTTTCACTTACCATCCACCGTGGACGGTAAGTAAATGCTGTAACCATGGAAACCAATTGTGCAATAATAGTTCCACTTACTGTGTTTAAATTTTGTTATTAATGGGTAACTTACTGTACAGGTATTACAAAATGATATAAAATAATGCTACATATAGAAATTTTTTCTCTATTTTGTGCCGTTCACATAAATTTATGTGTGTATACTTTTTTCATAGGACATAGGACATACAATGTTAAAATTTTCAAGCGATAGATCTGGCGATAGGTCGTTCCCTATAAATAATAGAACAAAAGTGTAAATACAGGGTGAGTCATCGAAATGCACGTCTTCGATATCTCCCTTGTCGTTAGAAATACTGCATATATTTATTAACAAAATTTATTCGACTACTAAAGGAGCATAACGTAAAATTATTTTCACATATACAGGCTGTAACGTAACGGTTAGACGAGAATTGTTTGTCTTTTTTTAAACGGAACACCCTATATATTTTTATATATTTTGAAGTGTATTTTATTCACCTATACGGACATATGAATTTTGTTTTAGTTTTCCGCGGCGTTGTCAAGTTTTTCCGTTTTTTCTCTAAAAAAGGCCGAATACACGCATTGCTTTGTGAAGGCGTACTGAAGTTATTTTAATAGTAAAATTTAAGAATTTTTTTTTCTGCACAACTGTAAATATACTCTATGTTTTGACATACTTTCTTTTAAATGTAATTATACAGGGTGTTCAATAAAGCGAATCAAACTTACTCCACTTCAAATGATTATAACTCGCCATTTTCAAATGGAACACCCTATATTTTATTATTCTCTTGTGTGCCATTTTGTATTACCTTCAATTATTATTAAGGGTATCCTATGCCTAAAACCAATAATTTCGGAGTTTTTTACCATTTTTCACTAAATTAATTTATTGAATTAAAAATTAAATCTAATAATGTGGATCACCAAGCAACGGTCATCCAAAAGTTGACTCGTAGTCTGTTGCAATTGTGTATTTAGATGTTGTCGTTTTTCAACGGGATTTTCAACCGATATCGGTAATTTGCTAAACGCTATTTCCGACTTTACAGGAGTAGAAAAAAGTACAGTATCGGGATTAATGGTCATTATTCACTCGTGACCGCAAACTTCATGATCCCTCGTATAATAATATACTACTAAAATTTTGCAAAAATATATAGTGTTCTATTTAAAAATTGCGCGAAAAGTGAACATCCGGTAGAAATACTTATATTGCAGATATATGGGTATTTTATTGCAAAAAAAAATTGTTTGAAAGTTTTTCCGGTAATATTTTAAATAACCGCTTTAAATAAAAATACAGACTTATAGACCACGCAATATACATACAGAATAATTTATTATCTTGACATTAAAACAACAAATTTATTTAATAAATATAATTATGTTGTTACATTTAAATATTATTTACGAGTATGTTTTTTTGTTATAAATCAAATTAAACAATAGTATATTGCAATAGGAATTAGACAATTACATGCTAAGCATACAAAGTCATATTTACTCTCATGCTATTTTTTCTTCAAACATAGAAAATAAACATTAAATCCTTAAAAAATGCTCAAAACTTCAACAAATATTCTGTCGTTTCTAGCATTTCTAGTTGGCATAGAATATGTTATTGCCAAATTAATAAATTACTACCTTACTATCTTGATCTTGCATAATATTTTACTTTGTCCGCCGCCGGAATAAATGTGTTGCCAAGGAGACAGTTTTACGACGGCGCGGTAGCGAAAACATTGAACTTCTGCTTGTTGAATACAAACACATAACAATGTACTTTTATGACGTTTGAATAAAAATACATTATTAATTCGGAAATTTCATTGTATTTATATACTTTTTTATTTTAACAGAATAAAGATTGGTTTTGCACACATTGTACAATAGAAGGTTAAATAAAAATTTGGGAAGAATTATTTAATTAAAAACATAAAAACTATTCAGAAATTTCCACAGTTACAGCTCTCATCAAGGCTAAATTAAAGTTGATAAAATCTGATGTGGCCACCACATAACCCCCCGCCATATATTTCACTAACAAAACAGCTTCACAATCGCAATGACATGTGTCACATTTCATAAAAAATTGATAATTTTTGGGTGTTTCCATGGTGTACAAGGAAAGCAAGATTTATGAAATCTAATTTTTTATATTTTATTATCTCTAAATCTAATGGAAATTAATAAAATTAGTGTAATCAAAACACATGTAAAATTAAATATTCTACAACTTTCAAAATAACATAAATTGTTGAAAAAGGAAATTTAACCATGTTTTTCACGAAAAACTGTTAAGGGCTTCAAGTAAACTGCTACTTCCGGTTGACCAATTTTATCCAAAATCTAATCAGCTCTTCATTTAAATATAAGAAGCAATAATTCACAAAATTGATTTTTTGGTATTATAGTATTTGAGTTCGGACACTTGTATTTCACAGAGCTCCGTAAATGTGCAATTTTTCAATCCGTAAAGTGCGGTTACCAGCCGTCAAGCAACGCTCCCAAAGAAGTCAAAATAAATAATGATGTAACTTATGTATACATAAACGTCTAAAAAAGCAATTAAAATCCATATAAATATAAATTTTACTACGTAATCTTGTTCCGTGCAATAAAATCTAAAATCAATAAAGCGATATCAATAATTTTTTCGCTTCTTTGCCAAGTTCAAGGCGATAAATTTATCATTAATTAGGCATTTATTGGCCAAATGCATGATGCAATTTTACAAGTAATATTCTAATATAAATCAAATTACTAACCTACAAATTTTATATGCAATTCATTTATAATTATTCTTAGGACATATGCACGCATTTTAAAATCTGTGCCTTAGTTGACGTAATATATTTTGAGAGGCTTGAATATTGAAATCTACTTAAAACTAATTTAACTTCAATGCTGAATAAAAAATTTCAATTGTTGTCTTAAAATAAATTGGGAATTTTAATAATATTTTTGTTAAAATCCTTTAATAATATTAATTACAAATGTATTAGTTCATTTCCGGTGTTATCATTTTATCGCAAATATTATTTAATTTGCTGATAATTTTTTATTGATATACAAACATGGATTTTACACATTCGATTGGACTGATGCAATAATAATAGAAAATTTTTAATGTCACAAAAAACTGTTTTGCTTTCTGCATAATAAAAATGTGTATTTGCGTTTTAAAAAACAAAATATTTACTCGTTATTATTAATAAAAATTAACCACTGTTTAGTTTCAATTTTAATATTTCTGCATTAAAAAATAAATTCTCGTTTACGTTCTGGGTTTTTGAAAACACAATATTTATTTGTTTTTATTATTATTTAATTTCATATCAATCGAAAAATGTGCGAATTGCAATTTTATTTTTGTTTACAACTTTCCTATTTTTGTTTTTTTACGTGAGCGTGTGTGCAAAGATAAAATTAGTATAGTCTGATCCAGTGACATCAGAAATTGGCAAATATTAAGCGATTCACTACCGATTATTTGTTTACAAACAAGTGCAAGTGACACAAAATTAGATTAGAAAATAAAGAAAAACATTTGGAAATGACCCTGATTTGCTGCCAAAAATTAGAGTTACTTTATTTTATGAAAAATTTGGCCAACATATGGATTGACTTCCTTGTATTATTTTTTTTTTTCATTTAAAGTAGGCCATGTTATTACCAGCTCGGTTATTGAGATATATCGGATATAACGAATTTTTGAACTTATTTAATCGCAAATAACAGATATTAGAATTTTTCATTTTAGTCAACTCTAAATCAAAATAAACAACATTAATAATTCTGATATAATTCTGTATAATATTTTAAATTTTTTATGTTTGTTTCATATTTATTTTTCACATTAGGTACTCTAAAATATACTTACATATACAGCATGTCCTAATTACGTTATATACTATATATTAATATATTATATATTAAGGGGATTTTCAACCACGTTCTTGCTTTTCTAAAAACAATTTTTTGCCGATTTACATTAAAGGAGACACTTTAAAAACTGTTAGCAGTCAGTAAAGTGTCATTTTTACTACCTAGACTGTAAAAATATTTTATATAGTAACCGCTCAATAAATGCATAGCAACTGTTCAACAAATGCATAGCAATGTAATTTGGCGATAACTTTCAAAATAATCACTAAATTAATATTAATTTCAAATCGGCAATAGTTATTTGTATCACAAGGTTGGAAACTGCTATTTTGAGAGTGCGAGTTTATTTTGATAGGACGAGCCGTAGGCGAGTCCTACAAATACGAGCACTCGCAAAATAGTTTCCAACCGAGGGATACACAAGATTTTTCGCGCCAACATTTATGTAAATTTAATAAATAAATTTAATTTATTACTCATTTTCTTAATGACAGGGAATTTTTTTATGTTGCTAACTTCATAATATTGGAATGTCAATTATGTTAATTTTCCAGTATCATGTAGATATATTGCCATAATATTTTTATGTCAATGTAATACTTTGACATTTCTAGCGTCAGAAGTTAGCTAAAATTAGTGAAGTGATGCCAACATATAACCATAAAAAGTTAGCAATTTTTGTCGAACTAGTACGACAAGAACATGATTTCCGACCGATTTAGAGTTATGTAATTGTATCAATGACGGACGGCGGCGCGAAAAAAAAATAATTTGTTTAATACGGCACCAAACACAGATTTATAGCTTCGGCAGCATTCATTACTTCGACTTCACCTCGTCTATAAAACGGCAATAAATCTAGTATTTTGGTGCCTTGTTAAACAAATAACTATTTTTATTTGTAAGAAAATATGGTGTTTTCTTTTCTAAGCCAAAATTTTATGTTTCAAAATATATCATCACGCCATTTTCCACTTATAGGTATATATATATATATATATATATATATATATATATATATATATATATATATATATATATATATGGGTGCAACTTTCTTATTTTAAATGGCAACCTATTTTTTTTATTTGCTTATTCGATTCAGTTTTTTTTTTCTGAATTCAATGATATTCACATGTAATGACCAAATAATACAAAATATTTGAGAAAAATGCAAAATTAAAAATGTATCATTTTTATTTAAATATGCATATACAAAGTTTGCCATGGAAGAAAACAAATAAATCAAATGCGGAAATAATTGAAAAAACTATAATTATATTACAGAGGTACAATTCAAAAAACTAATATAAAAATTGATTGATTTATTTGTTTTCTTCCATGGCAAACTTTCTATATGCATATTTAAATGAAAAGATACATTTTTAATTTTACATTTTGGGTGTGGCACTCTGCTTCCGTTGATCTTGGTAAGTGATATATTTGTACGCATGAAATACGGTAATTTGACAATTTTTGAAAATTTGACAGCTGTGGGTATCGAACTGAGGATGTTTTGATTAACAGTCCGTTACTAAAAATGTTAGAAATTAAAAGAAATATGGGGTAAATGGATCTCTAGTATCGTAGAGGACTGTGGATTATGAGTTCCTAGGTTCAAATCCCACTACCGACAGTTCCCATTTTGAATTTACTCCTCGACTCCTCATATTGACGGCTGGTTACTGCACAGCATACCCAGTAAGTGGCGTGATGTTATTTACATCATTTAAAATAAAAAATCTGCAATGATTTTCTTAAAATATATATCTCGATAGTAACAACAAAATTCTTGACCTTCTCTATGCCGCAATATGTATCTAAGTGCTAATTTAAATAAAATATTACATTTTTAACAATACATATTGCGAAAACAATAATATTGCCCGATAAATACACCATTTAAAAACTTCACACAAGGACAAACAATTTGATAAAACTTTTTAGTTTATTTCGCGAATATTCAATTGGTTGTTTTTGCAAATAAATACAAAAATTCCTAATACGTCAATATCTGTTTAATATTGAATCATTATTACTAAGTTGTCATATCGGCACATTTGCAAGTTTCATTTTTAGATGTTTGTTGACATAAACAACTCGAGCAATAAATAAATTTTACTCCGATATGTATTATTTGTATTTGCTGTTTATTTCGTTTTTATTGAGTAATTTCACCTGAATTAATACTATTTACAATCACAAAAACATATGAAAGTAGTTTATCACGACCTTAAATATTTTTTACTACACACGCTATTGTTTTTCAAATTTCGGCCTTCGAACAACATAATTTAAAATTGTAGTATGAATTTATTAAATTATTAAAATTATGAACGCGGAACAAAATGTATCTCTGTTTTCTATTGGAAATTACTTATCGAATAAACAAAAAAAATGTTATTAATTAATAAAAATATATGGCAGAAAAATATATTAAAGCGAAAATTATGTTATTTGTCAATATTTTAATGTATTAAAAAAACAAAAAAATATTAAATAATACGTATGATAAAAAATTTAATTAGGATATATATCCTTCAAACTGGAACAAAATTTAATTTATTTGAATGTTATCCATGCTTATCGACACAAAGTTATAATAATTAGTGATATTAATTAATTATTTTGTTTGTTTTCCGTCACACTAAATTTGCAGATAATATTTTTTTTATTATTTATCAAACAGATATATTTGTTTTTATATTTTCTATTACTTCCTATTTTACAAGCTTAAATTTATTGGGTAGTAAGACGTATTTACATGAATTATTATAGTTCACAATATTATTATATTTATTCTTACAGAAAGACTTATTTATGATATAAGTGTTAAAAGTGACATTTTATGAGTAAATGGGGAAGTTTGTGAAATGAGGCGAAGCCGAGTGAAACAACCCCACGAATGAAATAAGTCACTTTTAACACGAATATCATACAAATTTTTTTCTACGATCTTCCTAGTGTATTAGTAAATGTTATAAAATGTAGAATGATATTTTGACAAATAGGGTTTTATTTGTTGATTTATTGATACAAATTATTAGCAACTTGTTAAAAGTAACAATAAAATCACTTTTAATACGTTGCTAGTTTACTTTTTACACTAGTGTCACAAAGCAACCGTTAAAATGGCCACTTCTAACAACGATCGTAGATAATAGTTATTTGTATACCAAGGCCGCGAAATCACTCTTTAGCGTACCGAGAGAAAAATTGTCGCCGAGGACGCTTGCGGCCGAGACAGGACAATCTCGAGGACGATAAAGAATTTCGCGGACAAGGTGTACACACTATTTTTTATGCAACCATAAAAAATATGTATTTAAAAATTTTATTAATTTTAAACAATTTTATTACAAATAGAAAGTTGGCATTTAATGTGTCAAAATGATTGTTTTGTACCTTATTTCCCGGCCGTTGTTATGGTAGCGGCCGCAAAATAGTGTATAAAACAATCATTTTGGATTTCGCGGCCGTTACCATAACAACAGCCGCGAAATTCAACTTCGCGGTCTGTATTGCGGCTGCGAAATGCTTATTTCGCGTCCGGTTGCACAAAAATATTTTTATTTCACGATCGGGAGAGAAACTTGGTTTCTATGATACTAAAATCATGACAGAAACTGCTAATTTCATATCTACGAGAGATTTGTGCACTTTCTCTCCCGTCGTGAGGGAAAGTGCTCAAATAATGTGAAGCAGGAGCCGTAGGCGAGGGTTACATTACAACAAGGAAAAAATACACTTCTCTATTGCGGTGTATATACTATTTTGTACGTCCCCCATATTCATGATAGATTTTATGAAATTCTAAATTATTTGAATTGTAATACAATTTATGATAATTACCTTTGATAATATACAAGTATTCTACTAGCAAAATTTATTTGTTTTTTGTTCAAATTATAATGGAAATATCGTTAATATTATTTATCTTTCATGTTATAGTGTCGTATATCTAAATAGCTATCTACAAAAAAAAAAACTAAGAATTTATGTTGCCATTTTTAAATAAACTAAAATATATCGTCTTTTACCCATTATGGGTGTGGCACTCTGATTACCCAGATACCGGTAAGTGATATACTTTTACAAACAAAATGTGGTTATTAGCCGTCAATCCACAACCCCGAAAGATGTTAGTAGAGGGGGAATCACAGGGGTATATTTAAAATTTCAACTGTCAGCTGTGAGATTCGAACTGAGGATCTAACGATCCACAGTCCGATGCGTCACAACGAAGCTATTACTCGTCTGACCCACAGCAAATTCTGTATTTTTTGAGAGTTTTCATATAAATTTTTAGCTTAAAATATTAAGAAATGAAAGAGTTACAGTATTTTTTGTAAACTTTAATTTTTTAAAGATCAATTTTTTTAACCTAGTCAAAGACATCAACAATTATAAAATTTTGCATAAATCATTTCTATGGGATCTTAAGTATATCTCAGAATGTTTTTAGACCAATCTATCCAGTCCTTGCAGAATGGTAGACGATCAAAAAAAATTTGGGTTAGGTTGATCCAGAATGTTCTCCGTGTTTGAAAAAAATAGGTGTATTATCGAAGAGTTAAATAAAAAATACTCTTATTTAAAATTGTACTGGTAGTATTATTTTATAAACCGCAAAGGTAGTGTCGCCCTCTTCGTGGAACAATTCCGTCCTCTAGGAATCAATAGCTACACTACACAATACAGCGTGTTGTATTTTTGGTTCGCTTACTCGATTCAAATACACTACTTCAAATCTTTACGAAATGATATATGGAATACAAAAAATAGTAATTCCACTTTACATCGCAGACTAATTGCTCTCTATTCTGCAGCAGGGCATTAGGAAAACGCGATTTTCTGATTTCACATTTTCTATTCCTGGAGATGAGATTCATTTCCAACGTGATCGGAAATTGCGCGAGTCTTAATTCTCCGTTTGCAATAGTTAAAAACCAACTCAACAGATGAGAAAATCTGAAAATGAGATAGTTAGAAGATGAGAGGAGGTAACGACGGCAAATTACGAAAACGGAATATTTTTATCTCGTACAACCTAGGAAGGAATTGAATTATTTGAAAAATTATATATTTATTGGAATTATTTTCTTATTTGATTTTATTAAGTTTTAATTATATTATTTATCCAATCTAAAAATTTCTTTGCCGTTCGAGAAATAGAATACTAAAAATACAAATTATAAATAAAATAAATATATCATCACGCCTTTTACCCATTGTGGGTGTGGCACTCTGCTTACGCAGATCTCGGTAAGTGATATATTTTTGTTTATGAATTGCGGTTACCAGCCGTCAAATCATAACCCCCAAAGATGTTAGTGGAGGGGGAACCACAGGGGTAAATTTAAATTGGCAACTGTCAGCTGTGGGATTCGAACTGAGGATCTCACGATCCACATCCCCATTTAAAAAAAAAATACAAATTTATTTCTAGATTAGATTTCCGCAAAAACTATTATCGCACAGGCAGTTGTAGGGCTGCGGTTAGAACGCTGGCATCATAAACGAAAGTACGGATTATTCTACAAAATTATAAACGTACATATTATGGGAAATTTGAGAATCAAATAAATGCTTTTCAACAAATCTTAGAAAAAATTATAATCCAATTTTACTAATGCTTGATTTACTCTTAAATATTGGGCTTCCAAAATTAAAATACGCTAACCAGTGGTAGAAAGCTAAACTAACCATAAGGTACATACATTTCACTGTATTTTGAAATTAATTGTTATTTTTTAAAAAGTAATAGCAATAGTAGTTATTTTAAGAATATTCCAATGTAAGTATAACATTTGTTTAAGTCGTATTTTAAAAATAATATGTAAAAAAAAGGTTCATTGTATTTGTAGATTAAGGTTAAGATTGAATTTTCTCCAAAAAAAAAACCTATAAAAACAGGAAAATTTGCAGCGTGCCAATAAAAGCAAACTACCAATACTAATGCAAGCATTCGACATCATAAGATATCATATAAAATGTATTTGACATGTACCTTTTGGGAATTGTGATGAACGCCATCTCTTTCTCTCTTTCCAAGATTGGGAGTGTATAGGAAATTGAAAAATAATTTTTATTTATAATCGGTTAGTAATATGTCAATTCCGGACTTTAGAAAAGTTGGAAAGTCAATTATTCCTATCTTTTATTTTCCAACCGGTCGAAAAGTTGCCACTTTCCAATGGATTACTAACTGATTGTGAATAATATAGGATTTTCTGTAGAAGCAAAATTTCTGTGGTTTTTTCTGTCACTTGCCGCAGTTCAAGTGGAATACAATCCATTCATTTACTTTCAGAATCAGTTATTTTGGTTTTCCCTAATTATATTTTTAAATAATCAAGAGATCGAAAATTTATTGACAAATAACATTAAAATTGAAGTTATTATTTATAAATAAATCTCATACCGTAAAGTCCAAAATGGCTAATTGACATCATAATAATATAATTCATCATTCGGAAATTTTTAGTTTAATACCAAACTCGAAAGTATTCTGAGAACTATTATGAAACAATAGACGAGAAGCTCAAAAGAAATTTTTGATATTTAAGAGCAGATATCCTCTGCTAGACCTTTAATTTGACAGCAAACTCGATAACTAACTAATGCAAAAAAACAATTGACCAAACTTCTAAATAATATTTTTTTATATTTAAACTTACGTTTCTCAGACCTTTAATTTAATACCAAACTCAGTATAATTAAATTTTCTTGAACGAAAAAACAATTAACAATCGTTCAAAATTAATTTTTGACACATGAGTTCAAGTCTCTTTCCTGAGACCTTAATATTTATTGTCAAAACTGGAAGAAAACTACAAATAATATTACTTACATTGTTTATTTTAAACATTTCATATTTGAAATGCACTAAATATGTTGATATGTTCAGTTTACTTCCGGTATTGTGTTTATGACCAAAATCTAATCAGTTGCCATGAAATTTATAATAATATAAAGTTTTGTTACTCCAACTTTGTTGAGTTATTCAACAAAAGGGTACACATCTTTCCATCCACACAACACACACAGATCTTCGTGAAAATATAGTAATTTTTTTACATGTTCTCCCCGTTCACCTTTTTTTTCTATGAAACTTTATCTAAATTGAAGACTATCTACACTTTTAAAAAGTCTTAATTGTTGTTCATTAAGCCACCATGATTTTTTTTTAAATGCTGTGACGTCATTATAGAGGTGTTGGCGGATTTAAAACAGTAAAGATTTAAATAATTTTAGTCACATAAATGTTCTATTTTATTGTAATAATAATAATAAAATAAGTAGAAATAGTTATTTACTTTACAAGTAGGCAAAATAAGGAATTACCCACGAGAGAAATTTTAGCTCACGAAGCCAAAGGCAGAGTGAGATAATTTTATCGAGTGGGTAATTCCACTTTGCCCACGTGTGAAGTATAACGTTTTATCCAACATTTCTTAATAAATGAAAAATTTATTAAAGAAATATTATTTGACAGTGACATATGCTTTAAATTTTTAAATTAAAATGTCAATCGAAGTAGTTACCAAGGTGTTGTGTGTTATTATTATTGTTATAAATAAAAAAATACTCACTAGTGGCTTTCCTAAATATTATACCCACTAGTGGATAATCTATTACCTTGCTTGTATAAAATCGCCTTAGTTATAGAGCATGTATTGAAAGGTGTGGGTAAAAATATATTACTACAATTATTTACAATCTGTAAAGTTAAAGATCCAGCAAAACCTCTACAATGACGTCACACCATTTTAAAAAAATCATTGTGGCTTAATGAATAACAATTAAGACTTTATTGAAGTGTAAATAGTCTTCAATTCAAATAAAGTTTCATATAAAATAAATTTAAAAAATGGTGAAAGATCCCATTCCCGGATTAAAATTGAAGAATAATATGTTGTTGGGTAATTTAATAAATAAATATAAATTTACGTGACTATTTCTCTTCAAAAGGATATTACTTTTGTAAGTATTTAATTGAAAAATGCAGCTAATTTCTTTTATAATTCGATTCTTCTCTCTGTGACTATTCGAGCGCCGGTGCCTTGACAGTTGCAGCCATGCATTTTTAGTTGTTTCTCAGCTTGATTTTTACTTTCATCAAGGCAGCGTTGACCGCCCCCTTCCCCTCTCCGGCGCCCGCTGTCGCCACCAAACGTCAACGCGAAAGTCAATTAACACGCCTGAATCTAATTAACTCGGTAATGAAGTATTTTTGCGACGTGAAAACTTGCAGATTTGCTGGTAATAATCACATAAAAACAATATCCTTTCTCGCGAGGAAGTGAGCTCGGCTAATTGAATTGTTCGCACGTTCTTTCCCTGCAAGAGAAGGGGGAGGGCGGGTCTTTGAGACGGGAGCGGTAAACGTTTGCATTCGCGAATCAAATATGAAAATAAATGTTAAGCAATGTGTGTGCGTGAATTGTTGACTGAAAACGTCACATACGCCATCAGAGTGTGGATGAACTACGATCACAGTGGCGGGATCAAATTATTTTTGGGAGGGGGCACTACATACATTTGCGTTTATTATTTACATAATGACATATTTTTTTGCCTAAAATACATATGATTATCCCTCGATAATTTTAATAAATAAATTTCCCTCTGTTCAGACCGACTTAATTATTAAAAATTGTAATTACCGCTTACGTTAGCAAACTTCAAATTACCGATTTAAAACATGAATTATAATTATAATTACCAGTTAGGAAAAATGCTATTGAAATATTATTGAAATAAGTAGGAACCATTTTAATGTTTTTTTGTTATGTAGTTACACATAAAATAGTACTTGTTGTATTAATTCTCCAGGTATAAAATTAAAATGTTGCGTACAAAGGGTTTCAATACATTGCTCTTTTAGCTATTTCATACTTTACAATAAAAGTGTAATTACGAAAGTTGTTCAGAATTTTAAAATGAGTGCAATTGGGTTACCTAAATATAAATTAATATTTCTCTTAAATTTAAATTAAATTGTCAAGCATTTATCAATTTTGTTTAATTTTCCTTTGCTGTGTTATAATTTTTTAATAAATATTAATATTTTTTTAAAAGTACGAACATCTTTTGTATTTATACTTTCGTTGTAAAGTGAATAAGTACAAAAATACAACAATATTAAAAATAATTAAAGATATTTTCTCAAATGTCTTGTAAATGATACCATACAATTGGCGAAGCAAGCTTATCACTTCGTTCCTCTCGTCGAAGCAAGCTCGTCACTTCGTTCCTCGCTTATATGTCTGTATATTCGCTAAGCAAGCTCGTCACTTCATTCCGCGTTTCCATGTCAAATTATTGGCAAAGCAAGCTCATCACTTGGTGTCTCGCTTCCATGTCAGTACATTGGAGAAGAAAGCTCGTCACTTCGTTCCTCGCTTTTTCAATTCTACATTCTACAAAATTTATATGTAAAACTTATTTAAAAATATTCAATCGTGGTAAATCCTTGAATCCTTTTCTAAAAATATTTCATATCTCGTAATTTTCGATTTTGTTAAAAATGTGGTAAGTTCTATGCTAGTCTGACAGAGTGACATACAAAAGAAAGAACATGCTATCTCTATCCCACTATTTGTAAATGGCAAGTTTAGAGTTTACAAGTTTCTTAATTAGTACTTGCTAATTGCTAATCGTATTTGATCGTTGGTAGCCCCGAACACAGCTTTTCCTTAAAAATGGGGAAAAATTCGTAGAACAAATATAACTATCTCGTGGTCAAATGTTTCTAATATATTTTGTAAAATAAACTTTTATTACATTCGTATATTGAGCACTAAATTGTTAAAATACAACACACAACATATTTACATATTATCTAATGAAATAAATACTGAAATTCATGCCCGTTCAACTAAAAATGTCAAATTAGTTCACTGTTTCGCCACAGGGTATATTATACTTGGTGGCGCTGTAAAATTAGTTTGGAATTTCGATATGTTCCAAAGTAGTACAAGTACAAATAAATTTAATCTTTGATTGATTATAATTATAACTGACACTGAAATTTAATACTTATAATATTTTGATTTGTTAATCTCATAAGCTTATTTAGAAATTAGCATATTTTTTCGCAAATATTTAATTGACATATCATTATTGTGACAGTTCCAAGAATTATTTTTATGATCATATCAAGTATTTTTTTTTTTATTATGCATGACAACTTCATAGATATTTAAGAACATATTTGAAAGTACGAGTTTACAATCGCTCTTATAATAGTGGTACAATTTTGTTGAATAGAACTTACTAATGTTATTTGCTTTTTTCAGGATCATCAGGAGGACATTTTTTACGCAGCTGCACTTGGTAAGTTCTTCAATATTATGTTACAATTATTCGGCTGTTAAATATATCCTGCTACTATTTATAAAACAGTCACTACCTATTTATTAAAAAATGTATCCGTCAATTTAATTTATAAATTGTTGAAATATAAAGTGACCAAAGTTTATTTAATCTCTGGGTTACCGAAATTACACTCTATATTTTTTTAATACTAATTTCTTTTGACACAATGGCTAACAGATATCGCTGTTGTGAGATTGCTAATCAAATAATTCTCTTTTAAAATGATTAAAGAGTTTTATATTTCTCAGTGTGTACGAAGAAAATTTTTAGAGAAACATTCTGAACATAAGAAAAGCAATAAATTTATCACATTTTATGTACATTTATGTGTTCTTCTGATAACAGCCGAAATTTTAATAAAATTCATCTTTTACTTTGCGAAAACAACAGCGAGTATTTTTACCTACTTAAGAAGAAATGGTATTAGCGATGCTATTCACAAGAAAGGTTTCATATTTTGCTACGGAATTTATTCCATTCTATACCAAATGCTATTGACAGCTTTAGAAATACATTTACTCTGAAACTTTTTTATCTTCAAGAAAGTTTCTTATAGAAACTTCTTTTCAAATAACATACGGATAAGATATATAATTATCGAATTATTTATGTCTTTTACTTTATTATAAATCAAGTATTTATTGAGATACAAAAACCTGATAGGGTTTCAACTTCCGATTGATGCATTACTACCAAAATATAATCAACGTGTAACTGGAAATTTTTAGTATCAAATTAAAAAGTGATATTTTAAATACCTATATCATCACACCTTTTAATTATATTAATTTATAATGATTGCTTTTCTTGGTGAAATATTTTTACTTTGTAGGTGTTGAATTTTGCATATAATCCTGTACTTTTTATACTCCTGTAAATTCGGAAATAACGTTTAACACTTTTGAAAACGATCAAAATCGGTTAAAACGACAACATAAAAATGACAACTGACTACACTGTCAACTGTCAGATGGCCGTAGCTTGGTGATCCACATATTGGTTTTTAATATAAATACGAAACATTGATTTTTCTACGACCGAACAGAAAATATACATTTCCAACTTTCAGTTGAAAGGAGAAAATTGACGTTTGCCGCTTGGAAGCGGCAATAAAATTTTTGCAAATTTAATTTCTCTAGTAGAATAGAAAAATGGACAGTTGTTATGGAAAATTTTAATTTTCAAAGAAAACAGTACATGATAGTAGGTAATATTTAACAAGAGTATCTTTTAATAACAGCAAGTTTACTATTAATGACAAGTTAGTTTGAACAAGGAATATTCCTTCTCATACCTATTCTTCGACTTTTCAGGTTATAGATTTAATATTACATTCTTCGCAGCTTCTTTGATTCCATTTCATATTCGTCACTATGCATCATTTTATGATGTTTCACAAAATTTTAACGTCATAATTGAATTGAAAAATTAATATCTGTCATGCGATTCAAACAAATGACAGAAGAAACAGTATCCATCACCTTGGAAACAGCTTAACATGGCTAACTGTAAAATGGATCGGAATAAAAGTTCAAACAGAAAATAGCAAATATAATATTTTCATCCAGTTTTTTTTTCTCATTATTGAATCCGTCGTAGAAAAAATAGTGTGTTTCTCGAGCAGAAAGTGTCCTTGCGCTTATGCATTGTTGCTGGTCTACTACTACTTTCTGCTCTAGATACACAAATAACTATTTTGGTTGATTGGCTGAGAAAAATGAATTATGAATCTATAATTCACTGTCGCGAATAATTACTACTATAATTAATCGTAAAAATTTATGACGATATGTTTACAAAGGAGTAGAAAAAATTAGTTGATAATAATAATTGTTATATTTTGGTGTTGAGTTGGTGTTCCCTGTGGCACGTCACTGGTGCCGGACGCCCGCGCGTCGCAAGACAAGGACAGCAGCAGGGCCGGAGGGCGCGCAAGAGAGACAGACACACCGTAACTGTATTACGTACTTTCATTCCGGACGCTTTGTTCGCAACGCACCCCTGTTGTATACAAATGATGTCATAAACGAGTGATTCGAGTTTGTCAAACAGCGCGATGTGTGTGTGCCTTTTGTCCGCGCCCCCGCCCGCTACGACCCTCGCGTAATGATTTTTTGAATGCAATTAGAGACTTGGTCCGCTCAGATACGCGGAGGTTCCAGTTATATTTCGGTTGAACGCAGATCAGCTACATTTTCCGGGGCAATAATTTTCCCATCATTGACAGAGTTGCGAATCTGTGCATCCCGATGCGTTTGCTGATGTTTCATTCGATGCAATTCGATAAATGCAACTGGGACACTGCGCTCCGGTTTTACGAACATTCGAAATGAAATTTAGTCTTTGTTTTACTGTTTACCCAGTCGCTATCTGCTCCGAAAAATATTTCCAATTTGCTTGACATTAGCTGTATTCTTTTTGGTCAAAATCTCAGTCTCAGCTCACTTCAGATAAACTCAGTAAAGTGTTGTTCTTTTTGTTACAACTGAACTGAGTCAAACTGAGAGAACTCACTACTCGCGAAATAAACTCAAAATGATCTACGCAATTCAGTTCGATGGAAGGGGTAATGTTTGGTTTGTGTTGTCTGGAAAACAGTCATATTTATTAGGTTATGTGCAAATTGCTACAATAACCAAAATTTGTCGATCTATTTCATTGATATATTAAATGTGTAAACTTATAGTAAAATATTTTCAGTGTCATCAATTTTAATAGCATAAGTGTATATATTCTTCTTCAAACCCACCTTTCTATACATAAAATGCTGTTCTTTTTGGATGCATTTCAGCTCAACTCATCTCAGATCATCTCAACTCACTTGTCAACTGAGTTGAGCTAAAACTTTCCAAAAAGAATACAGCTATTGACGCGAAAACAAACATTATGGACCACTAGGATTTTACGATTCACAATCGCTCTGCTAAAAGTTAACTAGTCTGTTACTAAATTAAAACTCATCTCCCCTTCATTTCTCACTGTGCAGTGCATCAAATAACAACCCTTAAAGATGTTTATGATGCAGTATTTTTAGATACCATTCTTAAAGCTGCGTTCGTAGTTACCCCATTGTCAATTACGATTAGCAATAATTAGATTAAACGGTTGCACTTTGATTTATGGCCAGAGTTCACACCAATTAAAAAATCTGATGCAGACAATACATAACCTCCTGTTTAAACAATACAAGATAGAAGAAAAGTTTTAATTAATAGTTATTTATAGAGAGCGGATTATGTGCACGAAAAAGCTGAATTACATGCGCATATATATGCACTGATTTTTTGGGAAATATGCACTATGCACAAGTATGACGATATATGCAGCAAAATATGCAAAACATAATCATAAATTATTAGATAAAAAGTATAAATGAATGCATTATGAATTTTATTGCACAATACAGTCTTAATCCTGATTCACAATTAACAAATATACTACTAATATACAAATAAACTAAGTCTAGAAACTTGATATTATAAGTTTATGACATATTTACATAATTACAATTACAAATTTTTCAAAATTTTCTATAAAAAAAAAAGTGAAACAAGTAAAAGATCTATCCAGCTGAGAATTCTCGGTCTTATATTCATTGTACCCACTTTTACCAGCATTCCTACCGTTACCGTTTCTATGATTTCTCTAGAAATATTCCAGTTTATTGGTTATTGTATTTGTTTATTATATTGTTTATTGCTTTTTCCATTGCATTCTTGCATCCAATATTTGGGAATTATCAATGTGCATTACCAGAAATTTCAAAATGTTTATCACTAGACAAGGTCTTAAAAAATTAATTTTATTTAATGATATGCAAAAATTAATATATATATATATGCGCTTTGCATATAATCCGGTCTCTAGTTAGTTATGAATCAAGGCACTGAAGTTTTAGTTTTTATCACGAATATGTAATTTATTATTATTATATGTAATAAACCATTTGAGTGATAAAAAGGAACTTCAGTGCCGCGGTACATATTAAATTTTATTTGAAATAAAAAATTAGAACTAAATTAAAAAATTATTTTATGGGTTAAGTTTATATAGATATTTATTAGTTTAAGTCAAACTCAGTATTGCCAACCATTGAAGTTATCGTAAAGAACACTCAAAATTATGACTAATGACGATTTTGTCGTTCTTTTCTGCCGATTTCAAATAAGAATTATAGTTGATATTATTTTACATCTTTTTTATTATAACAAAATTTGCTCATCTCATTTGTTTACTGAGAGATATTATGAAAATACCATATAGGTCAAACTATCACCTACGTTGTAATGAAAATATTAAAATCATATTCTAGGGACCCTAAATCTATTAAAAACTCACTACCAAAAAATTTTATCAGTCATAATATATCCCTTACATAAGATGTACAGGAAATAATTAAGGCGTTCATTTATATGTACTAATTGAGAAGTTTTCGAAATGCAAACTGCAAACTTTACATTTACAATTAGTGAGGTGAAATATCATGCTATTTTTTTAGTCCATAAACGAAAAATATCTTAGCACCTATTCGTAAATTTAGCAAAAAAGAAAAATGAAATGAATACTGGACAAGAGACGATGACAGACAATACAATGCAGAATATGAAAATATATGTCTTTCGATTTTGATATAGATAATAAATCACTTTAGAAGAGACTGTACAGAAGACCTACAAAATGACAAATCTACACATGATAATGTATAAATTTGAATGGGAAACTACCAAATTACGCCCCCCCCCTAAAAGTAGTTTCTTCCTACATGTTTGAATCCTCAAACAAGTGAAAAGTGGCATATTGAACATTTCTTGTTATCTATAAGTCGATCAGTACAATTTTAACCAAACCAAATCCAAACATTATGATCAATTTGCACCGATCAGTGCACCTAACCACATTATGCTGATACATAGGGTCCTGAACCCAGCATATAGGGTTGGTTGCCTTCCTCTTCACAAATCACAGATTCCTCTCACCCCTCTCAAGGTAAGTCTTCACTCCTCCGAGTATTTCCATCACAATGCTCGCCTAGCAACGAGGCAACGCCAGGCCCGGATTTACAAGTGATTTTAACGGAGTTTCTAAGCATTAATAATTTAGGCCTTCTACAGAAGATGTATAAAATACAAGAATACTTACATGTTCTTAAATACTACATTGACATCTGTTAGCAATAATGGTTTGGTTCGAAATTTCTGGAATTAGGGTTAGCCAAGTGTTTATAAAACCAATGTATTTTGTCTTCAGTACACAGTCAGCAGCAGCACTTTTTTGCCGCTAAATGTAGAGTTTTATTCTTTATTCATGTACTAACTTAGTCCCCTGTTTTTTCTTTTTGTATTTTGGTTCCTTTTTTCCCCCCACCACATACCTGTAAGGAAGGTTGTAGGAATCATGCTAAAAATTCGGTAGTGAGTTTTAGAGTCCATGGAATATAATTTTAATAGTTTCCCGATTATGTCTTTCTGTCTGTGTGGATCTCTGGAGTTACGGTTTCTCAGAAACTACTAAACTGAAAATTGTATATATTTTATATTTATCAATTATTGTACCCTCTTGGGAAGAGCTGATTAGTTTT
Source organism: Poecilus cupreus (assembly GCA_963942605.1). Classification (NCBI taxonomy): domain Eukaryota; kingdom Metazoa; phylum Arthropoda; class Insecta; order Coleoptera; family Carabidae; genus Poecilus; species Poecilus cupreus. The sequence continues at coordinate 4,637,333 of OZ012726.1, read as the reverse complement.
TGGTGATAAACCAATAACCGGAAGTGGTAGTTTACTTGGTCCTTTCAAGTTATTTTGAAATACCTCAGTTAATTATGATTTAATGCCAATTATTTTTATTAGAATTATATTCAAAATATTATTGTTGTTTAAAACGTTTTTCTCTTACTGTCACCATTTCCGAATTACAATTCTGTTGATATTTTCATTTAAATCTGTTAAGCTGTGCTTCTAGAAAAAACAAAACAATGCTTCAAAAATGTAATTTGTATTTATAAAACTAAATTTTTTGAAGGGATGGGCGTTTCTTAATAGTGTTGGTCCATTTTCCTGCATTGTTTGATAAGAAATCTATGGCGGGAGGTATTATGGTGCGCACAACAGTTTATTTAATTCCTCTTCATTTATTCTTAAAAATTTCATCCGCACCAGGTGGCGCCACCAACTCAGTTGCCTTTGCTCTATGTTATTCTTTTGTCGATTTCGTTCCAGTTCTTCTATTATGATTGTGTTTCTTATTTTAGCTGACATAGTTTTTCTTTTGACTCATCTCTAGTATTTATTTTCTAGTGCTAGTATTTTACTTTTCGTTTTAATTGATATTAACTAATTATTATAGTTATAATGTTTCTTCAAGTGTCCACAGCTGTATCTTACAATTTTTGTTTTAAATTGTAGATTACTCGACTGGATAGGTAAAGAAAAGATGAAAAGTTATTTACTTTACAAGTGGGCAAAGTAAATAATTACCCACGAGAGAAATTTTAGCTCACGAAGCCGAAGGCTGAGTGAGATAATTTTATCGAGTGGGTAATTCCACTTTGCCCACGTGTGAAGTATAACGTTTTATCCAACACTTCTTAATAAATGAAAAATGTATTAAAGAAATATTATTTGACAGTGACATATGCTTTAAATTTTTAAATTAAAATGCCAATCTAAATAGTTACCAAGGTGTTGTGTGTTATTATTATTGTTATAAATAAAAAAATACTCACTAGTAGCTTTCCTCAAAATTATACCCACTAGTGCATAATCTGTTACTTTGCTTGTTTAAAATCGCCATAGTTATAGAGCATTTATTGAGAGGTGTTGGATAAAAGTAATTTTGTAAGTGTGAAGATCTGTCTTTTACATTTACATCCCAGTTCTTCTTCTATATCTTTTTCTTATTTTATCTAGCATCGTTTCCCTTTTGACTCATTTCAAGTATTGTTTATATTTTATTTATTATGGTTATACTGTTTCTTCAAGTGCCTACAACTGAATCTTCAAGTTTTATAAAAAAAATATGGATTACTCAACTGAATAGGCAAATGAAAGGTGAAAAGCAATAGAATTCTGTTGGATCCAAGCCTGCATCATCTCGGATCATTAGAGTGGATTACTCTCCAGCTTTGTGCGAGGTGTGCCGTGTCACACGCAAACATAGCCCCATACAAAGACTGGTATTGTGGCGGGAAGAATGGCGGACGAGTCGTCGCAACAGCACCCGGCACAAAGCACACAGATACCACAGAAGAGTGCACGAGACAATGATAGCGCTAGCTGTGCAGAGGTGACGATTAGCAGCGGGGTGCCCACCGGTGATCTGATTATGAGATGGGTGATTTCTCAATAACGAGACCTTGTGGACGGCCCATGAGAATGGGGCTGGTTTGGAACGTGAGGTTACATCCAATTATACTGTTTTTAACAGTGATAACTGTAACGAAATATTCTGGAATGAAATAATTCAACATTTACCTTTGGTCATCTATTTACTTGTATTTTTAAGTATGAATGAATCAAAATATGATGTGGCAATCAGATAATCTTCCGCCAAATAGGCTACTCTTCAAATTGCTTAATTTTTAGGACATACTAAAGAAGGATAAACTAGCTTAATTAAAATTATCTCGGCTGCAAGAACAACAAAAAGAAATGAACAGGAAGACCAATGAAGATAAGAGTTCACTGTAGGAAAATTATTGGGTGGATATAAAAAAAAAACAGAAAAAGAGCCAATGCGAAGTAAAAACGCCAAAATTTTATGAAAGAAACGAATATAGAAACAATAAGATATTTAGATCAGAATTTGGTGAAAGAAATTATACCTACATTTATAAATTTACATATTATCTTTAATTTACATTCTTATGTGGTAATTTTTTTTATTTATACTCGTGTACTATAATAGTATATTGTACAACGAGCACAGAATGGCCCTTATTTCCCACGTTTATGAAAATTTTAGCATGAGCTGAAGACGAATGCTGCAAATCATACGAGTATGAAATGGACATTCCATGCGAGTCGTTTCTACGACCACGATATTATTTCCTAATTAATTCAATTTTAATAATAAATTTGTCCTGCTTTCAACGTTCTAATATTTGATAATTAAGTGTCTTAGCAATGACACCTGTATTAAAACGAACTGTCAAGTATTGAAATACTTACAAAACAAATTCATTTCGCACGATGCTTGCAATGTACCTCATATCCCTAACAATAACAACTTTACAATAAGTGGTCGTAGAAAGTAGTATATTGTACAAAAAGCATGAAATGGTACTCATTTCCTACGAGTATAAAAGCTTGTAGTATGAGCCGAAAGCGATATTATTTCCTAATTAATTTAATTTTAATAATAATTCTAAATAAGTGTCCTGGCAATTGTACCTGTACTGAAATGATCTGACCTATATTGAAATGCTCACGAAACAAATTCATTTCGCACGACGGGCCTCATATTCCTAGCAACAACAAACATACAATGAACAGATTTCTGTGGTCTAAATAAGTACTCTCAAAACAAATTCATTTCGCACGATGCATGCAATATACATCATATCCCTAAGTGATAGAAAAACTATTAATATGTACAAATATTTAATTTATTTGGATGCACTCTCTTCATCTGGTCAGTGTTTCAATAGTATAGGTTTATAATTTCTTAGGTTTTCTGAACATTCTCTTCTTCAGTAATTTATTGCTTCAAAGTTTCTCCCACATATTCCGGATTGTCGGTCACCGTTTCTTTTCCAATAATTATTTCTTTTTCCTTCATTATCTATTCTAAATATTCCAATTATTTTCAAATTTTTATTTTCTTTTCTCATATAAAATAGAGTTGCGATATAGTGAACAAATTAACTAATGCAATTAATTAAAAATTGGCAAATTACAAACACAAACATTTCTTAAACTATTACCAGAATTATTTTCCATCTTCATTTTATCTTTAGTTTAAGTATGTTGACAAGTACATTTGCATTAACATCACACGTTGCATTTTATTTGGAACAGTTTTGAATTCACTTGGTATCTAAGTAATACATTAATGACAGAAAAGTAAATATTGCATTTTAACTGAAATCCACGGTAATTATAGATCATTTAAATTTAGTTCAGAAATTCCAAAATTCATCTCAGCAGAACCAGCAACACACAAATCCTCCAGTAGCAAACTCTCCATCATATCACTCTACAACAAGCACAAACAATCCAGGTATTCTCCATTCGTCCATTGCTCCATACCATAAGCCTACTCCACGCTGTGCCTTAGCATTGTACGCGTTGAAATGTTTCTGTAAACAAGCCCTTGGACAAAAGCCCTCTTGAAATTATACATTCCTACAGCCACGCGGAAACCGTAAGAAAAGATACTGTTTGTGAAAACCGCCAATCCTGGCGCTACCGCGATTTAGGAAGATAAGTCTACAGTTTGGTTTTTTCTCTGTTGAGGGAAGAATGGTGTTAAACATAATTACCGGCTAATATTTTGCTAGAGTAGAATAGCAGCATGGATACTTTGTTTGGGTTGTGGGAGATTTAGAGTTTATGAGAAAGAGAGTGACAATGTGAACAGCAGGCGAGAGACCGTAAGATGTCTTTATTGTAACGCGCGATGGTCGAGATGGTGTTATTCCGGTTGTTTGATCTCTTTTCGATATTAATCAAGTACTAAAACGAGTAAGAACTTTGCTTCGGAATTATCAACTGCTTATTTATTGAAGCTTAACCCTCCTAAATTGATATGCAGAAAAAATATTTGGAATTGAAATGACAGAAAATTTAGAAGGTCCATGATTATTTAGATATAATTCAACATATTGTTGTTCTAATTTTTTTTTTACTGAATATTATAAGGATTTTTAGAATGCTTCCGATAGACTTTTAGGAACAATGTAATTAGTTTGAATTACTTTACATTTTGAGTAATTAATTAGTTATGTGGATCAAGATATTCTTCCTTCATTATCCTTTCTTCTAAATTTACCCTTGTAGTACCCTAACATTCTTGGGGGTTGTAATTTAGCAAAAATATAGACGCAAAAATACACACGACACACGACCAATGATGATATATTTCATTTTATTTATTGCTTTGCTTATTATAAAGAAGTAAAAAAATATTTATTTTGAAATCTCCTGAATCTATTTTGATTATTTTCTCAATGCCGTTTATCTGTTCATATGTGTAATAACCGGAAAGTTCTATAAAATAATCCGACATTTTTCTAAGATTCTCATATATACCGGGTGTCTATTTTTTATAGTACTTAGGAAATACAATGTTAAAAGTTTCCTTAGGCGATAGTTCGTTCCTTATGAATGGCAAAACAAAAGTGTAAATAAAAAAATATTCAAAATGTGAGATATTTCTGTCATGAGATAGACATAAAAGAAAATATATAATTTTTAGCTATTTCCAGAGTACCTTGGCAAATAAAATATAAAAATAGTCGTATTGTTTGAGTTTGATTCATGACATTTGTTTTGGTTTACTTACTTAAATAATTTCTAAATTGTAAATGTATCCATGATTACTGAGAAATAATTAAAATAAGTCAACTATGCCAAATATCGACATACAATACGACTGTTCAAATTGCATGTTTTGTTTACCATCATAGCACTCTGGAAATAGCTAAAAAATTATAAATTTTCTTTAGGTTTATTTCATGATAGAAATGTAGAAAATGTTTGCAAAACAAAAAATGTTAAATGTATCACCTACTAAACAAAATTATTTCAGCTGTATAATAGTGAAAAAATTTCTTGACTGGCAATTAGGGTAAAAGAAGAAAACTGCTGGACAAAATTACAATTATTGCAAAATTTTTAAATGTACGTAAAACACATTAGAATTATACTTACGTGAGTAGTCAAAGATTGAAAAATATAATTAACATGGAAAATTTTAGACAAAGCAAGTTAAAATAACGACGCTGCATCATTTTATTTTCACTTTCCCATACTTATATTCTAGTAGAACTTGAACGGGAATAGTATATTCTACAACAAGTAATGGGATGGCACATATTCCACGCGAGCAAAAAGTTTGTAGTCCTAGCCGAAGGTTTTGCGAGTGTGGGATATGCCATTCCGTTACATGTAGTAGATTATACTTTCTAAAACAAGATTTTGGAAATTATTCAAAAAATACAAATATAAACCTGTTGAAAACGTCAAACTCAAAAATCAAATTAAAACAAACAGACGTAACCACAGTAACCGAATCAAGATACTTCATATATCGCAGCTCTGATTCGTCGAAAATATTCCATACGCGGCGTATGGAATGTTAGTGATTCCATAAAAAATTTTAGTTGTAGAATGCGAAGTTTCTAAAACTGTGTTATAGAAAGATATTTTTAGATTGAATAAATAATACAATTAAAAACTTAATCAAATCAAACAAGAAAATAAATCCAATAAATATAACAAAATTTTTATTGAATCTAGCGTAAATGTAACTGTGATTACTATTTTATTTACTTATAATCTGCAGTTTGTTTCTAAAGTGAACCGGATTTCGATAGAGTTTTAACTGCACACATTTGTAAAGGGCCAGCACTTAGATCTAATCGCATCTCAGTCGTTAAATGCGCTGAAGCTGATGTTATAGATAACCCTAACAGATTAAAGCAATGAAAGGGTGGTTACATGCTGCCCGGCCATTTGGCGTTCGCGCGGTGTCACAGGTAAGCATAGAGCACAACCGACCCATCAAATCCTAAAATTGGCGGCTTGAGAGATTACAAACCCTTTGGCAGCGCAGATGTATCTCGCGAAATCCCATTTTCTCGAGCGCCGATAATCAATAACTGCACGCGGACCCACACACGTCCCCTGCGTTTCCCGCTGCCCAGATTCGCCGAAAACACAAATAAAATTTAATTGCTTTTCATGCGCGCGCTTTCACGCTGTCCGAACGTTAATTGAAAACAAGTGAGAACCGTTCCGCGACGCTGCTTTGTTTCGGCACGGGACTGCGGTCGACGCTCAATCATTGGCCAGACCATAATTTGATCTGCCGCACACTCACACACCCGCACTTTCACACACACGGTGCTATGGTGCGATGCTGGGGCTGGACATGTCTTCTCACTTCGGACATTCTCATCTCGGCCATCGATAACATTCATCGGGCACTTATCAAATTCTTTCTTATATATCTCCTGCCATTTCCAATTCGGACGCTCTACGCTGTAGTAATCTGCATTCATCTTTTAGTATAATTTGTGATATGGAAATATTGCTGTCCTATAATAATAAAATGAGAATAATTTAAATTACATTACTGTAAGATTGAATGTAGTTGAAGTTTTGATTAGATTTCGCGAAAGAGGAAGTTAATTTTTGCATCCTTTCTATTTGAAAAAAAAAAAAATCAAAAAATTAAACCGACGAAAAAGGAACATGCGAAAAATATAAAAAAATTTTTAGTCTTAATAACTAATCTCTTACCTAAACTAATGTAACTAATTTTGAGTCAGCATTCGTTGATTGTTTGGCATCGACTCAAAATCAGTTACTTTTCGCTTTTCAGTTTCTTTTTTCCTAGGTTAAATTTTTTTCTACTATCACTACTGAAAATTACATTTTCTCCACACTAAACAAAGCTTGAAAATTGTATATTCCGCACAGTCGTGTGGGCAAGTATTCCACACGGGTGTGACCAACTTAATACTGTATGATAGTAACATGTCAAGTATATTCAATGTTGATATCGCAAAGAAAATACAATATAATTTTTTAAATTTTTATATTACAATCTATAGGTTTATAGTTTGTAATACTGTGCACATCTGCGCTTGCACCGCTTTCATGCTGTAATCATAAACGTCAAATAGTTTGAGTTTGAGATGTCATTTCTAGTTTTTGAAAAGTATGAATTATTATTATCAAATCTTGACAATATTGTGATCGTAGAAAAAGTATAGTGTGCAACTCGTGCAGAATTACCTATTTCATGCTCGTGTGATTTCAGCACTCGAGTTCGTCTCTTGCTGAAACTCTCACAACTAGTGTGAAATAGATAACTTTCTGTACTTGTTGCACAATATGCTATTGTTGAATAGTTTTTATTATTTTTTGTGGCTATCTATTTTTCTACCTTTAGGGGAGAAATATTTTTTAAATATTGAAATGGAACCAAAATATATTCTATTAAAAAAAAAGAATAATCGAAATCGGATAACCCAGTACAAAGTTTTGCGTGGTAGAATCGGTTAACAATCAATCAACCCTTATTTTCCTACTCTTTTTCTTTCAAATTTAAATGAGACTTACTTCGAGGTATACCCTATCCAATTATAGAAGAATTACGAAAATTGGACTACTCTGTAAAAAGTTATGCGTGGCCATTCATAAAAAAATACACGACAACTTTAGACGGTACGGAGTATTGAGTACAAACATACTCGTATAACTAAAATATATGCTATTTCCTATATTAATAAAAGTACTCTTAGGTGATACGCTGTTTGACTTTTCTGACAAAAGAAAGAAAGAGCATGTTATCTTCATCCTCCTAATTGGAAGTGGTAACTTTGGAATTTGCAAGCCTCTCAATAGGTACTTACCATTAACTCCTAAAATTTGTAGGTGTAAACGCTAGCGTTAGTCAAAACGCAACTGTTAATTCTAATTGATTATTGGAGAGCCTATCTAAACTACAGGCAATATATTACACATCGTGTTACAGACGAGAGATCAGCGAATATTTTGATGTCAAATACTTATTAGTCATTAATGCCGAAGTCGGGACTAGGAGATGCAAACATAATTATATGAATGTAAGAGATTATTGTAATAAGTTATTCGTGGTCGAGCTGGGCCTGACTGAAATATAAATTGACGTCACTCCACTTCAGGGTAGAAAAGAGGAAATCACTTCTTTTTTCGCTATTGAATTTTTATGTCATGAATATAATTACAATATACCAACAATACATCCAATTTGTCAATCGTGAACTAAAAATCAATGGTCTATAAACACGGCAGTATTGTTTGAAGCAAGATTTTTTGTCGGTTGTAATAATGTAACAGATGTAAAGGGTGAAACACTAGTTTTAAACCAGTAATAGTTTCCTGCTGCGAAGCATTAGCTCGCGGTAAACTCTCCACAGTCTGCCGTTTTCAACCTTTTCACCGCGAAAGATGACAATACTAAACCTACTTTTATTTAAATTTTAGTTGGAATTTTAACCTATTCCGAAGAGAATTTATGAATCGGGATTAAATATTTGTTCTACCAGTTTAGTAGTGTTATTAATGTTTTGAAAATTTTATTTCTTATAAAATGATTAGGTTCAATTGAAAAAAATAGTTATTTTGATTATAAATTTTATTTATCTTCTTTTTCCTGCTTTGAAAAAAATAAATAAATTGTTCATAAAAAGAATGAAAAAGAATTCGTTTTAATTTTAAACAAAACGTTTTTATTTAAAACGATATCTTTTTGAATTAAAACTACTCCTATTCAAACTACTTTGTCCCCATAATGAGTCTCAGTTGAATACTTTGATATGTTCCTTCGAAACTAAATTAATTTTCATACAAGAATATCTATTACACCTATAAAAGTTTTCAATGGCAACGAAATCGGATTGGCACTACTCAAATCAAGCTTTCTCTTCATTTAAGAGGAATCTGTTTGTTTCAAATAAAATTTTTTATCAGTGTAAACTTCTATTTCCGGCTTTGCAATTATTACCAAAATCAACTCAGTTCTCCTCATTATCAATGAACTTATAATTATGTCGTTCGTCAGTTAGTTACAGAACATACAGGCTCATATCTACCCATCCATCCACACAGACATCATTTTAAAAATTATCAAAACGGGTTCTGGATACCCCAAAACATGTATTACTATGTAAATCTCACAATTTTTTTTTTAATTGCTTTTGCTTCAACTGATTAAAAACTCCCCTAGCATCATTCGCATTATTCTTTCAAAAGTTTGATAAAACTAACACGATTAATGTGTATCAAATTCGCAGTATTGTTAACACAGCCTCTAAAAGTCAGGTTGATTATGCAGTGATTGTGTTGTCAGAGACAAAATAATAATCATCAGACATGTAAACAGGAGCGATTCAATTTCCTTTGACGTTTGACAGTGGCTGACGCTGAGCGGTGTGGTAATTAGTCAGCACAGGTTGCCCCCTTCGCCCTGCCCACACCGCCGCTTAGTTAACCGTGAACAACACACCTGGTTTAGTTCCGTACCCCTCACCCCTGATATTAGATTGAGCTCATGGATTCACCACACACTAAGTATGGAGGTACCTCTTGTAATTTGGATACGATCAAGGAAACAATACATTGAATATAATTGACTTGATAGAGCTACTATAAAGTTGAATTTGTGTTACAAAATATAGAAAAATGTTTCAAATATTGTAGCCAATATTATTGTACATATGAATATAATTTTTTTTTTACTAAACCATGCTGAAGAAATCTTACAGGCCTACAAAAAAACTACAGACGTCTTTTCTTATTAAAATAAGAAATAATATAAATTTTCATACATTCATTTGATTTTAGTGGCGTTATCTCTTGCCTAGGTCGATTATTTTTCTATTTTTCAACCGCCCCTCGTATGAAATGAGTATTATTTCATACTTGAACAATATATCATTCTATATTTATCTTCATATACGAGTACAGTGTTATTTTCAATTGGATTCAGCAAAAATATCGCTGATAAAAAGGATAATAACAATTAGTCCTTATTGTTGACAGATGACATTTACCGTGTTACCATTGTTTTATTTAAATTAAATATTTTATTATTTCAAACATGCGTCATGGCTTATTATTCCTTTATTATTTTTTTGCAGTACCTGTACTGTAAGTTACCCATTAATAACAAAATATAAACACAGTAAGGGGAACTTTTATTGCATAATTGGTTTCCATGGTTACATCATTTACTTACCGTCCACGGTGGATGGTAAGTTAAACTTACCGTTCACGGTGGACGGTAAGTAAATATATATCATTCAACTTTTATTTTTTACCTCAATCTGACGGCTGTTAAATTTGATATCTATTTTTCCTTTTCTTATATGTACGCAGGTATTGCAAAAAATATCTTACCAATCTCGAAATGTAAGTGATTTTGAAAGTATCGAATATTTAGGAAATCTCGACCCTACGGGTCTCGATATTCCAAACTACATTCTCGACCTAAAAGCTATCACTTACAGTTCACGGTACGTAATATACTGTTATATTAAGGATAATTAATATGCTCACCATTTTATTTTTTATTAATGTTACATTTGGATTATTGTACATGATTGTAAAGCAAATTTGACGTACATTTAAAATTTATAAAAAATATGGTAGGTTCCATTTGAAATTTCAAAGTTAATATTATTTACCAGTAAACCGGAAATGATATCATAAAGGCAACGGCTTGGCAGGTAGCGTTAAAGCCGGATCACTCGATAATGTAAGTTAAGCAATGCTGCCCGCGGTTAGTAGTTGGATGGGTGACCGCTTTGCGAAAACCCATACCAGCGAATACTGCGTGCCGTTGTCACACCACCGAAATCAAGATTCTAAGGCGGCATGTAACTTCAGCAGTTGAGGCCGCTTAATAAAAAAAATAAGATAGCATATATATACATCTGATATCAATGAGCTTATGTGTGGTTGTATAAATCATGTTATGTGAAATAAATAACACCCTGTATATGATTCTCCATTTAACTTTTAATCCCAGTCGATCAAAAATCTTTCTCTTATATAAATGCGAAAATTCGACAATTACTTTAATTGGCACAGCCATTATTCTCTCCAGTATAAAAGCATCGGACACAAACCAAGGCTAAAAGATCAGCCTCCAGATAGTCACACGCAGATATAAGTTACTAACTGCTCTATTTGCGGCCAATAGCCACTAGGTGCAATTCGAGAAGCTTGTGTAGAACACGTGACCGAAATCGAACATCGGAACATCGGATAGTTGTTTTGTCCACTTTGTGAGACCGCAACGATACTGATCTTTGAGTGATTACAATGAGCGAAGCCTCACAATGAGAGTTTCTTCTAATTGTATGCGCCGTGGTAGAAATCGTTAGAATGTAAATGAAGAGGATATTGGAGCATGTTACTGCAGCTCAATGTATTTCTCAAGTTTCTATGTTTGCAACTTTGTTGGGATTAGCCTGGAATCTTATCTTATGCTAGGCGAATGGAATTGTAGTTTATTTCTTTTTATTTCTATCTCCTGGAGTACATAGTTTCGTAGTAATTAGATGCTCACTTTGAATCCCACAACCGACATTTATAATTTTATCTTTACCCCTATCGACTGTCGATAGTCTTCCATTAGCATTTTAGAGGAATGTGACTTGATGGTTGTTAACCGCTGGCAATATCACTTACTGGGATATCAACCAAAGGCATGAAGACATATTTATTTATTTTTTGCTCGATTGGTCTTTTTTTATCAACTCACAATGCCCGTTTCAAAGGCGGTGTGTTGTTTTTATCGGTTGCTATGTTATACAGAACGGTAAGTACTTTACTTTACTTGTTATGGTATATTACGTACCGTGAACTGTAAGTGATAGTTTTTAGGTCGAGAATGTAGTTTGGGATGTCGAGATCCGTGGGGTCAAGATTTCCTAAACATTCGAGACCTAAAAAATCACTTATAGTTCGAGGTTAGTAAGATATTTTTTGCAAAACTTGCGTAATTATAAGAAAAGGAAAAATATGTATCAAAATTAACAGCTGTCAGATTGAGGTTAAAAATAAAATTTGAATGATATATATTTACAGACCGTCCACCATGAACGGTAAGTTTCACTTACCATCCACCGTGGATGGTAAGTAAATGATGTAACCATGGAAACTAAATGTGCAATAAAAGTTCCACTTACTGTGTTTAAATTTTGTTATTAATGGGTAACTTTCAGTACAGGTATTGCAAAAACACCATTTACCCAAGCCGTCTATTGTGTTTGAAAATGAATCTTTACAAGTTACTAATTGACAGCTATATTGTAAAACTTTTACAAGTTAGTAAAAAAGGTAAACAATGCACGTTGTCACAGTAATGCTTACAAGGCTTATGCGAAATCATTTAAAATAATTTTTGACAGAATAGTTGTGTGTAACTGACAGGACTTGGTTATAATTTTAATTTGATTGAAATACACGCAAGGTAAAGGTAATCGGCTTGCCGGTCATTTCCTCCATTCGGCAGTAAAATGTTTTACCTTGCTTGTAATGTAAAATAATTTTAGGTATTCTTTCAAAGTTTTTACCGATTATAAATAAAAATTTTTTTGACAGATTTAGTGCAAATACATCATATTTTCTATGTTTATTTATCATGAGTGTTACTTTTAAATATGTGTATGTAAAGAAAAGAAAGTTGTTTAAAAATTGAGTTGAATTTTGCGTAAGTGGAAAAAGAGCGAAAGATTTTAATAAAAGCATGAGTTAGAAGATTGCGAATAATAATAAAATTTCCCAAAAAAATTCAAAATAAAGTAGATAATAATGACAATAAAATGACTTGGCGTCGTGTTATTTTTTCATCAGGCATTTTTTAGCCCAGCCAGGCGTGCCTAACGGATGGGATTATGATGGCTTACTCTTCGACGTCGGAAGAATTGGGACGCGAATCGATGCCAGGCGTCGCCTGCGCCCCCGCGCCTCTGCGCCTCTCCGTTCTCTCGCTCTCTTATACACGTTTTGAGTACCAAATGAAATTATTATCATTATTAACGATGATAACAATATTCCGTGCACAGTACAAATGACTTTTAAATTGAATTGTGCGCCCGGGGCAGTACGGTGCTTCAAAAATGGAGTATATAATGCGATTAGTTCGAAGATAGAGCGCCAGATGGGAACTCACGCAGCTTCTATAAAAATGCTTTTATTATATTTGTGCCGCTACACAATGGGGCCGTTTACGCCGACAAATTGACGCATTGTTACTTACAGCGTGCGCGTCGCGACGCTCAATGTTTGTTGCGCCCTCGATGTGGGGACAATTAGCGTAAAAACTCACAAAGATATTAATCAAGACGTATACACACGGGGTATACAACTCAATTTCGTCTCATTACGCCCTAATGAGGTTTGCATTTTACGGACAAATTCACGTAATCGTAAGTGATTTACGTATGTTTGTAATCGATTTATTCTTCGTTCTTCTATTCACTCATTTAATACGTAAAGAACTGTAATAAAGTATGCGACTAGCAATATAAATAATACGTATTATTTTCAAAAACTATTCACACACTGCTGTAGTGTTTCAATACTTGGAAAAGTCCAGATTAATCCCAAATCGAACCATTATAAGGTGTTCCATCCGATACGCCGGATTTAATTTTGAAATGAAACACAGTAAATAATTATTTAATTTGGAATTTTTCATTGATTTATAATGTAGACATGTTGACATTAATTATGGAATACGATGTTGGCCAAATGACCTCCTCGGCTGTGCTGACATACCCGGATTCTTTCGACAAAATTTTCAAAGCTTTTTTGTGAGGCAATTGGCTCAAATTCTGATATAATCTGATTTGGGCACCACAATACTTTCTTATACAAATAAAACCAACTGAACACGTATGACTTGTTCCTTGCGTATGACTATTTTGACATTTATTTTATATATAGATGTTAAACCTGTTTAATTTTGTTCTCAATATAGTCTTCAAAACTTTCTAACTAATAATACAAATATTACTTTTATAATATTTCACACGACACATATTTTTGATACTTCACAAATATTTGACACGTTTGACACATAGATATTATGTTTTAGTTTTTGTTCCCATTGTAACTAAGATTATAGAAATATATTCTTAAATATCATATATATATATATCATCACGCCTTTTACCCATTACGGGTGTGGCACTCTGCTTACGCAGATCTCGGTAAGTGATATATTTTTTCGTATGAAGTGCGGTTACCAGCCGTCAAATCATAGCCCCCAAGGATGTTAGTAAAAAATATGTAAATTAGTTTTTATCAAAATTAGAAGCATGAACAAAAAAAGTGCAAATAACATTTTATATTCCAAATACTTTTGCTAACTTTCATTTGAAACTTTTTCTCACAGCTGATTCTATTTTTGAAATAAATGGAATTTATTGTTTAGTATGTACAGTAAACTTCCTCTTCCGGTTTTTCAATTTCATTCAAAATGAACACAGCTCTTCATTTTTTCATGAAACTCATATATTTTAAGTTTCGTTTACATATCTTGTCTCGATCATGAGATATTGCACATACGGACATCCATCCATCCATCCATCCATCCATCCTCACACACAGACATCATTGAAAAAATTTATCTTAACGGATTCAGTGGACGTCAAAATATGTATTTCCGCAAAAATTTCGTCAGCGATTTTTTTCGTGATTCCAATACTTCCTTATACTTTGTATAAGAAAGTAAAAATGGAGGGAAATTAAATCCAGCATACCCAATCATCCTACAGGGACTTTGAAATTTTAAATGGGAATTTCCATTTTTTATTGTATATTCGGATAGTACGGCTAAAATTAAGTAGGTTTTGTATTAAACACTTTTTCCGATTCGCGATAAATGACGCTGTAATCAGAAAAATAATTGATGGTTTCCATTTAAGATTTCAAATTACTGGGGATGAGCGTTTTTGATAGTGGTGGTCCGTGTTCCTGCATTGTTTGATAAGAAATCTACAGTGGGAGGTATTGTGGTGCCCACAACAGTTTACTAAGTGATATTTAGGGAAATCTAGGTGTGTAAAATAATGCGGCTTGGCCCACTAATTGAATTGTTCCTAGTGATTTCCCATTCGGTTAATATGACGAAAGAGGCCGATCTAACGCAACATACACAAAACAGGCAACACTGAATTATGTATCAGGCAGCTTCTAGCTCAGATTGCCGTATTGGCAGTGTCGTGTGACACGCACGCATGCGTGCCACTGCGTGCCAGCCCTGTGCCATTGCCATGTCACTCGTGATGCGCCAGGAGTCGATAGAGTCATAGAGCACTGAATTCATTATCCAGCTAATGGGTGAAGTAGCTATAATATTAATTTGATGTGTGGAAATGGGGATTTGTCTAAATGGAAAACAATGTCATTAGATTTGATGTATTATCTTTAGTTTATTATTTATACGCTTATTTACTAATGAATATACGGTTGAATAAATTATGTTCAGAATAAATCACCAACCTATATTTTTATTTCAGAACTTGGCAATGCATGCGCAAAAATATCTGCTCTTATGTCACTCAGTATATCACTCAGTATATTGTACAATTAATTTCTAATATTTTACATACATTTCATTAAAAGAAATTATTTTTTCTTTAAACGTCATAAAAGTATGTTGTTATGTATTTGTATTCAAAAAGCAGAAGTTCAATTTTGTCGCCGCCGGCGTAAAAGTGTTTCCTTGGCAACACCTCTACTCCGGTGGCTGACAAAGCAAAGTATTATGAAAAACATAGTTGTAATTGAATAATTTGACAGTTAAAAATGAAACAAAGAAACAAAAATAACAAATCTGCATATTGTATTTTATTAATGATTTATAATTCTATTTTTTATGTTTGAAGAAATAATAGCATGTATTCTTCGAAGTAAATGCGAGTTTGAGTGCTTCGCATGTAAGGGTTCAACTTGCTTCGCTCAACGTACATTTACTCCTAATAACACAATAGACTATTATTGTTGTATGACGTAATTTTACTCTATCTACTTTACAACTTTGTAACTTCATCTTTATTTTTTAAAATTGTAAAGTAATTCACAATACTTTGATAGTTTTCTCTGAAGAAATAATCCCAAAGTTCCTGCATTTTGTAACAATTCTTCGATTGTCCCTGCAGGACGATTTCGCAAATTTTCTTTTTCATTCTATTCTATAAAGTTTCGATTGGAAACAAATCGGGGATGCTGGAAGGACATTCCAGCAACCCAATATTATTATTATTTTAATAATACACTTTTGAATTTTATTTAATCTTTTATAAAACAAAAAATGAAAATTTTGATAAGGACAAACTCACGTTAATTTAATCTCGTATATGTAAGGGACGCATCAAAAATTTCCCTAGAGTATGATTTCACTATTCTTACAATTACGTCAGCGTGTGTGTGTGTGTGTGTGACGATTTTTGAGTGGAGTGGAGTGCTACCAAAATATAATAAGCTCGTAATTTGAACATTCGTTTTCTAAATATGAAATTTCATTGAAAAATATTTCGGAACACTTAAACCAAAAAAAATCACGGTTACATCGTCGAATTCCAAATTCGTCCCCTTTTTGCGGTTTCACACTAATTTCCAAAACATTGTTACCAACTGTATATCGCCGGAAACATTTTTTACGTTTCCTCTGCCAAGAAAGAGCATCGCGGTTTCCTGAAACTCCTAAAAGCTTCAGAAATGAGTCAAGATAGCATCTTTGAAGCGTTTTAAGTTTTCTGTGATATTTTAAATCTCCGAATCTTTGAATTAAAGCTTATAGAACCTTGGACAGCTGGTACAGCGCAGTGGGATAATAGATGAGTTATCGTAGGTTGGATCTGGGCTCGTGTTCGTTTAGAGTGGGGATTTTTACCTGGGGTGACTAAAATAAACTAATAATATGAAGTAGATTATTGCTGTAGTCGCTACTAATAATAGACACTCTTGTTGTAAAATATATCAGAATAAGGTTTGGATATTGAATTATACAGTAAAGCTAATGAATTAAATATTTTCTTATTTGTTGTATTACTGCTTACACAAATATAATGATGGCAATATACAGTTTCTTTATCTTGTGGTGCGGTTCACGTCACTATCTTCTATCTCTATATCTTCTATATCAATAGTGGGAGAAAGTGAGAAAGCAGATAGTGACGTGAACCGCACTACAAGAAAAATAAAGTGTATATGTTTCGAGAACTCATTAATTCAATATGATAGTTTGGTGGTTGGAAGAGAAGGTTGAGCAATAAAACTTGATAATTTTAAGATTCATGACAATATAAAGAACTGATTAGATTTGCATGGAAGTTTACTGGACTAAACAATAAATTTAATTTATTTGAAATGTGGGATCAGCTGTCAAATATGTTTCAAATGAAGGATGTTAACTATAAATATTTGAAATAAAAAATATTGTGTACAAATTTCTATTATATACTGTACCACATTTACACTGGTTTCAATCCGGTAACTGGGGCTTTACAGCACGGTAATTTTTTTACATTACTATGGTTAAGCAAAGTTTTAATAGGATATCATTTTCAGCATTCATGTTAGAAAAATTATTTTAGAAATCTCAATAAATTAAAATTTATTACTATAATTATTTTTTTTTTTAATTTTTATTAAAACCAAGATGACCTGAATGTTTTTAAGGAAGAAAGGCAGCGATTTTTTGTCCAAAAATGCGATGCAGGTATGAAATAAACCGTTGTACATTTAATTAGTACCGTAAAAACTCATTTACCAGACTTTAAACGTAAATAATTGTACCTACTGTCATTAATGTATTCATGTTTAGGATAAAATGCAATATAGGTTGTCAATATTATATATTTATTTACTGATTCATAAACGTATAAGTTTTTCTTAAACTGTAACTATAATTGAGCCAAGTAACCATTAGAATTTTTTCTTAACATTATAAACATCTTTAAGTTATGATGTAATGTGGAACTGATGTCCATAGAAATTACAGAAAAGTAAATGTAGCATTTTAGCTGAAATTCACGGTAAACAGTAAAAAATTTATAGTCAAAATTGACAAAATTTAAACAAAATTTTTAGTCACAGACGATCCATCGTTAATTTTTGTTAATTTAACAAGCTTCAAGTTTGTTAGCAAGTAACAAATTATTTTTATGTACTTCGTAACAATATATATTTGTAATTATAGTAATTATTAACATTTATTTTTATGTGCTTTTGACTAAATATTTTAGTAATTACTAAAATATTGAAGCAAGAAGCAGAAAAACAAATCATAGTTAATAAAACAAATTAAGTTCATACAAAGGATATAAATTTTCTTTAACGATTTGAAATTGATAAATTAGCTAAATTTACTTGATATTATTAACGAAACTATTTGCTAAATTTTATATATGTAGCAAATACATAAAAACAACAAATTTTCTTATTAAAAATTCAGAATAAAAAAAAATTTAATTTAACAAATTATCATTTTTGTTCAAATTGTTAATTTAACGCAATATATTTGTCAATGTTAACCAAAAAATTTTAACAACCTCAAAATTTTTTACAGTGTATGTTCAATAATAAATTTAAATAATCACTGCTCTACATATTCATCGGTAGAATAATTGAATATATACTAAAAATAAATCATATCAATGAAAATATTTTCTTGATTAGAAATATGAATAAGAAATAAAATTATTACCACAACTAAATGTTTATTACAATTGATGAAATTACTACCATTTATTCATATAAAACATTAATGCTTTAATACATTTATCACATAAATAAATAAACAAAATTTATTTTATAATTGCACTTAATAACGTTCGAGCAATTTATCACACACAACCCAACTAATTTATTTCCGAAATAATTATTTTAATATCTCGCCCAATTTATATAATTTTCTTTCGTAAATAATAGCTTTAATACCATATTTCCCATATTTAGATTCAATTTCTTTATGATTAGTATAATAAGGCCACTTTCGACTAAGTACAGTCGACGTAGCACTAATTTTTCTCGCCAACAATAGGTCGCTGATATCAATGCATTCGCCGGAAATTCGTCCGTGCATTTGCCATTGATACTATGACTGCATTGTATTTCTACCCCTAAGTTTTTTTGCGCAAACCCAAGTGTGAAGGGTGTAATTTTCTCTTTGAAACTGTCGGTTTGCTACAAATAATTAAGAGAAACGACGACGCGTATTATGTTACAACAGAAACATTTGTAACTTTTAATAGGCACTGCTGGTGACGTCACGTGATCGTTGAGATTTTAAAGTGATTTATAATCCCTAATGGGTTTATTTTTTTATTTAGAATTTATTCACCGGAAAATTTGTTTTTGTCATTTATTTTTCTCACCTATTATTTTGCAATTATCCTATAATGAAGGATTTTTTACACTACTATTATCCTGTAATACTTTTTTTAATAATAATAAATAAACTAGAGAATAAATTTATCAGTGGAATATACAAAATATATCGCATCAAAATCATTGTTTAAAAGCTGTCATTTTTGATGCGATATAAATAAATAAATATATCATCACGCCTTTTACCCATTATGGGTGTGGCACTTTGCTGACGAAGATCCGGTTAGTGATATATTTTTGCGTATGAAATGCGGTTACCAACCGTCAAATCATAGCTCCCAAAGATGTTAGTGGAGGGGGAACCACAGGGGTAAATTTAAATTGGCAACAGTGGGATTCGAACTGAGGATCTCACGATCCATGACACGTTACCACGGAGCTATTTACCCCATTTGATATATTTAATTTATATCACTGATTAATTTATGTGCACAGTCTTATCCAAAAGTGGAAATAATATTTAACAAAGTATTGTTCAATTATTTGAAAATTCCTTTAAATTCACATACATAATAGTTAGTTAAAATCATTTTTAGTAATGTATTATTTAATTTTTATGTTAAATGTTTTATTTCAAGATTATTAATGTTAATTTCTTTATATTTTCTTTACTTGTTACTCACTTGTAAACACCACTTACCCAAGCCCTCTATCGCGTTTGAAAATAAATATTTACAAGTTACTAATTGACAGCTGCATTGTAAATATTTTACAAGTTAGTAAACAAGGTAAACAATGCACGTTGCCACAGTAATGCTTACAAGGCTTATACGAAATCATTTCAAATAATTTTTGACAGAACAGTTGTGTGTAACTGAAAGAATTTGGTTATAATTTTTATTTTGATTTACAAATGAGTAACAAGTAGAATGTTGTACAATAAACGCAAGGTAACTGTTTTTACTGCTTCAAGGAGGTGACAGGCTCGCCTAATCGGCTCGCCGGTCATTTCCTCCATTCAGCAGTAAAAACTGTTTTACCTTGCTTGTAATGTAAATAACTATATCAAGTTTATAAGCGGACTGTACGACAAAGATAGGTTTCCCACATATTGGCTGTCTCTTTCGGCTCGCATTTCAATGTTAGTAAGCGTTCCAGAATTACTATATTTCAATGGGTCTCAGAAGAAATTTATTGGTTTAGCTAATATAAAACCTATAATAAGATAAAAAATATTAACAAAGTTCGTTTTATTATGATAATGTTTCTTTATTCTTTTTTAAGTATCATTTATATGCAGTGCGATATATCTTACATATCCCACTCATTTCGGACAAGAAAAGACTTACATTACTGCAATAGATCGTTTTAAAAATATTTGGTTGCCGATCCTCACAAAAATCAATATTCCTTATTTCTCGAACGTCCACGTAATCTATTACACCAATCTTTCATTCGATATCCACTCATTTCTACTTTTCTTACAACATTCTTCTCAATCTCACACTTATTTTACATTTGCACATCTCATGGTAATTATCAGATAAAAACCTATAATTTATAATGTTTTCTGTCTATTCAACACAAAAATTATTTGCGGACGTTATAGTTACCTACTAAATAAAACGAACAGGATGTACAGGAATTTCAATGAATGCAAATTTGAGTCTGTAAAAATGTTTTACCTAAGTTTTTTAGCGAGTGAAAAAATTCTGGTTATTCCGGACCTGGGGGTTGTTCCTGTTTGCCAGTGCGTCTTATTATATTTTAGGTACAATAATTTCCACACAGCTTTGCTGATGGCCCGACTAAGCGTGAAATAGGGTTATTATTTAGTCCTTTTCAAGGAAACTTTTAATCACACCAGGAAAATTAAATCTAACGAACCGAACATTTTAACGTTTTCGTTAACTTGATGTTTTACTGTAGGAGCAATTTTTTTTTTCTAGTTATTTTTAATTAAAGGCAAATGACATTAATTATTTCTACAAGCAGTGTTTTGCTTTTAAAGAACTATATTATTTTCTGTTGAACAAATCGATATCAGTTTTCAGTTTAGAGGTATATGAATTTGTTTTCCGTTGATGAGTTTCTCATTTATAACTGTTTAGTCTGGGTGGATGGATGGATGGATGTGTTTCCGTATGAAATAACCCGTTATCAAAAAAAGTTAAAGTAACGAAACTTCATAATTATTAGTTTTATGACGTGCGCACAGTTGATTAAATTTTGATGGACACACAAAACAATTAATTCAATTTATTTCAAATATTGAATAAGCTTTAAAAATAAATCATCACATTTTTTGCCGAATTTGGGTGTGGCAGCTTTTTTCCAAATTACAGATTAAAGCAATAAAGTTTCGAACAAATATATATTGTTTACATTTTCATACCGTATATCTGCTTTCAATTTTTTTTTAACTTACACATGCTGTTCAACTGAAGTGTACCATCATTGATATTTCGAAAGAAATATAATGTCCCTACGCGGTTGGTTAAATTCCCAAACAATTTCCACACAAGACTATTATATTTTACAATTACAATACCAATGGTTCTCAAAATAAGGGATACAACTTTCTTATTTTATATGAAAACTTATATTATATATTTACAAAGGGTAGGTAAATAGCTCTATGGTAGGTCATTGGAATGTAAATCATAAGTCCGTAAGATCCTCAGTTCGAATCCCGCAGACGATGGATTCCAATTGAACTATTCTAATATATGGTTCCCTCACCACTAACATCTTTGAGGGTTATGATTTGACGGCTGGCAACCGCACATCATGTATACAAAATATATCATTTATCTAGATCTGCGAAAGCAGAGTGCCATACCCAATATAGGTAAAATGCTCGACAATGTATTTTTATTTTTATTTTTTATGCCGTCTCATATGTGGATGATTATGAATTTACGTGATCAGCACAAATGACCATACTCTTCAGTAGGATTCGAACCCACGATATCTAGTGTGTTGAGTGACTAGTGACAAAACCACTACGACACCGAGATTGGTTTTGCTTATTTTGTTTATTCACTTATTCGCACGTTCTTTTTTTCTGATTATAAAACTAAACAAAGCATATCCTGAACAGAGAAAAATGCAAGTTAAATTTACATGTATTTTATTTCTCTAACTAAAATAAGAAGAATGCTTGTGAATTGAATAGAAAACTACTGTAAAATCAACAATGCAAATACTATTGCAATTAACAGTATAAGCACGTAACAATAATTTACAACAACAAACAATAAACCAATGTTATCTTAAATAATACTAATATTAAATAGTTTTTTATTTAAAGCACTATTATTTCAGTCAGATATAAATAAAATATATAGAAATTTGTCTTGCATTTTTCTCATTTATTTTGTTGTATTGAAATAAGACATGTTTATATCGTTTTATTTAGAAAAAATACGAATCGAATAAGTTAATTTAAAAAAAAATAAATAAGTAGGAAATAGTTATTTATGGCATAAGTGTTAAAAGTGACATTTCATGAGTAAGTGGCGAAGTTTGTGAGACACAAAATTTTATCTACGAACTTCTTGGTGTATTAGTAAATCGTTGGCAACATGTTAAAAGTATAACAATGAATAATTTGTAACACGTTGCTATGTTACTTTTAACACTAGTGTCAGAAAGTGACAGTTTTAACTTGGTAAGCCATTTCAAGGGACACTTGTAATAACGGTCGTAGATAAAAATAATTTTTATCTTCCGTCACATTCTGTAAGGGAGGTAGGAATCATGCTAAAAATTGGGTAGTGAGTTTTCAGTGGATGAGCACGTTTTAGGGTCCCTAAAATACGATTTTAACAGTTTTGCCATGATGTTTGTGTGTGTGTTTGTGTGTCTGTCTGTCTGTCTATCTGTCTGTCTGTCAGTGTGTTAGTCAGTCAATCTGTGGATCTCTGGAGTTATGGTTTCTCACAAACTACTAAACTGAAAATTTTAATACTATGTATACATAAATTGTATCCCCTTTGGAAGAGATAATCAGTTTAGGCGATCCAATAATCGGAAGGGGTAGTTTACTTGAAACCCTATCAAGTTATTTTGAAATATCTCAATACATTGTGGTTTAATGAAAATTTTGATATTGGAATAATGTTTCAAATATTATTATCTACAATTTACAAATTACAACACGTTAAAGAAAAATTATATTTTGATATTTTCGTTTAAAGCTGCTAACTTATGCTTGAGAAAACAAAACAACCGTTGAAAAAATCATTTTTTGACATATGTCATAATTTTTTGAAGGAAGGGATGAGCTTTTCTTGATAGTGGTGGTCCGTGTTCCTACATTGTTCGATAAGAAATCTATGGCGGGAGGTATTGTGGTGCCCACAACAGATTTTTTTGTTATTGAATTAGTAATATTGGCTCACTTAAATTGAACATCCTATATATTTAATATAATGAAAGAATTTCGCTTTCAGAAATTTTTTAATAACAGAATAGGGTAATGCATGAATTTTTTCTTTTCTAGTTATACTTATAACCTTCTAAGGCAGTATATTCTTATTAAAGAATAATAAAATATTGTCTATGTTTCCGATAAATAAATCGATATCAATTTTCAATTTAGAGGTAAATAACAAGTAAATAAGTGTAGAGGTAATTCGAAAATGTATTTGTCATTCGTTGAAGAAACCTATTTGTCGATCTGCGTGCCATGGATAGAAAATTGAAATAACAATATCTAATTTATTATCGTAATTTCATATATCGAGGTTGGTAATTCTTCATAAATAATTCAAAGCAAAAAAAACTCCCGGGATAATGATAATGGCTTCTTTTCAATAAATTACAAACACCTATTTGATGCCAGCGCACCAATGAAAATGAATGACGCTTGATAAATTTATTTAATATAAATAATTTAATTTGTTTTGTGTTTGTTTCAGGAGCTCGAGTGGAACAGTGCAGCTAATGGTAAGTTAATAAGTTTAATTAAGTTTTAGTGCATGGAAACCATTACTTGACCGCAAGGCGACTGCGGCTTTACGAATAATTACCTAATTTATATTAGGTACTGCATTAGTCCAAAATAGAAATAGGGACTGCTAGATATTATTCTATACGTTCATAGATCCGACCAGTAATTTTTAAAATAGTCGTTTGATAGTTTTTAGCTGAATGGTTAGCCCTAGCATATCTGTCTCTTTTTTTACCTATTTATCAAAAATACAACTTTTTCCGAGTGCGAAAGGAATAATTAATTTTATCCCTCACATTTATTGGGAATATTATTTTTGAATGCCAAAAAAATAGAAGTAAATGAAATAAACCAAATGGAATTGTTATTTAAAGCCCTACACCCAGTGTATTTCTCATACTTGAAAGTCAAAGTATCTAAAAATATAGAACAGTATTATTGTAGACATTAATAGTTTCAATAAGTAATACTTAAAATAGCAGCTTCAAAGTTTTAGCTGAATAACTATTCAGCATATTTGCTTTTTTTCTAATTGTTTAACAAAAATTCAATTTTGCCCGAGTCCCAAAGGAAACTAACTATTTCAGAATAGGTAAATATCTTAATCTTACCATGCAATGTAATTGGGAATATTACTTTTGAGTGCCTAAGAAATAAAAGTAATTGTAATTTATTATTTTAAAAACCAAAGAAACTTATGTTGTTTTCACATTAAAAAGTTAAAATATGTAGAAATTTAGAATACGTTGTGTGTAATGAAATAAGTATTGAATACTTATAAACTGTGAATGTCAAGTTCAGTTTTTCTCCGCTCAATGATATTCTCTTGGGTTGCACTGTATGTAATAGAAATAAGGGATAAAATAGAGTAGATGACTGGATATGTAATGAAAGAAAAGGATGACTTTCTCACTAATTTAGAAGTATTCCACCTATAATAATATTTGCTTTTTAAAACTCTGAAAATCCTTATTTTATTTTATTTTATTGACGCATTTTGCAATATTAAAGTAAATAAAACACGGTTGTTCATGAAAAAGTTAAAAGACAATTCGTATTATTTAAGATATAAGGGAAGAAATAACCCTTATACGAGTATATACAATAAGCATCATTTTCTTTCAAATTCTTTTATAGAATAAAAATAGTTAAATTGTTGTACTGTTAGATAAAATAATATTCAAGAATCTAAAATAAATTTCCTGTCAACATTTTTATATCAACCTTACCTACATACTCGTATGTATACATATTCGCGAAAAAACCTAAATATATAGGTGGCAGGTTGATCGGTTGCAAAATGGCGGAGGAATAAAGAAAACAATTATCTTCCATAGGTTGTGCCAAGCAACAGCTTTTAATTAAATGTTATAGTGCGATATAATTGCTGTTGTTGTTGAATTAGAACATTCTTAGATAGAATTGTATTAATATTTAGTTATAATTTTTTAGAAATTATGGAGAAAGTCAAGTTTTCTATTGGGAATTTTTGTTATGGTACAATCCTAGTTTTCAAATATCTCTTTGTTGTAAATAATTGACGAACTGATATCAATTCATGTAAAAATAATTACTTATACCAAACTAATCGAGAAGATAATCAGTAACCAAAAAGTAATAGAAACAAACACATAAGTCTATTCTGTAACTTACTACCTGTTCAAAATTTTAACCAATATAAAAATATGTATTTGGATATTTTCTTTATTACTATAAGGCTTAAGTATTAGATTTAATGTTTTTAGATTGTTCGTGGCCTTAGAATATAATAATTTATTTTATCCAACATCTCTCAATAAATGCTCTATAGCTATGGCGATTTTAAACAAGGAAAGTAATAAATTACTCACTAGTGAGTATAATTTTCAAAAAGGCACTAGTGAGTTATTTTTTATTTATAACAATAATAATAACACACAACAGCTCGGTAATTACTTCGATTGACATTTTAAATTAGAAAATTTAAAACATATGTCACTGTCAAATAAATTTTGCATTTATTAAGAGGTGTTGGATAAAACGTTATACGTCAAGCGTGGGCAAAATGGAATGACCCACTCGATAAAATTATTACAATCAGCCGTCGGTTTGCTCACTTGTAAAGTAAATAACTATTATTCTGAATGCCGAAACTTCCACCTACGAATAAACTTCCGAATAAGTTATTCTTCGAATAAATAAAAAAATACTCATCAAAAAACGACAGCTAGAACAATAAGTATCATTTGAGTTATGATTTCCATGCGAAATTTTCATTTATTCGGTACTTATTCGTAGATGGAAATATCTGCCATTAATAAAATACATTGTAATAGAAAATTTTTAAATTTTTTTCGAAATAATGATAAAGCAATAAATGTTTTCCTTATTCCTCTAATTTATACTTTTGTCTCACGGTGTTTTTTCGCGAATTAAGTATCAATTTATTCCTAAAACATATAGTTAATATTGTTCGTTATCAAAATTTAGGATAGATTTAGTTAATTATTTAATTAGTAAAGTGTATATAAAAATAATTAGGAAATGAGTGTAGGGTGAAGTACGCCATGTCCAAATTTCCGCCCCTCGCGCAGCAAACCTGCGTCCCATCCATTCCTCCAACAATTGTGGACAGCACTAAGTACTTAACGTGTTGTTTTGAGTGATTTATCTCCTTGAAAACCATCATTACTAGCAACAGCTACAAATTAGCGTTGTTTGTACCTGGGAGGGGGTGCGCAGCATCCGACTCCATGTTGGCGCCATGATTGGCCTATCCACCCCTAAGCTCCACCCTTGGTGGCCAAGCTCCTCCTCGCCGACGGAGCGAAGCCGTCTGCGATCGCCGCGGTGGCAGTGTGTGTTTAGTGTTCATGCGGTAGCCTTGCCTAGTGGCCATGGATCGGGCGAACTGTGACGACACGGCGGGTCTACTTCAAGGGTACGGGTACGTGGGGGACAAGCCCACGAGGACGACGTCCAGTCCCAACCAGGGGCCCAGGCACACCATTGACCATATTCTGGGGCTTGCGAGGAGTCGGGAGGAAGTGACGGAGTGTCGGGCTGAGACTCCGGGCACCGGACCCGAATCCGCCGGTAAGTCACGCTCTTGTTCTTATTCCTACTATTTTTTTTATTATTTTTATTTAAGTCAAATGAAGTCGCATTTTAAACCAAATCTAATTAGCTCGACTTTACAGAACTGTAGTGTTTTTGATAGTCTGTTTTAGACCAATAACAGTGTAATGATAATACAGTGTTTTTATGTGGTATGAATGAGTTGGACGCATGAGAAACCTCGTAGAAAGCGCAGCGACACTGGGGCCCGAAAAGATAGGGTTGTTAGAATAAAGGTGAGCGCCAAGGGGCGCATTCGACGGCGGCCGTCTTGGGAAAACTAACCTAAAAACGAGTCAATGTGTATGAAATGGTTCAATTTGAAGGCAAAGCGCTATATAGACTAGAAAATTAGTTTTTTCCGAAGCCAACTTCAGATTTCGCGATATAGTTGAGTTTTACCCCTAAATTTACTATTTGGCAAAATAAATACCTAGGTAGTTATTAATTTAAAGTACTTAGTACGTACATTGAGGGCATAATATGACGGACGATAACCATACTTCATTAGATTTAAATGTCTACTATATAGATGTATTAGAAATTACTTTTCTATAACATTGTTTTGGAAACTACACATTCTACAACTAAAAACTGTATTGGAACAACTATCATTCCATATATGGAATTATTTTCGAGGAATCAGATCCGCATATTAGCGCGATATATGAAGTATGTTGATTCTGTTCCTATGGTTATTTTTGTGTGTTTTAATTTTATTCATTTGAGCTTGACGTTTCTTCAGTTTTATATTTATATCTCTTGTATAATTTCCAAAATCTTGTTATAGATAGTATAGTCTACAATATGTAACGGAATGGCATATCTCACAATCGCTAACCGTAGACCTCATCTTCGGCTTGGACTACAAACTTTTTGCTCGCGTGGAATATGTGCATTCCATTACTTGTTGTAGAATATACTAATATTTAACTGATAATCTCCAATCTCCTTAGTTACATGTCTGTCACGGCGACGATAAATGACAAACAGAATTATTATCTTGTTTTGGTCCGGTGTTAAGGA
This sequence comes from Poecilus cupreus, assembly GCA_963942605.1. NCBI lineage: Eukaryota > Metazoa > Arthropoda > Insecta > Coleoptera > Carabidae > Poecilus > Poecilus cupreus. Next base: position 4,608,943 of record OZ012726.1, on the reverse strand, counting down.
TATATTTTGTAATTGACAGCAAGTTGTAATTTTGTAATTTAAAATATCGTGCCTGTACAAATGTCCATTCTAATACATCAATGTATAGGTTAGTACACCCGATGTGTTGCTTTCAGTACATTTATAGTACGTTCTTGGTCTCAATCCGTTTTACAATAAATAATTATTCATTATATTCCCTGATTAAATATAAGCTCATGAAATGATTAATAATCGAAGAAATTGCTCGTGAAACCCAAGCAATACATTTAATTCGTCATTTGAACTCGTGAAATCTGCAGCGTCGATTCCACTCGAAAATATCACCTCTGACTAAAATTTTGTAGTAAATTGCTTCATGGCAAGACAACAAATTGTGGATCATAAAATCCTCAGTTCAATTTCTACACTTTTAACTTTACCTCTATGGTTTCTCTGCTCTAACATCTTTAGGAGGTAGTACCATGACAAATATGTATAACAAATACAGAAATCTGTGAAGGAGTGCCACAACCAAAATGGGTAAATGGCAAGGCGATATATTTTGTAATATCTATACATTACACTATTAATACATAGAATGCTTTACATAAAATTGGGTATTGTTAAATAGATTATACCAATACCATTTGAGTTTCAACTAAGATGCAATATTTACTTTTCTGTCATCAAAGTTCTACTACTACATATGTTGTCTATGTTAAATGAATTTGTCTTCATAATTTAAAGATGATCACTAATGAAGAAATAATTCGAATGATTACTTAGTACAATTGTTGTTATAGTTTGAGAAATAATCATAATATTGTACCTACATTTTTGGTCTAATTTAATTAGGGGCGCAACAATTTACATTAAAAAAATAGCATTGTATCCTCTATGTTACATATTTCAATTCAATACCCGATATAACTGTTGTTGTATCTCAGCAGAATCTCATGGTATCTTGTGTTTTAAATATTTCATATATAACTTCAGATAATTGGCCCAATTCTCTAACTCAGTTCTTAATTTTTAACCACTTGCTAAGATTTTAATCCAATGAAAATTCGTAACACTCAAGAAAAAATCAATCTGTCACTTTAACATTTGTTTCTATTTGCCAAAAATATTAGCAAGTGGGTAAAAGTTAACAACAGAGTTATTGAATTAGGCCGATTAAGAAGTTAATTTTCAGGTTTTAGACTTATTTGAAAACTATTTGGAATTATAGAATCCTTATATAGTGATACCATAGAGCACATATGAAATGAATAATAGTATAATTACCAGTTTATTTCTATCTATTTTGGTAGGTCTAATAGGTACTTGCTATCTATTCCACATGCGTGCTTGTTAATTTACGGAATTAATTAAATTAAATGTTGCTTGACAAGAGATAATGAACACTAAATTAGGGGTGAAACAAATGATTGATTTTTAGATTCTGCTTCATCTGAATGGTTAAAAATCTATTTACTTCAACCTATATGTTGGTTTCATGTACCAACACCGTATTAAATAAATAACTTAATTTAAAACAATAAATTCTGTATTATTTGTTATATGTAATAAATGGCGCCTCCACCATATTTCGTTACAAGTATTTTTTATTATTTTATTATTATTATGAAGTTGGAAAGCGGACTAACTACTCAGGTCATATGCCGCCTCATGAGTGGGTGATGATAATGAATTTTATGAACTACACAAACGAACATATAAATTAGTGGGATTCGATCCCACGACCTCTGGTGTACTAGGCTAGTGACATAGACACTACACCACCCAGACCGGCTTTTTAATTATTTTTTTTATCTAATTAAATAGAATAGCTCCTTGGTAACGCATCGAACTGTGTATCGTAATATCCTTAGTTCGAATCCCACAGTTGACAGTTGCTTTAAGTTTACTCCTATGGTTCTTCTTTCACTATCATCTTTGGGGGCTATGACGTGACGGCTGGTAACCGCACTTCATACGCAAAAATATATCACTTACCGAGATCTGCTATAGCAGAGTGCCACACAAATAATGGGTAAAATGCGTGATGATAATACTGCTTAATTTTTCAAAGTCAATGCCTATTTCTGTGACAATATTAATTATAAAAATATAATAATTCGCTGTCTGTAACAAGAAAATTAATTATTGAGCAATTATATTTTCATTAAACAAGATCAATTTTCTCATCTGGTTGAGCTGATAAATAATTAATTGCTTGATTTACTAATTAGTAAAAGACAATATTTATAAGCTATAACAATCACTCTATTCTAATTATTTCTTGTTCAATTATAACTTTGAATATTTAATAAATAAAGTATAACTCACGAAAGCAAACACGACACACAAATGCCAGCAAAAAATCTATATTACATTTCCAACTAGCAATTATAGTAAATAATAAAAATTCACAGCCGTTATAAACCGGGTAATTATTTAAAACATGTTTTGCGATAAAACCGCGCTCTAAAACAGCGCAGTTAATAACTCATATAATTATATCAATTATATGTGAGTATTATGCTCATTCACTATTATGAAAACGTTCTAATCAAGCAACCCTTGGAATCACGCGACGTTGTTTCTTAATTGCGTGTGGCGGTCACGCGTAACGGTTTTTCCGGGGCGCGAAGCGGGCGGAAGAGCTCCGGCGACCGGAGCGGGAAACGGCGATTTTGTCGCCTACAACCACCGGAATCGCCCTATGTAGTAAGATCCTTTATTTATTATTTAATTGATTTAAACAATTTATATTTTATTTGTGACGTGTTATTTTACTGCTATTTTACTAGTGCAACCTTAAAATATATACAGAGCGAATATGGCAAGGCTCGCTTCGCCTGCAACTGGATTTATGTCCCAATTAATTTAAATTGCACAAAATAGGCCTAAACTCCTTACAGATATTCTATGTTCATTTTTATAAACCTATATGCGTACAAACAAAATTCAATCAAATTTATTTCATGCTGTATCACATTTGCAGGTTTACCGTACTGGTTTCAGTCCGGTAAATAGGATTTTACTGTACGGTACTGTAGCGTAATTGGAATATTTTAATGAAAATTAGTTCACAATATCTTTTTTTATCGATCGGACGAAAACTGAATTCTTTCCGGTGTGTTTTCGAACCACAAAGTGTACTAATCCGGTATTTTAGTGTCGTTACTATGTTATGATAAATAAAAATACGGGAATATATTTTTTCTACGACTACTTAAAAATCTGCTCATTATGTTTGTTGTTGCTAGGGATATGAGGTATATTGCAAGCATCGTGCGAAATGAATTTGTTTTGTGAGTATTTCAATACAGGTCAGTTCAGAAAATAATAATAATAATGTTAGGACCAATAAAGTTAACAGAAAACGAATACAGAATAAAAATGAACGATGAAATGAAACAAGGGTTGGAAGTAGAAGACATAGAGAAAGGGATCAAGCAAAAAAGTCGGATGACTTGGACATATATGGAGAGCAGAAGAAAAAGTTGCAATTAAATCAGTTGTAGAAGGGAGACCATAAGGCAAAAGAAGACGAAGCAGACTCAGATCAACATGGCTAAAGGAAGTAGAAGAAGATTTAAAAGCACCAGGAATTAAAAACTGACAAAGTACCACAAAAAATAGAAAGAAGACAACTACAAGGTTTTAAAGGAAAAAAAAACGGAAATTGATTCTCTTCAACTAAAGGATCTTCAGGACAGCTTCATAAAAACATATTTTACTGACTTATATTCACAAGCAACCATAATAGTTATTTATGTATCTAGAACGAGAAGTGAACCTTTAAGGTACTAGCAAGTTGTTCGTTCGAGGTACATACAAAATTTTATTTCATACTGGGTACTAAAGTTGTTAAATTATAGAATTTATTAACAGAAATTATCAAAAATTCGTAGAAATATGAGTTGATATAAGTAGGCTAAATAACATTTCTATAGGAACAAGTATTTGTTTATAAATAAAGAATCAATTAAAAGTCAAATTTTACTTTAAAGACCTAGGACTTTAAAGTTTCACTTTTCGTACGATAAATAGTCCGAAAAATGTGACATAAGTAAGCAGTATGAAATAAAATACTTTACAGTTGTATCTAGTAGTTCTTTTGGTTAATAAATACAATTTTATTTCTCCGATAACCTCAATAATGATTTCTCGAAACGATGCCAAGTTCGTCAAACGAGAAACGTATGATTCTTCGACAACAAAGGGCTGTTGTGAACCGTGTACACTTGAGAATTTATTCTACCCTCTCAATTTGTACTGAACTGTTAACATCTTTTAACCCCATTGAAACTGAATGAATTTCGATTATCTGATCGCATGATTTTGTTGCGCACTAATATACCCTGTGAGTAAATATTTTATTGTTCACATTTTCGTTAGTACACTCCAAATTGTAACTGTAACGAAATTAGAATTTTGTTGTTTTGTATTTTTTTCAACAAGAGTCAGGTAATTTTATTTTCTAAACTTATGAAAATGTTATTTTGTCATTGCTAGTTTAAATATTTTAATATAAACTCTTTCTACTTAATATGTTGCCAAGCATGAACTAATTAAAGTTTAGACATAATATAAAATTAAACTTGTAATTATTTAAAACATTTCCAGCGGAGAAAAGTTGGTAACATTAATTAAAGAGTACGCGACTCCATTGAGAACAAAGTATTAATTATTTAAAAGATATAAAAGATAAGTATGCAAAGTGAAATTTGTCTGTTTGTAATTTAGAATAAATTATTTGATAGCTCAGATATAAATGTTGGTTTTATAAAATTTGTTACAAATTACAATACTTTTTTACAACCGTACTTTTTAGATATATTACTTGCCGAAATCTGTGAAAGCAGGGTGCCACACTGAATATAAAATGACGTAATGATATAATTATTTATTTAATTCTTAGATGTCTGTCTGTCTATCTGTCTATCTATAGTCAGTCTGTCAGTCTGTGTGGATCTCTGGAGTTACGGTTTCTCAAAAACTACTGAACTAAAAATTTTGTTATTTTGTATATATCAATTGTGTCCTCTTTGGAAGAGCTGATTAGTTTTTGGTGATAATCCAATAACCGGAAGTTGTAGTTTACTTGAAACCCTATCAAGTTATTTTGAAATATCTCAGTAAATTGTGGTTAAATGACAATTTTTGTTATAAGAATAATATTTCTAATATTATTATCTACAATTATTGTTTGAAACATGTTTCTTTTATTGTCTCCATTTACGTATTACAATACGTTAAAAATAATTATATTTTGACATTTTCGTTTAATAGCTATTAACATTCCTAGTGATGTTATGAGTATTATAACTGCCGCAGATGTCAGTTTGAAATCCGAGCTCGTAGAGCGAGGATTTTAAGACATCTAAGGCCTGTTATAACTCATAACATCCGTGGTTTGTTCAATAGTTTACCGGTTTCAGAATATGACGACGTTAGTGTCATTAATAAATATTATTTTATGAAATCCTTGTATGAATAACGTCTGTCATAATTTTAGAAAGTGATCAAGTAAGTCTGATTGTTTTTATTTCACACCATGGTTACACTTGTTTTCTATCATATTTATAAATAATATTTTTACTTAAACGTCAATGTGTTCATAATGGCTAAATAAAAAGTGGATTTTGGCGATGCTGATTGCCTGAAAATATTTGAAACGCAGCAGGTAAAGCTCTGAAAACCTTAATTCCGTGTGTATTAATAAATAGCGTTATATTATCATTTTGTTTTATTTTCATTTTCTTGACTATTTTGACAGGTCTGTAAGATAATATTACCCTACAGCATAGAGTTATGACATACTTACCCTGCCTACTTTTGTGCATGTAAACATAGGTTTAATCTCCTGAAACCGGTAAATATCTTAACTTGTGCTTTTTGATATAACAAAACAACGCTTGAGAAATGTCTATTTTTGACATGTGTCATAAGTGAAAACTAAATTTTTTGAAGGGATGAGCGTTTCTTGATAGTGGTGGTCTGTGTTCCTGCATCATTTGATAAGAAATCTATGGCGGGAGGTATTGTGGTGTCTACAACAGATTTTTTTTATTTTGAATTATAAGGACAAACACATAGGTATTTTACAAATTGAATATTTTTTGGGATTATAGAAACTGAATTTACACATGGGGAAAATTAGATGAAAATCGTGATGTTTCTTAGAAATCAGTGTAACGTTAGAGTTAATTCTTCTATAACCTCTTCTTTCTTGTTCCGCAGATTTTATTTTCCAGAAGACTTTCCAGGTTTTTCGGTTTTTCTATCTTAGCTTTTTAGAATATTGTCTCTCTGTTTTCTCTTGCTTTCTCAAATTGATCTTGCCATATTTTTACAGGTCTACCTCTTCCTTTTTTCCGTTGCCTGGCTTTGCAAACTAATTTAGCTGTTCTCTCTCTGCATTCTGTCTCTTCGTAGTAATTGTCCTTATTCTATGACTTCTTCTGTAGGTCTTACATTCACTTTGTTCTTTTCCTTCTATTCTTCAAAGGAACATCATTTCCACGTTTTATTGTGTTGTGTATTCTTTCTGTTATTGTCCACGATTCTCATCCAAATGTAAAAACTAGGATTGCTACTTTTATTACAAAAATAAGGTATAGTTCATTATATTATATTAACCTATTTCTAAGTGTGGAACTCTGCTTAAAGCAAACCTGCTATATGATATAATTTTAAATCGGGCGACGAATTATCTTGTGGAATGTATTTCTTATAGTCACTTCTATATAACTATAAAATATACGCCATTATATCCAAATGGTTTCGTGACGAAAAATAATAAAATTCTAATTTGCCCTAATTCGATTTACAACAGTTATAATCTATTAACCAATAAAAATAACAACTCAACATAACAACAAAATAAAAATAGAACGTCGAACAATTTACCGGTAAATTACGATATTTAACAACCGAAACAAAAGACGCTCACAGCTTAATTACGCCTGTCAGTGTTTAAAAGCATTAAACTAATTCGTTTATAATTTCCGTGTTGGAAATAGCTTATTTTTTTTTTTATCAATACAATACGAAACCTTTCGAGACGCCTAAATTTAGCTGTCAAATATATATGGCTCCTTTAAGTAATGCCACGAGTGCCGTAGAAATGGAGCATGATTGAAATATACGCTTACATTATTTAAGGTACTTTAATTATTTTTTCAGGAATACAATAATTTAGGTTTTGATTTTTATCTCCCGCCACATATCTGTAAGAGAGTTATAGAAATCATGCAAAAAATTCGATAGTGAGTTTTCAGTAGATGAGCACGTTTTAGGGTTCCTAGAATACGAGTTTAATAGTTCCGGGATAAGTCTGTGTGTGTATCTGTCTGGTTGTTTGTCTGTCTATCGGTCTGGGTGGATCTCTGTAGTTACGGTTTCTCAAAAACTACTAAACAGAAAATTTTGATATTTTGTGTACGTTAAATGCATTTGCTTGAGAAGAGCTGATTAGTTTTTGGTGTTAATCCAATAACCGGAGGTGGTACTTTACTTGTAGCCCTATTAAATTATTGTAAAATAATATTATAATAAGATTAATGTTTTAAATATTATTGTTTACAAATGTTTTTTCAAACATTACTGTCACCATTTACGAATTATAACAATGTTTTGACATTTTCGTTAAAATCTGCTAACCTGTGCTTTTTGGAAAAAACAAAACAAAAAACATTATTTGAACAGATGAGCGTTCCTTGATAGTGGTGGTCCGTATTCCTGCATTGTTTGATAAGAAATCTATGGCGGGAGGTATTGTGGTACCCACAACATTTTTTTTAATTGCTAAAATAAATTTTAATTTGTAACTTCTCAAAATGTTTGTGTATAACATAAGTTCAATAATCATTTAGTATCACACGTTTAAGGAACCCAATTTTATCAATGATGTATTTATTGAAAAAGAAAAATTAATTAATTTCAATTCAAAGTAGTAACAGGCCGGAATAATAAATAAACAGCGCGGGGAAATATTTCTAAAACTCACTAGTGTGGTAATGTAACTCATTACCTGTCTATAATGAGTGGGATATATCCCACGACAGTAGACAAATTTAATTTATTTCTAATTAACTGCATAAAATAGATTAAAATAGTTATTTGTCAAACTAGAGAGGAAAGCGCTTTTTTCCCACTCGAGTTCTAAGTTTGCCGCATGAGCGCAGCCAATGAGATAATTCGAGCGAGAGTGAAAAATGCGCTTTCTTGTGTTAGACACAACATATTTTACTTGGACCTAAAATACACTTTGATAACACAACTGACACGTTAATAGTTAGGTTACGAAGGCGATGTAGCAGTGTTGCCAATAAATCCAAATTAAAGTTGTTAGATTGTAATTTAAGATTAAAGATAATTTAAATTATGTATATGTATAAAATAAGAATTATCAATAAAATTAGGAATTTATGTATAATTCTTACAATATATTTTTTTTTTGTAAATAACAAACATATTGGCAAAATTTCTATATTTTCTTCACTAAAGAAAAATACCACATTTTTCTCACTATTTCGGGAGAAGAACGGTGGGGCTTCCAAAAATAATATATGTTAGGGGGGTTGGTATCCACTAGGGTAAGATTAAAATGGCAATTGTCTGCTGTGGGATTCAAACTCAGGATCTCATGGAATCAGAACAAGAAAGAACTGCAATTCTGAGTTAATGATTTCGTACTAAAACCTTTATCCACTTGAGAGTCAATTAAATTAAGAATCGCGGTTATGTAAAGATGTATCATTCAGGCATTGAAAATCAGTTCATACATTATTTCGCTTGCTGTTTGCATGATCCAGTCTCTATATTGATGTATATTTACTTGAGATTGGTGATCTCCATGTCTGTTTATTATTAAGTTGATACATATTCCATTGAGCCTTCATGTAGTAACGAAGAGAAAACCTACATCCAATTTACGAACAATACGTCTCTCATTGTAATCTGATTTCCAAACATAAACACATACACCTCCAACGAAATCCGTGGCATGCAACGCGAACATAACACAAACACAAGCACACCACCGTAACAATCACGTAAACGTAAGAATTATTGACATCGCGCTAATTTGACGTGCGTTCCGTAAGACAGGGAATTATGCCTGATAGGATTACAAGATTGACAAATAGGATCAAGAAAGATTAATTGAGTATTAGCGGCCTCGCGCCAGCCTGTCGCACAATCATATCGGCTGTCGCATTACCGACCGAGCGTTGGATGGATTACGGCTGCGCAGTGGCGTTAGCGTTCGAGTTTCCGGAATCTGCAAAATTGTGTTGGATTTTCGCCCAATTTATACCTTCTCCGAGGTGATTCCTAATTTGATCGCGCTGCGAATAACGAGCACAATGATCGCGAGGAAACGCTGAGAATTCACTCCGCGAAATTCAATTACTCTGATTTGTTATTGTTGCCAGACGATGTTGCTGTTGCTGAATTGCACTTGCTCTCTACTAGTACGCTATGTACTTCGTAGCACGTTGAGCTGTGGGTGATTATATATGTTAGTTTAATCAGGACTATCTTGCAAGAGGTAAATTTGGGGTTACGGGGTGAAATCTATTTTCATTATCATTCTAGTATATCTGGTTATTGCGTCATATTATTTCAAATATTCATTACTGAAATCGTATACTAATAACCCCAAAACAAAACCTTCTTGAATGTAACGGGAAGGTATAATAAGATCTAAGTATGAAAGTTGACGAAAATTTTTGTTAGCTATTTAAAAATACATTTGAGAAAGAGATAAAATAATAAATTAATATTTGAAAGAGTAGTATTAGATTTTTGTCAGCTATGTGGCAAATGAATCCACCAGAAAAATTAGACATAAGTTTACTAAAATGCTCATAAAATGCCGTTCGCTTTATATCTAGAACTATAGGGCAGAAAATTGGATGCGAATTTGATATGTATCCGGATACCCGGATTACGGATATCCGAATCTCTACGGATCCCAAATCAGAATCCGATATCAGAGTACCGGATTCTAACTAACTAACATTATGGAACCAAAATCGTCAATTAATTGACTAAATGGAGAACCGGACCTTACAATTATCCGGATACCCGGTTATCCTGGATATCCGGATTTTTGGGTTTTGGATATCTCTGATATTCGGATTTTTAACTAACCTCTTTGGTACCAGGATCTGCGAAAGCCTTTTTGGCGTAGCATTCTGCTTTTGCTGATCTATTTATGTGGGCGACAAATCACGAATTCGACAGAAAAGGTGGTACCTCCTTTCGTACGGTAAAATAGCAACTATTGCCTGTAGAATTCCAACAGATAATCTTACGATCAAACTAGAAAAATTGAGATTATCATATTTGCAACGAAAAATTGTTCCTAAACCGCAAAACTAATAATATAGATTGCAAAATTGTTGTCGTAATGCTAGGTAACAAATAAACGAATCCACTGTTAGAAACAGATTAAATCCACATTGGCAATGGTTGTGACGTTTCATGTGACGTAGTATAGCGATGACTGGAAACTTTTCGAGGAAGAATTCGTATTTCCGGTGTTTCTTCGTGCGGGCGTGAAATGGCCCCGAAACTCTAAAACAAACTAATCATTATCTTAAGTAAAATACGTTGTCAGCAAAATTTTATCAAGATATAAACCTAATTTAGCGTTTCATTCGTGCTGTTAGGCTACCGTCACTCATAATCATACTCTAAACTCTTATAAACTCGCTTTATACTTCGTATCTGATGTTGGTAAACATTAAATTGACGTAATCGTCTGGCTAGAGTTCTACTTCCGTGGATGTGAACGCTAAATCGGTTTCTGGGCTCGAACTGTATTATACTTTATTTTGTTTATCTTATCTTTAGCTAATTGTAAGTTATTCCGGACAAGGAAAGTTTTGTTGATGGAGTGGACGATATGTGTGTTTATCGTTTAATTTTAAATTATAATGAAATTTTGCTGAATACAAGGATTAATTAAAATTTGTTTTGTGAATAAACTCTAATTGAATTTCAATTTTTAATAATGTTATTATAAAGAAAAATTAACTCATTTATTTTATTGACGTGACGTTTCTATACATAAAATACTAATATTCTAATTATGTTTATATAAAATAATATACTTTTTTTATTTAAAAGTAAAATATTTTTAAATTACCAGTAATAGGATAAATGAATTTTGTATCAAGAAATTGGTCCTTTTCTAACAGGCAATTCGGCTTGTCTATAAACAAATAAAAATTAATTCAAATTTTTAATGTAAAATATATTTCCACTATGATGAAGGTAATTCTTATTTAATTAATTAAATATTCTATTGAATGTAACATCTTCTTGGATATTATTTGCCAATGAAGTTTTGATATACATCGGAATAATTTTAATGTTCATTTCTGTCACATATATCTAATATTAATATGTAACAAAATTATTTATACTACTTATTATGGCCTTATCTTTATTCATTCAGTTAAATAATACTCTCGCTGTCATGTATTACACAAATTCGTACTGTTTTCATTACTAGTTGTTTAAATTAATATTTTCTTCAAACGTCATAAAAGTACGTTGTTATGTATTTGTATTCAGCAAGCAGAAGTTCAATATTGTCGCCGCCGGCGTAAAAGTGTATCCTGGGCAACACATTTACGCCGGCGGCGGACAAAGTAAAATATTATGAAAAATAGTTAGGTTGTAATTCAATAATTTGACAGTTAAAAATGAAACAAATAAACAAAAATAACAAAACAGCATATTCTACGGCAACTTGAAATGCTAGATAAGACAGAATTTTTTTTGAAGTTTTGAGCATTTTATAATATTTATAATTTTATTTTCTATGTTTGAAGAAAAAATAGCATGTGTTATTCGGAGTAAATGTGTCTTTGGGTGCTTCGCATGTAATTGTTCGACTCGCTTCGCTCGTCGTGCAAACTTACATGCTCAGCACCCAAAGTATCACATTTACTCCTAATGACACAATATACTATTGTTGATCCATTTCTTACGCTACAACTTGTTTTATTAACAATCGGTTAGTAACAACATTAAAAGTACCTACCATTTATATTTCAAACAGTCGAAAAGCTGGCACTTTCCAACCTGCAAAATCAGTGCATGAATGATAACTAACTAAATAATATTGGCTTTTTTGTGGGAGCAATTGTCTTGTTGCTTTTTCTACCACTAGAATACGATTTTAAAAGTTTCGCAATGATGTTTGTCTATCTGTTTGTCAGTCTGTGTGGATCTCTGGAGTTACGGTTTCTCAAAAGCTAGTTAACTGAAAATTTTCATATTTTGTATATATCAATTGTATCCCCTTGGAAAGAGCTGATCAGAATTTGGTAGTAAATTCCTACGGCTAGTTTTTAGCCAATCATGATGCAAAATAGTTGAAAATTCAACCAATTGGAACAGTATTAAACTGATAAAATCCCGTTACCCCGATAAAATCCCGCCATCAGGTAAACAAATATCAGTTGTTACTGTTTATAACTATTAGTGTGACAGTTAATTAATGTTTCAAGTTTCATTTTGCTTAGTCTTTGAAATTTATCTCATCAAATACCACACGGACTTCTTTGATTTTCTCAAATAAATTATTATTTGTATGCACTCATTTGTTTGTTTCATTCAATACCACGATTTGAACGCAAGATATTTTTGAAACATACCAAGTAGTAAAACATCTAAAAATTTACATATACCACTATCCCAAATAACGGTGAAATTCTGGTACAACAATAGTCTATAAAGAATTTGTTCCTATTCTTTGTGGCTGAATAATGTTGCGGTCCGATGTGTGTGACGTAGCGTGTGCTGCTAATTGGGCGCTGGAGACAAATGAATTTATTGGAAGAAATGGGCGGAGTCCCAACCAATTCGTCATTCCCATTTGAAATGCAAAAATATTACATTAGGTAATTCTGACAATTAATTTATGACGCGTGAAACGTTCTTATCTTAAAAGCATCTGAGTTAATAATTAATCATGGCCTGTTTTAAATTGGTAATAAGTTTATAGTCGGGACTCATTAGCGGCTGTTTGATAAGGCAGTGGCGGCGGCTAGGTAAGGCGGGGGCACTTTGCCAGTGACGTTCGTCAGCCAGGTTTGCTACCTGCGACGAAGATCTGCTGCGCGATAAAGAAGCCTGGATTTCAATGTGTTTGGCTACGTCACTGACGGAGGACTTGTTTGACATGCTACCCCTAGGAAAATTCAATTTACAATTCAATTCATGCAGAGATACACCATCTTCTACTTATTTATAATTCATATTAATTTATTTATTCAATTAAATACTGTATTTACAATACTACTACTATCTGTACCTATTCAAATTGACTATTTAGGATAGTTATGGGATCTAGAATTAAAATACATTTGGGGCAGAAAATGTACGAGAAAGAAGGAATTAATCATAACCTACTAGCTGATTTTGTTTTTACATAAAAATGCACTGGAAAATGAAAAGTAATGTTTAACATATAGTTGGCAAAAAAATATTTTGGCATGCTTTTTATTATTTTTTTGACAGCTAATAACATTTTAAAGATAACTTTGTATTTTATATTGATGCTTCACTCCTGAGGATAACATATCTGTAGATCAGTAAATTGTTACATTATCTGGAACTACACAATATGGTCCAATTATTTAAACAAGGATTGTGGTTATAATTTAAAAAATGTTTATAATATCTGTACAAATAAGAAAATTTAATACAAGTTCATTTACCATTAACAACAAATACATGTTAAGAAAGAACTGCACAATTTCAGATTTCACGAAATATCACTAAAAATTTGCATATACTTTTATTGTATTTCTATATAATATAAACCATAAGAAACTCAATGCTGTAGAGCGCATCGTCATACTCTTAAATTTATAGAGATATGGCAATTTTCGATGTTTTTCGAAATGCTACTTTGAGTGGCTGCAACTCAAAATCTATTAAAGATATTGAAAAATAGACTCAGTTCTGTGCGTTTCATGCATTTTATTACAAATTAGCAAATTTTGAAAATTTTGAAATTTTTTGAGTTTCCCCCCCAAATTTTGATAGGCGATAACTCGAAAAGTATAAAAGATACAGACTCGCAGATAGGACCATTCGATTCAGCTCGTTAAAATACATAAGTATGTAAAATTTCATTAATATTGCTTTACGCGTTACAGAGTTAGAGCAAAAAGTGTTTAAATGACGATTTTGGCGAAAAACGTCAAAGGGTACCCCTTGACGTGTGGCCTGAAAAATGCCATTTTAAGACTTTTTGCTCTAAAATTTCAACCCTCAATCCGAATGTTCTGAAATTTTTAGGGTTTATGTGTTTCGATGAGTTGAATCCAATGGTTTAGTTTGCAAGTTCGTTTCTCGTTCATTATTTGTGATATTGCTGATCGAAATTTTGAAAAAAGTAATCAAAAATTTTCAATTTTTTAAAAATTTGTTATTGTGCTATAATATGCACGAATAACACAAAACTGAAGAGTATTTTCGATATTTTGCGTAATTTTTGAGTTCCAGTTCCTCAAAGTTGCACTTCGAAAACATCAAAAACCGCCATATATCGACAAATTTAAGTGATATGATGATGCGCTCTGTACCAGTGAGTTTTTTAGGGTTTATATTATATAGAAATACAATAAAAATATATGCCAATTTTTATTGATATTTCGTGAAATTGAAGTACATACAATATATATCATTAATTTTTTTATATAAGAAGATAGGGCGGCCCTTGTACATCGTTATTCTAGACACAAAATTAACACTCGCTTAACAGTTAAAATCCGTACATTAAGATATTAAGAGCGGGCATTTCCTCTTTGATTCCTTCCAGTTGTTTGCATCTAGTGTTTCATCAAGACAAGAAATCTTGTCTACAACGAATATATGATTCCTCTTCGTTATATCCATTAGTTCGTTACATCGAAGTATCAACAATCTTCCCCGTGTCTTAGAGCTACTAATTACAAGCTGATTAATAGGTCCTGATGGTTTCCCGATAACTTAAACTCTTCCTTCTCGTTTGGCCGTCAGACTCCCTCCGTCTCCGAAGTCCGGGGCTCCGGATGCCGAGTCCAGAGCTCCGGGGATTTATCGGCGTGCTGGTAATTAAACGCACTTTAGTCGCACGTCATGGCGTCACGCGTGTTAGTTCCGCGGATTATTCGTGACGCGCGGTGCACGCGACGAGAATTTACACCGATTTAATGGTTTAAGTGAAACGTTGTGGAACTGGCTATGGTGTTATTTATGGTATTGCGCCGGTAATTTATGGATTGTTTACTGCGGTATGCACTTTATGTTGCAAGCTCGAAAATATATAAAATATAATTGAGATTGTGTGCAGATTGTGATTTTAAATAACATTATATTGAAAGAGAATTTTTCAATTTACAGTCACATTTATTTGATTACTGATGGGTTAATCTTCGTCTGGAAGAACGGGGTAATTGTTTTCAAGAGGCCAACGGCACCGAGAATGGAAGCCACTACCATGGGGTGAGCCGAAACGACCATCTTACAGTAGTCAAATGGTTATGCTGCTGTCCAAGATTATATTCAAATAATAGTGAAAATAAATTTGAACTGTTTTAAAAATAATAATTTATCTATTAAATACAGAGATGAATTACGTGTTATTTTAATATTTAACACACTTTATAGATAGATATACAATAATTTGAAGTTGCAATATCTTTTTTTCACGACATGGTAGGAAACCCCACCGTTCTTCTCCCGAAATAGTGAAGAAAATGTGTTGTTCCTCTCTAGAGAGGAATATATAGAAGTGTTACCAATATGAATGTTATTTAACAAATAAATTATTATAAAAATTATAAATAAATTTCTAATTTTATTGAAAATCCTTATTTTAGTGATATAGATAAATTATCGTACAATTATGTCTTATATTTTTCTTCTTATTAAATAACAATATGACAACTTATTAAAGATATTTAAGATTGGTTCATTGGCAACACTGCTACACCGCCTTGTGTCTGATAACCTAACTTTTAACGTGTCAGTCTGTCAGTTGTGTTCTCAAAGTGTATTTTAGGTCCTAGCAAATCGTTTTTAGAAACATGTCGTGGAAAAAATGTTGTGTCTAACACGAGAGGAAAGCTCTTCTTCCACTCTCGTTCGAAATGCCTCACTCGCTGCGCTCATGAGGCAAACTTCAAACTCGAGGGGGAAAAAGAAGCGCTTTCTTCTCTAGTTTGACAAATAACTATTGCATACTTAGAGAAGTATAAAGAAGACATGAGTTCTTCAAAAATAAT
Organism: Poecilus cupreus; assembly: GCA_963942605.1. NCBI lineage: Eukaryota > Metazoa > Arthropoda > Insecta > Coleoptera > Carabidae > Poecilus > Poecilus cupreus. Next base: position 4,592,690 of record OZ012726.1, on the reverse strand, counting down.
GGGACATGATACCTGAAAAAGACCTTATTTTAGGATCGCCACCGAGAATGAAAATAGTCTTTCACAAGAGTCAAGATTTACCCTTGATCTTGTCTTGAAATCAAGACAAACCCGACAAGAAATATTTTCCATTTCTCAAAACAAAAAGTATCATCATGAATTAAGATTTCTTGTCAATTTTTGCATTCCGCATTTATGATTAAAATATACAAATTTTAATCTTTGACTATGATTTACAAAACAAATATTTTATGAGCTATTTTCTATTTTTTGTCGATGACGGGTGCGTTCTGTTGTTCCATCGAATTTCGAAGAGCTCATTGATGATCTCTGATGCTTTCGACCAATATGACAATTCCGAAAGGACATAGATACGTACGTAATGATTATCTGAAACAGCTATTCAATATGTTAAAATGTGTCAAATATAATTGTTAAATATTCATATTCAGATTTATAAGCATATCGGTATCGAATGAACTAATATTCTTTATCAAAATGGCAGTAAGTTATCACGTGATATCAAAATATATCTAAAGAAAAATCTGCTTGATTTATTTCGCAATTGTTTTAATTTAAATATGCCGGACAAATTTAATTCAAAAAGAAAAGGATTTCATAATCTCTAAGGAAATAGTATAATGTTGTAAATAAACTGCGAATGGCTGTACTTTTACGTGGTTGACGAATGTGTATAATTTATAAAAAGCAACATGAACATAGTCGAATATTGCAGCAACACTTTCAGAATTACGGCTACACTCGTTAGTCAACCCCTGCTTGTTATAAAATAGGGGCTTGCGTGATACACATCTAGATTGTAGAATTTGAGGAAATAAAGCAGTTATACCAGCTAGCTAACCGAGCACATTGTGCCAACGAAAATGTTATTTAAATTCAGGAATTATTACATTCACGAAAGAAAGAAACTTGTAATTGTTAATTTTTTGTAATTCAATTTGTACTGAGAAAAATTATGGCATTATAAATAATTATTAATTTGTTATAAACATCAAAGGACATTTAAAATTAATTTAAAAACCATCGTATCAAAGTCTAATTGAAAATTTATCCCGTTTGGCAAAGGTGACATTAAAACGATTTTCGTCAAAGAGCAATTTTCCAAATAATTGAATCAATCTCCTGCTGAGTTTAATTAATCACAAGTTAACTATAGTCATACCAATTCATTAAAAAATATCCCCGTCAGCTTTGATCTACTGTCAAAAACAAAAACACATCGGGGAAATCATCGCTTTCAATCTTATGATAGTAGTCGAGAAGGGACAGATAATTACAATTTTTTTCTAGGTAATTTTGGTAACAACATTAATTATAGCCAAGCATTTAATAATAGTTTAGTTAGTACCTATCTTTCTTGATTACAAGAATGCACTGATTACAACAATGCATTGATTACGACAATGCCCTGATTACATCAAAGTACTGATTACAACAATGTACTGATTACAACAATGCACTGATTACAACAATGCACTGATTATATCAATGAACTGATTACAATAATAAAAAATTGTAATGTCAATTATACGAGTTGTGGGTACAAACATATTTATATTTTTATTATTCCGTGCAATCTTTCTTTGAATTCACGTTTATGAAGGATGTTATAATTGCTTTTCTACCAATGTGAATACTTGTACATTATATTCTATCAACTTTACAGATTATTTACTGAGATATGATTTTAAAAAATAGCCTCGTAACATGAGCATCTAAAACCTGAATTTAAAATTTAACATTGTGAGCTTCATTAAATTTTCAGTTATCGTTGACAAAAAAATTGTCTTACACATACACAGACGTCATCAAGAAAATAGTAAATTCGTATTCTTCTAGAGCTCCAAAAATGTGCTTATCCGTTGAAAACTCACTACCAAAAACAACTCCTTTACATATATGTACGGGAAGTAAAAATTTTACATATTATTACTATGGCATATGATATGAGTTACCCTAAAAAAATATATTGCAGGTTTTTTTTTTTCTAAAATGTTGCCCATCCTATATTTTTGTGATCCTTGGCCATTTAAAGTAAAGTAAAGATCATCTCTTTTTTTTCTCTTTCCGTCTCTCTACAATACAATCTTCAATGTTCTAGAGATTTCTCTTCTCTACCACATAATCTATATCTTTTTCTTCTGCTGACAACCAGGCCATATTTCTTCTTTCCTCTCTACCATATTGAAATCGTGCTATTGTAGTTACATTTATAGCTTTTAATAAATACCTTGGTATATGTAATTTCTGTATATTCCAATAAGGTGAATTATATTTTATTTCTTGAATTTTGTTGAATTGTTTATGCTTTTGTATATTTCTGCCTCTGTTTTTCAACGTTACTATTATAGTTTCTTCTTTTTGTCTCTTTCTATCTACTTCTAAGACTAAAATTCAATTTTTTTTCTTTTATGCTTTTCTTTTGATATGCTTTTCTAATTATTCTATATTTAATGAGTTTGGATTTATCTTCATTTAAACATTGAACTACATTTCGAATTAATTTCGCTTTTTCTTCATACTTGACGACGAAATTAATGTGTATTACACGTCCAGAAACTGTTTTGCGAGAATTACGCAAAAGTTCAATTTCTGGACTAGTGATACAAACAACTATAGTTTTAGTTCTTGGCAAAAAGTGACATTACAACGATTTTCATCAAAGAGAAAATTTTCCAAATAATTGAATCAATCTCCCGCTGAGTTAATTAATCATAAGTTAGGTAAGGTCATACCAATTCATTAAAAAATATCCCAGTCAGCTTTGATCTACCGTTGATCGCTCGCCCACGTCATTCCAGAAACAAAAACACATCGGGGAAATCATCGCTTTCAATCTTTCGATAATAATACTTAGTCGAGTAGGGACAGCTAATTACAAGTCATTTTTTCTACGTTTACAACAACGCAGGTAATTTTGGTAATAACATTAATTGTAGCCAAGCATTGTATAATAATATTTAATGGACAACCATTCTTGCACGGGGGAGGGAAGAGGTAAATTAATCATGTTTTTGTTGACAGACTGCTAATTAGACTAGAAATTGACGAGCCCCGCTCACGCATTCGAATCTATGAGACCCTAGCGGCTTTCCCAACAATCCCCGATGGGTTTTTAGTGTTGTGGTTGGGGCTTCGGTGTGAGATTGATCTGTCACTGCTGAGTGGTCTCGGGGCTTACATATACTTAAAGTAATTGCCTGATGGACGCTGGAACACTTTTCGTTGGTGTTCGACAGCTGATCAAGCTGCAGATAAGAAGCCGATGCGCTTTTAGTTTGATGCTGTTGTTCTTTTTGTCTGCTTGATGGAGATGTTTGATTTGAAGAGATTGCGCTGATATTTGTGCACGCGCCGATTTTGGAAGATATCTCTCATCTTGAGATGCATTTTGGGATTGTTTTTAAATAGCTGGGACAGGTTCAGCGCCGAATATATATTTTAAAAATTCTGAAAGGTTGACTAGTCTTAAAAAGACACATATAAACATTTATATTATATTTTAGTTGTAGTTCCAAATTAATACTACTCCTATTACAAATTCTGATGGTGTTGGGTATTTTCTTTTCTTCTGCCATTGGAGATGTTACCATAATTTTCTCCATCCCTTTTTCTATCCTGCGCCCTACCTCTTGCTTCATTCCATTCTCTACTGCTTTCTTGATTTCTTCAATTTACATTTTTTGCTTCTTCCTCTTCACAGTCCTTTATTTACTCTGGCTTCAAATACCTATGCTGTTTCCCTATTTTTTGTTTATACCAAAACCATTCATGCTGTTTTTTACCTCCCGTCACATCCTGTAAGGGAGATATAGGAATCATGCTAAAAATTGTGTAGTGAGTTTTCAGTGGATGAGCACGTTTTAGGATCCCTAGAATACGATTTTAATAATTTCGTGATGATGTCTGTGCATGTGTCTGTCTGTCTGTTTGTCTGTCAGTCTGTCAATCTGTCTCAAAAACTACTAAACTGAAAATTTGATATTTTGTATATATCAATTGTATCCCATTTGTAAGAGCTGATTAGTTTTTGGTGATAATCCAATAATCGGAAGTGGTAGTTTACTTGAAGCCCTATCAAGTTATTTTACAATATCTCAGTAAATTAAAGTTTAATGAAAATTTTATTATTTTATTAGAATAATGCTTCAAATATTATTATCTATAATTATTGTTTGAAACAGTTTCCTCTTACTGTCACCATTTGCGAATTACAAAACGTTAAAGAAAAATTATATTTTGATATTTTAGTTTAAATCTGCTAACCTATGTTTTTTGAAAAAAAACAAAAGAACGGTTGAAAAATGTCATTTTTTTACATATATTATAATTTTTTGAAGGGATGAGCGTTTATTGATAGTGGGGGTCCGTGTTTCTGCATTGTTCGATAAGAAAACTATGGCGGAAGGGATTGTGGTGCCCACAACAGATTTTTTATAAATATATTTTATGTTTAGTAATTAAAATTTGCAGGAATTTGTAAAATTGCGTCTGTATATTTTGAACCTACAATGTTTCGGATGATACGATCAACCTCCTCCCAGGAACGCATATCAGTTTGTCGACTATCATGGTTGAGCAGATCCGTAATCAAATATCGAAATATAAACTGTACATCCCTATTTTTTCCGACAAAGAACTGTCATATTAAGACCACTTTACAGTTTTCGTAATCCGACATGAAAAGCTCATTGACATGTAGTTAATCAAAAAACAATTGACAGTTGATTCCCAAAATAAAATACTTAATTAAATACGAATATCTGGTCCCCATCGTGATTTGTCAGGCAATGTTTAGAGCACGTGGCAGACTATATACACTCTCTGTGGTGGATACAGTTTATTAATTTGAAATTCTACCCTTGGCACGCTATTAGGGCCCCAGCCCCAGTCTCGGGGGCGCGTAGGGTGGCGTCCACCCCTGGTGCCGCTTTGCCGGCGATTTGCGCTCACGGCGCGTAATAATATAAAATGTTATTTAATTTAAAAACTCTTAACGATTCTCCACTGTAATTTATTCACTCTAGAGTTAAGTGCACACCTATACAAGCCTCTCAACATGTAATTATTTTATTTTTTATTCCTTTAATCTGACAAATTTAAAGCAGAGTATCGATTAAAACTTTCTGGCTGCTATGTTAGTTTCAAACTCAATTAAATTTAAATCAATATTGGTTGTTTTGAGAGGTGTACATTATTGTAATTTTAGTTTTAAACAATTTACCGGATTACGATATTTCATTTAATACAACTTTCATAAGCCATCATGTCTGCTGTTTTAATATCTCAGGAGATTCTTGTATAATTATTGCGATACTATGTGCACGGAATTACACGCATTTTCATGCACATACCATGTTAAATAATAATGTATATTTGAAATCGGCACTAAAGTGCTCAAAAATCGTCATTACAAGCTCAGGAATCGTCACTAAAGTAACCCATTATACGACGATTTTGAGCAACCCAGTGTTGGCAACCGTTAAATAATTATTGTACAATTAGGATAATTTTAGCAGATATATTGACGTACAATAGTAAATTTGGATGTAACATGAAACAAAATTTGCAAGAATAATTAACTAATTAATTCCGATGAGGAAATTGAGGACAAAACACATAATTTTGAGTGTTATTTACGATAACTTCACTTCTCGAGGTTGGCAATACTGACTGTGAGTTTGAATTGACAACTGACTGATGTACAAACTTAACCTATATTGCAATTTTTTAGTTTTTTCGAATTTTAGATTTCAAATAAAACTTAATATGTACCTCGGCACTGAAGTTCCTTTTTATCACTCAACTAAATTCCATATTCGTGATAAAAATGGAACTTCAGTGCCTTGATACATAAATAACTATTGATATACACCGTGAGTTTCAGATAAGATGCAATATTTGCGTTTCTGTCATAAATGTAATTAATGTTCCAGATAAAATGCAGCGAAGCTTGTCAATATTAAATGAATTTCTAATCATAATTTAATAACCATATTATAAACATCTACTAAACAATAACCATGTTTGTACTAAGCACAGTATAAGAATTCACACAGTAGCGACACTTCAAACATTTTCATGATCCCAATATTTCAGTGGTGCGCAGCCGGGAAGATGGCCGCTAAGTGTTCGCTGATAGGCTATCTCAGTAACCATAGAAAAGAAAATGTAATATGTCAGTGTCAGTTATATCTGTCAAATATCAAGCTACAGTATTTCTGTCATGTTAAGTTCATAAAATGACTACAAAACAGAGAGGTAAACATATTTGTACCATGCAAAATTCTAGGTACTTGTATAGTGCAGGCGAAATAATATTTTTAGATTTTATCCCCTTTGCAATTGACAGTTATTTAAATTTACCGCCGTATACCGCAGCTGCCAATATGGCCGCTCGGCTCAAGGCCATCTGTCGATGCGACATAAAGATCAAAGGGACCGACAGGGAGTGTCGCTACTGTGTGAATTCTTATACTGTGGTACTAAGTAACCATTCTAATTCTTTTTATTTTTTTTTTCATTAGAAACCTATAGGCAATTTCGACTAGCACTTGTTACTTGCCTGTTACGTGTTTGGTTGGTTTCAAACAATGACGTCACACTGCCCGAACGGTTACTGAAAACACGCGGTGATTCTGACATTAATCAAATTTGACAGAAAACATGAAAAATATGACAGCGTACTAGTTTGAAATCATAACAAGTGAAATTTATAGAATACCGAGAGCCAAGAATTTAAGTGTCATTTTTTATTCAAGTTGCCGTTTCTACCTAGGAATTATGAGGAATTGAATAAATTCATGGCTCGAATTATGTTATGTCCTGAATTTAAATAAAAATAAACGGTTGCCTGAAATATGATGCTTATCAAATGTTCTGTAAGATGTAAATGAAACTTTCTTTTTGGCTTAGAAACTAACAAAGGAAATAATCAAATAAAAATTGTAGCACATATTATATTTGATCTATTTGAATAAAACAAACTTGCGCTAAACTAATTATTTACTAAGATATACCCATAAAATCTGATAAATTTTTAAGTAAACTTCCACTTTCGGTTGATGGGTAATCTGATCAGTTCCTAAGATCTTCAATTATAAAGAAGCTATCTATATCCTACTGTTGGAGTGGACCAATCTCCGTTTCTTTTTCTTCACGTCTTCCTATTTTTGTTTTACTTTGCCAGTTTTTAATTCCTGCTGCTTTTAAATCTGCTTCTACTTTCTTTAGCCATGTTGATCTGGGTCTGCCTCGTCTCATTCTTCCTCCTGATTTCCGTTGTACTACTGATCCTTTTCTTCTGCTCTCCATATATGTCCAAGTCATCCGACTGTCTATTACTTGATGTTTTTCACTATGTCTTCTCTTTACAACTCTGTTCTATTTCATAATTCTTTCTTATTCTATATTTATTACCTGGTATATTTATTGATCCTAATATTTATTTTTCATTTCATTATTCTCATTTTCCTTCCCACACAAAAAGTGTGGTAGAATTAAGTATTTCATGCGATGAACAAGAAATAACAATTTAGAAAGTAAAAATCCATCTCATACTCACTCACTCATTAATATGATTAATTCCCGGGTGCTTGTCGGCAGCAGGGAGGTGTAAGCACCCAGGGGGGTGCAGGCAGGGTGAGGTAATTCCCGGGTGCTCGACCTCTAGCCCAGCAGCGTCTCACGCGGCGCAAGCCAATATCACCCATTAGTCGGCCATTGTTTAACAAGAATGCCCGCTTAATTAATGAATTGCTTTGAATTAAGATGTTGCGCATTTGATTACGGCTTCGCGACAGGTGGTCACTTTACAGACGAGATTACTATTTACCTCAGATTTATTATTGGTTTGCCACAGGTTCTTTAGCATTAGTATTGATGATGACATCATGGTGGTAATTAGTTCGTGAGGTACTGAGTACATTACGCGATGAAATGTGACCTATAGAAATCCGGGATCAAGCAGTTTTCCGGATTTTTATAATTATTCTAGTATAGAATGGTCTACATACCTTTTGTACTGTACTATTGGGTATCTATCATAATATCTGCAATTGCTGAGCTGACACGGCTATAATATATTCAACAAGTTATATTCAAAACTGAATTGAAAATTATCTTGTTCCTTTTCTATTATATATGTATGCTTTCAATTTATACATTACTTCTTATACATTTGTTATTATTTTGTCTAGTTTATTAACTCGTTCTACCTTTCTTAGATCTTTAAGCACTCAGAAATGCGTAAATGACGTGATGAAATAATTATTTTCACCTTAAATTTTTAGCCGCACGTGTATCTCTTTGATACCGCTTTGGTTACACTAGTAACCAAAGGTCGTCTTACAAATTGAGATTCTAACTGCACCTGGACCAATTAGTAGCAAATCAAGTACCATGGTACTTGATTCCCTGGTCCTCCTAGGAATGTCGTGCCGCAGATGATGACTTATTTATGTATGTTTAAGTATCACCAAAAATGTTAGTAACATGTACACAATTTTAGTAGGGTTGATTAGATTCTCGCACTAGAACAACATGGTATTTAATTTTTTAAGTCTCTTGGTTTTACCAATTAAAAAAGTGAAAAATGAACTTCCTGAATTCCTGGTGCCTCATCAAAATGTATCATGGTATTTAATTAAATTTTAGAGTAGAAAATCATAATAAATATTATAGTTGCACACTAGAAGGTTTAGTAGAGTGTAGTAAAAATTCCTAATTTTATTGAAAATCCATATTTTAGTGATATACACAGTTCAAATTATCTTACAATTATGTCTTATATTTGTCATTTTCTTTTTAAATCACATGTTGACAACTTATGAAAGATATTTAAGATTGGTTCATTGGCAACACTGCTACACCGCCTTGTGTCTGAAAACCTAACTTTTAACGTGTCAGTCTGTCAGTTGTGTCGTCAAAGTGTATTTAGGTCCGAGAAAATCGTTTTTAGAAACATGTCGTGAAAAAAATATTGTGTTTAACACGAGAGGAAAGCTCTTCTGCCACTCTCGTTCGAAATGTATATTTCGCTGCGCTCATGAGGCAAACTTCGAACTCGAGGGAAAAAAGAACTGCTTTCCTCTCTAGTTTGACAAATAACTATTATTTATAATACTATATAATTATTGCTGTGTCAAATATTTAATTTGTTTCAATTCACTCTTTTCATCCAATCAGTGGTTGGGTTTTCGTCGTACAAAATCTCTTGTATAGATTTATAATTTCGTAGATCTTCTCAGTGATTTACTGTCGCAAAGTCTCTTCCACATAATATTCTGCATTGTCTGTCATCGTCTATTAATCGTCTGTAATTATTTATATTTATATTTTCTTCGTTGCCTGTAAAAATCTTGCAATTATTTTTAGATATTTATTTTCGTAGTGATAGTAGATATTTATGATGGGAACGGTGATCTACTGTTGTTTGGAATTAAACAATAAACAAAATCGGCGAACTACAGTAACAATTTATTGAATTTCTAATAATATTAAATTTTTTTATTATTATTTAATATGTATTTATTTCCAGGATTATAAGTTGATTTATCTATCTTTTCCCTTCTTAACTAAGTCTGTATGTCTAGATCTTTCCGTATAATTTCGTCCGGCATATTCTGACCTAGGTTTCTTCGTCTTTCTATATCCTTTTTTTCCATAAAATTTTGTCCATTTTACTTTCTGCTTTTCTTTCGTCTTTTCTTTATGTTTCTGCCCATTGTGGATTGCCGACTGTTTGGGGATTTGCACTATTCCCTAAATTCAGAGACCTGTCATTATTGTTATCTACTATAGTGTGTATAATTTTTAGTTAATCTGTACGAATTAAGTGTCCGAAATTGTCGTGAATTAATTAAATTTTCCTGGCGGAATCAGTCGAAGAGCTCTCACAATAACGAGCGATGGAGATCAGAAGATTAAACCGTCTTGACATAACGTAAAGTTACGCACAATGGGAGGCTACCTGGCACACGCGCACTCGCCCGTCTGAGAGTCCATTACGTTACATTAGCGCGTTATTCTCTCACTAAATCGAAAATAAAAACATCAAGTTAAGTAATCTAAGTGGTGTTCCATTAAAAGCGTCATATCGTAAGTTGACATGATTAGCAGCACGCGATGGTGTCCGCCGCCCCGACGCCCTCCGCCCCCTCCCCCGCCAGGGGGTAATTTGTATCTGCGCAACGTCACCTTGCGTAAAAAAGGTATGCATGCGAAAAAGCAATTAACAATTACTTGGTCGCTTATCGCCGATCTCTTGTGTTTATTATTAATGCGGAGCAATTAAGACCGCATGCGAGATGTTTAGATTTGACGGGGTTCCGCGCTATGAGTTGTTGCTGGCTGGGGGTGGCGAATATGCACTAACCCCCAACAACTAACTACACTGTTGTACTTTGTTGTCTGCTCGATACCAACGATTACTTGTTTTAAACAAGCTAATGAAAAACGGAAATACATAATTAATGGCCAGCAAATTCCCTTTGTGTGTAATTTTGTACTCTACTGAAAAATATGATGTATTGTTTCTCAAACATCATTTAACAATATATTCTGTGTATCTATATAGAAAGATAAATTATTGAGTGTTGGGTATGGATGAAGAAACATGGACAACGTATAACTGCTGAACGGGTGTCTGCAGGGTGCAAGAATATTGGGTGCTCTGGGTACAATTCCTCGAAACGCGAATGTAAAAATGCTCGATTGAGATAAAGAAGCATAAGTATTTGAGGGGAGTATTTGTCGTATGTATACGAATACGGAATACGGTGAGGTACGAAGATTGAGAAGAATATTGTTAAGCAAGTGAGAAGTGGTTTGGCCATCTTGAGCGAATATACAATGAAAGATTGGTGAAACTAATTTATGCGGATGAGATTGAGGGTGAACGATTGCGTGAGCGTGCGAGGAATAAGTGTTTAGGTATGATTGATGGTTTGTTGCGTGCTTGCATGAACGAATGATTTCAAGTGTGAAGAATAGACGAGCATGTATGAATGTGAACTAGGCGAAAGTGATGTTCCAGGGTAGGAATATTTGATTGTGTTTCAGGGTTGGTGCTACCCCACTGAGTGGGATATTGCTACCTTTGACCAATTTATAATTTTAAGTTTCTTTCTTCCTCATTACATCGACTTCTTGACCTTTCTCGAAAATTTTAAACAATGGTTTTTATCAGTAGATATTTTTATGCGAAAAACAAGTTGAATACAAAATTTGCTAGAAAATTTTAGTCCTATTTTTTTTCTCATACATTGCGGATGTTCAAGTCTCCAAAAGGTTTTGAAGTATTTTTTTTACATATAATGATTAATAATAGATAAATGGTTTTGAAATTTAATTTCGAAAAATTGTCGACTGTGAGTCTCGAACCAATGATCTTATGATTCACAGTGTGATGCGTTTTCACAAAGCTACTTACCCCTTTACCTCCGATTAAAGATCAAAATCACACTTCCGATAACTGAATAATCATACAGTTGTAAATACACTGCTGGATTAAAAAAAAATAGGTCCCTTTTTTACGATTGTCATTAAATTTGTATAAAACGGTACCCAGTGAAAAGTTAAAAAAGAATGTTTTATGTTTTTGTCCAGCAATGTACTAGAAAGGAACCCAAAGGAAGAAAAAGAGGAAAGCCAAGATCAACATGAACACAAAATATATGAAAAGACTACAATCAACAAGAATTTAAAATTGAAAAGAAAATGCAACAGATATTAAGAGTTAGTGAACAACATTTATAAGAATAATTGGAGTATAATTCCCTTCACATAACTTTACAAACAATAAAACGCTTTCTGATTTGATCCATGTTGCTCCAAATTTGCCGATTTTTTTGGTCGACTGTCCTGTTGTTTAATATCTATTATTCGTAGATGCTAATTAATTGTTGAAATAATTGATACTGAATGAAGGGAGAACTCAACATTATCTTACAGTACAATCGAAAAGTGTTCAAAAATAAACTGTGATATGATTCATATCCAGTGTATCGTGGCGCAATTCGGCTGCAGGTGCAGTGGCGTTGGCACCGCGACGCCAAGTAATTACCGCTGCACGCATGCGTCGCGGCGCTCGTTACAACGCCGCATGTCATTTGGCGCGGGACGGGCGCCGCGGCGATCGCCGACGCAGATAGGCCGAGGCCGGGTAATTAATGTGTGTTTCCAGCGGGATGAATAATTGAGGCGCCCGCAACGCACTCGCCACTCGAAAACGATACGCGCCGCGCTCGGACGGATCGCTGAACGCGATGATCGAATCCTCGACTAGTTGGGCTCATCTACCGGTCCACTAGATACCCAAATGGGCTACTGGTTCAATGTCACTGCTGCGCCCCCCAAGGACGAATGCACCAGCTGAAATTGTTCATGCAAATGCGAAGCACCCAAATGGAAACTTTCATACTAATAAAGTATTTTAGTTTGCTTCGTACATCCAGAACCCATAAATACTCATTTAGCATTTTGACTGGGGCACTCTGCTTTCACTAATCTCGATATGTTATTTTTTTTAAATCGAGTTGAACGGCTTGCTCCTGTTGGTTAATCGTATTTATAAATCATTTACAGAAGCATAAAACTAAATACAGATTTTTCCAGTGCTTCTCATGAAGAAAATGCTTGGACAATAGCAACTAAAGAAGCAAATAGGCTATTGACACTGACATTGGGAAAAAAAACATGCAAAGACTAATTTTTGAACCTGTTCGAAGGAGAAGATTAGAGGGTGCGAATTAATTTCAAACTACTATATCAATGGAAATAAATTTTCCGAAACATCATCAAATTATCGTGATTATTTTTTGACGTTTCTTAAAACCAATGAAATGCTTCGTTGTATGTCACGTGCCTGTGTCTTATTCAATAATGACATTATTATACTAAGAATAATGCTCTCGGGAATATTCTCTGTAGCTTTTTCGTTTTGTTGACAGATGTCAGATGTTAGATAGTTATCATCAACATAAGTAAAAATGAGCAAAAAAGATAGATTTAGTGGTATGCGTGATGATGAAATAAAAAAATAATCTAATTAAATATAACTCGAGAGTTCGATAAATTAGAAAATAATTCTCCAGATCTTTCTCAAACTTGTCGCCATTTGGCAATAGCCACTCAAGTCCAACGGGCTTTCGTGGCTATTGCCTGGCAACAAGTTTTTGAAAGATCTGTCAAATTATTTTTAATTTATTCTCAATCTCTTGTTATATTATTACTGAGAATTTGATTGTTTTCCTGTACAAATTCAACTTCTATACACAATCCAAATTCGATAATAGTAATATAGGTAATATTAATGTTAATTATTAATTTTTGCTTACTTCTTGTCACTGCAACTTTAGTTTTCTCATTAGTTTTATTTGCTTCGCCAGATCTTCTTGTACATCATCTGTCGATCTTTTTATAAGCCATTTTCTTCTTTTGGAATTCGTCCAGTTAGTATTTTTTGTGCCATTAGTTCTTCATCCTTTTCTAGCACATGTTCTAGATATATTTGAACCTTAATCCCTTAATATATCTTACAACATTCAATACAATTTTATACACAATATATGAAATACTAGCGCATTTTGTTGCATTACTTGGTTAATTAATTCAAATTATCATTTCATGTACATTTGTTTGCTGTAGTTTTTTTGAGTCTGATATTTTTATTATCTTGGTTTTATAATTCTTAGTTTTTTGCAACCATTTTATTTATGGGGTAAATAGCTCCCTGGTAACGTGTCGGACTGTGGATCGTGAGATCCTCAATTCGAATCCCACAGCTGGCAGTTGCCAATTTACATTTACCCCTGTGGTTCCTCCTCCACTAACATCTTTAGGGGGCTATGACTTGACGGCTGGTAACCGCACTTCATACGCAAAAATATATCACCTACCGAGATCTGCGTAAGCAGAGTGCCACACCCACAATGGGTAAAAGGCGTGATGATATATTTATTTATTTATTTTAATTTTATTTTTGTAATTTATCTTTATATAATCGTCTTATAATTGGGATCTTGTATCCTGTTGGATTGATAAATAAATAAATAAATAAATATGTGGCAATTATAAATTACAATTAAGGAGTCGTGTGTTGTGGCTCATCCTAGAGATACAAAACGTAAAGTTTCATAATCCCCAAAAGATATACCATGCTATACTATTACTACTATCTATTGTAAGATGTTCCTTCGCATCCACTAACAACCCCTCTTCTTCCAGGCGAAGGCAGCTGCAACTCAAACGACGGCACGGACCTCCGCTACCCACCTAGTTCCAGCGGGGGCGGGGGGTGCAAGAGCGGCAGCGAGGACGAGGGTGCTGCCGGCGGCTCCGGGATGCCGGGCGACGCTGACTCCTGCAAGAAGAAACACCGGCGCAACCGAACTACCTTCACCACGTACCAGCTGCATGAGCTGGAGCGCGCCTTCGAGAAGAGCCACTACCCGGATGTCTACAGCCGGGAGGAGCTCGCGATGAAGGTCAACCTGCCGGAGGTCAGGGTGCAGGTAGGAAGAGTTGATTGTTTTAAATAGTTTGTAGAATGCCTGAAACTGATATATGGTAACTAAAGTAAATGATTTGAGGTTGCGATAGAAAATGTATTGAAATGGATTTGACAACAATTTACAGATTTTAAACAAAAACAAATTGAAATACTTAAATAATATTTTTATTATATTATTATTGGGGTCTTTCACCATTTTGGTGTTGCTGGATTTTAAATAGTACATATTGTAAATAATTGTAGTCATAAATTTTTTAATTATTTTATTATTATTATTACAATAAAATAGAACATTTATGTGGCAAAAATTATTTAAATCTCTACTGTTTGAGATTCACCAACACCACTATAATGACGTCACAACATTTAAAAAAAATCATTGCGGTTTAATGAATAACAATTAAGACTTTTTAAAAGTGTAGATAGTCTTCAAGTTAGATAGTTTCATAAAAAAAAAATGGTGAAAGACCCCATTGGGTACAGTTCAACTTACTTGTAAAACTTAATGTTGAAGATGAAGTAAGTGGATATCAACGTGAACAAATTATTGAATAAACGAATTATATATTTCTCAAAATGTCGTTCCAAAATCTGAATATTATCTTAAATAGGAAACCTTGTAAACAATGGTAGGTGAAGATTCTTGATGATTTCATTAAATTTTATTTAATTCTTCATATATAGGAAGGTGAATTACCAATAAGTGCTAATCTAGATATTTAGACAATTCATAGGTACTTAAATTAATACAGTTGAGTTTTCACTATTTGATCCTTTATTAATAAATTATAATTATATAATCTTATAGAGATATTTGGTGTAGGTCTTCTGAAATGGGATTCTTCATTATTTTCTTGTATTATTATTATTTTTATGAAACCTTATCTAAATTGAAGACTATTTGCAGTTTTAAAAAGGCTTAAATGATATTAATTAAGCCGAAATGATTTTTCGAAAATGTTGTGACGTCAGAGTTGTCGTGTGTTGTGGATCTCACACACACATTATATATTGTAAATAATTGTAGTGACATAAATGTTCTATTTTATTGCTTTTCTTATTACTATTATATGTTATTATTTATTATTATATTTTCGTGATAAATAATTAAAATATACATGAATACCATTTATTCCAGGAGAAACATAAATAAATTGTGAGATTATTTTACTCAAATGTATGATTACTACTGAAAAGTTTTGCATATTTACATATCTCATTCAATATGTTTTTAATTTCGTTGTGTTCTATTTAAGCACGTGGTTTCATTATCGCGAGAATTTTCAAACAAGTGTGGTTTGTATTATTTGGTCACGAATTCAAAACAAAACAAAAATCCTCATAATTGGGTGCCAACCATTCGACACTTCGACTATCTGACATCTCAATACTAAAAGAATTAGAAAGAATTTAGAATAGAATAGATGTGAGAGAGAAGCTTAAACAGAGAAACATAAAACTTTGACGTCAGAATTGCTATATTTAAAACTTAAATATTTTTTAAACTTCTATTACATCTAAAATTCTTGGGTCTAGTTATAATAGGTTTGTTCCAAGTGGTCATTTCTGACAAGTTTGTGACATGTTTGTGACAATTTCACTGCGCCTGCAAAAAATGTAAACAAGATAAATTTGAAACATAAGCTTTATTTCTTTTTTTGTAGCGAAAAATGTATGAATTTCTTTATTTATATTTATATTTAAGGTTAGCTGTCAAAACAAAAAATGAGCATGCACATGCGCTTCATTCCATTCGCCGTTCCAGTCTACATTGCAAACTTAATTTGTTTACATATTTCGCAGGCGCATTGAAATTGTCACAAACATGTCACAAACTTGTCAGAAATGACCAGTTGGAACAAACCTATATAAATGAGTTATTTGCCATTTTGTGGCTATATTGAAGGATCCCAGTGCTGACCGTTTGCTGCTCGGCAGAAATCACGGTCGGCGACAAGTTCTCTGGCGCGAACGAAGGTCCATGCGATTGCAGCGCTGTTGCGTGCGCGCGTATTAAACATGACACGACGTTCGAATTGTCTTATCGGCCGCGTCCCGCACGAGGACTCTAATTTCCTGGCGGCGTCGCGTGGCGGCCCAGATTAAATTATTTAATTATGCACGCGCGCGCACGCGACTCTAATAGTTTGTGAAACGCGCTGTTGGTTTTGCCTGCGCGCCGTGCGCGACCAAATCACCGGCTGGGGAATATAATGTATGATAAATTAATTTTATTGCCGGCTAAACAGCCGAAGATTGTTGTTGAGCCGCGCACGCGATCACCTCGCCGCTGACGTGTATTTATATCCGTGCCGCACGAACAGTCTGCGGAGAGAGCCAGGACGGCATTAGCGCGGAACCCCACACATCGCGAAAACATTACGATATAATATACGAACCCAATCGCATATGAATTGGACCAAAGCATTGAAATATAGTAATACTACTAATTCCGTTGTTAATTTTTAGCAACTTGCTAGGATTTTAATCAAATGTAAATTCCTAACACAAGAAAAAATTAAACTGTTACTTGTAACATTTTTGTCTATTTGTCACAAATTTTAGCAAGTGGTTAAAAATTATTGAATGGGGTCTTTCACCATTTAAAACAATTTTTTTTTATGAAACTTTATCTAACGTGAAGACTATCTACACTTTTAAAAAGTCTTAATTGTTTTTCATTCAGTAACAATGATTTTTTAAAAATGTTGTGACGTCATTGTATAGTTGTTGCTGGATCTTAAACATTGCAGATTGTAAATAATTGTAGTCATATATTTTTTTACTTAATTTATTATTATTATTATTACAATAAAATAGAACATTTATGTGACAACAATTATTTAAATCTCTACTGTTTGAAATTCACCAACACCTCTATAATGACGTCACAACATTTAAAAAAAATCATTGTGGCTTAATGAATAACAATAAAGACTTTTTAAAAGTGTAGATAGTCTTCAAGTTAGATAAAGTTTCATAAAAATGGTGAAAGACCCCATTGGGCCGAATGACTGTTTTACAAGACGCAATTTATTGGTCAGTAAAGTGACCATATTTTCTTTCCAATAAATTGTCAAGAACAAAAGTATTAACAATAAAAAGGCTTTTGGATAGTTCTGTAAAATATTTAATAAATACAAAGTTTCGATTTACTTCACGTAATTCTTCGTCAGGTTATAAACAAATGAAAAACACAAACAATTAAATAGATGCGGTAACTAAGTAAATACAAATTATGGTTTATAAAATAGGGGAAGCCATGTCTTATTTAACTCGTAGTCTTCATTCTGGTTCACGTTATTCTTCTGCTTATAGATTTCTATTGTTTCCCTTACGAGTCTACCATTGGTACATTTAGCTCTTTCTATAATCTTCGTTTCTTCAAAATTCATTTTATGTAGAAATTCAATGGCATGACTAGCCACTGCAGATTTATCTCGAGAAGCAATAAATAAATAAAATAAATATATCATCACGCCTTTTACCCATTATGGGTGTGGCACTGTGCAGATCTACGCAGATCTCGGTAAGTGATATATTTTTCGTATGAAGTGCGGTTACCAGCCGTCAAATCATAGCCCCCAAGGATGTTAGTGGAGGGGGAACCACAGGGGTAAATTTAAATTTGTAACTGTCGGCAGTGGGATTCGAACTGAGGATCTCACGATCCACAGTCCGACACGTTACCACGGAGCTATTTACCCCATAAATAGAAATCTAATAAATTTCGTCGTGTAAAACAGGCGTAACTTGTAGGTTTTAATGAAAGCGACAAACAACCTTAAGACAAATAGGTGTTGTAAGGCTGCCCTTCTTTGTCTAAAGCTGCGTTCACATACAACTTATTACTGTTGCTTGACTGCTGTTTGACTAACGTTCATACGCAGTAAAAAATTTATAGTAAAAATTGATAAAATTTTAACAAAATTTTTAGTCCTAAACGATCTACCGTTAATTCCAGTTTTACTATATTTCAATGATATGAGCTTTCCTCCTATACATTTAAAAATATTAGGTGTAACGTGGGGTTTTATGGGCCAGTTCGGCCCTGCGTGACAACAAGGCGAGTGAAGCAGGCCGGGAACAAACCTCCACCTAGCGCGGTCGAATTTTAAACTTTTAAATTAAATTTCCGTTTTTGAATTGCACGCAACAAGCTCGACCAATTGACATTTCATATAAATCCGTGGCGGGAGTGGTGGGGGGCGGTGAGGGTTGGAACGCAGCCCGCGGCGGCGCTGCCCTGGCGGAAAATAGCTTTTCTTACGTTCGCCAGCCAATATGAGATTCGGGACCTCGCAAATAAAATAAAAAAGACACAAAGTTATTCAATTTGAAGGAATTTTCCACGCGAGTTAGCGCGCACTGAACGCTGTGCTCTCTCTAGTCTGCCACTCCACCCCGAGGTGGTTGGCGGTTGGCGGTTTCCACCCCATGTGCGTGCGTGACGCACAGTAACTGGCACCGAGCCTCGGACCGCGGCCCCTTTCTTTCGCTTTTTATTTTACCCCACTAAAACTAAAGATTAATAGCAACAGATTCTTGATAATCGATAGATAAACGCTACTCGGCTTAATCAATAATTAACTTGTTATGTTGCTAGTAAACAACACTGACTAATCGACGATCTATTGCCCTGCATTCTAATTCCCACGACCATGGTTAACTTATAGATTGGTTTAGTTGAAGCAATATTCTATCAATATCTATCTTTCTATCATCCACGACAAAAAAAAAAAAATTGAACACAAAGTATCATTCGTCCTTCTGTAGCATTACACTCCTTCATGGATTTTAGCCTTCAGAATTCCTTCCGTTTCTAAGATCATTGGTACTAGTATCGGCAGAAACTAATATTTTGGTTACTGTTGAACTCAAAGCAGCATCAAAGAATTTTATAAACAGCTTGTACTACATTTAAGATGTACAAGTGCACAATTGCTATATCCTACAC
The DNA here is from genome assembly GCA_963942605.1 of Poecilus cupreus. NCBI lineage: Eukaryota > Metazoa > Arthropoda > Insecta > Coleoptera > Carabidae > Poecilus > Poecilus cupreus. Next base: position 4,573,200 of record OZ012726.1, on the reverse strand, counting down.
AGTGGGGTAGCACGAACCCTGAAACACTATCAACCAATACTCAAACATTTCTATCGTGCACACCACTCCTATCTCGTATACATTCATATTGCGATTCATATTGTACATACAACAAACCATCAATCATACCCAACCAGTTATTCCTCGGACTTCCGCGCAATCGTTCACCCTTAATCTTACCCGTATAATATTAGTTCACCTACTTTTCATTCGAAATCCGCTCGAGATGGCCACCAAACCCCCTCTTACTTTCTTAACAATCTTCTCAATCTCACACTCACCGTGCACCAACGTATTCCTGACATGATTACGTCTCATATTCCTCTCAAATACCAAATACCAAATAATTTCCACAGCAGTTCTACGTCGTTCATGCTTCTTTATCTCAAAATACTTATAATCATTAAACACTCAATCGAGCATCTAAATACTTTAACGTTTCAAGCAAGCAGGTCATTATGTTCACCCTCCGAAAACATACAACCCGAAAGTATTATAATAATAATTTATTGAGTTGGAGTGCACAATTTAAACTTTTTGCTATAGGGAAGATTAAGCCAATGAAAATTCCTGCTGGAAACATATCGGTAATATTTCCTTAATTATCCCCACATTAAATTATTTTTGTAATTCCTGTTCCATTAATATCTTTGGGGAGCATGATTTGACAGCTGGTAACAACGAATCTGCTCTATAATACATTCAAATATTATTTTTGTGTGTTAGATTAATAAACTTTAGATTCGGACATACAATTTAAACTTGTACTAATACACTTTAACGCCATTCGTTATATATTTAGTTGGATGCATTCCTGTCGGAAACGCATATCGGTTTGTCCACCTTTATTTTGGTACATAAACTTGCCTGGATAATTCTTTTTTGATAGTCAAAAGTATGAACCGCATATTTCTGTCAATTTTGCAATTATCATTGCATATTATATACTTGTAAGGTTTGATCATAAATAATGTATATTTTTCTACTCCTGTATAAATATGTATATGCTCATTATTTCAATTTTTTTATTGAACTAGTACCCATAATTCACTCTTCTCGACCAATCACAGAGCCAGAAATCCATAATTCACTGTTATTTTAAAGACGTGATGTGGATCACCAAGCAACGGCCGTCTGACAGTTGACATGTAGTCAGTTGTTATCGTATATTTTTATATTGACTTTTTCAACAAATTTCGATCATTTTCAAAAATGATTTCCAAATTTACAGGAGTATAAAAAATATAGTATTATATTCGGGTGATTTGCATCACTAGCCGTTGTAATATCACGAATATCAAGTTTGCTCTTTTCCTTTTCTGACGCTTCGATTTTTAGGCAACATTCATCAGCAGGAAAGGATATTTAGGGGAAACGGAACTTAATTATGCGCAGGAAATTTCGTTACAAATGTTTTACTGAAGTATTAACTGATAATTTCATTAATATCAAATCTTCTACCAAGATCGAGCTTTCGACTTTCGACAATCCATTAAATTAAAGAATTTGGTGGTAATTAAATTAATTTGCTGATGTAATTACTTCTAATTTCATTAACAACAATTCTACCGAAACATGCTAAAAATTCTTTAAGGAAATTATAAATTGAGGGCGAATTGAAAATAAAATAACCACAATTATATCCTGTTGGTCCAATGCTAATTAAATTATAAATGTAATATAAATATATATCTCATAGTTAAATCATTCTTAAATCATTTGTTCATCTCCGGACAGATCTAGGTATATGATACGAGGTCAGTTGAGACAATACAGATTATTGTTTCTTGTCCTTTTCAAAGTACTCTTCACCTCTATTCACACACTTTTGCCAGCAGTCCTGGATAACTTTATATGAAATGGTCTTTAAGGTCTGTAAAGCATTTAAAGCAAATTTCATCAAAAGTCTGAAAACGGCGTCCTTTCAACATTGACTTTAATTTCTGAAAGAGTACAAAATCGCAAGGAGACAGGTCTGGCAAAAAAGGTGGCGGTAGGATGACAGTCATCAGATTTTTGGTACAAAACTGACGAATTGACAAAGCTGATTGTGCGGACGTATTGTCGTGCTACACGAATCATAAGTTATCTCTCTAGAACTCTTATCTCTTTTTGCGGATTACTTTACGTAACCGTTGTAAAATTCCTAGATAGTACAGATCGTTGATTTTCTAAACGTAAGGTCATCAGTTTGACGTTGAAGATCTTTCTGGTCGAGGATTATCTGCAATTGACTGACGACTACTTTTAAATCGTGAAAAACTCGTAAGCTTGGTACAAAAATTGGAACGATTCTGCGAAAGATTTCTACAGGTTCACGTAAAATTTTATGTTGCATCGTTGCTCCAGAAAATCGCACAAATAATATCACACAAACTAAGCGAGATATTAACAATTCAAGAACATGTGGTTACAGTACAAAGGAGGTTATGTGCCAACCGCATATCACTAAATATCTCCGCTGGCGCGTAATTCAAAATGTCCGGTTATTTTCTGGGCACTGTGAACGAATTAGCAACAATAATTTACTTCTCGTTAACTCGTGTAGATCTTCCTCTTCTTCTCCCATGTAATATGTGCGGGATTAGTGGCTCGTAAAGGGTTGTTGTTGTATGTTCTCCCCGTTGATTGATTGATGGCCGGAGCGTCCAGATGTTCCAGAGTCCGGTGCTCTGCGCTCGGGGTTCCAGACCCGGAAGGTTCGCGTGCACTTGACACGTTAACCCCTACGTCACTTCCTCTAACCCTTACGCACTTGTAACACACTTCCCCGAAAAGGGGGCGCGCTAATACTTTCCTATTGTTCTCAAGTGTTTGCTCTGTTATAAATATTTGGATTATGAAGATATTAGTTCGTTGGCTACTCTGAACTTGACTGCTTGTTCTTGAAGAGAATTAATATTTTTTTAAAGAAATTCTCATTTTTCATTAATAAATACGATGTATGTATAAAGCAAATCAACTGAAACTTTCTTTAATATTAATAATAATAATAATAATTTACTCATTGCTACGGAGTAACTGTAAGGAATTCAAATTTGCCAATAGAATTCTGCAATTTTAAAGGCTTTAAGTAACAGTTCATTTACTCTCTTTTACTCTATACCATAAATTTCAGCTAAGATGAAATATTTACTTTATTATCATTAATTTATTAACATAAATACCAGTTATATGTACTTGTGTTCTAGATAAAATGTAACATAGGTTGTCAATGTCCAAAGAATTTGACATCACAATTTCGTACAAGCTTTAATCTAGTCCTTTTCTTGCGATTTATATCTAAACATCCAGTACTTTTGTAAATAGCCTTGAAACTGTGAAAGCATTTGTTCTAGGATGTTCTTGAAAAAAGTTTGCAAACGTATCAGAAACGTTTCTCAAACTATGAACAGAACTGTTCCAATTATCCTTACGAATTTTTTCTTCATTAGTTGACATTTTTCAAATATTTTCTCAATGACATATGTGTGGATGGATAGATGTGTATCCATATATTCTATAACTCATGAACGAAAGAAGAAGGATTTACGAAATTTATTAATTATAAATTTCATCATATTGCGAAAAACTACATATTTGATTTGGGTCTTACTTGTAAAACCGGAAGAGGAAGTTTACCGGTCTCACAAAGCAGTAAATTCAATTTATTCAATTACAGAAACAGCTAGGTACAAAAAAAGATGAAATGAAAAAAAATTAAAATTGAATTATATACCGCGTGTTTTTCTTTATGAAGCATGGGAAATACAATGTTAAAATTTTCATTAGGTGATACTTCGTTCCTTATATATTTTAGAACAAAAATGTAAATACAAAATATGTTCAGAAACATATACTGCACCAAATGAGCCTAAATTTATTGATGTGATCCATTTTTGTCATGAGATAGACGTAAATTAAAATGTATAATTTTTAGCTGCATTCAGGGTGCTATATAAAAGAAAATATACAAACAGTTGTATTGTTTGAGTTTGATAGATGACATTTGGTAGAGTTTGAATGATTATTTACTTCTTTAAATTATTTCTAAATGGTATATGTGTCCATGATTACTGAAAAATAATTTAAACAAGTCAATAATGATTAAAACTATGCCAAATGTCATCTGTCAAACTCAAACAATTCGACTGTTTGTATGTTTTGATTACCATGGCCCATGGCACTCAGGAAATAGCTAAAAATTATAAATTTTATTTAAGGGATATCTCTTGACGTAAATCATCAATAAATTAAGACTCATTTGGTGCAGTTTTTGTTTCAGAACATTTTTTATATTTCCACTTTGTTCTAAAATTCATAGGGAACTATGGCATAATGAATATTTTAACATTGTATTTTCTATATCCTCTAAAACAGTAGACACCCCGTATATATTATAAATATATTTCTTATTTCAATAATCATAAGAACAAACAAATAATTGAAAGAGCTATTTTATGTAGCAAATATGAGTCAACTGTAATTGTTAATCAATCAAAGTTAGATCTACATCAATAGAAGAACAATATCTGTATTGCAGCTAATTATATAAAAATTTATTTCATCCTTGATCGGTTTCTATCCCACATGGGGTCTTTATCAATAGGTGAAAGCAAAAAATTAAATTTCTCATAATTCAAAACATTTTAAAACAATAAATAATTAAAATGAACATACGTACTTGGAGAATTTTTCCTGTCAAGGATGACATAATATTTTATAAAATCTGCTATCCAGATTTTTTTTTTATTTTAATTTGAGTCCCAGTCAACAACCTTACACCAGATATTCTATTGTTGAATACGTACAAAATACGATGTAAAATAGAAGGAACAACAATCGAAAGAACGTCCGCAAAATACTGTTTTTTAAATATACAATCAAATGTACGTAGAGAAAACTATATTGTTCCATTTCTGAGTTGAACAACAGTTCCATAATGTTTCATGACATTGTAATCATATAAATCAGATATGAAACATGGTGGAATAAAAAGATTTTTATTCGATCGTAAGAATCAGTATGTTTCTACGAAGATCAGATAAGTTGAACTTTTTATAACTCATTTCCATAAAGTTTATCACATGCATAAATTTCTGGCGAAACCAAAATGATTTTTCCAAATTAAAAACGAAACGGATTGGTAATTTTATCAGGATTAATTAAATTGGTACTTAACGTATTATACACAATAAACTATAATCTACGTATCGTGATTGAAATGAAGTTGGCGTGCACACGCGATTGCTAGCGTGCCACCCCTGAAGCCAGCCCTGTACTAATTGTGTTTAGCCTGTAAACGGCGAGAAGTGCTCTTCCGTCCTCAAATGCAAATTTTAACCTCGTTAAACCCACGGGCCTAGCGAGTTTAAATTATCAATGGTTAATTAATCTTCAATTTATTCACTTTGTGTAATGAATTTAACACTCAATTTGGCGGTTATTAATCAAAGTTTTAATGGAGGTTGTTATGAACACTAATCAAGCTGTTTGTCTCCCTCTGACGTGCGAGACTTATCGTTCGGCCTCTGTTGCTCTTTCTGCACGATGCTCATCGCACGTTGCTCTGATGAAGCGGTCGAGGATCCCGCGATGGTCCGACACCCAGACATCATTAATAACGGATTTCCGATAGCCAGAGATTTCGATCCCAACTTCATGAACTTCGAATTCATTCCACACATTACGGAATCACATCGACGCTGCCAAATCTTATTCACTCTGATCATCATTCAACATTACATAAATAAAAAATGTGATGTATCCAACACATGACCTCTCGCTCAACTCATTTTGCTACCATTCTAATGGTCAACTAAATGTTACTTGGTGCTTTAAGCAAAGTACCACTTCCGGTTAGCAAATTTTCATCATAATCAACTGGGCTCTTCCTTAGACTGTACAAATGTAAAATGAAAATATTTATGAAAAATTTGCGATGATCGACTGATGTGGATTATGGGAAAAATTTTAAACAAATGGACTTGCAATCAAGGAGTTATTCAAAAAACTATTTTTTGCGTTTGAAAAAATTCTAGTCATACATCCTTCCGGGTTAAAGTTAATAATGACAACATGGAAGATTTGAATTGAAGATCTCATACTCCACAATTTGATGCGATACCATTTAATTTCTCGTTAGTTTACATGGTATAAATTTCGTTTTTAGTTTTAAATTGGTATTTATCAATAGTTTCATTTCCAATTAATTGTATTTTATTGTTAACCCACTAAGAATAATTACTACTATTTAATGAACGGAATAATAATGATACAACCCCTAGAGACCTTAAAAAATATAGGTGTTACAAAATTTTGTGGAATAAGGAATAAATCGATACAAGTAGAAAACATACATAAAACAATAGAGAAGAAGCAATTAGCGTGATATTGGTATGGGCCTAAGGACATTTTGTAAGAATAATAAGAATGCCTGAAGGGAGACAAATAAAAGTTTTATGGAACACAAGAACAACAAAAAATACACGAAGACAGAACAACATAGAAGAAATACTAAAAGGAAACAACACCAACTCTTTAGAGAACAAATGAGATCTTCCAAAATTTCTGTCAAACAAAAGTAACCCGTCACTAATGACTAGATGTAGCAATGAAGAAAACAACAATTACTGGTTGATCAGCGATGAGAGAAGCTGCAGACTGTGTGTAAGATGGAAGAGAAGAAGAGGCACTAGAACATCTAAGACTCTACTGTAGAGAAGCAGAGAGACTAGAAGTGATATCTTTTTACTAAACGAGAAGGGTAAGGGAGTGGATTAGATGCAGAATATTGTGAAGAAACTGAAAGAGAATTATGTATTACTATAATTAATTAGGTATAGATTCTAGGCCATCAGGCAATGAATACAAATTCACAAGTATAAGTAGTGTTCGGACGATGTAACTTGGCGAGTTGAAGTAATTTAGAATTTATCTGTGGTAAAGGAAAAGATCTAAAAACCATAGTGGGGCTAGAAGATATTCAATTTGAATGTACAATTATTACAAAAAAGTACAATTTGTCTATTATTATATATACAAAAAAAGAATACCTACTGCAATGTCGGGTTTAAAATCCAGATAAAATAAATACTATCATGTTATGTTTCCATACCTGTGTGCAAACAGAAATGCTAAATTCTAAGTATCTAAGTCAATTAAAGACATAGGTTCAGTAGGATTATGCTTTGTATTGACCAATATAAGATTGTAAAGACACTATTTCACTTTCCAAGCTGTGTGGCATCTATATAAAATCATATTTTTGACAAAACGCTTTATAGGAATAGTGGACCAAAGAAAAAAAATAGAAAGATGTGATAAATAAAATAAATATAATAGGAATCAATCTCGACATCAGAAAGGGTATTAAGAGATTTAAAAGATAATAATAACAGTCCAGAGAAAAATGTGCAACAATGAACTCCGGATGAACCTTGCCAACAACTCATAATCGTGTGCGGTTAGTTTTTCTGGGGTCATCTCTGACGAGCTGCAACAGAAGCAGATGTTCCGATCCCATGATCCTCCTCTTCACCCTTGCGGGATCCCCGACCCAACTAATGACTTGTGTGTTCGCTACGAAACGCAAACGTTAAATGTCTCGAATCGAATTAAGCCAAGTGTGTTTTATCACAATTCTCGCCTATAATCAAATAGCCGTGTAAATGTGCGGCAGTGTGGCGATCCCACCCTCCGCCCTGCCCTCTCGCCGTAGCTCGTTCTCCCCCAGCAGACGGAGATCACGAGAGATCATTTGTCTTCGGAAAAACCCGGCTCCATTTTCCTGCACCACAAACGAATTTTCCGGTTCGACGCGCGCGCCTGCCTGCTTTCCCACACTTATAGAGCGGACGTCGCGCCTGCTTCGTCCTTCCTCCGGTCCCTCCTGCGATTCCGTCCGCGCTTTCCACCGGGTTTTTGCAGGAGTGATGGAAGATGCTAGAGGTGTGGATGAAGATCATTTCCTGCTAGGATGCTATGATTTTTTTTTGGATATACAGTTTTGTGAGAATCCCATGCCATCTAATCCTTTTTTTGTAATTAAGATAATGCATTAGATGCAACTTATTTTTACTTGTTCATACACAATATAAGAAAGTATAAGATCTATGAAAAGAATCAGCAACGAAATATTATAATTATGTTTTGTTATAATACGCAGAAATGAGTAGATTTTGACTTTAAGCCACGAAACAATATACTTATATATTCATTTTAATGCAAAATATTAAATCTAACTCCTGAGCTTTCAAGTAATAAAGAATTGTCTAAATACGTATTTCGATAACTAAGTTATCATCATAAGTAAAAGCAAATGGGATAAAATCAAGATTACACAACTTGTAAACAACGTTAGTGGCCAAGATTTAATCCTGATTTTATCCCTTTTCCTTCTTACTGATAATTATAACTTAGTTAACGGAATACTATTTACATATTTTCTTTATTACTTTAAGACTTAGGGGTTAGATTTAATATTTTAGATTGCTCTTAACTTTAGAATTTTACATTTTATTTTATACTCATTTTATTTAAAATTCGAAGACAGCGACAAAAAACTGAAACATCTATTAAATATGTCACTCGTATCAAGTTTAAGTAATTAACACTCAAATCAAATTTATATTTTGTTTTTAAGAAAAACTCGCGATTTTTTAAATGTACACTATGTTGAATTAAAAAGAAATATGCAAATTTTACTAACAGATAATAGTTCATTTCTTTACAAGTGGGCAAAGTAAGGAATTACCCACGAGAGAAATTTTAAGACACGAAGCCGAAGGCTGAGTATGATAATTTTATCGAGTGGGTAATTCCACTTTGCCCACATGTGAAATATAACGTTTTATCTAACATATCTTAATAAATGCAAATATATTGAAGAAATATTATTTGACTTTGCTTTAAATTTTCTAAATTAAAATGCCAATTGAAGTAGTTACCAAGGTGTTGTGTGTTATTATTATTTGTTATAAATAAAAAATTACTCACTAGTGACTCTTCTCAAAATTATACCCACTAGTGGGCAATATGTTCCTTTCCTTGTTTAAAATCGCAATAGATATAGAGCATTTATTGAGAGGTGTTGGATAAAATCTTTTACAAATGAAAGTTGGTCAACCAGACAATTTTACAGCATTATTTATTTTAAAATTTTATTTAGAAAAACAATGTCGTTTATTCACAAACAGAACATTCATAGTGTTTAAGTAAATATCCTAAATTCTAAACTGAACATCCGTTTTGTCCGTCTTGATATTCATAACATTGTATTATGGCTTAACTCTCCTATGGGATAACGCGGATGCTTCTTAATGAAGCACTCTAGATCCTTTTGATGGAGTGGATCAATTTCCTTTTCTTTTTCTAAAACTATTACTTTAAATCCTTGTAGTTAGGTTTCTTCACATCTTCCTTAGCCAGTTTTTAATTCCTGCTGCTTCCTTTCTTTAGTCATGTTGATCTGGGTCTGCCTCGTATTCTTCTTTTTCCTGGTCTCCATTCTACCACTGATCCTTTTGTACTGCTCTCCATATTTGTCCAAGCCATCATATTGTGTTATTTGATCTTTCTCATTATGTTTTCTTCTACTTTATAGTTCATTCATATTCTGTATTCATTTTCTGATATCTTTATTGGTCCTAACATTGTTCCATTCTGTTTAAATCTTCTTGACCAGAGTTATTCGTTTTATTATAGTTCGGTAAATTCTCATTTTTGTATCTTTAATTAGTTAATTTTTTTTACCCTTTTTTTTAGACAGAATACAAATAAATAAATCTATAGTTAATAAGAAGTTCGAGTCTATCAAAAGTTAGTTTATTGATGTCAGCGATACCCGGGTGTGTGAATAATATAGGGGACGAATGAGAGATGCAAAACTCAGAGCAAAAATAGCTCGTAAATGAAGGGTAAACAAAGAATTAACCAATGTGAAAATATCCTTTCGGGTGAAATAAGCACACAATTACATCTGCGACCACATGGTCACATTCACACACACAATGCGCGCGCAGCCACGCATGCTCCGCTTACGCTACGTAGTGCTACGTCGTCGAGCGATTGTGAATCAGCCTGGCTTAGCGGCATTCAGAAACGCGCCAGGCAATTTGTTACATAATGGACGCAACAGAAATCCTTTGTGCTCCCTGAAGAGACCAGTTAAAAGGGTGATTGCATTAGCGGGCTCGGCTCACCTAACAAAGGTGAGAGACTCGCTCCTTGCCCCTCGCAGGCTCGGGAAGTAGAGTGTAGCACACTGCACCTCAATGCATATCTTCAGTACGTTTACGTCGATCGATTTGATGAGCATAATGAGGTACTTCCAACTGGAATTATCACAAAATCACAACATGTAGATCTTTCATTGCTATTACGACTGATTGGAATAATACAAGGTCTGTTCAGCAAATAACCGAACTTTATGCTTCTTTTGCAGGACCCAATTTATTGGGTAACTAAATTTTTGTCAATAAATGTCCAAGAACTAAAAATATTGTAGTTCATTTTACATAATCAAGTTTCTGTCAATTTATTGTGACATTTTCATTAGTATCAACACGATATCAGGTGTCACCTATACTACTAATAGCACAGTTAGAAAAATTCACATAAGAACACTGAAATATAGCAATGGGGTTTTAAACTTAAAAAAATAAGTTTTTTTACATATTATAAAAATTTAAATCATTTCAGTCACTATTATTGAATATTTCTTATAACTTTTTAACTTTTCATTCATGATTTCCTTTATGAAGTTTCGCGGTTGCAAAATCGTGACGTCATCTTGTAATAGAATATACAGCATGGCAAGGCAAAAGAGGTATTGATAACAAATAATAATTTGCTTTTCAGGGTTGTAATAATTACTTATTATTATTAAAATGAACACTTCGATAAATTAAATTAGGTATTCGTTAATTATAACGTTTTTAGACAAAGAGTTTAGGAAGTGTTAAAATAAAAATGCTTTGATGTACTATATATTGTCGCTTGTCGGTAACGTCGGCAGTCTCATTATCACACCTGTCATCTCAAGTCTTATGTTGGAGTTAACAACTATTTTCAAATTAAACTCATGTTTATTATATTTGTTATATTATTTTGCCCAAGTAATGTGAATAAACTATATTTGTAAAAACCTCTCAGTAAATAACAATGACTGATAACAGTCAATTTGACAGTTGGTGTAGTTCCTCGCTCTCCGCAAGAACGTGTTTCGTAGAATTACAATACATTGTTGAATATTATTTATCACTTTTGGATAACAGTTTTCATATAGTAACCGCTCAATAAACACATAGCAATCGCTCAACAAAACGCATAACAACCGCTCTATAAATAAGTATTAGACGAAGACGGAAAACCCACGACGTATATCTGTTTCAGGCTCGTTTTACCCTTTCATAGAAGTGTACGTTCCATAATTACTATATTTCAATGCAACGTCACTTCAAATATTTCATGATCCCACTATTTCAGTGATGCGCTCATTGTCCGCTGATCTTCAATTGACAGACGACCACTTTCAAACTGTGAAAACCATTCGTAACATTGCGTTCTACCCAGAGCATCATCTCCGTAAGCTTTTGTTTTAGAAGTTGAAACGTTTCTATAAAAGATTTCCCCAGTTTCAATCAAAATTTTTTGTTGCATCATTGCTCCAGAAAATCGAACATTTAAAAAATCGCTACTAACACTTAAACACATTAAACTCAAATAACATTATCACAAAAACCAAACGAGATATCACCAATCTAAGAACATGTAGGTTACAGCGGAGGTTATGTGCATCGCAGTGCTGCCAACCGCATATCACTAAATATCTCCATTGGCGCGTAATTCAAATTATCCAGTATGTTGATAAAGCTATCAGTTGGGCCTCGTATTATCCATTTTTTCTAAAAACAAGTTATTGTGATTGAATGTGTTTTAAACGAGGCTTTAGAAATCCGTGTCGGGTTCCTGTCGTGAAGGACACGGCGCGTTTAATCCCCATTGACGGGTGTTTTTTTACCGGCTCTGCACTCAAACTCAATAGGATGTTTTCATCCCTCGGCCATTGTTGTGCGTTGTGCACATTACGTGGGTTTATTTACCTGTGTAATGCGCGAGATAATAGAAAATACACGGGAGATTGAGACACTCTAAACGAAGCTGATGCAGGCGTGAAGCAAGAAATTGATTCGTCTTATGCTTTTAGAGGGATTTTTAATGATGTAAACTAAGAAGTAACGCAAAATGCTACGTAATCGGTGACACAGAAACTAACAGTTACATATTTTGTGTGACTTGGAATTTAGTAGTTTGCATATCACTTAACACTTATATAGTATAGTCATGGTTTCTGCACGGCAGTTTGAAATAGTACTTTCTGATTAATTATAGGAAGAAGATAACGCAAGAAGTTGAAAGTTGATTATAAAATTGTATGTGCTGTAATAGTATATTACGTACCGTGAACTGTAAGCGATAGTTTTTAGGTCGAGAATGTAGTTTGGAATGTCGAAACCCGTAGGGTCGAGATTTCCTAAACATTCGAGACCTAAAAAATCACTTCGAGGTTAGTAAGTTATTTTTTGCAATATCTGCGTAAATATAAGAAAAGGAAAAATAGGTATCAAAATTAACAGCTGTCAGATTGAGGTTAAAAATAAAATTTGAATGATATATATTTACTTACCATCCACCATGAACGGTAAGTTTCACTTACCATCGACCGTGGACGGCAAGTAAATGATGTAACCATGAAAACCAATTGTGCAATAAAAGTTCCACTTACTGTGTTTAAATTTTGTTATTAATGGGTAACTTTACATGTATTGCAAAAAGTAAATTTATCTTTTGTGTTCCTTTACTGCTGCGTTATTCCTTACGTTATTTCATTATAAATCCCGCTTTAGACTTTCGTGGCAAGCTGTTAATGTACCATTAAAAGCTTGCTAAAAATATTTTGTAAATAACTATTTTCATTTTATCATTTGACCTCTCTGCATGTTGAGCTTCTTATGAAGCTCTCTAAATCTTTTTGTTGGAGTGTACCAATCTCTGTTTCTTTTTCTTTAAGTCGTAGTTAGGTTTCTCCATATCTTCCTATCATTTATTTTACTACTACGATTTTAATTCCTGCTGTTTTAAAATCTTCTACTTCTTTCAGCCGTTAGCTTGACCCATCTTTTTCTTCTATACCTGCTGTCAATTCTACTACCAATCCACATATTATATGCCTAAGCCATCTGATTCCTTATTACCTTTTTCACCATGTCTTCGATTTTTAACTCTTGTTCTACGAGTATTTCATAGTTCATTTTTATTCTGAATACGTTTTCTTGTATCGTTATTGGTCCTAATATTGTGCTTATTATTTCTTGTTCCATTATTCTTAAATCTTCTTCATCTTTTTTTGTTATTGTCATAGTCGTAGCAGCATACATTTTTATTGGCCTTATTATCATTCGGCAAACTCTTGATTTTTGATTCTTTAGTTAAAATTTTGTTCTTAGTAATTTTTTGCTTGGATGGAACGCTCTCTGGATGATATTGGATGTTTTTCTCAAAAAAAATAGGAAGATATGATCTAATTCTGTTATCTAGTTGATATTTTTGGATTATTTAAAATACGAGTACTTTCGGCATACAAGATAAACTTCTTATGCGTATCAAGACCGACCGAGATGTTGATATGGTCATAACAAGGTAATATGTTTGTAAGAGTGAAAAATATTTTTTTCTACGACCACTGAGAAATCTGCTCATTGTATATTTGTTGTTACTAGGGATATGAGGTACATCGTGCGAAATGAATTTATTTTGTGAGTATTTCAATACAAATTAGTTCATTTAAGTACAGGTGCCATTGCTAGGATACTTATTTAGAATTGTCAAATATTGGAATGGTGAAATCGGGACAAATTTATTATTAAAATTAAATTAATTTTGAAATAATATCGTGGTCGTAGAAAAAGTATAGTGTACAACTCGCATGGAATGTCTATTTCATACTCGTATGATTTGCAGCATTCGTCTTCGGCTCATGCTACAAACTTTCATACTCGTAGGAAATGAGTACCATTCCATGCTCGTTGTACAATATACTATTGAATGGCACTCTGCTGATTTGGGTACTGGTAAAGTATGTTTACCAGTCGTTAAATAACGGTTCCCAAAGATTTTAATGGAAAGAAAACCTCACGGGTACAGTTAGATTTACAAATTAACGATCTGGGTGCGTCACATAATGTCAATAGTTCGATCCCTGTGCCCGACATCCACCGGTATCATCATCACAGGGGTGAGTGGTAATTTATGCGATCCCCCGCCCCAAACCAGCTAATTTCGTACGCCACTGGGACACAAACAAACAACCATTGTCCGGCAACGTTGTAACTAGTTTTAAACAATGGTTGCGACGACGCTGGCAGCGCGCCACGTGGGCGACACGTGTACAATGGCAAATTACACGTCAGGGCGGAAGGGTGATTAGCCCCTCTCTCGCCGCCGCTGACAGTTGACGTGTATAGCTGGCAATTTATTAGTGCACGCACGCGGCCGCCGATTGACTCGCGCGCGTAATAAACTGTTCGGCGGTAGAACGTTGTCGTTTGCAGACAGTTAATTGCCCTAATGTCGCGTAATCAGAACGCTCCCCGGAGCCGAAACACACGACGACTCCGGGCAAATCCAGCGCGCGCAACACAGCTTCCCAACGAAATCATGCAATGGGATACTTCAACTACAATCACGGGTACAAATTGGCCAAGTTTTTTTGTAAATTTATTGTTGTGTGTAATATGACACTTTGCGTCAATTCTTTCATCAATAATTTGGTGAATTTATTGACGAATTATAACTGTTTTTTTAGGGAATTTAAGTTGATTTTAATCAGTGCCAATTATTCAAACTTATTTATGTTACGGTTAGTTGTCGTTTTTATACGTATAGCTTGAACAAAGAATATTAGTAGCATATGTGACAGCTGGTACTACTGAAATTTTCCCAAAAAATTCACGAAAAATTTGATATGTATAAAACGAACGACAATATTTTTGTTCTTGACAATTTACTGACAAGAAAACTTGAGCAATTTATTGACCAATATATTACATTTATAAAACAGGCATAAGAATAATTTTGTGGTTAAAAAAACTATAGGAGATCACGTGTACGAAAGTAACCAATCAAATCACAATTACACTACCTTAATTTTGGAAATAACCCTGAGTGAAATTGTTGGAATAATAAGGAAAGAGAAGCTTGTAGTTTTTCTTCACTTTTATTTTATAAACTACGACTGGTTTCGAACTTTTAAAGTTCATCTTCAGGTACCGGCACTGGATACAATACAAATAATTAGTGTTCTGCATTTGTTTTATAAAAAAAATTGTGTAAGAAAAGTGTAACAAAGTAGATACATTAAACAAAAGTACAGGATCTTAGATAATTATAACCACTTTGTAAAAAAGCTTGTCTACTGTTTCAATGAAATACATCTCCAGTTGTTTCAACTCTTTTCAATTTTAACAACTACCTGTGATATATTAGGAAGGTAAGATTATATCCAATGGACAAGAGGACTAGCAATTCCTAAATTATTTAATTTGTGAATTATCAGATTAATATTAACCCCTCGATTTACCCTATCGAATGCCTTTTTAAAATCAGTATATGTACTGTCAACATAGAGACCTTATTCCATGCAACTATAGGGAAATTGAATGTAAGGCAGAAGATTGGTAGCAGTAGATCTACCTGCATAGAAACCATGCTGCTGGTCGATGATGACGTTTTTAAATAAAAAAAAAATAAAAAAATAAATATATCATCACGCCTTTTACCCTTACGCTTACGCAGATCTCGGTAAGTGATATATTTTTCCGTATGAAGTGCGGTTACCAGCCGTCAAATCATAGCCCCCAAAGATGTTAGTGGAGGGGAAACCACATGAGTAAATTTAAATTTGTAACTGTCGGCAGTGGGATTCGAACTGAGGATCTCATGATCCACAGTCCGACACGTTACCACGGAGCTATTTAAAGTTTACAAATAACTAAACTAAACATTCTAAAATTTTGATTTATTATTATAGTTTCCCCTAAAGTGTTTTAATAATGCTAATAAATGCAATAATCAACTAGTATCCCACGGTGTATTTTGTACAAAATTTTATTTACAATCGTTCGGAATTTTGTAAAAATAAGAATTTAATTAATTTCAAATCAAAGTTACAACAGACTGGGATAGTTTTTAAAATGATGGGAACAGTGCGCAAATATTTAAAAACGCACTAGTGCTGTAATGTAAGTGATTACCTGACTGAAATGATTTGGAGTCGGATGACTATAGATAATAGTATATTGTACAACGAGCATGGAATGGTACTCATTTCCTACGAGTATGAAAGTTTGCAAATCATACGAGTATGAAATGGACATTCCATGCGAGTTGTACACTATACTGTTTCTACGACCACGATATTATTTCCTAATTAATTTAATTTTAATAATAAATTTGTCCCGCTTTCACAATTCCAATATTTGACAATTCTAAATAAGTATCTAGCAATGGCACCTGTACTTAAATGAACTGATCTGTATTGAAATACTCATAAAACAAATTAATTTCGCACGATGCTTGCAATGTACCTCATATCCCTAGCAACAACAAACATACAATGAGCAGATTTTTAAGTGGTCGCAGAAAAAATAGTTTAAAATATGTGAGTGGTAACTTCTTCTGCTCCTCAGATCCGTTCAAATAACTAATACCCTCATGTCAATTTCCATTCAAAAGTGGAAGCCTCTAGAGGCTATCTCTCTCCCGTCGCATAAACCAGCCTCTTCGCTGTAATGCTTGCACGATGTAGAATATTAGTCGCGTTAAGAATATGAGTTTCCGTGCTTGCCAGTGTCTTTCTGCTCGTTGTGTGTAACTACACGTATCGTGGCACACCGGCGTCTTTCAACCCGGGTCGTATTACTTAGGCTCCGGTTACTGCGATCCCGATGCCGACAGCGTTCAAACAGCGCTGCGACGATCCAAGGCTGCCGCGATGGGAAACACAGATTTAATTAAATCGGCAGTGGAAGACGAGATTTTAGATTTGTCCTCCAAGGTAAGAGATATTCGTACAGCGTCAAGCACCTGCTGTTTGAGCTTTGTTGAATATGGTAAAATTGGGAAGAGAGAATGGTCATTGCAGACGATTGCTGAAATGCTGGCCACTGAAGAGGAATGTTTCATTATTAACACTTACAATTTGTATAAATGTATCATGCAGTTTGCTCATTATTTTGATGCGGCACTCAGCTTTCGCGGATATCAATAAGTGATATATTTTGTACGTGAACCAGCTGTCATGTTACGGACCCCGAAGATGTTAGTGAAGAACTACGAAGCAAAAATTGAAATGGCAAAATTCTTTATAAAACTTTTGGTAGAATAGTTAGATTTGTAGTTGATTTTGTAACGCCTAAATATTTTGTACGTATCATGAATCCATATCAATCTATGATAACAATATTCCGCCAAAATTCTTATTAAAATGAAGCTCATTCTAGTATCAAAAAGTTTATGAAATTATACCATTACGGCTTTTGATTTTTATGGCAATTTTGACAGTTGTCATTATACATCTATATTGCATTTTTAATTTATTATTTAATTTAGAAAACGGAATTAGTAAATATAACATTAATCATCACTATATATAATAAAAAAATAAAAGGGCAATTCAAATAAATTAAATAATTATTTTTATTCAATACAATACAAATTAATGTTACATACTGTATTACAAATAAATAAATTTTAGAAATGTTATGGACATACAAATAGGGAATGTGTTTTCATTAAACCATTGGAATGATTTAATTTATTATATCTACAAATCCTCTTGTGTTAATATTTTTCATCATATACCTAGATCATGAAAATATTCCCAGAAAAAGGAACATAATTCTTGTTGTATCTTAGCAAAGGTAAAACAAAATTTATGACAGGTGTTACCCTTTATGTATTTTGACTAGGAAGTTTTAAAAATTTATTTGAGCCGATCTAAAGAACTATATTTCTTATCACTTTCTTATACTTACTATAGCTTAACCTTCCTTAGAGTTGCGTCGCCTATAGTTAAAGTTTTTGTTGGAGTGTAAAGGCTACTTTTCTTTAATTTATTTTCTGTTTTATATCCTTCAATTTCTTTCTGTACAGATCCTTTTCTTCCCGGCAAGCTGCTCTTATATCATCTTCTACATTCATTTATCCATTTTCATTTCAATCTTCCTCTTTTTCTTCTTTCCCCATGGTTTCATTCTAGCATGTTTTTTATCGCGTTTTGGTTGTCAGTTCTTTGTTGTTCTAGCTGTTGTTTTATTTTCCCCATTTTGTCACCCTCTTCTAATTCTTCCTCTACTATCTCATGGTTCTTTTTTGTTCTATAGTTATTGTTTTCTGTCTTGGCTAGACTTAGTCTTGTTCTCATTATTTTTCTTTCCATTATCCTCAGTTCTCCTACGTTTGGTTTTATCATTGTTACACAGTTATTGGCCTTATTGTTGTCCTATATATCTTCATTTTTAACGACTTCAAATCAATTTATT
Organism: Poecilus cupreus; assembly: GCA_963942605.1. Classification (NCBI taxonomy): domain Eukaryota; kingdom Metazoa; phylum Arthropoda; class Insecta; order Coleoptera; family Carabidae; genus Poecilus; species Poecilus cupreus. The sequence continues at coordinate 4,554,619 of OZ012726.1, read as the reverse complement.
TTTAATTTGTTATCAACTGAGAATAAAAAATGTTTATGTGAAAAATGTCAGCAATAGTAATTGAAATAAAAATATTTTTGCCGATCTCGGTGGTGTAGTGGATATATCACTAGTCCAGCACACCACAGGTCGTGGATTTGAATTCCACTGAAGAGCAAGGTCGTTGGTGTTGTTCTTAAAATTCACATTAATCCATGTTTCCCATTTACGTATAAACAGAAGAAAAATATTTTCTTGCGATTACAATCTTTTTAAATAGGATAAGTTTTACCATCTAGGGTTAGAGTGTTTGACAATTGTCACTGAAATTGCAAACATTAGGTAATTTATTGATAGATGAGTTATTTTGCGTTAAACTAACTCTTTTAACATTCAAATCTAAATTAATCTTTTGATTATTCTTATAATGTTATAAACATGAAATAGTAGGGATTTCTTTCACAGAAGAATTAAGTATTTTCTATGATGAAAGTGAAGAAAGAGGTATAAGCTTTTCAAGAAACTATACAGAACATAGTTGCAATTGCAGTGTCAAAGCAATTCCAGTACTTCAGTAAAAATTGAAAACCACTCAGAAATATGAATGTGCCTGATGTCAATACAATACACATCAGACAGAAATAATTCCTACGTTACAATATTTGAAAGTTTTTCCGCTTATCGAAGAAGTATTTGAAAGCATAGTTGGTTGAATGGCTTGGGGGTAGTGAGGGGGCTGGGCAGGACATTTTGCGCCCCGCGCCCCCAGCAGAACGCCCGCTGCGAGGCCGGGACTAAGACGTCAGCAGCAGAGATCTGTGACACGTAATACAATCTTGTAGCATAATGGGGCAAATCCCGGGAGCGCCAAGCGCCACTATTAGCCGGCTCGCTCCGCGCGACTCCGACAATGCTTTGTGCTCCCCGCTTCCGATAACAAACATTGATTTTATCAACAAACGGGAGCTACCTACGGTTTGGATACAGCTGGAACCAGAACTGCAATGATGCTGAACTTTACAAGGAGTTATATTCACGTACAGCTTGTCCCAACACATGCCCAACATTACTTGATTAACTGCTAATTCTTTGAGAACGAAGAGTTGATGGCACAAAGTTTATGATGGTTGAGGCATTTAGTGCGGTTTCATAAAGCACTACAACGAAGAAAATATTCGAATTTGGTGCTCCCAATAAACAAAGAAGTGGTCATTCTAAGGGACATTGAATTGGGGTGGTGAAAAAGGATTTAGAGAATGTAATCTTACAAATTTTTAAATAAATAGCAATAAAGGAAGATAATTCATAAAGTCCTTGATGACCTGCAGGGTTACTACGAATAGGCTTGATCCTACTGGGTGTACATCTTGGACCAGAACAAAGGCGGAACTATATTGTGTTTGGTTAGAAAATGGTCATCCGATATATCCTCCAAATCATTTCAGTCAGGTAATGTCTTACATTACAGCAATATTACCGCACTGTTGCTATCATTTATAAACTTTTCAGGTCTGTTGTAACTTAGATTTGAAATGAATTAAATTCTTATTTTTACAAAATTCCGAACGATGGTAAATAAAATTTTGTACGAAATACGCCGTGGGATACTAGTTGATTATTGCATTGATTAGCATTATTAAAACAGTTTAGGGGAAACTATAATTATAAATCAAAATTGTAGAATGTTTAATTTATCCTGTCATTTGTACATGTTGGACCAGAACAAAGGTGGAACTATATTGTGTTTGTTTAGAAAAAAAAAATTAAGTTAAGAATTTTTAAAAAATATCTACAATTTATGAAATAAACAAATGTATAAGGTATTATCCTTTTAAATACCTAATTGATGTGAAAAAATATCTACTCGAATACTTATGATATGTGAATCCCATAAATATACCAGAACAGAGGGCTTCGGCCGACCAAATAGGCAGGCATTCAAAATATCGCTACTGTGGAATGTAATCAGTACAAATATTATAAAACCTCTATCGAAATCACTGTAAGGCTATTCATATATCTTGGTTGTAGTTGATTGTTTAAGCAAATTATCTTTGGCTTGCTAATGCAAAAAGCATTATTAAACATATGGAAAATGCTATATTTTTAATGATCGGAATCTTGTATAGTCATATAGGATAATAATGTTCAGGACCACTCCCAAAAATATCTTAAGTTATTGTCATATTATGCTATAAAACATTCTTTCACTTCCTTGTGTCATCCATAGGCACATTACACATATTTTATTGCTGCTAATTGTTTATTATATCTCAATCAAGAACACACTACTACTACAACTAATTAGTACTATTTAAAATATTTGTAATGATAAAATGGGGGAGGGCATTTTTCATTAGATAGGTTGGGGTCGTCCCTGACTACAATTAGATCCTAAAGTGGATTTAGATGATGAAACTAAATATAAAAAATTTGAAAAGAAAAAGCAAGGGTAGCCAACAAAGGAGAAATATTGTCTATTGGCCATCAAAGGCGTGATTGCCGATTTAATTATCTACATTCTACAACATTTATTTTTGCTTAAAATTAACTGGTCAATTTTGCGCAACGATAAACTGATTCCCATCTTAAATGCCTACGCCCAGGTTTTAATACTATATCCTGTATAAAGGGTGGTATTTTCGAGGAAGTAGGTACAAGTTTTGACCATTTTTCAGTGTGTCTTCAAACTGTTGTTTGAAGAAAACATGTCTAAATAAACATATCATCACGCTAATTCCCCATTTCGGATGTAGCATTCTGTTTTCGCAGATCTCAGTAAGTGATATATTTTGCGTGTGAAGTGCAATCCGGATCTTCTAATTTTGAAGCATCTCCTACTTTTGAAGCATCTTCCTCCATATTCATTTACATATTGAACGCAGTACACAGTAAGCGCCTCCTACCGTTTGAGGCAGAGTTTAAAGATGGAAACGAAGTTGAGGTGCAATACTTATTAGTTATTACATTTCCGTTATATGATCGCCGCAATATTAAAATTATAATTTAAAATTTTTAACTATTTCAAAATGTCCAATTTGACAATGAAACTTTTGTATGTCTGATTAATTTTTAAGCTGGATTTATAATTTACATAGCATAACATAGCATAGCATAAACAAAATATAAATACACGAAAGTACGTAAGAGCATTTATAGTTCTTTTACATAACATAACATAGCATAGCAATAACATAAGAAATGACCAAATTTTATATCACAAGATAATGAATGGCGTTTCTTTATGTGTATCTATACATTTATTATATTTTTTAGAAACTAGACTAAAAAGGGAACCTAAAAATGGATATAATACTGCAGTAACTACTTTTACAATATCATCATACATTTTAAAACTAAAAGTACGATCTCACAAAAGATCAAAATTATAACCTACAAATGGACAAATCAATGTCAAAACAATATTAATTATCGCACTTAAACACTCTGAACATTCTTCGAAACAATTTTCTTCTACTTTTTATGCTTCGAAAACATAACAAAATCTCAACTATACAACTTACAAAATTTGTTGTTATGCTATGCTATGTTATGTTATGTAAACTATAAATCCAGCTTTAGTGTTTATTTCTGTCGAATGTATTTAATATTATGTTAAACTCGTATGAAATCATCTATATTTCATTCGTCTAATTCTTCAATTTCTCAAGGCACCCTAGGAACTTTTGAATTGTTGTCTGAATTTGGAAAGGAAGTTCCTGATAATAACCCACGTGTGGTCGAAAAGAAGAGTTGAGTTAATAAAACAAGAAGCGAAAACCAGGAATTGTACTTTCTTTCCAAAGTACAAATAACTATTGATGTCATTACTTACTAACCCTATCGGTAAACACAAAAAAAAGTGATCCTGGGGTGTGTATTTGTAGAGGGAAATGTCGGTGGAGGGCGTGGGTGGTTTGAGATGCACTGTAGCTGTAGTGTGTGTGGGGTGCACGCCGCACTGGGCACGCGCGTGCGCGCCAGGCGGCCCGAGCCAGAATTAATTAAAGCATCTTTAATTACCGACGTTAATTGAGTCGGCCTCGGCTTGCGACAACACAGGGCCAGCTTTGACGACAAAGCTTGCCATAAAATAATTAAATATCAAAATGAAGGCGAACTCAATATCGCACCGCGTCGCGCCGCCGCCGCCGCCGTGGATCATCCGGATCCGGCCGTCGCTGCTAAATTGTTAAAAGCGTTTAGTTTTCTATTAAATTTTATTCAATCTCTCATATGAAACTCATTTTCTCGCTCGGTCCTAGCGCCTGCAGCCATCGCCTGCGCCGGCGAGATTAGAGCAAATTGGAAGTCGCGAGACTGCGAGAGTGCGCCCCCACGCTCCGCCCCTCGCACATACGCAAATTCAACCCTCACAAAACGAACGTTTGCTTTTTATTCAAACCCGCATAACTGAATCTCATCTACTTTACATCTTTCAATTTGACTTCATGTTTCCACCGCTATCTAATATTTTTCACTCACGTTGTTTGTTTAACAAATAAGCTCACATCAACCGACACAAATAAACCTTTTCTTCCTCATCATTACATGCAGTTCTCTCAACATAAATATTCTTGAAAGGTGCACAATTTAAGTGGCGTACTATTGCTATTTCAAGAACTATAAGAGATACGATGTTGGTCAAATTAGCAAACAATTTCTATAATAAAACTATTAAATACAACATAAATCAGTGATTCTCAAAATAGAGGATACAACATTTATTATTTTAAATTGAGCTTACTTTTTTCTTCGCCTATTTGGCGGAGCTATAGTTTAAATAATAATAATAATAATGCCGATCTCCGTGGCGTAGTGGCTACGTCACTAGCCTAGCACGACAGGGGTCGTGAGTTCGAATCTCACTGAAGAGTATGAACGTTTGTAATATTCATATAAATTCATAATCATCCAATCATGACGAGGCATATGAACAAGTCCGCTTAACGTCTTCGTATAAAAATAAATAATAATATAGATATTTATGTAAAACTAAAAGCAAGTATTCGAATCACGAAAAATATCGTTGATGAAATTTTTGCGGAAATACATTTTTTAACGTCCACTGAATCCGTTAAGACCAATTTCTCAATGATGTCTGTTTGAGGATGGATGCATTACATTACCGCACGACTGCGCTATTTAATTTCTTATACCATGTATAAGGAAGCATTGGAATCACGAAAAAAATCGCAGACTAGATTTTTGCGAAAATACATATTTTGACGTTCTCAATTATGTTTGTGTGTGAGGATGGATGGATGGATGGATGTCCGTGTGCGCAATATCTCATGAACGAGACAAAATATGTAAATGAAACTTGCAATTTATAAGTTTCATGAAAATATGAAGAGCTGAGTTGGTTTTGAATGAAATTGAAAAACAGGAAGAGAAAGTTTACTGGACACGCCAAACAACAAATTTCATTTATTTCTAAAATGGGATCAGCTGTGAAAAAAGTTTCAAATGCAAGTTGTTAGCAAAAATATTTGGAACATAAAATGTTATTTGCCCTTTTCTTGTATATGCTTCTAATTTTGAGAAAAACTAAATTATATATTTAAGAATATATTTCTATAATCTTAGATACAATGGGAACAAAAACTAAAACTTTTTTAATATCTATGTGTCAAACGTGTCAAATAATTGTGAAGGGTCAGAAATATGTGTCTTGTGAAATATTATAAAAGTAATATTTGTATTATTAGTTAGAAAGTTTTGAAGATTAGATATTAATTAAATTCTGTTTTAAAATAAATTCATAGTTACAATGAGAACAAAAAATTAAACAGGTTTAATATCTACGTCATAATAAAGTCATAGGCAAGGAGCATGCGTGTTCAGTTGGTTTTATTTGTATAATAAAGTAGTGTGGTGCCCACACCAGATTTTTTTATTCAGTTAAATAAATACCTCATAATTTGCCTAAGAGTACAAATTATTGGTAGTCAATAATCTAAAGTAAAGTAGATTTATTCTTAACTAATAATTTTACTTTTCAAAAGTCGCCTTTTCAAAGTAAGTCAAAGTAAATTTTTGCTGTTCGTAAACGTATTTACTGTATTGTCCGTTGTAAGTTTATTTGTCTTTGATCATAAAAATTATCCTTGTGTTTCGCATTGAAGTTATGTATGTAATATAAATTTAATTCGGAGTAAACAATGTCCATGCGGAGAAAAGAAAGTAATGTTTGTTCTTGAAGAAACGTGGAAGACGCCTTGGGGACGTGTGTTGAAATTCCTTCCGTTAGATTGACGGCGGGCAAAACATCGTTATACCCAGTCTTCCATCTCCAGTCTGCAGTTTCCAGTGGATCTGGAGACTCGGGTGCCGGGACGCTAAAAGTTCTTGATTAGATTTTCTCAATTTGGGACAGCTTCAGCCAACCATTAGCCGACCGGGCAAAGAATGACATCAAATTGTCAATTAATGCATCAGTTCAAAACCAATTTCACGAGCAAGGGAGGGAGAAACAGCAATGGCGGAGAAAGGGGCGTGACGAGAAGAATGAAGATGATCAGGGCTGCGATTCTTCCCCTCGCTAGGGCTCGGCGCGCCGCTCCCTTCACGCGGATTTGAACTAAGTGACCCCTCTTACAGCTTTTTATAAACCCGGATATAAAGACGTTTGTTTGCCAGGGGGCACGATGGTAAACACACTGTTTGGTAACGACAGTAATGAAATTGTATGTTACTTGTTTTGTGTATGAATTATTGTAAATATTTACTCACGAAACGACGAAACGAGTTTATTATTTGGGCTACATTATACTAAATAACTACACAATTCTATTGGTCAACACACTCGCAGTATTTTTTCAGAATTATTTAACGTAATTTCTATTCTTTTTGTAATATTTGATCAAAATCTAGCTTCATTTGTAACTTGTTTGCAAAAAATTAAATAAATATATCATTACGCCATATTTGGAGTGTGGCACTCTGCTTTCGTAAATCATAATACGCAATACATTTTTAGCGGAAATCTACATCCGGTAGTTTTCACTTTTGTCATTACCCTTGTTCCTTCTTAATATTTTACCGACATATGTAAAAGCACAACAAAAGTCGGGGAGATATAAATTTATTACTTATTGTTATTAAACATTCGAAAATGAATTCGAGCTCCGTTTTTTGATATACTTTTTTATGATTCCATTCATATTTATAATTTATCTTATAGAAAGTATAGTACCCATAATTCACGACAGTGAATTATGATTCATACACTCTTCTCTTCCAATCACAGAGCCAGAAATCCATAATTCACCGTTATTATAAAGACGTGACGTGGATCATCTAGCAACGGCCGTCTGGCAGTTGACATGTAGTCAGTTGTTATTGTGTATTTTTATGTTGACGTTTTTCAACATGTGTTTTCAACGAATTTCGATCATTTTTAAAAGCGATTTCCGAATTTACAGGAGTAGAAAAAGTATAGTATTATATTCGGGATTATGGTCATTAATAACTCTGATGATTTTCCTCACTCGCCTGCGGGTCATGACACACTCTTCATCTTCGTGAATAATGACTATCATAATCCCTTATATAATAATATACTATAGTTAAAAATACTTCATAATAATAGTTGTACTTTATTTGAAGCAGTGTTTTATAAAACTATTTTATGATAGATACATTGACAAAAAAAGTTTTCTTGGAACAAACAGATTCCTCTTAAATGAAGATAAAAATTGATTTGAATAGTGCCAATCCGATTTGGTTTTCATTGAAAACTTTTGTAGGTTTCATAAATATTCTTGTATGAAAATATTGAAGGAACATATCAAAGTTTTCAACTGAGACTCATTATTAGGACGAAGTAGTTTTATTTAAAATTAAAACAACTTCATTTCATTATTTTTAAAAACAAAATTTAAAATATATTCATTTTCTTTCAATGCAGAAAAAGTAGATAAATAAAATTTATATTCAAAATTAATATTTGTTTGAAATGAACATAATCATTTTGTTAGAAATAAAATTTTCATCAAAGAATGCATACAAAAGGAAAAGAAGAAGTTATTTTTCTGAGTGTAGTATACCCCAAAACAGAACTCATAGCTCATTTGAAAGTAGATAAATAAAGTGGGTAAATAGATAGTCATCCTATTTATTACGTCGCTAATGAAGGATACTTTCAATCAATTTATATGTCAATGTTTAATAATTTTAGTTTAACCATTTAGAAACCAAAATCCATTAAATCTATCAGCTAAAATAATTCTAATATGCTTGTAATCGACAAATAATTACACGTATGCCCATATAAGTGCTTTAACCAATTCAAATAAGCACTAAAAACTAAAAACAAACAGATGAGAGCGTTCAGTGACAACGGCGAGCATGGCCAGCGTTGATGTTCCCGCATTGAAGTCCGCAGTAGCATCATGAATATTTAAGCGTTTATGTCACACTAACGACTCGATATTCGGCTGATACCCGCCATGGCTGCCTTGATTATATGCTACCGGGAAAAAAGCTTTTACCTGAAAACAAATATGTAATTTGTTATAAATCAAAGATAACATCTATAAAGTGAAATTACACACGTCACAAGCTGGACATTATTACTCTGCTACATTACCACCAGCGCCAGTGGACACCAAAATGTTGAACTAGGCGATTAAATTAACCAATATATATCGTAACTTTTGAATGTCAAATTCTTCAAAATTATTTTATAGAAAAAAATGGTGGATTCGCCACACGTCTTTCTTATATAAATGTGTGTGTATTTGAATGTGAGCGTCTCAATTACCAATTACAATTACACTTAGAATTACCACTTAATGGAAGTGACATCTACTCAAACAGAAACGACTTACATTTTCAAAAAAAGCAATTTTTGTTGTATAACCAGGTGTAGAATTGAAAATTTGTACCTATTCACTTTACAGCAAAAGTGTAAATACGAAAGTTGATCAAAATTTAAAAAATATTCAAAAAGGTTCATTTAGTTGCCTATATGTTAGTATTTCACTAGAAAAATTGTAATGCGGCCATAGAAAATTAAACAAGAACTAAAAATAATTGACATTTCAGAAAACAGATTTAGATTTATTTATTTCAGTGTTGCATTGTTTTCTGCATAAATTTCGTAGAAGATTGTAATGATATAAAATGATGAATCAAAGAGTTTACACAGTAAAAATTTTATAATCAAAATTGATAAAATTTTAACAAATTTTTTAGTCCCAGACGATCCATCGTTAATTTTGGATCATTTAACAAGTTTTAAATTTGTTAGCAAGTAACAATTCATTTTTGTGTATTTCGTAAGTAAATATATTTGTGAATATATTAATTATTAACATTTATTTTTATGTGCCTCTGACTAAAAATTTTAGTAATTATTTTGAAGCAGAAAAATAAATCATAGTTATTATAACAAATTAATTTGTTACAAAGGATGCAAACTTTATTTAACAATTTCAAATTGATAAGTTAGCTTCATTTACTTGTTATTATTGACGAGTCTATATTTGTTGAAATTTTATAAATCCAGCAAATAAATTAAAATAACAATTTGTAACTTGTAAATATTCAGAATTGACAAAATTTTATTTAAACAAATTGTCATATTTGTTCAAATTGTTAATTATCACAATATATTTGTCAATATTAATGTCAATGTCAAAATACTTAACAACCGCAAAATTAACAAATTGCAAATCAAATTTTTTCTATGTATTTCTTTTTGTCAAATGAAGAAAAAAATCTAAAAACTCTTTTATGAAATGTCAGACATTTATCGTTTTTATTTAATATTTCTTAGCCGTGTTACAATTTTCCTAATAATTATCAAATTGATATATCGTGAAATACTAATATTTTGGTGACCTAATAGACCTTATTGCATGCATTTTTAAATTCTAAACAACCTTTGTTTTTACATTTTTGCTGTAAGGTGAATAGATAAAATTTTACAGTAATATACGCTACATTTCAATTCTACACCCGATGTATCATAAATATCCTCGTAAAATTGATGTGTTTATCTTTAAAAAAATGTATCATCATTTCGTGATGTCTAAAAATGGGTATATGTCCTGATAATTAAAATACCCCTTTGAAAATTTAAATTTAATAGAAATCTCGAATGAATTCTAATAACTAATACAAAAACAATTGACGATCGCTCAAAATTAATCTTGTTTTCTGAGACTTATGATTTAATACCAAACTGATAAGGTTTTAAGTTTAATTATTAATTATTACAGTATTCTCAGTATTGTCATGAAATTTATAATTATAAGTTATAGAACATACAGACACACATCCATCCATTTCTTTGGAATTACTACTGAAATCAACTTAATTCTTCATATTACACAAAATTTCATTTTAAGTAAATAATTATTAATTTTAAATTTTAATTACTGATGTTAAATGCAACATTCTAGTATAAATTATGTATTATTTTTGTAATTGTTCTATTCGCTAAAATATAAATTTGCATATCAGGCTTTTTAGTTACTAAAGAACTTTCAAAACATGACAATAAATAATTTAACTTTTATTATTGTTACATTAATTATACTAATTAAAAACATTTGTTCGTTAATATAAAAACAGTAATTAGTCTCTCTACAACATATGAATTAAATTATTGATAACTTGAAATTTAAAACATAGGAATAAAAACATAATCATATAATTAATTATGTTAATTTCTCTTTTTAGAATAATACACATCATGTTTATTCATTCTTACAGTCTGAAACAATTATTAATTACATTGACCTGTAATGAAATTTTATATGAAATTCAAATTAGGACACATTTGACATTCTCCCTCTCGGAATTGTTTCCTCCCCTTCAACCAATTACTAATATTGATTACCTTATGTCTCATGTTAATGAGAACCATTACGACAAAATGGAATTACTTCATATAAAAATACAGCGTAATAAATAGTAATAATTGTACAGCATAATTGTGAAAAGTGCTCGTAGAAATTGTCAGTGTGTAAGTGACTATTTATGTGATACTTGCGCAGAAGTGTCAGTAGTCAATTTGAAAGAAGACTTAATTGCTAATGGCACTTATCGGTATTTGATGTCCTATTTGTGATGTTAATTAGTGCATTTTAATGAAGCGAAAGATGTGGTTATAAAATGGAGTGTAATACAGGTATTTTACTTTTGTTTTAACAGGCCTATTGATAATTTTGTTTAATGGACAGTAAAATTATATGGTTATTCGATTTTGTGACAGTTTATGAATTTGTCATGGGTTATAACTATATCGTAACTAATTGTTTGTATCGAAACCTACAAATAACTTAATCTATTTGTTCTCTAATGACTTGAATAAGTACGTTTATTAATATAATTAGGTGTAGGCTTTTCCAACTCTAAAAGAAAATTATATATTTTACAAGTACTACTAAGGCATTTATTACATTTTTGAGTATAATTCTAAGTGTTTTTTTATTTTATAAAATCCAAATTTTGGGTGCAGCTCTCTGTTGAACTATTTTATTCTCAATATCTTGTAATATCATGAATTTTGTTAATTTTTTTTTACTTCTAGGGTGGAACAGCTTTCGGAGATGTATTTTTGCCGAATTTCATAAAAATTTGAAGTAAATGTTAGTAATTTTATTCTGCTTTCAAATAATGTGTCCCTGACAAAAATAGTGGTTTTATATAAAGAACAAATAATATACGTTCATACGTTCATTTAAGTAATAAATTGGTAATTTTTTTTTATGAAGATGGGAAGCGGGCCGATATTGGTAATTAATATAAATTTAGTATTTAGTTTACGATATATTTGAAGATAAACTACAAAATTCGTAAAAAATTAATATTGTTTAATAAACTCGAATCATTTGCTCGAGTTATCAAATCTATCAGTTACTTTCTCGCAATGATCGAAAACATATGCGCATCAGTTTATCCTTAATCTAAACTCGGTTTACTTGGACCAACTTTAAACCAATTATATATTCAGACTAGCTTAAATCATAGTTAATATACCAAGTGCCAATAATTAATCAACAATTATATTCCAAGGAAATAGATAATAACAAAATAAGTTTATCACAGTTTTGAAAGAACGGAGGGATATTACCTTTAAGCAACGTTCTTGAAATATTTGTGATAAAATTATGGGTATTTATCAATGGTCGAAGAATATTCGGTGATGATTTTTTATGCGACTACATTATTTTCGTGTATATAGAAATAAAATGAATTAAATAAATAATATTTTGAATTAACTGTCAACAACTGTTACTTAGTAACAAGTAATATTTTTTCGGGGACAGTCGGTCCTATTCTCTAAAAAGTTGCTAATTGTGGCAAAAATGAATCGTTTTTTGACAGCTTGAAATGCCGGTACGATTTTGTCACTGTTGTCTATTAGCAACTTGCTACGGTAACAACTTCGTTAGAGAATTGGGCCGATTAGTGTGGCTTTTATTTGATTAGTTACTTTCGCACACTTAGGGATTCAATTGTATATTTTTAACTAAAATAATTTCGTTGTAAAATTGTCGTCTGGTTTATAATAATCAGTATTATTTTTTGTTGTTCTTTAACAGGCACGGAATTATTGAGGCTGTTCTGCTCGATAAAATGATAAAGTTTCATGATCCTGGCATATTACCTTTTCACTTTCAAGAGTAATCAGTATTATTAAATAAGGATATCTTCAAAATAATGTATTTTCTTGGATATGGCAATAACTAAATAAGTTTATTCTTCTTCTTCCAGGTGTGGTTCCAGAACCGTCGAGCAAAATGGCGCCGACAAGAAAAAATGGAAGCCGCCCGTCTGGGCCTCTCCGACTACCACGCCGTGAGCTCCCTCTCCCGAGTAGGAGCATCCTCTTTAGCCCTCCCAATGGACCCATGGCTATCACCCCCTCTCTTGAGCGCCCTCCCAGGGTTCCTCAGCCACCCCCAGACGGGTTACCCCAGCTACCTGACGCCCCCTGTAGCGGGGGACCCGTCCAGGGCGCCGCACCCGCCGCTTGCACACGTGGGGGTGACTAGCGCTACGGCGGGGACGTCACCTGCAGGGAACCCCCAGGGCGATCCGCGGAGCAGCAGTATTGCCGCGCTCAGGCTCAAGGCCAAGGAGCATGTGGAGAGCATCACCAAAGGCTTGCAAATGGTGTAGAGTGACTCAGTGATGTGGATTAGACTGGTGTATATAGTTTCCTATCCTCAGTGTATATAAATATCGATATGAAAGACTTTTAAGAAGAGAATTTCTTCAGCACGAGAATTGCAAAGTGATTTTCATTCATTATTCCGTTACATACAGTTCTTCTATAACTCATTTGGACACATGACTTTTGAATAACATTACAAGTTAACGACAATTGAATTTTGAATTAATTATTTTGCTTATTCGCCACCCCAATAAAACTAGTATTGTCCAAAAGTAATTTATTTATTTTTCCAGGTACGAGATATACCTACATTATTTAGCAATAGAAAGTAAAGATTTGATTTCCACTTCTTATAGTAAAACATAACATTTCTCTCAAACATTTCGATTATTTTGCAACAACAATTCATTACAGAGATAACTATACTCCGTTTCAAAAAGACAAAGAGTAATAAATCAAAATTTTCAAGTGTAATATTTTTTGGCTCAAATTTTGATTTGTGTACGGTACAAAATATATCTACATCTCTTGTTAGTATAAGTCAATTATTTATTTAGATATTCCAGATATACCATCTATTGAAAACTGACTGTCAAAATTTTTGAACCGTCACAATACCTCCCTTACATATTGTATGTGCAGGAGTTATTAGTACTTGACATAAAAATGGCTGAAAATTTTCTTCTCTGCTTCTTTCACTTACACCAGTTTCCCCTAAAATAATTTAGCAATGTTTATCAACTCTCTTCTGTTACGGTTTTCGTTTGAAGATAAATTTATACTTATCAATTGCAACAATTTAATAATAAAAATCTTAATTCTGCTCTACTTACAGAAGTCATCCGTAACGTTTCAAACAAAACATACTGAATGGGGTAAAACATATCTCTTGCAGTGTGTAAATCTTGCAATTCTCGTGCTGAAGAACCTTTAGGATAACGTAAAATGTAATCGGAGCCATCTTGTGTACATTACCCATTCTGACCGTTGTTGTTACATATAAATGATGATATTGTTACCGTGTGCATTTGTGCGCGTGAGTGGTGCGTGAACGAGGCGTGAGTGAAACGTGAGTCTACGTAGTTAAATGTTGCATACACTACTACACTAGGGACTACACTATGCGTGTGTTCACGTGACATGTTTTACGTTAAGAGCTGTGAATTTTTGTAAATATTACGTATGATACTGTATACAAATGTCATATATGAACGTACTTTTATGATCGCACAATAAATGATGAACCTGTGAAACTGACTTTGAGTACAATTAGATCACTCTGAAGTTCCTCAAGGGAATCAGGGTTTTTATTATAATTTAGGTACTATATTATGTTTTTTTTTTGACACTCAATCAAAACTTATTCCTAATTACAATGCAAGGGACCTGGACACACATATTTTTTCTAGCATGCTAACCATTCAGTCACAACTACCAAATTACTGGTAGTACGATCAAAAATTTAAAGCCGTCTTCAAATGTCAAATCAACGAAATTTGCTATGCTAGACTATGATATATCATTTAATCATTTGAACTATGTCTTTTCGACTTCTCGGTACCTATTGTAATTCGTAACGAGCTATTGAACAGTCAATTGAAGTCAATGTTGGATTTACAACTTCATTCTCGACACAAAATAATCTGTTTTAATTAACGAAACGAATCGGTGTTTTATATGGGCTAGTCCGTGATAACGCATCCGTCTGTAAATCGTGAGATCTTATATACCTATAGTCGATAATTTCGTCACATAACTGTGGTTCCCCCTACACTAACATCTTAACAACTCTTTACAGTATACGGATAATTGATTTTTCGAATAACCAATCAATGACTGATAAAAATTTGTGTTGTGGTACAATAAAAAATAAAACACCCTGCTAACAAACAAAAATGTAAATAGTATATTACGTACCGTGAACTGTAAGTGATAGTTTTTAGGTCGAGAATGTAGTTTGGGATGTCGAGACCCGTAGGGTCGAGATTTCCTAAACATTCGAGATGTTGCCTCAATATATTACAATTGCAACTTTTTAAACACAGAACGAAATACTAGAGTGGAAATGTAGAACTGTGGATTCCTTCAGTTTAAAATGCATTTATGGTGGTATTTGGGAAGTATCGTATACAAACGGTAGGCTCTTGGTATTACAAACTATCATTTGATGAACTTGTAAAAGTGAAAAACAAATAAACTAAACTTAAAACTTGAACAAAAATGAGAGGGTAAGGAAAATGTTCTGCAGAAAAATCGCGCTCCTTGGGACAGACGGGTAGAGTGTATCTCCGCTACTGGCAGGCTCGGCGTGGGGTAAGGGGAAACATCAAAGGCACTCTTCGGTTTTAATTCCACTTTATCTGGAGGGAGTTTGCGTGAAGTGCTTGGCTAAGGCAATAAAATGCTAATTCGTGTTTGTCGTGGCTAATCAGCCGTTAAAGCTGCGCGCGGCCATCCTCTCTCTCTCGCCTGATAATTAACCGCTCCTTATTGCTTTATCACTTTATTGGTTTGTGTGTCCGCTTCAACCCCCTCCACCCCCCACGCACTACACATCGATGCTCTTCTCTTTTTTAATCACACCGTTGGCAATTCCGCAGCGCCGCCCAGATCTCTAATTGCCCTTTTATTGGACCGAGATGATTCGCTCGCTGCCGATTTAGTAACTCTACACTATTTTTTCATTTCAATCAAATTAATAATATCTTCATTTACTCCACTGCTTCTACTGATTTCATTTTGGTCATTTGTCCACACAACAAGCAGATATATTTTCATTACTTATTTATTTTTAATCTATTGGAAAAAAGAAATCAGTACAACAAAGTAATAGTAACACTACATACAGATCTAAATTGACATACAGTTATTGAACAGAATAAGAAACCAAAATTGCAATGTAACCAATATCAGACTTCATAGAAACAAAGCATAGTAGCACATAACCCGATACTACTCTTAAACGATACAAAATAGTATTGGATGATACAGAAACATACTTTCTTATTTGTTTATTTTCTATTTATATTTAAGAAATTTCATTTTATTTCGTATATTTATTTCATTTTTTGACACATATTTCACTAAGAAAACAGTTTCACCATCAAAATGACGTGTCACATTTCGTAATAAATGTTTCCATGGTGTACAAGGAATGCAAGATTTATGATATCTAATTTCTTTATATTTTATTATCTCTAAATCTAATGAAAATTAATAAAATTAGTGTAATCAAAACACACGTAAAATTAAATATTCTACAACTTTCAAAATAACAAATTATTGAAAAAGTAAATATAACCATGTTTTTCACGAAAAACTGTTAAGGGCTTCAAGTAAACTACTACCTACTTCCGGTTGACCAATTTGATCAGCTCTTCATTTAAATATAAGAAGCAAAAATTCACAAAATTGAATTTTTTGATATTATAGTATTTGAGTTATGCGCGACTACAAAAATACACGTACTTACATACAGACATCATGGCGAAATTAGTAACATAGTATTGTAGGGACCCTAAAACGTGCTTATACATTGAAAACTCACTACCCAAATTTTTGACCAAAAACAATACTTCCTTACCTAGAATTAGGCGGGAGGTAAAAATAATCCTTTTTACTATTGGTTCCACTTATAAAATTATAAATTTGTAATAATATCTCGAATATGAGCCACAGAAAAAAATATTCCTCTACGCCACTGGTTAGACAATAAGAATATGTACCTATTTTATTTCAAACCTTTTTCTCAATATGCGATAGGTTAGAAATTATGTAAAAAGTAAAAAATATTTCGAAAATAGGTTTTTTGTCCATATCTACTATTGGTTCCACTTATAAAATTATAAATTTGTAATAATATCTCGAATATGAGCCACAGAAAAAAATATTCCTCTACGCCACTGGTTAGACAATAAGAATATGTACCTATTTTATTTCAAACCTTTTTCTCAATATGCGATAGGTTAGAAATTATGTAAAAAGTAAAAAATATTTCGAAAATAGGTTTTTTGTCCATATCTAGTGGCCTATGAAATTTTTCAGAGAAACAAAAGCATCGTTATAGTTCTCGGGATGCTAATAGTGATCGTTGAAATTGACACACGGTATACTGTAGCTTAACACCCCCATGGGTTAACTCCACTTATTATAAAGTTCTCTAGATCCTTTTATATGAGTGGATCAATCTGTTTTTCCCACATCTTTCTATCTTTTGTTTTACTTTGTCGTTTTAAATCTTCTAGTACTTCCTATAGCTGTGTTGATCTAGGTCTGCCTCGTTTTCTTCTTCCTCTTGGTCTTAATTCTATAGTATTGATTCTTTTCTTCTACTTTCCATATACCGGGGGTCTAGTAGTTTAATAGGACACAGGAAATACAATGTTAAAATTTACATTATGCGATAGTTCGTTCCCTAAGAATTTTTGAAGAAAAGTGTAAATATAAAAAATGTTCAGCAGCAAAAACTACACCAAACGAGCCTAAATTTATTGATGTAATACATTGCTGTCATCAGATAGATTCAAAATAAAATTTGTAATTTTAGCTACGTCCAGAGTGGCACACTAAACATAACGTACAAACAGTCGAAATTTTTGAGTTTTACAGATGACATTTGGCAGAGTTTTAATGATTATGGATTTATTTAAATTATTACTTAGTAATCTTGCACATAAATAATTTAAACTAGTCAATAATCATTAAAACTATTTCAAATGTCATCTGTCAAACTCAAACAATACGACTGTTTGTATGTTTTGTTTTACCTCTGGAAACAGCTAAAAATTGTACATTTTGTTTTATATCTATCTCATGACAGAAATGTATTATATCAATAAATTTAGACTCATTTGGTGCAGTTTTTGTTGCTGAACTTTTTTATATTTACACTTTGGTTCTAAAATTCATAGGGAACGAACTATCGCATAATGAAAATGTGTACATTGTATTTCCTTTATCCTTTCAAAAAGTTGACACCAGGAATGTGGTATCTGATCTTTTTCACTATATATTCTCCTTTAAGTTTCGTTCTATTACATAGCACATTTTTATTTTGTATTTGTTTTTGATGTCTGTATTATTCCTAATATTGTTCCTATTTTTCATTCTTCATATCTTTTGTCAAAGTCACAGTCTCAGGCAATTTCTAATTGGTTGTTAAAATTCTACGTGAAGCGAGCCTTGCCACATTCCAAATTGCATATCTGCATCGCTTACTTTGCAATAAATATTAATTTTGGTAGTACAGGCCTTTCAATTCGACGAATATGGTTTTACATTTCGGGAGAAAATTCTGAGAGAATCTAGGGTGCCAATCTACTTAAATTATGTAAAATAGTAAAGTCCCAAAAGGTGCAAACGAATCATATCACTTAGTGTGAAGAAGGAAGAACCAGCAGGTCACTTACAATCCCCAACCACCAAATTCCAAACCAAGGCTGATTATTCAATTAGCGTGCGAGCAAGTGCACATGCAGCGTTTCGTGCCGTGTCGTGCCGATCTCGTGATTGCATTTTATTGTAATCTTAAACCTAACTTAATTAAATACGTGGTTGTGCACGCTAGCTACCCTTTCCACCCTTTTCCACCCCCAGGAGAATCGATACCTGCTCATGACCGCTAAAAGTGCTAACGACACCTTAAGAAGAAGATTTTCTTCGGTGGTAATCTGCTCTGTCGACGAAGGAAGGATAATTATTGGAGGAATAAATAACTTGTTTATAGAATAGCTCAATATTTGAATTTAGACCCGGTTAATAAAATAAGAGCTGTTCATGTCATATTGATTTGCCCTGTCATCTGTCGGCGAGGAGCCGAACTAAATCCAGTTACATTTTCTGTTAACAGATGTCTGTACTATATATATTTTCGTAATATCTATACGAATTCACAAATAATTATTAATTTATTTATAATTAATTTGAATGTCATAATATGTAATTTAATTATAATGATTATGTACATAATTAAAGGGTTGGAAAAAGGGAGTGGGTAGGTTACTACGCGCACCCTGCCTTACCGACAGGGGGTGGGTAGCGCTAGTGATTGAATTCAACCCTCTTTGCTGGTTGTCGCTGCAATTTATCTAATGAAAACTCATTTCATCCACGATAATTTGATACGGTACGTACATGCATGTTAATAAATAATATTAACTATGCTATTAAGGGGGTCTTAGAGGCAACGAAATATACTTTTATATATTCTACAACCCTTAACGGGTCTAACGATAATAATATTAATATACACTTGTATTATTCATAAATGGGGTAAATAGCTCCGAGGTAACGTGTCGGACTGTGGATCGTGAGATCCTCAGTTCAAATCCCACTGCCGACAGTTACAAATTTAAATTTACCCCTGTGGTTCCCCCTCCACTAACATCCTTGGGGGCTATGATTTGACGGCTGGTAACCGCTCTTCATACGAAAAAATATATCACCTACCGAGATCTGCGTAAGCAGAGTGCCACACCCGTAATGGGTAAAAGGCGTGATGATATATTTATTTTATTTTATATTATTCATAATAATGACGGGAAAATTTTATTATTACATTTTAGTTTTTTGTTATTCAATGTATCAGAAACAAATTTTAAAAGCAATTATAATTTCATTGAAAATCAAATAAAATTATTTTTGGTCAACTGTTTTATAGTCACTTGTTAAAGATATTGTTTAGTGGTTTTTTTTATGGACTAGTCTACAATGAGGGCTATTATCAAAGTAATTAAAAAACAATAAATTCAAACATTATTTTTAGTAATGGCAAAATTAATTACACAATAAGAAATATTATTTTAATGCTTGAATGTATTCTTCCACAATAACTGGTTAGAATGATTGACATTTTTTTCAAAACAAATAATAATAAGAAAAATTGTGTATCCAAACAATAAAGAAAGAAAACTATATTTTTTTTTTTTTCATATTAACATCATGAGTCAAATATAAATGTCATTCTAAACTAAGGTAAAATAATCTGCATACAATCAATTCGCCCTTTTATGTGACTCGTTTCTCTGCTCTCGGTCGGTCCCTAAACTGTCTCGTCCATAAAACTATAAGTTTTCTACTTGTTACATTTATATTTATTATTTATTAATCAATTTATTTGGTATTTAATTATTGTATTATTAATTCTTATTGATTTGATTGAATTTTATATAAATTTGTTGATACATCAATAATGAATAAAAAGTATTGTTATAAAGCATAATTTGTAAATCTGAAGGGTCCAGGTTCGAACCCAGGCTATTACATCACCATCATATAGTCGATATCCGATGACTCCTCTTCTACTGTCTGTGAAAACATGAATTAATCATTGTTAACCTTAGATCAAGATAAAAATAATTTGACATTTATCGAGATCTACAATTGCAGACTTAGTTCATTGAATAAAATAATGATACCTTTATTTATTTTGTGATAGCTATTTATGCAACAAGTGCGAAAAGTTCAATACTGCCACTGGCACTTTTGCAAACACTGTTTTTGCTACAATCGTGTTTCATTTTACAAACATAATACAGAAGACAATTATGTCAAATAATCTTCCAAAAAAAATTATAATAGATATTTATGTAACAAATACATAATTTAGGAGACAAGTTAGGGGCCGAGCGAGTGCAGCGAAGCGACGAACATAAAAGGGCGACCAGGGCGAGTCAATATAACCTTATTATGTGTGCGTTTTGAAAAAATTGTACACGCTGCCATTTCACAAGTTAATTATTCTGTATTTTTACTATGGAAGAAATCATTCAAATAGCATCAAAATAATTACTACTAATTATATATTTATTATTATCATTAGGTACTATAAATGATGTTGCTATTTATTTATTTAATTAATGAAATTTATTTTTTCGTTTATTTAGACAATTTAATTCCAACATAAAGTAAACCATAAAGAAAAAACAATTTTATCCAACACCTCTCAATAAATGCTCTATAACTATGGCGATTTTAAACAAGGAAAGTAACAGATTACTCACTAGTGGGTATAATTTTGAGAAAAACCACTAGTGAGTTTTTTTTATTTATAACAATAATAATAACACAAAACACCTTGGCAACTACTTCGATTGACATTTTAATTTAAAAATTTAAAGCATATGTCACTGTCAAATATTTTTTTTTAATAAATTTTTCATTTATTAAAATGTGTTGGATAAAACGTTATACTTCCACACGTGGGCAAAGTGGAATTACCCACTCGATACAATTATCACCCTCAACCATCGGCTTCATGTGCTAAAATTTTTTCGTGGGTAATTCCTTACTTTGCCCACTTGTAAAGTAAATAACTATTATCATTTTGACATCAGATCAAAATACTAACTACATTAATGTCAAAAATATGACATATGACATATAAATTAATAAATTATATTTTCACCAATTGCACTTTTAAATAAACCTTTTCATAAATAATATTGTTAAATTATATCGCCGAATTACAATCCAGCATTTTATTTTCTTCAGATAAATTTCAGTTTGACAACTCAACCTTGTCACCTGACAGCAATTGCTAGGTAATAAGGTAACAAACAAATTTATCCAACAAAATAAAAGGCTCTTGTATAATTACAGTTAATAATTGGCCTATTAACTTAATCATTATGGACTAGTACGAAAAGAGCCAAATTATGGTCGTTGAACAATACCATAAATAAGCAAACGTTAAAAATTAAGGCTCTCAAAGACTTGTAATGTAGTTTATTCAAACTGAGAAACTTATTAATTTACTAATAAAATGCCTGCTGTTTTGAAATTTATCTGAAAACTTTTAATGGCGCTAATTTTGCAACATTGAAAGTTTGTGGGTCTTGCAAGTGAGTTTGGAGTCTGAAAAATTGATTTATTGAAAAAAGGAGGGTTGTAAAGTCACCTTTAATATATTTGAAGCGATCCTTAACATGGTCGAAAAAGAAATTGGTAGAATTGAAGAGAAACGTTTGGAGCGCTGTAGGGCTTATCTGTGGGCTTGGGGGGCGTGGGGGGACTGCGACTCCTCTCCCTCACCCAAACAATCGTAATGAAATTCAATGGGGATGATGAAAAGTTGCCTCTCGCCCGCGCGGCGTAATATCTCAAGGTAAATAAAGCATGAAAAGAGTAAACCCGCGTAGCCGAGCATGTCAAACTCGAGATCAATGTAAACGCAATAAATGTTGACTGGGCGTCCTTAATGCTGTTGTGCTGGCCCGAGGCGGTTTCCATATGAATCGCGGTGTCGCCGCCGCCGCCGCCGCGGCGCGCCGGGGGCGGTGAAGTTGCGACGCGCTCCCCGATATTGGTTTCGGGGTTGCGGTGAAGAGTTGAGACTTGGGATTTCATCCACACCTGAAAAATGAAGCGCCGCCGGATGTTTGTGTGATGTGGACATTGTGCTAACTCTACAATTACGTTTTCCGTGCTTCAAACTCAACCAATTTGATGCCGAAAATATTTTTCTAGACGAAGATTATTATAAATAAGTTTGGAGCAAATAATTCAGAACTTTACTTAACAGTTTATGAAGCCAATGACCACTGAAATATAGTAATACTGGAACGCTGCCTTGTAGGATTTTATGAAAGGAGAAAAACGAGCCAGAGACAGATAGAGATCGTAAGGTCAGCCTTCCTTGTCTAAAACTTGTTTGTATAATGGTTCCAAAGTCGTGTTCAAAAGTGAAAAATAATATAGTGTATTTCCTTCGAAGCAACCTGTGCTTTTTACTTTCTTATACAAAGTGTAAGGAAGTATTGGAATCACGAAAAAAATCGCTGACGAGATTTTTGCGGAAATACATATTTTGATGACCCCTGAATCCGTTAATACCAATTTCTCAATGATGTCTGTGTGTGAGGATGGATGGATGAATGGATGGATGGATAGTTGGATGGATGGATGGATGGATGTCCGTGTGTGCAATATCTGATGAACTATACAAGATATGTAAACGAAACTTGGATTTTTTTTTATGAAAAAATGAAGAACTGAGTTGATTTTGAATGAAATTGAACAACCGGAAGAGGAACTTTATTGGACACAGAAAACAATAAATTAAATTTTTTTCAAAAATATAATAAAGCTTAGAGAAAAAGTTTCAAATAACAGATGCTAGCAATAATATTTGGAATATAAAATGTTATTTGCACTTTTCTTGTCCATGCTTCTAATTTTGAGAAAAACTAAATTATATATTCAAGAATATATTTCAATAATCTTAGTTACAATGGGAAAAAACGAAAACATTTTTAATATTTATGTGTCAAACGTGTCAAATAATTGTGAAGTGTCAAAAATATTATAAATGTAAGTAATATTTGTATTATTAGTTACTAGATATTAATAGATTTCTATTTTAAAATAAAGTCATACGCAAGGAGCAAGTCATACGTGTTCAGTTGGTTTCATTTGTATAAGAAAGTAGTGTGGTGCCCACACCAGATTTTGTTTGCTTCTTTTGACAAAACTGAATTATATGTTTAATAAACTAATTTTAGTTGCTATGGGAACAAACAAATAACAGAAACTGTAATTATTAATCATTCAATACAGATTTACATACCCATAGAAAAATTTGAAACCCACGGAATATCCTCACTTAAAATTGTAATATTTTTTTATTACATTTCTTTATAATATAAGCGCTAAGAAACCCATTGTAGCAGAGCGCATCGTCAGATCTCTAATATTTTTCGAGATACGTCGATTTTTGATATTTTTCGAAGTGCAACTTTAAGGGCCTGTAATTCAAAAACTACACGAGATATCTAAAAATTCTCTTCAGTTTAGCGTTTCTGGTGCCTTATATAACAAATTAGCAATTTTTTAAAATTTTGAATTTTTTTTATATTTTTGCTCAAAATTTCGATCGGCGATAACGCGGCAAATATTAAAGATACAGATTTGCAGTGTTCACCAATCGATTCAGCTCGTCGAAATACATAAGTATGCAGAGTTTCATAAAAATCGCTTCACGGGATGGAAAGTTTGAGCAAAAAGCCTGAAAATGAGGTTTTTTGTCCTAGAAATCAAGGGGTACCCCTTTTGCCATTTTCAGACTTTTTGCTCTAACGTTTCAACCGATTGTCCGAATTTTCTGAAATTTTCAGGGTTTATGTATTTCGTTGAGCTGAATCGATTGGCGAACACTGCATGTCTGTATATTTCATATTTGTCGAGATATCTCCAATCGAAAATTTGAAAAAAAAATTCAAAAAAATTTCAAAATTTTAAAAATTTACTAATTTATTATAAATGGCACGAAAAACACAAAACTGGAGATATTTTTCGATATCTTGTATAGTTTTCGAGTTACAGCCCCTCAAAGTTGCTCTTCGCAAAATATAAAAAATCTCTGCTGCAATGGGTTTCCTGGCGCGAATATTATAAAGAAATGTAATGAAAAAAATTTACAATTTTAAGTCATATTTAGGGAAATTTCCGTATTTTGAAAAATATTACAAATCGCCATATTTCGATAAATATAAGACATATTACGATGCGTAAACGTCAATTTTTGTTCCAGTTTTACTTTTGTGCCATCGTATGGATCCTACAGTAGATCATAAGATTCTCAAATCGGCTCCTACAAACGAAAATCTTGCCCCTTTTGGTGAATGATCTGACATTATTTTGTTTCTTTCAGAAAGTTTCAATTTGATATAGAACTTTAAAAAAATTTTATAAATACATGTTAAAAAATTATTGATGATCTCACAGACGTATATTGCCACACTTAAAATGGATAAATGGTGTGATGATAATGCAATATTCTTCTTGAAAAATAATATTATCATATTATCAACTACAGTCAATGCAATATGAATCCCTTCTAGTTCATTTAGATTGTATTAACACGTATTACGATATCATATTATAAATTAATTCTTCATTAAATATCGCCCTTCATAATTACTAATATATCATGATGATAATATTTCAAGTTTATTAAATTTAATTATTGCCCTTAATCTAATCTAAGTACAACACACAACACGAGATAATTTGTTGTAAACAACTATGAATATGCACCTATACAAATAAGAGCTTTATCTCACGCCGATTGATATAATAATCAGCGATATTACATTGATATATTTTTCACAGAAGAGCAGATATCTACGAGCATGTTCAACAAATAAAGGCAATTGGGAGATAGATTTTTCCCCTAGAACTGCTTTCCTAATTAAATTATTGCTTTTTATTTTAGATTTATCAAATTGTTAAGATCTTTCATTATAAATTATTTTGACAGCCAATTCAATATTAGTAGATAGTAAATTGAATTTATTGTTTTGTGTCCATTTCTTCTTTTAAATTTTACTTGTTACATTTTTTCCATTCCTTTCTAACTGTTGCTTTTAATTTCCAATTTTTTATTCTGGCTGCTTGTAAGTCTATTTTTAGTACTTTTATCCATGTTGATCTTGACTTTTCTCTTCTTCTTCTTCCTTCTGGCATCCATTCTAGTATAGACTATCCTATCCATATTACTCTTTGCTGTTTTATTTTCATCTTAAAATCTTCTCCTTTTAGTTCTATTTCTTTGTTCATTTGTACTCTCATAATAATTATCTTATACCTTTTATGCCCTTAGTATTGATCTCATTATTTTTGTTTCTAATATCCTTAAGTAATTATTCTTCGTGGTTTTCTCTTATAATTGTTATAGGTTAAAAAAATACAGAAAATGTAGTTTTAGTGTTCATCGATAATTTTTTTTTTATTTTCACAGGAATTTTTGCCATAATCTGCAAACAATAAACAATAAACCCAACCACCTAAATTTCTTTAATATTTTTTGGGGTGGGTGCACTATAAACACCAGACACTTTAAAAGCACTTATATAACACCTAATTTTTATTGGTGGTTTCTTGAGTGTAATAAAATTTTATTCGGTTTTCTAATTTTATTTTTACATTTCCTACAATAGCAGTTACTTTTACTAACCAAATGACAATTCTTTCTGTACATTCTATACAAAAATTTTATATTTTTTTTATGACAATGAATATCTATCCGTATAAATTTGAAAGTATGTAATTTGTTATTTATTATTCCGTTTTCGTAGACACATGAAACTTTGCACATCATTGCTTTGAAACCATAAAAAAATTACTACTTACATTAAAAACAATTTGCTCTAAATTTTCAAATGGCTGTTCCTTCCAGGTATCTTCTACACTCTTGAACAAAAAAAAAATTAGACTTTCAGGAGAATGGGACGTAGTGGGAATACCAATAACAGGGAATTTTGATCATATGAAACAGGACATAAAAATGTATTTTGTTATATTAACCATCATATTCAACTCTGACGCAATGTAAATTATTAATAGACATATAAGATAATATTTCAACAAGTTGAAAATGCTTTCAAAACTTACAAAAAATAAATAAACAAAAATTATAGCAAACAAGCCAGTTATAGATTTAGGATAATGCATTTATTATTACCTACTTTGATTCTTTGACTACAAATTATCTATAATACGTAGTAAGTTTCATTGATGAAACAGCCATATTTTGTTTCAACAAAATTATGGTTGAAAGATGAATGCATCTAATCTTCATAGCATCTAGTTCACAATACGTTCCAGCAGCAATGAATCTCTGCCGACAGGGCTAACAAAATTTGGTTACATTCCCAAGAAAACAACTCCACTGAAGTAAACAACCGTTCGTGTCTTAGGCAGTTGCAATACTTCACTTATTCAAACACACAAACAATCTCCACCGACCGCAGATCGCATATATCGGTGTAGCTTTCTCGCTTATTGTCTGGGGTAAACACCACCACACACCTATCGGGCCGCTCGGCGGCGGCACCTTGTGACGGCTTAGCGGGGGCGACGGCGGGGCTAAGCCCTATTTACGTCCCATTAGCCAGGGCCGTGAGGTTAACAGCATGCTTGGACGCCCCTGTCGTCTTCATTGGGGATCTGGAGGTGAAGTGTGAGTTTCAGTTTCAGCTGCGGCCTTTAGAATGAGGAATGTTTGGGAAGAAATAGTGGAAGATTGGAGTTGGTTATCGTGTTCATCGGGATAAGTAGTCTGGGCTTTTTAAGTAGTTCGAAAATGTTGCACTTATAAACAAAATCGCCCTTAAGGCTAACCGTAACCACACTTCTCATTTTGACAGTAATTTGTTTGAAACAAAAGGCGATTTCGACTGGTGCCGGTTAGTACTTGGTCACAGGAATGGTTAGTAAATAGAGTAACCAATTGATTTCGACTGACACTTATATGACGTGATATGTAAAAGGTGACAGTTTTGGTATGTCAAATCAGTAACATGCTCGAGAGCTCGATTTGTTCATCGGTTAGTATTCTGATTGGCTGAATTTCACTTGCTATGATTTCAAACTAGTATGCTGTCATATTTTCTGTCAAATTTGATTAATGTAAAAATCTATAGCGCGTTTTCAGTAACCGTTCGGTCAGAGTAACGTCATTGTTTGAAACCAACCAAACACGTAACCGGCAAGTAACCAGTGCAAGTTGAAATCGCCTAAAATAGTCATATACAGGCTGTTCAGAAAAGTAGTGATAAACTTCAGGAAGAACGATTCTTTGATTAATTCTGAGTCGACAATCATTACCGTTTACTTTTAAGAAAGATTGTGTAAATTTGTTTCGATGTAACGATTCTCTTAATAACAATACTTCAAGTTCATTTTTAATTTTATTACAT
This sequence comes from Poecilus cupreus, assembly GCA_963942605.1. Lineage (NCBI taxonomy): Eukaryota > Metazoa > Arthropoda > Insecta > Coleoptera > Carabidae > Poecilus > Poecilus cupreus. The sequence goes on along the minus strand of OZ012726.1, from coordinate 4,526,809 downwards.
ACGGCAACCTTCCACAAAGAAGATTTTTAGATGAAAAATAATTTAGCCAATGTTAATTATTAAATTTTACATTTTAATATTCGTACTGATTTGTCTGGTTTCCTGATGACTACCTACTCTAATAATTATTTTATTCGGTGTTGCCAAACTTACATTTTTTTTAGTGAGGCTTTACTAAATGCCCCAAAATGTATGAACAAATATTTTATCTGTTTTGATGCCCTCTCTTCATCCAATCTGTGTCTGGGTCTTCGTCGTGTGCTATATGTTGTGAAGACATTTATTAGATCTTCTGTACAGTCTCTTCTTCAGTAAAGGAATTCTCTCAAAATCTCTACCCTATATTCTGCATTGTCGGTCGTCCCTTATCCAATAATTATTTCTTTTTCCTTCTTTGCCTATTCAAAATTTTTTAATTATTATTTTCAGATTTTTATTTTCTTTCGTCATATACAGGCTGGTGACGACGCAGCATAGGGATTTCAATGGTAAATTTTTAGTGTGCAATAGAAAATAAACAAATAAGAAGGTATGTTGCAGTATCATCAAATACTATTTTGTATCGTTTAAGAGTAGTATTAGACGGGAGGTTATATGCTGACCACAAAAGATTTTTTAATTTTGACGTCAAATTCAACAATTCGAAATACAACACATAATTTTTTGTCAGGAAAATAACATTGACAAATAAATAGAAACAGCAACTAAGTAACAATAAATTATGACTTATAATACAGAGAAACTCATCATTCAAATTCACTGTATTCTCCTTGTAGATTTTTATAGCTGCTCATATGAGTCTGCGATTTGCATATTTCAATCTTTAATTTATATACTTCTTCCCAAGTTTTCATGATAAATATTTCCTTAATTTTGTATATATATTTTTTAAAGTTATTTCAGCCTGAATTGTATAATAATTATATGTAGCAAGTTGCGAATTAAACTACTGAAATGAACAAACTTTTATAAACTAATTCTTTTATTATATTTTAATGCTATTGTTGAAATAAACAAAAATTAAGAAATTAAAATACTTTCCATAGCAAGAATACAATTAGTGAACTAAAAGACGTACATTGAAAACTGCTTAATAAATACAAAAAATATATATTATAATATCATAATAATGTTATTTTTACGTCGCAAATTATAAGTACATACAATATAAGATTTCACAAATTTATTCTATTCGCGTCTTTTCTCAGAAATAAATTCATTATACAAATTCCACCTCCGTTTTCCAATAATGAAATCTCCGAGAATCAAATCAATATTCCAGTATCGTTATGCCATTATAAAATTATTTCTCAGCTCAAAATCTCTTTATTAAAACGTCTTCAAACGCGTTATAATAATAAAATTTTTTACCCTACAGATACGTATATGTACAATCACACGAAAGTAAATTAGGGCAATTTATTCCGTCAGCAACAAGTACATAAGGGTGCAAAAGAAATGTCTGCGAATCATAGAGTATTATAGTACATTTTTCAAATGTCGTGCAAAACAATAACTATTGGTATTGTCAGTCGCGCCATTTACGTGAGGTGAAATTTGCCAAATTGCCAGATGTCGGGTGGTATAACTTATATTTTACAAGTACATTTGCGTACAATAATGGGTTATTCCGGTATAATTGAATTTATCCAAAGTAATAACTTTTATGTATACTTTACATCATACTACAACAGGAAAATACAATAAAACATGTTAGAAAATTGTAATTGTTACCAGACTCCGAATGTCCTTGAAAATTATGACGACATAACACCTACTGCTTACGTCATTCTTATATATTCGGTTTCAAAGAACGAATAGCAGTTTACTCGCATTTTTATAAATTCAAATATATTTTTAAACATTTTGATATTCTGATTCCAACAGCTATGTATTGTTAGTTATTAAACAACAACTGTAAATAAACCAGTGACACACTGACAGGTTGATATTGATATTGTTAACCATGAGCACGTGTTAGTTTATTCTGAAGTTGGTTGTAAGCGTTGTGACGACACGGCAAATTATTTAAAATTTTATGAAATTTAAAAAAGAAATCATACATATATTATATTGAAGCAGAATAATAAATCATAATTATTATAACAAATTAAGTTGTTACAAAGGATACAAACTTTCTTATAAAATTAGCTAAATTTATTTGTTATTATTGACGAGTCTATTTGTTAAATTTTATAAATGTAGCAAAAAAATATAAACAACAATTTTTCTTGTTAAAAATTCAGAATTGATAAAATTTTATTTAACAAATTGTCATATTTGTTCAAATTGTTTATTTAATGCAATATATTTGTCAATATTAACTAAAAATACTTAACACCGCAAAATTAACAAATCGCTAATAAAATTTTTTACTGTGCATATAAAATTACAAATGATGAAACTTATAACAAAATACCTCTTTTTTTTTCAAATATGTCCAGGTTCCTCCTAGCAAAATTACTTATTCCTTCTTCTAATATTTAATTTCTCGTAAACTATAAATAATAAATCGATTTTCAACAAATCTGTGAAATAACAATCCATTTCTGGTATTGAAATTAGGAATAAATATAAAATCTCTTGGTTCTTTTTCCTCTCCAGTAATATAAATATCACTTGCATATGTTGAAAACAAACAAATAATTACAAATTGTTATTTTGCTTCCAAAGAGAAATATGTTTTTAATATTTCAAATTAAACAATTAATTCCCTAAAATATTTATTTGAGAACTTTCACTGTAAAATAATTTAGTAACGTTTAAAAACAATCAAGAGATAATGAGATTGCTGTGCAAAAATCAGAGAATGTACTATCTTCCAAAAACAATTTCATTGTAATGGATGCGGCAAGAGTAGTGCAGAGAGCAACAAAAAAAAGTGATACCATTTTAATAAGGCAAGTTTGAAATTCACCTTAAAAATCGAAATCATAACATGTAAAAATCGAAAAACTATATTAGCTAATAGTTTTGTTAGTTGAACAAAAAAAAAAAAACTTGCCGATCCGCCTTTATTTATAGTACATTTGTATGGATGCCAATATACGGATCGGCAAGTTTTTTTTTTGTTCAACTAACAAAACTATTAGCTAATATAGTTTTTCGATTTTTACATGTTATGATTTCGATTTTTAAGGTGAATTTCAAACTTGCCTTATTAAAATGGTATCACTTTTTTTTGTTGCTCTCTGCACTACTCTTGCCGCATCCATTACAATGAAATTGTTTTTGGAAGATATCAGTTCTTTTTGTTGATTTTGTTTTATTAAAAGGAAAATCAGTTGTTTTTTTATGAAAATACAAATAACTATTGTATGGATGGCAATTTATGTATTATTAAAAAAAAAAATACTAAACATTACTTATGGTGTACTAGCAGTTTTATTCAAATATGCAACTAGAGTAACATATAAAAATGTATTTTGTGATGCAGATGACAAGTTATATAATATTTTCAACATAAATGGTTCCATGTATCTCGTGTGGATTTGCAGTAAGAGCACATAAAAATAACAAGCTACTGTTAATTATTTCTTCCCCCTCGATAAAATTTCTGGTAGAATTCGTCGTCTCGAGATATCTAAATAATTCTTGAAAACCAACTTGTTTATCGGCACCGTAAAAGTTACCCATGCCTAAAAATATATTAAAGAGACGGTATAACTGTGATTTTTTAAATAAATAAAGCACAAATACCCTTTTCACAATACCGCACTTCAAATAAGCTTATATTTTATTTATAACTATAATTATATGAAATTTATTCATATTTCTCCGTATGTCATTCACTGCTCTGCAAATACTCAGTGCTGCCGCCATTGGTCATTTTCGTTGCCAATACAGTTATCTATTTCTTTCAACTTTCATTCAAAATACGTACATAACCAAATATTTTGTACCATAAATAGAAATAAACGCTTCTTGGGCATTAATCTAGAATAATTTATATATTAAAACGTATCTTTTTTTTATAATTTTATAATATATTTACCACTAGATAATACACTGCATGCGTTACAATGCCACTCAAATAAATTTTCTGAAATACCAGGCAATTGGCGAAGCAAGCTCGACACTTCGTTCCTCGCTTCCATGTCAATACATTGACGCTTTCATTCTTTTCAACTGATATGTATTCTAAAAATGAACCAAATATGATCATAAATACAATTATTCGAAATAATCAATATAATTAAGGAACCTTCGCAGGGGTGCTCACAACAACTCACTGAAGTTTCATTGCAATCGAATGTATGGTATAAGAAAGTATATGGGACAAACAACCAAACTGTAGTCCATATCAATAAAATACATACCTAACCTATGTAATTCTCTGACAGTTCAATTTAATATGGCCCATTGCAGATAACTACGTTACCGATCTTCTTGAATTTATTTACTAAATTTGTCACATGTCGCTACTCATTAAAATCAACAAGTAAAACGTCATTTGTGAATATTACTTGCAAATATAATAAAACAGAACATAAAATTAAAACTAGTTTCGATCAGTAAATGAGGCTTTCGTACTCATGGTCGTGCGTTTGAATTTTTCAAATCTACGGACAATGTGCTGCCATCTTTTGGCAAAAATTTGTAAAGGAATTTTTAAGTTGCTAATTTAACGCGTGAGAAAGAGATTTCACATTTCTGTCGCCGGCTAAAATACATAATCGAAAATAAAGAGTTATATGCACATAAATCGTAAAAAAACTAATGAATAAGTTTAAGGTATGTATTATATCGTCCCTGGTGCCAGTTTTAATGGAAATTATAATAGCATATTTGAATTAAACAAGTTTGAAAAATTTGGAGGTTAGGTTTTCCTAATAGTTGCCGTAAGTAAGTGTTGTCGGTGAACTTCCTGGTGAACTGGGACTCTTGCCGGCGTCGTTCTACCGAACGACTTGATACTGTAAATGTGTACAAATTTATCCCCAATGGGTTCTAAGCTGGTGAAATTGGACGCCGCATGCACCCCACACCCCTCGTGACCTACCCCCCCCCTTCTACCGTCGTCTCCTCCTACGCTCTTATATTCCATTTGGTAAAAGGTTTTCAGCAACAGTATTATTAGGTGCCATGCAACACATAACAATACCTGATTCGATGTATACCAACACCAACATACGACTTTGTATAAATCTGTGAGCATGACAGAGAAAGACGGCGAAATATAATGGGGTAGAAAGGGATGGAAGAGTGTGTGGGACCAATTAGGGGATACGTAAACATGCACCTGGACGGAAAGTGTTCAATCGGAGAGATTTTATTGATTGGCTTGGCGGAAACTAATTATTTTAAAATATAAATAAATATATCATCACGTCGTTTACCATTTTTGATAGTAGCACACTGAGCTATGCATTTTTTTTTTTTTGGGAAACCAAAAACATTTGAATTGTCTTACTGTTGTGGCAACTTTTGTCTAATTAAATCGAAATCGTAATTCTTACACGAAAAAAAAAATTGATTACAATAGCAAAAATTAATTTTGTGATAGCAGTTTAGATTATTACAATAACATTATTTATATTTATATTATAATATGACATTATTTTCGATTGCTGGTACAACCATCTAGATGATATATTACTTATATAAATATAAAGTCAATATAAAATGAAATCTAAGCCACTTTTTGACCTACTGCTTTTTTGATTGTTTTTGTTTTCAATTTGTTTATTTAATTATTATTATTCTTTTATTTATTCAAGTTTCATCTTATCACATAGTTTTTGACCCATTAGTTCATATATCACCTGTCATTTCAGTTTTATATTTTTTATATTTTATATTTATTCTTTCATCTACGATAGTGTGTAAAATTGATGTTTATCTGTTAGTTTCAAGTTTGTAAAACGGTTGTTTAGTAACACAAGCCCATTAGTAACAAATTGCCGAGCAATGAGTGATTAAAATTTTTAAGTGCACCAAGTTTGCAAAAATTGTTTTATCATGGCAAATTTCTCATTTAATATTGTGATCCTACTACATACATAAAATTTTTTTTTCTTATTTATTGGGGTTTTTCATTATATCGTAGATAAAATATTGTACGATACACATACGTGAAGCGTCTTTAGTCACTCAGGGGTCTTAAAACACTCGCTACGCTCGTGTTTTAATTGACCCATTCTTGACTAAAGACTACCTTTACGTACTTGTATCGTAAATAATTTTTGAGTGCTTTTTTCAATTTCAATTTTCTACATCTGTAGTGTAGTGTGAGTATTCTTTTCTTTTTTTATTTAAAATTGTCTTGTTTTTAAATGATCCAAACTGGTCGCAATTATATTTGTATTAAAGAACTGTGTGAAAAAAAAACATAAGGGTTTTATTTTCTTATTCCTTAATTTTACTTCACTCTTAAGTGATTTCGATTTGTGTTGTGTCGCTATATCAAAGTATAATTGTATATTCTACATCAAGGAATGGAATGGCACATATTCCAAACGAACAAAAAGTTTGTAGTCCTACGGTTTGCGAGTCTGGGATGTGCCATTCCGTTACGTGTTGTAGACTATAATTTCTATAACAAGATATTGGAAATTATACAAAAAAAAAATACAAATGCAAAACTGTTGCAAACGTCAAACTCAAATAAATAAAATTAAAGCAAACAGACGTAACCATAGTAACTAAATCAAGATACTTCACATATCGTGCTAATATTGGACTCTGATTTGTCGAATTTAATCCATTCCATATGGAAAGATAGTTATTCCAATAAAATTTTTAGTTATGGAATGCGTAATTTCCAAAACAGTGTTGTAGAAAAGAAATATCTTAAAATTAATCCAGTTGACTTTAGATGTAACTGCAATTCACGTTGTCTCAAGGGATAACACTTTCCCCTACAATTAATCACATAACGATTTCGGTGACGTTGTGGCTGTTACTAGCCTAGCACATCAGAGGCTGTGGGTTCGAATCCCACTAAAGAGCAAGGTCAAATTCATAATCATCTATCAATTATGCGGCAAATGACAAATAGTAGTTAGTCCGCTTACAATTTTAATAAATAAATAAGTTAGTCACCATTGAACTAAGAAACTGAATCGATTATTCATACGAAAGTTTGCTATGTTTCAGTTTGCAAATAAAATATGTAATGAATAAAATCATTCAATAAGTTTTCTTTTGGTAAGTCCCGTGAGAAACTTCAACCACCGAATTAAATACATTCAAAATCAATTAGCAATTTTCTTCATTCATATATTTCCAAACACAATTACTCTACCAGGCCAATCCTTCCACCACATTTAATGAACCTCCGCTTGGCTAACTCTATAGTAAATACTAAACATAAGTAAACCTCCCGCCATCCATCTGCGCAGCGCTGCCGCGCAGCGCCCCCAAGGTCACACACACAATCCTTGCGCGCGCAGCGGGGTTCCCTTCCTGCGATTGGTCACTGGTCCGCACGAGCACACACGCGCGTGAGAATGAGACTGGTCTTCTCTGTCTCGCGTCTTATTCGCTCTTTGTCGCCCGTGCGGGTGCCGCAGCCCGTGTGATCCATTTTCACAACTCGATGCGTCGTTGTTACGAATACGCTTTGTTATCGTGTCGGTGATTCCTGTCAAATTGAACGCAATTGACTGGAGGGAAGCTGGTTCACTTGGCTATTAGTTGGTTAGAAAGTGGAGTGAGCTTTTAACTGATAGTTCACTTTGGAAAATTGCTCCGAAACGTGACCAGAATCAGAAGTTGTGAACTTTCGCACAGCCCTCTATTCGATTACAATTAAATCAAGAAAAATTAAGAAGATATAAATATTTAATCATATTTTACTGGCAGTTGTAGTGTAAAATAATTTTAGAATATTATACATCAATAAAACACTTCTATTCTCATAATTCTTCATTAAGAAAACACTTATTTACTTTACAATTGGGCAAAGTAAGGAATTACCTACGAGAGAAATTTTTGCATACGAAGCCGAAGGCTATGTGTGATAATTTTATCGAGTGGGTAATTCCACTTTGCCCACGTGTAAATTACAACGTTTTATCCAACACCTCTTAATAAATGCAAAATTTATTAAAGAAATATTATTTGACAGTGACATAGGCTTTAAATTTTCTAAATTAAAATGTCAATCGAAGTAGTTGCTAAAGTGTTGTGTGTTATTATTATTGTTATAAATAAAAAAAATACTCACTAATGACTTTTCTCAAAATTATACCAAGTAGTGGTAATCTGTTACTTTCCTTGTTTAAAATCGTCATATAGTTATAGAACATTTATTGAGAAGTGTTAGATAAATAAATAAATAAATTGAATTATATATTTTTTGTGTAAAGTAAACATCTACTTGGGGTATTACAATTATTACCAAAATCATCTCAGTTCTCCGCATTTTTATGAAACTTATAAGTATAAAATTTCGTTAGGCTACACTCATAAAAATAACATGTTTCAAGAAAATTTTCAGTTTTCCTTTTGTATGCATTCGTTGAAAACAATTTTATTTCTTACAAAATGATTAGGTTCAATTCAAAAAAATTATAATTTTATGTATCTTCTTTTTTTCTGCATTGAAAGAAAATTAATATATTTTAAATTTTGTTTAAAATAATGAAAAAGTAGTCGTTTTAAATTTAAATAAAACGTTTTTATTTGTAACGATATCATTTTTAAATAAAGCTACTTCTTTTCAAACTACTACGCCCTCACAATGAGTCTCAGTTGAATACTTTGATATGTTCCTCTAAAATGAAATTAATTGTCATACAAGAATATTTATTAAACCTACAAAAGTTTTAATGAAAACGAAATGGGCTTGGCACTATTCAAATTCATTTTTCTCTTCATTTAAGAGGAATCTGTTTGTTCCAAGAAAACATTGTGATCAGTATATCTTTTCTCGTTCGTGAACTATTGAATATACAGACACATACCCATTCATCCACACAGAAAAATCGGATTTAGCATTTAGGGGCTTGAGAACATGTAGTTATAGATTTTTTCCTGATTCTTGTACTTTCTCATACTTTGTATAAAGTAGTAAAGAGACTTACAGAGATCCAAAATTGTAGAACTCTTACATCTAGCACTAGGTTAATGGCTGGATGATATATCTAATAATTAACATATATGTGCAAATAATAGATGGACGAAAAGCCGAAGAATTTTCGAATAAAATTCCAAAAATTACCCTTATTGTCATCTATTGGTAGTGTGATTTTACGGCTGGTAGTTGTACATCACGCGCAAAAATATACACTCGTAAATTATTTAATAGCATGATGATATATTTGTTTGATTAATTTATATGAAGTTCAGACTAAATATTGTCTTAATTCTATGGAAAATTAATGTATTAAATTAATAAATATATCAAAAGGAACGTCCTTTGACTCTCAGAACAAGAAATTAGAAACAAAATTATTTGAGTGAATGCTTCTTTAATTTAATAATAAGCGAATGAATCTTACAAGAAATTTAATATTTAACGAATTCATTATAATATTAAGTAAAACGTATATTATTCTTCCTAATAATATAATAGGATTTCATCTTGTAATTAATAATGCTCGTTTTAATTATGCACCAGTAAAATTCCTTGCAAAGGGTTTTAAAAATACAATAGAACATCACCAGTTCCCTCCACTATAGCTTAATTCCTTCATTTAAAAACTCTGTCTCCACGTGTTGCCCGGAATTCTCGGGGTCCGGGTAGTCCGGTAACGCGCTCCGGCATGATCGAAGCGCGATGCTAGCGCACTAACGGCCTGTCGAGAGCCATCGAAAAACAAAAGACCACTTTAATAAGGATCGAAATTTTAAATTGCGCCTGTATTTGCCTACAGGATATGCTCTAAGCCACTTATGTTTTTAATATGAAGCGACCCGTTGCTAGTGGGTGATAGGGGGTGTAATTGACGGAGGGGAGAGGAGCTAGTTGGTACACTCTGAGGGAAATTCAAACATGGAAACTTCTCCTACCTCGTGTAGATTTATTATTACTAAATTGATATCAAATAGTTATTTATGATATAAGGGTTAAAAGTGACATTTTATAAGTGGAGAAGTTTGTGAAACGAGGCGAACGAAATAAATCACTTTTAACACGTATATCATACAAAATTTTATCTACGATCTTCGTAGTGTATTAGTAAATACTAAAATATGTAGAATGATATTTTGACAGGTAGGATTATATTTGTTGATTTATTGATATAAGTCGTTAGGAACGTGTTAAAAGTAACAATAAAATCACTTTTAACACGTTCCTATGTTACTTTTAACTCTAAGTGTCAAAAAGGGACACTTTTAACTTGCTAAACAACCACATTATAACGATCGTAAATAAATATATTCTTTTCACTACATGTCAGTAAATTCCACCTTTTTCTCCCGAAATAGTAAGGATAATATATTTTTCCTCTCTAGAGAGGAAAATATAGAAGTGTTATCAATATGAAAGTTATTTATAAAAAATATGTTGTAAAAATTTTAAATAAATTACTAATTTTATTGAAAACTCTTTTTTTTTCTGCTCATTGTATGTTTGTTATTGCTAGGGATATGAGATACATTGCAAGCATAGTGCAAAATGAATTTGTTTTGTGAATATTTTAATACAGTTCATTTCATTTCAATACAGGTGCCATTGCTAGGATACTTATTTAGAATTGTCAAATATTGGAATGGGGAAAGCAGGAAAATTTTATTATTAAAATTAAATTAATTAGGAAATAATATGGTGGTCGTAAAAATAGTATAGTGTACAACTCGCATGGAATGTCCATTTCATACTCGTATGATTTGATTTCATACTCGTAGGAAATGAATACCATTCCATGATCGTTGTACAATATACTATTTCAGTGATATACATACTTCAAATTATCTTACAATTATGTCTTATATTTTTCTTTTTCTAGATTAAATTACAATTTGACAACTTTAATTTAGATTTAAGATTGGTTCATTGGCAACACTGTTACAACACCTTGCTTCTGATAACCTAACTTTTGACGTCTCCGTTGCGTGTTGTGTTGAAGTGTATTTAAGGTCCAAGCAAATCGTTTTTAGAAACATGTCGTGAAAAAAATGTTGTCTCTAGTCTAACACGAGAAGTAAGGTTTTCTTCCACTCTCGCTTGAATTGCCTCATTCGCTGCGCACTTGAAAAAGAAGGGCTTTCTTCTCTAGTTTGACAAATAACTATTGGTTTTTAGGATAGGAATGAACAACCATTGGTAAAACGTTTTATTTAAGTAAATGTAGTTTTTTTAGAAAGTACAAAGCTGAATGCAGAAGAAATATAAAAAAATAACTACTGCTGTTCATTTGAAAAATTAAAAATATGTATATAATTTTTCTCAATAATTAATTAATAACTGCTGCTTAACAAACGACTTTATTTGTGTGTAACTAAAATTAGTTTAAAATCCAATTAGATAATTAGTACAAAAATATAATTAATACCGATATGTCGTCATTACTCTAATTACCTTCCCCATTAGAAAATCAAAAATATCAGCTAAATATTATTAAATTATTAGTTAGTTCCAGTGTCTATTTAATGAAAAATGACGTGTTTATTTTTAATGAGCCTGGAGTAGAAAAGGTATAAATTATAGTAAAACCAGCACGTGTTTACTTTAACGTTTTTAATATACTTCACATTATACAGCTTAATATATCAATTTACAATGTTATCAATCAATTCTAAACAAACATTCATTACGACTAAATGCGCTGCCTAATCTTTGGGACGTGGTGTTCGCTATAATTTAATAACGACGGCGGCGACGGCGACGCTCGCTTAATTAAACCGCGATACGCCACTTGATTTATAGTTCGGCGTGCGAACTTACACCTGCACTACACTGTACACTAACTACACTAGACGCACACGGGCGCCACTCCACGCCATTAGGAAACCACTTTTTATTTTTCTCCTAAATCTACTATATACATGGTGTGACTTATCGTAGTTTAGAGGTTGTAAACTCACTATTTCATGACTGAATATTGAGGGTTCTATGTACACTTTGGAATTGTTAATCTCATTCCAATTTCACAAATTGTTTTAAGTTAGGTTACAACAAACCTCTTTGTATTTAGATACATTTTTTTTAATAGTATGTTCCGTAATTGCAACTGGTTTTGTGGTAATCTATAAAACTCAGTAAAAAAATTTACCGATAGGAGCGCTACTATCGCAAATAAACCTAACCTCAAATTGCCAAACGCATGGTGAACATAGATTACACATTACGCATCTAAGTGTCAAGAAAAAAATGGTGTTAGAAAATAATATCGTTCTCTAAAATTAATCGGACTGAGCAGGTAATTCAAATATGTCGTACTACATACTTTTTTGTTGGTACCACTAGCTCTTTTTGGGTGTTTTAGCCTCGGTTTTAGAGCTGTACAAAAAAATCTTCGAATAGAAGCTAAAGACAAATATATTCTCTACCTCTTGTATTTCAAGTACTTTTTAAAAAAATAATTTTAGAACATTGTACAGCGTAAAACCGAGGCAAAAACACTGGTTTTAAAACACCCAAAAACAAAGCTCGTGGTACCATCCAATACGTCCAAATGAAATCCAGTTCAATGCGTATTTTTAACGGTCAGCTAAGCTATTAATTTTGACATGATGTGTATTACTTTTATTATTCAATTTGTGAATTAAATGTCATTCATATTATAATCATAACAAATAAAGGATGTAATATTTCAAACTTCGCGGTACCATGATCAGGTGATACTAAATTCTGATTGGTTTGCAATGCGCAGCTTTTAGAATGCGTCACCCATGTATTTACATCATGCGCATGTCCAAACGGAAGCTAGTTTATCAACAAAAATTTTATGGTGATAAAAAGAGATCAACTGTATTTTCTAACAAAGTTTTTATCGTAGCAACTTGCTAATGGTGTAAAAAATGTATTGAAACTTCATGTTTTATTAGCTGTCAAAAACAATTCATTTTATCACAATTAGCAAGTTGTTAAGGTAGTAACTTTTGTAGAGAATTAGCCCGATAATTAATAAACAAAGAGCAAGTGATATAGAAATAAAAAACTAATGAAATAATATTGAGTAAATTAAGTACAAATATAAAGTGTGTATGATCAAATTATTCTTAGAGTTATCAAATGAATTCTTCCATAATATGAAAATATACGATATAACTAGTGTCACTACCGTTATCCATTTTTGATGCTGCGTATCGAATTGTTTCAATTATAGCATCTAAAAGACAAGCATAGTTTGAGGTTATGTCTTCTATAAATGTCAAACTGAGTAAGTTTTTGTTCCAAATAAAGTTAAAAAAATCAGCAACCACGATTAACCATAATATATTATATTTATTTACGGAACATACTATTAAATCTAGTAAGTATTGAGACAACTGCTAGCTGCTAGCTTCCTTCAGATCTTCCGCTCTTCTTTTACTTTGAACAACTGTCTTCTCAGGCTTCTGCGTTTGCTAGATTAGAATGAAGAACTAGGTACACTAAATAATATATTCTACTAGTTGATCTAGTAAAGTACTGTCAAGTTTTAAGTGCTACACAATTCTTTAAATGGCGTCGAGTGGTCTTCCAAGCTTGCGTCTTCTTCACCTCTTTAAGATCTAGCATGTAGAGGCGGCTTAGACTTATTAACATGCAGCAAATGTTGTTGAGCCCGCAATCTAAGCGCTTCAATGCTATCCCTCCTCGGACTAGACGCCGCGGGTGGGGGCGGGGGGCTGCCACTGGCAGAGGGCGCCGGCGGCGGACTTGGGGTAGTCGGTGCATGCTGCACCGCCGCAGACAAGCCCCCGGTTAGGACATACTGCGACAGTAACGCATGGAACGATGGTACTGACACTAGAGGAGACTTCGCTGCTCCGGGCCAAGGTAGGCCTAAAGCGGGGCCAAAGACCGGAGGGAAGGCTAGGCCAGGCCAAAAGTGGTCGCCTGGAGTGGGGGGCGCGACGCCTAGGCCCCCGACGGTGAATTCTGGGGGCAGGGCACCCACGCAAGGTTGGTCTCCTGGGTGCAGGAAGGTGGCGGCTTCTCGACCGAGGGCTTTCTCGCGTTTGCGCCACTTTGCGCGGCGGTTTTGGAACCACACCTGGAACAAAACAAATAAATATTAGAAATTTTAAACAATAATAGAAGTTTATTGTACTATTATTTTTGAACGGCTGCTACAATCTAATTTCCCTAAAATATGTATGTTGGGACTTTTTATTTTATAATTCCTACGACCAAACATTGACTAAAATCTAACTAAAATCCAACCAGTTGCCAATGATTACGGATATAAAGACTAGGATAACTTCTCTGTGGTCATAAAAATTGTTTTGGTGACCAGAATTAATTAAATATGTGATTTATTATGGGATTTTGTTCATGTTCCTAAAAGTGAGAATAATTACACTCAAAACAATAGGTTTGTTCCAAGTGGTTATTTCTGACAAGTTTGTGACAATTTCACTGCGCCTGCGATAAATGTAAACAAGTTAAGTTTGAAACGTAAGCTTCATTTCCTTTTTTTGTAGCGAAAAATGTATGAATTTCTTTATTTATATGTATAATTAAGGTTAGCTGTCAAAACAAAAAATGAGTATGCACATACGCTTCACTCCATTCGCCGTTCCAGTCTATGTTTCTAACTTAATTTGTTTACATTTATCGCAGGCGCAGTGAAATTGTCACAAACATGTCACAAACTTGTCAGAAATAACCACTTGGAACAAACCTAATATTAAACAATATTCAAGAACTTCTATAGTGTAGTTATTGTTGTAACTATAGGGGTGGAAGATCCATAGTCTAATACGTTACCACGTAGCTATTTACCCCATATTTTTCAATGCATAATATATATTTTTCTTTAATTATTTATTAAATTGCAGTTAGAGTTTGTGCACAGCAACAAAGATGATATATTTTTAGTTGTGAATTTCCATATACATACAGGGTGAGTCATCGAAGTGCCCGTCTTCGATATCTCCCTTGTCGTTAGAAATACGACTTTCCTAGTTTATTAGTAAATACTACAAAATGTAGGTAGGGTTATATTTGTTGATTTATTGATACAAATCGTTAGCAACATGTTAAAAGGAACAATAAAATCACTTTTAATACGTTACTATGTTACTTTTAATACTAACTTACTAAGCAACCGTTAAAAGGGCCACTTTTAACAACGGTCATAGATAATAGTATATTCTACAACAAGTAATGGAATGGTACATATTCCACGCGAGCAAAAAGTTTAGTAGTGGAATGCCTAGTTTCCAAAACAGTGTTATAGAAATGTAGTTTTCGTTGTTCCAGTAACTTTCAATACATTCTTCCTAATTTCAACAGTAATCAAATAATAATTCTACAAACTTTCATCTGAGTATTAGTAGATTACCAATGAAGTCTTGCTTGTTCGATTTCTGTCAAATAAGTGTTCGCGAATGACTTCTCACTAATTAGTCTTATTGACAACACAGACTAGAACGAGTATGGGGTGCGGGTGGTGAATAATACTCGCGCCGTGAATCGCATCTTAATTGGAAACAATTTCAGCAATTAACCTGCGCTGGGTAAATGGCCGTGTTGCCACTAATTGCATAAGTGGCGGAGGATAGCCGGCAATTGTCGCCATTGTTGCGTATCACAATGGAAGGGTAATCGGCGGTGCGTGGCCCACCATCCCCTGACACCCCTACACGCACTAGCGAGACGCGAAGACACCAGTGACACCCAACACGGATTTCGGCGACGTCCACTTGCAAAAGAACTAAAATTTCTCTAGATTTTGAAGCGAGTAATTTGTGTATCAAATTGATCAAGAGATTGGACGATGTACAATCAATAAAATATAAATATCCAATATGTTATTTTCATAAATAATAAAATAAATATAAATATATCATCACGCCTTTTACCCATTATGGGTGTGGCACTCTCCTTACGCAGATCTCGGTAGGTGATATACTTTGGCGTATGAAATGCGGTTACCAGCCGTCAAGTCATAGCCCCCAAAGCTCTTAGTGAAGGAAGAACCACAGAGGTAAATTTAAATTGGCAACTGTCTGCTGTGGGATTCGAACTGAGGATCTCACGATCCGCAGTCCGATGCGTTACCTCTGAGCTATTTACCCCATTTATTTATGTTATTTTCAGTAACAATATATCAAGTGAGTGAGAATTAAATTGTAAATAATTAAACAGATCTTTCGAAAACTTGTTGCCAGGCAAAAGCCACGAAAGCCCGTAGAGCTTGAGTGGCTATTGCCAAATGGCAAAAAGTTTGAGAAGGATACTGGAGAATTATTTTTTATTTATCTAACTCTCGAGTTATATTTGATTTCATTATCAGACACGCTACCAAATACATCTATTTTGCTAGTTTTTTACTTGTGTTGATGATAACTATCTTACATCTGACATTTATCAACAAAAACAAAAAAGCTACAGAGATTATTTTCCGGGAATAATCACTAGAGCTTTATTCGCAGTGTAATAAAGACAGAATTGGTTAAAGCGCAGACACGTGACATACAATGAAGCATTTCATTAGTTTTAAGAAACGTCAAAAAATTCACCTTCATATTAAACGTCATCAAACTTGACAGAATTCAATTAATTATTGTAATATTACTGGTTTTTAACGGGTCAATAAAAAATAACACATAAATTACAGAAAACACCCAATTATTCGTCTTTGAAATGCACTTTTCAATTATGACACATGTCCTTTTTCATATGTTGATTTATTTCTTTTAGAGTATTTTAAAAATTCAATATTTTATTTAACGTATTGTAATTTCTAAATGGTGCTAGTAAAGGACAATTTTTTAAATCGAAATTCTAAATAATAATATTTGAAATATTATTTTAATAATAAAAATTGCCATAAAACCATAATTTACTCCGATATTTCAAAATAATGTAATAAGGTTATCAGCATTTCTTAACGGGAAAAAAAATATATAAGTTTCAGTTCTGCAATTTTTCAGAAATTGTAACTAGAAATCCATACACACACACACACAGACATCGTCGCGATAATATTATAATTGTATTTTAGGGAATCAAATTATCGTGCTTATCGGTTGTAAACCCAATAAGTATTGAATTTTTAGCATGATTCCTATACTTAGCTTACAGGATGTGGTGGAAGGTAAATGAATAAATTACCTAATATATTTATATATTAACTGCGAAAAAAGGTACAATATTGGGAACCTCTGGCATACTGACTGTACTGTAGGGCCTATTTGTCTGCATTTAGTTGAGCAAGTACAATTTTTTAAAACACCACGCCAGTCCTTTAAGTGTTAATTTTATCCAGAAAATTAGAAAATTAGTCAGAATCTGAGAAAAACGCGGAACGAGATAATTGCCGTAATTAAAACGCTTTTAATTGTTCTTTTAATTATATTATATTAAAGAAAATGAATAAAATAAATAAGCGTAAGGCTCTTTAAAACGTGGGCTTTATTCTTTCAAGGGCTACAGTAATGAGTATAATTAAATAAAGTATGCAATGTACAACTTTTATTTCTGAGAGGTAAATCTTCAGTTATGAAGATCACTATATTTATATTCCATTTTAGAATGATGAGAGAAATAAATCAGTCTGTCAAAGATATTTCAGTGACATACCAATAATTGTGTGCCCAGGGATAGTCGAAAAGACAATTAGATACAGGTCTACCGTTGAGAAGAATGATTGTGAGCATAAATGAAGTAGGGAAAGGTTTAAATCTGCTATTGAATGTCGATAAATGTAAAGTGCTGGTGTTTGAGAAAAATGATTTGGTGACTGATTGTAATGTTTCAGTGAATGGTGTGAGACTGGAACAAGTGAGTGAATTTGTATATTTGGGTAGTATGATCTCGAGGGATGGACGTATTGACCGGGAGATTGAAAGGCGGGTGTCTGTAGGGTGCAAGGTATTGGGTGCTCTGGGTACATTTGCTCAAAACGTGAATGTATCTAGAGATACTCGATTGAGTGTTTATAATGGTGTGTTAGTGCCTACATTGATGTATGGTTCTGAATGTTGGGTGTGGATAAAGAAGCATGAACGACGTATAACTGCTGTAGAAATGAGATATTTGAGAGGAGTATGTGGGTATACGAGACGTGATCGTATACGGAATACATTGGTGTATGATGAGTGTGAGATTGAGAAGAATGTTATTAAGAAAGTGGGACTGAATCAGTTGAGGTGGTTTGGACATGTTGAGCGAATGTCGAATGAAAGGTTGATGAAACTAATATACCTATGTAGGTGAGATTGAAGGTGAATGATTGCGTTGGCGTCCGAGGAAAACTGGTTGGGTATAATTGATGGTTTGTTGCGTGAACGAATGATTCCGAGTGTGGAGAATAAACGAGCATGTATGAATCGCACTATAAATGTGGTCGAGGCGAAAGTGGTGTGTCAGGATAGGAATGTTTGCAGGAGATTGATTGTTGGTTGACTGTGTTTCTGGGTTCGTGCTACCCCACTAAGTGGGACATACCCTGATGTTATGTATGTATGTATGTATGTATGTATCTACCGTTAAATTATTTATCATTTATCATCATGTTATTGACGACATGGAAGTAAATCGTGATAATATGGTACTTTGTTTACTGCCCTGTCACTGCAAACTCAATCCAACTGAATTGGTGAAGGATCAATTAACTTTTAAATTTGTTTAAAATATGTAATATAACAATATGAATACATAAACAAATCACTCTAACAAATCCTATCTACATCTGTGTTACGGTTCAAAAGATATTATCGGAACGTTTATAGCAGTGTTTCTGTTGTTCAAGAAGTAAGTTTCGGGCAAGGTTTAAAGCGAGCGGCATTCTATGAGCATTCTAGTAAAGTTATATCTTATTTTTCTGGTGGATTTTTGGCCGCATAGCTTAAAAAAAATCCAATACTACTGTTGCAAATTTTAATTTACTACTCTCCCATTTTCAAATGAAGTCTAGCTAGCTTCTAAAACAACGGTTCGTGGATTCGATTATTTCAAATAAAATTCTTTCTCCTACTGGTGTTCTCTCTCGTGCCTTTAATTAACACCTAGCGTGCAGACACCAAATAATTGATTCATTAATTACCTACTTACAGCTCGCGGTTCGACAAACAACGATTGATTAATGTCCGCAGCGATTTAAATATTTTAAACTGATTTGAAGCGATCGGTCACAGCACAAGTCTGGCGCCGTCATTATATTTAATAAGCTAGCAGACTCATATCAGAAAGACACGGATTTTGAGTCTTTATTTGTGATTGAAAATGTGAAAGAAATTAGGAAATATAAATAGAAACCAATAGTCGAATTATTCTTGGAGATATTACTTCTGACATTAATTGTTTAATTGTTTATCTGTCAGAGTAATTAATGCAATAATTAAGTAAATACAACAAATGTATTTGAATTCAAAATAAACTAGATTTGGCCAAATTATAATATTAGTGGTTTTTACTTTCTTATACAAAGTATAAGGAAGTATTGGAATCATGCAAAAAATCGCTGACGAGAATTTTTGCGAAAATACATATTTTGAAGTTCACTGCATACCATGTTCTCAATGATGTCTGTGTGTGAGGATGGATGGATGTGTGTGCAATATCTCATGAATGAGATACGAAACTTTAATTTATGTTTCATGAAAATATGCAGATCTAAGTTTATTTTAAATGAAATTGAAAATCCGGAAGAGGCCACCCAAAAAAATTTTCTTATACGTGCTTCCAATTTTGGGAAAACTAAAATATATATTTAATAATATATTTCAATAATCTTAGTTAAAATGGAAACAAATACTAATATATTTTTAATGTCCGACCGTTACGTTATTGTTATCATAACTGCCCGGCCAGTTATATACCAAATAATGCCCTAGGGCGTTATAAATTTGACGTTGTTGCTATTAATTACAGAATACACAATTAAACAAACACTAACTTCTATTGTCAGATAAAAATATTGAAATAAACAAATAAGAATAGATTAATCTCTCTAACAAAACACAATGATAGGATACAAATCGTTAAACATCTTTTATAAAATAATTTATTGGTCGGGCATTAAACGTTGAACGCACCATGGGCGTTAAACGGTCAACGTACAAACCTTGAACTGGAGGCCGTTAATTATTATATAAAATCTATATGTCAAATAATTGTGAAGTGTCAAAAATTGTATTATTAGTTAAAAAGTTTTAAAGATATTAATTAATATTTTAAAAAATTTACACAGATCTCGTAAAGTGATATATTTTTTCGTATGAAGTGCGGTTACCGGCCGTCAAATTATAGCCCTCAAAGATGTTAGTGGAAGCGGAACCACAGGGCAAATTTAAATTGGCAACTATCGGCAGTGGGATTCGAACTGAGGATCTCACGATCCACAGTCCGATGCGTAACCACGGAGCTATTTAGCTATGTATGGGGTATATGTCAAATAATTATCAAAATAAAGTCAGTCGTATTCAGTTTGTTTTATATGTATAAGAAAGTAATGGGGTGACCACACCAGATTTTTTAAGTTTGTTACCGCAAATATTAACTTTGATAACTCGTAAACTATTGTTAATTATATGTAGGTATATTTGCTATAATGTAGTAGCAAATGAACTATAATGAACATTATAGCAACGTTTCGTAATTAGCCAGTACGTTTGAATTTCGTCAGAGTTAATTATTGTCCATTGCATTGCACAGAAGATAATTTAACACAGAATTACAATTGGTTTTCTACCTGACCTGAAATGACTACTGCAAATGAAATTTTAATTAATCTATTCATGTATTATAAACTATTAATCTAATAATAATATCATCTTTATTCCAATAATAACAGTTAAATGCAATATGGGGAGGAATCACTGGAATCAGTATTTTCAAATTTCGAAGCAAATTATTCGAGCGAGTAGCGCATCCTCTAAATTATGCTAGTTTATCTGTGCATGACAATCCGATTAATGAAATCCTTTTACATATAATCGAAATCGTGTACTGTAAGGTTTGATTTGCTTCTGTTATTTTACGATAATTATTTGCAATTCTAATTATACTGACAATATTGTTTGATCTGGTTTTTCCTTAGGTATTGTAGAATATTGCAAACCACATAGTAATTATTGCAAGGATGCCTTTTATTGTAAAATGGTTTACTGAAATCTACATGCATTTATAAACAGATGCAATGTGAAATTTGTTGGGATAATTGAAAAATAAGAGAATTGTTTCAGCGTTGTGCATCTTTTATTTGAATCTTACTCAAAAACTAATATTGGATCATGCATTCAAAATAAAAATTGAATTTTCAATAATTAATTACGAGATATTTTTAGAAGTCTCTAAAGCATATTAATAATGAAATTTCTAGATGAAAACAACACTTTATGAACTATTTAAAAATAGTAATGAAATATAGATCATGAAATCATAGTGGTTATGCCACTAGCATAACACACCAGAGGTCGTAGGTTCGAATCCCACTGAAGAGCATGGTCGTTTGTATTATTCACATAAATACACAATAATCCACATGTAAGGCGGCATACAACCAACAGTTAGTTCATCTTCGTATATAAAAAATATTATCAATTTTCCAAAGCGCAAAGAAATTTAAGTCTGTGTCAAAATTATTTTTTTCTACTCCTGCATAAACATTATTTATTTTTTTCGATGAAGTGCCCATGATTGATAATCCATTCTTCTCGACGAATCACAGAGCCAGAAATTCATAATTCACGGTTATTTTAAAGCCGTTATACAGATCACCAAGCAACGGCCGTCTAACAGTTGACATGTAGTCAGTTGTTATTGTGTATTTTTATGATGACGTTTTTCAAAGTGTGTTTTCAACGAATTTCTATCATTTTTAAAAATGATTTCCGAATTTATAGGAGTAGAAAAAGTGTAGGAATTATGGTCATTATTCACTCAGATGATTTGCTTCAATCGCAAATTTCATCTTCGTGAATAATGACTATCATAATCCCTCATGTAATAATATATTATTATTGTTTATTTCTGTTGAATATATTTAATATTAATATGGAAAAAATACATATACACCAATCACCTTTATTCAAACATTTTATTTTACCTTCATATATCAAACGTCAAATTCACTAAAAAAAAAGTACTGGTTTCATTACAAGTTTCACAAATAACCATTAAAGTATTTGAATATTTAATATTATTTGGTTGGCTGCAAAACTTAGTTAAATACAAGGTTGTTTTTATCAGTACAAACCTGACACAACACTGTATACTGTGTCCAGACATTTCTAGGAGAAGCATTGATGTCAGTTCATCGATTCATATCAATCGATTTGTGTAGTATTGTAGTGTTTTCACTCATAATATTGTACCATACAAGTGAAATAACGCTTCCAATATTTCTATAATCTAATTGTTTCGTAAGCCGAAATTTAGTAAGTAGTTTTAAGGTTACTTTATTCCAAATTTAGTTTGGTTCTTTGATAAGTAATAGTACGTTAAAAGTTACTATCCACAATATTTCTAAAACAGATTAATGATTACAACCAGATAGAAAACAAGTGCATTTACTCACGAGCTTTAAAACGTCAAACAATAATTACCAATAAGATTTTTGAGGTTAACTCTTCAACAATCTAACCAATTATATCTTTTCCAGACTCACCTGAACTCTAGCTTCACTGAGATCCAGCCTCAGCGCCAGTTCCTCCCTGGTAAAAACATCCGGGTACTGTGTCTTCTCGAACGCCCTCTCCAGCTGGTGTAACTGATACGTGGTGAACGTAGTGCGACTCCTGCGGATTTTCCGAGGCCGTGTATCTCCGGAACCGAGGTCGTCACCGCCGTCGGGACCGTCGCCTAACTCCGGGTCGGATTCAACTCGCGGGGCTTGGTCCGGGACGTCGGAAGGCTCTGAAAGGAGGAGGATGGTGAGTTATGTTTTGTTTTATAAGAACAATAATAGAATAAAAAAATAGAGCACTTGTGAAGGGAATATATTAATTGTTTGTATACATATTTAACCAGCATCAATTCCTCTAGTTATTTCTCATACCTAATCATATATTCCTTGACGTCCATGTAATCGATTATTTTTGATATTTTTTCATTACAATATATTACTCTTTTAACACTTTTCTCCTAAATCTTTCACTCAAATGCACATTTTAAGTGGAAAAAACTTTCATAAGTCATAATACAGAAATAATAAAACGTTTTGGGTATAGAAAAGCTATTGAAATCTATTGACATAAGAATACAGTAATAATTTGATGTTTACATAGTTACTGTTTCAATGTACTTGTTTATGTTATTCTTTTGTTCCTGGCGAAGTTATATGTTTAATAATTCAAAACATTAAATTTTAATACATATATCTACAGATCTGTATCCAATAGTATATTGTACAATAAGCATGGAATGCTACTCATTCATTCCAATATTTGACAATAATTTTAAATGAGAATCCTAGCAATGGCACCTGTAATGAAATGAACTGACCTGTATTGAAATACTCACAAAACAAATTCATTTCGCACGATGCTTGCAATGTTCCTCATAACCCTAGCAACAACAAACATACAATGAACAGATTTCTATGTGGTCGTAGAAAAAAATCTTTATATTTCTATACAAAGATATCCAATCCACCTCAACTGATTCACTCCCACTTTCTTAACAACATTTTTCTCAATATTACACTCATAAAACACCAATATATTCGGGATACGATCACGTCTTGTATACCTACACACTCCTCTCAAATATCTCATTTTTACAGCAGTTATACGCCGTTCATGCTTCTTCATTCACACCTAACATTCAGAACCTTACATCAATGTAGGCAATACCACACCATAAACTCCCAATCGAGCATCTTTAGATTCATCTAAAGCACTAATTAGTTGTATAGTTTAAAGAGCGAAGATTTGCAAAACCTTAGAACTTAAATGATTGAAAGTTGCCCTATTTATTTTAAAATACCCATATAGTTACGTTTATTTTATCAACCAAAAAAATGTGATTTCTGTCAAAGCGGATATTTTTCGTGCCGATAATATGATTTCCACTGGCAAGATCAGTGTGCAATGGATGGGGGAGTATCTCTCTCGTGTTTGGCGTAACCATGGCATCTAATTGGCTAGTTAAGAGCTCGTGTATGCCAATTACAAGAGATTAACTGCGGATTCGAATGCGGTGATCGTGCGGAACGAAAGAGATCTCACGAACACTGCGCAGGGAATTAAATGCACTATACGTGCACTCGTTGCATTCACTGCACAGAGGATGCACTAGTTTTAATTATTAGGTTACTGAATTTGATTAAAGGTTCCCGTAATTTACGCTAGATTTAATACTGGATGAATACGTTCGCCTATATATTATTCAGTAAATGAGGATTTCTATTTTGTAAATGGTTTATTTGCAAAATTATCAATGATCAACATGGCTTACAGGTTTTGTTTATACCTCCAGCACATAATTGTATCTGAATATGTGTGGATGTAACGATTCTTTCATCCATAAATTAAAAATAAAATAACGATCATTTATATTTAAAATTTGAATGGTTAAGTTACGAATTGATTAGATTTTAGTAACAATTCATTAGATGAAAGTGGAGTGAAATTAAAATGGAAACTTCCAGCTATGGAATTCGTACTTAGGATCCCACAATTCATGATACTTCTGATCTAGTTATTTTAGAATATTATTTCATATTTAAAACTTGGAGGTTCAAGTTAGGAGCTGATAAGATTTTGGTAACAACCCATCACACCGGAAGTGATAGTTTTCTGGAAGACCTATAAGGTCTTTTGAATATCAGAAATAATTGAATTGAATTAGATAAAAACAGATATATTTACAGGATGAGTTTTTAAAACAACCAATTAGTTTTGCTGGCTAACTAATAACTTTAGAGGACTAGTATATTCTACAACAAGTAATGGAATGGCACATATTCTACACGAGCAAAAAGTTTGTAGTCCGAGTTAAAGGCCGGGGCTACGGTTTGCGAGTAAATGAAAGTTATATTTTCTTAAACGGGAAGGGGTATTTTTTCATTTGAATTCCTTTTTCAGTTATATCACATGTTCCTATACTTAAAATTAAAATTAAGGTCACAAAGTTCAAAGAAATATAACTTGAAGTAGACCGTTGAACAAAACAAGTTATTGTTTTTATTATTGAAGAATATAGTAAATAATTCACTTTGTGTTATTGGATATTGGATAAATTGGATAACTTATATGATAGTTATTGTTTCTTGGAAGAGTACACTTTATTTATATTACAAAATGTAATTATCTAGTGTTCAATTCTTTTTTATAAACTTAACTTCAACATATATATTTTGTAATTTAAATTAGACCTGAAGATGGCTGTAATCATAACCAAAACGTCGTCAACGACCATATAAGTTGAAATAAATTTATTTAAAGCCATGTTATCCAATAACATAGTGAATTATTTACTATTTTCTTCAACAATTTTTCGGCTTAATAACCTTATCCAAATGTTTTTATTATTGATACTCCTTTCATCAATTTTTCAACAATTGTATTTGATATAAAGCCATTGTTGGCAGGAGTACCAATAAAAAAAACAATAACTTGTTTTGTTCAACGGCTTACCTGAATTTATATTTTCCACGTTAAAAATGTTATTGTTTCTTTGGACTTTGTGACTTTAGTTTTTATTTTAAGTATATGATTGTGTTATTTTGTTGAAAAAGGAATACTTCGGGTTATCCATTCCAATGAAGAAAGTACTCTTTCCATTTAAAAAATATAACTTTAATTCCTCCCATCAAATCCCCCAATAATTTTATTTTACCAACCATACAATAATGTTCTCTAAAGTTATTAGTTAGTCAGCAAAACTGATTGGTTGCTTTAAACAACTCAGCCTGTATAATATTGGCTAGTTTTTTTAAACTTTTTTTCGAAATGAAATGGGTCTCAGAATGATTGCTTGTATGAATGTTTTTCGTTTCAAATGAGCAACTATTTTGTTGGCAACAAACTATATTTAGAGTCTCCTTTCCTCTGGACTTGTACTGGTATATCCCGCTAATATAATTTCGGACAAAATGTCAATTAACTCTCCTCTTCATTTAGTCTTCACTGTCGAAACATCCACATTCACACACAGATTACACCGCCATGTAGAGTTTCGGCGTCGAGCACGTAAATTCGCACTTTTCATATTCGCGATCCACTCCACGTTATGAATATTAAACAGCGCCGGACAAAGCGACGCGCCTAATTCGTCCCGCCGTCCACGCTAATAACGTTTAAATTGCGAGGATAATCTTATTCAAATACACCTTTTGTTGCGCTCCACATATCAGTACAAATACAAGGGGAGACCAAACAGCTCGGCTCAAACGGGATTTGCTATTATACTTGATCGAAGCACGAAACCAGCGCTGGGAACTGGGAACTAGGATACGAACCTACTCTCTCGGCTAATGCTCAGCGTTTTTCTGATGATTTCACAGGGTTGCTCAACCTTTTCGAAATAAACCTCTAACACCGATCGGGTGTTAGACTGACAATCTCAAATTCTCAAAACACATTCAATTCTTGCTTCTTGCAAACCTGCTGTGTTCAGTGAACAGCTCTTGTTATTGAAATATAATTTTTGATAGCTAATTTTGAGTATTTTGATCAAATCTTAATGAGGAGTCAGTTGAGATGGTTTGGACATATTTCAGAGTGCCACACAAAAAATGTGTAAATGTAGTAATGATATATTTATTTATCTTTATCTTTATCACACTTATCCCACTAATTTTGCGTGAGTTACCGCATTCGTTTTCATTAACGCACTATTTATTGTAAATCTTGATAATACACGTACAATCTTTGCTATTTTTTAAATTAATTAATATTTAATTAATTAATAATTTTTTAAGCTAGTCCACCTATATCCGACGAAATACTTTCTAAATCACGTATTTTCACGAAATTCTTCTATATAATTATTTAATGTCAAATTGTGGTCGTCATGGATTAAAAACATTTTCTATAACACTGTTTTGGAAACTACACATTCTACAACTAAAAACTATATTGGAACAACTATCATTCCATACGCTGCGAATGGAATAATTTCCACGAATCATTAGTGCGATATATGAAGTATCTTGATTCAGATACTATGGTTAAGTCTGTTTGTTTTATTTATTTATTTGAGTTTGACGTTTTCAACAGTTTTATATTTGTGTATTTTGTATATTTTTCAAAATCTTGTTATAGAAAGTCTAGTTTACAACATGTAACGGAATGGCATATCCCACACCCGCAAACCGTAGCCCTCGCCTTCGTTTCGGACTACAAACTTTTTGCTCGCGTGGAATATGTGCCATTCCGTTACTTATTGTAGAATATACTACTACAGCAACTACTTGGATTAATTTTCTACTTGTCAAAAAAATGAAGACAATTAATTCTAATTTTATTAACTTTCGGCAGGCGTAGATAAAATATTGTACAATACACGTGTGATAATGCATTATTAATATATTTATGTGATTAGACAACTCGG
This sequence comes from Poecilus cupreus, assembly GCA_963942605.1. NCBI lineage: Eukaryota > Metazoa > Arthropoda > Insecta > Coleoptera > Carabidae > Poecilus > Poecilus cupreus. The sequence goes on along the minus strand of OZ012726.1, from coordinate 4,499,262 downwards.
CTTTTGCCTCGTTGTGCAAATTTCACATGCGTATCTTAATAATGCTCTTATCCTACTTATATCGTAAATATCTAATAACAACACCATACAAACAATAATATTGAATAGATGTTTATCTCCTGATTTGCGATACCAGCACATTTTGAGAACCCCTGGCTAGCGCCAAGCGATTTCTGATCTTTATGGACTCCCATACCTCCCATTCCCCTATAAATCTGTCGCCAACTATTTGATAGACTGTTTATCGCTTTGTACCAATTTTATTTACTTACGGATTAGTGATATGAATGTCCGATATTACTGGGGAGTTATTTATTTTGGCTCAATGTAATTAACTATGACACGTGGTATAGTTAATTTTAATTTTTCATTGATTTTATATTATAGATATCTACACTGTTAACGTGAATACTACCCCCTGCAGCCTTGTAATAGAATATTACAACAACAAGCCTGAAATGGACATTCCAAACCATATCTATAATAAAAATATTTTTCAACCATATTTATAATATTGAAACATTCAAATTCAGTACGCTCTGAAAAATATTATTTGTTAAGAAATTAATCTTTATAACATTATATTATGCGCAGTTCAGAAATAATTAACCTGCATCAAATAAACCAATTTATTTCTATTTACATTAAAACAGATCTAATTTATTACCCAATGTAAAAATCTAGACAATAAATAATTGAATATTGTTTTTAATCATTGCACATTCAACATTATCTATATGGTTGAAAATAATTTCATTATAGTCTATAGAAGTGCGTTAGGTGCGGATTTACGAATAAGTAATCTTATTAAAACAGTAATTCTTACAAATATCTATCGGAAAATTATCATTTACTTATGAGTAAAGTACAATACATAAATGACTTGTATAGCGACAATAACATCGTGAAAAAATAGTAATTATATTTAATTATACCATATTTTTCAGGAGGTACGATACTGAATTGAAAGAACTAAGTTTTGTATGTCAGGTATAAGTCTGTTGCAGTTTTTCTTATAATGGTGGGTTAAGAATTTTCACCCAACACAAATTACAATGTTAGTTGATGAATCAACCGGGCGCAAAATAATATATTATCTTTGTAAAACCAATAAATCAATTATTGATTCTAATGTTTGATTCAGTGTAATTAAAATTCAGTTTCGCTCTTAATGCGTTTAAAATGAATGTTGACAATTTCCCTGCAAAGTTATTAAAATGAAACCAGAATCATTAATTAATTGCTGCAATCAATATTTTTATAATATGAATAATTTAAATAAAAATATTTTTCAGAAACCGATACTAAAGTACACGATATTACTTCGCGAAGTTAGCCAAAATGGTAGCTAAATTTAAACTTTTCAGACTCTTATGTCAAACTTAAATTACAAATCTAAAATAACAAACAAATTATCCTATAATATTATTAGTGAATTTATTTATTATTTATCTTTGACAGTTATTTATCGGATTTAATACAGATTACGTGAAGAGTACGTCTCAGAACATATAAAAATTAATGAAAATTATAACCAAATTTGATACTTTGACAGTACTTTTGTTATCACAGCCATCCCCGTCGCAACAGCTAGCTGACGTTTTACAAATACATAATGCTATTTATCGATTCCATATTCGTAATAAAAAATTATACTTTAGTGCCTTGATGCACAAATAAATATTGTATTTAGACAGTTACAGATAGAGATAATATTGTACAATTTATCCAATACCTCTTGAAGAGTAAAAAATAATCGGGCTATTTTAAAAACGAAATATTTATTTTAAAACAAAGCGAAAATAATACAAAATAATTAAATCCGCTTTTAATTTTGCAGTTAATACGATTACGTCTGTCGTGCGCAAAAACATGCAATCAAGCTAAATCTTCCTGAAGTGATAGCGATTTTAAAAATTCAACGAAATAACAATGTAGAATTTTATTTATTTGCAAATTTAATTTTTATTTCATAAATCACAAATCTATAAGCTGATTTAGCGACAATTGCAAATATTTGTTCTTTATTCATTTGAAAAAACAATCGCAACCTACTTTCTGGGATTATACCATTTATTTTGCATTGTTTTGTTATTAAAATATTAACGAACATATACATCAGTATTTAAAAAATAGTGTATTGCACAATAAGTTTAGAAATGTGATTTTTTTATTGATGAGTGTGGCTTTTCTCGATTTTTGACATTGACAACGTTTACACATACCGCAAGAATTTACTTTGGCTTGACTTCGAAAAGACAACTTTTAAAAAGTAAAATTACTAGTACAAATTATGAACAAATCTACTTTACTTTAGATTATTAAATTGTTCTTCACTTATCCGCTTGTTGACAGCCAGTAATTAATGTGGTTATGTTAAAAGTTTTCAGTAATTATATAGCAAGAGAGTGAGAATAAATTGAAAATTATTTGACAGATCTTTCGAAAACTTAGGGCTTGAGTGACTATTGCTAAATGGGAACAAGTTTGAGCAAGATACTGGAGAATTAGGTTTTAATTTATCGAACTCTCGATTTATATTTAATTAGATTATTTTTTTATTTCATCATCAGGCACGGCACTAAATCTATATTTTTGCTCATTTTTTATTTGTGTTGATGATAATTGATAACTATCTGACATCTGACATTTGTCAACAAAAATTACCGGGAATAATCACTAGAGTTTTATTTTCAGTAAAATAATGACAGGATTGGTTAAAACGCAGACACGTGACATACAATAAAGCATTTCATTGGTTATAAGAAACGTCAAAAAATAATATGGTAAATAATTATTTTAACTGTGTAAATTTCAATTCATAGTATTTATATTATTAATAGAAAAAAACATGGACAGTAAACAACGACTGACATATTTCAAATTACGAGGAAATTTAATGTCACTGATGATAAAGTCAAGTCGATATTCGTTTACACGAATCTTTCCAAACCACTTACATAAATCAAATCTGATTTCTTATTTTATACTTTACTTTAAGAATAAAAGTACATAATTAGTCGATAGTGTTTACACAGTGCCAAAAGACGTCTTTTCAAAGTCAAACTCAAGTTGAAGTATGTTTTTGCCATACGTGTAAACGTAGTCTATATACTCCATTTGAGAGTAAGAAAAAATATTAAATGAAAATAAATTAGTTTTGCGGCAAATAAATCTACTAGAAATATAAGATATAACTAACTAGGATGCTATAGAATGCCCCTCGCGTTATACCTAAAACCTTCAACAATAGAAACACCGCTATAAACGTTCCGATAATCCCTATTAGACCGTAACAGACGTAGATATAATTTTTCAGAGGTAAATTAAAAGTAGCAACAGCCGAGTTAATATTTTTAATAATTTAAAACGCAAATTGAATAAATTTGTAAGTTGACTATTTGATGTAAAGTATTCTGTTGTAAATATCAATTAAAATAAGATTAGCATAATAAGTAAGTATAATTTTATTATCTGTGTTTATTCGGCTTGTAAATCCTGGAGGGTAAACGTCGGAATGATTGGGGTGCGTTTTTTGTCTGGGGTACTTAAACCCCTTTATAATAAAATCCTTGTTCGTTTGGCGTGATTCATGTATGCATTAAAGTCGAGTACACATTGAAAGTTGCATTATTAGATACTTGGTTCCACTTAACGCTTGCTGTCATATTTAAATTTGTACTGCGGATTATATGGTCAGATGCAAAGGTATAGATCGTATATTTCAGTATGATTATCAAGTCATGTCCCAGAAGAAACTTATTAAAAATATTATGACAGTTTGTATTGTAAAGCTGCTGTTAAACAACCTTTTTTATTCAATTTATTTCACCTTCAAAAGTAGAAGAAATTATACTTCAAAATTTCTGCTAGCTTATATTTTGGCCAAATACTGCTATCTATATCTAATGGGGTCCTTCACTAGAGTCACAAAATGGCTAATAGATCATTTATTTTATAATTAGACACAAAAACATTGTACTAGATACAATAGAAGTTTAAAAATGTTATTTATTATTATATTTCAGTTTTGAAGATAACAATTATATCGTCAAAATATTACGTTTAGCTTCTCTCTCAAACATCTATTCCATTCTAAATTCTTTGTACTTCTCTTATTATTGAGCTGTCAGATTGTCAAAGTATCAAATGGTTGGCACCTAATTTGAAGATTTTAGTTTTGTTTTGAATTCGTTACCAAATAACACCAATCACACTTATCACGCGATAATGAAACCACTTGGTTAAGTCGACCCAACGAAATTAAAGACTTGTTGAATGACGTGTGTTAGCAAAAATTGCAGTGGTAATTAAACATTTGGCTAAAATAATCTTACAATTTATTTATGATTCTTCCTAGAATAAATGGTATTCATGTATATTTTAATTATTTACCACGGAAAGTTATTTTAATACCATTTAAATAATTTTCTGAACAATAAAATAAAACATTTATGTGAATACAATTATTTACAGTCCCTACTGTTTGAGATCACAACACATGACAACTTTGACTTCACAATATTTTCAAAAAATAAATAAATATATCATCACGCCTTTTACCCATTATGGGTGTGGCAATCTGCTTACGCAGATCTCGGTAGGTGATATATTTGTACGTATGAAATGCGGTTACCAGCCGTCAAGCCATAGCCATAGCCATAGCCATACCACGGAGCTATTTATTTTAAAAGTCATTACGCATTAATTCTGTTGTTTTGAGGAAAAACCAGTGACTTAAAATAGTTTAGAATATCTATCTGATATCATTTGTATTTTAAAGAAAAGTATAAAAAACATGGTAAACTCGACAATTTGATGTATGCATTTTAACATGCGTCAAAATAGAACTTAACTGATTTATTTCCTCAAAAAATATCACATAACTGGTTTTTCCTGAAAAATTAAAACATGTATCGAAATCTGCACTTAACTCAATCAAAAAAGTGATTTAACTGGGTTTTCTTCTAAACCACAGATTTAATAACAATTAAGACTTTATAAAACTGCTACCGGGCCAATATAAACAAGTTTGTCTTAGGATTAAGTATTTTCATAATATTGTCTAATTTAGTCAACTGTAATTATAGTAACTATAGCAAACTAAGTAAAGTACTGCCAATGGACAGTTACTTTCACATGTGATATAGTCTTTAATCACTAAAATTTAATGAATATCTCTACAAAGATAGATTGTAAATACTAATGGGATCATAAAAAAAAAACTGCAGATATTCGTCAACTGGGATAAAGTTTCATAAAAACGTTTTTAAAAATAGTGAGGGGCCCCATTATCAAGATGAGATAAAAGAGAATTATCCAAGTACCTTTCCAAGAATATAAGCAGTTCTCATAAAGTAATTATGGACCATCAGATTCTAAGTTCGAGTCCTATAATCGAACAAGCACTACTTTTAACTTTACCCCTGTGATTCCTCCTCAACTAACATCTTTGGGTCGCGGATTTGATAGCTAGTAACCGCACTTTGAAATCTGCTCAACAATAGTTTAAGTTCTTTAGATATTTTGCATTTAAAGGTATCAGAATGACATCAACATCTTTCTTTAAATAGATGGACCACAACATTTCTTGCATTGCTAATCTTTTTCCTTCTAAGTATTGTAGTGCGTCATCTATTTTAAGCTTCTATTTTTTCAAACCTGTATTTGTTGGGTACCTGAACAATACCCTATGAAAACTTACAAAGAAAATTCAGTCGAGTTTGTTAACAATCGTCTTACAAAAACCCATTAATGGGAACTTCCTTTTAGGCTACGTTTTAATTGAAACTAATTTTCTTAATGTGTTAATCTAATTTTAATTACTAGCCGTTTAGACTATACGAATATCTGACGCAAATTCCAAATTATAATTGAAAGGATTTTAAAATAATCATGTTATCTAAATGTTATTTTAATTAATTTATTCGTCAGAAAATGAAATTAATTTTGATAATTAAAACATTGCGGTTTAGTTAATATTAATAACAATTTGTTTAAATTGGAAATTTTATACAAAATTCGTTTTCATTTGGGATGTTTATTCTTCGAGGCATGAATTTATTTGAATTCATTAAAACGGAAACAAATATTTTATTACTTTTAATATAAAATTTTTATTAAATTAATAAATATTTGAATTTGACAATCAAAGGATATATTTAAATTAAAACGTCTATATTTATAAAACGATAATAAAGCTAAAATATATATTTTAATATTTCCAATTATTCAATGAAGCGAATAAGCATCTTCAACAAGCCAGTTTTATTATTCTTTTTCCGTTCATTTGATAATATTAAAATAAACTTTCGTCTCCAGAGATCCAAAGTTCCATACTTGAATTAAGTTATTTTCATTATTTTTAAGTCTTAAGAAAATTTTAATTAATAATCCTGTTGAATAATCGGCCATCTTTGTGTAGGCGATCGTCTTTTCTCTATAGAAAAATGATTAATTAATTGAATCTTCGATGTAAAATTTCCAACGGTGCAATTTCTTTGCTTAATTAATTTTTAAAGGATTCTATTTTGCAATATCAATCTTTTTACGGTAAGATTAAAAAAGGAGTTCCAATTGTTTTGAACTTTTCCTTTATGCAGAACTACGCGAATTACTAAACATAAAATATAATTTTGAACTAATTGGTATAGCAATATTAATTAATTATTTGATATGAAATTAATTGACGGTATCCTGGTACATGTCAACAATAATTCTCATAATTTAATAACATTATAATTACGAAATTATTCATTTTAATATACAATTCATTTACAAATATTTACATTATTATTATCTCATTATACCATATTGTATTTTGTCATGGAATTGAACCATTTCCTATTCCAGCCGTCAAGATACGCCTCCTACATATATTATTTAAATGAATCCACTTCATATGTATAAATTTTAATTTTTTATTACAACATTCTTTTTACCTCCCACTTACCTCTAGTACGGGAGATATTGTTTTTGATAAAAAAAATTGGGTAGTGAGTTATCAATGAATAAGCACTTTTTAGGATCCCGACAATACGATTTTACTATTTTCGCTATGATGCCTGTATGTATGTATGTGTGTGTTTATGTGTGTGTGGTCTGTGCATATTTTTTCGTCTCGCATAACTCAAATACTATAATGCAAAAAAATACAATTTTGTGTATTTTTGCTTCTTATATTTATATGAAGAGCTGATTAGACTTTGGATAAAATTGGTCAACCGGAAGTAGCAGTTCACTAGAAGCCTTTAACAGTTTTCCATGAAAAAACACGGTTAAAGTTAATTTTTCAACAATTTATGTTATTTTGAAAATGGAAAAATATTTAATTTTACATGTATTTGACTACACTTATTTTATTAATTTTCATTAGATTTAGAGATAATAAAATATATTAAAAAATAAATTTCATAAATCTTGCATTCCATGTACACCATGGAAACACGTAAAACACTTCAATTTTTTATGAAATGTGACGCATATCAACGTTAGTTAAATTTTAAACTTCGGTTAAATAAATAAAAGCAAATCGATGTTATATTGTCATATGGAGTAATTGATATTGATGTCAAAAATTAGAAACACTTTTATTTTTTTAAACCAAGTTTAAAATTTAAGTAACGTTGGTGCACCCGGGCATTAGTGAAATATATGTCAAAATATCAATAATTATACGAAAGAAAATTAAATTTCTCATATATAAATAGAAAATAAACAAATAAGAAGGTATTTTTCTGTATCATCAAATACTTCGACTATTTTATACCGTTCAAGAATAATTGTATCGAGCGGGAGATTATGTGCTAATTTTTTAAAAATCATTTTCATCTTTTATTGTCAGTCAACAATAAAACAATGTTTTTCAGAATAATATATTTTCAATCATTTTCTATCAAAAGCACTCTTCTTTCATCCAAATATAAATGAAATACATATAAATTTAACTTGTATTTTCTTTAGTTATTTTGTTATTCGTTGGAAAATAGTTATTTACTTTACAAGTGGCCAAAGTGAGGAATTACCCACGAGAGAATTTTTAGCAGACGAAGCCGAAGGCTGAGTGTGATAATTTTATCGAGTGGGTATAATTCCACTTTTCCACGTGTGAAGTATAACGTTTTATCCAACATCTCTTAATAAATGCAAAATTTATTATTTCACAGCGACATTTGCTTTAAATTTTCTAAATTAAAATGTCAATCAAAGTAGTTGTGTGTTATTATTATTATTATAAATTTAAAAAATACTCACTAGTGACTTTTATCAAAATTATACCTACTAGTGGGTAATCTGTTACTTTCCTTGTTTAAAATCGCTATAGTTATAGAGCATTTATTGAGACGTGTTGGTTAAAATATGTTTAATGCTATTTGTAATAGAAATTGTTTACAAACCTATCCCTTTATTTCTCGAAATAGTAAAGGTGGCATATTTAAATTGAACAACCTGTATATTAATTATAGCTTGTAACATTTGTTACATACTTTCCTCCATGTATTTCTTTACATATACAAATAAATAAATATATCATTACACTATTTACTCATTGTGGATGTGACCTCTGCTTCCGCATATCTCGATAAATGCGGTTACCAGCCGTCACATTACAAACATAAACAGTATTAGATCTTTAATGTAGTAAGCGTAAAGGGGAAAAATGTCTGAGCACAAAGACACCGAGAATGACAAAATCATTAGCTATGGCCTGGTCCGATTAGGGGTGTCCACCAGGCCGACAATAGCGATCACAGGATCTTAATTGCGGCCAGGGGGTGGCAGAGGGTGCGGAAACATCGTAATCTGTTTAGGGCGGGGGATGAAATCTAATTGGGAGTTTAAGCCGGTTAACAAGAACCTCGTTACAATTCGAATATGTGAATAGATTTATCTGCGATGAAAAATTAACCGTGAAATTTGTGTTCTGTGTTAATCGACCCCAATTAAAATATAAACGCTTCAAAGGGTACGAAGAGTGGACTCGAAATTGTAACTGTAATTAATTTTGATCTTTTAGGATTGGAAATTTCCCAGATTTGTCACGAGCGGGATAAATGGTTAACACAACAGATTTTTAGAAACACTATATGTATTTGTAAAACTATATGTCTGTTTCACATGACACAATTTACTAGTCAATAAATTGACCAAGAACAAAAATATTGTCGTTAGTTTTACATACATCAGATTTCCCGTCAATTTATTGAAACTATTTCAGTAGTACCAACACAATTTCAACTGTCACCTATACTACTAACTAATATTTTTGGTTCAATCTGTACTTACAAAAATGAAAAATTAACCAAAACATAAACAAGTTTGAGTGGTTTGCAGTAACTAAAATCTATTAGAATAACCTAAAAAACTTATCCAAATATAGAACATGATCTAATTTGTCAATAAATTGACCAATTTATTGATGAAAAAAAAAGTTACGTAAGTGTCGTATTACTCACAACAATAAATTGACAAGAAAACTTGGCCAATTTATTAACCAATAAATTGCGTCGTTTAACAGAGGCAATAGATTTGCGCGCAACGAAAGAATCAGTCAAAACAACAAAATTTTTACTGAATATACAGAGCGTTAAAAAAAATAGAGGACACCGGTTTAAGGGTGGATAATACATCCCAAAACAATAAAAAAAATTCATATGAACATATACCCGAAAATGCCTAATTACAGAGCTATAGCTATTTTAATATTTTATTTATCATATAAAATTCATCCTTTTAACATTACAATAAAATCATAGTAGCCGTTTACAATGAAAAGCAGTCCATTATTAACAATAAAAAATGTTTAAAATGGCAATAAATAATGATCAATAAGGAAAAACAAAAGACTATCTTCAAATGTTTTCCATTGTAAATGGCCACTATGTTTTTATTGTAATGTTAAAAGTATGAGTTGTATATGACAAAAATAAAAATATTGAAATCGCTATAGTTCTAAAACTAGGCATTTCCAGATATATATTTATATGAACTTTTTTTATTGTTTTGAGATGTATTATTCACCCTTAAATCTTTGATCTCTATATTTTAAACAGCCTGTATATGATAGTTAAATCGTCATTTGTTTTATTATGACATAAAAAGATATTTAGGTTATGTTTTTGATGAAAAACAAATTATAATATTTAAAATTTTGAAAATTTTATAAAAATGTACAAGCCAAATTTTTACGAATAATTTTGAGTCACGGAAACTTATCACTTTCACAACCAACTTAGTTGATTGAACAGAGACAGTCTGTCAATTATACTGAATTTTCAACTGAGAAATGCCAATTGCGCGCTACTCAATTGTTAGATTCAGTTGTTTCGCAAATAACTGATATATTCAGTAAAATACAACTGAAGTTCTCAGTTTAAATTTATTGTATAATACAGTAAGAGCTTCTGAACTATTTTTCTATAGTTCAGAAGCTCTTACTGTATTATACAATAAATTTAAACTGAGAACTTCAGTTGTATTTTACTGAATATATCAGTTATTTGCGAAACAACTGAATCTAACAATTGAATAGCGCGCAATTGGCATTTAATTTTTAAACTTTCAAGGTTGTTAAATGTCAACAATACAAAGGTGTTTCTTTTCTTTCTTTATTGTTAAAATTGCGCTAAGATTTAACCAAGGAAATAAGATTACTGCGCAGACAAAAAGAGGGAAGACTAGAGGGACAACAGCCTGCCCTAATGGGTTTCAGGAACGAGTGTTGATGTTCCTTCTGGGAAGGAATACGTTTCTTCTTCTTAGCTTCTTTTCTTATTACATGTTTCATTACGCGCGGAATTGCTTATATATTTTGGGGAAGCTGTAAGGGCTGTGGCGCCTTAAACTATATTCATGTAAACAGAATTTTTTTTTTATTGGTAGTTGAAGTGTGCGACCTTTTGCTTCCGAAACGAATGTTCTAATCACAAAACTGCGGAACATAAATTCATCAGTTGGATACTTGACACTAAATACCAACATAAAAATTGGTTGTGAATTACGCTGGGCTGTCTATCATTTAATAATAATAAAATAACTTTTAAACTCGTTCAAGTACTGTAAGTTTCAGCTAAGATACCATCTTTACTATTCTGGCAATAATGTTACCAACTATAGATACCAGTTATACATAGTACTGTTCTAGATAAAACGCAACAAAGGAAATCAATGTTAAATTAATTTGTCATCATGCTTTGAAAATGTATGCTAATGATGAACAGCCTTTAAAATGTTATCGAATATTTCCGCAACCCTGTATATATTATACCGAGTCTGTTCTTTTTCATTAACTCTTTTATTTTAAGTTAAAAAGTAAAACTCCTCAAATAACATCTATTTGATATATCATTGTTTATCTACTTATCATAAACACTTGTATACAGGATTATCCATTTGAGCGCAACAATATGTAATTGTATATTTTTTAATAGACCTTTCTATAAATGTTTATTAATTTTGATAGAAAATTATATTCCCTTCAAAAGAGTATAAAATGAAGTGTCTAAAATTACAACTTAAAAAGTTATTCATTCATAATTTTAAAAAATAATAGTTTAAACGTATTGTTGATCTCAAATGGAGCACCCTGTATACAAATATGTATCATAATTAAATGAGACAATTTTATATTAAATATATTTTAATTGAAAAGTTTTACTTTTAACTTAATTCGGAACAAAATGTACCGTAGAATTTATCAAAGTAGTGCATTGTTGTAAGCTCAGGATATAAGATATATTGTCTAAACATTTGCATACAGGATGCTCCATTTAAACGCAACAATATGAAACTGCATATTTTTTAATGGAATATCCTATAAATATTTACTGATTTGGATAATAAATTAAAGAGTTTAAAATGATAAAGTGTCTAAAATATAAACTAAGAAGTTATTCACTTTCATAAAAAAAGTCGCATATATTGTTGCGCTCAAATGAAGCACCCTGAACATAAATGTGTATCGTAATTAGAGTAGTCAATGATATATCAATTAGATTTTAATTGAAAAGTTTTACTCTAAAATTAATTCGGAACAAAATGTAGGTACGGTAGAATTTATCAAAGTATTCGGTAAGCTTATGATATTAGATGAATTTTCTGAAAATGTCATAAAAATTAAGAAATTATACACAATTATTTACTACACATTTAGAAGTATTTACAAAAAAGTTTGGTAAATATTCAAAAAATGTATCTTATATCCTCTATTAGCCTAATAATTTCTTATTTTTCTGTGTACATCTTAGTACAGCTCGAACATAAATAAATTTTCAAATTTTATACCCGGTATTATAAAGAAATATAACTGTCACTTAAACAATACTTTTAGGGCCGATATTTTCATTCTCTAATAAACTAGAGAATAAATTTATTTGTTGGCAACGGCTTGACAGATAGCGTTAAAACCGAATCACTCGATAACGCAAGTTAAGCAATGCTGCCCGCGGTCAGTAGTTGGATGGGTGACCGCTTTGCGAAAACCCATACCAGCGAATACTGCGTGCCGTTGTGACACCACCGAAAACGAGGTTCCGGGGCGGCATATAACCTCAGCAGTTGAGATCGCTTAATAATAATAATAAATAAATAATTTGTGGGATAAATAAAAAAATTGCATCAAAATCATGTGATTGTTATTCTAGCTGTCATCTTTTGATGCGATATTTTTTGTTTATTCCACTGATACATTTATTCTTTAGTTTATCTAAGGTTGGAAATACCAACCCAAGTAAATTGATTTGTTTTTAATAAATAAAACTTATTTAACATTGCCATCAAAAATTTGACTTATGTCCAATATTATAAAGAAATTTAACTGTCATTTAAATTCATTTTTAAAGTAAATTTATTTGTTTTTAACAAGTGCACATCACATGAAATTATTTTATGACTTACTTAACATTGTCGTAAAAAGTTCGATTGTTATTTTGATGTAAATTTAACTGGAGTTTAAGTTTCTTTATAATATCGAGCATTAAACTAAACAGAAACTTCAACTCCGATAGAACTGACACAAAAAATACTATCGTAAGTTACATTAAATTCTAAAATTTCTGGATGATAAACTACTGAACTATAAACTATTATAAATAATAATAATAATGAACACTCCACGTACCTTGGCTTCTCATCTGGCTGCCAGTCCCAAGAATCTGGTCTATACTATACACCCTCGGCCGCTGGCTCTCCTCGCTTGCTACCATCCTCACAGTACGATCCATCACTTTGCACTGACTGCATCCGCTGCACCGGCGGCAGTCGCGACGCCGAGCGCCCCACCCCCGGCCGCGAGGCCAATGAGCAGCGCGGATCCGCGACCGCCCGCGAAGCCCATTGGCCGCCGCCGCGTGCCAGCAGATGTAATTGGGTGATGAGACATGTGCGTGTTTGGAAGATGAGCTGAGGGTTAAGATGATTGGGGGTGGTGGGTGATGCGATTGTTTTATTGAGGGTTAATTGGAGGTAGCGCCGGATCAACAGATGATTTTATAGATTATGACTCTCAGATATTACTAGATCTAGGATGTAATAGATCTGCAACTACATATCTTAATTAATCTATTACGGTACTAATGAATGTCAGAGATTTCTAAGATTTGTTTCTTTATTGTAATGTAATAAGATCATTCAAATCCTATAACGACCTAACCTAACCTAACTTCTTTGGGGGGGCGTAACTTGACGGCTGGAAATTGTAAGTCATGCTTTTTTTTACTTTTAGCTATAGGAAATGCAATGTTGATATTTTAATTTTACCATTAATTTTAGAGCAAAAGGGTAAATAGGTAAAATGTTCAGAATTAAAAACTGTACCAAATGAGTCAAAATTTATTGATGTGATAAATGACGTTATGATATAATAAATGTATTTATATTTTATTAATATTTTCTTTATAAAACGGTGATGTCAAACTGTTAAAGTACTAGACAAATTGTAAAATTACAATTCGGAAATTATGTAATAGATGAAAATATAGGTGTAAATTTTTTAACATTTTATTATAAACATCAATTCTAATTTATTATTTCCTTCATTACTATCAAAAACATGTTTCATTTGCAAAAAGACGACAATTTTACAGCAACTGTTTCATAATATTAACAATTCAACTCATATGTCATCTGTCAAAAATGGTCCAATGAGCATATAAAATTTTCCACCAATTGAATTGAAAAGAATTATACTGATATTTTTCACTAGTGATCTCATCGAAATTTTTACTCGTTCAATTGTAAAGCAAATTTAAGGTACTTTCCAAATTTGTAAAAAAATGTAGTATGTTACATTTGAAATTTTAAAGTTGATATTTATTAATTACTAGTAAACCGGAACTGATAACATGAATGTACATCCACTATCAATTAGCTTATATGTTGTTGTATAAATCATGTTATGTGAAATAAATTTCTAAGTTGTTAAATAAGCCAGATATTTACTGAATCCATTTGAAAAAAATAACATCCTATATATAAAGGACACTGATTTCTATATAACACTAGATTGGGCATAGGTCATATTCGGCCATCTGATTGCGTTCCCAATTGAACGGGTGAAATTGATTTTTTGTGATACTTTTGTAAAGTAAAGTGCGCAATCTGAGGTTCTCCCTTCACTCTTTCTACACCGCGCTCGCCACCACCTCTTTTTGGGTCATACCACGAAGTATGGTCATACCCATAGACAAGAGAGATAGATTTTTAAATATTGAATTATCACAAAACCTCAATTTTGACCATTATGACGGCGTTCAATTGGGAACGAACCGTAACGGCTTATGCCCAATCTAGTGTTATATAGAAATCAGTGATAAAGGGAGATAAATAAAAGTGAATAACAGTTTGATAAGCTCATTTTTAAGTTGCTTCAGATATATTTTATTATTGTCATCAATACATTGTTATAATCAGGACATTGTTGTAATAACTGCATTGTTGTAATCAGTGCATTACAATGTTTTCATCAATACACTGTTGAAATAAAATAGGAGGTTATGTACTGGGTACATCAGATTTTATGTTTGGGTATTAGTTTAAATCATCTGAATCTTTTTGACCTATCTATAAAAACAAAACAATTGATGGGTTTCTTGTGAACTTAGGGGTTTCGTAAGTTAATAAAGACAGAGTAAAACAACAGATTCAGCTTAAAAATAAACAATTATCTTCATCCAAATTCCAATTACCTTCTCCCAGTAGCAAAACACGCAACCACAGCTCAATTACTTCTTTCCCTCGTTCATGGCTTCTATCCCCGAGGCGACATCGCGTCAGCCTTGACGAAGTGCGAATCTGGTGACCCGTGCCCGTGTTTGCACACCTCCCACCCCCTGCGGGGGTAATTATGCTCATCCCGATCAGCATTAGCTGCAATAATGACAATCTAGGATTAGGCATTGTCTGCGCTAAGTATGATCCGTTCGTCCTAGCGGGAACTGTACACAATCTGGGATTTTGGTTTTAAGTGGATTAAAATGAGGCATTGTTTCGTAAGGAAGAAGAGATGTGGACAATGGACATTGGGCTTCGTGGATGTTTAAGGCTTGTGGTTTGTTGGTTTTGATTGAATTTCGATGTTTAGGATGATTTTTATTATATTGTGGTTTGTGGTTTGCGTTAGACTTTTGTTTACAGGTTTACCCTATTCAATGTTTCCGTATTTGCTACCTGCTAGATTTAATCACTAAATTCCCAATAAATTCACTAATATACTTCCAGAAAACTATACCTAGGTGTCATGCCCCTTTTAAAGCTAATAAATTGTAAAGAATAATATAAATAGTAGGATTTGAAGTGAGAAACTGTATCCCTAAGAAACGATTTCAATATTTCCACGATGATGTCTCTGTATTATTTACAACTCAAAATTTAAATTTGATATTCAGTATATTCAGTATCAGTATACAGGGTGTTCATTTTAAGTGGTACACTATTGCTATTTCAAGAACTATAAGAGCTACGAGGTCAGTTAAATTAGCAAACAATTTCTATATTATAAGACAATTAAAATGAGCGAAACAAGAATTTTTTTAGACCAGTGGTTCTCAAAATGCGGGGTGCAACTTTCTTATTTTAAATGGCAACCTATTTTTTTTTTTTGCTTATTCGATTTTATTCTGAATTCAATGATATTCACATGTAATGACCAAATAAAACAAAATATTTGAGAAAAATGCAAAATTAAAAATGTATCATTTTTATTTAAATATGCAACTACAAAGTTTGCCATAGAAAAAAACAAATAAATCAAACCATTTTTAATATTAGTTTTTTGAAGTGGGTAACAAAAAAATTAATAATTATTCTCATAATTACAGTTTTTTCAATTATTTCTGCATTTGATTTATTTGTTTTCTTCCATGGCAAACTTTGTATATAAATATAAATAAAAATGATACATTTTTAATTTTTCATTTTTCTCAAATACTTTGTTTTATTTGGTCATTACATGTGAATACCATTGAATTCAGAAAAAAATACTGAATCGAATAAGCAAATAAAAAAATAGGTTGCCATTTAAAATAAGAAAGTTTCACCCCGCATTTTGAGAACCACTGCTCTTATTTCGCTCATTTTAATTGTCTTATAATATAGAAATTGTTTACTAATTTAATCGACCTCGTAGCTGTTATAGTTCTCGAAATAGCAATACTATACCACTTAAAATGAACACCCTGTATATTATTAAGACTTCTTAAAAGTGTAGATAGTCCTAAATTTAAATAAAGTATCATTAAAAAAAAATTAAAAATAGTGAAAGACCCCATTTAATTGTTATATTTATTAATTCTTTATATGTTTTTAAACATGGAAGTTTATTGATTGAAATATTTATCCTCTATCCTCAAGAAATAGGTAATTCTTCACCTACTTCACCTGACGAGTCGCCACTGTTTAATTATATTGATGTAAAATAATAAGGGAAGCTAATAATTAAACATTTCAAAAATAGCATTGAAAACACTATGATGCATCGTTCGAGTCATCACCCTGTATACCTTAATGAATTACTTTAAATATAATTTAGTTGTAATTCAGTGTGCAAGTAAAGGAAGCGCCATTTAAATGATTTATTTGAAAGAATGTGGTAGTCCGCTGATGTTGTAATCGCAGCGTTCGCAACTGGTAGAGTTGTGGGGGCAGCACGGTGCAGGGGGCGGTCGGGAGGGTGCGGTGGCCGCGGGCGTCGCGTTCCGTCTGCACGGCCACCGCCGCCGCCGCCGCAACCGTTATTGGTTTTTACGAGACAAACATGGACCGAAATTAAATCCCTTAGGCGCGTACACATCTCCGCTGAGAAAAACATTTCTGTTATTTATAATTCAATGTTAATTCAGGGAGGAATGTAATTAGGCATTGTCGGGCGTGCGACTAGCGAGCACGGAGCACGCTGCCTGATTTCATAATTCCGACGAAATTAATAATAATTGCATTGTATCGCCGAACGACTTTGATCTCTGGGTCGCGCGTGATGCGCATTTCAACGGCGCCATTGTCGTCGCTGTGCCATTGTTTGCGTCACTGATGTCGCGAGCAGCCCCCTGCGCCCCATCCCCCCTCCCCCATGCTGTACTATAATACAACGTTGCTCTGTCGACGCCAGAGATGTAAAGCGCAATTCATACTGTTCTGTTTTGTTATAGATTTTGCTACAGCGATGCCATGCCATGCTCTTTATTGTCAACTTGACAGATAGCTAGTTAGACTCTTCCATAGTTTACAGATTATACCATTACCGCCCAAACTTACATCAACATTTAACATTTTGTATTTGTAGAAACTTTTAGAAACTAACTCTTTTTGTTAAACTAATCAAAATATTGAAAACTCGACTTTTCTGTCGCTCCTAGTTCGCAAGATTTTATTAATTTTTTTAATTTGAATTTAAATTTATTCACATCCCAGTAGAATGATACTACAGAATTAAAAATTAAAAGTTTTACAAAACTAATTGTTGAAAATAAATTCTACTAGAAACACTGAATTATAATAATACTGGAACACGTACTTATAGGCTTTTATGAAAATGTAGAACGAATCGGAGACATATAGAGTTGTAAGGCCACTTTTCTTTGTCTAACACTTGCTTGTACAGCGATTTGTAAGTACTTGATATGTAAAAACATTGTACAACAAATACAGATAGCCCAACAACTATCTGTCTCTCTCTACTCGTATTTTCAACGTTAGTTAGTGTTCCAGTAGGTATTATCATATTTTAGTCGTTGGAAATATATATAAAATTACGAATAATCTTAAATTATTTCAATATTCATGTTTCTTTCAAAATAACTCAAAAGCTCTGGAAAGATATGCAATAGAAGATCTGTACACTTTTTTCCATATAAATTCTTATATAGATTTGGAATATTATATTGTACAACAAGCATGGAATAGTACTCATTTCCTACGAGTATGAAAGTTTGCAGCAGTCCCCTTCATGTACCTACTATACTTTACTTTTTCTACGAACGCGATATTATTTCCTGATTCATCTATATTTTAATAATTAATTTGACTCGGTTTAATCATTCCAATATTTGAAGAAAAAAGTAACCTAGCAATAGCACGCGCATTGAAATACTCTTAAAACAAATTCATTTCCCACGATGCTTGCAATGTTCCTCATATCCCTAGCAACAACAAACATATAATAAGCAGATTTCTAAGTGGTCATAGAAAATAGTATATTGTACAACAAGTATGAAATGGTACTTATTTCATACGAGTATGAAATGGACACTCCATGCGAGTTGTACACTATACTTTTTCTACGACCTCGATATTATATCCTTATTAATTTAATTTTAATAATAAATTTGTCTCGCTTTCACCATTACAATATTTGACAATTCCAAATAAGTATCCCAGCAATGGCACTTGTACTGAAATGAAATGACCCGGATTGAAATACTCACAAAACAAATTCATTTCGCACGATGCTTGCAATGTACCGTATATCCTTAGCAACAACAAACCTATAATGAGAAGATATCTAAGTTGTCGTAAAAAAAATATTCATTTAAAACCATTATCATTGTAGATATATAATAGTGTATCCATTATTTTAAAAAATAAATGGGCTTTTTCATTTATATTTTAATAATAAATTTGACACGCTTTCACCATTCCAATATTTGGAAAAAAAAGTAACCTAGCAGTAGCAGTTACTTGAAAATATATTGAACCTTTTAAATTAAATTATATTATTAATAGTCAGTAATAAATAATATAAAAGGGGATCAAATTAACGGTTTTGGATAGAAGAGTTAAACTAACATCGCAAAATTCAATTTGAGCGATTGTCAATTGTTTTTCTAAAGCTGTTTACACCTCACCAAATTTGCAATCAAAACAAAACTTCTGCTATGTATATATAAAACTGAATTAAAAAATGTATAATGATTGTAATGAAATTATCGCACACTGCAGCATAGTTTAAAATAGCCTTAGCAAAATCTCAGTTCTTCAGCACCCTCAGCAGTCCTCAACACCCACCCTGCCCACTATTTGGCGACCGCTGGCGCCTCAGCCGTCTGCCTACTTAGCGCTAATGCACATTTAATTTGACGAAAATTGACTGATTCCTATTCATTTTGTGCAGAGCGGCGGGGATTTAACTCGCTATATTACCAGCCCCGGTGCAGGACCCGTGGTTTCCCCCCACCCCCTTCAACCACTTCAACACATTCAATAAAGAGCGGTGATACAGACGTCATCGCGAACGCGATCGCTTCGTCGCCTCATGAGAGATGTGAGTATGATTTTATTGGTTTCTTTAGATTGGAATTGTAACTTGATTATTATTTCGCTTGATTTGTAATTCGGTTTTGGGAGATAAGGATTGTTTGAAATGTTTTAATTAATATTTGTTGCTCCATTTCATCAATTCGCAAAACATTTATATGTTTTATAATGAAAGAAATACGGAAAATGCGTTTGACTAGAAATAGAATTTGTTCTTTGCTTCATGGCTCTGTAGCAGATACTTTTCCTGATCATCAGAGGACGTCAGAAGTCTTCAACTAATTTGTTTATTTTTTTATGAAATATTCAAAATAAAATTACAAAAATGTATTTTACTTAGCTATGATATTTTTACACATACACATACAGGGTGGTTTTGAAGTTAATGTCATAAATTTAGGGGTAAATATTATGACATGTATAGATTACGAAACAGAAAGAATTTTTATAAAATCCGAAAAAAGAAAATTATTCTTTTCTTTAGGAAAAGAAAAAAAAACTACTGTTTTAATTAATATTTCATTTAAAAATATAGTTGTCAAAAATACATACATACAAAACATCACGCTATGTCCCACTGAGTGGGGTAGCACGAACCCAGAAACACAGTCAACCAACAATCAATCTCCTCCAAACATTCCTATCCTGACACATCACTTTCGCCTCGTACATACCAAATTATGTAGTTATATAAAATATTATTCTTAATAATTAAATTAAATAGCATTTTTGTAATTATATTCAATCAAAATAATAAATCATAGTTATTATAACAAATTAATTTGTTACAAAGGATACAATCAATTTCAAATTGATAAGTTAGCTAAATTTACTTGTTATTATTGACGAGTCTATTTGCTAAATTTTTGAAATCCAACAAATAAATAAAAACAACTATTTTTCTTGTTAAAAATTCAGAATTGACAAAATTTTAATTTAACAAATTGTCATATTTGTCAATATTAAGTAATAGATATTTACGATATAAGTGGGATAAGAGCATTATTATGATACGCATGTGAAATTTTCATAACGGGGTGATAGCCGAGTTGTGTAATCACATAAGTATATTAATAATGCATTATCGCACGTGTATTGTACAATATTTTATCTACGCCCGCCCAAAGTTAAAAAATTTAAATAATTTGACTTTATTTTTTTAACAAGTAGAAAATTAATCCAAGTAGTTGCTGTAAAATGGTTTCAAATTCTTGACATAAAGTAATTATGTAGTTATTTTTTATAAATTTTTGAAGCATTTCGTGAAAATGAGTGATTTAGAAAGTATTTCGTCGGATATGGAAAGAACAAGCTCGAAGAAATATTAATTAATTTATAGAATTGTAAAGATTGTATTACCAACATTTATAATAAATAGTACGTTAATGAAAACAAGTTAATGAAGCTCTTAACCCACGCAAAATGAGTGGGTTAAGTGACATTTAATTCTCGGGCGCAGATAAAAATACTTAACAACCGCGAAATTAACAAATTGCAAATAAATTTATTTTCTGTGTAATTTGTAAGTCTACAAAAACTCAAAATCTGATGACGATAGACGATTTCACTGTCGAATTCCATATTTAATATTTGGATGGTGAAGTTACGAGCTAATTAATTTTGATAGCCCGGACGGGTGGTTTACTTTAAGCCTATCAGATTGTTTCTAACATATCTGTAAATAATTGTTTTGTGTTAGACACAATATTTATTTAAAATATTTTCTATTTTTTGTACTGTTTAAAAATTAAAATCTCTCTATACCAATCATTTCAGAGCTCAATAAAACTGTATTTTTAAACAAAGATTCTGCGAAAGAATACGATTGTTTCGCGGTAGTGAATAGGTGCACACGTGGGCGTATTGAATATCAGAATAAACTTTGTTAGCAGCACTGCGTCTCTGTCCGGGACAACGACATAATACTCGATTAACAACCGCGAGGAGACATGATGGTAATGAGCGGGTTATTAGCGCGACCGCTGCTGCTGACAGCCCTGTCGGCGGCCCGGACCAAAGATACCCGTCACCGCCGTCGAGCGTCGCCGAGCGTCGCGCCGCCCAGAGCTGCCAACAATGCGCGCGGTAATTGCTTCGGGAGCGACATCCTGCATGAACTCTGCTCTGTGCGGGGGCAGGGGACTGCTGTCAGAAGATGCGCAAGATCATATTAAATCGAATTTATAAAAGTACGAATGTTTAACTATTACACTTGACACATGTTTCACACGTGGAGTAGATGTTTCAGCTATTTGACTGTTCTCAGAGCCACAACGAGTATTCAAGGGTAATACCACAAGAGGTATAGGTTTTATAGGATAAACTAAAAAAAATGTTGTGCCTAAACACGAGAGGAAAACGCTTCTTCCACTCTCGCTCGAATTGTCACGAGAAATAATAACTAATCTCTCTTCTGAATACTATAAAAACAATTGACGATCACTCAACAATAATTTTTATTATATTAGTTCAACTCTCGTCTTTCGTTTATGAAAACTTTAGTTTTACACTTTTCACGATTGTCTTTAAATTATAATAAAACGGTTGATAGTCTGTGAAAAGTTTAGAGATTAAAGATACAAAAATGAGAATTTACCAAACAATAATAAAACCTATAAAAATGTGCGTTGCTGAGATTATGAAAATGACAAAAAAATGAGAAGATTTAAGAAAAATGTACTGAAAAAAAAAGAGAAGAACATTAGGACCAATAAGAATATCGAAAACGAATACAGAATTAACTATGAAATACGAGTAGAACAAGAGTTGGAAGGAGAAGACAGAGTGAAAAAGAACAGAAAATTAGTTGGCTTGGACATAATTGGAGATCAGAAGAAAAGGATGGAATTAGTAATATAAATCGAGAGTTCGATAATTTAGAAAATAATTTTCTATAACACTGTTTTGGAAACTAGACATTCCACAACTAAAAATTGTTATGGAATCACTAACATTCCATACGCTGTATGGAATAATTTTGACGAATGATATGAAGTATATGAAGTATCTTGATTCAGGTATTATGGTTACGTCTGTTTGTTTTAATTTTATTTATTTGAGTTTAACGTTTTCAACAGTTTTATATTTGTATTTTTTGTATAATTTCCAAAATCTTATTATAGAAAGTATAGTCTACAACATGTAACGGAATGGCATATCCCACACTCGCAAACCGTAGCCCTCGACTTCGGCTCGGGCTACAAATTTTTTGCTCGCGTGGAATATGTGCCATTCCATTACTTGTTGTAGAATATACTTTTTCAGTATCTTTCTCAATCGTTGTCATTTGGAAATAGCCACTCAAGCCCTACGGGCTTTCGTGGCTATTGCCTGGCAACAAGTTTTCGAAAGATCTATCAAATTATTTTCAATTTATTCTCACTCTCATGTTATATTATTACTGAAAATATTTTATATTAAAAAAAAAAAAACGTGCTACATCATAAACCTGTTAACTTTCTGTTCATTTAGCACAAAAATAAGAGATGGAAGGAAACTTTTTTAGTTCACATATTTCCCGGCTAAATCTTCCGGGTACCAAACTGAATTTATAATAAAAGACAATTCAATATACCCTAATTATTAATTGAAGTTTGACGGTAGTTCATTCCCAGCGCCCTGCAATCCTACAAAGACCTAACGCTGTTTCCTCCTGAACATACTTAAGATATCTTCATAATCCAAATAACCACCTCATACTGCTTCCCATTGAGCCAGCATCTCAACGTTAATAATTAATTGAAAGTTTGATAGTCTCACGTCGTAAGTTTAGTCTATTAACATTACATAATGTCAGCGAGTTTGAAAGGACCGCGTTCCGACTGTGTCAGTAACAGAGAATCAGAGTATGATTGGAGGCAGCAGAGTGCTGAGTTTACGTAGTTATCCGTCCAGTCGGGTCTGTGAGGTGGTCCTCTTTCATCTCCTGGGGAGTGGATACGGTGAGGCAGGAGGAATCGATACAAATGAGGGCTGTTGAGTAACGTAATTTGTTGCATGCTTGTTTGATGGAATTTACACATGTTGGAACGCCAAGAGAATGTTTGTAATTGGTTTCTAACACTGTATTAGATTTGACTGCTTTGAAAACCACAACTCGTTCTGTAAAATCGTTTTTTGTTACTGAGAAATGGTTGTGATTTACTCAACGTATCTTTATGTTATTTAAATAAACTCGAGGAAAAAAAAACGCAGAAACCTCCTAGTTATTGAAAAAAATCTGATGCCCAGCACATAACCTCCCGCCCAATACTACTCTTAAACGGTACAAAATAGTATTTGATGATACAAAAACATACCTTCTTATTTGTTTATTTTCTATTTATATTTGAGAAATTTAATTTTCTTTCGTATATTTATTTAATTTATTGACATATATTTCACTAAGAAAACAGCTTCACAATCACAATGACATGTGTCACATTTCGTAAAAAATTTAAAATTTTTAAATGTTTCCATGGTGTACTAGGAATGCAAGATTTGTAAAATCTAATTTCTTTATATTTTATTATCTTAAATCTAATGAAAATTAATAAAATTAGGGTAATCAAAACACATGTAAAATTAAATATTCTTCATTTTTCAAAATAACATAAATTGTTGAAAAAGGAAATTTAACCGTGTTTTTCACGAAAAACTGTTAAGGACTTCAAGTAAACTGCTACTTTCGGTTGACCAATTTTATCCAAAATCTAATCAGCTCTTCATTTAAATATAAGAAGCAATAATTCACAAAATTATATTTTTTGGTATTATAGTATTTGAGTTATGCGAGACGAAATATTGCCACAGACTACACACACATACATACATACAGACACCATCGCAAAAATAGTAAAATCGTATTGTAGGGAACCTAAAACGTGCTTATTCATTGAATAGGTACTCACTACCCAATTTTTTGACCAAAAACATTACCTCCCTTACCTAGAGGTAGGCGGGAGGTAACAATGTTTCTGTTGTCAAAAAATGTCGAACTTTAACAGCTTGTACGAGCCAAATTGTCTTACGTACTCGAAACTTGAGAAACTTAAAGGAAAATGTTTGAACTTTATTGCCCTGTTTGCCAATTGAGTCTACGATTTTTTTGGACTGTGTACGAGTTGTCAAATTTTGACAATTTTTTTATATGGGGGTGGGAGGGGGTGAAATGGATTTGATATCATATTGACTAGCATTACATTAAAGAGAACATTTCAAAGCTTCTAAAAATTTCAACTAAATGCAACCGAGTTATAGCACTCTGAAATTTAGCCATTTTGGTGCACTTTCAAGTGTTGCGTTTTTTTCCTCGAGTGTATAACAAGATCCTTCACTGTAATAACAAATGATTAAAATAGTTTATTGGTACCAAAATCTAATCAACTCGAAATTTCAACATCTAATGTCATGCACATCCGCAAAGCTGTTACCGAAAAAATTGTGTATTATTTGTGTTCTTTCTGCATTTTGAGACCTTATCTCCCTGAGATGAACTATAACATCTCAATTGTTACTTTAAATTGCCACTTACTTTACTCTGATGCCATGTGTGTTGCCCACACGTTGCAAGCACATAATAAATATTTTCTTTCATGATCTATTCTCATATATGAAGTATCTTGATTCAGTTACTATGGTCACGTCTATTTGTTTTAATTTGATTTATTTGAGTTTGACGTCTTCAACAGTTTTATGTTGTATACACAGACCATACATACAAGACAAGCCAGCTCCATAGTAACTTTTATTCCATGATTCGCAGCGCCTCTATATTTGCTAGAATGAACTAAAATACATTTTACTGGGTCGGTATTGCTGGTTACTATATATAATGGTACTAATATTATTTAAAAATGAAAACACATGTAATAAAATTCATCTTCTAATATAATATATAAATATTTACAGTGTTTTACAATAATTATCTTATTAACTAATGACATAATAAATAATAAATTTATCAACTATATTTTTAAAACTGAATCTAAGTTATGGAATATACATATAATTACTATTTCGCAGCAATGATTCGTCTATCATTAACATACTCGTATACTGATTTTTTACGACACAATAATTAACTTATTAACAAAATACATTATAAAATTATCTATTAAATCCTTAAAAACCTACATCTGAATTATGGAATATCTATTTACTACATAGAAATATTGGCAATATAATGTAAGACAACTAATAGAGATAATAGAACATAAATATTGATGTATTTAATAATTATTAATAACAAATCATACCTGCATTCAATGATATTTGTGAATAGTTTGAATACTAACTCTTAAAAATAAATTATCTCTTTATTGTCCCACTGTCCAAAACTGATTGTCTGTAAAATGTAGGTGACAAACACAGTATTCTTGAGCTAATAATTGCGTTTAAGATTTGGCAAATCCAATCGATTTATTTGCAACAAGTATTCACGACGTATGCCTTCAAGTTTTTGTAAACAAAATAACTTCCCTCTTTCACCAGCTGGAAGATCGTTTCTTGAACAACCCACAGGATGCATTTAGTCTGTGAAAAAAACAATAAGATGTAAAAAATACTTCTATTAATCGTTGTATGTGGTTTGTAATTGTATCGAAGTTAATAAATATAATGAACAAATACAGCTTATAATACAGTAATATAAATAATGTTAGATAGGTACTTACTGTTGCAATGATTACTTCAATAATCACTGCAGGCACGTAGACATAAAAATATTTCACCATATAACACTATTGAAAAACAAGCACGTATTGTATCCTGTAATGTCAGTAACAATCGGTGACCGTAAATTTCAATTTGACACTTCAAATATCCGAATTCATCCGAAGAGTTCCGAAGTGCGATAGTGGCGTCATCTATATTTGCTAGATTGAACTAAAACTCATGGAAGCGGCCGTACATTTAACTGTCTCCCCCCTGGTTGTATAGTCTACAACATATAACGGAATGGCATATGTCACACTCCCAAACCGTAGCCCTCGCCTTCGGCTCGGACTACAAACTTTTTGCTCGCGTGGAATATGTGCCATTCCATTACTTGTTGTAGAATATACTATTTTTATTTTAGAAGTATTTAAATAAATGATCGTATTTTTATTAAATTGTGAATGGGAATGATGAATTCAATTTGAGAACAAAGCCATGATTTATCGCCTATTAAACCTTTGAATTCTCACAAGAATACATCAATTTACAATAAAATCCAAGTGAATAATAATATAGCACAAGTCTGGAGTTGGAATTGAGTCCATAATGCAGTTTGTATCAGGATAATCAGGGAATTATAGGGGCTACATTTCACGAGATAATTGTCGTCACTCGTCAGGATGGAACAAAGCGTTCCGCCTGGCGTCGCCACCGTCGGGCGCTTCCTTCCGGCAAGGCTGCGCCCCTCTCGGTTCCTCTTTCTGTGCCGAGGCGATTCCGAGCCATTTCGCGCTGCACCGCCTATTGAAAACACTTAGCTGCAAAATGAGCCACATTAGCGGGTTTATGGAGAATGGCTCCCCACCGAATTCGTCCTCACACTATCTCGGATTAGGATTATTCATTAAAGATATGTCTGCTATAGGTTATTGGCCCAGTACGAAATGGGAAAGGTAGCTAATTAAATTGCAAAAGTAATAAAAAAGCATGCTTTGTGTATTAACATTAACATGTTATACCATATTACTAGGCACTACACTAGGCGAAGCCGCAAAATAAGCAAGAAATATTAATTTCTTAAACGGTTCAAAATATGGAAAAAAGTTTCAACTAAAAATAGAATCCAGTATTATTCTACTGCTTTCGAATAAAAATTTACTATTATAGTTATTTGTATTCCAAGGCCGCGAAATCACTCTTTAGTGTACCGAGAGAAAAATTGTCGTCGTCTCCGTTTCTTTTCCTTTAAATCCTTGTAGTTAGGATCTTTTAGCCATGTTGATCTGAATCTACCTCGTCTTCATATTCTTCGTGGTTTCTATTCTACTACTCATTTAATTGCATCCTTTTCTTCAATTCTTCACATATATTCAAGCCATCTGACTGTTGCTTGATCTTTTTGTCTTCTCTATTCTTGTTCCATATCATAGTTAATTCTTATTATGTATTTTTTAAGCTATTGCATAACTTTTATCGCGGGCTTTGAGCGCGGCGACCGAATCAAGAAATTCCGTAACGAAAAAAACCTGACACCCCCCACTCCGACCGGCACAGCGATGCGGCGTTAAAAGCCGTGCATTGTCTAACGTCGTTTCAGTTCGGCAGACTTCGGCACGGTGTTTGTGTGCGTGCGACTAGACGTATGCCATTGTCGCGGTATTTTCCAGATATTTAGAGGATATCAAGTCTCAAACTTATGTTTCTTATTTCAGTTACCATAAACCTATAGTTTCAAGGATAAAAATTCCTGAATAACCTATATATATTGTAAGATAATAAAAATATTTTAAACAATATTAACTTCTCATTTATTCAATAAAAGAAAAAAATTTGTTTTCTTATCTGTCACCACGCTCAAAAAGTGTAACTTGAATTAATATCAAAGAAAAAAACAAAGAAAAAAAATACTGCAAAAAAAAATAAATAAATAATTATAATTGCATAAGTTGATAAAAAATGCTATGCGATAGCTTTACCGTAGCAGTCCCCGAGTGCCACACGTATTTTATTTCTAATACACGGCTCAAAAAAAAAAAACAATCGAGCCACTTGGCCGAACCAAGAAAATGACTGTTTTTTAAATGTGGGGCATTTCTTTCAGGGACATGTTAACCAAAATCTGGAAATTCCCTCTGGAGATACATTCCTCCTCTACGTTCTCCAAAAATCCCGAAGAGATTCGCTCCCCCCGGCCCCCTGAAAAATCGCTTTACGTGATGTCATGTCTGAGCAATGAAAAATCTCAAAGTTTGAAGGCTTGCAGCTCCAAAAAATCCTGTCTTAAAGGGGTTGTTCAACTCGATTTTCACAAAGCCCTGTCAATTTCCTTTTCTTTTTTTTTCTTTTCTTAAATATTAATATTTGAAATCATTGAAATCTCCTATCTTTATTTCTCTGTTACCAACGGTTTCTCAAAGTGACAATGTTTTTGTTTTTGCATCAATAATATTTAAACCCATTTTATTTCCTTCAAATACTATTACCTGTACCATTATATTTCTGTGTTCTGTAAAAGCGGGACTAGTTGTGCTGGGGTAAATTGATGTGAGCCCAATTGTCGTGGACGAATTGTCGAGGACCAATTCCCCGGATCCCCATTAGCGCTGGCGGGGACGGGGGCTGGTTATAATAGACGGGGATTTGGTTGTAATTGGACGTGGTGCTTTATGTATCGGCGCACAAAGGCGAGCCGAGGTATCCACAATTCCTGAAAACCGCCAAGAGTTCGAAATGTATTAGAGCGCGACGCAACCGGAATCCATTACCGTGTAATTGTGCGGCAGCGGCTAATGTCACTTCAGCGACGCCAGCCAGCTTTATTCCAAGCTTCTGTCGCATACATGAACACCTATATATGCGTCTCTCTTTACACCAAATTGCACTAAATATTTAATCATATTGAACTCGCTAATACAATCATACACGGTCATTCTTAATTTTTGCTTAACACAATTTTATTTTGTCTTAAAAAAAAAACCAATTGGTTTAGTTGTATAATCAGTGGTAAATAAATAGCTAATAAATACAAAGTTTGAAAGTATCTAATAAATAACATATTTGGACAATTCAAAGGATAGGGATGTATTCTCAATTGTCGTCTTTCCATATTACTTAATTATTTGGTCAACCAGTCGATGTACTGCTTTACCAGTGTCGAGATTTAAGGGGAAGATCAAGGCTGGGAAGTTGCCACCCCCAAATTTTGGGCATTCAGTACTACCCGCTTAAAAATTTGTTACCGATTTTTTTACAAAATATTGATTCATTCGGAGTATTTAAAAAAATATTTTAGGAAATGTGTACAAATTTAAACAAATAACTAAATAAATAAATTGGCTATGTGGCTAGCCTAGCACGCCAGAGGTCGTGGGTTCGAATCCCATTGAAGAGCATGGTCGTTTGTGTTAATCATACAAATTCACAATCATCCAATCATGAGGCGGCATATGACCGAAGTAGTTGGTCCGCCTCCCATCTTCTTAAAAAAAAAATGAATAACTTAATATTAAATAAAGGAAAGTTTTTCATTCCTGAAATAATAATATATTTTTAAGTTGTTATATTCTGTTATTTATAAATATAGCAATATTTTTTATTAATTATTTTTAAATAATTCAATAGGGTTTAAAATGTTACCTCTATACATTTCAGTTTCTAAAATTGATATAAAGACAATATTAAGCTCGCTTACACGTTCCATACGTTGAACGAATAAAATGTGCCATTAAACTGTGATTTTTAGGTCGTTC
The DNA here is from genome assembly GCA_963942605.1 of Poecilus cupreus. Taxonomy (NCBI): domain Eukaryota; kingdom Metazoa; phylum Arthropoda; class Insecta; order Coleoptera; family Carabidae; genus Poecilus; species Poecilus cupreus. Next base: position 4,469,134 of record OZ012726.1, on the reverse strand, counting down.
GAGTCCGACCGCCAATTGTTATCTTTAGTTTTATGCAAAATTTGATGTAATCAAGAAAAATAATCCATTTTGAAAATGAAGTAGTACATCGATAAGTTTACCAATTGTTTGGATTCACAATAAATTATTTCAATAAATCTTTTACTTAAAATAATTATTGTTTGGATAAAATGATGTGCCAAACATTATTCCAATATGAAAATAAAATAATGTGATAAATAAAGCACGGTCTTCACATTTGGCTTCAGTTAAGTTTTCTGCATAATAAAAATATTCAGTTAACTGGAAGTCTGTAGTAAATTTTCTGCAAGCATAATTCCAAAAATAGAGCAAAAAATATAATATTTAACTTTGTCTACCACATGAATAGCTGTAGTATAAAAATTAACATAGATAGAAGAGCGCTGTCTTCAAATGTGGAATCAGTGAAGATTTCTACGTAAGAAAAATATTATTTAGTTAACCAGAAACACCTGAAAAATTTTCTTTGTGTAAAAATCTAAAAATAGCCAAAATAATATAATGTTTCACAATATGTCATGTAAAAAAAAAGCTATAGCATAAACTGGTAGCAAGAAAAGCGCGTTCTTCAAATTTGGATTCATGAAAGTTTTCTACTTAAGAAAAATAATTGGTGTTAGAATTTAATTTTGCGTTCTTTTTAGTATATCTCAATTTTAAAAGACAGTATTCAATTATTTATTGATATTATTTGTTATAGGTTATTCAGATTCCAAAGATAGAAGACTCCTTCAGCATCTACCATATGCGTCATCTTGGTGCCGGAAGAAATCTGCTTTCTTACATGAAGAACTTTTCGGTAAAATTATTTCCCAACAACTTTAACTGCTGAAGATGTTTCAGAAAACGTATATATGTTGTTTTTGTATAAACATTTTTTCTTCAAACTTCATAAAAGTACGTAGTTATGTATTTTTGTATTCTAGAAACAAAAGTTCAATTTTTTCGTCGTTCGCTGGCATAAAAGTGTGTGCTTGGTAACACATTTACTCCGGCGGCAGATAATGTAAAATATTATGAAAAATTGTAAGGGTATAATTCAATAATTTGATAGTTTTAATTATTAATATTTTTATTTTCTATGTTTGAAGGAAAATAGCATGTGTTATTTGGCGTAAATCAAGAGTAAATTGTGTATGAGTCAAAGTATCACATTTACTCCTAATAACACAATATACTATTATTTGACAGCTATCATAACAATTGACAATGGTTGATATTCACAAGTCTGTGCTAAGTGTTACTAACTAGGACATTTTAAAATTTGGCACTGTTACTTTGCAAAAATTGTTGTTTACCTTGGAGATCAATATTTTCATAGCAACAGTGTTAAATCTTAAAATGTCCTAGTTAGTAGCAGCCATTTTATTTAATTTGTTTGATGAAAAACTAATTAGGTACCACTTATTTATTACAGTTTTACACTGTCCGTAAATGTCAAAAAATTAAGGTTATAATACTTCTCTTTGTGAAAGTACGCGGAGGCAATAAAATTGTAACTGTTATTAGAAAGAAATTATAAAACTTTCCCGGTCCAATAATTAAAAAAAGTTCATCAAATTTAACTTCATCCCGGAATGATATTGCATTCACGCGAACTTGAATAGATTCCAATAAGATATCCATACGCGATATTAATATTCAACAGTAACAAAACTAATAAATTCCAGTGATCCGTGCAGGAAGTTCCATATTTAAAATTTAATATTCTCGCACAAATCCGCTGCGAATCCGACGCGGTTGTATGCGTGAACTCATCGTATCTCGTATCAGATTAATCCGTTCCCAGTCGTGTTTGCCGATAGCGGCGAATAGGAATGCTGCAGGACCGGCAGCAGGGAGCAGGATCACCTCGCACGACTCCTGCAATAAAAATCAAATGTAATACTATGTTATTATATGAGGAATTATGACCATAATCCCGAATATAATACTGTACTTTTTCTACTCCTGTAAATTCGGAAATCACTTTTGAAAATTATTGAAATTCCTTGAAAACACACGTTGAAAAACGACAACATACATAATGATAACTGACTACATGTCCAGTGTCAGACGAGGCAGGACAATCTCGAGGGCGATAAAGGATTTCGCGGCCAAGGTGTACACACTATTTTTTGTACAACCGTAGAAAATGTTAATTACAAATTTTGAACAGTTTTATTGTAAATAGAAAGTGGTAATTGACATTTGATAAACAAAACAAGTAGTTTTGAAAAAATAATGTCAATTCTCAAGTGTCAAAATGATTGTTTTTTACCCTATTTCGCGGCCGTTACCATGACAACAGCCGCGAAATTCAATTTCGCGATCTATACTGCGGCTGTGAAATGCTTATTTCGCGTCCGGTTGTACAAAAATGTGAATTATGGATTTCTGATTCTGTAATTGGCCGAGAAGAGTGATTTAAGAATCATAATCCACTATCGCGAATTATGGGTACTATAATTCATCGAAAAAAATTAAATAATAGGGATATATTTATACAGGAGTAGAAAAATCTGTATTTAATTATTTAATCATTTCAGTTGGTACATAATAGATACAGATAGACGTATCGAATAGAAGTAACAGTTTTTCTTGAAATTTCAAGCAGATACAACAAAATTGAAAATAACATTTTTTATTACAAATATTATGATTGACATCTTTCATTCCAAACTTATTTTTGTAGCTGTTGCCATATTTGAAATAAATTTAAGTTATTGGTACATTGTACTTTAACCAGTTAATATTTTCTATTATTGTTGTTAACAATGCTTTAATTAATCAGTTGGTCCAGTTAAAATCAATTATATTTATATCTTAAATTCTATAACTTTCCCTCCCGCATATACATAAGGGAGATATTATATTTATGTTACTAATTGATTAGATTTTGGGAACAATTCATCAACAGTAAGTGTTAGATTATTTGAATGCCTATCAGAGTTTTTGAGAATACCTCTTTAGTAAATAATTGAGAGTAAGTAATTATTACCTACAATTTTTATTTGAAACATTTTTCTATATTTCGTTGTCATCAGATTCAAAAACAGTAATCGTGGTACCACTCAAAACCTTTGGGCCAAAAGAAATCATTATGTTAGGGATTTTCGTTAATTGGTTATTATTTCAGTTGTATTTTTCCTTAAAATATTCTTAAATATGACACAATTTAAGATACAAATAAATTGAGTACAACAATATGTCAATAAAGATTTGAATATTGTACTATACCTTTTGTTTTCATACTGTTTTCTTTATTTTCCCTATGAAGTTGTGCTTCTTTCAATAAATATTGTTAAAATATTTCTTTGCATCTTTATCTTTGATTTGACTGTAAAATAATTTTAGAAGGTTGAACAATACTAAAACATTTCTGTTTCTTTGATTAGCAGCAAAATTAATTTTAATAAAACAACAACAATATATTAATTAATTATTTAAGATCTATTATCAATGAAAACAGTGTATCTCTACCTAATATTCTTGCATTTTCTCTCGTTTTTTAGCTACTCCGGCCCTGGTCGAAGGGGTGAGAGGGCTGCAACGAATCACTCGCGGGTTCATTTCAGACGTCGGATCACCGGGATTGCGGATCAGCTGAAAAATCATTTACTCTGTTCAGAAAACATGAAGGAATGTAATTTGTGTTATGGTAGACAGATGTTAGTATTGACTTTGTAGGAAAATTAATTCCAGGGCTTTGAGTTTAATTGCAATATGAAAATGGTGTCAGTTTATTAAAAATTTGCTGCGAAAGTTTTCATCTGATTCTAAATTAAGTTTTGTTACTTTTTTAACACATATGCATGTATAATTGTAGATAACTTATTGATAGTTTTGAGCCAAATTGAACCCAATTTAATCAAAGCTTAATTCTCTCATTAACTTTGATCTATAATAGTGTCTTCACGGGTGATGTTTATACAAATTTGAAGAAACTTTTATGATTGTCGTAGATACATTTCAAAAGATCCAATAGACAAAATAGGGTTTCTAAAGCTTTATTTATTAATTAAATTACGTTTAATTTTCTCAAACATCCTCAGTATGTGTATCTAGAAATAAATTTAAGGAAACTACAAATTTTAATCATACCCCGTGGTAAATCAACAGCTACAAATCTCTAAAATTACTATAATTTAGCAAAACGTTCTCTAACCAATCGTTGAATTCATCGGAAAATAGGGCAGAGTCTGATTCAGGGCAATTTTAGTTTTAAAATAATATTTTTGTCATGTTTTTTTGCAAAATACATTCAAATTAATTATGTTTCTTGTTATATTCTATACACTAGCGCCATCTATCGATACTAACATGTAACTATTGTTAACACCACAAAATGACATTTCGTTGTTGATAATATGGCCGTGTTATCAATAATTTGTTGTCGTATTGACTGATCTACAGGTATTTCTGTAAGTGTGATATTGAAATTATGATTGTAAGGTGTGCTAGGACCTCCAGGAATACTTAAAATGTAGAATTAGTATCTTAATATGTATGTCCATGTGCTGTAAATGTAAACATTGTTTATAACTGCAATTGATGTATCATTTTGAATGTAGTAAAGTCTTATCTAACGAATATGTGTTGTATGCAGCTGCAGATTAATATTTTATATATTCATGATTATAATAATTAGGATACAATTTTATTTAGTCTTCCACTAATTACAATTATTTTGTTTTTAGGTTACTTGTGATACTCCAAATAAAGATTCAAAATGTATCACGTCATTCATCAAAAAATTAATGGTGCAGATTCGCAACTACAGATCTCAGATCTTCATGTTCAACATCTTTTAGTATGATCTGTAGCTACTAATTCTCAGCCCAAACACTTAGGAGGATGAAATGCATGGATGCTTTTATAGAGCACGGGCAGTCACGTGATTTTGCTAACGTCAGAATCAGCTGATTGTGGAGAGGTTTGAACTGCGCAGACTCCGCGAACTCGAAGTAGTTGTAATTTCGAGAGAGAATGTACTCTCATCTAATTACCGCTCGAAATTACAACCACTTCGAGTTCGCGGAGTCTGCGCATAACAACCTTTCCACTCTCAGCTGATTCTGACGTTAGCAAAATCACGTGACTGCCCGTGCTCTATAATGTGAATATACTCAGAAAAAGAAAGGCTGTCAAATAGCAAAAGAATTTAGGTAAATGTAATAATAGTTATTTATATTACTAGTGAGGTAGAGGTCTTATTATGGCTCTAACTCACGTATGATAGACAAGACTTTATCTACGCCACAAATATTAAAATAATATATTGAACAACAAGCATGGAATGGTACTTATTTCCTGCGAGTATGAAAGTTTCGAAGGCGAATGTTGCAAATCATAAGAGTATGAAATGGATATTCCATGCGATTTGTACACTACTTTTTCTACGACCACGAAATTATTTACTAATTAATTTAATTTTAATATTAAATTTATCAGTAGAATAAACAAAAACCATCGCATCTAAAGATGACAGCTAGAAGCTATAATAATAATTATTATTTAAGCTATGATTTTGATGCGATATTTTTTGTTTATTCCATGCCCTTAATCAAATTATTTATTGTTTTAAATACAAACTAATTTATGATTTCCTTTGTAGGTTACAAAGATGATTATTTTGTATGCTGCCTTATCCACTTAGAAACAGAATTAATCTTCGCATTTGGAAGCATCTCTCACAGCTTTTGGATATGGAATCATCTTTTGATCTTCTATCGTCTTGCTGATTTTTCTAGAACAGCTGGAATCGTCACCAGTAGTAGCTGTCATATTTGAAGATTGTCTTGAAATTCTTTATACTTCATGTGTAATTTTTTACACTACTGGTCTTTTTTTATCAACTCACCATGCCTGTTTCTAAGGCGGTATGTTGCTAGGTTAAACAGAACGGTAAGCTAAATGGTAAGTTAATTGTCTTGAAAGTTTTGTTAGGATTTTCATATCAAGATTTTGATTTTTCGGGTATTATTGCTGAACATCCAATACTCCACGATTTTTATTTGTCTACTTTCTCACTATCGGAACCGCTCATTGCAACTATGTTTCTTGTTCCTCAAAAAGAATAGCTTAAATAACTACGACACTAAATTATACTTGTCATTTAAATGAAAAAGCTTTGTTTACATCTGTCATAAATAATAGCAACTACAGAAAAGTCACCTAATATATTTAGTTTCAGCATTACTAATAATGAAAAAATTTATATCTGCGTATTTTCAAGTAAATTTGGCATGCTCCAATCGTGTAAAATATTGTATAAGCATCACGAACGATAAGGAATTACCGACGGAAGACAAAATTGGATCCTTTGCTTAGTCTGTCAAATTTTGTCTGCCACATTACCGTTCTTAATATTTAATATACTATTTTATCTTTAAAATTATTTATAAATGTTTATAAGTATGTAATAAAATTTGATTTATATTTTTACAGGTGCGGTGAGGAAAATATTACACGCTGAATTCGCCAGAACTCTGGAGAGTTTTACCGCGCTACAACAAATTATGTAGTCAACCTCATGAATATCTCTGCTGACTGCTGTTGGTGTCGTGCCTGCTGCAGATTGATGACACATCTGCTCGTCCGAGACAGCTTCTTCGCCAAGAATCAGCAGCTCTGCAGCGTCTACGCAACTAGAAGAATATCTTCAGTTGTTGCATCAATGAATACATAGTTCAATCGTTGAAAATTATGTTTAGAAATATCCTAAATGTTATTTGTTAAATGTAAAAGAAAATTTAGAAGATGAAACATTTTCTTTTATTAATTTCTTGAAAGATATTTAAGATACCGCTTTTATTATTAAAAATTTAGTCTTTGCTTGAACAGAGGCATAAAGAACTATTAGATTTATTTATATTTTATGTAAAAGTAACTAATTTATAACAAATATATTATTGGTTGTAATGAAACAATCTTATAAATTTTCTATTTCATTAATGTCTCATAAAGTACTTCATTCTAATGATTGAAATGATGGATTCATCCCTATGAATATGTCCCTAATACAGCATTTTGAATGAATAACAACTTTATTAATATAATGCACAAAATAATTGAAATATTTGCGAAATAAAATTGTAGGATACGACGTCATACTGGTCCATCTTGTTTCGTTAATTTCTCAAAAAGTAATAATGCAATGTTGTGAATGTTGAACAATAAGGGTAAAATATGATGTATAATATTAAGAATAATTAGTGATGTGAAGATTTTGAAAAGAATGATTGATTTATTGGCGAAATTAAAATGTTAAGTATGACGCCATATTGATTTTTTTGTTTTATTAATTTCTTGAAAACTATTGATGGTAGGCCTTTCTAGTTTCAAATTTTCATCTTCAGATTAACTACAGAATTAGGATGTATCACATTTGTTAATAAATTATTGTTAATTAAAAAGATATAAGCGATTTAAAAATATTCAAGTTGTCATTAGATCAGACATTTTTTATTTGTTTATAAGTATTAAAATATTTCAGTTAAAATGTTCTAGTCTTCAACTATGAACTCTAGAGTAATTGTAATTTTAAGAAATATCACATTTGTTAATTAATTATTGTTAAGTAGAAAGATTAAGCGATTTAAAAATGTTCAAGTAGCATTTAGAACAAATATTTTTTATTTGTTGATAAGTTTTAAAATATTTCAGTTAAAATGTTCTAGTCTTCAACTATGAACTCTAGGTTAATTGTAGAATTAAGAAATGTCACATGAGTTAATTAATTATTGTTAATTAGAAAGATATAAGCGATTTAAAATTTTTCAAGAAGCCTTTAGAACAGACATTTTATATTTGTTAATAAGTCTTCAAATAGATCAGATAAAATTATCTAGTCTTCAACAATGAACTCTAGATTAATTGTAGAATTAAGAAATATCACATTTGTTAATTAATTATTGTTAATTAGAAAGATATAAGCGATTTAAAAATTTTCAAGTTGCCATTAGAACAGACATTTTGCATTTGTTAAGTCTTAAAAAATTTGAGATAAAATATCTAGTCTTCCACTATGAACTCTAGGTTAATTGTAGAATTAGGAAATGTCACATATGTTAATTAATTATTGTTAATTAATAAGATATTGGTAAATTAAAAGTGTTCATGGCGGACATTTTGTATTGTTTGTGAAATTTATGTATGAAATATTTATTTTATTGCAATAAAATAATTAAAATTATACTTTTTGTTTACTATATTTATCCTTACCCATCCTTGTTTCGTTTAATTACCTTTTAGATCTTCCCTTCACGAGAAAATGACACTATCTGTGTCTGACTGAATCGGCCGGGTTGTTGACAGAAAACTCAAATTTTTAACTTTGTATCCGGGCAGCAGAGACTGACAGAGCCCTCGGAGAGGAAGAATTGTTAATTTTTGCTATCATTGGCAACATTGATATTTTCAGTGTTGCCAACTATAGCAAAAATGGACAAGTTCTTCTTCTTATCCAAAATAGTGCTCTTCTAATCCTTGCTGCCCTGGTACGAAATTCGAATTTTGCTAAAGTTTGCTGTCTAACCAACCAACCAGTTGTGGGATCTTATCAACAAACATTTTAATCAAAGGGCAGGTAAAAACCCAATAAATTCGAGTTAAGGGTGGATTCCTATAGATTCAGCCCTAAAAACTCTAATGGCGGTCTCGAAAATTGACGCTCGCCATTAAATTTGGGGTATTTCATATCCAATTTTATGTGCTTTATGTAGCATGTATATAAGATTCATTATTGCATGTCATATTTCCTCAGCGTACCGGCAATTTTATATATTATGAACGACAAGTCAGCAGTGATAAATATTATGAACCAAATGTCCGCAGACGGTCATAACATATAAAAGTTAAATGCGAATTACGTAAGAAATACTAACCCTAGGATATTTTAAATCACAGATTCGGAATCTACGGACCCTAATGAAGGGTGTAGCGCCCTTATCTCAATTTTTTTACCCCAATATTTTATCGTAAAAACACCAAGACTTATAGTCCAACTTTTTTTTGGAAAAAACCCAAAAAAATCGAGTTAGGGGTGGATTCCTATAGATTCGGCCCTAAAAACTCTAATGGCGGTCTCGAAAATTGACGCTCGCCCTTAAATTTGGGGTAATTCATATCCAATTTTATGCGCTTTATGTAGCATGTATATAAGGTTCATTATTGCATGTCACATTTCCTCAGCGTACCGGCAATTTTATATATTATGAATTACAAGTCAGCAGTGATGAATATTATGAACCAAATGTCCGCAGACGGTCATAACATATAAAAGTTAAATGCGAATTACGTAAGAAATACTAACCCTAGGATATTTTAAATCACAGATTCGGAATCTACAGACCCTAATGTAGGGTGTAGTGCCCTTATCTCAATTTTTTTACCCCAATATTTTATTGTAAAAACACCAAGACTATAGTCCAACTTTTTTTTGGAAAAAACCCAAAAAAATCGAGTTAGGGGTGGATTCCTATAGATTCAGCCCTAAAAACTCCAATGGCGGTCTCGAAAATTGGCGCTCACCCTTAAATCTTATGTAATTAAATAAAGCAAAGTAAATACTGCTCTAATTATGTAACTACACATCCTATCGCAAAATGGTTGTTGAAATCGTATTCAGCACATTCTAAAAGGGGTATACAATCATTTCTAGCCATTTAAAGTTAATATTAAGGGTGATTTTTAAGGGAAACTATTGTGAAAACTTTAAAGCGTCATATCTCGAAAACGGTAAGAGATATCGCAAAAATAACGAAATTTCGCCGTCCCCTGTGAGTTGACCTCTGAAGAACCGCTATTTTTCTACAACATATGTGAGTATGAAGGGCGTAGGGCATACCCTTATCAATTAACAAAAAATTTCAAAAAACGGGCATCTTCAATTAAGTTTTGATTACCAAATCGAAAAATTGTAGGTGCGGATTTACCGCATCTAGTTTGTGCTGCCATCTCTTTCAAATTTGTGAACTATTATTGTGATTACAGGGCAACATCTCCAGAACCGCTATTTTTCTACAAAATATGTAAGTATGAAGGGCGTAGGGCATACCCTTATCAATTAACAACAAAATCGACAATTTTTTCAGTCTTGGAAACCTGTAAAATAATATAAGACAAGGCAGTATTGGTTTGAATATTGATATTACGCCCTGTTTATATATTAAATGCACTACTTAATTTTTAAAGGGCTTTAACTCTTTAATGCTCCAAGATATCGTAAATTTGTATTTCAAATCTCAGATTCGGAATCTACATGCCCTAATGAAGGGTGTAGCACCCTTATCTCATCTAAATTTTACGTTATTTCTTTTACTGATATATAAATAAAACAAAATAAATCATTTTAAACACATTTATTTATATTCTTAAACTAAATACAACTTATTTTTTACATTTAACAACTTAAAATTGCATGTATCTAAACAGAAGAGAATAATTTTTATTACAAAATTGCACTATAATATACAAAAACGTACAAAATAACTTCAAACTATTAAAATTAACTATTTCCTATAGATGTACATTTAAATAAAATACAAGAGTACATGTATATAATTTTTATTTTATTTGAATAAATAAAAATGTTCAGATGACTATGGAAGCAAGAGACTGGAACTCCTCTGGTATTCGCCTAACATCTTAAGAAAACTTCCACAAAAACCTTCAAGACAGAGAAGTGGTGTCGCCGCCCACTAAACAAACACAAATATATTAGAAAATAATTCAATTCCATAATGATTTAAATAAATGGACTAACATGGGTGTTAGAACGACGAACTTTGTTGAAGTAGGTTTAATAATATCTCTAATTTGCATTTATGATATAATGAAATGAAAGCAAACAAAGTTAAATTCTAACACCACAGTTTAGAGAATCAACAATAGCTTAAAAATGATTTGAATTTGAAATAATATCTTTTTCTTATTCGAAGTGCTCTATTTAAATTTGTAGGCTGCTATGCTAGTTTTATCTACAATTCTAGAAAAAAGTTAAATATCGCATATTTGACTTGGTTAAGTTGGTAATAATTGATATTATTTACGCCTTGTCAACTACTGTTATCATTTTCTAAAATTGACAAGTAAATCTGCTCATATTCAGAATGCCTGTGATTGAGAATACTAATAAAACAGTGACAGAAAATGAAGAAAAAGTAGAAGCTAAGGAATTGACTTTAACTGATCACCTGAACAAGAAATTGTTAAATTCATTTTTGGCAAGAATAAATTCAAGTGACACATCAATTAATAACATGCTTTCTGATGCATCAGACAAAACGGAATCAGAAAATAAAAATGAATTTGAATAATTTCGAACATTTTACTTAAATTTATATTAGTATGTTGGTACTCGTTTGGTTACAAGTTAAGCGTTAAATTTAAAAAACAAAACTTTGAGTACCCACATTAACTTATTTAAAAACTGTGTTTACATTAGCATCTAAATATTCCCAATGTTCTATAGTTTTAATAAAAACTTATAAACTTAAATTGAAATAAAAATATTCATAACCTCATTTTAGTTTGCCGCTCAAAAAATTGCATCATGTATTCTGTTGACGATATAATTAATCAAATTGATGAAACAAGCGAAGTAGAAGATAATTTGGATACCCAAGAAGATGCTGTAGATGGTTCTCAAGAAAATGAAGACGAAGCTGAAGAAGCGAAAGATGGAGCAGGCTCTACTAAAGTAACACCCAAAGTAAAAAGGAAGCAAGGTAGTCGTCCAAAATTGGATGTTGCTAGACTTCAGGGTCCTAGAGGTTTAATTTGTATGGAAAAGATGTTCACGGACTTGAAATTCAAAGGGCGCGGCCACGAAAAGCAAGATTTAAATCTAGTTATGAATACTTTACAATACTGGTGTCATCGTCTTTACCCAAAATATACTTTTGATGATTGCTTAACAGACCTAGAAAGACTTGGCAAGAAGAAACCAGTAATGGTAAGTACTTGTACACTTCACAAAATAAACAAAATGTTACATAATTTTCTTTACAGACCCTCAAGAAAAAAATCCTCTATGATATGATTGAAGATCTCTTACCAAATAATCCGGTTGTCGATGACGATGCAACAGAATCCCAGCAAGAAGTGATGAACGAATTCGATATGTTATTAAATCAAGAACCGTTACCAACTTCTTCAACTACACAACCAGCTGTTACTGCCGAAGTTGTTGAATTGACAGAAGAACAAAAAGAAATGATTGCGCGAAATCGTGAACTTGCTGCGGAACGTCGTCGAGCGAGACTAGAAGCCATGAAAGAAAAACAAGATTTAACATTACAGTCGTCGCAAATCACTAATTCTCAGCCACTAAATTTGACAGAAGAACAAAGATTAATCATTGAAAAGAATCGGTTGTTGGCTGTTGAAAAGAGACGACAATTACAGAATAAATCACAAAGTTTAGAGGAGACATCTACTACAATGAATGAAAATCAATCTACAAGTTTTGAACAAATAGATCATGAAAAATTGAGTCAGCAATCAACAGTTTCTTCTAAATTGAATGAATCTGAAATGGATATCGATCCATCTCAGGGAAATAATTTGGAATCAGAAATTTTATCGCCAACTTCTAAACAAATAGAACAAGAAAGTTTGACTCAGAAATCTACAGTTTCCTCAAAATTAAATGAATCTGAAATGGATGCCGATCCATCTCAGGGAAATAATTTGGAATCAGAAATTGTATCTTCAACTTCTAAACAAAGAGAACAAGAAAGTTTGAGTCAAAAATCTACAGTGTCTTCTAAATTAAATGAATCAGAAATGGATGTCGATCCATCTCAGGGAAACAATTTAGAATCGAGAACTTTATCTTCAAGTTTAGGACAAAAGGAACTAGAAAATTTTAGTCAGCATTCTACAGTTTCTTCTAAATTAAATGAGTCTGAAATGGATGTCGATCAATCCTTAAATAAATCCGAGTAATGTGTGTTTCATCAGTTAATTATCATTTACATCTTAAACAAGTTTTAATTTACCAAATCAATTATATTTTTATTATTTGAAGGCCAGTCATATTTCTGTTGATGCTATATGTAACCTTTGTTTCTGTTTATGTCATCTAATAAATATTTATAGTTTCCTATAAAATTGTACTTTGAAATCACATTGTGAAATCCTTATCAGTATTGCGACATCGAAGTAAATTATTTTGACGTAGGTAACAATTGTTTATTTTTGTAATGATAATATATTAATTATAATAACACAGCTTTTTACTATCAAAGTAATTATAATACAATGTAAAATAAAGATTAATAATATATACAAGTTACCTTTAAATCCCTACTATACGGCATTCGGTATTTCAGGAATCAAAGACGCGAAAAATGTAGTGAAAAATGTCCACATAATGTTCAACATCGTCGGTCTTTGCTCCTGATTCGCAGGCGGAATCTGATTACTTCCCGCTTCCGGTTGGCCTTGAGGCGGCACATTGTTGTTTTCCGGTCTACGAGCTTCATTATTATTTACAGCTTGCACCCTAAAGAATCCCATTTGATAGAGGTACAATCCAATTCCCAATAAGAGCACGAATGCGAATCTTAAGGGCGATGAGTAGAAATACACTATGCAGAAGAGCACTAAGACACGGCTGAACACATAAAACCAATCAAGCCAATCGCGATCGGCTTGAACTTCGTCTCCTTCCTGATCATCAGCTGGAGCAGCTTCTGCTGCTGGTTCCGGTGCCGCTGGTTCAGGTTCTGGTTGGGTTTCGGCTGGCCGTTGTGGCACTTGATTGGTAACCCTGAAAAAATAATTTGTAACAAAACTCGATTGATGAAAACAAAACACTTACATCTGCATGTACTGGTTGATGTACTGTACGTAGGCTTGCTGGAAAAGAGCTAGCTGCACCGCATACTGACTGGGATCAACAACATTGGCCTGGGGTTGCGCGAACGTCGTCCACATAGTCTGAAAATTTGTCATAGTTTCCTGAGTACTGTGTCCCTGACGATGGCGAAGTCCTGAACTGGTTGTTGGAGAGGCATCTGCGGTGGTAGTTTGTGTTGGTGGCTCCACTTCTGGTTTTGGTTTCATTTTTTGAGTTTCAAACTTATAATTTCGTGATGGTGTACACACTAAATGTACCGTATGAGTATTCTGCTCATCGTAGTTTCGAAGCACATCTTTCAGAACAACGGAATCGGATAATAGTTGTCCTGAGTATATTAATTTCTGTTCATCGCGTGCCTGTAAAATGAAATAACGTCACTCGTCATCGCATATAATTTTCCTATGCAAATAATGTAATTAATAGTTATTATATGTGCATATCGATCAGTTTGAATTGTTTGCATATTTCACTCACCGGTTTACTAGGATACACCTCAGAAAGGTGACCCTTTAATTTGTGTATTGTCCAAGAAATTTCACATTTGACAGTTTGATCTTCAATTTGTTGATTAGGTGCTTTCACTATCAACGTAATGGGGATTGTCACATCCATATCAAAACTATGCAACAAAACTTGAAAGAACAATAATACAGCACTTTAACACAACGAAATTTAACTTTATTCAGTACCACAATGTCTAGAAACTTGATATAAATATGAGAAGTGACATATTTATCAACATAACACTACGACAGCCATAAGATGCACGTATTTGTCGCATTCTGATTGGTCAGCCGTCATTGAACATGTGTTGCCCCGGGGGCAGCACTTCTAAAGCGGCAAAATTAAAACTCAAATTATATCAGTGAACTGAGTGAACTAAACAGAAATTATTGATATTTAGGATTGTAAAATTAAAGCACGCATTGTTTCGATAGTTATTATATTTATTTAAAAAATATTATTAAAGTGGTGTTTGGTTTACAGAATATTAAATTTCATTCGATAGGTATGCTGTATTTCCTTTCAGAAGTTGATAGTCTCTAAGTAGTCTACAAATATAAATTTAATACTAAATTGTGGATAGAAAGTTTGTTTCATAAATGTAAAGCATTAAATGCGTTATATAAGTAAATTAGAATCACAAAGTCCCTAATATTTGTACTAAAAGCTCGAATACGAACTATATGAAGCAAATGAACATTTAGTTCTTTATTGTCTAATATGTACTTTCATTAGAAGAGAGGCCCAAAACGACCATTACCATTGCTTACAGCATCAGTTAGCAAAAGTATAATTATTGTCATCAAACATCTGATACTACCTACGTAGTACGAATTACGGAATTACGCGATCTACAAAAATATTATTGTCTGAATAGTATAGTATATAAATTGTTGTTATTGTCAATTCACAAAGTGCGCAGTTCAAATTTCTTATATGAATTGATTTATTCGGAGATCCGATTGTCGCTAGTCAAACTCTATAAAATTGGAAAAACGGCCTAATGCTTTGTAATTGGTGTGTTTAGTGTACATTTTTCGCGCACGATATATTACCAAAACATCGCTAAATCTTTATTTATTTAGTACTTATAATTCTCAAATTATATACGAATTATTTGATTATGTTTGTGGTTTTCTCTGATACGTAAATCAGATATGTTCTAAGTTCATACACATCCGTAATAAAGTAATAAGGAAAGTTATTGTCGTACAAGTACCATTTCACTTTCATTATTTTACGTTTCTATAAAAAGTGTTATATACTTTCACGCCTATGGCTATTTACATTTATTCATAACGGAAAGAAGAAATTTCTCCGCAGAAAAAAAGCAAGAAACGGGACTTGTTTCACTGAGCTGTTGCCTTTTAATTAGGCAACTTTTCTGACTCTACTACAAAAACTGTTAGGATGGAACTCTTAAGTTCTTGTAAAATCGTTAATTATTATTATATTTGTTATCTGTTTGTCCTATTTTCTGTATTATTTATTTTATTGTAATTTTTCTCTATTTATTCGTAATTAAATAGTGAGCGATTTTTAACACTCATCAATATATAAATAAATATGTTATCACGCAGATGGAAGCTTTGCTTTTGAGCTTTCAATAAATATAAACTAATTATTTATTTTGTATATATATCTTAATAAATTTGTGTTAAATATATTTGAATTTTGATATTTTTATACAGTGCGGTAACTGACTCAGCTGATTATAGGCGTTTTAAATGTTAAATAATACTTATACAATTTCTTGCTTCCCTTATCATTTGAAAGAAAATTGTTTCAAATAAACGTTCATCTGAATCCGTGAACCAATTTGGTATTTCCAATTTCAGATAAACTGAGAATAAATTTATCAATGGAATAAACAAAAAATATCGTATCAGAATAATAGCTTAAAGATAATTATTATTCTAGCTGTCATATTTTGATGCTATATTTTTTATTTATTCCACTGATAAAATTATTCTCTAGTTTTTCTGAGGTTGTAAATACCGGCCCTTTTCAATAAAGGCTAAAAAGACATTCAAAAATATCAAAAATTTTGTTTTATAATGAGTAACCATGAAAATATTATAGTCCGATGTCTATCAAATATGCGGAGAAATTTTTACAAAAGACTTTAAATTGAATTTTGTTAATAACAAAATTTTGTGCTTACACTAAAAATGAATAAATTGTTTACCTAATTACTTGATTATGAATAACGTTAAATATTTGCTCAAATTCAATTATTCCGTATCCATGTTACTCATAAAATTTGAATTTTTACCTCCCGCGCACACCCGTAAGAATCATGCTAAAAATTCAGTAGTGAGTTTTCAGTGAATGAGCACGTTATATGATCCCTAGAATACGATTTTAATAGTTTCGCGATGATGTCTATGTATTTGTCTGTCTGTGTGTTTGTCTGTCTGTCTATCTGTCTGTCTGTCTGTCTGTCTGTCTGCCAGTCAGTCAGTCTGTCTATCTGTATGTGTGGATTTCTGAAGTTACGGTTTATCAAAAACTACTAAACGGAAAATTTTATATTTTGTTTATATAAATTGTATCTCCTTGAGAAGAGCTGATTAGTTTTTGGTGATAATCCAATAACCGGAAGTGGTAGTTTACTTGAACCTTATCAAGTTATTATGAAATATCCCAATAAATTATAGTTTAATGCCAATTTTTTGTTTAGAATAATGTTTCAAATATTATTATCTACAATTTTCGTTTGTGTGAAAAATTTTTCTCTTAACGAATTACAATATGTTAAAGATAAATTTTATTTTGATATTTTTCGCTTAAATCTGTGCGTTTTGTGACATGTGTGATAATTGAAAACTAATTTTTGAAGGGTTTCTTGATAGTTGTGGTATGTATTCCTACATTGTTTGATAAGAAATTTATGGCGGGAGGTATTGTGGTGCCCACAACAGATTTTTTATATTTTTGAACGTATTTTTAATCTTTATTAAATAAGAAAAATGAAATTTGTTCACTGATTCAGATGCAAATATTAAATCTCTTCAACCTTCATTTGAAACATTTTTCTCTAAAATAATTAGGGAAGCAGGAAATTTCATAACTATTATTTTACATGTAAAACGCTTATGATCGGCTGAGTCAGTCACCATCCTGTATATTAAGTAAATGAAAAATAATTTAGGTACCTACCAAATTATTGTCTGAATATCCTAACTCGAACTATAATTTAATATTGATTAAAACAGCCTCAATCCAAAAATTGTCTCATATTTTATATCACGTTATTTTCTGAAGTGCAACTTTACTGTCTGAGCTTTGAATGTGCGTTCTTTCAGAAGAGTATAAGTTATTGTCATAGTTTCTAGATCTCCCTCTCGATGAAACAATGTTTTGGCAATCCTGCGTTAGTGTAGTTGTGTGTGTAGGTGTACGTGTGCGTCCCGGGCGGTTCACTCAAAGGCACGGCAGCTGGAAGCCCGCGTCATCGTGCCCCGTTCGCCGTATTCAGGTGCTTGGGATCCATCTCCGTCAGGTTCTGACCCTTGGTCTCCGGGACGAGACACACCACGAAGCATAGACCGCAGACGGAGAGGGCGGCGTACAGCCAGAATGCGCCGTGGAGACCGAAGAGGTCCTAAGAAAAAACACATTAACAAAGAATTGTGTTTGAGTGCTTGACTCTCATGTTCAAATAACGATAAAAACATTAATGTACACTTTAATGCTTTTTTTGTGCAGTAGAGTTTTAATCTCTGTCATGAATATAAATTAGATAAGAGTTTTAATGGTTTAAACAGAGCTAATGTTTGTTATTTTGCAAAAAAAATTATAATGACAACAACAGTGAAAGATAAGTACTTTCAGCTGATAATATTCGGGTGGAATGTTTTCGAGGGATGGACTTATTTACCGGAAGATTGCAGAGCTCTGTTTTTGAGTGTTTTAGCGCTGTACAATGTTCTAAAATAATCTTATAAAAAAAAACATTACCTACAACTTAAAGAAATTTTTTATAAAATAACTTGAGAATATTGTACAGCGCTAAAACCGAGGCTAAAACACTTCTCTTAAAACACTCAAAAAAAGAGCTCTTGGTACCAGCCAATGTGTGTAATGGTATGGTAGTGTCTACATCAATGTATGGTTCTGAATGTCGGTTGTGGATGAAGAAGTATGATCGACGTATAACTGCTGTGAAAATGAGGTTTTTGAAAAGAGAATGAATGTGAGAATAAGAAGAATGTTGTCAAAAAGTGGGAGTAAGTCGAACAGATGTCGAATGAAAAGTTAATGAAACAAATATATTTGGGCAATATTGAGAGTGTGATTGCGTGGCTATCCAAGGAATAAATGGTTAGGTATGATTGATGGTTTGTTGCTTGAACGAATGATTACGAGTGTGAAGAATAGAGATGGTGTGTCAGGATATGAATGTTTAGAGGAGATTGATTGTTGGTTGAGAGTTCTATATGTTTCTGGTTGATTAATAATATTTAGTATTAAAAATGAAACAAATATAGCATACTACAGAAAATACAATATTTGCATTCTGTTATTAGACTAAAATTGTGAATTTTCTTTTGCTTCTATTCCATGAAGGAGACCGATTTGATTAATATAATTAGGCTAATTAGATGCAGTTTTTCATTCTAAACATTTTTTGTATTTACGCTTTCCTTCTAAACTCTCGCTATTATACGAAAATAACATGTAACATAAAAAAAGTAACCACCCAGTATATTTTAAGATTGAATCAAATGTTATTTTACACTTATCACCATGGTAATACCTGGAAGTCAACGAAGGTTTTAACGCCAACAAAGGCGCATAAGTAGCTGAAAGAAGTAGCAAGAGCAGTACCCAATCCGCGGTGTTCTAGTGGGAACAATTCCGCTACAAGCAGCCAAGAAATCGGGCTGATGCCTAAGGAAAACGCTACTGTAAACGCGAGGACACAAAGAAGTGGCACCCTGCAAGAAATAAATAATAATAATTATTAAATTATTTACACTAAACTAGAATAAACTGACCAGTCCAACTGGCCGGCCAAAGAGTGCCGATGAACATCTTCGTAGTAGGCATAAGATCCAAACGCAGCCAGGGCTAGAGACATCAGGACACTGCTGGCCACCAATAACGGCAATCTATAAATATTAAAATGCACATATTGCTTATGATGACATGTCTGTTTTACACAACGCAATTTATTGGTCACGTATTGGTGAAGAAAAAATTGACACACACAACAAATTGACAAGAAAACTTGACCAATAAATTGCGTCGTGTAAAACCGGAATCAGAATTTCATTTTACCTTCCAGCAGTATCTACAAGAAGCCCGCTAAGAATAGTGCTCAACAGTTGTACAAGAGCAACAGCTACTGCAGCACCATGCGGATTCATCCCTCCAAAGGTCTGTCTAAAGACGCTGACCACATAAAAATTAAACGCATTTGCTCCAGAGAACCTCTGAAAGAACATCAGCCCACATGTTACCAACACAGGTTCTCTCAATTCCCCTAACAGTCTATTGCAATCTGCTCCATGACTTCTCTCTTTGCTTAATCTCACGCCCGCTTTAATAGTCGCTAATTCTAAAAGAACATCAGCTTGATTCCCGCCTCTGAGCCATCGGAGAGCGTGTTCAGCTTCTTGATCGCGGCCTCGAAGTACGAGGAAGCTCGGGGTTTCGGGAACAAGAGCCACGGCGACGCATAATGCAACTGGAGCAGCTGCTACTAGAGCTGCTAGTTGACGCCAATTGAGCCAAGCGCCTGCAGCGAAAGAGACGAGCACTCCAATGTGGCCGGAGATTTTTAGCAGAGCACTGAGTCCTCCGCGGATAGCTGGCACGGAGATTTCACTCACGTATACCTAGACGAATCCAAATTTAATAAAATATAATTACGAGTATACAAGAAGCGTGTTGTTTTACCTGGGTCACCATTTGTACAATTGCTACGCAGAAGCCTGCAAAACAACCAGAAATAAGTTTATAGTTTTAAGGCCATCTTAATATTGAGGTTTTGTTCATATCTAGAACATTTTCTGTCAGCAAATATATTCAGTTGAGCCGTCACCTGTGGTCGGCAAGTAGAACTATATTGATCAGCAAATGATGTCATATTCGGCAGCTCGAAAGTTATTTCTATAGCTAATTAAATATATTTACAGCAATATAACTAACAAAGATGCAAATCGTAAGTTAGATTTAATAAAATTTTGACAAGCTGTAAAATTTATTTGTTATTTGGTGTTCATCCTTTATTTTAAGAACCCTAGCTTTTCGGGTCCCAGTGTTGCTGCGCTAGCTACGAGGTTTCTCATACGTCTAACTCATTAATATCACATAAAAACACAAATACTTTAATAAAATCGCACTTCAATGAAATAGAATATAGCTCATTTTAATTTGTCAGTTGCCCATGATTTTAATATGAAAATGCATATATAATTTTGTTGCTGGTCAATTTTATAATTTTGTTGACCAAGTAATAATTTAATTTTGAATACGCATAAATATTAAGCTGACCTAAATGTATTTCCTTGCTGATGCAATTTAGTTTGTTTGCTAACCTCGTACTGAGCCTGATATTTTTTCTCTGGCAACAAAAACATTGTATGATGTCCAAATGATTTAATAGCTTTTTTTTGCTAGGCCCAATATTTAAATGGCGAAACATTTAATTACTTCTCTAATTTCAATAGGAATAAGACTTGTGAAGTTGCTTTTATTTTGTGTTCCCGAAATATTAATTAAAAGTTTGCTTCCTAAAATGAACACAACTTTTGATTAAAGTTTCGTAATGTCAGACAAGTTTGTTCCCCAAGAAAAATTAATAAAATTAACTTTGCGAAGTAATAAATTAACAAACCCAACAGCTACAATTTTATTGTAATTTTACTTCTCGTAAAACGTAAAAAAATAATTATTAACAAGTATTATTTCGGCACGCACCGCACGTGTACCTTATCCAACAAAAATTTACATAATTCATACAGGAATGTATTCCGGACACGATCCCGTCTCGTGCACCCTCACACGTTCCGCTAAACTTCATTTATCAATGATGTTCACCTTAAAAATCTCCCCAAATCATGTTGTTTCATACATTTATCGATGTATAGTTTAAATGCAGATCATTTGAAGACGACTGACTCAAAAATTGGTAGGATGGACATCCAAAAAAATTATTTTTTCTTCAAACGTCATAAAAGTACGTTATTATGTATTTGTATTCAACAAGCAGAAGTTCAATTTTGTCGCCGCTGGCGTAAAAGTGTCTCCTTGGTAATACTTCTACTCCGGCGGCGGACAAAGTAAAATATCATGAAAAATAGTGAGATTGTAATTCAGTAATTTGACAGTTAAAAATGAAACAAATAAACAAAATAACTAAACAGCATATTCTACGGCAACTGGAAATGCTGAATAAGACAGAAGTTTTGGGCATTTTAAAATTATTTATAATTCTATTTTCTATTTTCAAAAGTTGAAAACTGTCTATGAAACATATATATTAAAAAATATAAAGACAATAAAAATTGTCAATTGTTTCATAAAATACAGCCGGTCTCAATGAATTAATAACTTAGTTATTATTCTGAGGCTGTATTTTATGATACAATTGACAATTTTTATTGTTTTTATATTTTCTATGTTTGAAGAAAATATATCATGTGTTATTCGGAGAAATTGTCTGACTCGCTTCGCTTGTCGTTCAAACTTACATGCTCAGCACACAAAATATCACAATTACTCCTAATAACACAATATGCTATTGTAAAAAATCCAGCAAGAAAATATATATTTTCCAATTCATCTCTGTTTCTTTCGCGCATTTTATACCTGCAAAATTGAATGGTCCTTGTTCGGTAAATATTTGCTGTGATATCGGTAGCAGTGTCCTTTAACTTATCTCCGTTTAAACTGTATACAACTAAATAAATTTACTTACCCCCCACAAAAGAAGTGACACAAATCACCTCCACCGAAATAGCAAACACCGTCGCCATCCAAGACGCAGAGAGCGGCGCACTGACAATCAACAACAGTCTTCTCCTTCCGCACCTCATAGCAGCTCCTCCTGTGATGCCGCCGAAGAGGGCGCCCAAGAGACTGAGGCTAGCCACCCAGGAGGCCTGCTGGCCGTTGACGGTGAAGTCGGCAGAGTCCCGTTGCTGAAGAGACGCGATAGCTGGAGAGCTGTAGCCCTTGCCCATTCCGGCGGCGAAGGGGCCGATGGACATGGCTAGGGCCGCGAGGACCTGGCTGAGATAGCGGGGCTGGTTGAGGTGGACAGTGGTCGTGGGGGAGGCGGAAGACATGCCGTGGTGCGGGCCCGATACCACCTGACACAAACACCGAAAAATAGTATCGTTTGATTATTAAACAATATTAAAAACTCTTGGATTTCAGCCACTGGTTTATTAAAAATAAATAAAATAAAATATATAATTATATCATCACGCCTTTTACCCATTATAAATATGGCACTCTGCTTACGCAAAAAAAAATAAAAAAACATCTATTAGTTTTGACGTCTTGTATATCTTATGCAGGAAGTATATTTTTTTATCAATAACTGAGAACATTTTAGAACAATAAATATATAAATAATTAACAAAGCCAACCTCGGTTATGTCATTAATCTTGCACACTAGAGGTTGTGGGTTCGAATCCAACTGAAGAGTATGGTCGTTTGTGATATTCACATAAATTCATAATCATCCACTCATTCATGAGGAGGCATTTATAACCAAAGCAGTTAGTCCGCTTTCCATATTCATACATAAAAAAAAATATTAAAAAACAAACACAGATGAATCTCCTCGTCAACAATTAAATTAATAAATACAGTAATAAATAAGTAAAACATAGTCAAATATAATTTTTAAAAAATTCGTTATTTTTCCACCCCTGGAGTCCATTTTTTTCCTTTGAGTTTAATAATTATTTATATATTTATTGTTCTAAAATGTTTTGTAGCTAATATTCTTATGAAGAATTTTTTTTTAAATAAACCAATAGTCCAAGAGTTTTTTTCTTTTGTCAATATAGAACAACTTCAGTTAGAGGGAAAATATTTCACAAAATAGAACACTTTCAAATGATTTATTGAATACACGAAGAATTTATCAAGAGAAAATAACTGGATGAGAACACTAATTAGAGAAGCAATTTAAATTAAAAAATCTTCAAATAATTTTAATTTAAATACAGGCTTTGAGCTTAATATATCATGGTTAACTGTTTTTCATTCTTAATTTTCTGTTTGCACAGGGAGATGAATTTTTTTTATGTTACATGGAACTACATTGGTTTTTTTCGTACAGTAGCGAGAGTTTTTTCCTCATGGATTTTAAACGAAAAGTGTAAATATAAAAAAGATGTTTAGACCATTTATCGCATTATATTTTTTATGCTATATTTTTTTATTTTTAATATCAAATAATAATAATCCATCAACAAGGGGGGAACAAACTGTCGTTACAATACGAAAATAGCATTGTATTCTCTATGTAACAAAAAAAAATTCACCACTCGATATTAATTTGTACAACCTTTGATCTATGTTGCCCCGATTTTTAAAACATTCTTTGACTTTATTTATTTATTATTATGTATTTTACCAGTTTCAGGATATTAAACCTATGTTTACATGTATAAAACCACAAAAGTAGGCTGGTAAGTAGGTAATAACTCTATGGTGTACGGTAATATTACCATACTGACCTGTAAAATTGTAAAGAAAATGAAAATATAACATTGATAATATAACGCTATTTATTAATGCAGATGAAATTAGGCTGTTCATAGCTTCACTTGCTGCGTTTCAAATATTTTCAGGCACTTCCATCATCGCCAAAATCCATATTTTATCTAACACGTTTGACGTTTAAGTAAAAAAAAATATTTATAAATATGATACAAAACAACAGACTTACTTGATCACCTTCTAAAAATTATGACAGATGTTATTCATAAAAGAATTTCAAAAAATAACATTAATTAACGCCTTTATATTCTGAAACCGATAAACTATTGAACAAACCACGGATGTTATGAGTCATAACAGATCTTAGATGTCTTAAAAATCCTCGCTCTACCAGCTCGGATTTCAAACAGACATCTGCGGCTGTTATGATACTCATAACATCACTAGGTATGTTAATAGATATAAAACAACTGTAATCATGATGTTAAATAAATACAATCAAACTTCCTTGACCGTCTTCTAAAATTGTGAGAGACATCATTCATAAAAGAATTAAAAAAAAAAAAATTATTAATGACGTTAACGTGTTCATATTCTGAAACCGGTAAACTATTGAACAAACCACGGATGTTATGAGTCATAACAGGCCTTAGATGTCTTAAAACCCTCGCTCTACGAGCTCGGATTTCAAACTGCCATCTGCGGCTGTTATGATATTCATAACATCGCTAGGTATGTTAAAAGCTATTACTTGATGAAGACAGCACTATATTGGCGTAACGTCGTTTTACAAAACATTGAGTTCTAAAAGATTATTTCAATATTTATAATAACTTTCTATATTATTTAACGTTTTGCAGAAACATTATTTGTCAAATACAAACAATAATATATCGGGAAGTTTTTTTATCAGTATGCATAGCGTATCAATCATTATAATAGTTACAGTTAAAGTGATTGATTGAAATGTATTAAAGCCATATTTTTTTATAAGTAAACATAGGGATAATTTTCATAGATTATTAATAATAATCAATTATGATGAAAGAAACATTCCATGTTTAAACAAATATTTACTTTAAATTGGTAGGAATCACTATTTTTAATTACTGCAAATTATTCCTATGTTTATAAGTTGAAAACTCTTTTAGAACTCATAAGAATAAATGAAAAGATTTTACAGAACTTAGCTTTATGTTTACATATAAAAAAACGCTTTAATATATTGCAATATATTAACTGTAACTACGGTAATGACACATACTTCTGTATACTGATAAAAAATAAAATAAACTCCCGGTATTTTATGAAGCTCGAAACAGTGTATCGGATTCAAATGTATTAGGTACTTAAAGGAGATATGTAAACAAACTGGGTGATATCTATCTATTTAAAACCTTCACAACTACTTTAAAAAATAATTTAGAGTATTATTAATTAAATAGTGTTATTTGTACAGAAACAACAAACTATGGACGCGTCCATACACCAGCACCAACTTTCACTCCAACAGCAACTAGCAGACCTAGTGCTCACCGTATGTCGATACTGCTCCCTCGTCATCCCTGCAGACGAGCTCCACGTGCTCGTTGCCCCTCACATGCCTCACTGTCGCTCCAGCTGTCCTGCCAGTCTTGCTCGTCCTGCCCTCAGCACTGCATTGCGCTGCCACTGGGTCACTTGGCTGCGAGCTCCTGCTGACTAGTGGGATATTGACCGCCTGTGCACGCCCCCCTACTGTGAAGGACGCGAACTCGACGCGAGTTTCGTGCCATCCACGCGATTCCCAAAGAATTACTTTCATTTTAGCTCGATGCTTGCTTGTTATTGTATTTTCAAGAATGTATAAAGATTTATACTAAAAATAGAACATTTCTATAGTACTCAACCTCTGACCCACTACATGAAAAGGATTTTCATAGTGCGAAACTTCTCACGAGGATTAGGTTTTGCTTGTTTTGTTGTTGTTGTTTCCCGGAGGAAAGTTGGTGAATGAATTTATAAATAGAGCTGCAGCATTGCAACTACAAACTATTTACCCAACTTTGCTCTGCATCAAAATGATTTGTTTGCTTCATCCTAAACTTGATGATTAACATTTTACTATTAATTATATACATAATTGTTTTACAAAATTATATAAATCACACGAATTTATAGTGATTTAATTATTAGTTTTGCTGTTAACAGTTTGCTGAAATACTATTTATATATTGCGAGTTGCCCTGCGTTAAATTTAATCAATAAAATCTTTTCTAATTACTGTAATTCTTCAACGAGATTTTAATAGTTTTTCCTGGCAAATAAAAAGTTAATTACAGCTGTTAAAACAACATGTTTCTAATTGAACATTAAGATTGATACTTTAAATTGCAAATATATTTAATATAGAATAATTTAGTTTTTCCGAAATCGATATTAAAGTACACGATATTGCTACGCGAAGCTAGCTAAAATAGTAGCTTAACTTTTTACTTTACAGACTCTTAAATCAAACTTGAATTACAAACCTAAAATAACAAACAAATTTTTCTATAATACTATTGGTGATTTTATTTATTATTTACCTTTGATAATAATCTATCGGAATTAATGCAGATCACATGTAGAATACGTCTAGAATATGTAATAAATATATTGAAAATTATAACAAAATTTGACACTTTAACAGTACTTTTGTTAACACTGCCATCCCCGTCTCAACAGCTAGCTGACGATTTAATGCTATTTGTTTTTAATTAATAATTTAAGATTTCAGAAAAATATAATGTATACCTTGGCACTAAAGTATTTTTTATTACGAATATAGAATTTATTTTCCGAGGCGAAAGCTGAGGAGAATAAACCATATGAGTTTATTATACTTTAGTGCCTAATATACAAATAACTATTTGTTTCCTTAAATAATAATAGTCAGTATTATATAGTATATATAAGTTGTGACATGTGTTATACCTATTATTTTGCATCCTTTCTATTTATACTAATGCCTAGCAGAGTGCTAGGCAAAAACATGAATTAATTCAAATGTAAATATATCCACTAAATTTGCATATGATTCTAAGTAAAAACAATGATTAATATAGAACTAACAAAAACGAATTTAATCTTCTAGTTATCCATGTTTAACTTCATGTTAAAATGCAAATAAATGCTTATTTACAAATCAAATACCATGTCTCGCGGTGGAGAAAATAATTTACTTTCCATTTCACTCCGTCAATATTGATTTCCCGCATTTTGGCTCGTCGCCGGGGTTGGTTTCCGGCTCGGTTGAACCGGAACAACCGGAAACAGGCGAATTTGCTGTTCGATCCACCAACACAAACATCCAACTGCTAGTGCTAGGGTACGCATTAGCGATGCATCTTCCTAATTGACGTTTGTGTTATTGATTTCTGTTGCCTCGGGACCTCAGTCAAGGTTTACTAGCGTTTTACAGCCTGACCTATCAACATACCTACCCTGATGGCATCTTGATGACCGATGGTGATTGAAACCCGAAGATGATGCCTGAAAGGGTTCAGTTATGATAGGATGGAGTTTATGATGTATCACTGCTATTCCGTTTCATGTTACAGGATATTTCTACTATCGATCGATTCCATATTATGTGAAAACCAAAATAAAACTACCTATTATTTTATTTGTAAACGCTTAAATTGACTGTAATCATAAGTAATGAATATAATTTTGTACTTAATGGTAGCTGAGGAAATAAATTATTGCTGTTTAATAACTTAAGTGTTGTTACAAAACACAAAATATTATTTTTATGTTGTAAAAGAACTGCTACTTTGAGTTTAATAAAAGAAACTAAATAATAATAGAGGAAGAGGAATGCAATAACGCAATAAAAGAACAAGTAGTATTATTTTAAAATAATGAAAACTGTCATTGTTGGAACGTAATAATAAGTGTATTTGCATTTAATTGCTTTATGTAAAATTACAGCAATCAGTCTTTCTGTATTTAATTTGCATTTATACTCCATTTGAGAAGGAGAGAGAATAATAAATCAAAATTTGCAAGAATAGTATTGGATTTTTGTCAGCTCTGTGGCAAATAAACCCACCAGAAAAATAACATACAATTTTATTAGGATACTCATAGAATTCTGCTCGCTTTGTACCTGGAACGAAAATTACTTCTCCAACAAAAGAAACACCGCTATAAACATTTTGATAATCCCTTTTCGACAGAAACATAGATGTAGATATTATTGTATTATATTAAAGATTTTTACGCTAATTTAAAATTAGTGGTGTTTTACGCTACTTTATCTTTCACTTGAGCGTACACTAATTCAGTAGAATTGAGTTCGCAGTGATAGAGCGATATAGTCTGAATGATGTAACTTGACAAGTTGAAGTAATGTAGAATTTCTCTGCGATAAGGGAAAAGTTATAAAAATCATAGTCGCACCAAAAAATATTCATTTTAAATGTACAAACGTTATAGAACAGAAAAATGTATTTATTATGTACAAAAAAAAATGATTACAACAATGTGAGGAACAAAATGCAGATAAAGAAAAATACTAACATGTTATAATTGTATATTATTATATGAAGGAATAGGATAGACATTATTCACAGGCGAGTGAATAATGACCATAATCCCAAATATAATACTAATCTTTTTCCACTTTTGTAAATTCTGAAATCACTTTTGAAAATGATCGAAATTCGTTGAAAACGTCAACATAAAAATACACAATGATCTGACTACATGTCAACTGTCAGACGATCATTGCTTGGTGATCCACATCACGTCTTTAAAATAACCGTGAATTATGGATTTCTGGCTCTGTGATTGGTCGAGAAAAATGAATTATGAATCATAATTCATTGTCGTGAATTATGGGTACTATAATTTGAAATAATGTAGTAGATGCAGGAGTAAAAAATTTTTTTAAAGCCAGAATTATTTGAAAGCAAATTTTTGTATGCCTATGTGCAAGCAGAAATGCAAAACTGTATATTTATTAAAGACGTTGATTCAGTAGGATTATGTTTTGTGTTGAGCAATAAAAAGTTTTTAAGCTGTGCGGCATCTAAAGAAAAGCACATTTTTTTGACAAAACGCATCATAGGAATAGTGGATCAGCTGCATTCCTTTTGCTCGTCAAGTTATATCGTTCGGACAATAAACGAAGTATCGTAATACCACGATTCGCTGCTATATTGTCAATAACATAATGAATATATTTGTGTTTAAGTAATATAGCAGTAGATCTTTATCGAATTCAGTTTTTTTGACTATGAGCATACAATTATTGGCGTGCCACTGACATGTCTCTGACAGACTGATTTATTGTTCTCTCACCTTCTCAAATGGAATACAGTAAATGGAAATGCAAAATACATGAATTAAGCTATTTGTTTAGGAGTAAGTATCATCGATCGATAGAAGAAAACGATAGTATTGAAAGAGAATAGCAGGTAGGTAATAATATATTTACAGACCAGAGATCATCAAAGGGTTACGTATTTTCAACATTTTCATTTCACACTCTTTATCCTTACAACGCTCATGTAACATATTTATACAACAGCGTATAATGTCTGTTAAAGTTACGACTGAACATCGACTACGCTATATGCGCGGGCGGCGGCGACGAGCGCCCCGCGCGGCTAAATGCGGGGCCCCGGAGCCCCCGGCAACCGGAACAACCAAACAAGGCCGGGGCTCCGCGGACCCGCTAACAAAACCACCATCGGAACGAGACGACAAAGAGAATCTCTCACGTCCACTCTAGCCCTCAACGCTGATGATGCCTAGAGTACAAATAAGCCTCCACTTTAATGAGAAAATGCGCTTGCTTCTTGTTGATATTCAGTTGGAAATTTTGGGCGATGTACGGTCAATAATATACGTTAAAGTCTGAATAGTAGTACTAGGAAGAAGTAGCAAAAGTATTTTGACACTAAAATGAGTATAGTTTACGCCGAGTTTATTTGTTTGACTTCTATAATCCCTGCAATTTCGACTACAATAGCGAAAACCGGTTATGAAGAACTTATAGCGATAGAAAATAGGTTTCATTTACAAGCTCTTTCGGTTCATATTCACTTTCACGACGATAATATAAGAAATTGGCCTCAAAAATTTACAATTCGTAACGATTTTTAAGGTATATTTACAAGAGCTGTACTTGATAATATTGCAATATCAATAACACAATACATAAGAAGACCCTTGTTCATAGATTTTTTTTAACGAAATTTGTAATGCTATTACCAGAGTACTTAGTCCTAATGAAATAGATTACAGTATTTCTTAGGTCTAGCTGAGATAAATACATCAATTTTAACCAGGCCATAATAAAAAGAGGAAGAAAAGATACTGGCTCAAGTAAAATGGACGATTTTACAAATGACAGTGTTACTAGAGCCATTTACGACGGATATTAAAAAAATATCATTCATACAATAGAATCACTCTGGTAAATACTAAACAATGAAATTGAATTCCCAAACAGTGAGACTTCATTACTAAGATGTTTAAAGACGATGGAGTTCTCTTACAAGAAAGTTAGATAATAGGAAGAGCATTATAGAAGACCCGCGAATAGTAAAAATGAGAACAGAACATTTATCAAAAGTTGTGGAGTATGCTTTTAAGAAAAAAATTCTGTATTATACTTAATATTAAATATATGAAAAATAATTTTATCACAACATAGAAAATTATCAGCAAATAGTGGAGTACTGCCCACGAGTAACAGCATCCAGTGAAACAATTTTTACTAAGAAAATTTCCACATTGAGTACTTCTCAGGTTAATTCTCTGTATAATCATTGTGTAAGCGATTGTAAATCGAAAGAACTTGTAAGTAAAACCTATTTTCTATCGCTATAAGTTCACCGTAAGAGGTTTTCGTGATTGTAGTCAAAATTGCAGGGAGTATAGAAGTAAAATAAATGAACTTCCAGGGCTTGTTCAAACTGTAGTATGATCAAGTGTGTGTAACGATGGCTAGTGCAGGCGAAAGAGAATTCCCTCAGCGATCAGTTAACAAATTTGAGCATTTGAAAAACAAACCAATGAGTGAAAACGATCTATCTATAGTTTCTTCTATACACCTTAATAAATCATTATTACATTTTATTGTGCTTAGTTCAATACTTGCCATAATATACGTACTTTTTAACATTGATATTTAATTAATAAATATATTCGAATTTATTATTATTATTAATCAATTATTGTTTATTATATTTAGTATAGCTCGCTTTAACAAGATTTAAAAGTGAATCATTTGTGCCGGTGGCCCCCAAAAGATCAGGAACTTGAAAAATAAACAACATTTCATAGAGACTATATACGGACAGCATGTTAAACATCAGAGGGGAATTGATGATACAATATACGTCTTGAAGAGCTACGAGTACGAATGAAGTAAGTAACAGTAAGTAAGTAGAGGTGGAGGGAGAGCAGCGAGCAGCGTTGACTCGTCACAGGTGGGATGGGGGTTGGTCGCGTCAGTCAGCACGGCCGCCGCTGGCAGTGCTTGTGGGGCGGGCCGCTCTGACCCTGGCGCCCCAGCGTTCGTTTCTGCGATGATCGTAGCGGATGATAATGGCACATATATGGCAGTATTGCGCGCCTACTTACTTACGTCTCACCAGACACGTTTCAGTGCCGGCCTACAACTACCCACGTATTTTTTACTCCTTTTCTCTATTCTGTTCTATGTTCCACAGCACACTCGCATGATATGGTTATGTTATGAATGTACATTTGATATATATTTATACAAGGCATTTGAAATTCTCCCAACTGACTCTTGGTTCTTGTTCTGATCGCAACAAACTCCAACAGAACTTTATACATAGTACAAAAAAGACGTGTTACGTACTTGATGTGGGTGTGTGTGAGTGTCGGTGTTTCCGTGTAGACGTTGTTGTGTGTGTGTGTGTGTGTGTTGCGTGCGAAGAGACAAAGAATTCATCAGGGTTAACCACTGAACAGCGCCTCCCTCGCGGACGAAGAGACGTTATTGTCGCGTTCCAGAGAGCCGCCGTCAAGCCATCGCGCACTTTGCATCACGAGGACGAATCGTCTTCGTACAACGATGAGGATAGGCCAGGTTCGCGGCACTCTTCTATCAGCGTGATGCTTTGCTCGTTCTGTAATCAAAACACCCCTCTATATACTTACAACCTAAATTAAGGTACTTTAATTCAGTCAATTTTTTTATTAATATTTCAACCTCAACCGCTTTCGATCCCATCTGGATCATCATCAGGATGATTCTGAATGAAGGCTGCGAGTTAAACAAGACATGGTTTCCCCTATTTTATATAACTTAATTTGTAATTACACAGTTACCGTTTCTATAAAATAAAATAAATAAATAAATATATCATCACGCCTTTTACCCATTCTGGGTGTGGCACTCTGCTTACGCAGATCTCGGTAAGTGATATATTTTAGCGTATGAAATGCGGTTACCAGCCGTCAAGTCATAGCCCCCAAAGTTGTTAGTGGAAGGGAAATCTTAATTGTTATTCATTAGGCCGCAATGATTTAAAAAAAAAGTTATAACGTCACTATTGTGTGTTGTGGATTTGAGTTATTTGGTTTCGAATTCAAAACAGAACAAAAATCTTTAAAATTAGGTGCCAACCATTTGATACTTGACAATCTAACAACTCAATAATAAGATAATTACTAAGAATTTGGAAAGAGATTTGTGAGGGAGAAGCTTGAGAAAAACATAATACTCTGACGGCAGATTAAAACTAAAATATTTTAATAATTAATAATATTTTTTAAACTTCTATTATATATAGCATGAGGTTTTTGAGTCTTTGACTTATTTGCCATTTATTTACATTGACTTTTGTGAAGGACCAACTTAATCCAAAAGTCTTTTTATTTAATTTAAATTGCACTTAAGTAAAAATTCAAAAAACTAAACATAAAAAAGTATTGGTTAATAATTTAAATAAAATAAAATAATGTACCCTCATGGATTCTACAAATATCATACTTAGTTTAAACAAAATAAAAATGAATTTTTTATGCATACTTCTTTTAAAAAATCATGTTGCAATTTTTATAATGTTTGTATGACCTAGGTGGGGTTCAAAACCGGTCAAGGTTAAAATATTAATAAAAATATTGAGTGAATTTAGGTAGTTTTCGTGTTCCACAAACTTGCCAATCAAGAAGTAATTCACCAAACAAATTAAACTAAAATCTACAAAATATTTACTTCTCGTTTGAGCCTCTCCATAAGCCTGCGTTTGTCCTTCCGCAGCTGATCAACCTCTGCAGACTGACGCTCCGTCCGAATACCAGACATTTCCAGCAACGCCAAATGAGCGTCCTTTTCACTTATTGCTGCTTCTAACGCTTCCTGTCTGCACCAATACTACCATTAAACACAGAAACAATAATCTCTAAATACATCTTACTTCATGTCCGAAACTTCTTGCAAGTGCTGCTTTCTCTCGGACATCAGTCGCTGCAACGTGCCTTCGAGTTTCCCTAGCCTGGACACGAGGGGCCTACAAGAATGACAACGCATCGCTTGTGCTGATTGGAGAGAGAGTAAACGTTGTTCTAGCTTGGACACCTGCAAGCAGAATAAGTTGCTCATTTAATTGAAATTTATGGCTCCTTTATACTGGGTTTAATTTCCAAATTACCTCCTGGCTCATACTGAATTTAATAAATTTTAAATCTGCCAATCAAGATTAGGATTCAGATTTTTGACGTATGTATTAAACAAACAAAAAATAACTTAAACTTGTCATTTGTGATGTTCTTCAATCAAAGACATTAAATTAATATCCATATTTAACACTCTCCACATCCATGTTACCAAATTACTTTATGATAATCTTGACACATTTTACAGTAAATTTTACTTACATCCTGTAAGGGAGGTATAGGAATCATGCTAAAAATTCGGTAGTGAGTTTCCAGTGGATGAGCACGTTTTAAGGTCCCTAGTTTATAATAGATTCGTGATGATGTCTGTCTGTCGGACTGTGTTTCTCACAAACTACTAAACAAAATTTTTTGATATTTTGTACATATTAATTGTGTCCCTTTTGGAAGAGCTTAGTTTTTGGTGATAATCCAATAACCGGAAATAGTAGTTTACTTGAAGCCATATCAAGTTATTTGAAATATTAATGACAATTTTTGCTATTAGATTAACATTTCAAATATTATTATCCACAATTATTGTTTGAAACATTTTTCTCTTACTGTCTCCGTTTACGAATTACAAAACTTTGAATTAAAATTATATTTTGACATTTTCATTTAAATCCGTTAAACTGTGCTTGTTGAAAAGAACAAAACAACTTTTTTTTACTTGTGTCATAATTGAGAACTAATTTTTTTTTGAAGGGATGAGCATTTCGTGATAGTGGTGGTTCGTGTTCCTGCATTGTTCGATAAGAAAGCGGGTGGTATTGTGGTGCCCACAACAGATTTTTTGTTTCCCAGTCAAGTTGATTAGTTGGATTTGGAAATTTAGATTAGAATACCTATTTTAAATGTAAATTATAAATCTTTAAATTTGTAAATCCAGCATGAACCAAATAAAAGAATTTCTATGTATTTTATATTTTTTAAATTCAGTTTAAACTAGTCATAAATTAGTAATAGCGTACTTTTTCCATAATTTGTTTCCTCTTGGTCTCTTCTTGGTGCAGCACTTCTTCGCGTTCGGTGGCAATGGACACGCTCTCACGTAAGGCTTCTTCGAGCTCGTGGATACGCTTGTCTTTGACCTCCACGAGGTCCATGATCTCCTCCACGTCGTCCAGCGACAGTGCTGTATTGTCATTGCCGTTGCCGTCAGACCGAGAGGCTGTGGGAGGCTCGGTGCTAGGTTCGAGCTTGGTAACAATTTCCGCGACGTCGATCGTAACTTGATCGGTTGCTCTCGGTATCTAGGTGGGTAAAGTCGGCGGGACAAGGGGAACGAAAATGAAAATCGAGTGAAAACGAAACACAACGATAGCAGTTTGCGATACACCAATACACAGAAGCTTTATAAGAGTGCACACTCACTAAAATTCACATGCCAACAGAACACTATGAAAATCATAACAGAAAAATGAGGCAAACTTGTGTCCACGTAACATTAGGCTCAGAGAATTAGAAGAAGCTTTTGAGGAAACCAGCTGGGCCGGCCTACCATCACGAAAGTTCGATCCATCATTAGGCAGAGCGTGCAAAATCAGATGATCGTTAGTATCTCATGATGCGTTACCGTTACACACTTCTACAGACCTCCTCTTTCTTCCTTTGCTCCTCTAGTTGTGCGGCGGCTTGCTGCTGGCTCTTCAGCTTGGCCTGCGCGTTTTTCAACGCTCTGAAAACACATCAGTACACTCATCCAATCATTACAAACCATACGGTCAACTAACTGTTGTAAGTCCATAATTGTTTTTTCTTTGGCATTCTGTTCCTCTTGGCTCATCTGTACAAGTTGCAGGAGACGTTCCATTTCTGCACCTGATCTCTGGGATTCTTCTTTGGCTTTCTGTAATTGCTGTTGCATATTGTCTAATTGTTTGTTCATTTCTGCTACCGCTGCTGCATTTCCACCCGACTGTACATAAGATTAATAATCAATACTTTACCAATTAATAAAAAAGGGTGATGTACCTTTTTCAGCGACGTTTCTAACTGATCTAATTGGTCTTTTCTTCGCTGAATTTGTTTATCTTGCTCTTGCAGCGCCTTTTCTCTTTCATTAATCTGTTTGAGTTTGTTGTCTACGTTTCTTCTTTGATCTTCTACATGTCTACTTTGTTCTTCTATCTTTTTACTGTGTTCTTCTAATTGTTTTCTAGCTGCGTTCAAATCTTCGCCAGGTCTCGCTGCTGCGCCCGACTGAAGTTTCTTGTTCGCTTCGTGAAGATCCAGCTGAATACAGAATAAACAGTATTATTAAAATGCATTTTGAAATTTGTTTTTGTATTGTTTAGACATGGAACATAAATAATAATAATGAGTTTAACAAAATATCTAACAATATATCTGTAATAAATAATACACAGTGTATGTTTATGTTTAAACATGCTTTACAACACAATAAAATTGAGACATCTTGTGCGAGACGATGAGTTGTGTAAAACAAATGAAATGTGTACATCCAAATGAAGGTTGGAGAAAGCCCAAAAAAACAGTAAAACAGTTGTAACCATGTCGGGCGTCTCTCCAACTAACCTGGTTCTTTTCGAGTTCTTGAACGAGCATTTCAAGTTGAGCTTGAAGTCTCTCTTTCTCAACAGAACTGTTTTTAACATCCCCTTGTGCTTTTTCCAGTTCTTTCCTTAACCTCTGCAGCTCTTTGTCGTCCACAGAAGGCGGGTGGATTCCTCTTTCTTTTTGGTAAGCGGCCATTTGCTGCAATTGTTGCTGCAGTTGTTGTTGCTGCGCATGTAATTGTTTTTCCATGACTTGAACTCTTTTCTGCAGATCCTGCGATGTTTTCTCCGCAATATCGGCTCTGTTCCGCTCTTGTTCAACAAGTTTACGCCATTGTTCGAGTTCTGAATCTCCTCTCGCCCCAGTTTCCTGAAATTTCTTTTCGGCTTTCTCTGCTCTTTGTTTGAAGGATTCTTTGTCTCGTTGAAGGCCGGCAATTTGTTGCTGGAGTTTCTGGATCTCTCGATCGCGATTTTCCAACATTTCCTTAGTTCCCCTCTCGACGTCTTGTGTGACCCTTCTTTGTTCGCTCTTTAACCGGTTGACCTCTGCCTTTTGACGATCTAGTTCTGTTTCTGATTGCGTCAGTTCCTGCTGGAAGTTCATTAACATGTCTTGGGATTTTTCTAATTGCATCACTAACTGATCGCGTTCTGTTGTTAACTGTTTTACGTCTGCTTCGTATTTCACTATTTGCTTTTCTATAGAGTCTCCTTGTTTGTCACGTTTGTCTATTAGTTGCACCATCTTATCTCTGTCCCTAGTCATTTGCGCTAATTCTTGTTGTAGTTTGACGATGGTGTCTTGCGCACGGTGATCTACTGAACGTCTCTGATCCATGCCACTTCGTAATTGTTGGATTTCGGCTCGTAATACATCTCGTTCTTGTTCTAACGTTTTCATTTCCATCTTATTTCTTTCTAATTTCTCGTGCATTCTTGCCAATTCTGATGACATCCTTTCAAACTCAATCTTGGTAGCATCATTCTGCTCAAGAGCTTTAGCCAAATGTAACTGAGATTTTTCTAATTCTTTGGCAAGACGACCAGCCTCCATTTCAGTTGCATCGCGAGCTTGTATTGCTTTCTCCATTTTGTCTCGTAACCTCTCTAATTCCATGCGGTCATCGCTTCTCATCTTATCTCCGGCTAGCGCTTGTTTTCTTTCCCACTCCCTAAGCTCTAACTTGAGACGCTCGTTTTCTTTCTCTAGTTTCTCTGTCTGCAGTTTGAGTTTTTCGTGTCGATCTCTGACCTTCTCGCATTCGATGTGTGCACGCTCCAAATCCATGCGCTGTTTCTCCTGGGAACCGGCGACCTTTTGAGTGTCGGCCCGCGCAATGTCAAGCTGTATGTTGACCTCGTGCAGTTTGGTTTCGAGCTGTTGATTCTGTGTCATGACTTTTTGCATTTCTTGCTGTGACATATCAAATCGTTCTCGTAGTTTCTCGCACTCTGCCTGTACTCGGCTACTCTCAGTCGACCATTTCTCTTGCTCGTATTGGTATTTACCTCTGACACTCTCGATGCGATCCAGCTCGTTGCGAAGCCGCGCCACTTCTTGCTCTGATTTCCTGGCCCTCTCTAATTCCATCTGTGACTTTTCGAGGCGGTCGCGTAATCTCTCTACTTCCACCTTCAGCCGTTCGGCTTCCTCTTTGCTTCTTTCGTGCGACTCTTGATATTTGCTATATCGGGAACCGTACCTATCTGTGTCTTCCTTCAGAGACTCGCACTCAGCTTGCGCCTTTCGTAATTCTAATTGTAACTTATCTTGTTTATCGTATACTTTTTCTAATTCTATTTGCATCCTCGCCAGTTCTTCCTGGGATTTCTCGTGGCTGGCTTGCACTTTAGCGCATTGCGTGTGAGCTCTTTCCAATTCGAACTGCATTCGTTCGTTTTCAGCTTGGATTTTCTCTTTGTCCGCTTGGACGCGTCGTAGTTCCATTTGTGCTTTGTCGTACCGTTCACGCACCATTTCAATGTCGAGGGATAATCGATCGAACTCCTCTTTGGATTTTTCTTCCAATTCTTTCGTTCGACCCAGTTGCATTGCCGCTCTGTCATACATTTCTTGAACACGTGTGAGATCCTCTTGTGCCTTACGTTGTTCTTCTCGTGCTTTTGTCGCCAGCAATAGTTGCTTTTCAACCTCCAATTGTAGTCGGTCTCGTTCGGCTTCGGATTGATCCAGTTTATTTTGCAATCTATAGTTTTCATTCTGTGACCTAAAACAAATATTATTATCACTATAGAACAATTCAATTTAATTAGTAATGTATACCGTACCTGTCATATTTTTCTAACATCTTTTCGAACTCTTTGTTGGCAAGTTCCTTGTCATCTATTGCTTTTTGTGAGGAGTAAATGGCTTTTTCTAGTTTATCTTTCAGAATCTCAATTTCCGTAATAGCGTCATCTCGCTCGATCTGCATCTTTTGATGCTGATTGTGAGCCTTTTCCCATCGTTCTTTCAACACTTCGAGTTCTGTTTCCATATCGGCGCGGTCGCGTTGAGCTTTAGACACGTGATTTTGTTGAACTTCAAGCCTTTCTTTGAACTTATCACATTCGTCCTGGAAGCTGTCTCTTTCCTTTTGAAGCCGAGCAATAAGCACCTACAAGATATAATATAGTATTAATAACAGTTATTAAAGTGTTGTGGATGTTTGTTACCTGAGATTTTTCATACTTATCCCTGAATCGCTCCGCTTCTAACTGCACTGCTTCGCGTTCTTTTTGCATTCGCGTAGCTTGGCCAAGAGCTTTATCCAATTGCGATTGAACGTTTTCGAAATCGTAGCTTACTTTTTCTTTTTCCATTTGTACCTAACAAAAAAGATATCGGCAATTGCTTGGAATGCTTGGGATTACTGCGTGATGTACGTACCCTGCGAATCTCTCCTATCGCTTTATCCAAGCGTTCTTGCAATTTGTCGACTTCGGTTTGCGCTTTGTCGAGAGCATTTTGGAGTTTATCCTGTTGCAGTTGCGCCTTACCTAATGTCGCCTGCGTTCGTTCGAGTTCCTCCCGCGATTTCTCCAGCTCAGCCAAGCACTTATCTTTATCGGCGTGCATTCTCGCCACAGAAGATTGTGCTCGGTCGTACTCTTCGCGCAAGCTTTCTTGTTCACCTTGTGCGTTTTCTAAACGAGCCTTCAAGCGATAGACCTCTCCTTGCGATTTCTCGAGTTTCTCTTGCAAGGCTGCAGCTTCGTTGCGGGCACGCTCGTTGTCTGCTTGAGTTACGCGCAATTCTGCTTGTGTTCGTCGCAACTCTGCAGCTTGTTTTTCCGCACGTTCTTGCACACGGTCTAATTCCTGTGACGTGCTAAGTGTGCTTCGACCGAACGTGGCTTGAGAGCGCTCCAAGTCGTGTTTAAGTCTTTCGTTTTCGAGTTCAAGACGAGCTAGTCTCTGTTTTGCTTGTTCCCAGTCAGCCCCACTGCGACCTACTTCACTAGCTGCCTTGTCTAATTCAGCTTTGGATTTGCCGAGTTCCGATTGGGAGCTCTCCAGTTTGGCTTCCAGGCGATCTTTCTCAGCCTGGGCACGTTCTAAACGTGCGCCAAGTTTTTCAACTTCGCTCTCAAGTTGATGGAGTTTCATTTTATATTCCGCGATTTCGCGTTCGTGGAGTTCGCGTTCTTCTTGTTTTTCTTGTTCGGCGCGATCTCGCTGCTCGCGCAGCTGCGCCATTTGCTTCTCCTTGTCTCCGATGGCCTCTTCGAGCGTGGTCAGAGCGCCCTCGGAGGAGCAGTGGTGCGCCTGCATTGCCGTGAGCCGGGCGCGAGCCATGTCCACTTGATTGTCTTTTTCTTTCAGCAAGTCTTCCAGATTTTCAATCTGTGGATCATTGCAAATACTGATTGCTTTTCCTATTGCCACAGTCATGACACAGAGCACTACGTAAGCAACCAAAATGAAAAACCAACTGAATCACTTCACGCACAAGGCACAAACATCAAGAAGAAAATAAAAATAAATACCTGTGACTGAAATAAAACCACCACTAGCGCATTTACATACAAGTAACCAAATCGATACTTGAATGAGGAACACTCTACAAAACATAACGCAATACTGTTGAAATAAATCATACATGTGTGCTGAATGCTTAACAAGGTACTACCAGTAAATAACATAATGGCATAAGAAAGAAACGCGTGATTCGATCCACGCTACAGTACAGCACGCAAACAACTACGATACGAACATTGATTTAAGTGCATGTCGTCTTACCTTGCGTTGCAGAACGTTAATCTTGCGGTCCTTGATGTCCATGTGCTCCTTCAGCTCAGTCAGTTCCCCGTTGATACGGTTGCGGTCCTGTTGAGCTTGCACGGCCTGCTGCGTCTTTTTCTCGATGAGGCGGTTCTTCTCATCGAGACGCTGACGCAACTCTTCAACCTGAGCCAGACAAAAAGAACAGAGAAACATCGCGCTGTCAAGTGTCACTCAAGGGCTCTACATGTCAGGCCACTTCACACAAGTAAAGACTCACACGGGCTACTTGGAAACTGCTTTTTACACATATGACTGTACTGCAATCAGTCAGCTTTTTTGCAATGTACTGCACGGCGCAATTAACAATGAAAAATAATATTCTTGTGACATATGTGAGCAAAGTATTTGTTGCGCACATTGTTCTATAACTTCGCGTAAAATTAATCGTTGTAATTCAATAATTAATATAACAAATAAAGACCACCGATTTTTTCGTACAAATAATAAATGCTTAAACTTTGAGCTATTGTCAGCATCATATTGTTGGGGTCTTCTGAAAAAGACGACCATCAAAAAGGCACACTATAAAAGTTGATTATCAAAAAGACA
Source organism: Poecilus cupreus (assembly GCA_963942605.1). NCBI lineage: Eukaryota > Metazoa > Arthropoda > Insecta > Coleoptera > Carabidae > Poecilus > Poecilus cupreus. The sequence goes on along the minus strand of OZ012726.1, from coordinate 4,428,038 downwards.
CATGATAAAAATAGCGCTTGTTGTAAAAGGCTAGAAACAAAATGACGCACGAAGAAAAAAGCGCTTTTCAGAGCACTTATTTTTATGAAAATTTCGACATCGATTTGTTTCAATTATGTGTGAGGGAATCCTCTGATACAGGAGATCTTTAAATAGCGACCATCAAAAAGGCGCACAAAAAAAATAGCTCGCCATATATTATAATGGATATAGTAGATATTAGTTGATTTTGTTATTGGGAGCAACTTGGATATAAGTAGGAGTATATCAAAAGTAGAATATCAAATAGGTAATAGATATTTACGTTGGAAGTTCGGTAAATGAGTTTTAACAACACGAATAAAATGTTTCCGGATAAAGCGACGAAGGAACCGAATCGAAAATTTCGAAATGAATATCGTAAAAATCATTAACGGACGTATGACGTACAACGATTCATTTAATACCTGTATTACATTTTTGGACGAAAGTTAGCGTTCTTTCTTAAAAACATTCAATAATAAATATATATTAATAAGCAATTTAGTTTTGTTGACATTTCTAACATTTTCCAAAAATGAATGCGAAAAACAATATTGTAGGTGAAATTCACTGAAATATAATAATAATGGAACGCTAACTGACGTTGAAAATGCATGTAGAGACAGCCAATCGTTGGGCCATCTTTCTTTGTTGTACTGTCCACTTAGAAAGTTGATTAGAAAATATATAGAAATTAACATTTAACGTTTTACATAAAAAATAAATAATATATTAATAGAAATGAATTTAATTAACTACGTATGTGAATTTAAAGGAACTATCAAATAATTAAACAATACAATGTTACTGACTGTACAACATATTTTTAGCTTAACAAACTCATAATAACCGTTCTGCCAAACAAGTATTAGACAAAGAAGAGTGGCTTTATAACATTTATCTGTCTCAGGCTTGTTTTTTCTCTTTCATATAGCCTGCAAGTTAGTGTTCCAGTATTACTATATTTCAATGGTCAAATCCTATTAAAATATAGGTTAATATTTAATAACGATACAGTAATGTAAAAATAAAAAAATAATAATCTCGTAAAATCGCATTTACCGGCCTAAAGTCAGTCTGGTAAACAAGTAAATGTGATACCGACTGAAATAAAATAATTGATTGTGGTGGAATTTTGCAGTACTCGTCACAAAACTGCTTCTTTATAATATTTAAACAATATACTATAATAAATATTATTCTTAATGGGGTAAATAGATCCATGGTAACGCATTGGATTGTGGATCATACGACCTTCGGTTCCACCCTCACAGCCTTGGAGGTCGGGATTTTTTACGGTTGGTAACCGCATTTCACGCGCAATAATTATATCAATATCGAGATCTGCTTTGGACGGAGTGCCACACCCAGGCATGGATAAATGGCGTGATGATATATTATTTTTATTTATCTACATTATTCCCAATTAAAAGGTATTACGGTTTGTGAGTAACAACAAAGGTGGAAAATTTTTATTTGTATTATGTAACACAAAGCGGTTTTTTTATCGTGTACTATTGTGATGGTCTCTCTTAATTTAAATAAGCTTAATTTAACAAATATGAAGATTCAAAATATCTGTAAAGCATCATCGAGTTATAGGGGCAACTTACGTCAGCTTGGAGCATATTATAGTGCTCCTCCTTGGCACACAGCGACTCTTTAAGCACCGCTATATGCCTCTGGTAGTCCTGGTGCTGTTCCTCGAGCGTCTTCATCTTGGCGGACATGGCGAGGATCTCCTGGTCTCGGCGCTGAATCTCAACGCGGAACTCGTCCAGCTGGGGGCCGGGGGCGCAGGCGCGGGACACACACACACAACGTCAGAATCCGCTCGCGGCGCCGGCGTCGTGGCGGGACACTTACCTGCGCGCCACCGCGCGACGCATGCACATGCGCGCGCAGGTGCCGTCGAGTGGTAGCAACGTACAACAACCATTCACAACACATTTGATTTATACATACAGAAATACAGTTTCAAGTACTAGTTGACTAAATGTTTATTTTCGATAGGGCTCTGCCACCAATGGGGTCATCCGGAAAGATACAGGACGTCCCTTAACACTCTTCTTTTAAATAAGGATTCGTATGTCGCAGACACAATTACTACTACAGCTAGGTTGATAATTATTTTCTACTTCCGATAGATCAGCTTAAATACAAATATATACATTACTCATTTAACTCGACATTTCATTCGTTACACTTTCACACAAGGCAGTGTTAATCTTATTGTTAATGAACTTATTCTTCATACCTTTTTGTAAACCAAATTATGAAATTACATTTATAAATTCGAACGCGTTTTGAAGATATCTCTGATACAGAAACAGAACAAACTAACTTTTTTGCTCTATTGTTGAGAATACTAAGAGAAGTGCTCTAAAACAATTCTCTTAGAATACCTAGAAACAGAGTTCATGGTACCAGCCAATTGGTTTAAATTCATTAGGGTCTAATAAAGATTAATCAATATTTCGAAATATCATAGTTAAAATTCTATAAAACTTTTGGATCAGTTCTGTGAAAATTTTATTTAAATTATACGTAATTCATTATCAGGAAAACATTTCAATTTTGATTAAAATGGGTCCTTTACTATTTTTATGAAACTAAATTGAAGACTATCATCTGCAGTTTTAAAAAGTCTCCATTGTTAAGCCGCAATGTTTTTAAAATGTTGTGACGTCAAAGTTGTAGTGTGTTGTGGATTTCAAACAGTAGAGATTGTAAATAATTGTAGTCAAATAATGCCCGGTATTATAATAGATATTTACGGTATTAGTGGGATAAGAGCATTATTATGATATGCATGTGAAATTGGCACGAGGCGATAGCAAAGTTGTGTAATCACACAAGTATAATGCATTACCACACGTGTATTGTACAATGTTTTTTCTAAACCCGTTCAAAGTTAAAAAATTAAAATAAACTGACTTAATTTTTTTGACAAATAGAAAATTAATCCAAGTATTTGCAGTGAAAATGTTTTTAATCCATGACGACGACAATTTAACATTAAACAATTATGTAGTTGTGTTTTATAAATTTTTGAAGCATCTCGTAAAAATGAGTAATTTAAAAAGTATTTCGTCGAATATAGAAAAACAAGCTTAAAAAATTATTAATTATTAATTAATTTAAACAAATGTAAAGATTGTATTATCAACATCTATAATAAATAGTTAATTAATGAAAACAAGTGCGGTAATGAAGCTCTTAACTCACGCAAAATGAGTGGGATAAGTGACATTTAACTCACGGACGTAGATCAAGAAATTTAAATTTCAATTTATATAACGTTATCAAAATGACAATAAAACTTTTGATGGCAAGTCAAAAAATAATTTCAAATGATGTGCTCTTGTTAAAAACAAATAAATTTACTTTGAAAGTAAATTTAAGTGACAATTTAATTACTTTCTATTTTATTGTTTAGAAAATTATTTAAATGGAATTAAAATAACTTTTCGTTGTAAATAAGTAAAATATACATGAATACCACGTATTCCAGGAAGAAACACAAACTGTAAGATTATTTATGTCAAGTGTTTAGTTACCACTGATAAATTTTGCTAACCTATGATTAGAATAGATGTGTGATACAGGAATTGCTATCTTTAAAACTCAAATATCTAATAATTAATAATATTTTTAAACTTTTATTATATCTAGTTAAAATGTTTTTCCTTCCGGATCTCAATACGTTTTTAAGTAATTTTAAACAGTATTTCAAAAATATTGCGAGCTTGTTTAGTTTGAATTTTTGTCCGCATTTTTTAAATCGCATCTTATTCTTGCTTAAATTTTCGTAAACTTTAGCTTCCTTAATTATATTCTCACCATTCACCACAGTTCAGTAAATATTTTATTCAAATGATAAAGTATTATGTACAATAATTGTAAACGTTGTATTTAAATAAAATATTTATAGAACTTAATCCAAAAGTTTTTTTATAATTATAATCCATTAAAATTGTGTACTTTTGCAATAAAATAAAAAACGATGAAATTCGCGATGACCCCATTCAGCAGCAGGCCTTTTGTATGAAACTATCGGGAATAGGTAAAGAAATGTTAGGAAAATGCGACTGAAGAACGAGTAAATAAATTTTATGCAGAGAACAACAGGTGCTTTCTCTTATCTCTCGTCATCAGAGTACTTCTGTGCTATAAATCAAACATCTTGCAAGAAGTAGAGGGCAGTAGAAAGAGATCTACACCTAGAACGTACGTGCGTCAAGTGCGTGTATATGACAGGTGTTTATTCAAGGAAGAGGGAGGACACATGCAACAGGTCACAAGACATCAAGTGAGATCTGCTGCTGTAACTGACTCCAGTGACATGCAGAACACTGACTACCCCGTCTAACACTGAATAACGGAACACATAGACATAAGACGAATTTGGACAACACCGAAATCTAACAGTGATGAGAGAGCACGGCAAAGGCGGTGGGAAGGACGGTGGCAGGCCGGGGCGGGGGCGGTGGCGGTGCAGTGACAGAATCAAGCAAGCGGGACCACACAATTGAGCCAAATGTTATTCATAACGTTACGCTGGCCAAATGTGTGGCAGGAGTGAATAATTGTTGGCGCAATTGTCGGCGGCCGCTTCAAGGCACAGAGGGTGTCTGTCTGCTGCTGCGCTGCGTACGTCTGTCTGCATGGTATGAAGATGCGCGCAGGTGTATGTAGTGTCACAGTGTGTGGTGTGCGAACGCGTGCCTTTCTGAGACTAGTTGACTGATTCTGAGCTCCTCGCATGGGAATGAGAATGAGACTGAATGAGAATGGGGCGATACACCAACAGATGTCAATGTCAATGAGTGAGCGCCATGACAACATGAAGATGATGCGTGAGTGAGAGAGGGACGCACAGGACACAGAATGAGAGTGATAGATTGAGAAAGACAGAGAGAGAGAGAGAGATAGAGAGTGAATGAGAGAGAGAGATAGGTGGTAAATTGTCTCACTCAACTTGTATCAAAGGATGATAGAGAGCAGGGAATATAACGTAATATTAACTTATAATAATATGCTAAGACTAACAGCTGACGGTCGCTCAGACGACGTGGGACACTAGAGCACTGGCGCTGGGCACATGAGCACATCGCATCGCCGCACACAGTTTGTTGGCAAACAGTGAAATGAAACCAGTGTGTTTTGCATCTCAGAGCGTTTTATTGAGGTACCTCACTCACTAACATCAGATCAGAAACCAGAACCATCGTCATCTGACTAAGTCGGATCATCATTCATCTAAGTAGTAGGTAGTTTATGTATAATAGACTAAACTCATCATTTTAAAAACGTAATTATATGTACAAGTCGTCAAGTACGTACGGAATGACAGAAACAGAACAGAACAGAGAACGCTTGTGGTGGTGGTGGTGGCAGGTATGTATCGTATCAATCAATCAATCAATCAGTAATCAGTCAAGAACGGAGAGCGAGTCGAGTGGGGAGGTCACATGATAACAGTGACCTTTCCGTCCTTCCGGATCTGCACATTGTTCAACAGAAAACTTACTTGGCGTTTAAAGCTAGTATCGTGTTTATGGGGGGGCGGGACCGGCGTGAGCGGCGGTAGCGGTAGCGGGAGCGGCAGAGGTAGCGGCACAGGCAGCGGGGCCGGCGCGACGGCGTCCAGCGAGACGGGGGCCGGCGGCGGCCCGGGGCCCAACATGGCCGGCGACACGAGCAGCCCGGCACCGGCGCTGTCCCGCACCATCGAGCGCTGCAGCTCTCGCTCGAGCAGCGACACCTCTCGCTCCAGATTCGCTATTCTAGCGTCTTTCGTCTCCATTATGGCTTTGTACGTGCTGCTGCTCGGGCTAGGCGTGTGAATGGCTTTCTCTAACTGCATCTGGAGCGCTCGCAGGGTTTCATTGGTGGCCCTTAGCTCCTGACACGGACCCAAACACACAGAAACACACGAGTGAGAGACAACGCACAACGCAAGCAAACGCAGCCGGCGCGGGCCCGAGTGCCGACACGCCAACCATGTACGGAGAGCGAGCGCTCACACTTTACCACCTTCACTCTCTCTATCTCATCATCATCATCATCAATCTAAACGCTAGAAGCAAGCGCCAAGTTATCCGAGAACAACCAGCTGTGCCCCGGGGCCCGGCTCCCGTCCCGGCTGGTGCACGTCGCACGTCGCACCTCAACCATTCTAGGATAACTTGCCAGACGTACGAACGTTTCGTTATACAGTGCAGGGTGCTCTAGAGAGACGGGATCTACTAATGACATGATGACAGTATGACCGGGATACTATGATCGGGGGCTTGGTGTGGTGGTTTAGTGGTTGTGAGACACGCACACACAGAGACACAGATAGAAATGAGTGCATGTTCAACCTGCTTCTGTGCCATCGCTTGCATCTGCTGGAACATCTGCCGTTCCTCCTCCTTGCCTGTAACAAACACACGACGTTCTAGTCAACACCACAACCGTCATCCACTATCCACGCGGGCCCGCTGTATACAACAACTCACCCATGCCCTTGTTCTGCAGCATCTCCAGCAGCTTCTTGATGCTCTCGTCGCGGGCCTGCAGCGTTTGCTTCTGCGTCTCGATGCGCAGCTCCAGCTCCTTGATGGTGTCTCGCAGGATGGCGATCTCGCGCGTCAAGTGCTCGTTCTCTTGGAAGAGCACTTCCATTTGCTGCTGCATCTCGATGCTAGGCCCGCGCATTCTCATCCGCAGCTCTTCTTCTAGTTGTCGCACCAACATGGCTTGTTTCTAAACACCAACACAACAACTACAATCAGTACAAATAGAAAATTAACTAAAGCTTAATGACAATGGAATAAAAGATATCCCCAGAGCTGCTAAAATAAGAAAAGGGGAAAAATAATCAGAGCGAAAATGAAAAGAGAAGATTCTTATCATAAGACCGTAGAATGGGATCGATAAGTTATGGCCTGCCCAAAGGCGTACATTTTTAATATACCTCCAGGTTTGTTGTCTCGAGAATTTCATTTACTGGGAAATTGCGTGTTTCTGCATTTCATTCAATGTAAATACGACTCTAGGTTAATGTAGAAATTATGTATGTATGAAAATGTTATTTATATTACGTAAACATTCACGCGCATATAATTATAAATTAGCTATTCCCTTTGATGCCTGACTTTTAATGAATTAAAAATGTTAATTCTTCTCCATCCCAAAAAAAGATATAATTTATGTCGTTGGTTATTGTTCACAGGATCTACATAAATATATTTTGTGTTAAAATGTAGACAGGCAGCCTATCAGTTTTTAAAATACCATTGGGAAAAAGTAAAATATTTTCAAATAAGCTGTCACTTCCGGTTGAGCGATTGAATTACGCGAAGGTCAAATCCTGTAACCTATTTCGTAGCGAGCTTCGACGATATAGATTTTTATATTCCTTTCTTAGTCTGGTATCTTTTGCCAAGCTGCATGAAGAAAAAAAATACTGTTTTATTCATAGAACACATCTTAAATATAAAATACATTTTCTAAGAAGTGTGCGGAGAAATACAAACGCGACCACACATAATTTTGGTTCTGTTTAAAAAGGCAAAAAGACAAACATTTCCACAAGAACTTTACTGCAACAGTAGCGTAATATCTTTAAACTTTTTATAGATGTCTAGTGTTTAAATATTCTGACACTTTATAAGACGTTATTGATTGATGGAAAGGCCAAACATAATCTGAACACCAGCTTAAATCAAGAGTATGTTCGTTTTACGAGGTAGTCGCATAAATATCTTATCTAAAATTGAAAAGTTTTAGACAAATAAAATTTCTATTTTACGAGCTCTATTTTCAGGGTTAGACTGTTTGAATTTTTCAGTAGTTACACATAAATTTGTTACCGAAAATACTTGGTATTTAAATATTATCCATTTTTGTTTTAGAGCTCATTCGTTGAGCTTTAACTTGCATGTCTATTTAAATCTTAGGTTTCTGGTTACGAATTTGATAAAAAAGAATCGATTTGAGTAAAAGGCAAACGGTAAGCATATCAGTATCAGTTCCCAGTACAAGTAATACTTTCTTAGAATGTAATCAGAGTCAGGGGAAATTTTTTTGACATTGCATAAAAACAAATCGATATTGGGTAAAACTGATCTTTTTGCTCGGAAGGAACAAAGCAATATTTATGTAGTGTAGTGGTTTGATTACACACACATGGAGCGTGGAGCATGGCCATGCATGGGGGTGGCTAACGAGTCGCTTGCGTGCTTCACGTGCCGCGTGATGCGTGCGCGTGCGTGACGGCGTTTCGCGCACGTCGCGAGGGCCACCGTCGGTCGACGACCCTCGCGATCGATCAGAGCGTGGTTGGCGGGGGCGCAGGGTGTCCACCCTCGCTAACTTCCTCTTCAACTTGTCCCCGCACCCCGCAGAAACCCTTCCCGTACTCCCTGCGTCAGGGTGACCCAATAAACTCATTCGGGTTTCTATACTGTGAAAAGTAAATACTAGCCCAATGTGTATTCCTGACTACGAGTCACTTGTAATCGATTGTATTTGTATCACTAGATAATTATAGCTAGATGTATATCATGTTTATATTGATTGGTTGTAAAACACGTTTGCTTAACCTGTAGCATTTAAATTATACCGGTATTGATTTATAATTTGTCATTTTCGGAAATTAATTATTTGTGAGACTCCATGCAGCAACAAATAATTGACTTATGATATGTATTCCAGAGGAAAGCATGTAAATTATAGTATTTTATTCTCGAGTGTGTTTATTCTGGAAAACGGTAGTCGCAGCTGGAGTGATTTATTTTTATTTATGCTAGCGTGCGGCGCAACAAAATGCCCGCATTTTTGAGGGTTAAACCGTAATCAGTTAGCAAAACATATTTACTGAGGATTTGGTGTTCGTGAACAATTTTGAATAGCGAGGCTGTTAAGTTTTATCGATGTGCATGATGCGGGTGACACGCAACGAAAGCATCTGGCGGGGTGGGTGCGGGCGAGGGACGGCCACGAGGCCGCATGAGGCATTCCAGATGCTGTGATGCCGCGCGGCAGCGGAGCGGCTGGCCGCCAGCCAACACACTGCCAAGTTCATCTCGTCGTCCGCCAGACGTCAAATTAATTTAGCCTGACTGAGTGGCTGACGTCATGATGTGATATGTAGTAAAGTAGTGAACAGTGGCGTAGCGTACCTGGTTCTCAGAGCTGAGCAGCTTGAGTTGGTCGTTGATGAGACTGTACTTGGCGGACTCCTCTTTGCGGAGCGCACGCTCCTTTTTCAGTTCGGGCGACCAGAACGTTTTGATGCTGTGCATGGACGAGCCGAGCTTCTGGTTGGTGAGCTCGAGCTCCTTCTTGAGGTTGCCGAGTTCACGTTGCAGGTCGGTGTTCTGGTGCTGCAGCTCGCCGATGAGGGGCTCGCGGCCGCCCAGCAGGTGTGGGGATTGGCGCGCGGAGCGGCCGCCGCCGTACAGCTCGTCCTCGAGGTAGAGGCCGCGCTCCAGCGAGCGGTCGCGCACGCCGCCGCGGTCCAGGCTGCGGTCGCGCGGCTCGCGGATCGGCATGAACTCGCGCTCGTGGCCCGGGTCGCCCAGCATGGCGCCGCCGCGGTCCAGCGACTGGTAGCGCACCGTCATGGGGTTGGCGGCCATGGGCGGGCGGCTGGCGCTGCGGCTGCGGTGGTGGCCGCCCGCGCCCATGGAGCGCCCGCGCTCCTCCAGCAGCGGGCTGCCTAGCTCGTCGTCGCGCGAGTAGTACGGCGAGCCCATCTGGTGGTGGTAGCCGTAGCCCGCATGGTCCGGCGAGTTGTTGCCGGAGCGCGTCTGCCGGATGCCCTTGCGGCCCAGCGGGCTGCCGCGGCCCCCGCTGGGGTAGGCGCGCGACGGCGAGCGGTCCACGGTGGGCAGCTCCCCCACGCGCCTCACGCTGCGCGGCGACCGGTTGCCGCCCGCTCCCACGTACGCGTCTCGAGACATCTGCCTTCACGCGCTGCTACGTTCCTGCTGCTGCCTCCGCTGCCTCCGATCCCGGTCCCGGTCCCTGCGTGCGCTCGTCCGGCCGGCGACGGCATCGCCTCCCCACAGTCACTCCGCACCACTACCACGGCGTCAGCAGCGCAGCGCTCACAACGGCGTCGTCGTAGCCGCCGTCATCGTTTCGACATTGCGTCGACACTGACACTCGCCACCACCGAACCAACTGCTACCACACTGCAACTGCACTATGCACTCGATCAAGTGTCTGTGTTTGTCCTGTGCTCGGCCTAGTGTCGATGCGGGGCTACTCCATGTCGATGGCCGCGCGCCGCTCTCACGTCGTGCCAAGTGGATCCGGCCCCGGTGTACAGCGCTGATCAATGAAGGCGGGTGTAGTACTCGGCTGCGCGCGCAGCCCGTCCATCGACCTGACGTCACTGCGCGCACGCACCCCAGCCCAGATGTGTGTCAATGGGATTTCAGTTCCGTCGATTGCCGGCCGCCAGCGCGGCTCCACGAGTCCACTCACTGACGCCGACGCCGACACCGTGATTCATTACGCTTCGTCATTTATTAAGCCTGTAATTTCCGCTTGCGCACCATCGCACTCGCATTACACTCTGCACCCGCTTAATTTTTAAATCGAATCATGATCCGGGTTCATTTGTTGCATCCCTCGTCACCTGGTCATTTTCACCAAGTAATTAAATCGGACGCGCACTTTTACTTTTAATCAACACCCAAACCTGAAACAGAAAGTATTTACTTTGCGTGCAAAGGCGACTGGCATTTCGCCAAAATTCCAATTGTGATACAATCTCATTCAAAGTGAAAGCGACATTTAAATACCCCAAAATATACAAATAAGAATTAAACTTTCAGAAAGATCATTAAATTAAATCTACTTTGTCATAAATTTCAAAACTAATTAACAAATGTATCTTTTGCGCTGCAGAACATTTCATTGTTTGTCTAAAGTACCTACATTATTCAGTTACTTTTGATTAAATTTGAATAAAATGTAAAAATAAAATCATTATTTTGTGTTCGGTGAGTTCAAAGTAAGAACAGTTCTCTTTAGACGCATGCACTACTACTCCACAGATGTCGCAGCGCTACTCAAATGAACAACAACATCTGATTCTAAATTTAGCTCCTCATAAACTACAAACTGTGTTAGTAAAATAACATGTTAGTAACTTTACAAACTACTTTAAACAACATTTCAACATTACTTTGTTTTATTCTGTTTATACTAGGTATAAAACATCTTTAGTAGCTATTTATTACTAACATATTATGTTCATATTTAAATAATGATACAAAATAATTAGTTATGAATACTAATATTCACAAATTATACTAAAACTTTCGCGTTATTCGAGTAAATGCAGAAAGAATAAACATTAGTGAGTTGTGAATTAATCTACGTATAAATAATCAAAGAATCCAATTTTCTAACTTCACTATCACACAGTTTATCATCGGTAACTGTCAAAGTTTTCGCACAACTAACACAGTCCTTCATCTAGGTCACTTTTCATCGGCAGCGGAGTGACCGGAAGCTGCAGCGGGTAGCTTTTGTTCCAGGTGCGCGCAGGCACTTCTGAAGTGGTTATTTACAGGTGTATTCTTCGGATCGTTCGCTACAGGTCTCACAGTTGACATGACAACACCAATGGAATTTGCAGCGACATTGCCAAGTTCTCATGAATTGGTGTGTGTTGTATCCTCGGCCGCAACACATTAGATCGCAGCCGTCCGTCGCTGAAAACGCAGAAAACTATTACTATGATTTCTTCCTTTATGTATAAAGTTTTATTTTTCAAATAGAAATCAAACAGTTAGTATAATTGCATGACAAATGTAAATAATATAAGAATGGGTGTTCCATAAGGATCCGTGTTAGGTCCAAATGTTATTTTGACTTCTGGAAAGTTAACTATGTATGCATAATACAAGGTGATTCATAACTTACGGAAAAGATTGAAAATGTAGCTAAGTGGGCCAAAGTAATGCTTTTTTTAAATAAACTTATGACAAAAATTCAATAACCAAAGAGTTACAGCAAATTAAAGTTCTTTATTATTAACGCACACCTATTGAACACCGCTGAAAATAATTGGGAAGAATAATTATTTTCTTGTTGCCATAGAATTATATTTCTTTCAAATCTGACAATTTATTATTTTAATTTAAAATTATGCATCCAACAAATAATAATGACAAGAGCGGTGAATTGTAGAAATCTTTTTAATAAACGAAACATTTCATAAACCATAATCATGTCTACATATTCCTCGTTTCCGAACGTATTAACCATCCTGTATTTAACATACTATGGGGCCTATTCTGTAACTTACCTGTTAATTTTTAACAGCCAGTTAAAAATTTTAATCAATAAAAATGAAATTTTCAATATTTTTTCAGTAACGTCTGTTATCATTGGCTAAAATTTTTAACCGACAGTTAAAATTTTTAAAAGCCCGTTAGCAGGTAACTTAGAAAATAGGCCTCTGTGGAGCCTATTTTGTACCTTTCATGTAAATTTTTAACGGCCGGTTAAAAATGAACGGGTATGTTACGGAATAGGCTCCTTTGAAGTTTAATAAATTGACATTTAAATGAATTTCAACAGCAACTTGTTTTCTAATTGGTTTTTGTTTTTAAGTGGCTCTCAACAATGTGGACAGCAATTTTCGAACAATAAAAGATAAATTTAAATAGCATTATTATTAACAAATAACAATAATTGGATTTAAGTTCTGTAAATAAAACGTTGTTAATAAATATTTACAGAACTTAAACCCAGTTATTGTTATTTGTTATACTATGAGTTCTGCAAGCTTTTTTCAGCATTACTATTAATTTCTTTAACTAACTTTGAAGTATTCAAAATTTATATTTAAATCATAATTAATTGCCGTAGTTTGTAATGGCTGCTCATTGATTGATTCAACTTTAATTTGCTGCAACTATATTGTTATGTTATTGTGTTTTTGCCAAAAGTTTATTAAGGAAAAAACATTAGCTAAAATTTTAATTTTTTTCGTATGTTATGAATCACCTGTATAAAAGACGTCCACAATATATTGGTATATTATTGGATAATAAATTATATGTTTCGATAAAATGTATTGCCAACGTAATAAATCAAAGAAGAATTAAGAAGTTATAGGTACTATCGAAGAATACATGAATAGTTTAATCACTTTCTTTATATTTTTTGTGATATTGTATTGATCGATTAATGTTACTATATATTACATAAAATATTATTATTATTATCCCACTCAGTGGGATAGTACGAACCCAGAAACACAATTAATCAACAATCTATCTCTTCCAATCATTTGTATCCTTGATATACCACTTTCGCCTCGTCCACATTCATAGTGCAATTCATACACGTTCATCATTTGGAATCATTCGTTCACGCAACAAACCATCAATCATACCTAACCACTTATTCCTCGAACGCAAATGAAATCGTTCACCCGCATTTATTATTATTATTATTGTAAGTTCTTACCTTTGGAGGTCCTATTGCAGCTCCTTCCAACAGTCCCCAATGACCCATGGGCAAGATCTTTCTCACAATAATTCGGCGAATTCTGCAAAAACACCAAATCAGACCTCTTTGGAGTTCTACTAACAGCCCCTCTGCTTTTCCGAAGCAAGAGCTGCAGTTTGACAGGCTTTCTCGTCGGTAATGGAGTCTCTAGAGGATCTGCAGACACTGGTCGAGCACGGAAATATTTTTTCATTAAGTTATCGCCGATTTGACGAAACGGCGGAAGAGTTTTCCAGCAGGTTTTCATTGTACAGCTTCCGGAAACTCCGTGACACTTACATTCTGTTTGTAAGCTCGCTTTCACTGCCTGAAAGAAAATTGTTCCAGTTAAATATTTGTGAATGTAATTGTTTAATTTGAATCAAGTGGAATTTATGTATGAATATTTTGAATGGTGTCCAAGTATTTAAGTTTGTGGACCTGGTACAATTTTCTAAAATAGTAAGATGACAGAATCACTGAAATGTAGTAATACTGGAACACGCACTAGCGGTGTAAATGCGAGCCGAGAGAGAAAGCCACCAACGGATATCTCTAGCCTTATCGTACAGTACGTTCAAAAAGTTTGTATCGTAACATTGTAACCATATCTTTCTAAAACATCCAATACCATGGCCATTACCACACTTTTAATGTGTTTTATTTCTTTTTAAAGTTCTATTCTTCTAAAAAAAAAACACCCGTTACATTCACGAAATTATTACAAAAATTTAAGATTTGTTCCAAATTAAAATATGTTTTCTTTTTAAAATAATAACAATTAGCAAAGCGTGCTTTCAGCAAAAGTATCAAAAATCACTATCATCTTTCCCGAAGACAGCGATTGTGGCTATAGCCATGCATATATTTATGAACCACAATCAATAATCATACATTAACAAAGAAATATTGTCTCTCGCGGCATGTTCTACACATATCTGTAAATAGTTCTCGAATTTGTCATTCGACGACGTAAGATTTGTCTCTGTTTAGCCATGTTTTGTTAGCGAAGACATGAGCGCTTTCATGTCGTCCGTCCCTGACTAAATATGGAGATTACAAGCGAACTAGGAAACGATAGGATCTACATTTGTTCTTGTCTGATGGAACAAAATTATATTAAGCGGCGACTTTTTATTTCTATTCCCACACGTTTGCATTTTACAGTCATGTAGATTAAGGTAGATAGAGATCTTTCAAATTATAATTGCATAAATAAATATATCATCATGCGACTTAATTTAATTGTTTTGAATTAGTTTTCTACATGACAATAAGATGGGTGATGTTCGAAAGGGCAAAGGGGTAACAACACAATTCTCGAAAATACATTTCTCGAATATACAAATTTCAAATGCTGGAATATTGCAAATGGCGAATGTTACAAATCTTGAAAATACATTTGTCAAATCGCTTGGATATTACAAACTCTAAAATACATTTGTAGAAAGTGAAAAATAATAAATGTCGTATTGTAATCATTGCGCACTAGATGGAACTACTAGCAATTTTCTATATTACCGTAGTACGACAATAGTATATTGTACAACGAGCATGAAATGGTACAGCTGACCTGTATTAAAATACTCACAAAACAAATTCATTTCGCACGATGCTTGCAATGTACCTCATATCCTTAGCAACAACAAACATACAATGAGCAGATTTCTAAGTGGTCGTAGAAAAAATATTTTCCACATTTGTAACATTCATCATTTGTAATATTCTCAACATTCGACAATTGTATTTTCGATAAATGTACAAGCTCTGAATTTAATTTTCGACATTTGTATATTCCAGAAATGAATTTTAGATATTTGTAACATCCAAGCGAATCGAGAAAAGGATTTTCGAAGTTTGTAACATTCGACATTTGTAACTTTTTCAACATTCGACTTGTGTATTTTCGGTAAATGTATATTCTCTCATCGTAATTTTGTGTGTTCCCTTCCCGAAAGTATAGTCAGAAGAATTCTGATGTATGGTGCGGATGTTTGAGGAAGGGAAGAAGAACAAATACGTAAAATGAATATTGGGGTTAGATAAATGTACTCCAGGCTGCTGAATGTTCAATTATTGGCTTGCGTAATTTATTTATATCAAAAAATTTAATAATTAATAGTAGAAGTAAATTTTCGGAAATCAAACTTAGTAGATTATGATATGATAGTCCAAACACTGGGAAACAAGCAAACTAATTTATTTCAATAAAGGGGTGTTTCTGATGCTAAACTTATTATGTTAAAACAAAAAACACTAATTTTAATTTCATATTAGAAGACTTCACATATTCTGCATATGATAATTCCATGAAATGAGTAACTGCCAGGACCACTCTGCTTTCATAAAGATATAAGAAATAGGGAATACCATAGGGGTTAATTGCAGTACCACGGATCTATTTACCTCTTTAATTAAACCGATTGTCAATAGTTTCGTTCAGAAGTTCATTCAACTATTCTTAAATCATACGTAAACACTGCCACTGTCAAAATCTCTGTAAGAATCCGATCGAATTCCCTGACATTGACGAAACCTTGACAGCGTCTGTCAGGTGGATGATTCGCATTAAAATTCTCGTGCGTCTTTGGCCGGAGGCGCGAGCCATCATTCAACGCTGCACGCTGTCAATTAACCGCGACTGCGACGTCGAAACCCGAATCTGCGAGCGCAGGAGGAATGTGATGCGCCATTCGCAGATTAGCTGGTCGGAGAGGATCCTCCCAGCGGGTCAGTTCGACGAAATGATCTGGAGATTTGCTAGTTTTTTTGGAGAGGAATGATTAGATGGTATCGCTGATGGCTGGAAATGCATTCGTTCTGTGGTTTGTATTCATTTTAATGGAGTGTAGAAAACTTTGTAAAAAATAAATAAATAAAATAAATATATCATCACGCCGTTTACCCATTATGGGTGTGGCACTCTGCTTACGCAGATCTCGGTAAGTGATATATTTTAGCGTATGAAGTGCGGTTACCAGCCGTCAAGTCATAGCTCCCAAAGATGTTAGTGGAGGAGGAACCACAGGGGTAAATTTAAATTGGCAACTGTCACCAGTGGGATTCGAACTGAGGATCTCAAGATCCACAGTCCGACACGTTACCACGGAGATATTTACCCAATAGAATACTTTGTAAGCTAACTAATTTATTTATGCTATTACTGTGGTATTTACCTTATATGAGGTACAAAGATAAGTTTTTTGTCGAGGTATGATTTTCGAATAAGCAACACTTTTTCTAGCGATAGCCAATTTGACAATTGACAGCTGTTTTGTGATCATTTGGTTTGCTGTTTTACCATAAATGTTGGCAAATTGGGCTCAACGATACCTCTCATTTTTGGTTAAATAACGAATTTAACAAGCAAAATTGTCGCTTTTGGGGTGAAGAAAATCCACAACCCATTATTGAGATACATAAACAAGAAGTCACTGTTTGGTGTGCTTTACAGGCTGTTGGAATCATTCATCCATATTTCTTTAAAAATGATACCAGTCAGAACGTTACAGTCAATGGAGATCGCTGTAGAGCCATGATTACTGACTTTTCGTTTTCAATTGAATGGTATTAATGTGAAAGAGCGGTGGTTTCAACAAGACAGCGCTAAATATCACAGCGTGCGCCTCAATCAATTTATTGAGGGACACATACGATGACTGCATAATATCGCGCAGTGAACCTGTGAATTGGCCTCTAAAATCTTGTGATTTAACACCTTTGAAGGAAGACCAAAAGACACCAGAGATACCATCATGAACAAGACTCTGAAAAAGAGGTACGTTACATTTCAGGATGCACGAAAGATTATGAAAGAAACAATGGGCAAAATTTGTGCACGATTTAGAGATTTTTTTACACCCTGCAATTTACGGATGAAGGGTTCTTGAATATAATTATATAAACCTAGAAAATTTGATTTCCTCAAAATGGATTTTATTATGAAGTATATCTTTGACTTGATTTTGATAAATAAAAATATTTAAATATACTAGTGAGTGCGGCAAAAAATCTGCAAAAGGTATACAATAATTATCTCGTTAATGAAAAAAACTCTGTTTATTTAACAATTCTGGTATTATTCATGTTCTAATGAATTTAATGTTATTTTTTCATTTCAGCGGCTCTTCAGTAATCCCACACTGATGTAATTGATATAGAACTAGAGTAGTTACGATTTTTATATTCATTGAATGTCAATTTAGTCCGCAACATGACATGATTAAGATGTATAAGGTATGCGGTGCATTAACATATTTCAATGCATCATACAAATATTAATAATTCTCAGAAAAACCTCCATATCGAGCCCACCTTGATTGTAAGTCCTACAAAATTAATTAATTAGTGTATTGTAATTTAGAAACACATAAATTAATTAAGTTAATTAATACTTATAAATAATATAAAGCAATAAATACGACTGGATCTATTAGATTCCGATTAGTATGCAACGCACATAGGCGGGATCGGAAAAAACTTTCAAAAAAACAAAATACCATCACCGAATTACTGGAGTTAATTATGTTAATTCAATGGTTTACACAATTCGCTACAGAATTAACAGCCGACGAAAAAACAAGAAGTGATTGGCATATTTTACTAACATTTCTATTTTACATTGCAACACAAGTTAAATTGAACCATAATTTTTTTTGCAATTTTTAAGATACTACTTTATATTGTATGCTTTATTTAATAATAATGGAAGGCAATATTGTCAAATATTTTTGCTTTCGTTGTCGCTAATCTATTAACAAACTCTTGCTGTTGGTACAAAAAACTATTATTATTTCGATGTTTATTATAACTAGACCCAAAAACTTTGTACTAAATATAATAGATGTTTAAAAAATATTATTAATTATTGATATATTTGAGGCTTAAAGATAGCAATTCTGGCGTCAGAGTATTATATTTCTCTGTTTAAGTTTCTCTTTCACACATTTATTCTATTTGAAATTCTTTATAGTTCTTTTATTATTGAGCTGTCAGAGTGTCGAAGTGTCAAATGGTGGGCACCTAATTTGAAGAATTTTGTTTTGAATTTGTAACCAAATAACACAACTCACAAATCATACTTGCTTGGAAATTAGAGCTAAAATGAAATTACGTGGTTAGGTCGACAACGAAATAAAAGACATGTTGAATGGTTAGCAAAATTTATCAATAAACATTTGACTAAAATAATCTTACAGTTTATTTATATTTCTTCGTGGAATAAATGATATTTAAGTGTATTTTATTTTTAAATAATTCTAAACAATAAAATAGAACATTTAAATGACTAAAATTCTTTACAATTCCTACTGTTTGAGATCCACAACACGCGACAACTCTGCGTAACATTTAAAAAAAAATTTAAAAAGCTACATGATTAATAATTAAGATTTTTTAAAACTGCAGATAGTCTTCAATTTAGATAAAGTTTTGTAAAACAAATGATATTGAAAGACCCCATTGCATTGTAAACTTTTCTTGTAGCTCTTGAAGAAAATAAAATAAAAAATATGTGGACCGAAACGTAGAGCTTTGATTAAAATATTTCAAAACAGAATGGGCCTATAAACAAATTTGTTTTTATTTTTTTATGAAACTTTATTAGATTCTATGACGATCAGTGAAAACCCGATGCGAAAATTCCATATATTACCAGAGATATGATTTTTGAAAAGTTTGTGTGACGTCACAAGTACTGCTCCAGTGGCACTAAAACAACGATTTTTCATGATACTAGATATTGTATATTTTTTAATGTAAAAATAATATTTACATATTTTAAGTCTTAATTTACAACAATTAAACTTAATATAAAGAAAGATATAATTCCTTTGGCAACTTTAGAGTATTTTACTTGATATTCGAGTAAATAACATACGAAAGTTTGTGAACAGTGGCGCTGGTAGTAAGGTAACCTAACCTTAACACACAATTTTATTCAATAGTTTTTCAACAAAGCACAATAAAACAGTGAAATTATAAAGCAAGTTATAGAAGCCCAACAAATATAATCTTAAATACCAACAAATAAAATGACATTTCGTAGTTCTATTTTAGCCCATAATAGGCGTTGGGCGCAGCGGCAGACGCGCGATTTACAATTTTCATATTTCTGGCCAATAACATCAATGCAAGTACCTGTGACGTCAAAATATGTTCTATTCGTTATATCGCTTTACTGCAAAATATTTAAAAGAAAAAAAATACTTTACTACTAATTATTCCCTAAGTGTTACATGAATTTGATATAAATTTGTCATAATTCGTTTATGGTTTATGCGCCCATGTATTATAATTATTTTATCATGAGAACTTAGGGTATTTATTCACTTCAAATTTATTTCAATACGTATAATGTCAACATTGATGTAAGGTGGTGAATGTTTGGTGTGAATAATGCAAAATAAGCAGAATATAAGTGCTGCTAAAAAAATTACAAGTGAGTAAGGTGAGTTGTTCAGAAAAATGGAGCAAATGTCGAATGAAAGGTTGGTAAAACAGATATTTGAGTATGTAAAAATGCAGTATTATATCTGTTAAGCTTAACGTCTTCTCTCCAAGTAACGGCAAAGCGACAAAAATTGAAATTTAAGAATCTGATAGTCGCGTAAGCAGAAGCATATATAAGCAGATGATCTTGGATTACCACAGCTTTACGCTGTAAGCGTGCGAGACGCTAGTACATCACGAAACCTGAACGATAAATTTCGGTTAAACGGCTCGAGAAATAAACAAGCATAAATGTTAATCATCGAGACAAAGCATACAGCTAGCCCCATCTGTGTTTGTATTCACTAAACGCCGTTTCGGAAAAATGAGGACGACGCATTTCTTTATTTTTGACGGATCGTATTACTGACTTAATATTTATGCAAACGAAATGTATTCTTTCAGGATTTGTGTTGTTTTTGCACTGCTATAAAACCCTGAGGAACTCGTATGTTGACTCTGTATTAGGCACGTTGTATACACAAAAATATATCACATTACATACTTTGCTTCATTTATTTGCAGAATTTAAAGAAAAGAAATCGTGCTGCTAATTTTAGTTTTGTAGAAAATAAACTGCAATGGTCGAGCCAGACAAGCTTAGCTAAGTGTTTGCAATTTTATTGCAACACTACATAAAAATAATTACATGTTGCACTTCTAACATCTCTAGAGGATAATATTTTCAACATTTTTACAGACTCGAATTCCTGTAGCTTGTTCAATCATAAAGAACAACTTTGGAAATGAAACTTCATAACTATTATTGACCATAACACACCAGAAATCTTTACATTAACATTTATCTACCTATTTAATGTTGTCTCTAACAGGAAGTAATTAAATTCTATTCCTAAATCATTCAGTCAGATGTAGTTGCATTTTTATTTCTCGTCACACAAGGAGCACATAACCTAACAACTTATAAATGTTACAAAATTAAAAATAGTTTCAAATAAAAATTGTAAACAATATTATTCTACATCTGTTTAAATATAACAAATTTTAGCCTAATTCAAGCAAACTATCACTTACAACAATTAATGCATTGCTACCAAAATCTAATCAGCTAGTAATTTTAATATCCTAATTCTAAGTATGTAATTTCAAAATTATATCGTCATTATATTTTGAATTATCGTGGATGAAAAAATTTTAATTTCTATTTTTCATTATAATTTAACAAAAATCTGTTGTCGACCCCACAATACAACTATCAAGAAACGCTTATCCCTTCAAAAATTTTAGTTTTCAATTATGACACACGTCAAAAAAGTCATTTTTCAACCATTGTTTCTTTTTTTCAAAAAGCACAGGTTAGCAGATTTAAACGAAAATGTCAAATATAATATTTCTTCAACCTGTTGTAATTCGTAAATGGAAACAGTAAGAGAAAAATGTTTCAAACAATAATTGTAGATAATAATATTTGAAACATTAACCATAATTTACTGAGATATTTCAAAATAACTTGATATGATTCAAGTAAACTGCCACTTCCGGTTATTGGATTATCACCAAAAACTAATTAGCTCTTCTCAAGTTGATACAATTGATATATACAAAATATAAAAATTTTCAGTTTAGTAGTTTTTAAGAAACCGTAACTCCAGAGATCCACACAGACAGACATACACAGACATCATCGCGAAACTAGTAAAATCGTATTCTAGGGTCACTAAAACGTGCCCAACCACTGAAAACTCACTACAGAATTTTTAGCATGATTCCCATACTTTTCTTTCAGGATGTAGCGGAACGTAAAAATGCTTGCACAATTAAAACATTATACCAGAGAGTTTCTACTTTATGTCATCCCAGTAAACTTCAAGAAGTAATTGAATTTTTAGATGTTTTCTTGAAAAATGGGTAAAGCAAATGCAGATAAGAAGAGTACTGAGTTCCTCAAGTTGTTACTGAGAAGAAATACAGTTAAAACTGGCAGGATTCTTAATAAATTTGACATATAAACATCATATAAATCAAATTTAAAAATACATTATCTTATTGGCAATTTTAAAGATATAGTTCATCTACATTATTCTGGCATTTATGAGATTCCGTGCCAGTGTGGTAAAGTTTACATTAATCAAACTGATAGAACTTTAGCTACAAGATTAAAAGAACACAAACGACATATTAGATTAAATCAACCTTATAAATCTGCAGTTGCTGAACATGTTATTCAAGAATTACATGGTATTAATTTTTAAAACACGAAGATTCTAGCAAGACAAAATAACTGGTTGAGAAGACTAATTAGAGAAGCTATTGAATTCTTAACTTGAATACAGACTTGTTTTCCTTAGTTTCTGTTTGATTCATTTTACCTATATTTTGTCAACATGTAGTCTTGACTTCATACATTTTTATTATTTATTGTTTTTATATTTAACCTGAAGACAGTAGCACTTTGCTGACGAAACTTTGTTTAATAAATATTATACAGAATTAAAACCAATTGTTATTTATATTTATAATATGAGTTCATTCAATATTTAGTAATAAGTAGATGAAATATTAGAAATAATCTTCTTACCTTTCTTCCAGCCTTATTATTATGCAGATTCATCAGACTCCTCGCATCTCCTTCTAGTTCCCTGGCATCCAGGAACTTCCTGGCGAACCTCATCCCAAAGGCGACGTCAGCACTACATCCACCCCACTTCCAACCACTAGGAGGCGGCTCGTGTCTGCGGGGACCTGGGGCACAACCGCACGCGGATATGTTGCCCCGGGCACACGCTGCTGTCACGGCGTAGGTCACTCCAGCGGCGGACACTGCGTATGTGAAGGCGGCTTCACGGCTTCCTGGAGGAGGAAGAAGTTCATCAAAATATATTCGGTGTTTTTAAACGGTGCAAAATATAAAATAATGTAACAAATTTTACTCTAACTTGTACTATATGGAAAGCAGAAGTAAAGGATACTATTAAATCAGTAGTAGAATGGAATTCAAAAGGGAGAAGAAAACTAGGTAGAACCAGTCTACATAACTCAAGGATGTAGAAGAAAATTTAAAAGAAGCAGGAATTAAAAACTGTAAAAGTAAAACAAAAGATAGGAACCCAGCAAACACAGTTGTAACATTGATGTACCTGATATGTAATATCTGAAACCTAAGTAGTATATCATTTATATACGTACTAATAACGTAATATAAATGTACCATGCCGGACATCTCTTGAGAGAGCGTAAAATGATATTGTTGGTATGGCACATTGGTCTTGGACATGGTACATATCTACAACATGTATATGTTATGTTACCGTACTTTATATAAAAATATAGCAAAGAAATTTTAAAAATTTTATATTGTACACTAAACAACTTTGAAATATATTTAATTTAATTTTGCTAAGTGGTTATATATTTCCGTATCGTAAATTACGTGAAGGGAATTGTTAATTTATAAATAAATAAATATTTTCAAAGAGATCTTACTCAAAAATGTACAAAAACAACTATTCCATTCGTAAAGTCAAAGTTGTGTATACCAATAGTTTTGTTATGTAACATTAACGTTACGATGTCTACATACATGGGATGTCATATATAACATACTCGCGACATAACTGTGTTTGCTGGGTAAATGGGATTGAGAGATAACTTAAAACATCCAGAGCCATCTTCCGATTTTATACTTCGACAGAAGTAAATGTTTTTAAAAAAGAAAACTATCTATGAAACAAATAATATATAAAAATATAAGGACAATAAAATTGTCTTCGTTTCATAACAGGAATAATAACTAAGTTACTAAGTCACAGAGAACGGACTGATTGGATTGGTCGGTATGTGTTACTTAGAACTTAGTTATTATTGAGAGACTTATTTGTACGAAACATTGACAAATGTATTGTCTTTATATTATTATACATTCATTTATAGCTTATTAAAATGTTATTCTAAATGTTTTAAGTACCTAAAGTATTTCTTTCTATTAACCTCTTCTTCAGACTAATGTATTATTTAGAAGCCAATTACTGTAAAAGTGTAGATAAATTCCACGCATTCGTCTTAAAACAGCTTCGAAGTTTGACATCTCAATTTAAACAAAAATTAACGTCCATTAATTTTAATTGTCATTTAAATGCGTCCCAATTCCTTCCAAACGCTCCTTCGTCTATAATTAAGTAAACATCAATTTACAAACGGATGCTAATCAAGTACTATTTAATTTAAAAGAATTATTTTAATTAATTAAACACATTTGTTTGAAACGGCTTGATTTCCTGTAGTTCTTGTGAAATAAACGAAGTCATTGAGTAAGTTGGCTGAGACAAATGATGATCGGGATGTGTGTGCTTTATAAACAAGTGAAGTGTACAATTAACACGCTCGGGAGCTGCCAGAGGTAGATTTATGGTGCGAGTCTTGGAAAGTGACTGCTGTGATTTGATACGGGCCATATTCCGAGTTATTGCCATCGTTGGACGCTCGTTTTACTTTAGTTATCTGCTAACAAGCTGCTTCTACCTGCGACGAATCTATTCTTTCTCTATGCTAAAGTCTGCTACAAATAGGCATGCAGTCAGGAGGTGGATGGCGCATTTGACCTCTGCCTATGTGTAGCCACTGTACTTAATATTTTCTGCTCTCTTGGGTGTTTCATAAAACATTTATTCAAACCAATATTATCTAAATTAAAATAGGGTATAGCCCAACACTTTTTGGTTAATCTTAATACCTGCCTAGTGGATTGTTTTAAATGTTTTCCATAAGAGCGACTTCATGATAAAATACTTATTGAAGTATCTTTTAAAACACTTTGAGTGCTATTCACAGGTCTATACTAAGGGCTACTAACTAGGACATTTTACAATTTGGCACTGTTACTTTGAAAAAGTTGTTGATTACCTTGGATATCAACAATTTTTTCATAGTAACAGTGTTAAATCTTAAAATGCCCTAGCTAGTAGCCCTTAGTATAGAGGTGTGAATAGCACCCTTTTTATTTGATAGAATGTTTAGCTTAAATGATTGTCGTTCGTACCAAAACTTAATTACTAAACCATTGTGTCCTTTTGTCATTTGTTTAGTTCTTTCTAGAACAGCCCTTTCGATTCTGAGATTTACATCTCACTTTACTCCAAACTCCAAGCCACTCTTAATTATTTGACATCAAATATCTTTTCCTTTTTCTACTTTCTTCTATTCATCCTAAGTTTCTACTTCTTGCTCTACTGACTTAGTTTCTAGTTTTTCTTTATACTCAACATTATTTATTCTGTCCACATTTGTATTTCCATTGATTTTTCTTCTTAAATATCTCATTCCCTGGTTTCTTATTTTGCTTCCGGAGTTTTCAACTATAGTAGAGTTCTATGCCTCTAATTCATAAGTAACATTGTTAAAATCTTTCTTTGTTGATAATTTTAGTAGAATTTGCATTAGACGTTGATTTTTATCTATAGCAGTGTAATGTTAACAACAAATATGTATACAAAATCTGAAATAAATACCAATTGATGTTTCAAAATAATAAAAATCTGTTGTGAGCACCACAATACCTCCCTCCTGCCAAAGATTTCTTATCGAATAATGCAGGAACACGGGCCACCACTATCAAAAAAACGCTCATCCCTTCAAAAAAATTATGATTTTTCAACCGTTGTTTTGTTTTTTGAAAAAAACAGGTAAGCAAATTTAAACGAAAATATCAAAATATATTTTATCCTTAACATGTTGTAATTCGTAAATGGTGACAGTAAAAGGAAAATGTTTCAAACAATAATTGTAGATAATAATATGTGAAACATTATTCTAGTAACAAAATTTTCATTAAACTATAATTTATTGAGATATTTTAAAATAAATTGATAGTGCTTCAAGTAAACTACCACTTCCGGTTATTAGAATATCAGAAAAAACTAATCAGCTCTTTCAAAGGGTATATAATTGATATATACAAAATATCCTAATTTAATATTTAGTAGTTTTTGAGAAACCGTAATTCCAGAGATCCACACAGACTGACAGACATACACAGACATCATCGCGAAACTATTAAAATCGTATTCTAGGAACCCTAAAACGTTCTCATCCACTGAAAACTCACTGCCCAATTTTTAGCATGATTCCTATACCTCCCTTACAGGATGTGGCGGGAGGTAAATAAGATTTATCAGTTGAAGCAAGTGTACAAAAGTGTAATTTTAGCTGTCTTTAAATCAAGATTAAACAATAAAACCTTGAGCATCTCCAGAAAATTTACAACCAATACAAAGAGCATTTATTTCGCTTGTTGAAAATTTATTCCAGTCTGGTTTCACCGCTACCATATGAGTATTCCTCAACAATACCAAGTCGAATCATTCACACGCGCTAATCCGCAGTATTTCAAATGAAGATCGAACATAAACACCACGCTTTATTATGAGATAGTCCCGTGACATTGCCGTAAATCACCTTCGAAGTGCTTAAGTTCAGGTTCAATGAATGAAGAACCACATTTACAGAAATGGTTATGTCAAGACTGCGGTTGGTAATGCGGGACATGCGGATGCCTTATTATAAGCCTTGATGATTTATGTATTTGTGATAAGTATCTAATGCACGCTGTCAACTCACAGACTTGTAGAATCACCAGGTTTTTCTATTAGTCGAAGAACAGATCAGCAAAAATACTGGAGCCGCGGAATGAAAAATGTAGATACTCAAGCAAAGAAGATGTTAGTCACAACTTCAAGTTCATCAAGGACAATAAAAGGATCTTATTATTCCAATAATAAATAAGTTAACGACAGGAAGTCAATAAACGAAACCAAGGTTTTCGACAAATATTTTTCCTATCACCACTATGGAATATCGTATATCAATTTACTATAATTTCGAAACATATTTCAAACATGTTTAGTTTTATTATGGGGTAAATACATAGATTCGTGGTACTGGTAATATATCGGACTATTATAAAATATGTGATCTTCGGTTCAAATTTGTTAGCAACTGTCGCCAAAATTACAATTACCCTAATGGGCAAACTACTATGTTGAATAGGTGATAATTCATTAGTTGGTGATTTCGAATTTTTGAATGATTTCAATTTAATAATTATTATTGTAATGTATACGAGACGTGATTGTATCCGGAATATTTGATGTATGGTCAGTGTGAGATTAAGAAGAATGTTGTTAGGAAAATGGCATTGAGTCAGGTGGTTTGGACATTTTCAGCGAATGTCGAATGAAAGGCTGGTGAAACTAATATATGCGGGTGAGATTGAGGGTGAACAAATGCGTGGGCGTCCGAGGAATAAGTGGTTGGGTATGATTGATGGTTTGTTATATGAACGAATGATTCCGAGTGTGAAGAATAGAGCATGTATTAATCGCACTTTGAATGTGGACGAGTCGAAATTGGTGTGTCAGGATAGGAATGTTTGGAGGAGATTGATTGTTGGTTGACTGTGTTTCTGGGATCATGCTACCTCACGGAATGGGATATAGCGTGACGTTATGTATGTAATGTGCACGTTTCACCAAATATACAGGGTGTTATTTTTTAACGGAACCAGCAAATATTTCGCTTATTTATCAACTTAGCAATTTACTTCACATAACATGATTTATACAACAACATATTACCTAATTGATAGTGGATGTACATTCATGATATCATTTCCGGTTTGATAGAAAATAATATCAATTTTGAAAATTCAAATAGAACATACTATATGTTTTTACAAATTTAAAAAGTACGTTAAATTTGAATTATAGTCATGTAAAATAATTCATATGTCACATTATTAAAAAATAAAATGTCAAGCACATAAATTACGCTGAATTGAAAAATAATAGTAACAAGTAAGTAATTTCACTTTGCTCACGTGAGAAGTATAACGTTTTATCCAACATCTGTTAATAAATACAAATTTTATTAAAGAAATATCATTTGACACTGAATGTATGGAATTATCATATCTAAATACTTAAAGTTTTATAATGCAAGTTTAAAAGTGGCGTTTTTTGTTTTAACATAGTTAGTTTGGCATTAGAAACAACCCTTAATAAGAAAATATTCGTAAAATTAATAATTATAAAAATTTAATTTGCGTGTGTTTGAAATTTATGGAATTATCAAATGTAAATACATAAAGTTTTATAATACAAGTTTAAAAGTCGCGTTTTTTTTTTTTATTTTAACATAGTTAGTTTGGCATTATAAACAACCCTTAATAAGAAAATATTCATTATAATTAATAATTAAAAAATTAAATTTGCGTGTTTGATTGACAGTGACACATGCTTCAAATTTTAAATTAAAATGCCAATCGAAGAAGTTACCAAGGTGTTGTGTGTTATTATTATTGTTATAAATAGAAAATTACTCACATGTAACTTTTCTCAAATTAGACCCACTAGTGTGTAATCTGTTACTTTTCTTGTTTAAAATCGCCATAGTTATAGTGCATTTATTGAGAGGTGTCGGATAAAATATTTAAATTAAATAAAACAATTAAAATATATACAAAGACAGTTTTACTGTCTTAATATTTTTTATATATTTCACAGTTCATATTAATTAGAAAATGATATAATGAATGTACATCCGTTATCCGATATAAATTAGCTATAAATTGATAAGCTGATAAATAAGCAAGCTATTTGCTAGATCCATTTGAAAATAACACCCTGTATGTAGTATAGTTTGTAATTATTTCGCATTCAAATTACAAATAGCAATCATAATAAATGTGCATTAAAATATATTCATCATGGCTGGTATAGCGAACTATTAGTGCAAGTAGGATGTTGAACTTTACTTTGTAGTGCAGGAGGTTGAGTAGAAACGCAGTTATGAAACTATAATAGATACAGCAAGCTGTTCATTCCTCCGATGATTACAGTCATGAGATATGTCAATTAACCACAACCAAACAATTGAACAATGCTCAGACTAACTAGATTGTACTTATCTTAGCAACATTACTGCAAGGCATATCGTTAAAATTATTAAGTGGACTTGTAACACATTTCAATTTATTTACCTTTACTTATTTGCGTCTCGCGCGCTAATGCTCTTTATTAGTTGGACGTATTTACTCATCAATTATGATGAGAATACAACATAAAATGCACGAAGGAAACGTGGAGTAAGTGTACTTATTTATTTTTGTTACGTATAATCTGAAAATAAACTGAAATCTGACACCTACGATGAGAATATTATGATAGGGCAAAGATTATATCGTATAATTATAATGACAGGCATCGTAAGATAATTTGTAAGCAATTTCACTTGAGTTCTCAGTCTGAAGAATATTTTGGTGAAGGTTTTATTAACTAATAATTATGTTAAACCCTCTCAACTTTTACATACAATACAAAATGCAAATTAGGGCACAAAAAAGTGAACGCCAAATTTATGCGCTTCAAATCAACAGGTAGTTTGATTCAGAATACATTTTAAAATAAAACTGCACGAAAAAAAAATGATTATTACAATTTATATTGTTGTAGCAGCAATAGAAAATAATATCATATTACTAACATAAATATAAATATTGTTATTGTAAATATCTAAATTGCTGTCACAGTACGTAAGATAAATTTTTGCTATTATAACAATCCATTTTTTTTTTATGCAGAATTCACAGTTCGATGCAATACTACGAAGCTGCTTATACCCCATAAGAAGTCACAGTCGATAGAACATATAATTTTGATAAAATATAAAATTGTTAGACAATTTTTCACAAATAAATAAATTAAAATTTATTTCCTAGACTACTTTGGGTTAAAATAGTTTGTCATATTTTAAGAATACAAATTTTCTAGATAGTTTTGAAGGAAAAAATTGAAGTATTATTAATTCTTAACTGGCTTTCAAAATTTAAAAATCTGATGTGTCCAGTACATAATCTCCAGCCCAATACTACTCTTAAACGGTACAAAATAGTATTTGATGATACAAAAACATACCTTCTTATTTGTTTATTTTCTATTTATATTTGAGAAATTTCATTTTATTTCGTATATCTATTTCATTTTTTGATATATATTTCACTAAGAAAACAGCTTCACAATCAAAAAACATGTGTCACAATTAGTAAAAAATTGAAAATATTTAAGTGTTTCCATGGTGCAAGATTTATAAAATCTAATTTCTTTATATTTTATTATCTCTAAATCTAATGAAAATTAATAAAATTAATGTAATCAAAACACATGTAATATTAAATATTCTGCAACTTTCAAAATAACATAAATTGTTGAAAAAGGAAATTTAACCGTGTTTTTCACGAAAAACTGTTAAGGGCTTCAAGTAAACTGCTACTTCCGGTTGACCAATTTTATCCAAAATCTAATCAGCTCTTCATATAAATATAAGAAGCAAAAATACACAAAATTGTATTTTTTGGTATTGTAGTATACATACACACATACATACATACATACAGACATCATCGCGAAAATAGTAAAATCGTATTGTAGGGACTCTAAAACGTGCTTATTGAAAACTCACTACCCAATTTTTTGACCAAAAACAATACATTCCTCACCTAGAGGTAGGCGGGAGGTAAAAATAAAACTGTAATAGATTTTGCGATATAGCATTGCAAAGTTTAACATAAATGATAGCATCTTAGTAGTAGGTAGTTGAAAATTTCAATATTGCCTGTCTCTTTCTAGATTTCATTGGTCGCTGAAGTTGTAGAGGATTTAATAATTAATTATGCAAGTGAACTATTGCGGAATCATTGTTTCTGCTTCATTTGTCATAATTCTTTTGTTTATTAATGACAGCAGTAAGTCGATAAGTATGCAAATTGAATTAATCTTAATAATGCGTTCTTTGTTGTTGTGATTGTTGTAGAGGCATTTTTACTATTTTGAGATAAGATAAATGATCAGACTGAACTTTGAAAAATGAAAAATGATGTAATATGTCGTTATTTGTACTAGTGTCATAAATAATAGCTTTAAAGGTGATAGAACGAATACTTTTCGTAAAGACTGGTACCTGTTTTAGTGTGTGTACTAGAAATTTAACATTAAATCATTCTATTTTTGTGGAAAGTGAGTCGTTAAATTTTTATGTTGCCGTTTTTGTAAAACGCGACATTTGCTTTCGCATTAAAAGTTGTTATTATTTGCAAATGTCGGAGCTAATTGACTATTACTTGCTGCGTTGATTCTATAAATTCATAATTTTATACATTTTTTAATGACTTACACTAATTCCAAACCTACTCAGAAATACTCAAAATATTTCAATTAACATTTTATAAATAAAAATAAATATATCATGACGCCATTTATCCATTTCTTGGTGTGGCACTCTGCATCGAGCAGATTTTAGTATATTATATAATATTTTCGTATTAATTGCAGTTGTCAGCCGTCAAAACACGCCTCCACTGATGTACCCGATGAGAAACTATAGTAATTTAATTTTTATATCGTGTAATAATACTTACTTTGCTTTATGTATTAGGGTTACCAGCCGTCAAATAATTACATCTGCAGACCGGGAGCTATTTATTGTGTCTGAATAAATCTGATATATAACAAGTTTCGCAAACTTAAATTTATACACGGTATAATATATCGGGTCTAGAATTGAAATTTGGGGATTTCAGAGCAATTTCTTTTTAGCTGTAAATTTGTACCTATTCACATTACAATTGTAAATTGTAAATACAAAAAAGATTGTAGCAGCAATCTAAAATAATATCATATTACTAATATAAATATAAATATGTGTTATTGTAAATATCTAAATTGCTCTCACTATACGTAACGTACAATCCATTTTTTTTCCTTCGTATAATTGCATAGATCTATATTTTGACATATTTACTGTTTAAATATTTTTATGTTCGACTGAATTATAATCACTTGTTTAGCGTTCATAAAGTGGCTCTTTATGGACAAGTCCGACAAAATAAAAACAATAAACAACTTGGTAACAAAATACAATAGAAAATAAACACACTTCGAAATTATCAATTTTTTTTATGTCAACGTAATGTGTCAAACATAATTGTCATTCTAAACTAAGAAAAATAAACTTCGATCTCGTCGTTCATAAAATTTTGTATGTAACACATACATACTAGGGTTTTATTGGCTTGCCCTTTTATATTCCTCGCTTTGCTGCTTTCGCTCGGCCCCTAAATTATCTCGTTCATAAACCATTAATATATATTGCATAATCCGAAAACTTTTATAAATTATTTTTGTGAAAATTTTGTTACCATTTTTCCTTTACTACGAATAAGGAAACAAAAAAAAAACTACAATAAGAACCAAATAGGAACGGGGCCGAAAGGAGGGTCAAGTCAAAATCAAGATATACTTGACGAGATGAAAGGTACAGAACTGGAAAGACGAAGATACGACCCAAAATGTAGTGCTGAAGGAAACTAAAACCTAACTGGGGTTAGAGATCTGAAAAAGAAGAAGAAAAGAGCAAACACGTTTTATAGTAACAGATAAATTTTCTATAACCGTTAGATATTTAATACCAATAATTTCCAAAAGGAATAAAAATATTTAAAAGCGAATATAAAACTTAAATTCCTCATATTTTAATTAGCCTGCAATCAAATATGTACAAAGTATTTATAGGAATAAATAGTTTATAAACACTATAATTTATTATGTATTTGCTGCTTCATCTCTCTTCGCTTGTAGCATCTCAACTCCAATAAAATTCCCAATACAATATTTGTCGAAGACCGGCCTGTAAATTCGGATTAAGTAAACGCTTGTAAACCTTGAATTTTACGGGGCAGAGACGTGGTGATTCTGCCCTCCAGGGGGGCCCGATCGAGCCCCCCTCGCGGTGATAATCGCGTGTAATATATGTGTTTCCCCCCTTGCTCCCCAACGCGATGGTAAGCACTTTGTTATTGAGGTATTCGCGAATCCACGTGTCTTAGTTGCAGATATATCAAAGTCAGGTGATGGCTCCCAGTGTGATATTAAGAAGAAATGTTTTTCAAACCACGATACGTGTTTTTATTTGTGGGGGAATAAAATCTTTTGAAATATTAGCTGTAGGGATCCACAGAAAATTAAATGTTATTGAAAAGATATTCTTCCTTATATTGCTTTCAAAGTACATAAACATGAATCTTAGGAATTAAGCTTTGGATGAAAGGTTTAGTAATGTTCATATGTTTGTTTTTATAAATTGCCTTTTGAATTAAAATAATTCATAACAGGAATGGTTTTAGTACTCAAGTATATTTAAAGATATTTTTTAATATTCATATGCGCTAGGAATAATATTAAACCCCTTAAAATGTAGCATTGAAAGTATAAATGAAACAAACGACATTCTATAATAGAACTAAAAACTATTTGAGAAATTTTTGTTCTTTTCGTCTAATTTTGAAGATGTATAAGGTACGAGATAGGATAGAAGAGGTATTTTGCTAATATGAAATAGCTAAAATCTTCGGCAAAATTGTTCATTTGAAATTATGGTAAGTATAAGTTTAACTACTTGAAATACTAAAAAAGATTTCTAAGTGTGAGTTACAATCTTTCATTATAACTTATAGGGTTTCATTCTATAATTAGCGTATACCCAGATTTTCTGTAAAAAAAAAAATAGATGCAGTTATGTGTCATACTGTCATTTAAACAATAATAATTATTATTGAAATATATCGTTAACAAGGTTTCTTTTAAAATACTTTTCGGATTATTTTTTGCCGATTCTAAAAATCAATGAAATACTTCATTTTATGTCACGTATCTTGTGATTATCCCCGGAAATAATCTCTGTAGCTTTTTTTGTTTTTGTTGACAGATAAAAAAAAGTGAAAAATGATTTTAAAAGATAGATTTATTAGCGTGCCTGATGATGAAATAAAAAAATAATCAAATCAAATATAACTCGAGAGTTCTATAAATTAGAAAATAATTCTCCAGTATCTTTCTCAAACTTGTTGCCATTTGGCAATAGCCACTCAAGCCCTACGGGCTTTCGTGGCTATTGCCTGGCAACAAGTTTTCGAAATTTCTCTCAAATTATTTTCAATTATTCTAACTTTCTTGTTATATTATTATCGATAATAATTTTAAGTTTGTCTTTCATTTATATTTTACTTTTTCATAGTATAAAATTGTAAAATAAATACATATATTAAAAATGGAGTTCTTTTTATTTAAATAAAAAGTAATTGTAATTTACAATTATTAAATATAATTTAATTACATTTTTGTTTACAATTGAGCTAATTAATTAATTACATTTTTAACGTAAAATAATTTAATTTGACGACTGTAATTTAATTAACATAGAGAGAAAAATTAAAAAAATTAATTAAATTTTTTCAGTGATTTGCCCATCTCTGGTTTCCATTCAGTTTTGTTGTTGGTCTTTTCGGTTCTTTTAGGTCTCTTTTCAGTGTTTAAAGCCACCTCGATATAGGTTCTCCTATCTTCTATTCCGTTGTGTAATACCTTTTAGTTGCCCTTTCTTCTAGTAGTCTGCTTTTGAAACCTAGCCCTCGTAGCTTTTATACTCTATTAGTACCTATAATCAGTCTGTTGTACAGTTCATTTAGTCCTGCATTTGTTTTTCTGAACCAGTTCGCCCCCGAATTTTTTTCAGTATTACCAAAGTTCTTGTTTTTTAAGCTCACAGCTCATTACCATACGTTACAATTGGTTATAAATAGCACGCGATATTAGTTGATATCTTAGAATGTTATCTGATGCCGGTCCTGCGATCTCGTGCCGAATCCCATTCGTCATATCGGATGACCCCTGGCCTGCAGCTATGTGGACGATCCTCGATGTTTTGACAGATACTAATGACCCAAAATTATGTATCCGAAACCCATACATTAAGACATGATGGCTCTTATTGAATTCATACAGGATTCTCCAGTCGCCCATCTTTTTAATTAGACGAAGTAGAAGATTTACATTTCAACAACTATATTAAGCCTTGAAGCCAACATGCCTACACTGTGAAAGAATTCATCGTTCAGACAATAGCTACTATTTGTATAATTCCGTAATAACAATAACGAAAAATTATGTGCTAGTAAGTGGATTTCTCCCAGGGCAACGTTAGCAACGCGTGCAGTTGTTACAGCTAATAAATGGAAACAACCCTCGGTAAATCGTTGTTTTATCGCTTACGTGTGTCTTGGCTGGCCATGATAACTATAACCTGTCTGTGGCCGTGGACGTACGTGTGTTATTACATCTTTAATTCAGGACTCTGCTCTATATTTACATATGCATTGGACTGTGATGCCCGACAGGTTTAACGGAGCTTGCTTCGGTTTTTGCACAAAATGGCGATGGGATTCAACAAATTTACATCCCATTTAGAAATATTCTACATGGGAGATTGTTTCAACACTGCAATCACATATTCGATTTACTTGTCTTTCATTTTCTCTTGACTCATCGACTGCTCTAAGCTAAATTAGCAGAAATCGTTAAAATAAAATCAAACAATGCAGAAATACGGTCCAACAAAATCACAAAACGCTTATCCCTTCAAAAAATTTAGTTTTTCTTCAAACGTCATAAAAGTACGTTGTTATGTATTTGTATTCAACAAGTAGAAGTTTAATATTGTCGCCGCCGGCGTAAAAGTGTATCCTTGGCAACACATTTACGCCGGCGGCGGGCAAAGTAAAATATCATGCAAAATAGTAAGGTTGTAATTCAATAATTTGACAGTTAAGAACAAAACAAATAAACAAAAATAACAAAATAACATATTCTGTGGCAACTAGAAATACTGGATACGGTAGAATATTTATTGAAGTTTTGAGCATTTTTTAATGTTTTAATGTCTATTTTCTATGTTTGAAGAAAAAATAGCATGTGTTATTCGGAGTAAATGTGACTTTCGCATGTAATTGTCCGACTCGCTTAGCTCGTCGTTCAAACTTACATGCTCAGCACCCAAAGTATAACATTTACTCCTAATAAAACAATATACTATTTCAATACATAATGGCATGTGCCACAAATGACGTTTTTCAAGAGATGTTTTGATTTTTCAAAAAGCACAGGTTAGCAGATTTAAACGAAAATATCAAAATATAATATTTATTTAACGTATTGTAATTCGTAAATGGTCACAGTGAGAGCAAAATATTTCAAACAATAATTGTAGAAAATAATGTATAAAACATTATTATTATAACAAAAATTGTTATTAAACCATAATTTATGGAGATATTTCAAAATAACTTAATAGGACTCTAAGTAAATTATCATTCCGGTTATCGGATTATAGAATATAAAACAAAAACAATGTGTTCTTCCCAAGGGGATACACATATAATATATAAAATATAAGAATTTTCAGTTAGCAGTTTTTTAGAAATCGTAACTCCAGATATATACATAGTCAGACAGACATACAGACATACACACAGACATCCTCTTTTTCGGTTTTTTACTTTCTAATACAAAGTATATGGAAGTATTGGAATCACGAAAAAAATCGCTGACGTGGTTTTTGCGGAACTACATATTTTGACGTCCACTGAATCCGTTAAGACCAATTTCTCAATGATGTCTTTGTGTGAGGATGGATGGATGGATGGATTGATGTTCGTGTGCGCAATATCTCAAGAACGAGACAAGATATGTAAACAAAACTTGGAATTTATAACTTTCATGAAAATATGAAGAGCTGAGTTGATTTTGAATGAAATTGAAAAACTGGAAGAGAAAGAAATAAATTCCAATTTAAAAAAAAAAATAGAAACAGCTGTGAAAAAAAGTTTCAAATGAAAGATGTTAACAAGAATATTTGGAATATAAAATGTTATTTGCACTTTTTTTGTACATGCTTCAAATTTTCACATACCGATAGAAAAATTGGACTCACAGAATATCCTCACTTAAAATTGTAATATTTTTTTATTACATTTCTTTATATTATAAGCGCTAAGAAACCCATTGTAGCAGAGCGCATCGTCAGATCTCTAATATTTTTCGAGATACGTCTATTTTTGGTATTTTTCGAAATGCAACTTTAAGGGCCTGTAATTCAAAAACTACACGAGATATCTAAAATTTCTCTTCAGTTTATCATTTCTAGTGCCCTATATAACAAATTAGCAAATTTTTTAAATTTTGAATTTTTTTTGTATTTTTGTTCAAAATTTCGATCGGCGATAACTTGACAAATATTAAAGATTCAGATATGCAGTGTTCACCAATCGATTCAACTCGTCGAAATACATAAGTATGCAAAGTTTCATAAAAATCGCTTTACTGGATGAAAAGTTAGAGCAAAAAGCCTTAAAATGGCGTTTTTTGTCCAAAAAGTCAAGTGGTACCCCTTGACGCTTGGCCTAAATTTGGCCATTTTCAGACTTTTTGCTCTAACATTTCAACCGGTTGTCCGAATTTTCTGAAATTTTCATGGTTTATGTATTTCGTCGAGCTGAATCGATTGGTGAACACTGCAAGTCTGTATCTTTCATATTTGTCGAGATATATCCAATCGAAATTTTGAAAAAAAATTCAAAAAATTTCAAAATTTAAAAATTTACTAATTTATTATAAATGGCACGAAAAACACAAAACTGGAGATATTTTTCGATATCTTGTAAAGTTTTTTGAGTTACAGCCCCTCAAACTTGCTCTTCGGAAAATATAAAAAATAGTCATATCTCGAAAAATATTAGAGATATGACGATGCGCTCTGCTGCAATGGGTTTCCTGGCGCGAACATTATAAAGAAATGTAATAAAAAAAAATACAATTTTAAGTCATATTTGGGGAAATTTCCGTATTTTGAAAAATATTACAAATCGCCATATTTCGATAAATATAAGACATATTACGATGCGTTCTACAGCAATGAGTTTATTCATGTTTAAATTATACATAAGTAATATATTTCAAGTTAAATTTTCCAGTAATTAATATCAACTTTGAAATTTCAAATGGAACATACCATAGTTTTTTACAAATTTAAAATGTACGTCAAATACTTTATAACTATATAAAATAATTCTTATAATACATTTAAAAAAAAATGAGAACTTTAACTATCCCTAATCAGAAAAGAAAAATGTTCTCTAATATTTTTTGAATCTTAAATCGTTATAGATATATTTATTAATATAATTTTTATTTATTAAATAAGTCTTTTATTTAATATTTGAAACATAGTAATAACAATAATTATTAACTATTATATTTGTATTCATAGTTAAGAAGCATGGTATAACAATATAGTTGGTACTCCTGTAATATTTATAGTTCGCAGTCTTGCCGTGAACAGCGCACGTATCGAGAATCCGATAGGTTTCTAGATTAATTATCTAATTCGACTTATGTATATTGAAATATCAAAGAAGACCATTAATTAATTGAATATAAACTACTGAATTAATATTATTACTATCAACATAATTAAATAAATTATTCTACCACTATTCTAGCTGAGATGTTGCTCAAATATGACGGCTATTAGTTTATTTGTTACAGCCAATAATGGTCAAGAGGCGAAAAATGCTCAACTTTACAATTTGATGGTCGGCGTTATAATATATCTTTGTCATCACTACATTTGTGAACATATTGGTAGACTTATTTTTATATGAAACAATCAATACCACCTCCTATACTTATTATGCACATATATTTAATAGTAACTATTATGCACCACATTAGGAAGTAAAAGTGTAAAAGATTTTGGAAACAAAACTTCGAATGACGATGAGATCTGAACCCGGAGCCTCTTGTATACTAGCCCGTATGTAAAATTAATTATAGTGATACCCTGTTTAGCATACATTTAAATTTTAGGCGTTGTGATATATTCCCTACATCTCCAACATTCTCATAATTACATACATTAATTTCCTCCTCAGTAAATTTCCTGAATAACTCAAATATTTGTGAAAATTATTATGATTAAATCGTAGTTTATTCATATTTATAGAATCAATTTAAATAATTTTAGCATCAA
Organism: Poecilus cupreus; assembly: GCA_963942605.1. NCBI lineage: Eukaryota > Metazoa > Arthropoda > Insecta > Coleoptera > Carabidae > Poecilus > Poecilus cupreus. The sequence goes on along the minus strand of OZ012726.1, from coordinate 4,389,092 downwards.
ACATGTCTCATGTTAATAAAAAAGACATTTTAAGAATACCTGCACAAGCAAAAAATATTAAAAATAAACGAAACAAGTTTAATTTTAAAAATATTTATAGTCTGACATAAATTATCCGCCTGATTAATTTTAATCCTCACATAATTTTCACCGCAAATATAAACAAAAATAAAAGGATCGACCACAATTTATGCACATTCATCTCTTGCTTCGCTTCCTGCCATAAAAATGTACCTAAATATTGTTGTTCCCTTCTTCGAACGCAACTTTTACGAGAATTCTATCAGGCAGTTCATATTTGTTTTATTTTTTTAGTGTTGAGATGTCAAATATATAGATTCATTCACGGAAAGACAGATTAAAGTCTTGTGAGACACCTATCCCTTGCTCATCTTATTTGTATGTCTTGTATGTTTATACTTGTGTCAGAAAAACTATCAATAAATTTATAGTCAAATTCTGAAATTGAGAAGCGTTGTTCGTCCATGCAGTTCAACTTCTTACCGATTCTTACGACAGAGAGGCGTCTGTTCAGAAAATATTGTCTCTCAGCACCCCTGTACTGTTAAGTGTAGAATTTTATTTTTACTCTTATACAAAGTATAAGGAAGTACTGGAATCACGAAAAAAATCGCTGACGAGATTTTTGCGGAAATACATATTTTGACGTCCACTGAATCCGTTTAGACCAATTTCTCAATGATGTCTGTGTGTGAGGATGGATGGATGGATGGTTGTCCGTGTGCGCAATATCTCATGAACGAGACAAGATATGTAAACGAAACTTGGAATATATAAGTTTCATGAAAAAATAAAGAGCTGAGTTGATTTTGAATGAAATTGAAAAACCGGAAGAGGAAGTTTACTGGACATACAAAACAATAAATTCCATTTATTTCAAAAATAGAATCAGCTGTGAGAAAAAGTTTCAAATGAAAGATGTTAGCAAAAGTATTTGGAATATAAAATGTTATATGCATTTTTCTTGAGCATGCTTCTAATTTTGAGCAAAACTAAATGAAATATTCAAGAATATATTTCTATAATCTTAGTTACAATAGGAACAAAAACTAAAACATTTTTAATATCTATGTGTCAAACGTGTCAAATAATTGTGAAGTGTCAATAATATGTGTCGTGTGAAATATTATAAGAGTAATATTTGTATTATTAGTTAGAAAGTTTTGAAGACTATATTGAGAACAAAATTAAACAGGTTTAACGTCTATATATCAAATAAATGTCAAAATAGTCATACGTAAGAATCAAGTCATACGTGTTCAGTTGGTTTTATTTGTATAAGAAAGTAGTGTGGTACCCACACCAGATTTTTTATTTATGTACGAATTTAACCCATTGTTTTTTGTTTCTAGAATGAGTTTTTGCTTCTTGTATTGTGGTTCCATTTTCTTTAGTTTCTTTCCACGATATCGTCCCATTTTTCTCTAGGTATTCCTCTTCCTCTCTTCTTAATTATTGTAGCAGTCCAAACTTTCTTCGTAGGTCTCTTGTCTCTTGTCGTTCATCCTCACCAGGTGGTCCAGCCAATTCATTTGTCTTTGCTTTATGTGTTCTTCTTTCGATTTCGTTCCCAGTTCTTTACATGTCTTCGTTTATTATTTCATCTATGTTCAGAAAATATCGAAACTTTATTATTATTTTTACAGATTATTGGTCCTTGTCCCTTTCAAAATACTCTCATCCCCTATTTTCAAACTTTTCCCAACGGTGTTTCCATTTCACGAAGCTGTCTTGGAAATCTTCATTTGAAATGACCTTTAAGGCCTGTGACGCTTTTGGTTTGATGTAATCAATAGTTTCAAAACGGTGTCTTTTTAGCACCCATTTTAATTTCGGAAATAAAAAAAGGCACGAGGAGCCAGGTCTGACGACGACGAGTAAAGATGCTGAAGGAGAACAGTCATCTGATTTTTGGGACATATGGACATAACTGACGAAGAGGATGTTTTAAAATTATTTTATTTAAAAATATTTCAAACAAAAGTTGTAGATAATATATTTTTCTGTAACTTCTAGTCGAAGCATTATTTTAGAATACTGTATAGTGCTAAAATATAGGCTAAAATACTTCTCTTAAAACACCCAAAAATAAGTCTTGTGGTACCAGTCAATGAGGTCATCTTGGTCTTAACAAATTGAAGAAATCTCTCCTACGAATAAATTTTGCAAACGCACTCGAAAATAAATAGTTACAGTCCTGCAATCCCCATAAACAATGTAATCTGTTTCATCTTTCAACTGTTTCCCGTCATAAACAAACTTATCAAGGTGATCTCCGATTGAACTGCACGTTAGATTAGGCCTAATTAAGCTCTACACATTTCAAACATGTTCTGAAGACTAGCAGTGCACCTGTGTTGCTGCTAGTTTCCGGTAGCGATGCTACAACATTCGAACTAAGCTTTTCTTCGAATAAAGGAGAGAATCTTCGTCTGGATCTGGTTTATCTGTTTATTGGCTCGATGATATCTGTGCCGAGACGATACAGTGGCGTAGGTATTTACTTCAAGAATGTACTTTACAGAGATCTTGAGGGTCATTCTTGTTTCAAGAAATCTGCGGTTTCTAGTGGAACTCTAACTAATAGGACAAGATGTATTTTTAGTTACAAGTGGAATCATTGAGACACATCTGACCATAAATATCTTTAACTTGTTTACTTAAAATAAAATGATTTCAGAAATTGTTAAATTGTGCTGATACTAGTAATGACTACTTACTGGTGTTGTAGTGTGTAAGGGGTACCACAGGGCTAAAGTTAAAATGGCAACTGTCAATTGTAGGATTCGAATTGAGGATCTCGCGATTGTTACTACAAAGCTATATTATTCTTAAAACTGTAATTGCACCTTATTGATAATGTGTGTAAGTACTCGTATTACAAATAGATACTCATAAATCGAAACGCCTAATAAGAATTCAGGAATTATCTAGGACATTATTGACATTCCATATATTTTTATACCATTAGTTATTACTGTTATTTACGATCGTGCAATACATTCTATATCCCACTCATTTCAGACAGGTAATGACTTACATTACCGCACTGTATTGTATTTAAAGAAGAAACAATTTAAGTTTCGCGCTATTGAATTATAAACTAAAAGTAGAGATGTCACTAGCAGCCCGAACGCTAGCGAAGCAGACACGCTGCGCGCAAGGCAGACGCTTGAGACGCTTGAGAGACAGTGTGTGAGCGTGAGAGGTTATGTTACAAAATGTTCAGTTAGTGTGATGACACAGTCAAGTGAAAAATAAAGAAATAAGAAAAATATACAGTCCACTTAATAATCGAAACCCTAACAACCAATTCAACAAGTACATTGGTCCATTCAAACCGGATTTAGTGAAAACAGCATACAAACAAGTGATAACAAATCAGCATCACAAAGTCATTGCACAACAACGACGAACAACGTGTGGATCAAAAACAACAAAAGAAGTTGCAAGTGTGAAGAATTTGGAGCTTGAAAGTACGTAAGTAAATCACCAATTTTATTTCCGTCTTTAAACATTCCAAATCATTTATTCCTAACAATTACTAACATTCATAATGGATAGTAAAACATTAAAAGATAGAAGAAAATTACTTAAATCAAATTTAACAAAGTTTCGTAACTTTCTTGATAAATTCAACGCTCAAAATGATAATTTGGAGGAACTCAAGATACGTCTGAAGAGGATTGAATCGTCAATTGATGAATTTGAAAATATTCAATGTAAATTAGAAACAGATACAAATCAAAAAGAGTTGGAAGAACAAACAGAAGCGTTTCAGAATACATATTATGAAACAGTAGGACAAGCAAATCAAATTTTAAAGGAACAGGAGAGTCTGCAAGCTGTATCGAGGCAAACACAAGTAGATACAATTCATAATGTAGTACAAAATATGTCAAACCTTCAACTACCTAAACTGAGTTTACCAAAATTTGATGGTACGTATGCACAATGGTTATATTTCAAGGATACATTTATGTCAGCGATACATCATAACGTGTCATTATCAAACATTGACAAATTTCGATATTTAAAGAGCACACTTCAAGGTGAAGCATTGCAGTTAATCAGTTCATTGGGCACAACTAATGATAATTATGCAGTAGCATGGGATATTCTTCATCAAAGATATGAGAATCAAAGAATTATCGTAAATTCACATATGCAAGCTATTTTTGAAATGCAAGCGATTGGAAAGGAATCAGCAAGCTTTTTAAGACAGACGATAGATCAATTTCAGATGCATATAAGAGCATTACAGGCATTGAAAGAACCCGTACAGCATTGGGATACTATTTTAATTTATCTCTTAACAAGTAAATTAGACACTAACACAAGACGAGCATGGGAAACTGAAATAGGCGAGAAAGATAAGTCTAAACCTACGTTCAAGTTGTTAACAGACTTTTTGGCAACCAGATGTCAAGTGTTAGAAATGTCAGAATCCAGCAAACGCCATACAACTGAAAAGCCAACTTTTCAAAGAAAGGGAATCACTTTAGCCACTACGAAACAGGGGTGTATCAACTGCAAGAATGATCATTACATTTTTCAGTGTGACAAATTATTGAAACTTTCAGCAGATAGAAGACTGGAAAAAATTATGCAGCTACGGCTATGTACAAACTGCCTGAAACCAGGGCATTTTGTAAAGGAATGCGTATCAACATTTAAATGCAAAGATTGCGGAATGAAACACAACACATTGTTGCATGGAGCCAGGAAGGGTACACATAAACCAAGCAAAGAAACAGTTCTGCATAAGGAAGAAACAAATGATGCAGAAGAAAATGCAACAGTGGATGTATCAAACAAAATCAGCACAGGAAGCTATTTTGTACAAAAATCACAGCAAGATGTTCTACTAGCCACTGCGATTGTCAAAATAGTTGACAACAAAGGAAATAGTCATGAAGCAAGAGCAGCACTGGATGCTGGTTCACAAATGAGTTTTATCAGAGAAGGACTAGCAACAAAGCTGAAGCTGAAATGCAACCAAGCCAATTTATCAATTCAAGGGATAACAGGTGCAGAAACCACAGTTGCACAATCCGCAATAGTAAACATCAAATCAAGATATAATAGCTACAAGGCATCACTAAATTGCTTAATTGTTAAAACCATAACTCAGCCATTACCACAAATTAGATTGGATCACACAAAATTGAAGTTGCCACAAGTAACATTAGCAGACCCAGAGTTTTACATAACAAGTGATATAGACATCCTGATTGGAGGAGATCTTTTCTGGAATTTACTCTGTGTGGGTAAGATAAACTTGAAAAGAGGCCAGCCAATTCTACAAAAGACACATTTAGGTTGGATAGTTGCTGGACCTAGCACATGCTTAATAGAGAAAACCAAAGTTATTCAATCAAATCACGCTTCATATGTAAAAATGCAAGATCAATTAGAAAAATTTTGGAACATGGAAGAAGTTACATCAAAGACAGCCAATTATTCAGTAGAAGAGATAGAATGCGAGAAGCATTATGAAGCAACTGTAACTAGAAATGCAACAGGCAGATTTATTGTAAGTCTACCAACAAGAAAAAATGTAGATTTAGGGGATTCAAAAAAGGGTGCAACCAACAGATTCAACTATATGGAAAGAAAATTAAGTAATAACCCAGCATTGAAGACAGAATATATAAATTTCATGCAACAGTATGAAGATTTAAAACACATGACAGAATTGAATCCAAGAGCATCAAATGAGAACGCAGATGTATTCTACCTTCCACATCATGCAGTAGTAAAAAGCGACAGCCTGTCAACAAAGGTTCGAGTTGTATTCGACGGTTCTTTTAAGTCAACAAATGGAAAAGCATTGAATGATAAATTGTTAGTTGGACCAACTATCCAGGACGACTTATTTAACATAGTACTTAGGTTTAGAATGCACAAGTTCGTGATAACAGCAGACATTGCCATGATGTTCCGTCAAATATTAATAAAACCGGAAGATCGTAACTTACAAAGGATTTGTTGGAGAAAATCAAACGATGAGCAATTGAAACACTATAGCTTGAATACAGTAACATATGGTACCGCATGTGCACCATATCTAGCTGCAAGAACATTAAAACAACTCGCCATTGAAGAAGGATCGAGATATCCAGCAGCGAAACAATCCTTAGAACAAGACTTTTACATGGATGATGTTCTCACAGGAAGTCATACATTGGAAGATACTACACAACTACAAAAGGATTTAAGTTCTCTTTTGTCCTTGGGAGCATTTAAATTGCGAAAATGGCGATCAAATCATCCAGATATTTTAAGTCATCTACAGAAAGAAAGTAAAACAGAAGAATTACTGATCATAGATAAACAAGATATAATCAAAACTCTTGGTTTATTATGGGACTCAAAACATGATGTAATAAAATATGCCATAAAACAGTTTGACGAAGAAAAAATAACAAAAAGAACTATTTTATCACAAGTATCAACAATATTTGATCCTTTGGGACTCTTAGGACCTATAATTATTTTCGGAAAAATCATACTACAAAAACTATGGCAAATCAAGTTGGATTGGGACGAATCAGTTCCAAACGATATTTATATAAAATGGAAACACTTTGTACACTCATTAAATAATATTAATGACATATCAGTTGACAGAAATGTTAATCCAAATAATTTAACTCAAGAGATCATATTACACGGTTTTTGTGATGCATCGGAGCAATCATACGGAGCATGCATATACGTGTATAGTCAAGATAAAACCGGAAAACCTACTTCAAGATTATTATGTGCTAAATCCAAAGTGGCACCGCTGAAAAAAGTAACCCTACCCAGATTAGAATTATGTGGAGCAGTTACCTTAGCTAGACTGATAGATCATGTTAAACGAGCGCTGGGAGACAGAGTCAAGAAAACTTTCTTGTGGTCAGATTCGACAATAGTTTTAACATGGATCCGAATGCAACCAAATCAACTAAAGACTTTTGTAAGCAACAGAGTTGCAGAGGTACAACGTCTTACCATCAATTCAACTTGGCAGCATATAAATTCAGCAGAGAATCCAGCAGATATAATCTCAAGAGGAATGACAGCAGAAGATTTATTGCAATCACAATTATGGTGGCAAGGACCGCAATGGTTAAGCAATAATTGGCCAGAGCAAGAAGATCATAAAAAATTCCAACCAGAGGAGGAACTAAAATTAGTTAAATATACGTTAACAACATCCGAAACTAAATTTAATATATTAACGGAATATTCGTCATATGATAAATTACAAAAGACAATAGCGTATTGGTTAAAATATTTCGAAATATTAAAAGCAAAAATTAAAAATATTCCAATAAACAAAAGACTAAATAAACATGATTTAGACAACGCGACAATTAAAATAATATTTTTAACACAAAATCAAACATTTAAACAAGAGTTAAATGATTTGAAACAAAATAAAACAATAAATAAAAAGAGTTCAATATTCAAACTACAACCATTTTTAGACGACAATGGCCTAATAAGACTGAACGGAAGACTTAAGCATGCAAACATATCAGATGAACAAAAATATCCATACATCTTACCATATTCACATCATATAACTCATTTAATAATGAGAAAAGAACATGAAAAACTACTTCATTGTGGACCAGAACAATTATTGGCATCAATAAGAAACAAATATTGGCCACTTAATGGGAGAAGATTAGCAAAAAAGATTACTCATCAATGCATAATATGCACAAAATTTAATCCAAAACCATGTAAACCTATAATGGGAGCACTTCCTAAAAACAGAGTAACGGAAAATCATAGACCATTCGTTGTCACAGGAGTGGACTTTGCTGGTCCAATCCAGTTAACGCAACACAGAGGGAGAGGACGAAAACAAATTACCAAAGCTTACATAGCAGTATTTGTCTGTTTTAGTACAAAGGCTATACATTTAGAGTTGGTAACCGAGCTTACGACTGAAGCCTTTCTTGCAGCTCTAAAAAGATTTTGTTCACGTAGAGGAATTTGTTCACAGTTATACAGTGATAATGCAACCAATTTCATTGGAGCAGAAGCTAAGTTGAGAGAAGTTTATGAATTTTTAAAATCAAATGAAGATCAAATAGCATCTAATCTTCTTAAACAGAAAATAGATTGGAAATTTATTCCTCCAAGTAGTCCACATTTTGGCGGAATATGGGAACGAGCAGTCAAATCTATGAAGAATCATTTTTATAAAGTTACAAAGGATTTAATATTAACTTTTGAACAATGTTACACTTTACTAACAGAAATAGAAGCTATTTTGAACTCCAGACCATTAATACCAAATCCAAGCAATCCAATAGATCCGCAACCAATAACACCCTCCCACTTCCTTATTGGTGATTTATTGTTAGAACCACCACAGAAAGACCTAAGAAATACACCAGTCAATCGGCTATCCAGTTGGGAACACCTGCAACAAGTAAAACAACACTTTTGGCACCGATGGAAGAAAGAATATTTGCATCATTTACAAGTGCGTCAAAAGTGGCATGAACAGCAACCAAACGTCAACGTAGGTGACTTGGTCATCTTAATGCAAGACAACACTCCTCCGTTGAAGTGGTCGACTGGCAGAATCATCGAGGTTCACCCCGGAGAAGACAACGTGATACGTGTAGTGAGTGTAAAGTGTGCGAACGGGATTTTTAAAAGGCCTGTTAGAAAGCTATGTGTATTACCAGTGAGTGACACAGTATAAATAAGAGTTTTTGTTATGTTAATACTTTAACTGTAATAATATTTAATTTATAAGTAAATGTTAATTAGTATAGTTTTGAAAGTTACATCTTTCAAGAGAGCCGGAATGTATTGTATTTAAAGAAGAAACAATTTAAGTTTCGCGCTATTGAATTATAAACTAAAAGTAGAGATGTCACTAGCAGCCCGAACGCTAGCGAAGCAGACACGCTGCGCGCAAGGCAGACGCTTGAGACGCTTGAGAGACAGTGTGTGAGCGTGAGAGGTTATGTTACAAAATGTTCAGTTAGTGTGATGACACAGTCAAGTGAAAAATAAAGAAATAAGAAAAATATACAGTCCACTTAATAATCGAAACCCTAACAACCAATTCAACAAGTACACGCACGACTGCGCTTTTTACTTTCTTATACAAAGTATAAGGAAGTATTGGAATCAAGAAAGAAATCGCTGACGAGATTTTTACAGAAATACATATTTTGACGTCCACTGAATCCGTTAAGACCAATTTCTCAATGATGTCTGTGTGTGAGGATGGATGTCTGTGTGCGCAATATCTCATGAACGAGACAAGATATGTAAACGAAACTTGGAATTTATAAGTTTCATGAAAAAATTAAGAGCTGAGTAGATTTTGTATGATATTGAAAAACCGGAAGAGGAAGTTTACTAGACACACAAAACAATAAATTACATTTATTTCAAACATACAATCAGCTGTGAGAAAAAATAAAAAATGTTATTTGCACTTTTCTTGTACATGCTTCTAATTTTGAGAAAAGTAATCTTAGTTACACTGGGAACAAAAATTAAATTATTTTTAGCATAAAATAAAAAAAAAATATCATCACGCCTTTTACCCATTGTGGGTCTGGCACTCTGCTTACGCAGATCTCGGTAAGTGATATATTATTGCGAATGAAATGCGGTTACCAGCCGTCAAATCATAACCCCCAAAGATGAAAGTGGAGGAGGAACCACAGGGGTAAATTTAAATTGGCAACTGTCACCTGTGGGATTCGAACTGAGGATCTCACGATCCACAGTCCGACGCGTTACCACGGAGCTATTTACCCCATTTATTTTTAGCATCTATGTGTCAAACGTCAAATAATTGTGAAGTGTTAAAATATGTCTCGTTTTAAATATTAAAAAAGCAATATTTGTATTAATAGTTAGTAAGATTAAATTACTAGATATTAATTAATATTTTAAATTAAAATCGTAGGTGAGGACACAAAATTAAACAGCTATAACATCTATGTCAAATAATTTTCGAAATAGCTATACGCAAGGAACAATTCATACACGTTTAGTTGGTTTTATTTATATAAGAAAGTAGTGTGGTGCCCACGCCAGATTTTTTAAATTACCAATACTAGCAGGTTTCACACTTCTGAAGGATTTAAATTACTTGGTCGTCCTTTATAAAAAAATGTAAACTATTCTTTAAAACGTATAAGTTACTCTTTTCAATCGCGAAAGCTCTTATTATATTCATATTCATATTCATAAAAAACTAAATCTTATTAATACCATATATATTTTTGTAAAGCAGTTCAAGATGGACCTACAACTGTCACTGGAGCATATTCTGTATATTATCTAGTAATTTTTAACGGCCTATTAAAAATTGTATCCTATGATTAATAGACGAAACAGAACAAAATTTGACGGGTCACCAAAATTAATATACATCAACTAACGGCTAAATTGTTTACAAAATCTGCAGTATTTCGACTTCCAAAAATTTAGTAGAGATGTTCAAGACCTTAAAATATATTCGGTGGGCCTTCAACTTGCAGCAACGCCACTGGCAGAACAACAACAAGAGTTTCAATTTACCTTCACTGACGACCAAACAAGGCAACTAACATCGCTACTGATTTCAAGTTAGTTTGAGTCGGTTTTCGAATGTCGATTGATTTTGTTTTGTTCTGCGTAGGTTGTTTTGTTTTCGGGACAGTTTAAACTATAAAGATAAGTAAATTGTTTGAGAACAACTTGAAAAGAGATTGCATAAAACGTCGGAGAGATATGTTAATTTTTGAAATAAAGAAGGAGGCTGTCATGCACAATGTATAAAAAAAGTTTGATGTAAGATTATTGTTGAGTATGATTTATGCAAAAAATATTTTATTGTGATGCGCATATGATAATGTTGGGTTTTGTGTCATCTTTATAAAAAGAACTTTATATTGAGTTTGAAACGCACAGTATCCAATTTCGGGACGTATTTTAGAGGCTGGTAACTGAAATTCACGCCCTAAAATATATCACTGATGATATATTTACTTCCTTATTTCTTATGTTTGATAAATTTGTCAAAACGAACTATAAAGAATTTGTCTTTATATTCAATTTAGAGACAGTACTTCCAAGCTCAGATAAACTAGAGAATAAATTATGAGTGGAATAAACAAAAAAAATATTGCATCATAATATTAGCTTAAACAACGATTAGCTGTCATCTTTTGATACGATTTTTTTGTTTATTCCACTGACAAATTTATTCTTTAGTTTATCTGAAGTAAGTCAATTGAGGTGGTTTGGTTATGTTGAGCGGATGTACCGTTCCAGATAAAATGCAATATAGGTTGCTAATCCTAAATCTAAATGAACTTGTCATCATTACTTTAAAGATGTTTACTAATGAAGAAAAATTCGAAATGTAACTTAGTACAATTCTGGTTATAGTTTGAGATTTATTTATTTCCTGAACGACCTAGATCATTCAATATTGACAATTTATATTACATTTTATCTGGAACAGTACAGTGATATTTACTGGGCGTATTCAAGCGAAATTGAAATAAAATTGCTACTCAGATATTAAAAATACATGCAAAGTAGTTATTTAAATATTAATAGTTCACGATATATCAATTAAATTAAAATTAATACTTGTTGGGAATATTGTAACACGGTCATGGAAAAGTAAACAAAAATTAAAAATATTTGATATTTATGAAAACATATTTAGATTAATTTATTTATTACAATGTTGTATTAATTTCTTTTGGAATTTCGTAGAAGATTGTAATTATATAATTGCGAATTTGAGAGATCATTTCTTTCTTTTAAAGAAACAAGTAAATCTAGAACTGTTTCATGAAATGACAATTATTTTTCGTTTTTGTTTAATTTTCCATGGCCATGATACAATTTTCCTAATATACAAGATGGCGAATCGAAGGATGCTCCATAGCGTTTTCAATACTATTTTTGAAAAGTTCTTATTAGCTTCCATAATTATTTTACACCAAAAAGTCATAAAGTTTATTATAAAGAAAAATGTATGCAATGCATTTTATTACACTAATATTTATAATTTTACTCTACCGGGAACTGGAAAAATGACGGAAATGTTTATTGGTAATTTTCTTACAATCATCAGTGTCATGAAATAACAAACCTCTTTCATCATTTTTCCGGTTCCACGTAGAGTACAATTGTAAATATTAGATACTGTTAGAAAATGCATAAATTCTTCTTCTACAACAAAATATTTAACTTTTTCTGATGTAAAGTAATTAGGGGTGCCAATAACTGAATCTTTCCAAAAGATAAAAAGATGTAGAATAATTTTATCTACAATTTTTATTTGATACATTTTTCTATATTTTGTTGTCGTCAGATTAAAAAACAGTGTTTATGATACTAGCCAATACCTTTGGGCCAAATTAAATATTTATGTTAGTGGTTTTTATTAATTTGATATTATTTCAGTTGTCATTTTTGCTTAAAATATTCTTTAAAAAATTAAGATACAAATAAATTGAGTACAACAATTTTCCCTTTGTAAGATCACAATAATTTTTTTCTACAGCTTGACATTGTTCAACGATTGTAGAAAATAGTTATTTGTGTATCAAGTGCGGATAGAGCATTGTTTGTTGCACGCGGCGAGAAATTGTTGATCGAGGCGAAGCCGAGATCAACAACTCGACAAGTGCACCGAACAAGCTCTATCCGACGAGATACACACAATATTTTTTCTACAATCGTTGAACAATGTCAAGCTGTAGAAAAAAATTAATTTTCAAAATTATCTTTGGTCACGCCCAAGGAAGATATTAGAGGAAGTTCCACTTGCGTCATGACCTTGGTTCGTGACTGCAGCGCCGCGTAGCGATCTGGATGGTGTAACTTATATCTCTGGACAATTTAAGAACACCAACCAAATTTCATAAATGTAGTACATACAAAGAAAGACCAATGTTACTGTGATGAATGCAATTATAAATTATTTTCATTTCTATTTAAATATCTATAGCATATATAATAAAATAAATATATGTGTAAATGATTTAGTTGACCCCAATTAATTAATTGAACATTAATAAAATTATAAAAAGTTATATTTTAAAGTTATACTTGTGGTTTTGAGCGTACACAGTTAGCTGTTTTTGAAAAATAATAATGGTGAGCTATGTAAAAAAAAACAGTATGTAATAAAAAGTTGTCAAAAGATATAATTTTCAAGTTTTAATTTTTGTAAAAAGAGTCTGCTGAGGTGATTTGTGTACGGGTAGTGTTCTAATTTACCTCCATTCCAGAAACATTTGGGGAACGAGACAGGAGTGTTTTGCGTTCTGCGGATGTGAATGGATTTTTTTATGGTGAAAAAGGCTGTTCGCGCGGCCAGTGTATTTCGGCGGTATAAACTTTGACATTTTGAATTTTTCGATTGTGGATACGTTAAAAAAGGCGTCGTACAACTCTTCGTAAAGCGTTTAACAAGATAACAAATCAGTTGGATACTCTATTAATTGCGGAAAATAAAAATTTGAAAGAAATAGAAAAATATTTGAATTGTCAAAGAGAAGAGATTTTCGAAAAACTACTTGAATCTGCAGCATATGTACCTATGTATTTTAAATATTATTTATACAATATATATTGTTATTTACAATTCCGTGTTTTATTTTCCAATCACTTTAAAGAATATGAAAACATTTAAAAATTCAAAGTAGTCGCGCTTGCCGCGCATTAGCATCAGCGCCGCGTAGCGACCTGGATGGCGTTAATCTGACGGTTCGGTCTCTCTCAGGTATAAGTGAAGCTTCCTCTAATATCTTCCTTGGTCACGCCTATAACAATTCAGTAAAATTGTAGTTACCCATGTCACCGTAATCATGACAACGTTTATGAACAAAATAAAAATTTTCAAAGAAATCATAATTTGACACATGGAGTACATTTGACATATGGAGTACATTTGACATAAAGTCTACAGAGTGAATACGTTTATGGTGATTAAGTTGAAGTGTATGTACGTATATGTCAACTGTATTTGCAATAGCAAGGTTATTACCAGAAAAATCCAATGCATCATTTACTTCTTTTACCTAATTTATTTTTGTTTTGGTTTTGTCGTACTAGTGCGACAATATGTCACTTTGTCGCCCTAGAGCGACAATTTTGAACATTTCCTAACCAAAAATGGAATAACAATGTCGATATTGTGCAACGATTGTAGAAAAAATATTGTGTGTATCTCGTCGGATAGAGCTTGTTCGGTGCACTTGTCGAGTTGTTGATCTCGGCTTCGCCTCGATCAACAATTTCTCGCCGCGTGCAACAAACAATGCTCTATCCGCACTTGATACACAAATAACTATTTTTCTACAATCGTTGCACAATATCGACATTGTTATTCCATTTTTGGTTAGGAAATGTTCAAAATTGTCGCTCTAGGGCGACAAAGTAACATATTGTCGCACTAGTGCTACAAAAACAAAACAAAAATAAATTAGGTAAAAGAAGTAAATGATGCATTGGATTTTTCTGGTAATAACCCTGCTATTGCAAATACAGTTGGCATATACGTACATACACTTCAACTTAATCACCATAAACGTATTCACTCTGTAGACTTTATGTCAAATGTACTCCATATGTCAAATGTACTCCATGTGTCAAATTATGATTTCTTTGAAAATTTTTAGTTTGTTCATAAACGTTGTCATGATTATGGTGACATGGGTAACTACAATTTTACTGAAATGTTATAGGCGTGACCAAAGATAATTTTGAAAATACATTTTTTTCTACAGCTTGACATTCTACAACGATTGTAGAAAAAATATTGTGTGTATCTCGTCGGATAGAGCTTGTTCGGTGCACTTGTCGAGTAGTTGATCTCGGCTTCGCCTCGATCAACAATTTCTCGCCGCGTGCAACAAACAATGCTCTATCCGCACTTGATACACAAATAACTATTTTTAAGTTATTCTTAATTGGGAAAAATGGTATGATTCTGCACTCGTTCATGTTCATGTTCATTTGTTGATATTTGCTTCAGTGATGAGTGTGTTCAATGAAATATTTAATTATTTTTATTTAAAACGGACTGTCTTGTGTCATCTACATATAAAGAAATTGCGATTAAAATCTGATTTAATCTGTTGTACTTGATAATAATTAACCAGCTTTTTACAATCTGAAAAAATACCCCTATATTAATTAAGATTAAATTTTAAAAATAATTGTATGAATAAATTGCAATGCAAATAAGAGTTTTATGAAAAATGTAGTTGATTTTCTTGGCAGAAACATTTGTATTTTAGAAACAAGAAAACATCTTTCTTCTTTTCAGTGTTGCAACATAATAATTCCTCCACACCGAATACGGTTGCAATTAAAACAGCAACAATAAATCGGATTGTACGATTGAAACTCTAGACCCCCTCTCTGTAGCCTGCTGTCTTATCTGAGATTACCCGATCTCTCAGAGGCAGACGCAGTATTTTAATGCAGAAACGCAATAAATACTCCCAGTAATGAGAGTAATTTATGTGGATGACAAACTGATTTGCATAGTGAGTAACTCGGGCGAAATGAGCACTGGCGACTGTCACTCGCAGCATATTCGACCGATTATCAAATTGTGTGATAAGGTTAGTGATTCGTTTTGCATGCGAGATCGAGTAATTAGTTTTTAATTGACGTGTTAATTAACGGGCGGGTTGTCGTTGTTTCTTCTTTTGAAACCTTATCGTTTGTCAGTTTGTAGCTGTAAAATCGTTCTGGGAGGTTCTGATACTAAGCTTAACGGACATGTAATGATTGAGTGTACGTTTAATGTATCATGATCAGAGTTTACTCCAGAGATTTAAACCCAACCGTACAAGGACTGATCTGGTCTAATTTTAAACACGGACCATATTTGAATGATTCAATATACTTGCAATTGATTTTCTAGGAAGTTATGCTTTTATCTGATGGAGCTGACAGCAGAATATTTTAGCAATCAGCTCGCAATTTACTTTTAACTTTTCTGTACAAAGTATAAGGAAATATTGAAATAATGAAACTCAATGACGTAATTTTTGCGGAAATACATATTTTAAGGTCCACTGAATCCATGAAGACCAATTTCTCTGTATGTAAGGATGAATGGATGTCCGTGTGCGCAATATCTCATGAACGAGATATTTATGTAAACGAAACTTGGAATCTATCAGTTTCATGAAAATATGAAGAGCTGAGTTGATTTTGAATGAAATTGAAAAACCGGAAGAGGAAGTTTACTTTACACACAAAACAACAAATTACATTTATTTTAAAATAGAATCAGCTGTGAGAAAAAAGTTTCAAATGAAAGATGTTAGCAAAATATTTGAAATATAACATGTTATTTGCACTTTTCTTGTACATGCTTCTAATTTTGAGAAAAACTAAATTATGTATTTAATAATTTTCAGTAATCTTAGTTACACTGGGAACAAAAATTAAATTATTTTTAGCATCTATGTTTCAAACATATCAAAGAATTGTGAAGGGTCAAAAATATGTGTCGTTTTAAATATTATAAAATCAATATTTGTATTAATAGTTAGTAAGATTAAAAGACTAGATATTAATTAATATTTTAAATTAAAATCGTAGGTGAGAACACAAAATTAAACAGGTATAACATGTATATGTCAAATAATTTTCAAAATAGTTATGCGCAAGGAACAATTCATTCAAGTATACTTCACACACAAAACAATGATCTCCATTTTTTCAAAAGTAGAATCAGCTGTAAAAAAAAGTTTCAAATAAATATGTTAACAAAAATATTTGCAATATAAAATGTTATTTGCCCCTTTCTTGTACATGCTGCTAATTTTGAGAAAAAGTAAAATAAATTTTTAACAATATATTTCAATAATCTTATTTATAAGTTATAATGAGAACAAAAACTAAAACATTATTAACATCTATATGTCAAGTATTTGTGAAATATCTTTTATAATTTTATAAAAGCAATATTTGTAATATTAAAATCTAATAGCTAAATTAAAATAAATACTTCTAATAAAACTGGAAGATAATATATTTCTCTGTAACTTCTATTTGGAGCATTATTTTATAAAATAATTTTCGATTATACAGCGCTAAAACCGAGGCTAAAACACTTCTCTGAAAATAACTAATTATTTTAAACTATTTTTAATTAAAATAGCTAATCATTTTTGCGAGTTTATTGTAGAGCTACCTTAGACCAGATCATCAGGAACTTCAACTTATTTAATCTGGTAATCTGAATCATTTTTGAGGACGAAGCTCTAGTTTAAGATTGCGTAAAGGCATGCTCATCTTGCATCACGCATAAAATCACGTACCTACTCACGCATTACGCAGACTGTCATCTGTTCTTTGCCGCACGATAAAAGCACAGATAAGTTCATTGGGATGTTGACCATATTTGACGCGAAACAATAAATTTTACGTTCACTAACGAAGCAAATAAATTGAATAAACTTTTTCCTCAAACGAGTTTAATTTATTGCCAACGTAAGGCACTGAAGAAATTACTGCTAATAGAGAAATTGATACCGCTTTATTATTTCAAGAAAATGAGAAAGTTTGATTTGATAAGCCTACGTAATACCATAAATAGATTTTTCTGACGTTTTCTACATTAATTTTGTAGATACTGAAAAGTTGGCCGGACACGTTCCTTCATTTGTTCGTGACTCGACTGTAAATACTTGACGATAAAATTCATTCTGACTTTTCCTGTGATTATTGTTATTAAACTTATCATTCGAAGTTTATTCCTTCTAAAACCTCCAGGTCTAACCAGAGATGACGGTGAACGTTCTGATGGAATGTATTTGATTCTGTGAGCTACCGGAAAAGCGTTACTTGCGTGAATAGTGTTACTATATCTTACATTTCTGGGACTAGTTCATATTGTGGTCATACAGCTACGTTAGCTAAAGAGGATTCAATTAGAAAATATTCTGCATTTTTGGCTTTTATTAATTTGTTCCTGTTGGTTTGGTAACTTTTGGATCTCTTGGTCCATCTGCAGAAATAGTTATTTGTATCAAATTTGAAATACTAGGTAATGTCAGATCATATGTTAACTTATATATAAAAAGTTCTTTTGTTTTCTTTGAAAAATTCGATGATATTTATTTAGCTGATATTTATTTATTGGTTGTGCACTGCATCTCAAAATTTAATTATAATTACATACCTATGAACTTACAATTAACCGAGCAATTAACTATTTAGCTCTAAAAATGATGGAAATCTCTATCCTCCAAACATTCAAATAATGAACAAAACCAACGCACAAAATTGACAGCCAGTTGATGCCAACCCTAATCTTACAAAAATCCCTAGTTGTTGCTAGTCTAGGCCTGAAACCAAGCAGTGACTGTTTTGGACGGAGTATCGAAATAGTATATTACGTACCGTGAACTGTAAGTGATAGTTTTTAGGTCGAGAATGTAGTTTGGGATGTCGAGACCCGTAGGGTCGAGATTTCCTAAACATTCGAGACCTAAAATATCACTTACAGTTCGAGGTTAGTATGATATTTTTTGCAATACCTGCGTAAATATAAGGAAAAATAGGTATCAAAATTAACAGCTGACAGATTGAGGTTAGAAATAAAATTTGAATGATATATATTTACTTACCGTCCACCTAAACGGTAAGTTTCACTTACCATCCACCGTGGACGGTAAGTAAATGATGTAACCATGGAAACCAATTGTGCAATAAAAGTTCCACTTACTGTGTTTAAATTTTGTTATTAATGGGTAATTTACAGTACAGGTATTGCAAAAAAAATATTTGCAATATCAATAATGTCATAAATGATTGTTAGGTATTTACTTAAGATTAGATTTGAAATTGCCACTAAAGTGCTCAAAAATCGTCATTAAAAACTCAGAAATCGTCACTAAAGTAACCCATTATACGACGATTTTGAGCATCCCAGTGTTGGCAACCGTTTAATAATCATTGTACAATTAGGATAATTTTGGCAGATATATTAACGTACTATAGTAAATTTGGACGTAACATAAAACGAAATTTGCAAGAAGAATTAACTAATTAATTCCGATGACGAAATTGAGGACATAATTCTGAGTGTTATTTACGATAATTTCACTTCTCGAGGTTGGCAACATTGATTGTCAGTTTCAATTGACAACTGACAGATGTATAAACTTAACATATATGGTTTTTTTTTTAGTTTTTTCGAATTTTTGATTTCAAATAAAATTTAATGTTCTTCGGCACTGAAGTTCCTTTTTATCACTCACATGGTTTATTTTCCTCGGCCCTACGGCCCTTGATACATAAATAACTATTATTTCATACTGTGTCACATTTGCATGTTTACTGGACTACTTTCAGTCTTCAGGATATGATCCACAATATCGTTTTCCGCATTCATTTGTAAAAATTTTAGAAATGTCTACAAAACAAAATTGATTGATATCATTATTTTTTATTTTTACGAAGACCCAGATTAAGCATAGATTTGCAATGGCTATGGGATCTTTACGTTTTCAAATGGCATTGGATGAACCAGCAAAAGAAGAGGAATTGATTTGCCATGGCTTTGATAGAAGTTGTGTAGTTTTAATGTTAATATTTATATTATTATTCCCAAGCATCATATTTACATGAATCTTCCACCTTTGTGGATTGTAGGTGTCGTTTTCTCCCAATACCCAGTTCTCACGCTAGCTTAAATCCCCAGCCTCCAAAGTCCACTACTTGAACAGCATCTCGGCAGCCCGAGCGCATTAATTGGTGCTAAGATTTGCCCACACGTGGCGGCGTTGCGTGACTGGTGATTGACGCGCGCGTGGGTGCGAACCACGGACCACGGAGCTGGTGTCGTGCTACATGTCGGCGAGAGACGCATCGCTGCCGGCCATCGCACCCACAAAGGTGCTGATAATGGCTGGAGAGATTGATGGCTGATAGGAAGTGATCTTGCTGGAGGAATTCTTAAGCAAATATTTCATCATTATTTTATAAGTGAATGTACAGGTGTACATGGATTTAACACCGTGAATGTGGTACAAAAATATCTTGAGTACTGTATCGTCCATTATGTGTGGACAATGACGAATATATAGTTTTGAATATAATTTATTAATACAAATTAGTTTTTAATTGGTCTTTCATTTCTGCTATATTTTACGAAACATATCCCCGCGAATGCGTACAGAAATGAAGTAACATTTGTTTCAGTACTAAAGAGTACTTTTATCTAAGGATATGTAAAAATAATAATTCGTTAATGAAAGGAATATCAGAGGTGTACAACTGTGAATTTATAAACTGTCTTTTAAGATGCCATAATTTTCCTTGGAGATTGAAACGATTTTGTAGTCAAACTGTTGATGGGCCAACTTGATGACTAAAGAAGGAGCTTATCATGCTCTCATATTTCTGGGTATAAAAACTTATTGAGTGTGTTTCAGTTTCGAGGCTCACAATTGGTATCTCGAGAATTATAAGAGTTACGACTTCGGTTAAATTAGACAAAAGTTGCCACACTAGTAGGCCAATTAAATGATGTTTTTGTTTTCCGGAAAATATTCTGTCTTATCCAGCATTTCTAGTTGCAATAGAATATATGGTTTTGTTATTTTTGTATATTTCTTTCACTTTTACCTGTCAAATTATTGAATTACATCCTTACTATTTTTCATAATATTTTACTTTGTTTTCCGCTGGAGTAAAAGTGTTAGCATGGGGACACTTTTATTCCGGCGGCGAAAAAAATTGAACTTTTGCTTCTGTTGAATACCAGTTAGTATATAACAACGTACTATTATGACGTTTGAAGAAAAACTTATTTATGTTAATAATTTCTTTTTAAATAAATATCGCATAATAATAAAAATGTTTCAAATGTAAAAGGTTCATATTTTTACTGTCTAACCAGTGGTAACAAAAAATGTTTTTTCTGTAGTTCACATTCCAGAAGATGCAAACTTTTATTTTTTTAATTGGAACGATTAGTAAAAAATCTCACGAGTTCATTATTTCTACAATGAAATATAGTAATACTGGAACACTAACTTGTAGCCTTTTATTAAAGCGAAAAACAAACCTAAGACAGATAGATGTTGTAAGGACATCCTTCCTTGTCTAACACTTGCTTGTAGAACGGTAGCTATGTCTTCATATTTAACAGTGTATTGTACAATTATTTGAAAATTCTTTTCAATTCATATAGATAATAATTAATTGAACTCATTTATATTAAAGTAATATTAATTTTTTATATATACATTTTATTTCATAATCATTGAATATTAATAAATTTATATATTTTTCCAAATTTCTAATCGGTGTACAACAAAAACAGATGGCCCTACGACTGGCCATCTCTCTCGGTTTGCATTTTCAACGTCCAATATTAATATTTCAGTGGTGTATCTTTTTTGTTGAAAATTGTGTTCCCTTTGAATTTTTGGCATTAAAATATTCTTTTAAAAATCAAAAATATTGATTATATATAATCAGCACTCTTTTACCGCTAAGGGTAGTGTTTTATTTTTTATACATGTACGAATTTAGCCCACTGTTTTTGGCACTAACACTAGTTATCGTCCCATTCTTCTATTGGTCTTCCTCTTCTCTTCTTAATTATTTTAGCAGCCCAAACTTTCTTCGAAGATCTCTTGTCGTCCATCCTCACCAGGTGGCCCCATACTCAATATCTCTCCTTAAGTTTGGGGCCGAAACCAGACAGTCGGTAACCGCGTCAATACGTATTACTGAGATTTGCAAAAGCAGAGTTCCACATCTGCATCAGATAAATTCAACCTATATTATGTTAAATGCTGTGATATGCATTGCTGGCACATCAAGTTTTCTCAGTACGATGCTATACCAATATTTTCTTGCCGTAAACACATATTTATAAATACAGCTTTTAGTTCTTATGTAGATAAACATTTGAAAGCCTTCACAGGCTGTTAAACGTTGTAGAGTACAATATTTATAAAGCGCATTCCACGGGCGATACAAACATGCAGAACATGCAAAATGATCATTGATCGATCCCCGGCCTGCTATATCAATCCGCGAGTCGTCCCTCGCCCCGCTCCCCTCGGATGTTCCCCGCAGCCCACGTGCCATCGGCTCCGACGCTCAAAGAATGAAATGAATGAGTCAGGCTTTGTTCTTGGCGGCTGTGGGCAGCCAGTCACGAGGGTGCGATGGTTTCATGTTTAAATATGTATTCAACACATTATTTATCGTGACCAATAGAGAAACTTATACTCGGGCGGGCACGAAGAGACTAAGTCCGCCATAAGTGTCATATCAAGTTTAATACCTTTGTTTTACGGTTTTCTCCACCAGCGGAATTCTTTTGTTCCTCAACACTTAATATGACATTTGATGCAAATTACGACGCTGGGGAGGCTACGACACTCCAGTGCTTTTCAACATAGATTTTGTTTCGTTTCTTCGCGAGACTCGAGGGTGCTACGAGGGGGGACCCAGAAATAACCGGAATCGTAATACTACGCATCGTGTAATTGTAGTACCAGGTTGAGCCGCCAGAGGGCTGTTCTGTATGTATGTGTGTGTGTGGCCTGTGGTTTAATTTTGCTTCATATTTTTATATGAAGACCTGATTTTGGATAACATTGCTCAACCGGAAGTAGCAGTTCACTAGAAGCCCTTTAGTTTTTCGCGAAAAAACGGTTAAATTTAATTTTTCAATAATTAATGTAATTTTGAAAATTGTAGAATATTTAATTTTACATGTGTTTGATTACACTAATTTTATTATTTTTCATTCGATTTAGAGGTAATAAAATATAAGGAAATTAAATTTCATAAATCTTGCTTTCCATGTACACCATGGAAACACTTAAAAATTTTAATTTTTTTTACGAAAACATGTCACTGCGATTGTGAAGAATTTTTTTAGTGGAATAAATGTCAAATAAAAAATGATATATTAAAATTTAAAAAAAAAGAAATTTCTCAAATAATGAATAGATAATAAACAAATAAGAAGATATTTTTCTGTATCATCATTCATCAAATACTATTAGGTTATGTGTTGGCCGCATCAGATGATGTACTTCACGAAATATCACTAAAAATTGGCATATACTTTTATTGTATTTCTATATAATATAAACCCTAAAAAACTCACTGGTGCAGAGTGCATCATCATATCTCTTAAATTTTTCGAGATATGGCGGTTTTTGAAGTTTTTCGAAGTGCAAATTTGAGGAACTGCAACTCAAAAATTACGCAAGAAATCGAAAAATACTCTTCAGTTTTGTATTATTCGTGCATATTATAGCAAAATAACAAATTTTTTTTAAATTGAAAATTTTGGAAATTTATTTCAAAATTTCGATCAGCAATACCTCAAATAATATACGAGATATGAACTTGCAGACTAAACCATTGGATTCAGCTCATCGAAATACATAAACCCTAAAAATTTCAGAACATTCGGATGGTGGGTTGAAATTTTAGAGCAAAAAGTCTGAAAATGGCCTTTTTCAGGCCTTTGACGTTTTTCGCCAAAAACGCCATTTTCACACTTTTTGCTCTAACTCTATAACGCATAAAGCGATTTTAATGAAATTTTACATACTTATGTATTTTGACGAGCTAAATCGAATGGTCCAGTCTGCGAGTCTGTATCTTTTATATTTATCGAGTTATTGCCTATCGAAATTTGGGGGGAAAAAACCGAAAAATATAAAAATTTTCAAAATTTGCTAATTTGTAATAAAATGCATGAAACGAACAGAACTGAGTCTATTTTTCAATATCTTTAATAGATTTTCAGTTGCAGCCACTCAAAGTAGCTTTTCGAAAAACATCGAAAATTGACATATCTATAAATTTAAGAGATTTGACGATGCGCACTACACCATTGAGTTTCTTAGGGTTTATATTATATAGAAATACAATAAAAGTATACGCCAATTTTTGGTGATATTTCGAGAAATCTGAAATTGTGTAGTACTTTCTTAACATGTATTTGTGGTCAATGGTAAATGAACTTGTATTAAATTTTCTTACTTGTACAGATATTATAAACATTTTTCAAATTATAACCACAATCCTCGTTTAAATAATTGGGCCATATTATGTAGTTCCAGATAATGTAACAATTTACTGATCTACAGATAAGTTGTCCTCAGGAGTGAAGCATCAATATAAAATATAAAGTAATATTTAAAAATAATATTTTAACATCATTCTAAAACAAAAATTTTCTTTAAGCCATAATTTATTGAAATATTTCAAAATTACTTGATATTACTTCAAGTAAACTACCACTTCCGATTATTGGATTATCACCAAAAACTAATCAGCTCTTTCCAAAAGGATACAATTGATATATACAAAACATAAAATTTTTAATTTAGTAGTTTTTGAGAAACGTAACTCTAGAGATCCATACAGACCGAAATTAAAATCGAATTCTAGGGACCCTAAAACGTGCTTATTCTCTGAAAACTCACTACTGAATTTTTAACATTACTCCTATATCTCCCTTACAGGGTGTAGCGGAAAATAGAAAACAAAAATGTTTAGATACAAATTTTTAATTGGTTAAAATCAAAACAAGGCAATAATAAAAAAAAATTTAACTATCATTAATTAATCATACGAAGCTTCGATCTCTGGTTTTGGTTTTGGCAAACTTTTCAACAATATTTTCGAACGAAAAGTTTGATAAAAAGTTATTCTTAATGAACAGTATATAAATCGCTGCAAGTTGTTGTCGAAGAGTCGAACGTTAATAATTTTTTAACTTTTTTAATGTTGATTGGCCACCCAATCTTTCTTGTTGCCCCCTCTAGAACTGCGCGCCCCCAGGTTTTAGCCTATATAGCCTATAAGGTTAATATGGCCCGGTCTATTTAATGAAGAAGTAAATACAATACACTATATCTATAGAGAAGCAAAACCATCTTATTTAAATTTATTGCTTGTATCATATATAATTCTCTACAACTTTGATTTATAGCTCTCTAAAATAATTGAGAAAGCAAAGTTCCAAATGAAAAACAAAAGCTAAAATCTAACCTAACAGTAATTCAACATAATTCTGCCTGCAATCCAAGAGTGAGTTTCTTCTTTTGATTTGTTTCGTGAACATGAGAAATATTGACAAGCACTGTTCAAGAGCAACGTAGTATGTATTTCCCTTGTAAACTCAGCGAAGTTTTTACGTTGGCAATACCTCGCGATGTTATCGAAGATCTCTGATGGTTTACACGTTGTCATGCGGAGGCTACGATCACGATTTTATTTTGTTTAATTTGTGTCGAGCATCAAGATGTTTACCCACATTAAACCGTGCTTCGAGATTCTGCATATCTTTATTACATTATAATATAATAATTGTACCGTGTTGCAACTTAGAATATTAACTTAATATTTATGAGGCAACGGTTTTCGTATTTTATTTCTACGCGACATTATTTGAGAGATATATGATTGATGTCAATGTAATAAATCAAGTGCGAAAACGTTTTAATTGGCAGTATTCTCGGAAAATATCACGGAAATTGGATACCGCGTGGAAAATGTAAATTTCTGTATAGATGACATTTTACAACCTTCGACATAATGTGAACATCGTCATATCCAAGAAATGCAATTAAAGAAATTAAATTTACAGTCTTATTACGAATTCAATTATAAGTATATATTCTTATTTTATTTCCCGAGAATGTTCTCATAGGTTACCGTAAATCCTTTTAATACTTAATTATGAAAGAAATGCATATTCTGCAATACAGAAATAGAATTAACGCAGGAATGATAAAACAGTCATTCAATGTTTGGCAAAAAGAGAAGTAATGAATATCAAAATAGAAAATAAGATATACGAATCCAATTATATTTTAATTTACAAATTAATATACGAATATAAATTTTCGGAACTACCAAAAATAAGTTAAATATTTATAAATATTTACCACATATAAAATAAACCAATCATTTTGTTTAATTTCATCATTTTATATCAATTATTACATGGGCAAAACTTCAATATAAAGTGGGCCATAATGAAAAAACAATTTTATAGATTTGATAGCGGATAAATATGAAGGTAACTTTTTGAAAGTGATAAAAAGTTTATTTGTTACTCACTTGTAAACACCATTTACCCAAGCCCTCTATTGCCTTTGAAAATGAATCTTTACAAGTTACTAATTGATAGCTGCATTGTAAAAATTTTACAAGTTAATAAACAAGGTAAACAATGCACGTTGCCACAGTAATGCTTACAAGGCTTATTCGAAATCATTAAAAATAATTTTTGACAGAACAGTTGTGTGTAACTGGCAGGACAGGTTATAATTTTAATATGATTTACAAATGAGTAAAAAGTAAAATGTTGTACAATACACGTAAGGTTACTGCTTTACTGCTTCAAGGAGGTGACAGGTTCGCCGGTCATTTCCTTCATTCAACAGTAAAAACTGTTTTATCTTGCTTGTAATGTAAATAACTATTACCTTTCTCCTAGCAACCAGATCAAAATACTACGTTAATGTCATTTGCATTATATGTCAAAAATATAATATATAATAATTGTATTTTCACCAATTGCAGTTTTAAATAAACCTTTTCATAAATAATGTCGTTAAATTATCTCGCCGAATTACACTCGAGTATTTTATTTTCTTCGGATAAATTTCAGTTTGACAACTCAACCTTGTAACCTGACCCTACGGTGTCGTGATTTTATTAAAACAGTTTTCTTGTCAAATTGCTAGGTAACAAGGTATCGTAACAAACAGAAATTTATCCGGCAAAATAAAAAGCTCTTGCGTAATTACAATTGACAAAATGCCCGTTACATACCTATGATTACAACGTGTTTCAAAATATTCATTGCTTATCAAATTTTTGTTTATTAATTAATTTGTTCCAAAATTTATATTATTTTTGTTGTAACACCGTCGTCAAATAAATTATGTTCATAAATTAATTATATTATCAAAAGTTATTATTATTTTATTATACTAACCTATCTTGATTACAACCTTAGTTAAAATAATTATGTTCTGAGAAATGGAAAATGAAGTTACGAGTAATAATAAAAATGGAGTTAGCGCTAATACCTTTTATGAATCTGCCTACATGTTTAAATAATTAGTCAGGAAATTAAGATATAAAATTATTCATTTAAAAATTCATCTACACTGTTATATGCTTTAACAAGCAGGAAGTTTTTAAAGTATTTTTTATTATACCTGCATCATAATCCGTGTTTAAAACACGCTACAGCGTTTATAAACGTAAGATTAAAACACGCCGTGCTCTAAAGTTTGCTAAACAACAACAAAAATATTTACTATTAATATCTGTCAAAAGTATAAACGTAAACAACAAATGCTAACCAATCTCCATGTAAACGATATACGTCAAACGTCCCACGCGCAAAATTATGAAATGAATCAAAATCAAAATGTTGCTTTTCAGTTTTTTCCAGAGTATGGTGCAGGTATAATAACAAATAGCGTATGACACACGTGTATAAGTGCTTTTAAAGCACTAGCGACGTTAAAAGCACTCCGCTTCGCGTCGTGCTCTTAAATTCGTCGTACGTGCTTTAAATGCTTACATATACACTTGTATCATAATATACTATTTTGAAACTGGAAGGAGTATTCTGATCCTTAATATCGTTTTGTAATTTATTGAAGATCTTTAATCCAAGAACCTTAGGAGAATGTTTAACAAGATTAATTCATGACTTAGGAATAGATATCTTCTTTAACCTTAATTTTACAACCGTGTAAATAAATGAAATGAAACTACATTTAATAATACAGTGGCCAAATGGCAATAAACCAAAACATTGTTGAATAGATTTTGTAATAAGTATTGTACACTCACCAACAACGACGACATGTCCGAAGACCTGCGCCTGCCCGATTGCAGAGCAATTCCATCGCTGATGTCGGAATTGGTAACGGCACTCATCAGATGCGAGACGCACGCCGTCGCCCACGGCCACCATGGCGTCGGGCTGCGCGCGGCACATGTCCCGCTGGCGTCCCGTCAGCCCTGGCACCCGCGCGCAGATCACCTCGGCGCCCAGGGCTACCACCCCGCACAACACCCTGCAAACAACAACATTAGAACACTCTCACTTACTTACAACATTAAATTCACAACAGAATAGTTTCAACATATCTCACATTCACATCCATTCGAAATTGAAAGTGTACCTATCATCTATCTATGCATGTAAACATTAGCATAGCATCATGTATTATGCATGTAAATATTAAACTATTAAACAATCAAACAAAGATTTTAAACAGTGAAGATTACTTACAATTGAACATATTAACCATTACATTTAAATAACACACACGGATTTTATCAATCAATAATAAATCAATGTCTCTTGATGGACAAAATGTCTACAAGGACATTTGTGAAGGGCAACTGGCTATGACAGCTAGATTAAGCATGCGCATAAAGCTCAGTTATCGTTAATAAAATATTATTATTGGAAATATATGTAGCACTTTTATGCCATCTTTGGGACAATATCCAAACTAATTGAAATAATTTTACTCTCGTCAAAATGAGGATTAATCTGGCGATGGTGTAGAAACCAAAATGTACATTAATATTGAATAAAAATGTATTTAAAAATGTTTCAGCGAGTGTCATGACATGCTTCTATTCAACTTAAATATGATTTTATTTCATTTATATATTACACAATTGAAAGAAATTCTTGAATCAGTGGTCAGGCGATTCTTCCCATCCAAAACCCAAATAATACTGAGTTACAGACAGTAACCTGCTTACTTAGTAGAAATAAGATACTTAGTGGAATTAGATAAGAAATATTTAAATATATACCGCTGTAACATATGTATAACATCTTTTGTCGTTTAACTTTCGAACAAGTATAATAAAGACATAAATTCCGTTGTAATTCATTTTTTTTTTTAAACACAATCTTCTCAAAAAGAACTAAAATTGGCGCAGTCGTTGTAGGATACTTGAAGTTAGGCGTATCGTACGGATAACTTTTGTCTATTGTTGGCCAATCGAAAAATTTCCAAAATGAAATATTCCCAAAATTGAAATTTATCTCGAATATTTCCTTGCCTTTAGAAACTTTAAAAATTTTTCTTTTTAACATAACCTATGTTTCTTATTACTTGTTGTTTACCATATTTTAAAATATAATTCTTGTCCATCAGCAGAAAAACAAAAATTTAAAAAAGAAATTAAAAACATTTGTGCTAATAGCGTGGTATGTGTTTTATGATTATGATAGTGATTGTTTCCAATGTTGTTATTTTAAATACAATCTTTATTTTTGTCATTGACATAACTTTGGGAATTTGCCAACTTTACTTTTGTCTCAACAATTTATCGAGTATTTCAGTCCGCGAGTGAGCCGTTAAACAAAGCGAGCGGATATCGGTTTGTCGCGAGCCCTACAGTACCGAAGAAGAGAAGAGAGTTAGAAGAGAAAATTGCAGTGCACTGGTGGAGGACAAAGCCAGCCTGGTGAAGGACAGCATCGTAGAATACGAAGACCTGGGAGAGGAATAAAATCGTCCGAACCTATAGACATTAGGTTAAGAAGAAATGCAACAAATAATACTGTGAGTACGCTCAATTCCATAAATGTTTATATCAGAAAATGCAGAAATACTTCCTCTACAACATGCTATTTAAAATTTCTGATGTAAAACAATTAGGTAAGCCAATAATTGAACATTTCAAAAATAGCGTTGATAATATAAAAACAGAAGAAACTTGGGATTCAGTCAACGCTTTACTGAAAGACCACAAGAACTAGGTTAACTTTATATAAAAAAGAAGCACTAAGCAATAAGAATGACCCGAGGAATGACCCATCCAAGGGTTGATGATTATGATGATATATTGACATACTTTTGTTTAATTTAACAGAAGTGACAGTTCCCATAAATTTCTATATTGCGAGCCACTTATGGAAAACATTTTGTGTATTCAGAAAGAATGTAAACAATTTTAAAAGCTATCACAAAACATGGAATAAGTACCACGCTAAATAGCAATAATACATACAAATTAATAGGAAATAAATGATAATTTTTAATGGAAAATCAGTATAAATAACTCTGTTATCTCTCGAATAATGTAGGGGGCAAAATTTAAATACTTATCTAAAAAATGAATAACTAGTCTTCGCATATTTGTTCTTATTCATGTTTCAACATTTACCGTTTGACAGCTCCAAAAACAAAATAGATGATAAAGCGTTGAATCGTCGCCTTGATTGAATAAACATTAGTGTACTAGAATATCATTTAAATTTTTATTTTGACAGATAAGAAGGTCAAATTCAAATGTCCCATGATTACAGTTACGAGATATTGCTATCCTTAACCATAACTCAAAATTATTGTAACCTGACACGCAGTCATGTAACTACAGAGAATAACATATTATTTTCTTTCATTAAATTATAAAGATAAATATGAAAACATGAATATGAAATTAAAACGCATTTATTTTCTTGACGTCGAAAGGTTAAATCTCACTGTAAAATACTGGTTACAGAAGCATTTTAACACTTGCAAAGAAGTTTCAGCTTCCAAAAATTTTAATTAAGATTTCAGAAATTTGTGTCTTGACTAAACGTTGAAGTCTCCTCAATGAATTAAAAATTCTGGGTTGGATTTTCAAGAAAATCTAATGTTTCCGTACTTACATTTTTCTGTCCAACGATATACTTTTCAAAATATTTAATTTTTGTGACAGATATAGGTAGACAAACCGATATGTAACCTCGACAAACGCGCGTTAATTTTAACCACTCAAATACATAACGAATAGCATTAACTGTACATTCCAAGTTAAAAGATAAATGTTCGTATCCCGAATTAATATTTTAGAACATTATTGACGTATATATTTGTTATATACTTTTTAAAGCAATACAAATTTGTATTGCTGTATATTTTTAGCTATTCACTTTACATCAAAAGTGTAAATACAAAAGTTGTTCAGAATTTAAAAATGCATGCAATAAGGCCCATTTTGTTACGTAAATACTAATATTTCACGGTGTAACAATCTAATTAAAATGAATATTTATTAAAATAATTTAATGCTGGTATGAAAAATGAAAAAAAAATCGAAATTTTGTTTACATTTAATAAAACAGTTTTAGATTTATTTATTCTATAAAAAGGAAGAAATTCTCAAATTCGCCATTATATCATTACAATTTTCTACGAAACTGCAACAGAAAATAATAAAACACTTACAAATAAATGTAAAACTTATTTATTAAATGTATAATTTTTTCTACGACCACTGAGAAATTTTCTCATTGTATGTTTGTTGTTGCTAGGGATATGAGGTACATTGCAAGCATCGTGCGAAATGAATTTGTTTTGTGAGTATTTCAATACAGGTCAGTTCATTTCATTAAAGGTGCCATTGCTAGGATACTAGGATAATTGTCAAATATTGGAATGGTGAAAGCGGGACAAATTTATTATTAAAATTAAATTAATTTTGAAATAATATTCTGGTCGTAGAAAAAGTATAGTGTACAACTCGCATGAAAAGTCCATTTTATACTCGTATGATTTGCAGCATTCGCCTTCGGCTCATGCTACAAACTTTCATACTCGTAGGAAATGAGTACTATTCCATGCTCGTTGTACAATATACTATTTCACGACCGGGAGAGAAACTCGATATCTATTATACCAAAATCATGATAGAGACAGCCAATTTCATATGTACGGGAGATTTGTGCACTTTCTCTCACGTCGTGGGAGAAATTGCTCAAATAATATGAAAAATAAATAAAATTAAACAAATCAAATGTAACTATCATAAATTATATTACAATTTAAATTATTTTGAAATACAAAAAAATTTCACAAATATAATTTGACAGCTGTTAATTTGTTCTAAGCAGAGTGCCACTTTCAGAAACGGGTAGATTTATAATTTATGTATTATATTATTCAAATTCAAAATATAATTTTCTTTTTCAAGTCTTTAGTTGAGAATAAAGTGGATAAAGATCGCAATGAGCTCAGAAGAAAGAATGTGTCTTAACTTCGAATTGAAATCTCCAATCTCCTGTGCAAATAAATTTATTACTTACTTCCCGCCTTTGGCGATATCGTGAAGTTCTAATTTACGGTCTAACAAAAATATTTTATTAGCAAATTCTTGTTTAACAAGACAATAAACAAACAAGGAGAAAATCTATTAAAAAGAGCAGGAAGACAACGTGTTATCTCGGCGTTCGGCTACTCTCGTTTCCTGTCGTGTGCCTTCGGGAGGCTCCGCAAGCGCTAATTTATTTATTGGCAAAACAAACCACCTGTACGTGTATACATGCCTAGCGTCTTAATATCCGAATATAAATGGAAATTACTTGTACAACATAACTGAGCCGAACCACTTAGCACTAAGGAGAGGGCTTTCGTCCTGTGCCTTTTCAACCATCGCTTGAAACCAAATTATTCGGACAATAATTAACCTGTATGTTGTCCCATAATAAAAAAATACTAGGTTTATTCGTTTATTTTCATAATTATAGCGTATTTCTTTATTTCAAACAAAAATCGCGCCATTGATGTGATTAAATTTAAAATGGCATACGTTAGGATCAAGTTGATAACCTGGCTCTCTAGTGTGAATATTTAAAGTTAAATTGAAACAACAAGAAAAAGAAAAACAATTTTAAATTTAGTTTCAGTTTTAGTTTTCCTTTTGTATGCATTCGTTAAAGTAAATTTTATTATCCAACACCTCTCAATAAATGCTATAAAACTATGGCGATTTTAAACAAGCAAAGTAACAGATTATCCACTAGTGGGTATAATTTTGAGGAAAGCCACTAGTGAGTATTTTTTTATTTATAACAATAATAATAACACACAACACCTTGGTAACTAATTCGATTGACATTTTAATTTAAAAATTTAAAGCATATGACACTGTCAAATAATATTTCTTTAATAAATTTTTCATTTATTAAGAAGTGTTGAA
Organism: Poecilus cupreus; assembly: GCA_963942605.1. Lineage (NCBI taxonomy): Eukaryota > Metazoa > Arthropoda > Insecta > Coleoptera > Carabidae > Poecilus > Poecilus cupreus. The sequence continues at coordinate 4,356,044 of OZ012726.1, read as the reverse complement.
TAAAACGTTATACTTCACACGTGGGCAAAGTGGAATTACCCACTCGATAAAATTATCTCACTCAGCCTTCTTCCTTTCTCTCGTGGGTACTTTGCCCATTTGTAAAGTAACTAACTATTTCTTTCAAAATGACTGGGTACTATTAAAAGAAATATAAATTTTATTAATCTCATTGTTTCTGAATTGAAAAAAATAAATATATTTTAAAATTTGATTTAAAAAATAATGAAAAAAAAGCCGTTTTAATTTTAAATAAAACGGTTGTATTTAAAACGATATTATTTTGAATTAAAACTACTCCTATTCAAACTACTTCATCCTCATAATGAGTCTCAGTTGAATACTTTGATATGTTCCTACAAAACTAAATTAATTTTCATACAAGAATATTTATTAATCCCACAAAAGTTTTCAACGAAAACGAAATCGGACTGACACTATTCAAATCATTTTTTCTCTTCATTTGAGAGGAATCTGTTCCAAGAAAACATTTTTATCATTGTAGAAGTGTACACTTCTATTAATTTTTCATCATAAAATGTAATTTGTTTTAATTATTTTTTTATAAACTTAACAACTATTTAACTATAACTTAAAATTTTGTAATTTAAAATTAGGTAAGATTCAACCATAATGTATATTATTTAATTCACAACTTTCATATAATATACCCATAATTCAATCGTTGTTTAAAAATTCATTAATTTGTTACTGTTGTTAATGAAATAATTGACAGTTCGATGAAATAATATTATTAATTCGTTATGTCAATTTCAAATCTTATCTACCTAAAGAGTAAAATTTTTATTTTATTTTTAAGTTTAAACTGCAGCTAAATAATTGGTTTTAAGAATTTCTGCTAAATGTCAAAACAATTCCAAATAATGTTACAACAGTACGCAGCCTAGCGATGGTTGCTACAATTTATTTATGTATAAACAAACATTTTTTTTTGTATTTGTCAGAGCAAATATTCTACTTATTTCAAAACAAATATTTGACGAAATGTTGTGAATAAAGTATTGTATTATACTCGCATGTAATGCTCATTGAATAATATACTATTATTTCCTTGCCTAGAATCATATAAAATAACCAAATTAGCATCCCGCTAAATCGTACATTCCAAGTTAAAAGATTATTATATTATTATATACCACGACAAACTGATTTAAGTTCCTGAAAGGTGTGGCGTGTGGCTTCAGAGACCGCAAGTATACATTCAGTGACAAAAGATAAACGTCGGATTAACAAAATTAACTGTTTTTACAATTTAATTTCACATCTTGTTTTGTCAAATTGAAACTACTAATAATTATGAACTGTATATTTTCTTGATGGAGCACAATAAAGTAAAATATTCGAGAAAATTTACTCGTATTGTTCTAGTTTTAATGAAATTGAATTAATGTAAAAACCGTCTGCGAATGTATAATATCAGATTGTCGATCAAGGGGGTGATTAACATTCTATTTAAGGAGAAGTCAGCACTGGACGAAACGCCAAGTAACTTCTCAAAACAGTGGTGCAGCACTGCTGCTGGCATCAGCGCCGTGATTTGAATATTTGAAATTCAATATCCTTATAAATGAAGTTGACAGATTGCGGTTTGTTTTATGGGGCGACTCGAAGCATCTGATGGTAATTTTGTAATTATACAGGTGCTGTAGTACGAGTAGCAGTGTCCATGAGTTGTGATCGTTAGCTCCTTCACTCGAACTCATAAATTACATATGTTTGAGTTTCTAATTTGAGATGGTATTTTTATTTCCGATTATAATGGCTGAATTTTGATTGCTTTGTCGGGTCAATGGAATGCGTGGAGGAATTATTTTACTACAGGGCCGCACTCGAACTATTTTCAAACCAGGCTACGTCAACAAATATATATGTTTGAAATAGTTTATATTTTCTCTGATGTGGCAGCGCTGCGGCGTCAAATAACAGCCCCAGCGAGGTTAGGGAGAGGAAAACGAAAATGAAACTAATAAGAAGACTTTTGTGACTAATATAAGTCCCAGAAAATTATGAAACAGAGCAAGATTTAAAAGGAAAAGACACTAATAAAAATAAAACAACAAAAAGTAAAATATCTGGTGCATATATACAGGGTTTTTCAAATTAAATTTTGAAGAGTTTTTAATATCTGTGTCAGAATCAGTCTCTCAATTTCGTTTCATTTACATTTAAAAATATTAAAAAAAAATAGTTTTCATAATGACTTATGAATTAAATACATACAAACATACACACAAAAAAATATGTACACTGTTCCAACACTAGGTAGTGTACCATCGAGTCCACACTATTTTTAGTGTTAAATTTAACACTATAGATAGTGCTTTCACATTTACTGGGTTGAATTAGTGTGAAAATAATTTTTTAGAGTTAAATTTAACACTAAAAATTTTTACACGGGCCGATTTTTTTCTGTGTAATGTCACTTTATACTATATCCAACTCAGTGTGATAACACAGTCATCCAACAATCAATCTCCTCCAAACATTCCTATCCTGATAAACCACTTTCGACTCGTCCACGTTCATAGTGCGATTCATACATGTTCATCTTTCCTTCACACTCGGTATAATTCGTTCAAGCAACAAACCATCAATCATACCCAACCAACCAGTTATTCCTCGGACGTCCACGCAATAGTTCACCATCAATCTCACCCACATATATTAGATTCACCAACCTTTCATTCGACATTCGGTCAAGATGACTAAACCACCTCAACTGACTCACCCCCACTTTTTTAATAACATTCTTCTCAATCTGACACTCATTGTACTACACCAATGTATTCCGAACACGATCACTCTCCTCTCAAATACCTCATTTCCACAATACGTCGTTCAAGCTTCTTCATCTACACCCAACATTCAGAACCAGACATCAATATAGACACTACCACAATATTATAAACACTCAATCGAGCATCTCTAGATACATTCACATTTCGAGCAAATGTACCCAGAGCACCCAATACCTTGTACCCTGCAGACACCCACCTTTCAATCCCTCGGTCAATACCTCTATCCCTCCAAAACATACTACCTAAATATATAAATTCATTCCATGTTGCAGTCTCACACCATTCACTGAAACATTACAATCAATCACCAAATCATTCTTCTCAAACACCAACACTTTACATTTATCAACATTCAATATTAGATTTAAACCTTTCCCTACTTCATTTATGCTTACAATCAGTCTTATCAATTGCTCTTCAGTTTCACCCAACACAACAACATTATCCGCATAAGCTAACACAGGCACTATACGTCTACCAATACGTACACCATCAGTTCCATTCAATGACTTTCAAAAAAACACATCCCTATACAAATTAAACAGCGTTTCTAATTATTCTACATAATTCTTTAGCATATATACGAGTATGTCCCAGTTTATGTTATTCATTTGTAAGGTAGATATTTGGTGACAGTTGACAAATTAAAACTACCCCTGTGGTTCCCCCTCCACTAACAACCTTGGGGGTTACGACTTGACTGGTAACCGCATTTCATAAGCAAAAATATATCACCTACCGAGATCTGTCTTAGCAGAGTGCCACACCCTTAATGGGTAAAAGGCGTGATGATATATTTATTTATTTATTTTATTTTTATATTTGAGTAGAACTTTAAGGTAACCGAATGAATCACGAATGCTTAAAACTAATAACATTTTTAGGGTTTTATAATCTACTTAATAGCAAAGGAAATTTATAATTGATTAATTTGTTACTACGGTGTAAGAGCACGAAGTTTCTCTGCAAAAATAAGGAGACATCAATTCTCCGTGTAGGTACATCCGCAGATGTTGCTGGTAGCGATACAAAGTTACTCCTGTGATTTGATTATCGAAATTTTATGCAGATTGCTTGGAAGGCTTATAAATATCATTGCGTGAGTATTTCAGATAACGTCAGAGCAGTGTCTTTCCGCAATGCGTATGTTACGAAATCAAGCAAAGGCAATAAACAATGTACATTTGTTTTGGTTTTTGTTTTGTTGTTAGTTATGATTTTGTGCTATTTAATACATGTTTTTTTCATAGAAATTAGTAAATCTCTATAACTAATAGCGCTATAGAAACGTTAGTTTTGTCAGTTTGACATGGATTTATTTATTTAATAAAAAGAAATGAACTCTCAATTTTGCCATTATTTCATTTCAAATCTTCTAATTTTTCATGGCCGTTTTCCAATTCTTTTAATAAATATTAATTATAATTTGATCGATATACCTGAAATACTAATATTTAGGTAACCAAATGGGCCTTATTGCATACATTTTTATATTTTGAACAACTTTTGTAGTTTATGCTGCAAAGTGAATATGTAAATATTTACAGCAATATAAAAAAAAACACTTTTGTTAAACACGGTTAAATTTTCTTTTTCTACAATTTATGTTATTTTGAAAGTTGAAGAATATTTAATTTTACATGTGTTTTGATTACACTAATTTTATTAATTTTCATTAGATTTAGAGATAATAGGTTTGTTCCAAGTTGTCATTTCTGACAAGTTTGTGACATGTTTGTGACAAATTTCAGTGCGCTTGCGAAAAATGTAAATAAATTAACTTTGAAACATTTCTTTTTTGTGGCGAAAAATGTATGAATTTCTTTATTTATATGTATATTTAAGGTTAGCTGTCAAAACAAAATATGAGCATGCACATGCGCTTCATTCCATTCGCCGTTCCAGTCTATGTTTCAAACTTAACTTGTTTACATTTTTCTCAGGCGCACTGAAATTTGTCACAAACATGTCACAAACTTGTCAGAAATGACCACTTGGAACAAACCTATTAAAATATAAAGAAATTAGATTTCACAAATCTTGCATTCCTAGTACACCATGGAAACATTTAAATATTTTCAATTTTTTACGAAATGTGACACATGTCATTGTGATTGTGAAGCTGTTTTCTTAGTGAAATATATGTCTAAAAATTAAATAAATATACGAAATAAAATTAAAATTATCAAATAAAATAGAAAATAAACAAATAAGGGATGTTTCTGTATCATCAAATACTATTTTGTACCGTTTAAGAGTAGTATTGGACGGGAGGTTATGTGCTGGGCACATCAGATTTTTTATTATGAATATGGAATTTATTCTCCGAGGCGATAACCACGGAGAATAAACCATGTGAGTAATAAAATATACTTTAGTGTCGAGGTATACATTAATTTATTTTTTTTTTTAAATCGTTAAATTATTAATTAAACAAAAAAATAAATAGCCATTATGTATTTGTAAAACGTCAGCTAGCTGTTGAGACGGGGATGGCTGTGATAACAAAAGTACTGTTAATTGTCAAATTTGGTTATAATATTAATTATTTTTTCTTCAAACGTCATAAAAGTACGTTGTTATGTATTTGTATTCAACAAGCAGAAGTTCAATATTGTCGCCGCCGGCGTAAAAGTGTCTCCTTGGCAACACATTTACGCCGGCGGCGGACAAAGTAAAATATTATGAAAAATAGTTAGGTTGTAATTCAATAATTTGACAGTTCAAAATGAAACAAATAAACAAAAATAACAAAACAGCATATTCTACGGCAACTTGAAATGCTATATAAGACAGAATATTTTTTGAAGTTTTGAGCATTTTATAATATTTATAATTTTATTTTCTATGTTTGAAGAAAAAATAGCATGTGTTATTCGGAGTAAATGTATCTTTAGATGCTTCGCATGTAATTGTTCGACTCGCTTCGCTTGTCGTTCAAACTTACATGCTCAGCACCCAAAGTATCACATTTACTCCTAATGACACAATATACTATTTTTTATGTTCTTAGACGTAGTCTGCATATAATCAGCATTAAATCCGATAAATTATAATCGAAGGTAAATAATAAATAAATTCATACGAGTAGAATAATTTATTTGTTATTTTAGGTTTGTAATTCTAGTTTGGCATAAGAGTTTGTGAAGTAAAGCTTAACTTTAGCTACTATTTTGGCTATCTGTAAGTAGTAATATCGTGTTTTTACAGAACTTAATCTAAAAATCTTTTAGAATTTGAGTTTTACTATGAGTTCTGTAAGTTTTTCAACTTATTGTTATTTGTTTATGGATTGTATTAAAGTGGAGAAATTACATTATTTATCTATTAAATTCTACAACAATTTTTCCTGTTTTAGAATAACTGATAATTACATTAAATAGTATAAGCAGCGTTTACAAATCCACAATCCTAGAAGAATGTTTTTCCAATTCGCGATTATTTCAAGGCTATGTTTTTAATAATATCTAACATATTTTTTCTAAACATTTGACTCAATCCAGGAAAATAGTACAAAAGTTAGTACAAACACGCAGATCAGAATAAAAACCAACATCTCCGTGACAAAATTTCAAGAACGATCATAATTACCGGTTAGCAAGAACAAAAACAATCCAACTACGTCAGCATCTCAATTACCGTACCCCGATAACGCGTCAGAAAGAGATGATTCACATTTGCGATTAATTACACATCGTGTATCTCTTTCACTCTTATGTAAAGTGTATATCTTCAGTTCGTCGATCGTGTAGTCTGTGACCACCCGCTGAGAATGTCAGCGAAGAAACGACTCTATCTCAGCGAGGGGGAGGGGTGTAAATCTCCCTCGACAAGCTTTGTGTCTTTCTTTGTCGTTGCTTTGACGATTTTATTGTGTGATCTTGTGGTCGGCTGGGTGGTTTATGTCGTACAAATGAAGAGAAAGTGTTTAATTGCTTTGTCATAATAAATATGTCACTGTATATGTACCTAATTAGAACTTGGAATAATTTTTATACTTTGTTGTTTATGGTACAGTGTTTCAAATATGGTAATAAACATATCGAACAGTTCTATTGTTGATTTGCTTACGAGGTCGCTGCAGTCAAGTACGCCATATTGCGACCATAGATATTTTCTTGAACTAAAGGGGTAATTTAAGGGATGAAAATACCACATCAAGAAGATCGACAATTGAAAGAACACAACCCTCATTATTATCATAGTAATTATTCACGAAGATGAAGTTTGTATTACGAGCCGTAGAGACTCTACAGCTCTGAGGGGGTTTCACCTTCTCTACAAGCTTTCTTCATACACTTTTTTACAGAAACTTTGTTCCACCAATTAGATATTTTCATCATTTCCAAGTCTTCGTAACCATCTAATTCTTTGGGCCTTGGTATATCTAACGATGTTTCTTTCTTCAATTAAGTCATCTAGTTCATTGCTATAAAATTCTTCTTCGAAATTTCTTAGCTTCATGATGTATTCTGTCTGTTTTTACATTAATTCAATATCCAAACTAGAACAATACAAGACCTAAAGAAATTCATCTATATTTCAAGAGGAATATCGTCATACACTCGTAAATTATTTCTTGTATATACCACAACAAACCGAATGGGTTACTTTATTGTGCTACGTCAATAATGACTATAATCCCGAATATAATACTATACTTTTTCTGTTCTTGTAAATTCGGAAATTACTTTTTAAAATGATCGAAATTCGTTGAAAACACACGTTGAAAAACGTCAACATAAAAATACACTATGACAATTGACTACATGTCAACTGTTAGGCGGCCATTGCTTGGTGATCCACATCACGTCTTTAAAATAACAGTGAATTAAGGATTTCTGGCTCTGTGATTGGTCGAGAAGAGTGAATTATGAATCATAATTCACTGTCTTGTATTATGGGTACTATAATTCATCGAAAAAATTAATAATGGGGATATATTTATAAAGGAGTAGCAAAAAAAACCATGAAACTTTATCTAAATTAAATACTATCTGCAGTTTTAAAAAGTCATAATTGTTATTCATTAAGCCGCAATGATATTTTAAAAATCTTGAGATGTCAGAGTTGTCGTGTGAATCTCAAACAGTAGAGATTGTAAATAATTGTAGTCACATAAATGTTCAATTTTATTGTTCACAAATTATTTTAATGGAATGGAATGAAGTTAAAATAATTCTTCGTGGTAAATAATTAAAATATACATGGATACCATTTATTCCAGGAACAAACATAAATAACCTGTAACATTAATTTAGTCATGTTTTTTATCTACTACTGATAAAATATGATATCTCATTATTAAAATAGATGTGTGAGAGAGAAATTTAAACAGAAAAACATAATACTCTGATTCCATAATTGCTATCTTTAAAATCCAAATATCTTAATATATAATAATATTTTTTTTAATTTCTATTATATATTATATGCTGTTTTTGGGTCTAGTCATAATATACCTAAATAACTTATTTTCCATTTTGTAACTTTATTGAAGAACCCAATTAGAAAAGAAGTAGAAAAATTTAAATATTTGTGCATCAACAATAAAAAAGAGAAAGAGAAGTATAAATCAAATAAAATTACTAAAAAAACCAAAAATTTTAATTATAAAGACCAATAACGATATAGTCTACTGAGACTATGCCAATGACAAAAAAATATGACGAAGATTTAAGAATATTGGAATGAAACATAATAAAAATATTATTGGGAGCAATCAAGAATACAAAATAAGAATGAATTATGAAATAGGACTAGAGTTTGAAGGAGAAGATATGGTGAAAAAGATCAAACAATAGACAGTCAGATGAATTGGACATATATGGAGAGCAGAAGAAGAGGATCCGTAGTAGAATGTAGACCAGGAGGAAGAAGAAGACAGGGAAGACCCAGATCAACAGGGCTAAAGGAAGTAGATTTAAAAGTAGCAGGTATTAAAAACTGGCAAAGTTAAATAAAAGAAAATCTGGTGTGGGCACCACACTACTTTCTTATACAAAGAAAAACCAACTGAACACTTACGACTAAGGCACTAGAATATATGAGTATTCTCATCCGCCATTTTGGGTCCAAGTGTCATAAATAAAACAAAGTATTGGAATCCAGTTACTTTAATTCTTTTCTGTCAAATTTCAAGTTGAAATTGATTAATAATTGTGATATATCATTCCTTCAATTATTATATTTTATATCTAACAGGTAAGTGTACAGAATACTTTATAATATTATATTACCCTATGATTTGTGTAGTAGGATTTTACAGAATTTCAATAAATATGTTTTCAAAAACAGATACAAATATTAAATGTTTTTTTAAGTAACTGGATTCCAATAACTTGTTTTATTTATGACATCTGGACCCAAAATGGCGGACGAGAATACCTACATTCTTCTAGAGCTCTAGTATGACTTGTTCCTTGCGTATGACTTTATTTTGACAATTATTTGATGATGTTAAACCAGTTTAATTTTTTGTTCTTATTGTACCTATGAATTTATTTTAAAATAGAAATTAATTAATATCTAGTCTTCTAAACTTTCTAACTAATAATACAAGTATTTTATAATTTTTCACATGTCACATATTTTTGACACTTCACAATTATTTAACACGTTTGACACATAAATATTAAAAATGTTTTAGTTTTTGTTCCCATTGTAACTAAGATTATAGAAATATATTCGTTAATATATATTTTAGTTTTTCTCAAATTCAGAAGCATGTACAAGTGCAAATGACATTTTATATTCCAAATATTTTTGCTAACATCTTTCATTTGAAACTTTTTCTCACAGCTTATTCTATTTTTGAAATAAATGGAATTTATTATTTTGTGTGTGCAGTAAACTTCCTCTTCCGGTTATTCAATTTTATTCAAAATCAGCTCTTCATTTTTTCATGAAACTTATAAGTTTCGTCATTTCAAATGTATCTCTCCAAGACTACTTCGCGATATGGGAACACCGCTGGGAAAAGTGTTTGAATAAGAGTAGAAAGTACTTTGAAGGAAAGGACCAATAATCTGTAAAGTTAATAATAAAGTTTTTCCTGACATGGTGACATATTAAATTAAATTATCCGAAATAATAATTAATTGATAACTGTAGCAGCAAGGATATGACAACTTGTAGCTACATTTCTTGGAGAAAATTGTAAAAGTGTGGAAGTATTTAAAGTTTCAGTAATACCTTACATTATTCTAATTACTAGATTAATTTGTCAAACATGTATAGTATAAAATATAAATATTTTTATAATTGACAAGCCGCAATTATGCCTTGAATGCCCTGCTCTATAAAAACGTTATTTACGTTCTGGTTTGAATGAAATCTAGATGCCAATTGCAATTTTCATAACTTCTCACTAACATTCATGTTTAACAAGTTGTCAACTTAGTATCACTATCAAAGCTTAATCAAGTGTACACTATCTACTATCAAACGCAGTTCCAATTTTCATAAATTCACTTTAACATTTCCTTGAACATTGAACAAGTTTCAAGTGAGCCTGTAACTTGCTCATGAATGTCTTCATTCACACGTGCTACAAGAATTTCTATTTCTTCATCAACCAGGGCAAACAGATGCATAAAGCTGCGTTCAGATCTACCCAATTATCAATTGCAATAAGCAATTAGAATTACAATTAACAGCTGTGCCTTGATTTATAGGAAATAATGCTAGTGTTCACTAAACTAAAAATTACAAAATTAAGGCGTTAATTTATAAAAAGTATATGAAACAGACCTGAGGATAACGAAAAGAAATATAATAAGTATAGTTTTGGGGCCAATAAAAGTTACAGGAAACGAATACTGATCAAGAATTAATTGTAAAATAGAACAAGATTTGGAAGGAGAAAAAATAAAGCAGAAGAGCAAAAGAAGGACACACAATAAATGATATGTTACAATGGGAACCAAAAAGAAAAAGAGGAAGAGATAGAGACCAGGATCAAAATGTGTACATAAAGTAGAGCAGAAAACAAAAGGTAGAAAAATATGGAGAGAGATTAATAAGAAAATAAAAAGGACAACGGGGATGTATTCCTGAAAATAATGGATCTAGAGAGCTGATTGAGAAGCTTGCAAACTCCAAACTTTCCACTTGATGTTAGTAGATCATACATACAACATATTTTTGTACGGTTGCAATTCGTCAAATTTCACCAAAAAAGATTTTAACGTGGGGTAATTTTTATAGAAGAAAATTTGTTTGTTATTGTAGAAATAAAAGAGAACATAAAAATTATCCTTTGGGGCCCTTATTTGACGACTGCTAACCACACTACAAGAGTAAATAAGCAGAGTGCAACCTAAAACGACACAGTACCTACATCTGAGAGTAACTTGAAGTCAATTTATAACTTCGTCAACTATCTTCACAATACCTCCTTTAAGCTAGCAAAGCAAAGTGAGCAGAATGACTTCTTATATGTTTTAAAATATAGTGCTCATTTAGTGCTATTTTAGTGCACAATTAAAAAATTGGGTGCTTCAGCGTTTTTTTAAAAAAAAAGGTTTTGCTAGCTTAATATAAAGCTAGCAAAACAAATTGATAAACCTAAGCAAAGTGAGCAGAATGACTTCTTATATGTTTTAAAATATAGTGCTCATTTAGTGCTATTTTAGTGCCCAATTAAAAAATTGGGTGCTTCAGCGTTTTTTTAAAAAAAAAGGTTTTGCTAGCTTAATATAAAGCTAGCAAAACAAATTGATAAACCTAAGCAAAGTGAGCAGAATGACTTCTTATATATTTTAAAATATAGTGCTCATTTAGTGCTATTTTAGTGCCCAATTAAAAAATTGGGTGCTTCAGCGTTTTTTTAAAAAAAAAGGTTTTGCTAGCTTGATATAAAGCTAGCAAAACAAATTGATAAACCTAAGCAAAGTGAGCAGAATGACTTCTTATATATTTTAAAATATAGTGCTCATTTAGTGCTATTTTAGTGCCCAATTAAAAAATTGGGTATGAAAAAATGTGATTTTAGATTGATTAATTATAATAAAAAAATCTTTATATATGAATATCGATATATCAATAATAATAGCTGATATCTGTTGAATAAGACCTGCATTTTATATTAAATTATACTGCTTTACAAAGCTTCCACAAAGTTCACTTCAAATTTTTCCTATCCCCTTTCCACTCCCATAACCGAGGTGAAGTTTAAAAGAAAAAACCGCTGCAGCACCCAATTTTTTAATTGGGCACTAAAATAGCATTAAATGAGCACTATATTTTAAAATATATAAGAAGTCATTCTGCTCACTTTGCTTTGCTAGCTTAAAGGAGGTTTCAACAATTACTTGTACGGGAACTTTACCTATAGTCTTATAATTTTCAACAACAAACTTCCATCGTAAAATTTACAGCTTGTAATTTCAAACTTGACACAATCAAGCCTTCAGCTTTCATGCTGCCTGCTTTCAACGCGCGTTCAAGTAGCAACAGTAACAACCCAACATTGGCAGATCTGCAGTCGGCAGTAAAAGCCAGAGTTTATCCTCACGCTGCAAGAGCTCGACTGGGGACAGTAGCGGCTTCGAGCGCAGATAGCTCATGTCAATTACCGCATAGCTGAACCGCCAGCCGCGGTGTTATTTATACCGGCTGATCGGGTCCATTGTCGGTGAGGTTATATGTTTCTTCCACTTGAGAAGTCGAGTTGTTGAGGATGGCGAAGGGGTGCGTACCTGATACTGCCCTTGTGTTTGTATTTCTGTAGCAGAACTGTGGATGAATTTATCAATTTAAGTTTTAACAGAACATGAATGAAAAAACTTCCTGCATAATAAACAAATAGTTCTTTAGTTTGTTTCGAGCCAATATAAGAGATTTCAATGCATGTACAACTGAGGAACCTATCGCAAATCTTATAATCTGAAGATTAGGATCGATTTAATTTTTGATGTCTACATAAAATAAATATATATTGTAACCATATATTGAATAATCTGATGTGGCCAACACACAACCTCCCGCTTAAACGACTTTTGAACCAATGAAATGCTTCATTTTACGTCACGTGTCTACGTTTTATCCAATCCTGTCATTATTATGCTGAGAATAAAGCTCTAGTGATTATTTCCGGGAATAATCTATGTCATTTCAAAAGGATATCCTTATTAATTTTTGAATTATCGTGATTATTCCTTGAAAGTTCAATTAGATTGTCCGAACTATGTAACTTGGCAAGCAAAAGGATTGTAGTTTGGTCCACTATTCCTATTATATAAATTTGATTTTAGTTAGATGCTGCACTGCTTGTAAAGTAAAATGGTGATTTTACAACATTTCACTGCTTAACCCAAAGCAAAATCCTACTGAACCGACGTGTTTAATAGACTACTCTAGCACTTCTGTTTCTCATAGGCGTTTTCTTTTCAAATTTCAGTTTTATTTTTAATATTTATAACATGTTAGTATTTTTTTATTTCGTACCTGTCATTGTAGTATTTTTCTTTTGTATATAATAAATAAATGTTTCTTTTTTTGTAATGTATGCACATACATTTAAACTAAATATTTTCTGGCACGATTATAGATTTTTTATCTTTTCCTTTACCGCAGATATATTCTAAATTACTTAAACTCGCAAAGGGACATCGTTTGGACTGTATCAGAGTTTTTATTTTTATCTGTCTCATAGTTCTTAGTGAATTTTGAGAATTATTAAATTTTTAAAACTATTTTCTATCTTAATTGTATTACATTTATTAATTATGTACAACTTTCATTCAAATTGTTTAGCTAAAACAGTTTGGAAATTTTCGATAAATAAAATTAATTAGAAGTAAATAGAATTGAATTCATTTTAATTTTCATTGTTTGTACACTTTTTCGATGTCTCTCGGATTAATCGGGCACAGCAGTTATGAAAACATGTTTGCTCATTTTCTTAATGACGTCTTTATAAACCATGCGCAAAACTGGATTGATGCTGGTTATCATTGCAGAACCGGAAGTGGAAGTTTACTTGGCACATAAAACAATATATTCACTTTACTTCAAATATTTGAAAAAGCTACAAAAAAATGTTATTTGCAATTAATGATTTGTGGTTTTAAGAACACCCAAAACCTATCCAACAAAGCGCTTCTAAAAAATCCGCATCAATCCATCACCCGGAAATCCTGGATCCGCCCCTGGTATAAACCCCCTTACCACAACGAAGAACCAAACCGTAAAGAACTAAACATCTACCCAACATTCAAGTCGTAAGAACCAGATCATGTTTTTGTGTCGTTAGCGGCACCCTTGTCTCTTTTGTGCGGCTAATCCCAGGGCTAGAACTCGCACCCCGCTGTGCTTTTGAGGTCTGGCTAGCAGTGGGTGTTGTCTGCTTGTTCCCAGGCTGGAGAGACCAGCCGAAGAAGAGATGAAGATGATCCTTCGCGCAACCAACGACGATGTTCAATCGGCACGCGTAGAAGTTTGCTGGCCTAGTTTGTGATTATTTGTTTACCTACTCTACAAATACTTTTTAGTGGAATCTAAACCACTTGGCGGAAGGGTAACGAATTACTAATTTAATAATAATAATAATTTATTTCCTTTTGATCAAATACATTCGATATCAGGTTCGCCAAGTTTACAAAATTATTACATATACATTACAAAAAATTTATCTGTCAGGAAATCATCTACATCATAATATCCCTTCTTAATAAAGAATTCTTTCAGCTTATTTTTAAAGCTTGGTAGAGACTGAACATTTTTAAGATCTGTAGATAACTTATTATACAATTTTGATCCAACAATTAAAGGATTATTTACCGTCAGTGATAATTTACAATATGGTACAACAATATCTCTTTTATTTCGTGTGTTATAAGTGTGAACATGTTCATGCGTTAGTAACATATCTCTATGTGTTCTTATAAAAAAAATGACTTTGTACAAACATGGTAAATTCATAATAAGTTCATCAACAAAAACAGTTTTACAGGACGCATTATGGTTATATGTATTTATATTGACGCTGATGCATTCATAGCTTTTCAGTTATCAACTACTATTACCATTTACATTTAGTAATCAATTAGAGTGTTTTAAAACTACCAATGTATTGTGACATCCACTGAAATATTGTTGAAGGAATCATAAACCATTTCAACCATTTAATTATAAAGTGATCCATGAAGTAGTATTTATACAGAATTTATACGTTATTAATTAATTATTAATTAAATTAAATTATTTATTAAAATCTGCTGTGGGCACCATAATACCTCCTGCCACAGATTTTCTTATAAATTGCATCATATCCTGTAAGGGAGGTATAGGAATCATACTAATAATTCGTTAGTGAGTTTTCAGTGGATAGGCATGTTTCAGGATCCCTGATTACTATATATATGCACAAATATGACAATATATGCAATAAAATATGCAAAAAAAATCTTAAATTATTAGATAAAAAGTATAAATGAATGCATTATGAATTTTATTGCATAATACAGTCTTATTCCTGATTCACAATTAACAAATATACTACTAATGTACACATAAACTAAGTCTAGAAACTTGATATTATTAGATTATGACATATTTACATAATGGCAATAACAAATTATTAAAAATTTTCTAAAAAAAGTTAAACATAAGTAAAAGATATATCCAGCTATGCAATGAATTCCTACCGTTACCGTTACAGGGATTTCCCTAGAAATATTAGAGTATATTGCGTGTGTATTTACTTATTGTAGTGTTTATTGCTTTGTTCCGTTGCATTTTTCTATTTATTACGGCCTCCTCCAATATTTGGGAATTATCAATGTGCATTACCAGAAATTTCAGATTGTGTATCACTAGACAAGGTCTTAAAAATATTGATATATGCAATTATATGCAACTTTTGTAAAAATATGCATAAAAATGCCCAAATATGCAATATATGCAATTAGTAATTAGCATTAATTAACTCTAATCAATGTAATTCGTCCAGAAAATTGGTTTTATCTAAAGATATGCAAAAACTAAAATATAAGGTCAACAGGGGTAAATATGCAACGAAAAACATAACTTTGTGTTTTAAACGCATTAAACAGAATTAAAAGTTGCATGCAATTCTGTTGTATCCTTTGATCTATGGATACTTCAATTCTTTTTCACGCGAAATTGATTATGAAAATAAAGAAAAATCGCGTTTCACATTTAACCTGATTTTGGGGTAAAACTGAAACATCACTGGGAAAAAGTGAAACAGATATTTAATTCCTGTACTATACATGCTAGAAATAAAAAATAAAAAATACGTGCGGCACTCGGGGACTGCCGCGGTAATTCTATTGCATAGAATTTTTTATCAACTTATGCAATTATAATTATTTATTTATTTTATTTATGCAGTATTTTTTTTTCTTTGTTTTTTTCTTTGATTAATTCAAGTTAAACTTATTATGCGTGTTGACCGATAAGAGAACAATTTTTTTTCTTTTATTGAATAAATGAGAAGTTAATATTGTTTAAAATATTGTTATTATCTTACAATATATGTAGGTTATTCAGGAATTTTTATCCTTGAAACTATAGGTTTATGGTAACTGAAATAAGTAACATAAGTTTGAGACTTGATATCCTCTAAATATCTGGAAAATACTGCGTCAATGGCATACTTCTAGTCTCACGAACACAAACACCGTGCCGAAGTCTGCCGAACTGAAACGACGTTAGACGATGCACGGCTTTTAACGCCGCACCTCTGTGCCAGTCGGAGTGGGGGGTGTCAGGTTTTTTTCGTTACGGAATTTCTTGATTCGGTCGCAGCGCTCAAAGCCCGCGATAAAAGCTATGCAATAGCTTAAAAACATATACTTTACAATAAAGTATAAAACGTCACGCTATATCCCACTCAGTGAGGTAACACGAATCCTAAAACCTAAAACGCAATCAACCACCAACCAAACATTCCTATCCTGGCACATCTCCCCCGCATATATTTCTCTCTCTCTTGTGGTAAGTTTCGGGGGTGCGTCACCTATTGAGAAGCACTGGTCCGCAGGTGCGTTCCCTGATAACGAGCTGCTAATCGCTTTGTTGAGATGCTCTAATTATATGGTGAAGATGCAAGGCTGCTCAGCCTCGTGGTCTGAGAGCTCTAATCCTGCGTATATAGAATGCCTTTCAACCCAACAACAATGCTGTAAATTACCAGACGATTGATTTATACTCGCGGAAGAATTTCTACCCACATTTTTTCTGGGAATATAGAAAATTAATTATCGTATCACAAGAGATGCAAATGAGAGCTTGATTTATCGGCGAGCTTCGATTCATTGTAAATAAATAAATATCATGAGTTATCATAACATGTACGCACTTAGATTTACATATATTATTATGTATTTGTTTATTTCCTATATTTATATTTAACTGGTTAAGATTTTAATTGTATGCACATTTTCGTTAATTACTTGTTTCAATATACATGAACCAACAGAGATATTTAGTGATATGCGGTTGGTAGCATTGCGTTGCGCACAACCACAGTATTCACACAGTAGCGACACTTCCAATATTTCAGTGGTGCGCAACCGGCAAGATGGCCGCTCAGTGATATTACTGCAGTAACGACATTTCAAATATTTCATAATTCCAAGTTTCAGTGGGCATATCTCAGTGCACTACTGAGAAGATGGCCGCTCAGTATCTTAGTAACCATAGAAAAGAGAGTCAGTGATATTGTTCTGTCAAATGTCAAGCAGATTTAGTTCATTTTTATTGGGTTAATTACTGTAAAATAAGTGCAAAACAGAGAGGTAATAGTATATTACACGTGAGGTGGGAAATGTTTCATTTCAACCGAGGCTTATTATATGTCCAAGAGGCTCAGATATAGCGCAAGGCTGTAATGAAACTCCCACCGAACTATGTATACTATTTTATTCACAATCATCCTTAATTATCCAAATTAACTTCTCATTCTTCTCGTATTATTCAACAAACAAAGGTGATGTATGGTAGTAATCTAAGAAAACAAATAATTAAATTTATTTCATTAATTTGACAAGGGTCTATATTTCAGGAAACTCAAATACTGATAAAACAATATTACATTACATATGTATTTATGTTACTTTATAATAAAAATGCTTCTATTCAATATTAATATTGTAATTATTGATGTTTGATTTTAATTATAAGGTTTTATCAATATGTTTCACAGCACTGTTTAATTTACTTGCAGAGATTTATGACTGTGTAGCTAGGCAATTCTATATAAACACTTCCCACCCATGGGATAAATCTGTCATTTCCCACCCAAGCGGAATGACGTATTTCCCAACCTCTAAAAGGTTTGGAATTGACATATTACTATAGTAATTGTGAATAATAGTTATTTGTCAAACTAGAGAGGAAAGTGCTTCTTTTTCCCCTTCGAGTTCGAGGCATTTCGAACGAGAGTGAAAGAAGAGCTTTCCTCTCGTGTAAGACACAACATTTTTTTCACGACATGTTTCTAAAAAGATTTGCTCGGACCTAAAATACACTTTGAGAACACAACTGACAGACTGACACGTTCACAGTTAGGTTGTCAGACACAAGGCGGTGTAGCAGTGTGGAATGAATTTATAATTTTTATAATATATTTTTTGTAAATAACATTCATATTGGTAACACTTCTATATTTTCCTCTCTACAGAGGAACAACACGTTTTCCTCACTATTTCGGGAGAAGAACGGTGGGGTTTCCTACCATGTCGTGAAAAAACTTATTTGTACCATGAAAAATTGTAGGAACTATTATAAATTTTAAGCCACTTGCAACTGACAGTTATTCAAATTCACCACCCTATACAGCTACTGCTAAAATGGCCGCTCGGCTCAAGGTCATCAGTGGATATGACAAAAAGATCAAAGTGCCGAAAGCGAGTGTCGCGACTGTATGAATAATATGGAATAACTAAAGATTTCCATTTGTCGTCTAATAAGTTATTATTAAAAGTATAAGTTTACTCTGGCAACTATCAAGAGTGGTATTAACATTAAGATGCAGTGAGTTTGGTAAGTAAACGAACCTAAATGACTATTGTTTATGAAGAGGAAGTCCATGCCATTACTAATTACCCTTTTTGTACCCTTTACCGTCTTTGATCGCCCAGCAAGCCGAGAAATTAAAATGCAGATGATAAACAAGAATGGGACAATTTATAACCTAATGAAGTCCGCCATGGCGATGGCTCGATGGAATCCAGTGCTTATCTCCCCCTGCTGATAATGGACTCGTCTGCAGTGAGTTTAGGGCTTTAGGTTTGTAGTCGACGCACGTACCGCGTGTTTCCAATTCTTTACTGCGGTTTTATCTTGAACGTTGCTTGTTAGGATATCAGTCAAATTGTGGGAAAGTTCAGGAATCCTCTAAGGAGATGGCTGTTGAAGTTTGGGGATGATTCTACTCGTTTGAAACATACAAACTTAATGTGACTGGAATTGTTAACTTTTAATCACAAATAGGGACTCTAGCTTACAGAAGAAGCAGAATCATTTGGATTCAAGATTTTAAATGGGTGTTTTTTAAACAGATTTGAACACTAACTGAAGCAATGATTTTTACTATTTTTTAAAACCAATGTGCGTCCCCAAGATGACTGGACGATGACCACTGAAATATAATAATACTGGAACACTCAATGACATTGAAAATGCAAGCTTAAAGAGACAGCTATTTGAGGGCTATCTATCTTTGTTGTACATGTTTTTACATAGCAACCGCTCAACAAACATATAGCACGCGTCTTACAAACAAGTATTAGAAAAAGAAGAGTAGCCCACGGCAGCTATCTGTCTCAAGCTCGTTTTTCGCTTTCGTAAAAAAACTCCAAGTGCGCATTCTAGTATTACTATATTTTAGTAGCAATGACTTTATCTTCCTAAATACATTATGAATGGTGTTAACGTTTCCTATACTAGTTAGAATTGTAGTTGTACGTTCCGAATCAAAAGTTCGTTATTATAAGGCGAAATAAATATTGCATATTGTAATGATTTATTGTTGTTTCAATTTTATGAAATAGAAATGACTTATTTATTTCTTCTAATGTTCTAGTTTGAATAAAGTGGAAAACACTGGCTTTCCCCAGGCATCTTAAAAATATCAAAATTTAGTTCGCAAAATGTCATGTTATAAATCCACTCAATGAGTTTTTACGGTACGAATAAGATGTTTCCGAACGAGACAATGAAATTTAAATAAACTGTTGTGAGCACCACAATACCTCCAGCCATAGATATTTTTTTTTATTAATCAATTCAGGAACACGGACCACAACTATTAAGAAACGCTCGTCCCTTCAAAAATATTAGTTTTAAACAAAATATTACACATGTCAAGAAATGACATTTATCAAACGTTTTGTATTTTAAAAAAAAAGTCCAAATATAATAGTGTAATTCGTAATTGGTGAGAGTAAGAGAAAAATGTTTCAAACAACAATTATATAGGTAGATAATAATATTTGAAACGTTATTCAAACAACAAAAATGGTCATTAAACCATAATTTACTGAGATATTTCAGAATAACTTGATAGGGCTTCAAGTAAACTACCAATTCCAGTTACTGGATTATCACCAAAAACTAATCTGTTCTTTCCAAGGGAATACAGTTGATATATTCAAAATATCAAAATTTTCTGTTTAGACAGACAGACAGATAGACACACATAAACAGACATCCTCCTGAAACTATTAAAATCGTTTTCTAGAAATCCCAAAACGTGCTCATCCACTGAAAACTCACTACCGAATTTTTTGCATGATTCCTATACAGGTATGTAACGGGAGGTAAAAAAATGCGGAAAACAATATTGTGGATCAAATCTTATTAGAATACTGTTTGGCAACGATACAGTACTGTAATAAAATAACAATACTGCAAAGTCCTATTTACTGGTCTGAAATCAGACCAGCAAACATGTAAATGTAATACAGTATGAAATAAATAATTAGTACAACATTTATTTAAATCTATTTACTCTAAAGCATATGGGGTAAATACCTCCGTGGTAACGCATCGGGCTGTGGATCATAAGATCCTCAGTTCAAAACCTACAGCCAACAGCTGATTTAGAGATCTGAGAAAATAGAGTGCCACACTCAAAATGGGTAAAAGGCATGATGATATATTTATTTATTATAAAAATATTAGAGTGGGCTAGACGATTGTAATAGCTAGAAAGTCTTCGTGTCAATAGGTTATTAAAATTTAATTTGATTCTTCGTAATATGTTATTACAAACATGCTGTAATAATAAGTATTATTACAAATCATAAATAGTTTAAATTGAAAAGCCGTCAATGTGGAACATCCCAAACATATTTAATACATCAAATTTAAATAACTTACGGAACAAACACGCCTACCAACGAAAGCGTTCCAAAACAAGAAGTAAAAAACACAATTACCATTCCCAAACAGTAACACGTCACAAGGGTGGTTCATTTTTCAATTTAAGTAGTTGTAAAGCACGCATCCTTCCATGTTCCAACGCTGCAGGGCCATAAAGAAGCCACACAATCATTTTTCTAACATTTGACAGTTCAATTTGGGAGCCATTTGATCCAAGGAGCCCAGCGCCCAGCAACCACACAATGGAGTTTAATAGCTGCGTAAAAATTTCAATATGTCGTAAAGAGTTTCTTCTTCGATACTCAGCTCTCGTTATCATAATTGGAATTTACGGTTTTCGAAATTTCGAGCTTTGCTCGATAAATTAGTGGAATTTCGACGAGTTGTCGAGTCAGATTACCAAGATTACATTTCATTTCGACAGATTTAAATTGATTGAATTTTATTGGAGAATTTCACGCGAATTGGTCGTTAAAACTCCCAGCTCAAATATTTCGAATGAAACATGGCTTGTTCGGACATTTTTACATTTAAAATTATTTCCAGGAATTCCAAATTGATTTGGTAATTTAATTTAACATAAAAATAAAATGAAAGGCATGAAAATAAGGTTGGACAGATCTTTTCACTTCCTGCCTGTCCAATTTTAAATTTGTCACGCTTCTAAATACACAGTTCTCACTTTTATTTTATATAGACAGTACAGTCTAAAATGTAAACGAAAAGTTGTTTAGAATTTAAATCTGTATCAAATAAGTACTAATTTATTTCTCATTCTCTGTTGTTTTTTATAAGTAAGAATCAAATGAAAAATTGATTTCTAAAACAAATTACATACTGGGTGTCTACTTTTTTTTCTAGGACAAAGAAAATGCAATGTTAAAATTTTCATTAGGCGATAGTTCGTTCCATATGAATTTTAGAACAAAAGTATTAATACACAATATGTTCAGAATCAAAAACTACACCAAATGCGCCTAAATTTATTGATGTAACCCAAAAAAATGTTTTATTTATTGTTTGCTAAAGGACTGAGTAGGTATATAGAATAGAGACAAATTCATTCTTATCCAACAAAGATTTTTATTTCAAATCAGAGCCGTATATTAGCGTGATATATGAAGTATCTTAGTTCGGTTGCTGTGGTTACGTCTCCTTGTTTTAATTTTATTTATTTGAATTTGATGTTTTCAACAGTTTTGTATTTGTATTTTTTGTATAATTTTCAAAATTATGTTATATAAAGTATAGTCTTCGGCTCGGACTACAAACTGATGAAGGCAAATGTGTTGCCGAAACCTAATAAAATTTATTATTGCTTATTATTATTTATTGCTATCCAATAGTTTAATTATTTCACTAACATCCATCCAATCAAGAAGGTTCAAATTCATCTACGTTTATGGCCAGAAGTCAGAGGAGTACCTTACCTACAAGAGGATAGATGAAATTAATAGAAAAGTGAGCCGTATTAAGTGTCATCAACAACTTCTGACTCAAATTTTAACAATAATTAAATAAGGTTAAACCAAAATAAAAAAATTATAAAAAATGACCCCACCTAGTATATATAAAAAAACCTATTTATAATAAATTATATTAACCGTTTATAAGCTTAAATTTATCACCAAAATTTACGGCAGTATTTTGTGGATAAGTGTCAGTCATCAATTTATAATAGATAAATATATTTTTTCAAAAAGGATACCAGAAGAATGTCAGAAGTAACAAACTGTAACAAAACTTAATGAACTTATCCAGAGGCTCCAAAATAAACAAGCAAACCCCTTAAACTATATTATTAGTCTCAAGAAGAAATAATTGCAAATTACTCGTTTCAATTATCAAGAATGTTTTCTTCTCTCACGCGATTCTTTCAAGAATTCCTCAGGAGGACCAAATCCGAAGTCCTGGTCTGGGAACTGGGCCCGAAGCTTCAGCAGAGCAATTATGCAAATTTACTTAAACTGATAAATCTACTAAACGGATTTTATGTAAATCACGTGTACGGCATATGACGACATCTCATCAGCAAAACATCAGCATCACCAGCAGCAGTTTCCTTCATTTGTTTGTTTTCTGCCGTTGAGGCTAGCGCCAGTGGCGCAGCAAAATTAAATCCTTCAGGTGACAATACCTTTCAGAAGAAGAACCAGAAAATTGTCTTGGTTGGTTATTCAATAATACATAATTAATGTAGCAATCTTAACTTGTTTAAATACATACATATATAGCGTTACGCTATATTCCACTCAAGTAGGGTAGCACAAACCCAGAAACACAGTCAACCAACAATCAATCTCCAAACATTCCTATACTCTTGACAAGAAATCTTGATTCTTGATGATACTTTCTTGTCTTGTCTTGGGAAATGGAAAATACTTCTTGTCTAGGTCTTGTCTTGATTTCAAGACAAGAACAAGAGTATATCTTGATTCTTATGAAACACTAGCCTCGTCCACATTCATACATGCTCGTCTATTTTTCACAATCGGAATCATGCGTTTACGCAACAAACCATCAATCATGTTCAACCACTTATTCCTCGGATGCCCACGCAATCGTTCACCTTCAATCTCACCCGTATAAATTAGTTTCACCTTCCTTTCATTTCTACATTCGTTCAAGATGTCCAAACTAGCTCAATTGACTCACTCCCACTTTTCTTAACATCATTCTTATCAACATTACACTCACCATGCACCAATGTATTCCGGACACGATCACTCTCCTCTCAAATACCTCATTTCCACAGCAGTTATACGTCGTTCTTGCTTCTTCATCCACACCCAACATTCAGAACCATACATCAATGTAGACACTAACACAGCATTATACACATTCAATCGAGCATCTCTAGATACATTCAGGTTTCGAGCATATGTATCCAGAGCACCCAATACTTTGCACCCTACAGATACCCGCTTTTCCCGGTTAAAACGTCCAACCTTCGAAAACATACTCTCGAAATATATAAATTCATTCTCTTGTTCCAATCTCACACCATTCACTGAAACATTACAATTAGTCACCAAATCATTCTTCTCGAACACCAACATTTTACATTTATCGACATTCAGTAATAGATTTAAACCTTTACCTACTTCATTTATGGTCACAATCATTCTTCTCAATGGTTCTATAGTTTCGTAACAACACATCCAGATACAAATTAAACAACCAAGGAGACATTCCACAACCCTATTTCACACCAACATTTAGAACCGTACCGTAATGTAGGCATTAACACACCATTATAAACACTCAATCGAGCAAATGTAACCAAAGTACCCAATACCTTGCATCCCAGAACTTATCATCATCAATAGAGCTAAAAAGGATAACTCAAGATTGCTTCTTAACCAAGCCAGTGGTCAAGATTGAATCCAAATTCGTGTAGGTAACAAAAAATTGAGTACTTTAAACAAAAAAACCTATAAATATAATATTGATAATGCACACATCAAAAGCTACTGCTTCTAAAACCACCCAAAATCACATTAGAGCAATTGCAAAACTGCATTCTGTGATTGAATGTACACGTACAGTTTCAGTAGAAGTTCTCTAGTGAACCCCGCAGTAGTAACGCCACTGCCGGTGCAACTCGCAACTGACATTAATAAGTCACGTCTTGTCAGATGGAATCGTCTGATAGACAAGAAAAAGTAAATCAAATCAAACACGAGTTTGATGTAATCAATTACAGCGAAAGAAATGTCAGGGGTAATTTGAAAGAAAATGGACGACTCTGCTGCATCATCGTGATAAGATTTTATGCTGCTTATGTGTGTAAACCACTAAACCAGATTTTTGATAATGATGCCAGCGACTTATTTATAGCTGCTTCCATTCAGACAAAGAACGATGACAATAACAAACCAGAAATCTTGATCAGCGCACGAAATGTCAGCGAGATACTTCCACGATTAAAAATACAATTAACTTGTCCAATTATTACATTTTTACCTCTCGCAAAACAGAGGTACAGTAAACATTCAATGTCGATATTTTAGACAATAAGCACGTAGTATAGTATCCTAGTACCCTCATTTTTACTATTTTCACGAGGATGGAAGGATGTATGTGTGTGTGTGCGTACTATTGAACATAAAATTATTCAATTTTGCATTTATACACCCTAAGGAAGAGTCTAGTTGATTATTGTTCAAATTTGCCAACCGGAAATGGTACTTGAAGCAACATTACAATTTTTGAAGTAACAACACATTTCTCGACAAAAAAATTCACGAAAATACAAATCATGAAAATAGATTTCTGGAATATACAAATATCGAAAATTAAATTCAGGGTTTGTACATTTATCGAAAATACAAATGTCGAATGTAGGAAATGTCAGGAATTACGAATGCATATTACAATTGTCGAAAATACATTTGTCGAAAGCGAACAATACCAAATATCATAGTGAGCAATGATTACAATACGACATTTAGTATTGTTCGCTTTCAACAAATGTATTTTAGAAATTTGTAACATTCGAGATTTGTTATATTCGAGAAATTTGTGACTTTCGTCAATTGTAATATTTCCAACATTCGACAATTATATTTTCGATAAATGTACAATCACTGAATTTAATTTTCGACATTTGTATACTTGAGAAATGTATTTTCGAGAAGTGTAGGCGTTTCCCAATTTTTTTAAGAATCATATAAAATTCTGTGATTATAATATTTTTTATAACATTATGAAAGAATAGATAATTTTCTACAATATTTAGTTGATATATTTTCTTTTATATCTTACTAGTAATAAGATGTTCTATATCAATAGTTATTATAGTTCAAACTAGAGAGGAAAGCGCTTCTTTTTCCCACTCGAGCTCGAAATTTGCAATTCAAAAAACATTTGCTCACTTTCACAACACAATACAAAATTGACACAGTGTTTCCGATGAACCAATCTTAAATATTTATTAAAATTGTGTTTAATCTAGAGAAACAACAACAAAAAAGACATAATTGTAAGATAATTTAAGGTATGTATATCACTAAAATAAAGATTTTCAATAAAATTAGGAATTTATTCATAAAAGGCTATTGGACAAAGTTCTGTAAAATATTTAACAAATACAACGAGTAAATCTTCGTCAGGTTATAAAAGAAATATTTTTATTTCTATAAAATTATTTTTTTTTACTATTTCGGGAGAAGAAAGCTGGGATTTCCTGGTATGCCGTGAAAAAAAGATATATGCAATTTTGCTTATCAAGATACTAGATAAGGAAAATAGAACAAAGATTATTAAATAATATGTCATTGTGATCTCGGTGACATAAATGTCATAATACAAATACAAGAAGTAAAACTAATAAATATTAAATATTGCCTATTATTAGCCTTTTGATATCTTGGAATTCTAAATAGATATGCATTAAGGATTATTATTGCAAAGGTTTGTAATATTTGTATAATGTCGAACTATAGTGTAATTTATAATTTAGTGATTAAAACTCAGTTATGTTATAATATAGTTCATGATTGATTGACCATTGATTCCACATAAAATTTAAATGATTATAATACTGACAGTAAGTTGACATCATTCATTGCTTTCATCTCGATTTTAGAAGTGGTTTACATAAAACTATTAAATTTATTTGTGAGTATGGTATAGGAAAATGAGTTGAGGAGTGAGAGGGGGGTCATGCATTGGAAACATCAGATTTTCTTGTGCATTGAAGAAGTGATTAAGTTCTGATTACAGTGTGACATCATAAAAGCGTATTCACGCTAAATTTAAGTGTTAAATCATTGAAGAATCTCAGCGCCTGATGCGCAATTTTCTACTGTAGACAGAATCAGCGACAAGCGACGGTCGCGTTCGTCACGCTTGGAAGTAAACAAACGACACGAGCTCTGGTTGCACGCTGGACCAAATCGTGTCGCCAGCCAGACGAAAAAATAATAGGAGGTTTCATTTCATGGATTTTACAATGATTGTTACCGGACCTAATTTTGTAATTTTGTTAATTTTATTCGACGGTACAATGTTACAGAATTACAGCAATTTTTCTTTGTTGGTTTATATTGTATACTTGCTAAATTAACAGTCAAATTTAAGTTGTGTGTTTGTTAAAAAATAGTTTGAAAAATTAAAGAACGGTAGAAGACCATTTCTTTTGTACACCTAGAGCTCAATTTCAACCAAAAATATATATAACTGCATCCGAATGGTTCAGATTCCATTCATGGTGTCCACTACATTCGAAATAAAAATTCCTGGATTTTCAAACGCTCACAAAGATAACATAACCTAAAAACAAGATGATTTTAGAGTTCTTTAGTAAATAGAAAATACTATGATCCTCTATTATGCTTTAGTTTTAATTATACGAGTCCAAATTCACATGAGTTCGACTGTATCAAATATTTAATTTGGAAAAAATCTGTTGTGGGCACCACAGTACCTCCCGCCATAGATTTCTTATCAAATAATGCAGGAACACGGACCACCACTATTAAGAAACGCTCATCTCTTCAAAAAATTTTGTTTTCAATTATGACATTTCAAAAAGTAGTATATTGTGTGATTAGGAGTAAATGTGATACTTTGTGTGCTGAGCATGTAAGTTTGAACGACGAGCGAAGCGAGTCGAACAATTACATGCGAAGCACCCAAAGACACATTTACTCCGAATAACACATACTATTTTTTCTTCAAACATAGAAAATAAAATTATAAATATTATAAAATGCTCAAAACTTCAAAAAAATTCTGTCTTATCTAGCATTTCAAGTTGCCTTAGAATATGCTGTTTTGTTATTTTTGTTTATTTGTTTCATTTTTAACTGTCAAATTATTGAATTACAACCTAACTATTTTTCATAATATTTTACTTTGTCCGCCGCCGGCGTAAATGTGTTGTCAAGGATACACTTTTACGCCGGCGGCGACAATATTGAACTTCTGCTTGTTGAATACAAATACATAACAACGTACTTTTATGACGTTTGAAGAAAAAATTACATTTTTCAAACGTTGTTTTGTTTTTGTTCTTTCAAAAAGGACAGTTTAGCAGATTTACACGGAAATGTCAAAATATAATTTTTCTTTATCGTGTTGTAATTCGTAAATGGGACAATAAGACAATAATTGTAGATAATATTTGAAACATTATTCTAATAACAAAAATTGTCATTAAACCATAATTTACTGAGATATCAAAATAACTTGATGTGGCTTCTCGTAAACTACCTCTTCCGGTTATTGGATTATCATCAAAAACTAAACAGCTCTACCTAAGGGACTACAATTGATATATACAAAATATCAAAATTTTCAGTTTAGTAGTTTTTGAAGCATCGTAACTCCAGAGATCCACACACACAGACTGACAAACACACACACAAACATCATCGCGAAACTATTAAAATCTTATTCTAGGGACCCTAAAACGTGCTCATCCACTGAAAACTCACTACCGAATTTATAGCATGATTCCTATACCTCCCTTACAGAATGTGGCGGGAAATAAAAAGAATACATTACATACTACATACTTCTAATTGCTTAGTAAATAATCGTGCTAAGTTTCTGAAATATTATAAAATCTTTAGAAAATGCATCTTATATCTTCAGTTTATCAAATAGTTCGGTAGATTCTATGGTACTTTTTTATTGTGTAAAATGTATTTTTGTAATTTTTAATCTGCATTATAATAATAATATTCCATTGCTGGATTGGTATTCTAGTTGTCCCGATTTATCCCAAATATAAACTTCAGAAAACCGAATAATAAAAATAAAATAATTGCGAAATCATCTTGCAGGGACAATCGAAGAATTGTGACACAGACTTCAGGAAATTTGAAATTATTTCTACAGAAAAGACTGTCAAAACTGAGCAGTTTAAAAAAGTGAAGATGTAGTTACAAAGTGGTTAAGTTAACTAACGTACTACAACAAAAAGTTTATTAGCAATCTAAAATTTATTTAATGATAAATGTATATTAGAAAATAATTGGACAATTTAATAAAATACTTGTAAAATACCAAAAAAAAACTAAAATGTCATCAAAAATGCTTGTTGCACTTTTGTTTCAGATTCTTTTTTACCCCAAGACATAGTCAAAAATTGTCCCGCTTTATAACTTTTCGAATCACCTGTTGATCCATGATCACAATCACAACGATCCCAACTCCCGTCATTTATCTCATACCCTAAGAATGCAACATACAAGATATTGGAATCTATCAAGACGATCATTTTATGCCTATTCACTACATCTTAACGTTGTCATGGTACGTTTTATTTTAATTATGTTTTTACTAGCTCATCCTACGGAATTTATACATCACCAGAAGATTGAAAATTCGTTGCAGGTAAAGTGGATAACTGTCAATAAGAGGACGTAAATTTTAGATTGGTTGTTTTGTTTAGTTTAAAAGGGGTATCGATTAAACAATAAAAGAAGATGTTTCTTCTTCATGTTGATCGTAAAGTTTTAATGGTATTCTATTCATAAATTTCTAAGTTTAGAAATTAATCATTAAATATAATGATATTACAGGTGATGTAAAAGAAAATGTGGGTTTCATTATTCATATTTTCTTGTTTGACAGGTTAATCTGACGTTTTTGACACTTCTGACAAAATGAGCAGACAAATATTGACTGATGTTAGTTTTTATTACACAAGATTATCCTTTTGTTAAACCTTTACAAAAAGACTGATTTATAAGCTTCTGTAAATACAAAATAAAATATTTAAAGTAGAAACCTTTTTGTATTTCCAGAAAGAGAAATATCCATACTTGTATTTTTAGAATAGAATCGGAAAGAGATCTGCAATTGCAGAACTCACGCTCCCAGAATTGAACACATTATTTAATGTCTTAATGTATATAAAATACAAGTATATTGTTTTATCCAACACCTCTCAATAAATGCTCTATAACTATTGCGATTTTAAACAAGGAAAGTAACATTACCCACTAGTAGGTATAATTTTGAGTAAAGTCACTAGTGAGTAATTTTCAATTTATAGCAATAACATAACACCTTGGTAACTACTTCGATTGTCATTTTAATTTAGAAAATTTAAAGCATATGTCACTGTCAAATAATATGTCTTTAATAAATTTTGCATTTATTAAAAGGTGTTGGATGGCAAATTTTGCCCACTTGTAAAGTAAATAACTATTATATTTTTATTAAATGTTTAAATTACTGTTATATTTCATGATACTTACTACGTATAATTTTAAAAACTAATTATTTTTACCTCCCGCCTACCTCTAGGTAAGGGAGGTATTGTTTTTGGTCAAAAAATTGGGTAGTGAGTTTTCAATGAATAAGCACGTTTTAGGGTCCCTACAATACGATTTTACTATTTTCGCGATGATGTCTGTATGTATGTATGTATGTATGTGTGTGTGTGTGTGTAGTCTGTGGCAATTTTTTCGTCTCGCATAACTCAAATACTATAATACCAAAAAATACAATTTTGTAAATTAGTGCTTCTTATATTTAAATAAAGAGCTGATTAGATTTTGGATAAAATTGGTCAACCGGAAGTAACAGTTTACTTGAAGCCCTTAACAGTTTTTCTTGAAAAACACGGTTAAATAGCCTTTTTCAACAATTTATGTTATTTTGAAAGTTGAAGAATATTTAATTTTACATGTGTTTTGATTATACTATTCTTATTAATTTTCATTAGATTTAGAGATAATAAAATATAAAGAAATTAGATTTCACAAATCTTGCATTCCTAGTACACCATGGAAAAATTTTCAATTTTTTACGAAATGTGACACATGTCATTTTGATTGTAAAGCTGTTTTCTTGGTGAAATATATGTCAAAAAATTAAATAAATATACAAAAGAAAATTAAAATTCTCAAATATAAATAGAAAATAAACAAATAAGAAGGTATGTTTCTGTATCATCAAATACTATTTTGTACCGTTTAATAGTATTGGGCGGGAGGTTATGTGCTGGCCACATCAGATTTTTTAATTTAAATTTTAAAAATAAAATAAACTAAAATTTATTCAATTAATATAATATAATAAAACCCTTATTCCTTAAGACTAAATAGGTATTTCGAGATTTAAGTTCTCATGATCAGTAGAACTAAAAGAGATCAATTAAATTAAATCTCAACTTGTTATCTGGGCCGGTGGTCAAAATTTAATCCATTTTATCCAATTAATAATTTTATAAGTTTGTAATCTTTTATACAGACTATTTTCGCACGCGGTATCGAAATGAAGTCACTTAAAATTTTGATTATGTTTGCTTGAACCATTTCCAAACTTTCTCGTTTTAATAAGTCAATAAAACAGTTATTAACCTTCATAAAACAGTCAGAATGTTCGGTTTTCGTAAGCCTTTATCACTTGAAACTTTTAGAAGGCAACATAAACTTGTTAAAGTAGATATAACATGTCGTGTGTGAAAAATGTAGCTCGTATATTACTTTAAGTATTGTTTTCTGCAACTTAAGTCCGCATTTATTGCAGTGATAATGAATTATTAAAACTGACGTGGTTATTAAATCAAAGTAATTTATCGTTCGGCCGCGCGGGTTTGTCATCGGGAAGAAGAGAAGAAAGATATCTTGTTGTTGAAGAGAATGTAACACTTCTTCGAAAACAATAACGAGGCACGAATCTGCTTCTGGCCATTGGAAATTAATTAACTTTAAGTGTTAGTTTCAAAGTTTCAATATACTCAGAATTTTAATTGGAAATTATTGAAAAGTAATAGGTTATAGTTCACCTAAATTATTATAGTTAAATATGCAACAGCTACTTCGGTAAAATTGCTGATATATTGCAGTAAAACTTGTTTTTCCATCTAATAGATTTGTAACAAAAAATTAATGTGAATTTAAAATTATTTATGAAGATATGCTGTGGCTTTAATGGCTATCATAATTATGAATACAAATTTGGTATTGATAAATTTCGCACATTAAATAAATATGTAACATTGACACATATTGCGATGGTACATTTATAATAACAAAATAGTTAATAAAAAATCTGATGTGGCCAGCACATAACCTCCCGCCCAATACTACTCTTAAACGGTACAAAATAGTATTTGATGATACAGAAACACTCCAAAACACGACAAACCGTATACTACACTTTTACCCTTCTTATTTGTTTATTTTCTATTTATATTTGAGAATTTTAATTTTATTTAGTATATTTATTTAATTTTTTGACATATATTTCACTAAGAAAACAGCTTCACAATCACAATGACATGTGTCACATTTCGTAAAAAATTGAAAATTTTCCATGGTATACTAGGAATGCAAGATTTGTGAAATCTAATTTCTTTATATTCTATTATCTCTAAATCTAATGAAAATTATTAAAATTAGTGTAATCAAAACAAATGTAGAATTAAATATTCTTCAACTTTCAAAATAACATAAATTGTTGAAAAAGGAAATTTAACCGTGTTTTTCACGAAAAACTATTAAGGGCTTCAAGTAAACTGCTACTTCCGGTTGACCAATTTTATCCAAAATCTAATCAGCTCTTCATATAAATATAAGAAGCAAAAATACACAAAATTGTATTTTTTGGTATTATAGTATACATACACACATACATACATACATACATACATACATACATACATACATACATACATACATACATACATCATCGCGAAAATAGTAAAATCGTATTGTAGGGACCCTAAAACGTGCTTATTCATTGAAAACTCACTACCCAATTTTCTGACCAAAAACAATACCTCCCTTACCTAGAGGTAGGCTGGAGGTAAAAATTTATCCATTTTGGTTGTGGATGCTTTCGCGGATCTCTATATTTTTGCTCGTGAAGTACGATTACTAGCCGTCACG
Organism: Poecilus cupreus; assembly: GCA_963942605.1. Lineage (NCBI taxonomy): Eukaryota > Metazoa > Arthropoda > Insecta > Coleoptera > Carabidae > Poecilus > Poecilus cupreus. The sequence continues at coordinate 4,323,013 of OZ012726.1, read as the reverse complement.
GCACGGTCCCCTAAATATGTTAATGCAAGGGGAATCATAGAGAATCTTATTATATTTGTAATTATATTTAATTTATTCTTGTCGTAAATGTGTGTCTATTTTGTTCACAATTTTATATGCTAATATAATATTTAATATGATTCCGGTCTAACTTATTTAGATTTTATTTGCAACGTAATTTCTAAATAATAAAATTTCTTTATCTGTTATGATTTTGAATGTGACATTTCTGCTATAAAATTAGTGAAACTATATACAAATAATTATTTTGTAGCAAGTTGAAGTAATTTATATTCTGATTGTAATATAGTTTGTTATTAATTGTATATCAAATAAATTGTTCAAATTTTTAGAGGCAGCTATATAATTACTTTACTATTAATTTTTTTTTAATAAAGTACTGCTAATGTGCATTTACTTTTCCATGTCATCAAAACTTTAAATACTAAAATTGACTGAATATCTTTGTACAGATAGATTGTAAATATGCATGGGAATACAAAAAAAAAATGTTAGCAAAAATGAATTTCTTTCAGAACTTCTTCCCTTTTAAATTTGTTAAATTGTTGTGTAAAAATATGTTCAAATAAAAGATATTAAGAATTATATTTTTGTGAAATAAATAGCTCCGCAGTACCGCTGGACTACTATAATAATTTTAACTTGACCTCCGTTGTTTCTTCCACCAATATCACCTTTGACAGCCCTGATACAACGACTGGTAATCGCTTTCTTACGATAAAATACATCACGTAATGAGATCTGCAATAGCAGAGTGCCACACACAAAATGCGCAAATGGCCTGATAATATATTTATTTTATTTTTCTATTCCTGTATAAATATATCCCCATTATTTCAATTTTTTCGATGAATTATAGTACCCATAATTTACTTTTCTCGATCAATCACTGAGCCAGAAATCCATAATTCTTGGTTATTTTAAAGACGTGATGTGGATCACCAAGCAACGGCCGTCTAACATAGTTGACATTTAGTCACTTGTCATTGTGTTTTTTTATGTTGAAGATTTTCTATGTTTGTTTCAACAAATTTCGATCATTTTCAAAAGTAATTTCCGAATTTACAGGAGAAGAAAAATTATAGTATTATAATCGGGATTATGGTCATTATTCACTCGGATGATTTGCGTCAAGGGCCGTAGGCCCTCATATAATATTATTGAGCACTTTTAATTAAAATAATAATGAAAAAAATCTGATGTGGCCAGCACAGTACTTCCCGTCGTAGACTTCTTATTTAATTATACTACAAAATTGCTCGAGAGGAGAATGACGTATTTTACATTTTGTATTGTTTTAAACATGACATAAATACCTATTTAAAATAAAAATTGTATGTAATTAAAATAGAAATAAAAATGTGTACTTGTAATGAATAAAGATAAAAAATTTGTAAAAAAAAAAGCGTAGACCATCACCTTAGATTGTTTATCAAACAGTACAGCAAAAACCTATTCCTCTTTGAAATGTACTTTTCAACAAATGTAAAAAAATACAGTACAGTTCGGCAAATTTAAACGAATATATCAAAATTCAATATTTCTTTAATTTATTGTATTTTCTAAATGGTAATAATAACAGGAAAATATTTCAAATATAAATTATAAATATGTGGTAACATTTGAAATATATTAAAATAACTTGATAGGGCTTCAAGTAAACTACCACTTTCAGTCATTGGAATATTACCAAAAACTAATCAGCTCTTCCTAAAGGAACTAATGTAAAATACAAAATATAAAATCGTGAAATATTAAAATCGTATTTTCGGGACCCTAAACATACTTATCTATTGTAAACCCATTATCGAATTTAAGCATGATTCCTGTACCTCCCTTAAGCGTGGATTACAAGATGAAAAGTTATTTTTTTCAAGTGATTTTAAAATGACATTTGATAGCTAATTCGCCTATTGCAAAACATGCAGATGGATGGTAATACGATAAAGCAGCAATGTGCAAGTGTACGGCCAATTTTTTAAAAGGAAATTTCAAGAAAAAGTACCGCACGTTCTTCTTGTCGATTCATCTCTCTTACACTTACGTAATTGTAGGCGAGAGAAAACTTTTTAATGTCACTTGAAAAGAAAAACTTCATTGTGTAATACACCCTTAACAGGTAAATAATTAACAGCGCGAAAACTATTAGGTAGTGCTAAACAGAAGAAATAAAGTATTTTATTTGAAATCGGCACTAAAGTGCTCAAAACTCGTCATTAAAAGCTAAGTAATCGTCACTAAAGTTACCCATTATACAACGATTTTGAGCAACCCAGTATTGGCAAACGTTAAATAATTATTGCACAATTAGGATAATTTTGACAGGTATATTGCCGTACTATAGTAAATTTGGACGTAATATGAAACAAAATTTGCCAGAAGAATTAACTAATTAATTCCGATGATGAAATTGAAGAGAAAACACATAATTTTGAGTGTTATTTACGATAACTTCACTGTTCGAGGTTGGCAACACTGACGGTCAGTTTCAATTTACAACTGACAGATGTATAAACTTAACCTATATTGTAATTTTTTTACAGTTTTTTCGAATTTTAGATTTCAAATAAAACTTAATATGTACCTCGGCAATGAAGTTCCTTTTTATCACTCACATAGTTTATTTTTCTCGGCCCTACGAGCCTCGGCAAATAAATTCCATATTCGTAATAAAAAGTTAAACTTCAGTGCCGTGATACAAAATAACTATTTGTGAATACTTTTTGTACGAAAAGTATAAAATTAATAACAGTCCATACAAAGAAAGAAGTTCTTCAAGGAGTTCTTTTGATATTTGTCAAAGTTGCACTATTAATATAAACACAAAAAATAATATGTCTACTATATTAGAAAACAAATAAAATATTTATAATATTTACCGCATTCACTTGTAAATTTAAGATATTTCTTATTTCCGTAAATATGGGGTAAATAAATAACTATTTTTACAAATTTAAAAAGTATGTTAAATTTGCTTTATAAACCTAAAAAATTGAACTTCAGTGCCTTGATACATAAATAACTATTATTTATTTGTTCTAATTATTCTGTAACCCAATTAAATAAGTAGCTTCGTATTGGGATAAAAATATTCTGCGTTGTTTTCTTCGCGATATAAGTGGTATCTGTGTGTACCTGATGGAGTGTGTCGAGAGGAGGATGCAGACAACCGCAACCACTACCCCCGTGTCACCGTAGCGCATCGCTCACTTGGTCGCCGTCCCCATGGAGCTGGTGCGCGCACTGGTCACGGCACCACGACACTGCACCACGTTCACGAGCACGAGCACTCCGGCACTAGCGCGGACGAGCGGTCAGGCGGCACTGAGAATAGCTACACCTGTTCGTGTTCACGGTGTTCGCGGCCTCACTACTATAGTGGAGAGGAATATACCTGGCAGCCAATCGGAGACTGCTAACAAGAGACGCCTCTGAGATGGATTGCAGAAAGCAGAGCACCACGCGAATTTTATGAGGATTCCGTATTCCGTCCCTGCTGCAAGCACTTCGACGCCGCGAGCAAGATACCACTATGTTGAATCTCTGCGCCTTTCTCTCGAAATTGGATTCATTTCAAATTACCATCCAACATCCAACATATACATTGAGTAATTAGGCATCATATAAATATATCACTAAGCCATGTATGTGTCGAATCCAGAAGATGTAATTGTAAGTAGCAGCTCTTCAAAGTTTTCGGATTCACAGTACAAATTTTTAATGGAAATTATCTGTAGGTAAGCTCGCTTTGCTTACACTTTGAACTCACGATCAACAAACTCGAATTAAAGAACTCATTTTAATGGAAATTATCAGTTATATTATCCCTAGGCCAGTGATAATTACGAAATAATTTATCACAGTTACCGAAAGAACGTTACTAAGTAACAGCACGACGCCGTAAGCGGAGGGCTGTTACATTCAAGCAACGTTCTTGAGGTAGTTGTAATAAAATTATGGTTATTTATCAATGGTCGAGCGATATTCGATGAGAAATTGTTTTTGCAATAATTATTATTATTTTCATTCCCATACCGTGAAAATAACATTTTGAAATGAACCAATTAAATATTGAATTAAATGTCAACAACTGTTGCTTAGCAACAAGTGCCAATTTCCCGAGGAAATTATCAGTAACAATAAAACAAGAGAGTGAGAATAAATTGAAAAAAAAATTACCAGATCTTTCGAAAACTTGTTGCCAAGAAATAGTCACGAAAGCCCATAGGGCTTTAAAGGCTATTGCCAAATGGCAACAAGTTTGAGAAAGATATTGGAGAATTATTTTCTAATTTATCGAACTCTAGAGTTATATTTAATTAGATTATTTTTTGATTTCATCATCAGGCACTAAATCTAATTTTTTTCTCATTTTTTACTTGTGTTCATGATAACTATCTGACAACTGACATTTGTCAATAAAAACAAAGCAGCTACAGGGATTATTCCCGGGAATAATCACTAGAGCTTTATTCTCAGTATAATAATGATAGGATTGGTTAAAACGTAGACACGTGATGTTTGTCATTTCATTGGTTTTAAAAAAAAACTTAAAAAAATTATCAGAATAATTATGACCTAATGGGCTAGTTTTTAACACGTGATCAGAAATACAGAGATTCAAATCGATATTTTTTAACGAAAAAATTTTAATATATAATATCCCAAGTGTATATCATATTCGAAGAACTATTTCCCGATTAAAATTTGGCCAAACGCTGTTTCTCATAAATAATACAGCAAAATTTAAAAACTTCATTTGACAGCAAGTCAGAATCACATTGGTAATTTGCACTAGTGCGAATTATCGATAATTTGCACTAGTGCAAAATTATCGTGCAATTCTACGTTAATTGGACGACATTCAGAAATGTCAGAATTCTGATTGGCTTAAATTTTATGAGGGAAATAGTCAGCTATAATGTCCCTAGGCCATTGATAATTACGAAATAATTTTATCACAGTTACCTTCAAGCCAATTTAAAAGAAAGAAAACGGAAATTGATCCTCTCCAACAAAAGAAGAAGAAGCGACAATATGCAATAACCACTGTACAGGGTGGTGATTAACCATGGAAATGTAATTGAATTCAAGCAAATATTTAATGTTACTTATAATCAAAGTAAGCAAGTAATCATTTCCATAAACACATTAAAAAACTGATTTTTCTATATTTTTGAACGTTTTTCACTCCTCTATTAAGTAAGTAAAATGAAATTTGTTTACTGATACAGATGCAGATATTAAATGTTTCAATTTTTATTTGAAACATTTTTCTCTAAAATTATAAGGGAAGCAGAAAGTTACAAAAATATTATTTAATATATAAAACTCCTATGATCGCACAAATCCATAATTTTCCTGTATTCTGCTTATTTTCAATTCTGCAACTGCAATAATTATAAAATTATATGCAGTTTTAGAATACAACTACTGCATTCTTCTCAAGCTTAAGATTGGAAAATATTAATAGGCATATTAAAATTACGAGATCCTTTGACATATTGATAATATAAACACATAAATTTTATTTCTTCAAAGTAATTATTGGACGGTGCGCATAATACCATATCAGAAAATACAATGTTTAACATAATTACTCCAGGAAATACTGGTCTTGCTCATAATTCACATTAAGACATCACTGTTTACAACATTATTATTACAAATACGATTTTGTGAAAATCATCTAAGTTAATCGTATAATAATAATATATTCGCAAATAGTTATTGTCTACATAGTATAAAAAATGTCTATCCCGGAACTTTATTGTTGTGTTCAATTAACATAAAGTTAATTTAATATCCGCCGTTCACTGGTTTCATTAATCTGCAAGCATTTATAAACAATAGTTTCGTCGAACTAGTAGGTGGTACAGATTAAGTCCATTATCTATACGCAGAAAAAACCTTTCAGTATGATCATATTTAATCAGATATTTCCATACGGGTTATACTAATTTATTAATAGCTATCGCTTTAGTAACATACCTATATACGTCTACATGCAAATTAATATTCTGTAATACTTTAAACAAATAGTTCTTAAGTTAGTTTTCACCTATAAAATTTTAATACAGAATTAAATAGAGCACAAAGCCCAGCAGAGATTTCAATGCATGTACAGCCGAGAAACCTATCTCCAATCTTCGAATTTTGAGATTTGGTTCAATTTAATTTTTACTTTATATAAAAAAATAAATAAATATGGTAGCTATATTGTAAATTATCTGATGTGTCCAACAAATAACATGTAAACGGTACAAAATAGAGCAAATTATTTACTGACATATGCCCTAAAATACTGATAGGTCTCTAAGTAAACTACCTACTACTATCAGTTGATAGATCTACAACATTCAAATTTGAAAGTATGATATTTGAAGGTAATACCTTTATTAGATTTTGAGCACATATAAAGAAGATATAACTGAGTTATTATAAGGTATATCTGCTGTGGAAATGAGGTATTTGAGGGGAGTGTGTGAGTATACGAGACGTGATCATGTGCGGAATACATTGGTGTAAGGTGAGTGTGCGATTGAGAAGAATGTTGTTAAGACAGTGGAAGTGAGTCAGCTAGGGTGGTTTTGCCATGTTGAGCGAATGTCGAATGAAAGGTTGATGAAACTAATATATGCGGGTGAGATTGATTGAGAACGATAGCGTGGGCGTCCGAGGAATAAATAGTTAGGTATGAATGATGGTTTGTTGCGTGAACCAATGATTCTGAATGTGAAGAAAGACAAGTATGTATGAATTGTACTAAGAATATGGACGAGGTGATGAGGTGAAAGTGGTAGACCAGGATAGGATTTTGTGTATTCTAAGAAAAGTTTACAATGTTTTATTTTTAAATAAATACTTTAAATAAAAGTGGTAGATAACAAATTTCTCTAAAACTTTTATTCAAAGAATTTCTTTGAACATTGTACAGTGCTAAAACACTTTTCTTAACAAACCCAAAAACACAGCTTGTGGTATTAAATTTTGGTAGTCATCCATCAAGCGAAAGTGATACTTTTCTTGTAGACCTTGTAGTTAGTCTAGTGCGCAAGAGGTTGTGTGTTCGAATCCCACTGAAGAGCATGGTCATTTGTGTTGATTACATAATTCACAATTCATCCATTCATAAATCATAAGGAGTCAGATAACCAAAGCTGTTAGTCCGCTTCCCATCTTGTATTAGCGATTATTTTTTTAAGTTTCTTAAAACCAATGAAATGCTTCATTGTGTGTCACGTGTCTGCGATTTAACCAATCCTGTCATTATACTAAGAATAAAGCTCTAGTGATTATTCCCGGGAATAGTCTCTGTAGTTTTTTGTTTTTGTTGACAAATGTCAGATGTCAAATAGTTACCATCAACACAAGTAAAAAATGCGCAAAATAGATAGATTTAGTACGTGCCTGCTCATGAAACAAAAAATTATTTAATTAAATATAACTCGAGAGTTCGATAAATTAGAAAATAATTCTCCAGTACCTTTCTCAAACTTGTTGCCATTTGGCAATAGCCACGAAAGCCCATAGAGCTTTCGTAGCTTTTGCCTGGCAACAAGTTTTCGAACGATCTGTCAAATTATTTTCAATTTATTCTCACTTTCTTATTATATTATTTCTGATAATTTAACTGTACCATGCAGAAAGTTATATGACATATTTTTAAACTCTAATCATTTCTGATGTACTTACATTTAATATAAATATTTATTTCCTAATTTGTTTTTATAATGGATGATCCATTCATCAACTAAGTAAATCCATACCGCTTGAAATCAATGAATTAAGACGAAACAGTACATATGTGTCAATACCTCTCGAGAGACTTGAACGTTACGTCAAGCAGCAAACCTGCACAGCGTCCAATCCATCAGCTGCCGGAATCCGTGAATCTGTGCCAGTGCAACTCGTCGCATACCTCATCATCTCGCCACAAAGCACCGGAACTACGCTGTGCACCGCTTGCGTTGAATTCGCGCTGCCGTCGCGCGTCGCGGCCACCGCCTCATTGCCGCGTGTAAATGTCGAAGAGTCGAAGAGATAAATTTCCCGAGGTAATGCTAGCATTGCTAGCTGTCATTTGTCGAACCGGACGCGCAACCGAGTTATTTATATGCTGAGGTTTGTTATTATTGAGTGCGGGATACGATGCTTGGGTTGGGGAATGGACTCGCCAATGCGACCATTCCCGATTGGGGAGCTCTTGGTTTTGTTGGTAATCTACCAATGGAATTTTCACAAAAAAGTTTCAAAAAAAACCTCAAATATTCTTGTACGAAATCAAGAAGATAATAGTATATTATACATGAAACAAAAAATACGCGAACTGGGGTCATAAAATAGTTATGTGTCAAACTAGAGAGGAAAGCGCTTCCTTTTCCCATTCGAGCTCAAAGTTTGCCTCATGAGCTGCGCTCATGAGGCAATTCGAGCTAGAGTGGAATAAGAGCTTTCCTCTCGTGTTAGACACAATGATCGCTAGTAAGTACGCTGATTAAGGGCGACTAACTAGCAGTTGACTATCTGTGTTTTTCAGCTGTCAAACCTTCTTACATGATTATTGAGAAAAATATTTGAAATAGAAGTGGTAGAATATTTAATTCTGTATGTCTTTTATTTGAGGCTTATATCTCTAAAATAATTTAGCAACGCTTGACAGCGTAAAATAAAGTTAGTGAATTGCTTGTTAATCACTCTTAATCGATTGTTCTTACTAGCAGTCAATATTTTTTTCAAGACATATTTCTAAAAACGATTTTCTCCGACCTAAAATACACTTTGACTATACAACTGACAAGTTAAAGTTAGGTTATCAAACGCAAGGCAGTGTAGCAATGTTGCCAATGAACTAATCTTAAATATAAATTAAAATTATCAATTTGTGATTTAATCTAGAAAAAGAAAAATATAAGACATAATTGTAAGACAATTTAAAGTATATATTATATATAAAATTAGGTATTTATATATATTTTTTAAATAACATTCATATTGGTATTGGTAACACTTCCGTATTTTCCTCTCTAGAGAGGAATAACACATTTTCCTCATTATTTCGGAAGAACGATGGGGTTTCCAGGCATGTCGTAAAAAAACTATATTTTCCAAAATTAAGAGTACATCAATTTTATTCCCTTCAATATACTCCCCATTTTTAATAATACACTTGTCCCATCTCCGTTTCTGTCCATGGAAGTCCTGAGAAGTTAGGCTCTACAGCTGCCTCGTGATTTTTTAAAACACAACAAGGGAAAAAATACACTTTTCTCCTCTGGTGTATATACAATTTTTTTAAAACCCCAATATTTATTTAGTATAGTTGTATGTATAAAATAATTTCTGGTTGTTTGCATTAGGAATGGGTGAAATGGGACGTCACCATCCTCGCTGATGCGATCTGCGTGTTAACTACAAGGGTCGATGATGATATAATGATCTAAGGCGCAGAGAAGTATCGTGAGAATAATGTTTATTATCTGATTAAGATGCATGTAACTTTTTATCAGAGGCATTGTCTCAATTCCTCAACAATTATTTATTATAGTTTCGTGAGTTAATATGAGATTTTATTTGATAAATCCTTACCCAGTCATTTGTCACTTTGATTGATCTTTTCATTGCTGCTTCAGACAGAATTTCATAACTGATATATTAACTCAACTTTTGCAAGCTCATTTGAAAATATTCAGAAAGCATGATTTTGATTTCACTTTTTATTACTATCTTATACAAAGTATAAGGAAGTATTGGAATCATGAAAAAAAATCGTTGACGAGGTTTTTGCGGAAATACATATTTTAACGTACACTGAATCCGTTTCGATGATGTCTGTGTGTGTGTGTGTGTGTGTGTCTATCGGTCTGTGTGGATTTCTGGAATTTACGTTTTCTCAAAAACTACTACACAGAAAATGTTTATATTTTGTATATATCAACTGCATCCTTTTGGAAAGAGCTGATTAGTTTTTGGTGATAATCCAATAACCGGAAGTGGTAGTTTACTTGAAGCCCTATCAAGTTATTTTGAAATAGCTCAGTAAATTATGGTTTAATGACAATTTTTGTTATTAGAATATTGTTTCAAATATTATTATCTACAATTGTTGTTGAAAATATTTTTCTCTTACTGTCAACATTTACTAATTATAACACGTTACAGAAATATTATATTTTGACATTTAAATATGCTAAACTGTGTTCTAAAAAAAACTGCGCTTGAAAAATAATGTCATTTTTTATATGTGTTATATCTAAAAGTAAATTTTTTGATTGAAGGAATGAGCGTTTTTGATATAGGTGGTCCATATTCCTGCATTGTTTGATAAAAAATATATAGCTTATAGCGGGAGGTACTGTGCTGCCCACAACAGTTCATTTTATTTTCTACCATTTAAAAGTTTTTCGACGGGAGGTTATGTGTTGCCTACATCAGATTTTTTTTTATTATTTCAATATTTATAAATTTTACAAATAAACTACAATAGGTAACATAACATATTTATAGAAATACACCATTTGATATTGAAATTTTTAGGTGAACAGTTTGTAACAGTGCGTGCGTCTGCGCAAACGTCAAATAGCCATTTTTTAATTTCTGAAACGTAATTTTATTAAACTGTTTATGGTGTAAATAGCTCCATAATAACATAAATCCTTAATTTCATTCCCACAGCCGACAATCACAATTTTTAACTTAGGTTAGTTATAAGTACATAGGTAAATAAAAATCGTTTAAGAATGAAGCGAATTCTAGCATCAATATACATGCGAAATAGATATATTGTAAACTTACCATTTGTACACTTGTTTGTCAAGGTTTTCTAATAATATAAATTTAAACTTCACAACAATGACAAAATAAAAATTAGAAAGTAAACAGTACGTAAAATCCCGCGCAGTTTGTGTTTTATGAAGATATGTCTTCTCGAAGAGAGGTTCATTCATCAATACCAAAGTTCAATAATTGTATTTGCTGTTTAAGTGAGAGATCGTGAACATGAGAGTCGGAATCTTCTCTAACTGTTCTCAGAACAATCCTCCATGTGTTTACAGTTTACAATTACTGCCAGCCCATAAATCTTCTTCAGTTAAAGTTAATATTTCGTATTTCGAAATGCTAACAAGTTCTCGACTGCTCTAGGCTGAGCACGATAAAATAATTTCAATTAAAATCGGAAATATTTTTCAAAGTCTGACACCATATACACACATTTAAAACAGGAAAATAAATGAAATCTTCTAACTGAGCAATATTTTATGTCACTTTGAAATTAAATTACAGTTTTTTATCCGCGATTTGCATCATTAACGAAATAAAAGATTGTTCATCAACGCAATTTATATCTATAAAAGATAGTATCGATAATATATGAAACGTCGTGTTTATAATTAATATATGTCAAGGATTACGGCTTCAACCGTAGCGTAAATTAAAAATAATTAGAAATTATGGACAGTGAGATTCACAAAATGATGCGAATACTAAATGTGTACGCTAATATTTAGCGAGGAATATTTGCGCAAAACATAAACATTGTCTAATTATCTGTTTACCAACTGTGCTACCTCGTTCATGCTTTCTACAGTGTGTCCCGCAAATTCCTCTGTAATACGTTTTCAACTATTCACTAAGCAAACTCAAAAATTGACATGATTAGTTTTTGACATTTCTTAAAAACAAATGAATAATGAAATGTGTTATTGTTTGTTATGTGTTTTAACCAATCCTGTCATTATTATTATGATAATAAAGCTCTAGAGATTATTCCCGGAAATAATTTCTGTAGCTTTTTTTTTTCTTGACAAATGTCACATATTTAGGTTAGGTTAGTATGACAGTTGCACATACCACCTAATTTTGTTTTGAATTTCTGGATCAAATAATAAACTAATTAAAAATAATTCGAGAGTTCGATAAATTAGAAAATAATTCTTTAGTTTCTTTCCCAAACTTGTTGCCATTTGCATTTCGTAAAATATATAAATTATTTTCAATTTATTCTCACTTTCTTGTTATATTTCTACTGAAAATATTATTTTTATATTTTGCGTTCACAATAAAGTCATTCCAGAACCAAATTTCGTATTGAAAGAGCCTTCATTTCGATACACATATTATTTTTTGTTTTAGAAGGCTGATACTATATTATGTTTACTTTAATTATTCTCTTCAAATTATGTTCATAAATCAAAATTGACATGAACTTTCAAATAATTGTATAAATGTAAATCCAATATTACCAACTACAATATTACAAATACATATTTCCTTAAGTAAACTCGGTTTAATATAGCAGTTTTTACCTGTGAGGGAGATATACGAATCATGTTTAATAATTGATAGTGAGTTTTCAAAGATATGCACATTGTAGGGTTCCTAGAATACAATTATAATATTTTCGCGATGATTTTTGGGTGTGTGTGTGTATAAATGGATGGATAGATGTGTTTGTGTGTGTGTGGATTTCTGGAGTTACGGTGTCTCAAAAACAACTGAATTAAAAACGTTTATATTTTGTATTTTACATTTGTATCCTCTTTGGAAGAGATGATTAGTTTTTGCTCATAATCCAATAACCGAAAGTGGTAGTTTATTTGAAGCCCTTATTAGATATTTATTACAGTAGTATTTTCTGTAGTAAGTTTTGTAGAAAATTATAGTGATATAATAGCGTATTTGAGAGTTCATTTATTTCTGTTAAATAAGTATAATATCAAATATTTTTCGTTTTTGTATAATTTTCCATGACCGTGTTACACTTTTCTTAATAAATATTAATTTTAATTTGATTGATATATCGTGAAATACTAATATTCAGGTATCCAAATGGACTTTAATGCATGCATTTTTAAATTCTGAACAACTTTTGTATTAAACACTTTCGCAGTAAACAAAAAGCAATATAAGAACATTGCACTGAAATCCCTACACGAAATATTTCAGTTCTTCACGAAAGACGCAAAGTAAAATGTTTTAAGATTTTTTTGCACTTGTCATCTAGAAATTCGTCTATAAATAATTTTGTTATTCACAAATAATTTCTAAGGATTTTGTATGTACAAAAATCTTTAGAAAAGTTAAACATATTGATGAATTTGAATACAGGTTTTGCTTTCATGTACAAAAAAAATTATCATGACTCAAACTGGTGAGAACTTTTGGAACAGCTGTATTCCTGATGGTGACTGCGCTACAATGTTAAGATCTTAAGAAAAGCAATGAAAGTAAATAAATGATTCTATAAGTGAAAGTATACAACTCTTCAGAATTTTATGTCAACAAAATAACGATTATGCATTTATATTTTAACGGACTCCAAGCAAAAGTACATTCTGGAAAATATACTAGATGTAAATTATATGCAGAAAATTATCTACGGACCATAAATATAGAAAATTTCTCAATAAAATTTATAAATACATGTAATGACACTAAAATCCACTTATAATAAATTAAAATTATTCCCGTAAAAATGATGGATATTCCGCAGAATTACTCCGACATTTATTAGCGGAAAATTAATAATAGGCATTGAAGTTATTGACAAGTAATTTATATTTAACAAAATTAACATATAGTTGATAATTTTGCCACAACTCCATTAGTAACAAAGAGTTACATTATTACACTAATCTGTAATGATACAAATTGTATTCAATAAGTATAACATCACATAGAAACTCATTTCTGGGTGCGAAAATTTTAAAAATATTTCACTTCAACTTTCAACTGAAATTATATGATGTTTTCTTGTTCATTTTCTCAGTTTCCATTATATTATAATATTATAATTCGAGCAAAGTTCAAAGTAAATTAAATAGGAAAGCAGTATTTTATTCGCTTAAAATACGGTAAAATGCTGAAAAAAATAACGAAAAAATTGATTTTTAGGTTAGAATATCTCATCAGCGTATAATCTCGTTAGCTTTTCCATGTAATAAGATTGAAGGTTTCGGGCACAACATATAAAAAAAAATCAGCCATTTTTGACAAATATATTCAGAAATACAGCCCTAATACTGAAAAAAGTGCTAAAAATAGCATGTTTGATGGCCCCGCGCGCCACCTAAAAATTTTTTTAAAAAAGTTTTATTGATGTTCCCCAGTATTTTGATAAAACAAATTTCGTTTTAAAACCGAGTAGAAGATTTAAAAGCAGCAGGAATTAAAAACTGGTAAAGTAAAACAAAGGATAGGAATATGTGGAGAATCCTAACTACAAGGATTTATAGGTAAAGAAAGGGAAATTGATTCACTTCATCAAAAGGATCTAGAAAGCGACGTTACTCCATTGATAGGAGTATTAGGCTACTATACCGGATGTAGAACTAAAATGTGGAGTATGGGGATTTCAATGCAATTTTTTTTATATTGTAAATTTTTACCTTTTTACTTCACAACAAGGGTGTAAATACAAAAACTGTTCAGAATTTAAAAATGCATACAATAAGGCCCATTTAGTTATGTTGATAGTATTTCGTGATATATCAATCACATTAAAATTAATATTAATTACAAAAATTATAATACGGTCATAGAAAATTATACAAAAAATATTTTACTTATTACTCACTTGTAAACACCAATTACCCAAGCCCTCTATTGCCTTTGAAAATGAATCTTTACAAGTTACTAATTGACAACTACATTGTAAAAATTTTACAAGTTAGTAAACAAGGTAAACAATGCACGTTGCTACAGTAATGCTTACAAAGCTTATGCGAAATCATTTAAAATATTTTTTGACAGAAGAGTTGTGTGTAACTGACAGGACTTGGTTATAATTTTAATTTGATTTACAAATGAGTAACAAGTAAAATGTTGTACAATACACGCAAGGTAAATGTTTTACTGCTTCAAGGAGGTGACAGGCTCGCCTAACCGGCTCGCCGGTCATTTCTTCCATTCAGCAGTAAAAACTGTTTTACCTTGCTTGTAATGTAAATAACTATAACATGTCAGAAAACAGATTTTGATTAAATTATTGCAGTGTTGTCATATTTTCTGTAGAAATTTCGCAGAACATTGTAATGATATAATGGCGAATTTGAGAGTTCACTTTTTTTATTTCTTTCTGGTGTATAAATAAATAACGCTAAAGCTACTTTATGAAATGTCAAACATATTTCGTTTTTGTTCAATTTTCTTAATAAATATTGATTTTAATTTGATTGATATATTGTGAAATACTAATACTTAGGTAACCAAATAGGCCTTATTGCTTACATTTTTAAATTCTGAACAACTTTTGCTTTTACACTTCTGCTGTGAAGTGAATAAGTAAAGGTAAAGTAAAGTAAAAACATTTTTTGAACTTTTAATCTTAAATCTATAGGAAATAAACTATCACTACAATACGAAAATAGCATTGTATTTCCTATGTAACATAGAAAAGTCACCATGCGGTATATATTAATCTGGGTTAAATTATACAGTTAAACATGTAATGTCAATTGATACAATAGTAGCAGTAGAACATGAATGAAAACAGATATGAATCAAGGACAATTTACCGATATAGCGTTAGCATTTTTCACAGGAAAATTGACGTAACTCTCATCGCTATCATTGCATAATAGCGCATTATTCTCTTTTCGTTTCATTCATACATGATTTGCAAGCTGTCAATAGAGTATTTTTTTGAAAAAAGCCATTAGTTATTGATGTTCTATTTTCCATTAACTTTCCCGCATTCATCAGGGTTTATTGGTATCGTACGTGGGCGTGTTGTGAACGAGCCACAATCCACCAGCCATCAACTGTAAATGGAATGACGATCCTCGATGCTGTTTAATGTGGTACTATAATGGTTTCGTGTTTATGTGTCAGACACTGATTTTAATTATATATTTTAATATGAGACCTGTTGTTTAGAGCACTTCTTCAACTTTGTGGCGTCACTTTGAGGAAAGATTTTTAATTATGAATCAGGAGAAATATATGCAGAGTTCTTTATTGGAAATGATTGCTTGGCTAGAATACGCAATTTTATTATTTCTGTCTGAGAAGCAACAAGGAAAATCGGTCGATGGGATGATCGACAGATTTCAGAGTAAATTAATTATAATTGCAAATTTATAAAATTTAAAATAACTGGAAATTATTACTCGTTTCTCAATAGAAATAGTAACTATGTTCACTTTTCTGAAAATTGCAAATATAACTGTTTTTCCTTTTTATCTCCCACCACTGAAATATAGTAATACTGGAACGCTTACATGTAGGCTTTTATGAAAGCGAAAAACGTGCCTGATACAAATAAATGTTGTAAGGCCACCCTTCTTTGTCTAACATTTGTTTGTAGAACGGTTGCAATATACGTTTATTAAACATTAAACATTGTACAACGAAGACAAATGGCCCAACAACTAGCTGTCAATCTGTCTATCTCGGCTCACATTTTCTACGTCAGTTAACGTTCCAGTATCAGTATATTTCAATGTATCCTGAACATACAGGATGTTCAAAAAGTTCCGGGACTGTGAAATATCTCGAGAAATACACATCGAATGAAAAGAACAAAAAACACTTGTTTAATATTTTTCAAAAACCTATCTTATATCACGATCCTCCACCGTGACCCCTGGGGGTGGGGCGGGGGTCCACTTTGATATCGTTTTCGTATTTTACTTCCAGAATCATGACAATAATTATTTTTCTGTTTACAGCACCATCTATCGCGAATCGGAATAAAGTTTCATACAAAACCTACTTAGATTTAGCTGTACCTACTATCCGAATGTACAATAATAAAATATGTTGTGGGTACCACAATACCTCCCGCCATAGATTTTTTATCAAACAATGGATCAGGAACACGGACCACCACTATCAAGAATTGCTCATCCCTTCAAAAAATTATGTCACATGTCAAAAAATGACATTTTTCTAATGTTGTTTTGTTTTTTCAAAAAACGCAGGTTAGCATATTTAAACAAAAATATCAAAATATAATTTTTCTACAATCGTTGCACAATATCGACATTGTTATTCCATTTTTGGTTAGGAAATGTTCAAAATTGTCGCTCTAGGGTGACAAAGTGACATATTGTCGCACTAGTGCGACAAAAACAAAACAAAAATAAATTAGGTAAAAGAAGTAAATGATGCATTGGATTTTTCTGGTAATAACCTTGCTATTCAAATACAGTTGGCATATACGTACATACACTTCAACTTAATCACCATAAACGTATTCACTCTGTAGAATTTATGTCAAATGTACTCCATGTGTCAAATTATGATTTCTTTGAAAATGTTTATTTTATTCATAAACGTTGTCATGATTACGGTGACATGGGTAACTACAATTTTACTGAATTGTTATAGGCATGACCAAAGATAATTTTGAAAATTAATTTTTTTCTACTGCTTGACATTGTTCAACGATTGTAGATAAAATATTGTGTGTATCTCGTCGGATAGAGCTTGTTCGGTGCACTTGTCGAGTTGTTGATCTCGGCTTCGCCTCGATCAACAATTTCTCGCCGCGTGCAACAAACAATGCTCTATCCGCACTTGATACACTATTATAGAACGATTGCTATGTAAAAACATTTTACAACGAAGACAAATGGCCCAACAATTAGCTGTCAATCTGTCTCTCTCGGCTCACATTTTCTACGTCAGTTAACGTTCCAATATCAGTATATTTCAATGTATCCTGAACATACACGATGTTCAAAAAGTTCCGGGACGATGAAATATCTCGAGAAATACACATCAAATGAAAAAAAAAAAACAAAAAAACACATGTGTTTAATATTTTTCAAAAACCTGTCTTATATCACCAAACACGATCCTCCACTGTCACCCTTGGGGGTGGGGCGGGGGACCACTTTGATATCGTTTTCGTATTTTTCTTCCGGAATCATGATAATAATTATTTTTTTGTTTACAGCGCCATCTATCGCGTATCGGAAAAAAGTTTCATACAAAACCTACTTAGTTTTAGCTGTACTATCCGAATGTACAATAAAAAAATCTGTTGTGGGCAGCACAATACCTCCCGCCATAGATTTCTTATCGAACAATGCAGGAACACAGATCAACACTATCAAGAAACGCTCATCCCTTCAAAAAATTATGACACATGAAAAAAAATTACATTTTTCAAATGTTGTTTTGTTTTTTCAAAAAACAGGTTAGCAGATTTAAAAGAAAATATCAAAATATAATTTTTCTTTAACGTGTTGTAATTCGTAAATGGTGACAGTAAGAGGAAAATATTTCAAACAATAATTGTAGATAATAATATTTGAAACATTATTCTAATAACAAAATTTCATTTAACCATAATTTACTGAGATATTTTAAAATAACTTGATAGAGCTTTAAGTAAACTACCATTTCCGGTTATTGGATTATCACCAAATACTAATCAGCTTTTCCAAAGGGTATACAATTGATATATACAAAATATCAAAATTTTCAGTTTAGTAGTTTTTGAGAAACCGTATCTCCAGAGTTCCACACAGACTGACAGACTGACACACAGACAGACAGACACACATGCAGACATCATCGCGAAACTATTAAAATTGTATTCTAGGGACCCTAAAACGTGATCATCCACTGAAAACTCACTACACAATTTTTAGCATGATTCCTATACCTCCCTTACAGGATGTGGCGGGAGGTAATTTATAAATACGTTTGAGAAAGAAGTAATTAAAGTTATTTAATTTAAAATTCAAATGTATATTCATAATAAAAATAAAGGAAAATATGGAAAATTATCTACTAGCTTTTCAATATGCAGTTCCACTATAAGGATGAATAGTTACATCCTTACATCTAAGTAATGTCCATTCATAATTCTTGTTAAAATACGCAGCATATTGAAAACATCTTCTCTATCTGCGGTCAGGCAACAATGCATGAAGATCAAGACAAGATATGATGATTAATAAAATTTTAATGACAGTTAAACATAAATTCATGACGAATCAGACATAATTAACAGCGAAGATGCGTTATTAGAAATAATTATATTTATCCTTGATTCATTCGCGTAAAATTCGCGGAAAATCTGTCTGACTTTTAAAGAATTCTCGTGAAAATTCCCCAACATTTTTTGTATTTCTCTGCAAGAAATAATTAATTCCATATACCATATGTAGCACAGGAAAACACAACAATATTACTGCTTGAATTTCTTAAGGCCAAAGATAATTTGTTCCTAGTAGTTTTTACTGTAAAATTTATTCTGCGTGTTAGCAAGAAATGTTTAATAATTATTTATCTGCATTCTACCATTAATTGAAAACTGACATTTTATTGGGATCACTTTCTAAAAATAATGGTTTAGAAAGTATTATTTATTCGAAAAATTATTTTAGCGGGGGAAAATTAAATAGAAATTAGGAGTAGGCATAATTTTGATCTACGAGCATAACCCCAAATTTATTCGTACCACCTAAAAATTTGCAACATTGAAATATAATTCTCATAGTGTACTGAATCCAAATATATTATTTATTAAGAAATTTCTCATTTTTACAATATTTTATGCGCGTTCAGAAATTATTTACCTGCGTCAATTAATAGTTATTTATTTAACTAGGCATCAAAATACCCGATTTACAGCAGAGGCTGCCGTTTCATTGACGAGGCAAAGCCGAGGCAATAAATTTTGCCGAAGCAATAAATCTATGTTTGGTGCCGAGTTGAACATATAATTTTTTTTGCCGATTTGGAATTAATATTAATTTAGTTACATATAATGAAGGTTATAGCTGTCAAATTACGTTTGATGAATAGTTGCAAAACATTTGCTGACGGTTACTATGCGTTTGTTGAGCGGATGCTATGTAATATATTTTGTAGCCAAGACATAAAAGTGACACTTTATAGACTGTTAGCTGCCTGTAAAATGTCAGCTTTAATATCAATTGGCAAAAACAAATATAATCGTATTCACATTAAAACATATCTTATTTATTAGACTACATGAAAAATTTAGGCACCAAATAATTGAATATTGTTTTTAATTATTCAATATTATAAAATAATATCGTTCAATAGTATATTGAACAACTAGTGTTACAATGAACTTTTTTGTAATAGGAGTATTACAATTGGGCATTGTAACACGAGTTGTTCATACTACTTTTCCTATTTCACGTTCGTAAATTCAATAAAAATTAAATTAAATAAAATTGTACGGCATGTTTATATACCACTAGTCACCAAGGGGCTTTGCCCGCGGGGCCCATCAGGTTCCAGGCCGCAACCCCGACGCAGGAGCTCCGATTCAATATTTTTACGTGAGCAATGACAACCCCAAGTTTGACAGACTGTTAATTTTATAAATAATAAATTCCCCAGAAACAGTTGCACAAAATTCAATTTTGTAGCATTGTTTTTGAGAAAAATACAGTGTCACAAAATTGACTTTGTGAAAAATATTTTCATTATGGTCTATGGAAAAGTATTAGTTGCAGATTTAAGAAAAAGTGCTGTGATCCCATTTTCCATTATGACAGTAAATCTTATAAATATCTTTCGAAAAATTATCATTTACCTAAGAGTAGGTACAGTTCAATACACGGTTGACATAATAATTTAGACTTGTATAGGGACAATAACAGCGTGAAAAAAAAATCATTATATTTGACAGTATATTTTTCAGGTTGTACGAATACATTTGGGGATGGGCTCACCACTGAAATTAATTAAAAATCCTTGGTTGACGAACGCCACTGGCAGAGATAAAAGCCCGTGATCCATCTCACGAGGCGAGAAAAGCAATTAACTATCGAGTTATAAGTGTTACGATTCATTGTCTGTGAGTGGCTGAAGCTGGAATGAAACTGCGATGAAACTGACAGAGGTGGACTGAGGACACGGAAAATTTGTAGGATACAGAAAAACGTTGAATTACAATACAATACAACGCATGTAGTAAATATCAATGTTTTGTCTTTTCAATATTGTAACTTGTATAAATTCAGTAATAGTTATTTACATTCCAAATGCGGGAAAATGTCCATCTGACATGAGCGCACATTTACGCAAATTCGTGGATGACGTCTTCTTGCAAAGAGTTATTTAATTCAGTTCAAATTTAATCAAAATACTTGTAAACTTATAAATTCACAGCAGCAAAGTTATAGAAATCATCAGTTGCTATAGTTATTTGTATCACAAGGTTGGAAACTGCTATTTTGAGAGTGCGAGTTTATTTTGATAGGACGAGCCGTAGGCGAGTCCTACAAATACGAGCACTCGCAAAATAGTTTCCAACCGAGGGATACATAAGATTTTTCGCGCCAACATTTATGTAAATTTAATAAATAAATTTAATTTATTACTCATTTTCTTAATGACAGGGAATTTTTTTATGTTGCTAACTTCACAATATTTGAATGTCAATTATGTTTATTTTCCAATATCATAACCAAAAATCTCTACATATTTTTATTTGAATTTTACACTGCAAATTCAATTATAATTATTTACAAATATGTTTAAAATCCATAAATATTCTGTTTTCTTGTATTGCAAATACTCAATTGTAGATATATTGCCATACAATTTTTAAGTCAATGTAATATTTTGGCATTTCTAACGTCAGAAGTTAGCTAAAATTAGTGAAGTGATGCTAACATATAACCAAAAAAGTTAGCAATTTTTGTCGAACTAGTTCGACAAAAACATGATTTCCGACCGCTTTAGAGATATGTAATTGTGTCAATGTCGGACGGCGGCGCGAAAAAGAATTTGATGATATAACAAATAAATAGTATATTACGTACCGTGAATAATAAATAAATAAATATCTTACTAACCTCGAACTGTAAGTGATTTATTAGGTCTCGAATGTTTAGGAAATCTCGACCCTACGGGTCTCGACATCCCAAACTACATTCTCGACCTAAAAACTATCACTTACAGTTCGAGGTTAGTAAGATATTTTTTGCAATGCCTGCGTAAATATAAGAAAAGGAAAAATAGGTATCAAAATTAACAGCTGACAGATTGAGGTTAGAAATAAAATTTGAATGATATATATTTACTTACCGTCCACCTTGCACGGTAAGTTTCACTTACCATCCACCGTGAACGGTAAGTAAATGATGTAACCATGGAAACCAATTGTGCAATAAAAGTTCCACTTACTGTGTTTAAATTTTGTTATTAATGGGTAACTTACAGTACAGGTATTGCAAAAAAACATTTTTCATTACATTATTGTCAATTTTTCGAGTTTTGATACACGAAAATCGGTGTAAGTAACATTTTATAAATAAATTTTGTTACTTTTAACGATGATTTTGCTGCAGAATGGACGAGGAAAGCCTGTGGTTTTTGTACATTTTACCATACGAGTGTGTGAATTATATTTTCTGGTTATCAATATCGTGCGTCAAATGTTGTTTCCAAGATTGCGAGTATCTATTATAGAACACATAGTAAAATTAAAAGATTATTGTATTAAGTTCTATAAAAATATATTAAGTATTATTATTTATTCTGCATAATTCTTCATCATCAGGGAAACAAATGAATAACGTAAACAAGTATATAGAAAGTGTTCACTTCATATAAGAAATCTTTTATTCACTAAAATAGTTATTGGTTTATTTTATTAATAAATAATAAATTATTATTATTATTATTAAATGGAAGATTTCTTGTATCTTTTACCAATGGCCAATAACGTATTTTAATAAAACAAAGTTGTTAGGACAGCAAACGGCCATGGCAGGTAACGTTGAAGCCGGTTCACTCGTTAATGCAAGTTAAGGAACATTGCATACATTCTGAGGGATTGCAATGTTTTATAATTATTTAAAATGAGATTTGTGTAGATCCGGCCCTGGCAGCCAGCACTGAAGGCATCTTAAGATCTACCTTCTGCCCCCGGTACCGACTGCCGCCCCCGCCACTGTCGCCACCTGACAACCTATGACCTTCAACGAAATCGAAAACCTTGGATTAGTGACCGCTTGTTAATGTGATTGGATCGATCGACAATCGATTGGTTTTTACTGTGGCTGTGTGTGTGTAAAATTTGATTTTTATTGTAGCTGGGTTTTTTATTTAAACAGTAAACTGACGAGTAGCACCTGATGTAAATCATTTTGAGATGTTCATGTTACTATTAAATTAAATGGATTTTTTGGTGTTAATGAACTTTTAGCTACAAAAAATTGTTGGACACTAAAATAGATGATGTTCTTTTCAAGTTTTTCAGTGAGTTCAAATGTAAAAAACAAAACAAAAGACACAAACTTGAACTTTGGTTTTCTTCTCACTTCTATCAGTTCACATATTTTCTAAATAATATATCACTTTGGCACTTTGTTATCGTAGATCTCAATAAGTGATATATTTTGGCCCAGTATTATAAACAAAAGTTAAAATTTAATAGCGTATTTTATAAATTAAGTAACCTACTATTTGCAAAAAGTGTATTATAAAGGTAATATAAATTTAATATCTTACTAAATCAGCTTTTTAAATTAGCAAAACAATTTTGGTGGTATTAAATTTAGTTAGTAGACTATTAAAAGTATATTTAAATGTTATTTTATATGTTTGTTCTTCAAATACTTTATGGAAAATAATAAACATACACAATTATTGTTAAATATTAAAGATATTAAAATCGTAAAAATTTTGTATATATTTAAATAGATATTTTAAATATGATGTCAGTATCATCGATTGATAATGATATATTCTATTTTTTACGTGGCCTATATTAAATAATATTTAGCTATATTTTCCTTAGATTTCAGCTTTATTGATTTTATTTTAATATTTTCCTTGATAATTTCATAAAATAAATTCCATATCTTTATCCTGAACTGTATATTGAATTAAATTTGACACTTATATGCCCCTGGATTGGGACATAATTTCTAGTAATTTAAATTTGTAATTTTCACTGTAATTTTTACCTCGTACCATTTTTCTGAAAATATATTTGATGAATATAATTCTGGTACTAGTAATTATGATATCAAATTTCATATCTTATGCACTCATTGATCATTCAATAATGTAATAGATTTAATAAATATTTGTATTATTTTATTTCAAATTTTTCCATTCAATTGATTTCATCCTATTTTATGTAAATTTTAATTAGTAAATAATAAATTTCACTACCGCCATCTACATGGAAAATGTGTATACTTCTGATAGGGGTTCTAACTTACCAACTAAATTTAATATAATTTGGTAACTTTTCTAGGGAGATTCGACTAATAAATAGATAATCAAATAAAAATTTGGTTAAATTTAATAGCATATTGGCTAACCGGCTATTTATCTAGCGTTTATAATACCGGGCCTAAATCTAATCAATTCGTAACATAAACATAATACCTGCCTTACATAAATGTATGTGCGGAATATATATAGATATAAATATGATGAATTAAGCAATTTTCCTTTGTATGATTTCAACTGGTCCAAATGATATGATAATACCAGATATACTGCAATAAGCTATTTATTTTGAGCCAAATATGTTAATGTGTTTGTGGAATTATCAAGTCCATTGCTTGGTTAGGTATGTATATTATACCTAGTAAATAACAAACATTATTTAGGGTTTTTTATAATAACAGGGATACACTTTTACGCCGGCGGCGACAATATAGAACTTCTGCTTGTTGAATACAAATACATAACAGCGTACTTTTATGACGTTTGAAGAAAAAAATCTTATTTTTCCTTCAAACGTCATAAAAGTACGTTGTTATGTATTTGTATTCAACAAGCAGAAGTTCTATATTGTCGCCGCCGGCGTAAAAATGTCTCCTTGGCAACACTTTTACTCCTGAGGTGGACACAGTAAAATAGTTAGGTTGTAATTCAATAATTTGACAGTTAAAAATGAAACAAATACACAAAAATAACAAAACAGCATACAATGGCAACTAGAAATTCTGGATAAGACTTAATATTATATGAAATTTTGGGCATTATTTAATGTTTGTAATTCTATTTTCTATGTTTGAAGAATTCCTTTTAACCTCAAAAATATTAATATACCAAGGACGATAAATATGTAACAAGGTTTTAGCAAATTCTTTTCGTGAATGAAAAATAACTTCTGCAGAAGAATGTCGTTTAGATAAATTAGTTTCTGCAACAGGATGTCATTTAAAATCATGATTAGACATTATTATCGTACAGTATTGTTAACTTTTACGTGTGTTTCAGTAATTCGAATTGGTAATAATATTACTATTCGTCATGTCCCGTAAACTGAAATAAAAGCCCGGAAGTTGGAATCTCTGATGAATTTCCACTATTCTGTAACTCGTTTTTACGATTTTTGTACCAATTTATATTTTTTATATCTTCATTAATACACGTTAAGTATCGCATGATCGTCATATCCGGTAGTTATGGTACGGTTTCCGGTTTGACTGGAATGGTGGATTTATTTTTATAACATGAATGCAACTTGTCAAATTGTCGTTAATCATATATCATCAGCTAACTCGATATGTAATCTAATTTATTTTCTTTGTGTTAATTAAACACAATATAAATCATGCTAATGTTATTCCTCCTTCTATATTAATTTGCATAATAATTTTTATCACTTGTTAAGGTAACTAATTATTTTCTAGTGATTATCAGAGATAAATTTATTGCTCGCATAATGCAACTGGTTTCATTTTTACTCCTGTGATCCATATAAAAATAATTATCTCATTTGTTTGCTCTGCATCAGAAAAACACTTAACTTTATTTCTATAGTTTTTATTTTATTTTTAATACATACATATGTCCACATGTACTTTAATTTACTTACACAAGAAGAGAAAAATGCTTGAACTCACTGAAGAAGTACTATTATTTCTATTAGTTAACAAAGCTTTCAGAAATCATAGTAAATAAATAAAATATTTTGGGATAATAAAAATAAGGAAAACAACATAAATAAATAAGTCTTGCTATAAATTTTTGCATATAGTAAAATTTGAAGAAACGAAAATTGGTATATAATATATTTCTCTGTAAATTCTATTCAAAGCAGTTTTTTCATAAAATAATTTCAGAATATTGCACAGCGCTAAAACCAAAGCTAAAATAATTCTCTAACACCCAAAAAATAGAGCTGTTAGTGCCGATCTATATATTTGATAATAATAATTAATTATTTTATCCAGCACCTCCCAATAAATGCTCTATAACTATGGCGATTTTAAACAAGGAAAGTAATAGATTACCCACTAGTGGATATAATTTTGAGAAAAGTTACTAGTGAGTAATTATCTATTTATAACAATAATAATATGTGACGTCAAATTCGTCAACGTAATAAATAAATAAAAATTATCGAAGACGTAGACGCGATTGTCACTTTACGCACCCCGAGGTCGGCGGGTGTGCGGCCGTTAGCTTTGACAGTGGAGAAGGGGTGGTTCTTGATAATTAAAAAAAAAGGGATAAATAGGGCGCCACGAGAATATTCAATAATAACTGCTTTTACCTACCGTAAAATTATGGTGCCTGAAAACGTCAAAAAGAAGGTTTTTCAAAAATAAATTATCAGTCATTAAAATTGACCTGTTTACTGACGTTAATAAAAATAAATACACTATACTTTAGTAACTACTTCAATTGGCATTTTAATTTACAAAATTTAAAGCATATGTCACTGACAAATAATATTTCTTTACATAATTTTGCATTTATTAAGAGATGTTGGATAAAATGTTATACTTCACACGTGGGCAAAGTAGAATTCCCCACTCGATAAAATTATCACCCTCAGCCTTCGGCTTCGTGTGCTAAAAATTCTCTCGTGGGTAATTCCTTACTTTGCCCACTTGTAAAATAAATAAATATTAAATATTTTTTTATTCATTTATACATATAAGGAAGTATAGGATCATGAAAAAATTGATGGCAAGATTTTTCAGAATTACATATTTTGATGTCTTCTGAATTCAATTTGACTTCAGTGACGTCTGTGTGGATCGACGAATGAAACGAGGAAAGAAAGAAAATAAGTTGGATGACAAATATTGTTTTATTTATATGATGAGTTCTGAAAACTTATTTTAATATTATATATTTGTAGTTCCCATTAACACAGTAATATTTCGCATAAAACTAGGACCTAAGTGTAAATTTACTTTTGAATCTTATTCTTAAAAATATTGAATGTCTTCTAGAAATTCTGTAGATAATGATAATCTGAAGACATATGATTGAAAATTTATTTCTATTTGAATCTAATGCAAATCAACAGCAAAAAGAATATATAGTGCAAAAAATAATGACAGATCTAGAATACTATTAAAAGGAAGTAAATCTTAAAATTAATTAACTCGCAAATGGCAAATGAATGATTTGCGCAGTGCAAAAAGTAATTCTATTAGAAACAGCTGTAAAACGTCCCTTTTACGATCGCTACATTAACTAACTATTAATCACACTTAATATATCTCAAGAACTAGTAGTTGTCATAATGAAGCATTTAATTCCTCACGATCTAATCTCAGCATTGATTAGTCATTAATCATTCGTGCTGCTGCTTTTACCTACTGCAGTCATGTAATTTAATCACACATATATTTAAATCCTTAATTGTTCAGGGATTAGTAATAAAATGTCAGTTTGTGCGTCTGATTCACAAAGAATTCAAAGGTTCAACAAGAAGTTAACGGCATTTGAATCAATGGATTCCATTGTGCATCGTAAGTTGTGGAGATATAAACATACTCCCAGGATGGGATTGTATAGGTCCATACAACTGGTTTAATGTATGCTCATACATATTTACTATGAAATACTTTGTAGATAAATATTCTTCTGTTTAAAGCTTTACGCAATCTGATTGTAATCTAGAAAAATTTTAGGTTATGAATAGAATTTGGAAACTATGAAATTTGTACCTACGTATCATTCAAATAAGAAACAAATGTTCAAACAAACCTTATTATTTATTATTTTATTCTTGCACGTATCGTTATTCGCAATTTTTAAACAATATGGTGGCCACAAACCTAGCTTTTTAGTAGTATAACGAAATATATGTTTTGAGGTCCACTGAATTCGTTTTAATCATTTTCTCAACGACATCTGTGTGGATGGAAGTATGTCCACACTTTCAAAATAATGCGCAGAACTGAGTTGATTTTGGTTATAATCGGTTATAAATTAAAGTTTATGGATACATAAAACAATAATTTAATTTATTTCAAATATAGAATTCACTGACAAATTTTCTTAAAGACTTTTCTATTCTATGTTGTATATACCGTGAATTTCAACTAAGATACATTATATACTTTTCTGTAATGAATGAATTACTATGGATATCAACTGCAAGTACTGTTCCAGATAAAATGTAACATAGGTTGTCAATATTAAATGAACTGATTTATGAACATTTGTGCCAATTAACCATTCGAATGATTTCTTTATTAATAAACCTCTCTGAATTATGATGACGAATTCATTTAACATTGACAATCTATATTGCATTTTATCTGGAACAGTACGATGATATATAAACTTGTATCCATAGAAATATACGAGCCTAGTCGCACATGAATTGGACCAAAGAGATATTCAATTACTTTTTATAACAATTAAAACCTATTAAATAGGATTAATTTTTGGAGTTAGTGTATTAGATACGCTATAGTTTTAACAATTAATCCAATTACAATAATTATAAAAACCTAAATAAATACAATACTATACCTGCTTGCAGAAATAAATGTTTAATTCTTGATAAATACACATTCCGTCATTTTTTACTGTACACTTATTCGTTATTCTATAAAGAATTTCACCAAGAAAAATTAAAATAATTAAATGTAACTTTAGTCTAATTCATGTGCAGCAGAACTGAGTTGATTTTGGGCATAATTGCATAACCGGAAGTGGAAGTTTACTGCACACATAAAATAATAAATTCAATTTAATTCAAACACTGAAACAGCTACAACAAAGTTTCAATTGAAAATGTTTGCAATAATATTTGGAATAAGAATTATTACTTGATTTTTTTTTATTTCCAGTTGTAAGAACAACAATTAGGTATAAGTTCATTTAATAAATTTTAATAATACTAATTCTATGAGAACAAACAAATGGGGACAACTCGAATGTAAAAATATGGAAAATTACGATTAGAACCGAAAATACAGATTTCGAATGTTGAAAAGTTGCAAATGTCGAATGTTATGTTAAAGGAAATTATCAGCCTACACAACTAACGCTCGACAAACTCGAATCACAATACTCATTTTTAATGGAAAGTATCTGTTAGTTCGCTTCGCTTGCACTTTTAACAAACAAACCCTAAGCCTACACAACTCACTCTCGACAAACAAAATGAAAATTATCTGTAGGTATTATTTGATATTTGTATATTTGAGATATCTAATTTCGAAATTTGTAATATCCCACCGTTTCAAAAAATGTGTTTTTGAGATGTGTAACATTATTTAGATTTATATGTATAAGAAAGTCGTTTGTTAGTACCACACCAAATTTTTCTGTATTGATATATCCGTTAAATAAATTATAAAACTTCAACAATTAAAAATACAAATATATATTTTCAAAAGATAAAGAGTACCGATTCTATAACAAGTCAAGAATGTTAGTCTATAAAGTTAGAGATTAACCTACATTTGGATAAAATAATAGATAATACAAGAATTTATTATACCTAATAAAGAAACAGCGTTTGACACTTTTCATCAGCACGTATCTCGTTCATTTCACCAGCACAACACACTGACGCCTGATTCATACAATACACATACTTACAAGCATACACTCTCGTATATCACTGTGCTCAGACAGCGTGAAATTGAAACAGTAGACGCTGCTTATCTCTCACGAGCCAAATCTTAGCTTATCTACCTAATTAATCCAGAAAAACGTAAACATTCGCTGTATTCCACCTTTCCAAACGTTCAGTTTGCGCGTTTCTTTGAATCGGGACGCCTACTACACTAAAGATGCCATAAATAAAAGCATTATAATTATTATTTGCCCCACGCAAGAGTGTCTATGTAATTGGACGATTAACATAATGAAATATATCATTAGTTCAACCTAACTTACAAGTTTTAAGTTGGATTCATAAATTAATATCATTTTTATTGAGGTGACAGGAAATAAAACACAGATAGTATCTTTAATGGAAGATATTTATTTATTTAAATTCAAAGGCGCGATTCCTATCTTACTGGTTCCGTCGTCATGTAATGTTAGTCCCATCTCGCGGACGATGGCTGAATCAACTACACCGACTTTTGTTATTTCTGCAATAAGAGCTTGGTTTTCCTTATTGTTTTCACATAAATTTCGAACTGCTAAAATGACCCATTGTATTATAACTGTTTTATTAGTTAAGAATTTATTCAATATACAGTGCAGGGTGTTATTTTTAATTGTAACCAGCAAATATCTAACTTATTTATCAACTCAGCTATTTATTTCACATAACATGATTTATACTACAGTATATAAGCTAATTGATAGTGGATGTATATTCATGGTATCATTTCTGGTTCACTAATAATTAATATCAACTTTGAAATTACAAATGAAACATGAAATATTTTTTTACAAATTTGAAAAGTACGTTAAATTAGCTTTATAATGATGTCAAATAATTCATATGTTACATGGAATATTCCGGTATAATTGAATTTATCCACAGTAATCACTTTTTTGTATAGTTTGTATCATAAATGGGAAAATACTATAAAACATGCTCAATAATAAGTTTTCATTCATAATTTTATGTTAGAAAACTGCAATCTTTAGACTATTGTAAACTATCCTGAAAATTGTGACGTCACAACGCCTACCGCTCACTTCATACATATATGTTTCGTTTTGCGCATTATTTTATTAATTCAAATATTATTTTTGTACATTTTGATATTCTGATTACAGGTATGTGTTATCATGACCAATTTTCTTTAAATACATGATAATAGACAAAAACTACAAAGAAACTATTGAGACACTGACAGATTGACATTGACATCCTGAAGTTATCTGTAGGTATTGTGACGTCTCAGTCTAATAATTTAAAATTTGATGAAATTAAAAAAATCACATCTTACTTAATAATTTTTTTTCATTTAAAATTGCATTACTAATGACCCAAACTAATGAAAAAAAAATTGAACGAAATATTTCGGAATCTCCCATTAATGTGTTCGCCATTTTATTTTTTAATAATGTGACATATGAATCAATTCACATGATTATAAAGCAAATGTGAAGTACTTTTCAAATTTGTACAAAAATATAGTGTGTTCCATTTGAAATTTCATAGTTGATTTTAATTACTAGTAAACCAGAAATGATATGATGAATGTACATCCACTATCAACTAGCTTATATGTTGTATAAATCATGTTATGTAAAATAAATTACTAAGTTGATAAATAAGCGAGATATTTGCTGATTCCATTTAACACTAACACCCTGTATTATAATTAGTAAAACAATAATTAAGGATACGTGGATTTCTAGCATCAATATTACAGCAATCCATTAGCAGCGGTATACAATCCAGTTCTCTTATCTGAAATGTATTTTATATATACTAATTAATATCTTGTAACATTTATCTAAATAGGTACCATATTTTGATTGTCCCTATGTTTCCAACATAAATTCCCTAACAGTCGTATTAAGGCAGCTTTAAATCCAAAACCAGGATGACTTTGAATTTCATTATTCGCGCTATTTATTTCCGACAATTTTTGAATCGCAGAAAAATTATTTTCGCTATTTTTTCCAGCATCATGAATACTTTTAAGTAAAAATGCGCAGTTAATTAATAAACTTTTATCGGCTTGTAACTGAATCAAATTCTTTTCGTTACTAGATGCAGAAGAAATACAATCTAATAACCTTGCAATTTCTAAAGGTTGAATATTTTGTAAATAATCAGTAACTGTTTTTAAAATACAATCTGATTTCTTTTTGAAATTATCGATTAATACCGAAATTAATTCATTTGTTAATACAACTATATCCTCTATCATCATATTATAAATCATTTCTAAAAATGTAACACGCAATTCAACATCTAAGTCTTCATAAAGTTTTGTAAAAACATTTTCGCTAGCTATTAATGGTATCAATAATATAATATTTTCAATATTATTTTCATATAAATTAATCAATGTTATTATAAATTCAATATCATTCGGTAATAAATTTATATGTTCTGAGAAAATATAATATAAAATCAAAACTACTACATCAGATACTTCTTTACGCTTCAAAGATATTTTAAACAAATCTGAAAATTTTTCCCAAATAAATAGTTGCGCTCTTTTATTTTTAGTTATTAAATTACACAGAAACTGTAATTCCATTTTAAGACAAAGAATACTTGTAGAATCATTTGTATCTAATATTGCTTTTAAAATATTATACGAATTATCTATTATATTTTTATTATCTACAACCTGGTTCTGGATTTGCTCGCCACAAGCAGCACTGTTTCTCAACGATTGAAAACATTCTTTAATAAGTAATAATTCAGAATCGTTGTTGCATTTAGATTGAATTTTCGGAGATAATTTACAAAGTATTTCTCCAATTAGGATCAAGGTCTCGTCAGTCGGAGGGACGCTAAAATAATTAAAGTTTTATAAAAAATTAAGAAACAAGTGACATGCGACATACAGTATAACCTCCTTTTGTTCGTTCCTTTTGAGTTTAAACGCTTCTTTTAGCGATTCTATGCAGAATTTATAATTGCCTGAATTAAATTCTTTTGACATCAACTCATTGTTTAAATTTATTTGACTTTCACCTAACATCTTAGGTTCTATTAATGCTTTTGAAAATGGAATGACAGATGCCAAAGTTAATTTTCACGGTCGTCGGGGATACGAAGCGCGCGCAGCTCAATAATTTGTATTTGTAATAAAAACGGTATAACTTTTGCGGCTCTTTTTAATATACAGATCAAATAATTAGATAAGTAGAGTAATACATTATTACAACAATAAAATATAAATAAATGTTTTGAGAAAAAGAGAACTAACATATGGTTGTAGTACAATTTCATTAGTTTGCCAATTCGCCACTGTGCGCCACTGAACAGAGTGACACTTGAAAATCCAAACAAAATCACGTAGCGGTGAATTGTAGTTTGTTCGTAAAATATTTATAAAAGTACTAGAAATTCAAGGTAAATATTTTCATCTGATATATAATTGTTCATTTCGTATTAAAACAAAAATATTTTGTGTATTTCTCTGAAAGTTCTGGATGTTATGCAGTGTCATGGTATAACATAACCTCTCTTATTGTAGATGTTCCTCACAAGATCCGAGTACGACCGCGGAGTCAACACTTTTTCTCCGGAAGGACGTCTTTTCCAAGTAGAATATGCCATCGAAGCAATTAAATTAGGTTCCACAGCAATCGGTATCTCTACATCGGAAGGAGTTATTCTCGCTGTTGAAAAACGCATAACTTCTCCATTAATGGAACCAACAACGATAGAAAAAATCGTGGAGGTCGACAAACATATCGGATGTGCAGTTTCAGGCCTGATGGCCGATTCTCGCACTATGATCGACCGTGCAAGAGTGGAATGTCAGAATCATTGGTTCATTTACAACGAAAAAATGTCTGTGGAATCATGCGCTCAAGCCGTTTCGAATCTCGCGATTCAATTCGGCGATTCCGACGATGATGGATCTGCGATGAGTCGGCCATTTGGTGTAGCTATTTTATTTGCTGGAATCGATGAGAAAGGACCTCAGCTGTTCCACATGGATCCGTCTGGAACATTCGTTCAATTCGATGCTAAAGCGATTGGATCTGGCTCTGAAGGGGCCCAACAGAGCTTGCAAGAAGTGTACCATCGCTCGATGACTCTCAATGAAGCTACCACGTCTGCTCTTACTATTCTGAAGCAAGTCATGGAGGAGAAATTGAATTCTTCGAACGTGGAGGTTATGACTATGACTCCGGATAAAATGTTTCATATGTTTACAAAGGAACAGGTCGAAGAGGTGATTAAAGATATTGTTTAGTTTTCTTCTAAATATAATTGTCTAATATAATAAAATATTTATAAACTCTCTACTAATTATCTAACAAAGTAGAATCCTATTAACATTTTTCTAACCTCATTTTGTTTAACAACCCGATCTTCGTTTGTTTTCTGTTTAGCATTTGTTTAACCGTCTTTTGTTTTATTTGTAATGTCAGTAGGCCATGAACTTCTATCTCTCTCGCGCGCCAGTTGATTATAGCGATTTCTACGTTGCGATTTTGTTCTCTGGTGTAGTTCAGGTTTTAACCGATAGATGTACTTGTTGCAGGCTCTCAGTCGCATAGTTGCTACCGAGCCAGGTGCAACACCCTCTGCTGGAACCCCGTCCGTTGTCGCTGGAACTTCGTAGATTCTATTTTTTCTTTACTACAATTTATTGTATTTCGTATTTAAGTTGAATAAATGCACTACTTTTAATACTTAATTATGGTGTTGTTATTATTTGTATCTCCTTTAAGGGCGCGTCGCTATCATCGCCAAGAGAGGCGCCAAACTCTCTTCAGAGAGCAATATTTAAAAAAGTTAGATAAAAGTTACGGCAAGAGCTAGTATAGGTATGACCTGTAGAGAGGTGGTGGCGAGCGCGGTGTAGAGAAGGCGAAGACAGAGCTTCAGATCGCGCTCCGGCAAAATGCTGACTTTTCATTATAAAACGGCAATATAGCAATTCCGTTCATTTACAACAATTATTGTATTAAATTTTTCTTTACATTATTCATTATAAACTATTTTTCTTCACAGTTTGAACATACTTTGAACTCATTTTTTGTTTTTCTGTATTATTTATTGTTATAAACAAAGTATTGTTGAAGAAAAATCGAATATAAGTGTAAACAATAGATATGCATTTCCTAAAACCAATAAATAAAATTGCATTTGTTTATAACAATTCCTTCAGACAAACGAATGGATTGCTTTCTTAATTTCAAAATGATATTTTAGTTTGAAAGTAATAGTATTTTTGTACTCACAACCTTGAAGGAACATTTAAGCTATTACAATCAGAAACTTTCAATTCGCACACTCGTGCGGAAATTTATACAAAAAACACTGAATTTTCCCGAGCATTCTACTATAAAATCATTTTAAAAATAACAAAATTTAGGTAATAAAATGTTACACCGATTTTTGTGTATCAAAATTAATGATAATCGCCAATAATTAAAAAAAATGTGAATAAAATTTTTTTCAATTGTTATACCATTAAATTCCTTAGCAACTGCCGATTTATATGATTTTGCTTCGGTAAAATTTGTAAATTTACTAGTATTATGATTAAATTTTAATTTGATAATAATTTTGTTCGTTACTAAAAACAAGGAACAAACCTCTTGTGAAAAAAATAACTACTTCGAACATTTGAAATCAGCAGACACTAACTAGATGGTGGCGCCAACTGAATTTATATTTGCTTACTACACTGATATCTATTCAAAATTTTAAGTCCGGAGGATTGAATACATGTTCATGTAGTTTTCAAAATCATCACCAATTAAATTAAATTTAAAATGATATATTTCTTTTTGTAATCCCATTAATATTTAAAATCTATTTTTATATCCGACAAATTAATGTTTTAACCTTTCACTAATTAAAATAAAGCAACTAATTGTATTGTAACAGTATATTGTACAACAAGCATGGAATGGTACACATTTCCCACGAATATGAAAGTTTGTAGTATGAGTGGAAGGCGAAGCCGTCAAATCACAGACTCCAAGTGATGGAAGATCCACAGGGTTAATTTTCACTTTTCAGAAAATTTGTCGTGACAGTCAAAATATTTTCAAAATGAAGATGGAAATTATTGTACAAAATGACTGGTACTACGAGCTCTGTTTTGGGGGTTTTAAGAAAAGTGTTTTAGCCTTGGTTTTAATGCTGTACAATGATCTAAAATTATTTTATAATAAAAATGCTTCGAATACAGGATACCGAGAAATATATTATCTACCAATTTGATTTGAAGTAAATAAAAATAAATAAATATATCATCACGCCTTTTACCCATTGTGGGTGTGGCACTCTGCTTACGCAGATCTCGGTGATATATTTTTGCTTATGAAGTGCGGTTACCAGCCGTCAAATCATAACCCCCAAAGATGTTAGTGGAGGGAGAACCACAGGGGTAAATTTAAACTGTCAACTGTGGGATTCGAACTGAGGATCTCACGATCCACAGTCCGACGCGTTACCACAGAGCTATTTACCCCATTTTGATTTGAAGTTTTTTCTATAAAATAATTTTAGAACATTTTATAAAGCAAAAAAACACTACAATTAAAAGTTGAAACACCCAAAAACAGAGTTTGTGGTACCAGCCATTATTTTTTTATAAGTTAAATAGCTCCGTGATAAAGCATATATTATTTAACAAGATTTGTAAAAGCAAAGTGCCACACTAAAATGGATAAAGGCGTGATGATATATTTATATGTCTTCTAATACATAATATCCCTATAAAATGGTAAACGAGCCCAATACTGCTTCAGGTAAAAATAAATCCTTTCGATTAGTGAGAATATGAATTTACTATATTTTATTTGTTACTTTACTTGCTAAAATTTGCGATAATCTAATTAAAAATGAAAATAGTTTATACCAGAGTTGGCTGTAGAATATGTAATAATTAAATTGCAATTATAATTAGGCGCTCTTTTAAATAACAGAAGAGAATCATCAAACTGATTTGTTGGGATAAGAGCCACCAAACAGTTCTACTTGCTATGCGCTTAAACCTAATTTAGCATCGCGACAAGCGGATAAACCCGTCTCCATTTCAAGACGCGGCGAAGCGTGATCAGCATCGAGCGTCGGAGCGCCGAGCGTCGCTTACACGTCAAGCTGCGCCTCCGCCTTCGCTACGCCGCGGCGTCTCTTTAATTATTGGCACAATGCGCTCCCACGGGACTCCTATCGGGCTGTTCCAGTCGCCAGCCGCGCGCGGGATTAGCAGGAGCGCCGTCGCACACTTATCAGATATATCGGGGCGGCGTAAATTGAAATTCCGCTCGGTGGAGTCCGCCAGGGTGAATCTTCCATTCAGTGTACCAGTGCGAAGTGAGCAGTGTTCCAGTGGGGGACTAGGCTGCTGACAATTTGATTCACGTGCCACTGCATGGTTTTAAAAGGATTCTTCCATTTTTAGCGCAGCACAATTGTTTTTAATTAAAACGGTTTTGCTACGAATATGAAGTCAAATGCGAATGGTCGAGAATGAATATAGGTACGTGTTGTGTATACGTGTACATGCATTCTATGAATATTATCTTCGTTAACATGGTTTTAGTTTGGTTACATGACACTTTAAACAAAATGGGGTTAAACATAAATGAAGCAAATACTTGAAAAGACAGTCATTTAAAAAAAATTTAGAATAAGAAGTGGTCACATACTGATGATTTTCTAATCGTAACATAAAAAGATAAAAAAAAACAGAAAGTTAATCAAATGTTACAGGAAATAATAATAGAAGGAAACAAAATGGGATTAATAATAAATGAAGCAAAAACAAAAAAAATGCTACTCGGAAAAACCAATGAAAACAGAGAAATAAAAATAGGAGATTTCAAATTCGAGCAAGTTGCAGAGTATTTAGGCATTATGCTAGTAAACACAGGGAAAAGAGAAGCAGAAAAAAAGTGGTAATGGCAACAAATAGTGGTTTCCATTCAAAAAATTTACTATAAAACAAGAATATAATTAAAGAATAAGAACAAAAATTAGAATTTATCAAATGATAAAACTCGTAAAATTAATCATGTACGTTGCTGAGACTGACAATGACAAAATAGGAAGGAAAATGAGAGGGAGAAGATACAGTGAAGAAGATCAAGCAACAGAGACTTAGATGATTTGGAGAACAGAAGAAAAGGATGCAATTAAATGTGTAATAGAATGGAAACCAGGAGAAAGAAGAAGGCGAGGCAAACCCAAGACAACATGCCTGAAGGAACTAGAAGAAGATTTAAAAGCAGCAGGAATTAAAAACTGGCAAAGATAAGAAGACGTAAATAAATCTAACTATAAGGATTTAATGGAAAAGAAACGGAGATTGATCTATTCCAACAAAAGAATTTACAGGCGTTATCCCATAGGGCTGTTAAGCCATTTTATGTATTTATGTAGTTAATAGGTATTTATAACCTAGATTATAAATTAATTAAATAAATGAAGGAATTTTCAGGATATAAAAACCATTATGCAAAGAAGTGTTAGACAAAGAAGGGTGGCCTTACGATATCTATCTGTCTCAAGCTCGTTTTTCGCTTTCATAAAAGCCTATAAGTAAGCCTTCCAGTATTACAATATTTCAGTGATTGCAACAATCAAGTGATAAGTGCTGAAGTTATAACTACAATGCATAGTTTAAAAAAACGAAAACTTAAATAACGAATATACTGGTGAAAACTGCTTCCAGTCCATGTTATACTTATCAACCATTTAACCCTCGGATACATAAATTTCGCCTCATCGCCCATCTAATTTGCCTAGCCTAACCATCAACCACTATCTCATATCTTTCCTAGTGCAAAACATCATTTTGATTTAATGCCGACGGTGTGTGGCTGCGGCCAGCTGCCGGCCCGGCCGGGGGCGGTTGCAAATTGGCCGGGCACGGGACATCGGACATCGCCTTTACTGCACCCGGCTCCCGCCACACGCAACAAAACAAAAACTAGCGATAGCGATTGTTAAACACTTGCTACCTGCATTCCGAAGAGCAGGGAGAGGTTGTTTGTGGGTGCGAGTTTAGAAGAGGGTACAGGTGGTTGGGGTTTTTGGAAATCATGAAGCATGAAGCTTGATTGTAGTTCTTTATAGGGGTACATCTCAAAGAATAAACTGCTATAACTACTTGCACAATGTTCCGTGTTTTATGTCATTTTTTTCTGAATTCAACGATATAAATATATCATATTTTAATATAAAAAATAACTGAAAAAACGCAAGCTGAATTTATGCAGGGTGTAGAATTGAAATGTGGAATATGGGGATTTCAATGATATTTTTTTTATATTGCTATAAATTTTTACCTATTCACTTTAGAGTTTAGAGCAAATTTAAAAATGCATGTAATAAGACCACTGATTTCTATATAACACTAGATTGGGCATAAGCCGCTACGGTGCGTTCCCAATGGGGTCTTTCACCATTTTTTTTATTTTTTTTTTATGAAACTTTATTTATATTGAAGACTATCTACACTTTTAAAAGGTCTTAATTGTTATTCATTAAGCCACAATGATTTTTTTTTAAATGTTGTGACATCATAGTAGAGGTGTTGCTGGATCTAAAACAGTACAAATTGTAAGTAATTGTAGTCATATATTTTTTTACTTATTTTATTATTATTATTACAATAAAATAGAACATTTATGTAACAAAAATTATTTAAATCTCTACTGTTTTAGATCCAGCAACACCTCTACTATGACGTCACAACATTTAAAAAAAATCATTGTGGCTTAATGAATAACAATTAAGACTTTTTAAAAGTGTAGATAGTCTTCAATATAGATAAAGTTTCATAAAATTTTTTTTTTTTAAATGGTGAAAGACCCCATTGAACACCAGCATGATGTTCAAAATTGAGGTTTCGTGATAATTCTTTACTTAAAAATCTATCTCTCTTGTCTATGGGTATGACCATACTTCGTGGCATGACCTAAAGAGAGGTGGTGGCGAGCGCGGTGTAGAGAGAGTGAAGGCAGAGCTTCAGATTGCGCACTTTACTTCACAAAAGTGTCAGAAAACCTCAATTTCACCCGTTCAATTGGGAACGCTCTCAAATGGCAGAATATGGCCTATGTCCAATCTAGTGTTATATAGAAATCAGTGAATAAGACCCATTTAGTTACCTAAATGTAATGCGGTCATGGAAAATTAAACAAAAATGAAATATATTGGACATTTCAGAAAACAGATTTAGATTTATATATTACAGTGTGGAAACTTCATAGAAGATTGTAATGATAGAATATTTATTTCTCTTAAAATAAATAAATAATTTTTAACCTAATTTTGAAATGTCAAATAATTTTCGTTTTTGTTTTATTTTCCACGATCGTGCTACAATTTTTGTAATAAATATTGAATTTAATTTGATTGATATATCATAAAATACTAACAATTAGGTAACCAAAAGCACCTTATTGTATTCAATTTAAATTCTGAACAACTTTTATATACAAATTTTTGCTGTAAAGTTAAAATAATTACAGCAATATCAAAAAAATAGCATTGAAACCTCTATATTCTACATTTCAATTCTACATCCGTGTGCATTTTATTTATATCAGGATGGATTGGATTTTTTTTTGCTATCTAAAAAAAGTATACGAGTATTGTGTTATTAGGAGTAAATATGAAGCTTTGCGTGCTGCGCATGTAATTGTTTCTTCAAACATACAAAATAGAATTATAAATCATTGAAAAATGCTCGATACTTCAATAGTATATTGTACAACAAGTATGGAATGGTACTCATTTCCTACGAGTATGAAATGGGCATTCCATGCGAGTTGTACACTAAATGTTTTCTACGACCACGATATTATTTCCTAATTAATTTATATTTTAATAATAAATTTGTCCCGCTTTCAACATTCCAATATTTGACAATTCTATATAAGTTTCCTAGCAATGGCACCTGTACTGAAATGAAATAACCTGTATCGAAATACAAAACAAATTCATTTCTCACGATGATTGCAATGTACCTCATTTCCCTAGCAACAACAAACTTACAATGGGATTCCAAATTATCAAGAGATGGCGTTGATCACAATTCCCAAAAGGTACATGTCAAATTCATTTTGTATGATATCTTATGATTGCAAACGCTTGCATTAGTATTGGTAGTTTGCTTTTATTGGCAGCAGAACTGTTGCCATACACACTGCAAATTTTCCTGTTTTTATAGGATTTTTTTTAGTAAATTCAATCTTAACCTATAATCTACAAATATAATTAACCTTTCTTTTTTACATCTTATTTAAATAATACGGCAAACAAATATTATACTTACATTGGAATACTCTTAAAATAACTACTATTGTTATTAATTTTATTAAAAATAACAATTAATTTCAAAATACAATGAAATTTATGTACCTTATGGTTAGTTTAGCTTTCTACCACTAGTTAGCGTATTTTCATTTTGGAAACTCAATAGACTATGTTGTTTTGTTGTTTTATTTTTTTTACTGTCAAATTATTGAATTACATCCTCACTATTTTTCATAATATTTTACTTTGTCCGCCGCTGGAAAAAAAGTGTTACCAAGGACACTTTTATGCCGGCATCGAAAAAGTTTAACTTCTGCTTGTTGAATGCAAATACATAAAAAAGTAGTTTTACGACGATTGAAGAAATAAATACGTTATTTTATTTGTTCCAGTTATATTACGTGTAATTTATTTGTCACACGCCTGCATACGAGTTTAATCTTCTACTTAGGATAAGCTAATGTTTCGTTTTAATGTTCATGTAACCACTAATGTCTTTATACACTTTAACTAGGCTATAAAATATTACTTTACACACATAAAGGTGCTTTAGAATCAAAGCATAAATTCATTATTATATTTGTTAGTATTTAAAGGTAATACCCGCATTTTCAAACCAATAATTTTCAGTTTCACAATGGGGTAAACTGTAAAACGATAATGACATTATTTTAAGTTTTTTGGTCTTGAATTTGTATGTTCAAGTTACAAGCTGATTGGATTTAGGTAGTAATCGATCAACCGAAAGTGGTAGCTTACTTAAAGGTCTATAAGGATTTTCAAATATATTTATGTACAATTTTACTACATTATTAGATACAATTTATATTTGTAAAATGTTTTTCTATTTCGTACCATTTAGGGTTGTTGAAGTAGAATTTGAAGATTATTAATCTTATTACAATTTTCAAAAATTCAACAATAATCCGTTTCTTTTTGATAAATACCAACCGTACCATTTTTTAATCAATAGGAAACTGTCTGATCAGCTAATAGATCGTGGTAATTCCCACTGGAGAAACCACGTTAAAAAAATTGCATCAAAACATTACCGCA
Organism: Poecilus cupreus; assembly: GCA_963942605.1. Taxonomy (NCBI): domain Eukaryota; kingdom Metazoa; phylum Arthropoda; class Insecta; order Coleoptera; family Carabidae; genus Poecilus; species Poecilus cupreus. The sequence continues at coordinate 4,280,874 of OZ012726.1, read as the reverse complement.
TAGGTGGTGCGAAAATTTGTGCATTTTATACAGAATACGATTATTCCAATTTTTTAAATTGTGATATTTCATGAATGATGAATCGTAGCAAAAAAGTATGAGGATAATTTTTGTAGACAATTTCATAGTCTACAAATTTTGTATGACTTAATGTTACGATAACTGTTACCGTTTAAGAGAAATATGCGAAAATCTGATGTTTTTGAACTATGACCTTGTATAAAAGATTTTAGGATCGAAAGGGTCTTTTGATATATCATTTGTAATAGCATATTTAAGGTCTATACTAATTGTTAGCTCTATGCAAATTTTCCCGAAGATAAATGTCTATTTTACTGGACTGTATTGTTTGATATCCACAATACACGACAACTCTATAATAGTATATTGAACAACTAGTGTTACAATGACCTTTTTTGTAATACGAGTATAGTTTGCGTAAACGAGCCGCAGGCGAGTTACGCAAAATACGAGTATTACAATTAGGCATTGTAACACGAGTTGTTCATACTACTTTTCCTATTTCACGTTCATAAATTCAATAAAAATAAGAATAAAATTAAATTGTACGGCATGTTTAATATACCACTGATCACCAAAGGGCTTTGCCCGCGGGGCCTATCGGGTCCCAGGCCGCAACCCCGATGCAGGGGCTCCGATTCAATAATTTTACGTGAGCAATGACAGCCCCAAGTTTGACAGACTGTTAATTTACAAATAATAAATTCCCAAAAACAGTTGCACAAAATTCAATTTTGTAGCATTGTTTTTGAGAAAAACAGTGTCACAAAATTGACAGTGTACGTGAAATAGGAAAACATTTTTAAAAAATCATTGCGCCTTAATGAATAGCATTTAAGACTTTTTAAAACTATAGGTAGTCTTCAATTTAGACCAAGGTTCATAAAAAAAATAAAAAAAATAGTGATGGATTACTTTCTTTAGTTTGCAGTTTTCTGGAAAACTATATTATATGTTTAATAATATTTCCAAATTATAGTTGCTATGATAGCAAAGAAATAACTGAAACATTTATTTTATATAACAAGCATGTGTCATTAAATTTCGAATTAATTAAAAAACGATCAGCAGTTTAAAATTTGATGCTGTAGTAGTTAAGGACGTCATACAGTAGCATGAAAGTAAAAGTAAATTCTTTATAAACATATTGAAGTAATTAAGATCTTAAATTTCTTGTACCGTGATTGAAAAAGTAAATCAAGATGTCATCATTATTTCGTTGTCTCTTCATAAAAACTACTAATACATGAATGAAATGACCGTATGTATTAAGATTCCAGTCTCGTCTCCCGGCACAGGTGAAGGCCCCAGTGCGTGGGCCCCCATTTCCGATTTGCACGGCGATTAGAAATCAGAAGCCCGGTGCTCCGATTCGCGATAAACGTCTCCCAATCTGAGTTTTTGCGTCGATCCCCACGTATCCACGCGCCCACCCTGCTATCAGCGTTATTAGTAGGCTGTGGACGATCTTCTTCGCCCGCTATCGACCAATTATCGATAAATACATAGACGGCGATTCTATCGGGTTAGTGGGCCATCTAAAGACCTGTTATTAAGAACTATCCGTCTACTGGGGATATAGATATCTTTCGTTGATGCATAAAACATTTTGGACGACGAGTGCAATCGATCATCGAATTACGATTTGTGTGGTATTTTTTATTGATATCGTGGGATTATTATTTGGATGTCTTCTTCAGTCATGAATTTTTAATGTGTTACGGACTTGGTGCTTCTAATGAATTGGGTTGTCATTGGGGAGAGCCGGGTCGCATTCCCAGAATTTCAAACTCTGATATTAATTATTGACAATAAAATAAAAATCTTTCATGCAATCAGTACACAATCAAAAGTAACAGTACATAATAATTTGAAAAATGTTTATAAAATCTGTACAAGTAAGAAAATTTAATACAAGTTCATTTACCATTGACAACAAATACATGTTAAGAAAGTACTGCACAATTTCAGATTTCATGAAATATCACTAAAAATTGGCATATACTTTTATTGTATTTCTATATAATATAAACCCTAAGAAACTCAATGGTGTCGAGCGCGTCGTCATATCTCTTAAATTTATAGAGATATGTCAATTTTCAATGCTTTTCGAAATGCTAGTTTGAGTGGCTGCAACTCAAAATCTATTAAAGATATTGAAAAATAGACTCAGTTCTGTTCGTTTCATGCATTTTATTACAAATTAGCAAATTTTGAAAATTTTGAAATTTTTCGATTTTTCCCCCCAAATTTCGATAGACGATACCTCGATAAATATAAAAGATACAGACTTGCTGATTGGACCATTCGATTCAGCGTATCAAAATACATAAGTATGTAAAATTTCATTAAAATTGCTTTACGCGTTATAGAGTTAGAGCAAAAAGTGTGAAAATGACGTTTTTGGCGAAAAACGTCAAAGGGTACCCATTGCGTTTGGCCTGAAAAAGGCCATTTTCAGACTTTTTGCTCTAAAATTTCAACCCACCATCCGAATGTTCTGAAATTTTTAGGGTTTATGTATTTCAATGAGCTGAATCCAATGGTTTAGTCTGCAAGGTCGTATCTAGTTTATTATTTGAGATATAACTGATCGAAATTTTGAAAATAAATTCCAAAATTTTCAATTTTAGAAAAATTTGATATTTTGCTATAATAAGCACGAATAACACAAAACTTGAGAGTATTTTTCGATATCTTGCGTAATTTTTGAGTTGCAGTTCCTCAAAGTTGCAGTTCGAAAAGCATTAAAATCCGCCATATCTCGAAAAATTTAAAAGATATGATGATGCGCTCTGCACCAGTGTTTTTTTTAGGGTTTATATTATATAGAAATACAATAAAAGTATATGCCAATTTTTAGTGACATTTCGTGACGTTTCGTGTGTTTTACGGAAATAAGAAATATAATAAATTTACAAGTGAATGCGGTAAATATTATAAATTTTTAATTGTTTTCTAATATATTAGACAAATTAATTTGTGTGTTTATATTTATAGTGCAACTTTGACAAATATCAAAAGAACTACTTGAAAAACTTCATTTCTTTGTATGGACTGTTATTAGTTTTATATTTTCCGTACAAAAAATATTGTACAAACCTCTAGCGTGAACTCGGTACCCGCATTTGGTATGTAAATAACTATTTTATACCATTTAAGAGTTGTATTGGGCGGGAGGTTATGTGCTGCCCAGCTCAGATTTTTTTTCATTACTATTGGCAGGTCTATAGCTACTGGATTTTTAAGAAAATACTTGAACGACTCGTGATTTTATGGGATGGTAAAAATGCCTCAAATATATATTTTATTAAGTTATTTATGTTCAAGGCACTGAAGTTCAATTTTTTATCACGAATATGGAATTTAGTTGCCGGGGCCCATAGGGCCCAGGAAAATAAACCATGTGAGTGATAAAAAGGAACTTCAGTGCCGAGGTACATATTAAGTTTTATTTGAAATCTAAAATTCGAAAAAACTATAAAAAAATTACAATATGGGTTAATACATCTGTCAGTTGTCAATTGAAACTGACAATCAGTGTTGCCAACCTCGAGAAGTGAAGTTATCGTAAATAACACTCAAAATTATGTGTTTTGTCCTCAATTTCGTCATCGGAATTTATTAGTTAATTCTTCTTGCAAATTTTGTTTCATGTTACGTCCAAATTTACTATAGTACATCAATATATCTGCCAAAATTACCCTAATTGTACAATAATTCTTTAACGCTTGCCAACACTGGGATGCTCAAAATCGTCGTATAATGGGTTACTTTAGTGACGATTTCTGAGCTTTTTTAGCACTTTAGTGCCAATTTAAAATAAATATTGTTGTTGTAAATATCTAAATTGCTGTCACTACGTAGGATACATTTTTGCTATTGTAACAAACTATTATTTATTTTCTTGTGTAATTGCATAGATCTATATTTTGACATATTTACTGTCTAAATATTTTTTTCTACAATCGTTGCACAATATCGACATTGTTATTCCATTTTTGGTTAGGAAATGTTCAAAATTGTCGCTCTAGGGCGACAAAGTGACATATTGTCGCACTAGAGCGACAAAAACAAAACAAAAATAAATTATTTAAAAGAAGTAAATAATGCATTGGATTTTTCTGGTAATAACCTTGCTATTGCAAATACAGTTGGCATATACGTACATACACTTCAACTTAATCACCATAAACGTATTCACTCTGCAGACTTTATGTTAAATGTACTCCATATGTCAAATGTACTCCATGTGTCAAATTATGATTTCTTTGAAAATTTTTATTTTGTTCATAAACGTTGTCATGATTACGGTGACATGGGTAACTACAATTTTACTGAATTGTTATAGGCGTGATCAAAGATAATTTTGAAAATTAATTTTTTTCTACAGCTTGACATTATTCAACGATTGTAGAAAAAATATTGTGTGTATCTCGTCGGATAGAGCTTGTTCGGTGCACTTGTCGAGTTGTTGATCTCGGCTTTACCTTGATCAACAATTTCTCGCCGCGTGCAACAAACAATGCTCTATCCGCACTTGATACACAAATAACTATTATGTTCGACTGTATTGTAATCACTTGTTTAGCCAGCGTCCATAAAGTGGCTCTTTATGGACAAGTCCGACAAAATAAAAACAATTTTTGAGCCCTTTAGTGCCGATTTCAAATAAAAGGATATTGAGAAATATTGTTATTCTCGACGAGTTCTATTACTTGTTAAATTTCATGTACTTATTTAGATTCCATCCTGTATATCTGATCGTGATCTATGAAAGCAGAGTACCAAAGTCAATCAGAATAACTGGCGTGATGATATGGCGTTAAAAGTGTCCCAATTTAGATAAACAGCTTACGAGACAACAATCACTTCCAGTTGATTCCACTGAGTGTGTTATCCTCTGCGAAGCATACACACCATTAACACCAGCTTAAAACTTGTTTACATCCTCTGCTTACATCCCGTAATCCCTGAACCCACGGGTGACGGCAGCACGCGTCCAACACAATGCGCACAATGTAACTGTCAAAGCGACGACATCTTCAGAGTCCGGGGCCGGGGCTTATCAGCCCAGAGCACAGCCGGAGCCTGGAGTAATCCCGCCCGCTTCGGCCGCTATCAGCGCCGGCCAGCGGCAACGCCGGGAACTAGTGCTGGTGTCTCTAGGGAGGATACGGAATGCTGGATGTGGATGGACACTATGTGGAGAAGAGTTGATGTTGAACGCTGCTAAGATTTAAATAAGATGATGTAGGTCGGTAAACCGTATGCGTACATAACGAATAATGTAGCTAAAAAGCTATTACTTTTATTTATAAAGGGCGGGTCTTACGAATAATTAAAAAAATGTGCATCAAAAACGACAACCAGAACAATTTGATTACCACTATTTGAGCTATCATGTCGATGCGACCTTTCTCATTTATTCGGTGAATAATTCATTCTGTATTTTATTTGTGGTGGGAAAGATCGGCCCCAAGTGTGAAATACAAATCTGTTGAATATGTATTGAGTCGGGCATTTTGTTTATATTTAATGAATTTGTCAGAATTTACTGATTTATAAACTATACACAGTAAAAAATTTATATTCAATACTGACAAACCATTCGCTGTTAATTTTTGTTAATTTAACAAGTTTCAAATTTTTTAGTACTCCTAACAAATTATTTTTAAGTTTTTCGTAACCAAATATATTTGTGAATATAAATAGTAATTATTAACATTTATTTTTATGTGCTTGACTAATTATTTTAGTAATTATATTGAAGCAGAACAACAAACCATAGTTATTATAACAAATTAAGTTGTTACAAACGATATAAACTTTCTTTAACAACTTCAAATTGATAAGTTAGTTAAATTTACTTGTTATTATTTACGAGTTTATTTGTTAAATTTTGTAAATTCAGCAAATAAATAACAACAACAATTTTTCTTGTTAAAATTTAAGAAAAGACAAAATTTTAATTTAACAAATTGTCAAATTTGTTCAAATTGTTAATTCAACACAATATATTTGTCAATATTAACTAAAAATACTTAACAACAGCAAAATTAACAAATCGCAAATCAAATTTTTTTATTGTGTAACTACAACTGTACCAAATAATCATTCGAATTATTTCTGCATTAGTAAACATTTCCAAACATCTCTTTTGAGTATATAAAACAACTAATCTGTTATTGTACGCCGTATAATAAGGTGTACATGTATCCCCATTATTTTATTTTTTTCGATGAATTATGGTATCCATAATTCACGAGAGTGAATAATGATTTTATAATTCAATAATAGATACAGAAATCCATAATTCACTGTTATTTTAAATACGTAATGTGGATCATCTAGCAACGGCCGTCTGACAGTTGACATGTAGTTAGTTGGCATTGTGTATTTTTATGTTGACGTTTTTCAACGTGTGTTTTTTTCAATTTCGATCATTTTAAAAGTAATTTCCGAATTTACAGAAGTAGAAAAAGTATAGTATTATAGGATTGAATTATTAACAAAATGATTAACTTCTATGGTATATGTAGTAACAAAATATGGGTAATAGGTCTGAAGAAATGATTTATTTCATTTATTGAAGAGAAAGAATTCAAAATATAGAACATAGAGAATTATGTACACTCTTCTATGGAATTTCTACAGAAAATAATACAACACCGTAATAAATAAATCTAAATCAGTTTTCTATATCAAATATTGTATATCAATTTTCCTAATAAATATTAATTTTAATATGATGATATATCGTGGAATAATAACATTTAAGTAAGCAAATCCTTATACGCCATATTTCAATTCTATATTCGGTAGGTAAGCGATCAAAAGAATTAATGTATTGATGGTTCTTGAACTATACCTACTTATCATTTTTCGGCTATATTTTAAAATAATTACTTGACATAAAATTTTCGCGAACATTTCCAACGAACATTATAATTTGCGAATCAAGTAAGGTAACTTTTAATTAAAAGTACACATGTTTTAGCATAATTTAAACCCCATTAAGCATCGCCGACACCTTCCACTTTAACCTCGAAGTCCAAACTGTTGAATAAAACAGTGTGGACAGCTTTAACGACTCTAGTTCAGTTCCCGGGGCAACAAACAGTCAAAGAGTCGTTCAAACCAACGGAAACCACGCGACTTGTGTCTCTTCCTTCTTTCCGCGCGCGCTGCGCTAATGCGACATAAAACGATGCTCAGCAGGTGTAGGCGCTGCGCTAATCGAGCAATTAGCGGCGATTACAACTTTACAACATTCTGAAGACCGCGGAGGGCGTTGGACAACCGAAGGAAACTGGGGCAGCGGCTGCAGAAGTGCAAGATTTTTATTTCGCGGTAATGATAGCCGTGAAACACCGTTTTTGCGCGAAATGCTGGAATTATCATCAGGGTAATGATTTACATCGATTATTTAACAGGTGAGTAAAGGTAAGCGTAATTAGCACGAGAAACATTATTACACAAAATAGTTGTAAATTAGACGTTCCTACCTTATATCTACTGTGGTTCTTAGCACCTCGAAGTTGGAGATAAATGAACATGAATGCTTCTAAAGTAAATGTTGCCGTATCATCTGGACACTAGTTCACTAGTAAACAAAGCACTCCACTTATTTTACTGTAATTCACTTCATTGTCACCAAATTTATTGAGAAGTAATGCCTTCTAAATCAAGCGTCCACTCAACTACAACGTCAAAATATAAATAAGCTATTTAGTACAGAATATAAAAGCAGTACAGGACGGTCGAAACAAGTTAAATAAATTGCATGTTTTGGCTTGGTAGCCTAACGTATAAAACAATTTAAAAATATGTTTAGGTATTGTATTTATTGTGAATGCAGTGGCCAGCAAATAACATCTAGCCAAATTATTAAATTTTCAGAGTATTCTGCAGGCTGGTGTATCGAAAAACACACCATGGCGTTTACAATGATATTTTTAAACGTTAAATTATTAACTTCCCTAATTATTTTACATCAAAAAAGTTAAATAGTTTATTGTACAGGAAAATGTATACATTACATTTTAGAGAAAGAATTTCTGAATATTTTGACATTAATATTTATAATTTTACTCTATCTGGAATCGGAGAAATGACGGAAATGTTTATTGGTAATATTCTTGAAATCATCAGTATGCTATAAAATAACAAAACAAACGTACCAATTGAAAGTTATCGGTTTTAAGTAATATTTCAATTTCAACTAGGACTACTAAGTTGGTACAAAGTTATATATCATTACTAGAGAGCGGATTATATGCACGAAAAAACTTAATTATAAGCGCATATATATATGAAATTTGCACACATTATGGCAATATATGCAAAAAAAATCTTAAATTATTAGATAATTATTGGTGATATTAGTGAATTTTACTGCACAAAACAGTCTTAATTCTGATTCACAATTAACAAATATACTACTAATATACATGTAAATCAAGTCTAGAAACTTGAATATAATATTATGAGATTATGACATATTTACATAATTACAATGAGAAATTTTTCATAATTTTCTTTAAGAAAAATGAAATCTAAGTAAAAGATCTATCCAGAAGAGTATTCTCGGTCTTATATTCATTGTACCCACTTTTACCAGCATTCGTGTATATAATGAATACCTACCGTTAGAGTTTATTGGTTTGTGTATGTGATATTTTATGGTTTATTGCTTTTTCAGTTGTATTCTTCTATTTATTGCGGCATCCTCCAATATCTGGGGAATATCAATGTACATTACCAGAAATTTCATATAGTTTTCTACTAGACAAAGTCTTAAAATATTGAAATATGCAATTATGTACAATTTTTGTAAAAATATGCATAAGAATGCCCAAATATGCAATATATGCAATTAGTAATTAGCACTTATTAACTCTAATCAATGTAATTCGTCCAGAAATTTATTTAAAGATATGCAAAAACAAAAATATATACACTTTGCATATAATCCGCTCTCTAATCATTACTTATTTTTCTTTATTTTTTATATTGCAGTAGTACTGTTTCTTGTTCTAATTTTATTTTATCGCATTTCATATTTTATTATTCGAATTTCTTCGCTGTGTGGTTTGCCATAGACTTTAGTTTCCAACTAGGTACATATTTGTATTAGAAAACAAAACAACGAATTGTATTGGGCTTCCAAATTATCAAGAGATGGCGTTGATCACAATTCCCATAAGGTACATGTGAATTTCATTTTGTATGATATCTTATGAAGGCGAATTCGTGCTTTAGTATTAATAGTTTATTTTTATTGGCAGCAGAACTGTTGCCATATGCACAGCAAATTTTCCTGTTTTTATAGGTGTTTTAGGAGAAAATTCAATCTTAACCTATAATCTACAAATACAATGTACCTTATATTTTTACATTTTATTTAAATAATACGGCTTAAGCAAATGTAATACTTACATTGGAATACTCTTAAAATAACTATAATTGTTATTAATTTAATAAAATAACAATTAATTTCATAATACAATGAAATTTATGTACCTTATGGTTAGTTCAGCTTTCTCCCACTAATTAGCGTATTTTAATTTTGGATGTCCAATTCATTCTTAAATATAGCATTCTGCTTACATTAAATCTCGTTATATGTACGAGTATGACATATTTTTGAGCTGTAATGTCAGGCATTAAATGGCTTGCAAGGTATCACTGGAGGACCCTAGACTTTGACGACTAAAAATTTCATGACCCACTGATGGATGTGTTACCATTAGAGTTATAATTAAAGTAGGTAAAGACAAAACTAAACTACAAATTTATAAGTAATTATAGTACAGTAAACAATCTAGGTAAGGTGCTATTACCATATTAAAAACATACATGTTTATGAGCCCTGAAAATTGATGATAGCTACAAATTACAAAACTAGATTAAAATAGCAAAATACAACTCTCCATCAATTTCTACATTTTTAAATCCTTCGCTTTCATAATTATTAGCACTTTATATCTATTCCAGTACTTTCAAAATCCTTTCAGTTTCAAATATTAATTCCAAACGTTCTCGTTTACAAGCATCAATCATCTCTCCCAACAATCTAAGATGCTTCTCAACATCTCATTACTCAGGTTCGGTTTACAAGTTACAAGAGAAACAAGCGATTAGAAAGTATCCGTTTCCTGTGCAGCTACCATCTGCCGTTACGTAGTATAATGTTAGTTACATAACGTAGCATAGCGCACCGCTTATGTTACGTGAGATATCGGGTAACAAACACGGTGTTTTCTCTAGCTTGTTATAATTTTTCAGAGCGTATACGGAAGGATGACAGATGGAAGATTCAATAGAAATTCTTACTTTTATTGTTTGGAAATGTAATTAGTTTTATTAATACACAATGAAAACTTATGAGTATTTCAATAAAAAGTAATAAATGTTTTGATCATTTTTCTCTATTTTATGTAATACATAAATATGTCATTACTCCATTTACCAATTTCTGCAGTTACCGGCCGTCAAATCACGACCTCCAAAGATGGTAGATGAAGAGGAATGACAATTTTATATGGTAAAAATTCAGTCTGATAAATTGCCAAAGAGGAATTTAATAGTTATTTACTTTACAAGTAGGCAAAGTAAGGAATTCCTACGAGAGAAATCTTAACACACGAAATCGAAGGTTGAGTGTGATAATTTTATCGAATGGGTAACTCCACTTTGCCCACAAGTAAAGTATAATGTTTTATCCAACATCTTTTCAGAAATGCAAAATTTATTAAAGAAATATTATTTGACAGTGACATATACGTTAAATTTTCTAAATTAAAATGCCAATCAAGGTATTGTGTGTTATTATTATTGTTATAAATAGAAAATTACTCACTAGTGACTTTTCTCAAAATTATACTCACTAGTTGGTAATCTGTTACTTTCCTTGTTTAAAATCGCCATAGTTATAGAGCATTTATTGAGAGATGTTGGATAATAAATATTTATGTAACTAGTTTAATTTTGAGAAAAGTCAATAGTGAGTAATTTTTTTATTTTTAACAATGATAATAACACATAACATCTTGGTAAATACTTCGTTAGACATTTTAATTTAAAAATTTAAAGCATATGTCACTGTCAAATAATATTTCTTTAATGATTTTTTTTATTATTAAGAGATGTTGGATAAAACATTATATTTCACACGTGAACAAAGTGGAATTACCCAATCGATAAAATTATCACACTCAGCCTTCGGTTTCGTGTAAAATTTCTCTCGTGGGTAATTCCTTACTTTGCACACTTTAAATTTTAGAAGCGAGGATTCAGTAGCTAAAGCATCACTTTACAAGTAAGTGTTGAAAAAACTGAATTCTGAATTTTCTTTAAATATTTTTCAATACTTTTTAATCTATCATGTGATAATGGCGTGATGATTATTTGATTATATCAAAATTTAAATTTAGAAATGCCTACATTTCACAAGTGCGAAAAAGCCTACTTTCTGCACGGTAGTACTAACTACATTAAAAATCATCAAATAGGTTGACATTTTATAATAACCATTATTCAATTTCAGGTACTTATTATTTTTGGTAATTATTTTTATGGAAAGAGTACGTGTAAAACTTTTAATTAATATAAGTAGCGTCACCTTCTCATTAACAAAATATAGTGCGCCCATCCAGTTCATAATTTCTATAGATAAAATCTTACCATTAAGATAAAGTTATAAAAGTCAGTTACCTTCAAAAACAGAAAATTAACCTTCAAAATTTCAAATAAAACTACGATATTATCAAGATTAATGCTACATCTAAAAGCCACCACAATTTGCAAACGGCCCAACGTTGACAGTTTGTAAATTGGCAGACGATTAGCTTCGGATATTTTGGCCAATAGAATAGTTAATCGTTTTGACACGGGCGAAATTAATTGCGTCTAATGATAAATGAAGTTTGCTCGGTAGAGTTGAAGCAGAGGAACACAAATTGAATTTAATCTGATGTGTGTTGCGGTGACGCGTGGCTTTAATTAAACAAAATGTCCACGTGGAGAGAGGATGTCGTGTGTGGTTCTACCGTTCGTTAAGCTCGGACCAGGTGCAGAGTAAATGGTATTCATAAAGTTATGAATTTTGAAGTTTTGATGCATACGTGACAGTTTTCTAATGTGGAACTAGTTAGTAAGTTTATTTGTAGCTTCTAGAAAAGACATCATTATTTAAACGGAGTTAAAGTTACCCAAAATTATTCATTTTGTTTGATAATATAATAAAATCGGGTCTGAAATTATGAAGATACTTTTGTACAGATAAATCAAAGGAATAAATATGATATTGGGGTAAATAGCTCCGTGGTAACGTGTCAGACTGTGGATCGTGAGATCCTCAGTTCGAATCCCACTGCCGACAGTTACAAATTTAAATTTACCCCTGTGGTTCCCCCTCCACTAACAACTTTGGGGGCTATGACTTGACGGCTGGTAACCGCATTTCATACGCAAAAATATATCACCTACCGAGATCTGCGCAAGCAGAGTGCCACACCCTTAATGGGTAAAAGGCGTGATGATATATTTTTTATATAAATATGATATTTTGAAATAACAATAACGAATGTGTAAAATATAACTTTAACAAGTATTTAGGGTTTTAATGGAAGAGTCAATAAAACCCTATGTACGTATTACATTCAATGTTTTTTGTTCGACTGCATTACAGATTATTTTTCTCAGTTTAGAATGACAAATATATTTGACACATGACAATGACATGAAAAAAAAAAGTGTGCTTTTTTCTGTTGTTTGTTTACCAAGATGTTTATAGTTTTTATTTTACCGGACTAGTCTCTGAAGGGTCACTTTACGGATGCTACAAATATCATAAACAATAGTGATTATAATACAGTTACATACAGTTATATGTATTTCAAAATTATTGGAATTGCAATATAATTTATGTTAACTTTGATTTGTTCAATTTTGTTCATTTTTCACATTATTTGAACATTTTCCCTCACGACGGGAGAGAAAGTGCACACATCTTCCGTAGATATGAAATTGGCTTTTTCTGTCATCATTTTGGTATCAAAGAAACCGAGTTTCTCTCCCGGTTGTGAAGAATAGTTATTTACTTTGCCCACGTGTGAAGTATAACATTTTTATCCAATATTTCTTAATAAGTACAAAATTTATTAAAGAAATATTATTTAACAGTGACATATGCTTTAAATTTTTAAATTAAAATGTCAATCAAAGTAGTTACCAAGGTGTTGTGTGTTATTATTATTGTTATAAATAAAAAAATACCCACTAGTGGCTTTCCTCAAAATTATACCCACTAGTGGGTAATCTGTTACTTTGCTTGTTTAAAATCGCCATAGTTATAGAGCATTTATTGAGAAGTGTTGGATAAACTATATTTTTTTTTCAATACCTGTACTGTAAGTTACCCATTATTAACAAAATTTTAACACAGTAAGAGGAACCTTTATTGCACAATTGGTTTCCATGGTTACATCATTTACTTACCGTTCAAGGTGGACGGTAAGTAAATATATATCATTCAAATTTTATTTCTAACCTCAATCTGTCAGCTGTTAATTTTGATACCTTTTTTTCCTTTTCTTATATTTACGCAGGTATTGCAAAAAATATCTTACTAACTTCGAACTGTAAGTGATTTATTAGGTCTCGAATGTTTAGGAAATCTCGACCCTACGGGTCTCGACATCCCAAACTACATTCTCGACATAAAAACTATCACTTACAGTTTACGGTACGTAATGTACTATTATATATGCGAATAAACAAAAATCACTGAAATATTTATTTTATATATCAAACATCTGTCAAGTGTAGTTGTTAATCATTCAAATAAATATTTATACTTATAAGAAAGTCGTCAGATTTTTTTAATTAGAAGTCTTTAAAATCTCATTTATAAATAAAAATACCATTTCGAACCGAAGAATCATCTTCACGTCTATTTGTGAAAGTACCACGACTTACTTCTGTCAAAATTGACGGTTAAATAAGAAGTCTTCAGATCGCCAACAAACCTGCAGTAATATAACAACATAACACTACAATGAGAGAAAAAAAAACCATATTCACAGTGCACGACTATGATTTAACGTTCGTGTTATTCGCTGATGTGAAAGGCGGTGATTACGCGAAATCATAATATCTTACTGACACCTTTAGTTTAGAATTCAGTGCGTAAGCATTCTACGTATTTCCTTCCTGTTTTATAATTATACAACGTTTCATTTTTTTCCGATTAAATTTTTATGTCGGAAGCTATTTTAAGTACCTTATTTGAATTGTAATTGAAGAGAAATTCACAACGATTTTCAAAAATGAAGAACAAAATTGTAATTGGATCTATTACAGTTTTCATAACTTTGGTACTATTAACAGTTGTTGCTAAAAATGTACCTACTAAATACAGGGTTTACATAACTTATGGAAACGACTGAAAGTGTAGATGGGGGTATTAACTATTTTGCTCTTAACATACTTTGGGGCCTATTCTGTAACTTACCTGTCACTTTTTAACGGCCAATTAAAAATTTTAAACAATGATAACTGACCTTACTGAATAAAAATTGAATATATCATTTGACATATATATTTTTATTGGTTAATATTTATAACAGGCCGTTAATAATTAACAGGTAAGTTACATAAAAGGCCCTTTTGACGTTTAATGAAATGTTATTTAAATGAGTTTCAACGGCAACTTATTTTCTAGTTGTGTTTTTGAGCAATTAAAAAATTTTAAATAGCCGTAAATTTATGATAATACATTACTATTTTTTAAACTAAATATTGATTAACTAACTTAAAAATATTCCCAATTTCTATTTAAAACATAATTAAGCGCTGTAGTTTGTAACGACCATTTATTAATTGATTCAATTTTAATTTTCTATAACTTTCTTTTACTAAGAGATTGCAGAGAGTTTAGTAAAGAAAAGTATATTATTATATGAGAAATAGTGTTAGTCATTATTCCGAGTGAATAATGACCATAATCCCGAATATAATACTAGATTTTTTCTACTCCTGTAAATCCAGAAATCACTTTTGAAAATGATCGAAATTCGTTAAAAACACACATTGAAAAACGTCAACATAAATACACAATGACAACTGACTACATGTCAAGTGTCAGAAGGCCGTTGCTTGGTGATCCACATCACGGCTTTAAAATAACAGTGATTATGCATTTCTGGCTCTCTGATTGGTTGGGAATAGTTAATTATGAATCATAATTTACTGTAGTGAATTATGGGTACTATAATTCATCGAAAAAAATTGAAATAATGGGAATATATTAATACAGGGGTAGAAAATAATTATTTATGTATCAAGGCACTGAAGTTCAATTTTTTATCACGAACATGGAATTTAGTTATCGAGGCCCGTAAGGCTGAGGAAAATAAACCATATGAGTGATAACAAGGAACTTCAGTGCCAAGGTACATATTAAGTTTTATTTGAAATCTAAAATTCGAAAAAACTGTAAAAACATTACAATGTAGGTTAAGTTTATACATCTGTCAGTTGTCAATTGAAACTGACAGTCAGTGTTGTCAACCTCAAGAAATGAAATTATCGTAAATAACACTCAAAATTATGTGTTTTGTCCTCAATTTCGTCATCGGAATTAATTAGTTAATTCTTCTTGCTAATTTTGTTTCATGTTATGTCCAAATTTACTATGGTACGTCAATAAATCTGCCAAAATTATCCTAATTGTACTATAATTATTTAACGGTTGCCTACACTGCGGTTGCTCAAAATCGTCGTATAATGGGTTACTTTAGTGACGATTTCTTAGCTTTTAATGACGATTTTTGAGCACTTTAGTGGCGATTTCAAATAAAAGACATTATTTTGGTCTCTCCAGCTACACTTTTAGTCTTTACCATAAGTTATGAATCATCCTGTATAAGTACAACTGTCAAATTCAATATTGATTCAAAACGTATAAATTCTAGTTGTCAATTAAATTTAATCCTAGAATTATCTCTACAATGTCACAAACCACATGGCTATTAATAGTTCTCCAACAATTGACAGTTAACAGTAACGCTCATTTTGCATATCATGTACAATGCGGGCTATAAGTGTATTATTTTTAGAATATACAGAAAAATTGTCACAAAGCTTGTCCTTTTTTGGGAGCCCATATAATTATCAAAAGTTGCATATGGTGTTGCTAAATATGTACACATATTTCTTTGAAATGGAAATTTTATTACAAGCTGGGATCTATTAGTTTTACTGCTTAAATAAGTTGAGCTCTGTGAATCCGGTGTAGTCTATTTTACGAAATTTATTAATTTATAATTGCTAGAAATCTTGAATGACCATTTATGGTCATAATAAAATCAGTGAATGTGTTTTACAAATTATATTTTCACTATAAAATTTGTTGAAAATGTTTTAAGATTAATGTTTTGGGCAACAATGTAGCAAGATAAATTTTACACCCCTATTTCTATTTGAAACATTTTCACATTTAAAGTGATCAGGAAACGATTTCCACCACAAAATTTTTAGTGTACCAATCATATACAACATTTAAAAGTTGCAAGTCTTTAAATTGTTGCTAAACTGTTGTAAATAATTGAGAAAAGTACAGAAAAATATAAATAAGTTCGAAAAAGGTTTTATAAGCTTCAGGTAAATAATACTGTGTTTAATTCTGAATTGATAACTTGATAACTTGTTAAATAGTTTTGTTTTAATGTTCACATAACTGTTAATGTCTTTACTGCTTAACTAGACTATATCTAAAAATGAGTTAAAAACTTAAATAAAAGTTGATTAACGATTAACTGCATCAAAGAAATTTTACACAATTCTTCTTGAATGTAAACAGCAATGATATTCAATAAAAAATTTCTACTCAGAATTAATCAAAGAATCGTTCTACCTGAAGCTTATTATAACTTTTCCTAATATATAACATATTTTAATACTCTGTTAATATTTATAGTTCTTTGTTAAACATTTATGTTATTAAGTTTGAACTTAGTCACAGTAAAGAAACTAATTTCCTTTCATATAAACACAACATAAATATTCTGCACGGTGCCTGGCGTTAGAGAAATCAACCTCAGAATATAAATCGCCGTCAGGTAAACTTGTAAAATAAACATACTAAAAACGGAAGTAGGTGGCATTTGCTATCAACTTATAAGATATAGTAAACATTGTGCTGATCTACATTTGCTGCCAAAGTGACAGGTTTTCGGTTTCGGTTTCACTGATCTACTACTAACTACATTTGACTTTGCACTAGATACTACATTATGAATAACTAGTTTACTAGATAACCCCATTAATTATTATTATGCAATGGTATTAATTTAACTGTGAGAGCATGAAATAATTGTTACCTTATTTTATCATGTAGCTGTAGAGAACAGAAGTAGAGATTTTTGCTTACCTGGAACAAAAGAAAAAGAATGTTAATGATGAGTTTCGATGGACTTATCTTTAAAAAATCTGGTGTGGTCACCACACTACTTTCTTATATAAATAAAACCAACTGAACTATGAGTTGTTCCTTACTTATGATTTTATTTTGACAATTATTTAATATAGATGTTAAATCTGATTAATTTTTTGTTCTCATTATAACTAAGAATTTGTTTTAAAATAGATATTATAACTAATTATACAAATATTGCTTTCATAATATTTCAAACGACACATATTTTGGACACTTCTCAATTATTTGACGAATAGATGTATAGATTGTAACTTCAATTGTAAATAAAATTATTGAAATAGGTATATTATTAAAAATATAATTTAGTTTTTATCATAATTAGAAGCATGTGCAAAAAAAGTGCCAATAGCATTGTATATTCCAAATATTATTGCTAACATCTTTCACTTGAAACTCTTTTCAAAGCTGATTCTTTTTTGAAAAAAATAATTGAATTTGTTTTGTGTGTCCAGTTTATTAAATTTATAAATTCCAAATTTCGCTTACATATCTTGTCTCGTTCATGAGATATTGCGCACACGGACATCCATCCATCCATCCTCACACACAGACATCATTAAGAAATTGGTCTTCATCAAAAATCACGTCAGCGATTTTTTTCATGATTCCAATATTTCCTTATACTTTGTATAATAAAGTAAAAATGGTGTAATAATAACAAAATAATTAATTTATTATAAATAAAACGTGATAGTGTAATGTTTAAAACCATTCAATAATTTGTGGTAAAAGTACACAATCTAAATATGGAAAGGAGATGAACAGGAATTTAAAGCGGAATTAGAAAATTGGATTAGCATAAATTCTATTCGGTTTTATTAATTTTCTAGATATCTCTTCCTGAAAATAAAATCAATTTGTGTGAAGATACATTAATTACACTACTATAAAATACTGAATATTTAAAAACGCGATTGTATGTTGGGAATAATTCGAAAAGATTTTACTGTGCGAGTTTTTACGACTTTTATGACGGTAGAAAATTTAATAGCACTGAAATTAAAGTAATTAACCTGAAATATCATTTCCTTACTAAAGTATACATGCTGTACAGATTTCTACTGTACATATGTACTTCCTTATAAACACGCATTGCGTAATGCACCATAATATGATCTAACCAGGGCATATATTAGTGAAAGGAGACTTTACCGAATCATGTAAATCAATCAATTTCGGTGGATTGTCAACACAATTGACCCGTTCAGCGAGTTTCCCAGGGTAATGAATTCTTAAGAATTTATTCTGAATGTTAATTCGACTAATTATAGCGTTACGGTTGCTGTTTTTAATTTGTGCGCATGTTGCAGGCGACATGTGGGCTACACTTGTCACATGTCACTTTCTACACTCTGATAATTGTAAAAATTCGCTTGGCCAGTATCCAATATGCTCTACAACTTACGACTTTCCTTTCGAAACGCGATATTTCGATCTGATTAGCAAAAGACGTTAATTAGAACAGTAAAAGTAAAAAAGACTGTTTTATTCATTAAGAGGTAATACAGTATAACAAGAATAAAATTATAATACACATTGCACAGTCAGCACAAAGCTATATATAAAAACAGAAAATCTAAACAACAAATGGTCCGCTAGATAACAATTGGTAAATCACAAGAAAATTCGTAAATGTTTGTTATCTAGTCAGGACCATAACAGATTACTAGAGGACTAAACTAATAAGGTATCAGTGGTGATATTGATGGTGATGAGGGACATGCACAGGGACATGTACAGGAACCTTCACAGGGTAAGGCACCTCTTTCTCAACAGGCACATGGACCTCCTTCACAACTGGATAAGGCTTATCAACCGGAACCTTCACTGGATAAGGCACGTGCTTCTCAACAGTGTAAGGAACCTTCTTCTCGACAGTGTAGGGCTGTGGAACGGGCACCTTAACCTCATAAGGGTAGGGCTTGGGTACCTCAACAGGGTAAGGCTTCTCCACAGGAACCCTCACTTCATAGGGCACTGGCTTCTCAACTGGGTATGGGATATGCTTCTCAACAGTGACGGGGTATGGCTTAGGCACTGGAACGGGGTAAGGACGATCAACTGGGACCTTGACTTCATAAGGAACCTTCTTCTCAACGGTGTAGGGTTCAGGGACTGGTACTTCAACCTTCACTGGATACGGGACTTTCTTTTCGACGGTATAGGGTTGAGGTACTGGTACTTTGACTTCATAGGGCACTTTCTTTATGACAGTGTAAGGTTGGGGCACTGGAACTTTGACTTCATAAGGCCTGGGTACTGGTACTTTTACCTCATAAGGTACTTTCTTTTCGACAGTGTAAGGTTGAGGTACAATGTAGGGTTCCTTGACGTAGACCTTCACAGGGACTGGTACCTTCTTGATGACGGTGTAGGGTTGTGGGACGGACACTTTAACCTCATAAGGCACTTTCTTCTCAACGGTGTAGGGTACATGTTTGGTAACTTCATAGGGTACAGGGACTTTCTTCTCCACGACAACGGTTTTGACGTGCTCGTGGTGGTCGTGTCCACCGCCTCCTATGTCGCCGCCTCCATATCCGCCGCCTCCGTATCCACCGCCTCCGTATCCACCGCCTCCGTGACCGCCGCCGCCGAAGTCATGGCCGCCGCCGCCGAAGTTATGGCCGCCGCCGCCGAAGTCATGGCCGCCTCCGAATCCACCGCCGAAGCCGTGGTCGCCCAGGAGCAGACCGCGCTTGTCCTGCTTCTTGGCCTCCTGCGATACCTCCTTCGCGGAGTCTTCCGCAGCTAGGGCTGACAACAGTAACGCGCACAGCACAACCTACAAACGAACAACATTTTCATTATAGATCTGGTGATGATCAGTTTTTGAGATTCTAGATTTGCAACTGGACGAAGGCGTGGTACTTTATTAAAAAGGTTTATTGAATTATTACAATTAGACAATGCTCTAAAATTCTTAATATATCTATTAAATTTATTTATTATAAGAGTTGTTGTGTAGAAACGGACAGCTGGGTGTTAAAAATAACATTATTAGATTCCGACAGACTACCTGGAGAGATTTAAGTGTAAATGCGTAAATTGCTATTTCTATGCGGGAATTATGAGGAATTGTATCGAATAAATTCATAACTTGGTTTATATTCTTGAAATTGAGTAAAATTTAGCAAACTAATTATTTAATGCCCGGTACTATAAAGAAATTTAAACTCCAGTTAAATGTATGTCCATACTAAATTTATATCCAGTTATCCAAATGACAATCAAATTTTTGACAACAATGTTAAGTAAGTCATAAAATAATTTGAAATGATTGCACTTTTTAAAAACAAATAAATGTATAATACATTATAAGTAAATTTAAATGACAGTTAAATTTCTTTATAATACCGAGCATAAATATCATGATCTGTAATACCAACAAAACGGTAGTCTAGGCTCTAAGATATGGTACAGGGATTGTATCAAAATTTTATCAGCTATAATATCCCAAGGACATTAATAATTACGAAACATTTCCTGAGAGGGTTATTACCTTTAAGCAACGTTATTTCAATAATTTTGGAGGATAAAAATAATAATATTTTAAGCTTAAATATAGTAAGACTTCAGAAATCCAAATAATAGTTATTTACTTTACAATTGGGCAAAGTAAGGAATTACCCCCGAGAGACATTTTAGCTCACGAAGCCGAAGGCTGAGTGAGATAATTTTATCGAGCGGGTAATTCCACTTTGCCCACGTGTGAAGTATAACGTTTTATCCAACACTTTTTAATAAATGAAAAATTTATTAAAGAAATATTATTTGACAGTGACATGCTTTAAATTTTTAAATTAAAATGTCAATCGAAGTAGTTACCAACGTGTTGTGTGTTATTATTACTGTTATAAATAAAAAAAATACTCACTAGTGGCTTTCCTCAAAATTATACCCACTAGTGGATAATCTGTTACTTTGCTTGTTTAAAATCGCCATAGTTATAGAGCATTTATTGAGAGGTGTTGGATAAAATAATTATTTGTTGTGTTCCTAGAGTTAATTTTAATTAATGGATGTTTCGGATTATAATTGTTATTTTTAATCCCATACCGTAAAAATGACATTTTCAAATAAACTAATAAATATTGAATTAACTGCCGACATGTGTTACTTCCCGGTGTAATTTTTTGTGTAATTTTGATTTGATTATACAATTATCCGTGGTGCAAATAAAGCATACTGATGGTTAATAATGTAATGAAAAAATGAATCTGATTTAAATGCGTACAAATCGAAGCAAATACTGAATGTATGTTTGTAGCGACCACTCAAATGAAAGTAATTAAATATAAACAAATGAATATGTTTCTTACCAGGGCCCTCATGTTGCAAGTCGATGTGGTGTCAGCCAGTGAAGGCACTGATGTCTAATCCAACGTGCTGAGCGTTTATATACCTCGGCATGCGTGCTCACTTTCCCGGTGCGAGCGCCAGTGGAGCGAGACCCCGGGCCCCCTCGTCACGGCCGCCGCTGGAGTTTACTTACACCGGAACTATATGCGTATCAGAAGATGCGAGGTAGTTCGTATACTTTGAGATGTTGTGTAACAGTTCCGGATTTTTCGGAGATCTGGTTTACTTGGCATTTGGTAGTTTTAATTGGAACTAGTTTGAATATATCTGAGATATTTTATATTTATCTTAAACGGGGATCATACATAAAGCATTTATTAAGAGTTACGTTATTTTGAAATACCGGAAAATAAAGTACGTATTACCAAATCTCAAAGGATTAAAATAAAAAGGTTAAACACCCCTGAATTACGTTTACAAAAATACCTTATTACTGTCATAAATAAAAATTTGAACACTGTCGCTGGTTTTTCAAATTTAACACAGACTAAAATAGCAGGAAATAAATACATAACAATATTAAATTAAATTTATATTTACAAGTTTTTAACCAATATTAATTACAATGCTTCCGCACTCCTGTATTATAATAATTATTAAAATTATTATACACAATAAAATAAAAGATGTTAACATTTACAATAATTTATTGTATCAATATTTACATAAGTCATAAAGACAACGAGAAAATGTATAATAAAATTACTCACCAGTTACAATACTTGAACTATCGTTAGTTACATGAATTACAAATAGTTGATTATACATAAGGATGATATGAAAAGCTAACGTGTTGTTATAATACGGATTATTTTTCGACGATTCTAAAAACACTTGTCTGCGTTTTAACCAACCCTCTCATTATTATACTGAGAAAAAAGCTGTAGAGAAATTATTCCCGGGAATAATCTCTGAAGCTTATTTGTTTTTGTTGACAAATGTCAGTTGGCAGATAGCTAATGGCAACATAAGTAAAAAATGAGCAAAAAAGAAAGATTTAGTGCCGTACCTGATGACAAAATCAAAAAATAATTTAAATTAATATAACTCTAGAATTCGATAAATTAGAAAATAATTTTCCAGTATCTTTTTCTAACTTGGCAACAAGTTTTCGAAAAATCAGTCAAATTATTTTCAATTTATTCTCAATCTCTTGTTATATTATTACTGACAATTCACCTCATATGTCATCTGTCAAAAATGGTTTAGATTTTGAGGATTTAAAATTTTGCACCAATTAAAAAGAATTGACTAACATTTTTCATTAGTGGAAATTTTTTTCGACAATTTTCATTAGTGATTCTATCCACAATTTTAAACAATTGAATTGTTACATTGTTGCTGTGGAAGTGAATCTACTTTCAACTAAATTTAAAGAAATAATACATTTTGACCAGTTGAATTGTCCTCCGAATACCATTCGTATTACAAGTTATGTAGACAATTTTTGGGGCTGTATCACTCATGGTTATTACTCTTGAAAATATCACGAGTGCTGCGCATTCGTGTTATTTAAAATCAAGCCTAATACCCATTCGTGATTGTCGACATAACTTGTAACACTCATGGCTGGTTTATACTGGATTTAATTTACAAATTTATATTTAGAAATTTAATTTTAAAAATACAAAATATATAGAAATACCTTTTTTGGTTTATGCTGGATTTACAAATTTATGGATTTATAATTTACATTTAAAATATCACCATATTTTATATTCTAAATCAAAATTTCCAAATCCAACCAACCCACTTGACTGGGAAACAAAAAATAATTATGACAACAGCAATATGTGTCAAGAACAACAAGAACAAGAAGAACAATAAGAACAATCAAAGTTATTTATTTGTGATCATCATAAAATTTTGTTGTAATATGGATGCGGAGAGTGTTAAATATAATATAAATTTAATATCTTTCATTGAAGAACATCACATATGACAAAATTAAAGTTATTTTGTGGTTTAAAGCATATGTCAAAAAGCTGAAGCCTAAACTTGATTGGCAGATTTCAAATTTAATAAATTCAGTATGAACCAGGCGGTAAATCGCAAATTTCAAATCTAAATTTCTAAATCTAAATCTGTAAATTAAATCCAGTATAAACCAGCCATAATGGTATTATATATGACAATTTTGTAGTTAATTCTAGAGGATTTAAGTCATTGCCAATCAGTCAAACGTTTTTTGCTCAAGTTGTCATTTTTGTGCATTTAACATGACTCCAAAGTATTAGTATAGCAAAGGTGACAGCTGATTTGTTGGTACTACTGAAATTATCGCAATAAATTTACGGAAAATTTGACGTATGTAAAACGAACGACAATATTATTGACCCAATAAACTACCTCTTGTAAAACAGGCATAACAAATATACGGTATAGGTATACAAAGCGGAAAAGCATTATAAGATTCTTCTTCAATTTTAATATGAGGTTTAATATCAGCTCGTATCATGAACATCTAAATCCTAACTAAAAAATTGAAAAATGATATCATCATTAGATTTTGTGTGTAACCCATTTTTGAAAAAATATTTGGTATGGCAGCAAGTTTCAAATAAAAATTTTAGCCAGTACTATTCTACATTTTTTTGAATATAAGAAAATTTATCCTAAATTAATTATTTACTAAGATATGGGTAAAAAGTGTCACTTCAATTTAAAGGATTCCTATCATAACGAAAACATCTTATAACTTGAACGCTCAGATTCTAAATATGAAATTTAACAAAGACATCATTACATACACGCAAGACATATGCGGGAGGTAAAAGACCAAAACTTAATTAAATTAAGTTAGATAATTAAACACTTAACGTGTTTTACAAGCGTTTTCATTTCCCATTACAAATAATAACTACACACTTAATATTAACTACCTTCAAGAAAACTTACACCAGCTCAACGACAATTAAAGCAAATCGATGCAGTTACACAAGCCAGTAACTTTACGGAAGTCCTTTAGTCTTTACTTGTGATTATATTTACTTGACATACAACAGCAATCAATACGCAATGAGGCAGTGATCGATTTTTCCATCATCTGGTCTCATTTTCATCGGCTAAGCAAATAAATAACGCTGGAAAGTTATCTTATCTGTAATGCAGATATTACGATATTATCCACGATGTAATCACTATAAATTACACTGTAGTAATCTACACAGCAAATACAGGGTGAAGAATAGTCAATCGTATTTTTGGAAGTGTTTTTACATTAATTACAAACAAACATTAATTTTTAAACAGTACAAAATATACTAAAAATGTCAAATAATAATTGTAGACAATATTATTCTACATCTTTCTGAGTATAACAAAATTCAACCTAAATTATTTATTTACTGAGATGTGCCCAAAAAACTTGATCTACGATAATTCGAAAACTAAAATTTTCAAATTACGCATTTAGATTTTAGCAGTAATCCATCAAATATGGTAATTTACTTGAAGGCACATCAGGTTACTTAAACATAACTCAATAAATAATTGAGTTAAAGTAAATTTTGTTACCTTAAAAAATATGTAAAATATTATTGGCTACAATTTTTACTTGTAACTTTTTCTTTATTTTGTACGGAATAAAAGTTGTTTAAGCGGAAGTTTATGTGCTGCAATATCACATAAAAAACAATTTGTATGTTGTTTTCCTTTTGCTATTTTTTTTTTTATGATCCCATTGGTATTTACAATCTATCTTTGTAGAGATATTCAGTAAATTTTAGTGATTAAAGACTATATGACATGTGAAAGTAACTGCCCATTGGCAGTACTTTACTTACATTTACTTAGTTTGCTATAGTTACTATAATTACAGTTGACTAAAATAAATAATATTATGAAAATACTTAATCCTAAGATGAACTTATTTAAATCCGTCCTGTAAATTGCTATTGGAGTGATAAATATCATTAGTGATATTCTAATACAAACTGTGAAAAAAGATCCTTAATTCTATTTTCAAAGCCAACAAAAATTGTCGCTACTTTTAACTTTATTCTTGCAGTGAGAAAAAATAAGACGTTCAGTCTATTTAACTGAGTAGTCAGTAAATTTGCTCGCAACTAAAGAATTTATTCAAAACAACTGAATACTTCAGTAATTTTTACTGAATATTACAGTTAAATCGCCCTTTGTCTGACATAAAATGTTATCTCGGTTATGTTTTTGAAGAAAAACAAATTATAATAATTAATATTTGAATCACTGATTTCTATATAACACTAGATTGGGCATGGGCCATATTCTGCCATCTGAGAGCGTTACCAATTGAACGGGTGCAATTGAGGTTTTGTGACACTTTTGTAAAGTAAAATGCGCAATCTAATGCTTTACCTTCACTCTCTCTACACTGCGCTTGCCACCACCTCTCTTAAATAGCGTGATGATATATTTAATATTGTGTAAAGTAGTAAATAAATAAAATCTAGCCTAGCATGCCAGATATCGTGGGTTCAAATCCCACTGAAGAGCATGGTCGTTTGTGTCCACTCATTAAGAGTCATGTGACCAATAGTTAGTTTGCCTACCATCTTGTACAATTTCTTCATTACTTGCGTTTTGTATTGCATTTTGCATCAATTTTTGATTTTCAATTTAAGTTACAAATGTTATTAGTAAAAGATTAATTAATTTTAAGTTATTGTTAACCACAAAAATGTTCTTAAAATATTGCAGGTGTACATCGAATATAATAGAATATAAAGCGAAAAATTCCTTCCCAACCAAGCCTATAATTATTGTAAGTATCCTAAAAAATAATCAAAACCCTTGGTTTTATGTCACTGCATTAATATTTTTATGTCTTTGATAATTTTATTGCTGGCGGGCATATAATTAAGGGACCGAAAAGGGTTACCATTAGCTGAAATTTCAAGTCGTCTTTTTGGGAACCACTGACATAAATTATCATTTTTATATTTAGGAATCGATTTTGGATTAATACCATGCAATTAGCCGTATGTTTAGCCAATAGGTAATAAATTATTTGTAGTTTATTGATCTAATTATCGTTCTGAATATGTAATTGCTTCTTACAATATTATTCGTTGTAGCAAATATTTGTTTTTTACTCTGGGAATTTTGCCTTTCTCGCCTCTAGATAAACTCAATTATTTTCGATAATTAAAGTTGTAGTTTTAAGTAGCTAATAAACAAAAATTTGCATCTTAAACTCCTGCAAAGCACAACTCAAGAAGTTGAAAAACTTTCAGAACTCATAGTAATAGTTATTTGTATCACTAGTCCAGAAATTGCACTTTTGTGAGTTCGAGTATATTTTGAAAGGCCAAGCCGAAGGCGAGGCTTGCAAATTACGAGCACTCGCAAAACAGTTACTGGACGTGTGCTACATATTATTTTTCGTGACGATTTTGTTATAAATTTGTTCAATGAAATTACTGATTTATTTGTCAAATATGAAATTATTATTTTTTATGTTCGTAACATCATATTATTTGTAAACCAGGCAAGAGATTTAGAAATTATAAACAATTAATTTGTTTCTCTTGAAAAAATCGGTAACATTTTTTAAGTTCATTTATTGCTTGGGCAGTGCAACTGAAAATATAATAATTATTTCTTTCATTTGCGCTCACAATTAACAATTTAGCTCTAAAATTGATGAAAATCTGTAATCATCAAACACTGAACCAATGCATAAAATTGAAAGCCAGTTGATGGCAATCCTAATTTTACAAATATCCCTAGTTTTTTCCGGCCTAGACTTGAAACCAAATAGTTTCAGGACGATTTTGAGATGTGTAAAACTATGTGTTGTTGGACGGCGGCACGAAAAAATATAAAAGATTATTGTATTAAACGCAATAAAAAATTTTGTTTAGGAAAACAAATGAATAATATAAGTGGTTGGTACAAAATCTGTTCAGAAAATAACCAACATTTTTAATTAATCGCCAACAGAGAATTACGTTCCTCCTATGTAACCACATGTTATTAGATTGTTATCTTGTTTAATTTTAGTGATATTGTTATTTGAGTTCAAAGTATTTAAGTGTTAATAGCGATTTTTGAAATGTGGCATTTTCTGGAGCAATAAAATTTAGCGTGAATTTTAGTGATATTGTTTTTTTAGTTCAAAGTATTTAAGTGTTAATAGCGATTTTTGAAATGTGCCATTTTCTGGAGCAATAAAATTTAGCGTGAAACTGAGGAAACCTGACAAAAACGCAAAAAGGAACTAAATTTGCCTGCGCCTGGATACTCAGCTTTGTCAATTCGTCAGTTTCGTGCCAAATATTAAAATCAATGCTGAAAGGACGCCGTTTTCAGCACTGAGTAATTCTGGATTTGTTTGTAGAACGGTTGCTATATAAAAACATTTTACTACAAACAGACCTTAAAGGACATTACAAATGAAGCTAGCCAGGAATGCTACGGGAAATAGAAACACGGCTGGGTAAAGTGTATGAATAGGAAAAAGAGAACAATGAATAATAAAGCCTGAAAATTAATAATAAAGTTTAAGAAATAAAGTTCGGTTATTTTTTGAACAGACCTGGAATTATTTTATTGATAGTAATAATTAGAAATAATTCACTAAATAAATACGTATAAAACTATCTCGAACTAATCGAACCATTATAATCGTAATTAACAGTTACTGAAATCATATTATCAGACAAATTAAATTACCTCCCGATAAACACTATACTTAATACTACTAATAGTTCTAATTATGCCCGAGTACTCAGTCCATCAAAGCAGGCCGATTCTTCCATACGGATACTACACTCTAGGAGTGGTTAGTGACCATTGGTTATCGGAAGAGATAAGCAAATGTTTCAGTTGGTAACATCCGGTGATAATGGAACAGTATCGGTTCAATCTTCGGTTCTTGCTCTTTGTCGTCTTTGGTTGATGGTGGTTTGGAACTGTTGATAATGTAGGCAGCTGCATTTTAATTTTGAGAAGATGTTAGGAGATATTAGAATATGCTCTGAATTGTGAAATTAGGGCTTCTTTTACTTACAAGACAAATTAGTATTGCTGTTGTTAGAAATGAAACTTAAACGTTGGCTTACTTATTTTATTCAAATCTAACTTCTCTCATTTGAGGGCAATTTACAATAAATAGGTTTAATTTTTAATGCAGGATCAGTGTTATCTCCTTTTTTTTTCTCAATTTTTTTCAAATATCAACAACTTCTTCTTTTGTTCCCCAGACAAGATTTTTGCATTTTTCATATTTCTAAATTTTTAGAAACCCGTAATCTTGAACATGCTTTTATAAAATTTTCTCATAATTCTAACACTGCCTATTTTAACAGCATATTTCGACTCCATATTCAGCGCGTGGTCTTATACACAGCCCAGCAGTTGCAGATCTTGATAGGAATAAATAAATATTGATGGTTTGTTACATGAACGAATGATTCCGAGTGTGAAGAATAAACGAGCATGTATGAATGTGGACGAGGCAAAGTAGTGTGCCAGGATAGGAATGTTTGATTGTTGGTTGACTGTTTTTTAGGGTTTGTGCTACCACACTGCGTAGGATATAGCGCGATGTTATGTATGATATACCACTTATATATTTTGGGTGTGGCCACTGAAATATAATAATACTGGAACGCTAACTGTTGTTGAAAATATGAACCGAGAGAGGCAGCTAGTTATTGGGACATCTGTTATTGTTGTACAATGTTTTTACATAGCAACTGCTCATCAAACTCATAGCAACCGCTCTACAAACAAGTGTTAGACAAAAAAGGGTAGCCTTACAATATCTGTTTGTCTCAGGCTCGTTTTTCGCTTTCATAATAGTATTCAAGTTAGCTTTCCAATATTACTATATTTCATGATGTAGCATTTTGGGGAATGGTTCAAAATATTACTGCGAAAGAAACGAATATTCAATAATTGATATAAAAAACACGCATCAAAATGAAGAAAGTATAAAAATACTATATTCGTACAAAAAGACTGGGAAAACCAAATAATATAATATATAAAGGGGCCTATTCTGTAACTTACCTGTTAATTTTTAACAGCCTGTCAAAAATTTTAACCAATAAAAATATATGTCTCAATTGAAACTTTCAATTCTTATTCAGCGACGTCTGTTATTGGTTAAAATTTTTAACCTGTTGTTAAAACTTAACAGGTAAGCTACAGAATAGGCTCCAAAGGGGCCTATTCTTTAACTTATCTCTTAATTTTTAACGGCCTGTTAAAAAATGGCAACCAATAAAAATATACGTGGCAAATGAAATTTTCAATGTTTATTTAGTGACGTTTGTTAGGTATCATTGGTTAAAATTTTTAACAAGTCATTAAAAAATAACAGATCAGTTACAGAATAGGCCCCAATAAAAGATATAAATACATAAGAACAGATGAAATTCCCAAATATTTTCTGTCAAATAAAAGTAACCCGTCACTAATCGTAAGATTTAGATGTAGTAATGAAAAGAAGAGCATGAAAGATTGTACTGTAGAAAAACAGAGAGAGAGAGAGAGAGAAAGATAGAGAGAGACACTAGAAGTGACATCAATTTGCTATATACGAGAAGGGATTGGAGGAAGAAAATTGTACAGAGCAGAAAAGAGACATGACAATTATATAATGACAATTATATATTATATTATATAATTATGTACGATTGTAATTAAATGTATATTCCAGGCCGTTAGGCAATGAATAGAGATTTGCAAGTTCAAGTACAATCAATTTACCCATTTTGGTGTGGCACTCTACTTTGGCAGATCTCGATAAATAATATATATTGAACTGAGGATATCGTGATCTCAATTAATCTTTTTTACAAAAAGCAAAATGGCATAATTATAAATAACTTCAATATTTTAAAAGTATTAATTATGCAATGACAAGTATATGCAAATGATTTCGGTCATGTTCGTTGTATAATTGTTATTTAATTTTACTTACTTCGCATTTTAATTGGTTCCACTAATGACGTTCTCATTACATTTTTACAATTACATTTTTTAGTAATAATTCACTCGCTCATAAATACCGTTCTACCAACAAATCACATTGTCCAAATAAATTGTTTAATTCGTTCAGGTTTCTTATTTTCTAGAATTAATCCATTAATTAACTTTCATGTTCGTATGTGTCCGTTAAACAATTAATCAAAGGAGCAAGCAACATGAAAATTACTAGATTAAAAAGTATAATTTTCCATGCAACATGTAAGCTTTCAAACCATGCAAATTTTTCTGTTGATTCATTAGCTTATTAGTAAGACAATCTGGTGCATAGACACTTTTATTAATTAATGATGAGTTGCAATTAAGGCAAGGTATTCAAATTAGGGGTTTGGCAGCCGAGCAATTAAAATCACCCTTGTCTACGAGTAGGTTATGTTTAATTTGTTATTGAAGATATTCTATAAATTTCTTGTAGAATATTTATTATTTTTATAACTATGATTGCTTAGAAACTTAGCGTTTACATATTCCGGATGTCCTCATTTATGTGGAATGTATTATATTAATAAATAAATATTAATTAAATAATTACATAATAAGCGAAAATATCCATAAAACGAGCTAATAATTACGTATTTATTTTAGCTACACATGGCTTCTTGTATTTGTTTTCATAAAAAAAATATTCTAGAGCAAAAACATTAATAAAACACAAAATTTATTCATAAAATATTACCTACACCGATTTTCATATATATGTAAATAGTTATTATCCAACATCTCAATAAATGATCTATAACTATGGCGATTTTAAACAAAAACAGATTCCCCACTAGTGGGTAGTGGGTATAATATTGAGAAAAGTCGTTAGTGAGCAATTTTCTATTTATAACAATAATAATAACACACCTTGGTAACTACTTCATTGGCATTTTAATTTAGAAAATTTAAAGCATATATCACTGTCAAATAATATTTCTTTAATAAATTTTGCATTTATTAAGATATTTTGTATAAAATGTTATACTTTACACGTGGGCAAAGTAGGGATTTACAACACTAGGTCAAAAAATTATTTTTTCTTCAAACGTCATAAAAGTACGTTGTTGTGTATTTGTATTCAACAAGCAGAAGTTGAATATTGTCGCCGCCGGCGTAAAAGTGTTTCCTTGGCAACACATTTACTCCGGCGGCGGACAAAGTAAAATATCATGCAAAATAGTAAGGTTGAAATTCAATAATTTGACAGTTAAGAATAAAACAAATAAACAAAAATAAGAAAATAACATATTCTGTGGCAACTAGAAATACTGGATACGGTAGAATATTTGTTGAAGTTTTGAGCATTTTTTAATGTTTTAATGTTTATTTTCTATGTTTGAAGAAAAAATAGCATGTGTTATTCGGAGTAAATGTGACTTTGTATGCTTCGCATGTAATTGTCCGACTCGCTTCGCTCGTCATTCAAACTTACATACACAATATACTATTGCTATAACTTGCTCAAGAATTAACATTGTCAAAAATGCTCCGAACAGAGCTGGTCTTCATGTTTACAATAAGCTACCTGATTCTGTAAAAATGGAAAATAATATTGTAAAATTCAAAAATAAACTTAAATCTTTCTTACTGCCTCATAATTTCTATAATATAGAAGAATTTGTATCGCTTTGAAGTTTCTTTTATCTCGACATGTTCTATACACTGAATAAATTATATATTATTCTAAATAATAATAGAACAAGAGAGTGAGAATAAATTGAAAATAATTTGACAGAACTTTCGAAAATTTGTTGCCAGGCAACGAGTTATATTTAATTAGATTATTTTTTGATTTCATTATCAGGCACAGCACTAAATCTATTTTACTGCTCATTTTTACTTGTGTTGATGATACCTATTTGACATTTGACATTTGTCAACAAAAACAAAAAATCTACAAAGAATATTGCCGAGAATAATCACAAGAACATTATTCTCAGTATAATAACGACAGGATTGGTTAAAACGCCGACATGTGACATACAATAAAGCATTTAATTGGTTTAAAGAAACGTCAAAAAATAATCACTATTATTATATTTATACAGGAGTAGAGAAAAGTCATTTTTTAACATGTCATAATTGAAAACTAAATATTTGATGGGACAAGCGTTTTTCATAGTGGTGGTCCGTGTTCCTGCATTGTTTGATAAAAAATCTATGGTGAGAGGTATTGTATAGTATAGAAGTGAATTTACTAATTTCTTGCTGACTAAAATACTTTGTTATCATTTTAGGGTAATTGTCACATGTCGCTACCCGGAATCATTTTTACATTTCCTCTACTTGCGCTCATAAACAAACTTTCTAATACCATTCTATATGCATTAGTTTTGTACTGGATTTTTATAGAATTAAATTCAAGTTGAACAATTTGCTTCAGCGATTTCTTTTTTCATAATCCATAATTTGATAATTACAGCGTGCGTTAATTAGCAGATCTATTCAATTCACGCACAAACGCTCTGCTTACTTTATAATGTAGAAAACTACCGGAAGTGGAAGTATTTAAATTCGGAAACGCGAGGAAATAAACCATTCGTGTTTCGTTCGCCATGCAATCAAGACTTACCTCACACACTTTTTGTTGCTTCCATTGAAATCTTGAAAGTAGTTCTTGTAATTATTATCAGTGGTTTTGAGTGTTGAGTCCGCGATGTAATTTGAAATTAATTTACTGAAATTAGGAGATCGCCTTGTAATTAATTAGCGAAGTTTCTAATCGGGCTTAATTTATAGCAATTTTTACTAATTCATGCCAATTTACAAAAACAAGGTACACAAATGGAGCTCTGGATTTGAAATTCAAATTTCGGGTAATTTTAGTGCGGCACGTGTTCGATCCCTCGAACACGTTTGAATACATGTTATTTTGTCCTACATTTTTGGGAAGCTCTAATTTTAATTTTGTATTACAAGATGTATCAGTAAGAAGATTGGGAGAACTTGACAATTATAGACAAATCTGTATTATTGTATTTATTTGATTATAATATGTATGTCCTCTCAGAAACTTACTAAAATAATTATTTTGCATTGAGTTTATTACTAATATTTGCGTATAATTCAGTATTTAACATATTTAAATAGAACACAAATAGGATAAATCTAAATTATTTTATCCAACACCTCTCAATAAATGTTCTATAACTATGGCGATTTTAAACAAGGAAAGTAACAAATTATCCACTAGGGGGTACAATTTTAAGAAAAGTCACTAGTGAGTATTTTTTATTTGTAACAATAATATTAACACACAACACCTTGGTAACTACTTCGATTGAAATTTTAATTTAGAAAATTTAATCATATGTCACTGTCAAATAATATTTCTTTAAAAAATTTTGAATTTTTTAAGAGGTGATGGATAAAACGTTATACTTCACACTTGGGCAAATGGAATTACCCACTCATTAAAATTATCACACTCAGCTTTCGGATTCGTGTGCTAAAATTTCTCTCGTGGGTAATTCCATACTTTGCCCACTTGTAAAGTAAATAACTATTTGTTATTACAGTTGACTTAAAGTAGTTTAAATAATAATTTCTCCTATATAGATAGGCTCCGCAAATAAGTTTGTTACTCCGTTTCTTGAATTTCTAGGAGGTATGTGTTTTATTAAATATGTGTTACTAAATGGTACTTACAAAAAATAATTAAAGAGCAAGAGGTTGACGGCATTTTCCTTATACATTTTGCAAATTTTATGTTCATCAAACATATAGCGAAGACCGTCTTCATTATGGTAAGACATTAACATTGACTGTCTATATTGACTGATAGGCTTAAAGGGGATTTCAAAGGATATATCCGCAACTGATTCACATTTTCTGCTTAACATATTCTTAATCGTCCGCAGCGGTAAGTTTTTTTTAAAAAATCTAATTTTTTTTTAGTATTTAAAAAATTGAATTGTTAATTAGAAACATTATTATTCGTTGTATCGCACACAGTATACAGCAGATTAAAAAGAATAAATATTACAATTACCTACTACCTAGAGAAACATAAAGAGACATAAATAACCATAAAAAAGTGTAGGATAAATAGCTCCATGGTAACGCATCGAATTGTGGATTGTAAGATCCTCAGTTCGAAAAGGTGTTATCATTTTATTTTATGTTTGTACTTAGGAACTCACTGAAATATAATAATACTGGAACGCTAACTCACGTTGATAATGCGGGCCAACAGAAACAGACAGTCGTTAGGCCAACTGTCTTTGTTATAAATTCCGCTTAGAAAGTTGGTAAGAAAATATAAAGAAATTAACAAGCAATGATTTTAAAATAAAACATAAAAATGAAACAATGCATTCATAGAAATGAATTGAATTAATTGATATGTATGTGAATATAAAAGAATTTTCAAATAATTAAACAATACACTGTTAAATATTATTTATCACTTTTGTAATATACTTTTACATAACAACTGCTCAACAAACTCATAGCAACCGTTCCACAAATAAGTATTAGACAAAGAAGGATAGCCCTATAACATCTATCTGTCTCAGGCTCGTTTTTTGCTTTCATAAAAAAATGAGGTAAATAGCTCCATGGTAACACGTTGGACTATGGATCGTGAGACTCAGTTCGTATCCCACTGCTGACAGCTGCCAATTTAAATTTACCCCTGTGTTCCCTCTCCACTAACATCTTGGGGGCTATGATTTAACGGCTGGTAACCGCATTTCGTACGCAAAAATATATCACTTACCGAGATCTGCGTAAGCAGAGTACCACATCCATAATTGGTAAAAGGCGTGATGATATTTTATTTTATAAAAACCTATATGTTGGCGTTTCAGTATTACTATATTTCAGTGGGCGTATGGCGTATGAAATTCATTGTTTCATAGAATAGACCGTATTGAAATATATAATAAGTGTAAATCTATCCGTTTTTATTTATCATGTTATCCGAATCCGTAAAAATATAATCCTTATTCGAATTGATCCATATGAAATGTAAAAATATCCGAATCTGCAAGAATTGACGGATATCTTTAGGGTTCTAAAAATTTTGGCTTATTATGTAGTTAAAAATTCAGGAATTGCAAAAGGAATTTAAAATTCTTTGAGTATCTGCTTTATATACTATATAGGTCATTACAAGCTGTTATTATATTCCTAATCAATTGATTATTCGCTAAAGAATTGAATCATCTTGT
Organism: Poecilus cupreus; assembly: GCA_963942605.1. Lineage (NCBI taxonomy): Eukaryota > Metazoa > Arthropoda > Insecta > Coleoptera > Carabidae > Poecilus > Poecilus cupreus. The sequence goes on along the minus strand of OZ012726.1, from coordinate 4,244,853 downwards.
ATACCTAGCATCATACCTCGCAGCCAAATAATTACAATAATTTATTTGAAGAGTTATAAAAACATCCATCCGTTCTACGTATTCTAGTTAACTAAATCAGATAATAATCTCCCCAATTAATCCACCCACAATTCCCTGAACCCTCAACCTCCAATTAACCCCCTTCCCCACAAAATGATAGAACTGGAATATAATGCGTGTATACTCGTATTCGAACAACTTGTTACAATAACAACATAAATCGCGTGCCAGCAGCGTATCTCTCCATGCATCACGGTGTGTTTAGTGTTTACCATGAGGGGGGGGGGGGGGGGTCAATGAGGCGTCTCGGTGCTTGGGTGAAGCGTCTGCGATGGGTGATAGTGAGGAATATAAAGGGAGTTATGGATGGGTGACCTGCAACCTGTTCGGTGGAGAGGTGGTGAGCTTTCGCAGACAGTGGTGGAGAATTAACCAAAATTGTACTATTAATTATAAAGATTTTTTTCTTTAAACGTCATAAAAGTACGTTGTTATGTATTTGTATTCAACAAGCAGAAGTTCAATATTGTCGCCGTCGGCGTAAAAGTGTCTCCTTGGCAACACATTTACTCCGGTGGCGGACAAAGTAAAATATCATGCAAAATAGTAAGGTTGTAATTCAATAATTTGACAGTTAAGAATAAAACAATAACAAAATAACACATTCTGTGGCAACTAGAAATACTGGATACGGCAGAATATTTGTTGGTTTTGAGCATTTTTTTAATGTTTTAATGTCTATTTTCTAGGTTTAAAGAAAAAATAGCATGTGTTATTCGGAATAAATGTGACTTTGTATGCTTCGCATGTAATTGTCCGACTCGCTTCACTCGTCGTTCAAACTTACATGCTCAGCACCCAAAGTATCACATTTACTCCTAATAACACAATATACTATTGTTGACTAAATACGAACAAAGTTGCACTTTGTGGGGTCTGCCCTTGAAGCATCATTTACAGTTTGAAATATCTAATTGCAATTTCTCAAACAAACGCAGTTTCAAATGGTTACAATTTTCAGAATTTATCTTCAAATATTTGTTTGATGCGATACTACAGTCCATTTACCCTAACAGTGTCAAATAAATAAATAACAAAGTAATAAAAAATAAGCCGATCTCGGTGGTGTAGTGGCTATGTCGCTAGCCTAGCACGCCGGAGGTCGTGGGTTCGAATCCCACTGAAGAGCATGGTCGTTTGTGTTGTTCATATAAATTCATATTCATATACTCATGAGGCGGCATATGACCATAGTAGTTAGTACGCCTCTCATCTTCATAATAAAAAAAAAAAGATAAGTTTAGTCCTATAAAATAATCTGTTATACAATTTATAAAAATCTGGTGTGGGTACTACACAACTTTCTTACACATATGAATCTGCACTTGAATGATTAATATTGGGGCGTTCAAGTATAATTGAATTTTTCCAAAGTAATAATTTCTTTGTATAGTTTATAAAAAAATTAATAAATAAATATATCATCACGCCTTTTACCCAATTTGGGTGTGGCACTCTGCTTACGCAGATCTCGATAAGTGATATATTTTTTCGTATGAAGTGCGGTTACCAGCCGCTAAATCATAGTCCCCAAAGATGTTAGTGGAGGGGGAACCACAGGGGTAAATTTAAATTGGTAACTGGGATTCGAACTGAGGATCTCACGATAGTTTATATCACAATATAATGGATAATACAATAAAACATGCTTCATAATTCTCTGTTAGAAAAATGTAATTTTTAGGCTATTGTAAACTCTCCAGAAAATTGTGACGTCACAAGCCTACCGCTCACTTCATGCCTATATGTTTAATTTTGCGCACATTTTTGTTAATTCATATATTATTTTTGAAAATTTTGATACTTTGATTCCAGATATGTGTTGTTATTATAACCAATTTCCTCATATACTTGACAATTATTAGACAAAAAACGGTACACATATTCGTGAGACATTGACAGGTTGACATTGACAAATGATAACCTTGAGCACGGGCTTGTTTATCCTGAAGTTAGCTGTAGCCGTTGTGACGTCACAGCCTGATTCTTTAAAATTTGATTAAATATTTTTAAAAAATCATACCTCACTTAATAAGATTTTTTTTTCATTTAAAATTTCATATTTGCATTACTAGTAACCCAAACTTATGAAACAAAAATTTAACAGAAAACGTTGGAATCCGCCATTATAAAGTTTTGTTATTCAATCTTTTATTGTTTATGAATTAAAGCATAGACACGCAGACATCATTAAGAAAATTGTCAAAACAATTTCATAGGACCACAAAACATATATGTACACGAAAAAGTCGATGATTTTTAATGATTCCTATTCTACTTTGCACAATATATAAGAAAGTAAAAACTGTTACGAAGAAACGTTTTAATTTCGCTTTCTATACTAAATAATAATACGTTTTATTTACTCGAAGTTTTATGGTTTTTTAACCTAAAATATTAGCAACGCAACAACTCAACACACAAGATTCTATTATCATTTCTAAATCCAAAAAAAAAGAAGGTTTCAGCTAGTAGTATATTATATGAAGTTTTATATTTGGTACACATTGAAATAAGCGAGAGATGAACTGCAGAACTTTAGATATCCTTTAAAACAATCCCCCAATAACCGGAAATAAAACCCCAATCCCCTTATCTCCGCCACTGTCCAACCATCCTAAAACCATTACCAGAGTGTTAACATTGTCCACAGGTCCAACACAGCACGCATCTTCACATATGCGAACCAGACCATTCACTATCAAGAACCACCCAAGCGTCAAAACTCACTAGGGTGGCTATGAGTCCCCTACACTGGGGATATTTGATATTTATTAGTGTTATTATTTTTATTTGCGTGTTGTGATACTGATGGGACAATAGGGAATCATGTGATTAATCTTTAACCCTATGGAAATAGAAGTTACAAGGTGACCGCATGGCACAGATAGAGGCCAATGAAGCAGAAGAAACCTGACAGATTTTGATGTTGATGTGTCGTTTATAATTTTCACTTTTAGTTTATTAAACTAAATCTTTTTCGTTTGCCTTCTGCTCCTAAAGTATCTCAATTCTCAAATTTAAGAGAAAGTAAATGAGATATCTTGTTTTCACTAACAAATCGTGAGACTAACGGTGTATACTTGATTGGATTTAAATTTAGATCAAACATGTGTTTCAACTTACAATTCTGCAGATTTCTAAGAACAAAGGAAGTAGATAAAAGGAAAAGTTTCAAATGTACTGTCAAGAACTGTGCTATTTCTATTCAATTAACAGTTTTGTAAAGCAACTTTATGAATGCTAAAATATATAAATTAAATAATAATTTCAACCTTATAATTGCGATTTAAGTTTAGTTATTTGTATTTATTTATGTACGAATTCCACTTGATAGAATTGTTTGATTGCTGGTTAACCGTATTTCAGGGTTTGTGCTATCCCACAGTGTGGGATATAGCGTGATGTTATATATGTATGTGTATGTATTTGTATATCTAAAAAATATTTTAATTATACATATATTAATTAATCTGAATCCATTCGTCTTTTATAAACAAAGCATCTGAATCTTACTTACTTACTTAATCCAGTGCCTTTAGTACCTTTCGGTGTCAGGACATCTGAATCATATAGGTAATTATATTTGGAACATATTTAAAATACAGAATAAATATTATAACATTTATTTTTATATGCTTTTTACTAAATCTTTTAATAATTATATAGAAGCAGAACAATAAATCTTAGTTATTATAACAAATTGAGTGGTTACTAAGGATACAAACTTTCTTTAACAATTTCAAATTGATAAGTTAGCTAAATTTACTTGTTATTATTGACGAGTCTATTTGTTAAATTGTATAAATGTAGCAAATAAATAAAAACAACAAATTTTCTTGTTAAAAATTCATAATTGACAAAATTTTAATTTAACAAATTGTCACATTAGATGTATAATAGCATTGGCTACAATTTTAATTTGAAACTTTTTTCTATATTATGCACCCTTTTGAAACTAAAATTTTTGGGAAATTATGTGGTGTCCACATCAGATTGTAATACAATACCATTTTCTAGCTTAATATTTATACCTTGCATGTCAAATTATGAACTAGTTATATTAATTTCAATTTGATAAGCATATTTTTAGGTTATTTGTGATTAATTTTTGTAATCAATAGGTACATTGTTGTAATCAGTGTACTTTTATAATCAGCGCATTGTTGTGATCAATACGTTTTTGTCATCAATATGCTATTGTAATTTGTACATTATTGTAATCAATACATTTTTATCATGAATACAAATAAATAAATATATCATCACGCCTTTTACCCATTACGGGTGTGGCACTCTGCTTACGCAGATTTCGGTAGGTGATATATTTTTTCGTTTGAAGTGCGGTTACCAGCCGTCAAATCATAGCCCCCAAGGATGTTAGTGGAGGGGGAACCACAGGGGTAAATTTAAATTTGTAACTGTCGGCAGTGGGATTCGAACTGAGGATCTCACGATCCACAGTCCGACACGTTACCACGGAGCTATTTACACTGTTGCAATTTGTACATTAGTGTAATCAATTAGTATTTTTACAATTTATATATATATATATATATATATATATATATATATATATATATATATTTGATTACAGTAATGTACAGTGTATTGATTACAACAATGCATCTACTGATTAATCAAAAACTATATTTATTTGTATTTCCTTCCAAATTATTTTAATATTTTTCAAGTTTTATGCGGGAGGTTATGTGCTGGCCACATCAGATTTTTTACTGTGTTTTTTATGACGAAAGGAGAACACCTCGTAAGTTCGCTTTGATTAATTATATTTTGCCTTGTTAAACTTTCCTAATTTTTTTTAACAGAAAAGTGCGATGAAATTTTTATCTTTATAATAGATAAAATTGACACCAAAATTGAAACTAAACATATGAACATGTAATTTCATATTCTTCTACAACTTGAGGAATACATATATCATCGAATTCACTTCAGCCACTGATTACCAATAAAAATATAATTTCATACATCATCACTTATTCATTCATCATTATCTCAGGCCAGATTCTTCGTGGCCATGGCCAATCTTCTCTAAACAGTAACAAAAACGCATAGCGTGCAGGCAAGCATGCGCAGAAACGCACGCGCTCAAATCCGGACGGAACGACGAAGTATAATTAATTAGCACCCGCAGATGCTCCAGCAAAAAGCGCCGCCGTTGACCTGGCGAGGAGTTTTTGCGGGGCTCTTGACTTGCGCCACTGGCTTAGGGTTCGAAGAGCTGGAAGAGGGTGAAAACCCCGAGGAGAATGGGGCTGAAGTTGACGACTCATATATAAATAAATATATTGTCATATCATTGACTCATTTCTAGAAGTGACACTCTATTAACAACCGACTGCTATCCCTAAAGATGTTTTTATGTGGTAAATATTTGTGGGATCGAACTGAGGATCTTATGGTCCAACGCCATGTACCCATTCCTGGATGTGGCACCCTACTTAGAGGTACATGATATATTTTTACCAGTTGTCAGAGCACGGTTCTCTAATGCTAACGGAAGACAATGTACGAGGGTTATGTCAGCTGTGGGATTCGAACTGAGGATCTTATGATCCAAAGTCCGATGCGTTACCAGGGAGCTATTTATTCTATTTATTTATCTGTTAAATCAAAATTTTACAAAATAAAACACTATTACTGGGATTCAATCCTTCTAATAAGTCCAGTTGTTCCCAACGTTTCAAGACACCGTGTCTCATCTTCAGGAAAAAATTGTGAAATAAAAATAATTCATAAATTTTCTCCTGAAAATAAGACATCTGGTGTCGAACGTTGAGAAAAATTAGACTCATTAGAAGGATTCAATTTCAGTAATTGTGTTTCATGTTATTATTTATACAATTCACCAAAACATTTCCAAATTATTTTATGTGCTGAAATAGTATATTGTACAGCAATCATGTACTGGTACTCATTTCCCACGAGAATGCAAATCATACGAGTATGAAATGGACATTCCATGCGAGTTGTATACTATACCACGATATTATTTTCTAATAAATTTATATTTTAATAATAAATCTGTCCCGCTTTCACCATTCAAATATTTGACAATTCTAAATAATAAGTATCCTAGAAATGGCACCTATACTGAAATGAAATGACCTGTATTGAAATACTCCCAAAACAAGTTCATTTCGCACTATGCTTGCAATGTACCTCATATCCCTAGCAATAACAAACATACAATTAGCAGATTTCTAAGGGGTCGTAGAAAAAAGCTTTTTACTTGTTACTCACTTGTAAACACCATTTACCCAGCCCTCTATTGCCTTTGAAAATAAATCTTTAAAAGTTACTAATTGACAACTACATTGTAAAAAGTTAGTAAACAAGGTAAACAATGCAAGTTGCCACAGTAATGCTTACAAGGCCTATGCGAAATTATTTCAAATTATTTATGACTGAACAGTTGTGTTTAACTGACAGATAACGCAAGATAATTGTTTTACCTTACTTGTAATGTAAATAATAATTTTCGCCATACTCGTATATGTAAAATAGTAACTAAGTAACAACAAATTATATTTTATAAAATACAGATAGCCAATGTCATAATTCATAGCCTTAATTCTGATTCACTTATAGGTTTCTATAGCTTCTCTTATGAGTCTGCCATTGGCACATTTCGATCTTCCTATAATTTTTGTTTCTTCAAAATTTATTTCTATGGCATGACTAGCAACAGCTGATTTCTCTGGTTGGTTAAGTAGAATGGTTCCTTTGTGTTCTGTAATTCTTTTTCTTATCATTCTGCTAGTCTGTCCAATGTGACATTTACCACATTCACATTAAATTTTATACTAAAGCAAGAAAATTTCCTTCGAACTCTTCAACATACTGTACTTTGATATGTGAAGCTAAAGTTACTTATTTCTTGACAGTATTTTACCAATTTTGTCTGTAACGTTATGGACGTAAGGCAGAGAAACAATCAAACGTTTATTATTGCCTTCTGATTCAAGATTATTCTTTAATCATTTTGGAAGAAAAATATTCATTCATTTAAAAAATATTTATATCTATCTTTACACAACATAATATTGTTCTCAATTACAATATAAGGAACGTACATTTAACATTGTTAACTATTAACACGTTGTTAGATACCAAATAATTTACAGTACTTTATGCAATTGGTCCTCAGTCGTATGAGTTATTTTCTATGTTAATACACACAAATTAATCAATATTATAATTTGGCTAAATAAATATTTGGAGAATGTTACATAAAAGTATGACAAGTAAATTAATGTCCCACTTAAAACTTGTTTAGGTAGTTTTTTATGAATGAAATATGTCATGTGAGCCATTAACAAGATGTAATTTAATTTTATTTTTATTTATTAAATTATAAGAATAATCTCAGTGAAAAAATATATATTAATATATTTATATAAACCTTTTTTAATTTGACATAAATACTTTCCACTTAAATCTCCATTATTATTTAATACTGAAAGTGAAATTAAATTAAATAAAATTTAAATACAGTAATTTTCATATTGTCGAGCATTCTTGCGTGCATTTTGATTATTTTTTCTTATGGCAAAACTAATTTGGGTCAACTTTCATTCTTCATTATCATTACACATAATTATAACGCGAATTCACAGATGTAAATTAAGAAATTAGGTTCCTTCAGGCGGTTTGTAATGTCGCGAGATAATTTTGCCCGTATAAATTTTATATTGGTACCACTGCATAAAAATTCTTTGACATTTATGATACCTCGATACGTCGTTGGATAAGAATGGTTGGTACTTTGTAATCAATTCGGCGTAGTCGTTAAGGTAAAGCATACGCTAAGAAGAAGCAATATTTTATTCTGCGACCATAGCTTTTTTTAAATAAAATATTACTGTTATATGTAATTGATGAAATTTATTATAAGTTGAAATAGCTTTCAGATCAGAACTCATAATAAAATCATAAAAGACTTTTGGATTAAGTTCTGTAAAAATATTTTATTTAAATACTTGTAAGTTTCGAATTATTATACATAATACTTGTACGAGTATTTAAATAAAATATTTTTACAGAACTTAATCCAAAAGAATATATACTACTTAGTATTAAAGATTGAGAAAGTAAAATATAGTCCGATTCTTACCATAAAACCTTCAGAAGAAAAATGGATTTTCTCTTACCTGTAACAAAGTAAACAATTATGTTAATAATATGTTATATTAAAAATGCGTACAATAAAAGCTTAAAAACTATAATTGAAATTCCTTAAGCTTTTAAATATATCGGGAGTAGAATTGAAATGGGGCGTATAGGGATTTCAATGCTATATGTTTTACCTATTCACTTTCCAGTATAAATACATAAATACATTGAAATGTGGAGAACAGAACTTTCAAAGATATTTTTTTTTATATTGCTGCAAAGTTTTACATATTCGGGTTGCAGCAATAGTGTAAATACAAGAATTGTTCAGAATTTAAAAATTCAGGCAATAATAAGACCCATTTGGTTACCTAAATATTAGTATTTCACGATATATTAATCAAATTCAAAGTAATATTTGTTTTTAAAATTGTTATACAGTCATGGGGATAAAAACTAAAAATATTGGACATTTCAGAAAACAGATTTAGATTTATTTATTACAGTGTTCTATTATTCTCTATAGAAATTTCATTTCATTTCAGACGAATTTAAGAGTTATTTCTTTCCATTTTTTCCTGTTAAATAAATAAATATATCTAACCCCCTGTTGTGTCAGAATGGGAAATATTTTTCGTTTTTGTTTTTCATCTGTGTGTTACAATTTTCCTAATAAATATTGATGAAAATTTGAACCAAATGTACCTTTTTTTGCGTTTTTACACTTTTGTTGTATAGTGAACAAGTAAATTTTTACAGCAATATAAAAATAGCATTACAATCCCTATACGTCACATTTCAATTTTACACCCAGTATAAGTTAGTAGTATACTGTTTCATTTCATATGTATATATTTAGATTTTTCTATTTATGTTGTAAAGCTTGGAGGTTAGATTTTATTTCATTTATATTAACAAAAACCTACAGAATACAATAACGAGATAGTGAACTGCAATGACTTATGTTAGATAGATTAGGCGTATACTTTCAAAATGTTCCAACCTAATTCAATTTCCTTAATAACTCGCGCTAGATCACGAAATTATCTTCAATAAGCACATCTGCCCTGAATTTGCATCCCTGAAGGCAAAACATAGAATTATTTGCAAAGAGCTGTTAGACTGCTGGTAGCAATTTCAAGTTTGAAATGTATTTCAAAGTGATATTTAATTACAAGTCTATGAAATTAGACAAATTTTGGGTTCATTTACATATTATTTGTCATTATATCTTATCTTTAAAATCTACTTTGTTCTGCGTAAAGGACAGAAGAAGATGCATTAAGTAAGGACAGAAGAAGATCATTTTAGAATCTGCATCAAGTATACCTTTTCCTAGAATGATTTTTATAATTAGTTTGTTTCTGAGGATGTATTAATTGAAACAGGTGTATTCTAAGGGTTGTTAAGCTATTTATGGTTTTCAGTGGGGGTTGGTTTTGGCTATAATTTATAATCAGCGCGAAATATCTCGGCGAGATACCGAAAGGTTATAAATTTAGAAGGTAAACATGTCAAGCTAAATTTAGAGATGTTCCCGTGTTTAATCTGTTCATTAAAAAGATAGTTTTACTTTATATTTCGACATTTTGAAAGACTATTAAAATTTATTTAAATACATGTCGTAGACATAGCATTATTTTTTACCCAATCGATCAACTTTGAAGTTCACAGTCATTACCTCTTATAGTTTTCAAGGTTTTTAATAAGTTTCCTTTCTTCCAAATGTGTAAAATAAAACACGATTTTGTGACTTGCGCAGTCTAAACAATTTGTTAATAAAATATTCAGCATAAAATACAGTGCTAGACAAACGATTTGAATGCTTGAGGGCCGCGGAAAACCTGAAAAATCCTGAGGAGAAGAAATTCTATTTATAGTTTTGCGATTTGAACAGTTATTTCGCGAGTTTGCTTCTACTTGCTTTGTATTGTCTACAAATAAAATAATATTTTCAAATGCTTTACTACCTGTTTCGACAAACAAGGTTATAAATGAAATATTATCTATCCTAAAACATTTGGTCTGTACACCACACAAATTTCTTATACATTAAGATTTGTGTGCTACGATTTTTTCGTCCACGATAACTCAAAATCCAATAACTGTACAGATTTCAAATTTCATATTTATAATTTAGAGGTTTAAGGTAGGTATTAAATTTAGGTAGCAATATATCAACCGGAAGTGATAGTTTACTTGAAGACGTATAATGAATTCGTGTAAATTTTGTTATAATCAAAAAGATGTAGAATAATATTCGCATTTAGGCAACAAATTTAATTGAAACATTTTGCCTCCTGCACATGTATGTAAGGTACTGTGACAAGTAAAATTGTCGATAGTGAGTTTTCCACGAACAAGCACGTTTTGGAGTTCCTAGAACACGATTACGATTTTTTTCGTTCACGATAATTAAAAATGTATTTATTTGAAGACCTTTCAGGATTTTTTAGCATATCTCAGTAAATAATTTAGTTTTATTTGAAACTTTTTACCTTCCGTCACACCTGTAAGGGAGGTATAGGAATTATGCTAAAAATTTGGTAGTGAGTTTACAGTGGATGAGCACGTTTCAGGAGGGTTCTTACAATACGATTTTATAGTTTCGTGATAATGTCTGTGTGTGTGTGCCTATCTGTCAATCTGTCTGGCGTGTCTGGGTGCATAGATCTCTGGAGTTACGTTTCTCAATAACTATTAAATTGAAAATTTTGATATTTTGTATATATCAACTGTATTCCTTTGGGAAGAGCTGATTATTTTTTGTTGATAATCCAATACGAGTATGAAAGTTTGTAGCATAAGCCGAAGGCGAATGCTGCAATTCATACAATTTTAGAACCTCACATTTTTCGTTGTCCACTTCAAATGAAATGCCCCTTAGTCGATCGCAGGGTTTTACAAGTTAAATAATATTTATGTATAAAGATACAATAACTGGGTATAGTTCTGTATAATTTTTCTAGTAAAAACAATCAACAAAGATTGTTTTTTTTTTGTTTTTGCCTGAAGAAGAAGAAGGCAGGACTTTGCTGCCGAAATGTTGTTTAATAAAATTATACAGAACTATACCCAAATATTGTATATTTATTTATGTATAATATGAGTCCTAGAAGCTTCTTGCAATATTTAATAATTATGCAATTTCCTGCTTCCCTTATCATTTTAAAGAAAAAGTGAAATGAAATTTGTTCATTGATTCTGAAGCGGTTATTAAATCTTTTCAACTTTTATTTGAAACATTTTTCTCTAAAATGATTAGGAAAGCAAGAAATTGTATGTATTATTTAACATGTAAAACGTCTATAATTGGCTGAGTCAGTCACCACCCTGTATGTAGTCAATAGGAATATTTCAATATTTATATGTGTAAGAAAATCGCGTGTTGTCACATCAGAATTTATCAACGTGGTTTCGTTTAAGGTCTAGCAAAATATTTTGTGCACCTTCCAGCAATTAGCGTCAAACCTTCAGTGAAACAAAACTAATAAATAGTTCCAGTCATGCTTCGAACCAAATAACCAACTTTTAGCCCGAAAAAATAATATTTGCCGGCTGCAAAATCCAAATTACCTTCCTTCACCCATTACAAAATCCACATTTTCCCCTAAAACACATAATAATTCCAAACCGCAGTTCTAGACCTCTCTGGACCGTAGTAAATTACTCTTGGCACGTGTGCCGTGCGCCGATCTTCGGCATCTGTAGCCGTCAATCATCATCAAGTGCACGGACGGAAGGACATGGGTAGACGCTGAAGACACGACCACGGAGTTAGAGTGAACACGCGCCAATTAAGCACGCTCTAGTCGACGAAGACAACGAAATAAAAGATAGAGCGATGGAAGAAATAGTTCCGACCTGGAACTCTATCGCCTGTTTGTATTTATAGTGAATTGACCTCACCTCTTAATAAACTGTTGTGGGCATTACAATACCTCCTACCATAGATTTCTTATCAAACAATGTAAGAACACGGACCACCACTATCAAGAACACTCATTCCTTTAAAAAAAATCCCTTTTTTCGATTGGACGAAAACTATCTTCGGTGTGTTTTCAAACCGCAAAGTATATTAATCTGGTATAAATAAAAGTACGGGAATATTTTTTTTTCTACGACCACTTAGAAATCTACTCATTGTATGTTTGTTGTTGGAAAAGAGGTATATTGCAAGCATCGTGCGAAATGAATTTGTTTTGTGAGTATTTCAATACAGGTCACTTCATTTCAGTATACAGGTGCCATTGCTAGGTTGCTTATTTATAGAATTATGAAATTTTGGAAAGGTGAAAGCGGGACAAATTTATTATTAAAATATAAATTAAATAGGAAATAATATTGTGGTGGAAAAAGTATAGTGTACAACTAGCAGTCACATGGAATGTCCATTTCAAACTCGTAGGAAATAAATACTATTCCATGCTTGTTGTACAATATATACTATTGAAGTTTCGGGCAGTTTTTAATTTAATTCTATTTTCCATGTTTGAAGCAAAAAATGGCATGTTTTATTCGGAGTAATGTGACTTTGGGTGCTTCGTATGTAATTGTTACATTTACTCCTAATAACACAATATACTATTATTTTAACCAGCAATCTCGATTGAATTGAATTTATTATTTACCACTGTGAAATTTTTATTTATTTTGTCGTCTAATTTCAATAATCAATTCAAGAAGATATCGAGGATACCTCTGAACATATGAAATATCTTACAAGAAAGTATTTCAGAACCTGCAGATAATTCCAACCATACTTATTACTTTTATCCTTAAACAAATACTACAATATAATGTACCATCAAATTGCATCACGAAAGTATCATTTTCTGGGTAAATTGCCTTTAAGAACTTCCTGCACCTGATAGTATAATTCCGTGAACCCCAGTAGGCGCGCATCCAGAGCTTTCAGTCATCATCTATCTTCGTCTCCATCTCCGTGGAGATCAGAGATCTTGATCTTGCGTCACAGATACGTTGAGTGAGACGTTTTAATTTCTTGTAGGTAGCAGGGAACGGCCACCGACTGCGGAGACCGAAGAGAGAAGACACGAGAGAGGAAGAGGGGACGGTTGATGGCTTTCGACGCGTGCCTCGGAGGGTCTTACTCGTGAGGTGTTTTTTAATATTTGTATTATTTTTTAACGAGTAAATTTTCTGTAATTTAGATTGGTTTAAAATGTATTATTTACGTAAAATTATTGATGCAAATACTCCTTAGTGGGGTCATAAGATCATCTTTTCAGTTGATACATTTTCAGCATATAAAATTATTCCTGTAGCTGATCTTCCAGTAACAACTTAAATGGGATGGCATGATTCGACGGCTAGTAACTGTTATTCTTGCTCCTACTTTATATAATAGCATTCCTTTTGATTTACGGACAGTTTCTTCATATTCATTTAAAAAACATGTTAGGCATTAATTTGCTCAGTAGTATTTATTTCTGTACTATAAATATTGTGTTATATATTAAGGCTTGTTATTTGACCATTGACCTGTGTCTTTGTTGTTGTCTTTTGTTTATTTTTCATTGATCTTCTGCTAATAGTGTAATGAATTTAATCTTGATAAAGTTTTTATGCTTGTTGGCTCACTGTAATTTTTGGGTATATATTTATATATTATTGTATGGTTGGGTGGAAGAACAGCTTAAGCTGAACCTCGCCATTGGCTTCTTTTTGTCAATAAAGTTTATTATTATTATTCACCAGCAAAATATATCATATACTGAGATCAACTTTAAACAGGAATTTAATTTTATTTAGGTAAGTAAGTTTTTTACGAAGATGGGAAGCGGACTAACTTGGTCGTAATGTCGGCTTTTGAGCACATGATTATGAATTTATGTGACCAACACAAACGGCAATGCTCTTCAGTGGGATTCGAACACACAGCCTCTAGTGTACTAGTGACATAACTCTACGCCACCGAGATCGGCTTGGTAACTATGGTTTCTTTTATTCTTTTATTGCTTATATACAAATATTTATTGTACAGTTTCCTTCTTCCGAGCTGTCATATAAAGGTTGCTTCAAAGTTATTGCAAAAAAAAAATGAAGGATGGGGTAAATAACTCCGTGGTAACGCATAGGACTTAGATTTTATTGCATTATAATTATTTTAAATTATTGTAAGACTGTGGTATTGCAAATGATTTAATAAAGCTACAACCCTCTGAAATCGCCATTCATTCATCCTAAAATAATATTTGAAGAAAGTTGCTTCCTTTGAAACTAGTTCAACATAGCTTTGTCAAAAGAATGTCTATAATAAATCCGACTTTTGAATTAAGTTCTCTAATGCCCGGTTGCACCAACATTAGTTAAATTTTAAAGTTGGTTTAAATAAATAAAAGCAAATCGAAGTTATATGTCATATGGAGTAATTAACATTGATGTCAAAAATTAGATACGCTTTTATTTATTTAAACCAAGTTTAAAATTTAACTAACGTTGGTGCAATCGGGCATTAATATATTTTATTTAAATACAATACCACGAGCTGTGTTTTTGAATATACTATTAATAAAAGTATTTTCGCTGTTTAATGTTCTAAAATTATTTTAAAAAATAAATTATTCAAATAAAAGTTACACTACTACTTTTATTTTAAGTATTTTTCTAAAATAATATTAGAGCATTATACATAGTAAAAGCTTAAACATTTTTCTTTACATAGGTATGTTCATTTCAAATTTTTACACCATTCCATTGTCAAATCTCAGGATTTACCTCTAATTCCCGGTAAATAACCTAACCTGTCAAAGCCCATAAATTGGTTAATCTGAGGTTTTTACCACATAAAACATTTACCAACTCATGTCGGTTAATCCTAAGATTTACTGGTATAACCTAAGATTAACCAATATACGGGCTTTTACTGTAACATATACAAAAACAGATTTCGTGGTAGATACTAGGTAATGTTTCTAATTAAATAGAATAATTTTAAGTAAACGATGTACTTAAATAAAATATATTTACAGAACTAAATCCAAAAGTCTGTAATAATAGATTTATAAATTAAATATCATATAGTAACATTGATATTTCTGAATAAATAGACTATATTATTCATGTTATAAAACTAAAAATATTGAAAGCAAATTTGATAATACTTTTAATTCTTGTAAAACATTATATTTTGTTGAATTAGTAAAACTACAATCTGCAATAGGTAACGAAAATGAATATGTGTAACTGTGTATAATAATTGAGATATCAAAATCCTTCATGTCTAACTGTCTAAATTTCCTCAACATACCCTGAATATCCCCAACCCCGAATTCCGTTATCATCCCTTCAACACCCCATCGCTGCCGTTCCGTTACACGTCACACACTACAGTCACACTTACTCGTCCATCCCCTATCAGGCGCGTGCCCAAACCCTTCCTTATTTCCTCCCTTACGTCCTTGCACCCCCTAACCCTACCAGGCGCCGCGACACCGTTTACCCCTCGGTTGGTGATTGGTCGACGGCGGACGCCTCTCTCGGGCGGTCATTGGTTGCCTGGAGGCCGCCACGCGACCAGCGAGGATGGTGATTGGTGGAGACGAGAGCGAAGTGTGCCCTTTGGGTGAGGACCATGGTGAGTTTGCAGTGAGTTAATGGTATATTTCAAACAGGATAAACAATATACTTTATTGAGTACAGTATTACTCATTCTCACACTGTACATTATTTACTATAATAAAAGCGCGCATCAAAAAATGATATTTATTTAAAAGATCTATACATTCAAAATAGTGCGAATCAAAACGAGGACGTACGATGTCATTTAAAAATGGGTTCGTATTACTAAAAAATAGGTATGTTATGCCCAATGAAAATAAAGACAGAAAACCCTTTTTAAAGTTCTTCTTCCCTTAGCATTTGTGGTTCTCATAATTTTAAGTCTAAAGTATTTATGAGGGTAATGATGATCTCGAATATATAGGAAGAAATGAAGAAATAAATCTGACACTATCGTATAGTATTTTCCGAACTTGAATCAAGGCGACCTAGGTTGGGTTTTTTCGTAATAGAACAAGGATATAAATTCAGGATCGTGGTTACACCAATTCACTCGTGTATTATATTGACAACCGCAATTAACTTTCATAAATTGATTAGAAGTTTATTGTAAGACAAAAATAAATTTACTCTATTTACAATAAGAATGTAGAATATTAACATTTTTGGGGTTTTGAGGAATTACAAAATATTTTCAAAGGAGCCAAGAATTTATCAGTGAAATATGGAATAATTGTTGCGTAGAAATGGACAGCCGAGTGTCATTATCAAAAATTACATTATTAGATCCCGACGGCACAACTAAAGAGATTTAAGTGACACTTTTTGATACTAGTTGCCGTTTCTTAGCAAGAATTATTAGGAATTTTACCAAATATAATCATGGCTAAAGTTATATTCGGTTGAATATTTCCTGAAATTAAGTAAATCTAAACAAACTAATTGTTTTAATGCCAAAAATATAAAAAAAATAATATAGAGTTAAAGTCGTTCTCTTGGTGCAACCTTATAATGTAATGAAGGAAAACATCATGTGTAAATTTAATACTAATAATCACAATGAACTATCAAAGAACTCAGCTGCTATAGAATTCATGGTGTAACAAATAAAATAACAGCATCATATTTGCTTCATCATCTCAACATCTCAGCTAGTCCAATGGAAGGATAGAAAAATTTAAAAAAGCATGTACTCAAAATATCTGTTGTGGGCACCACAATACTTCCCGCCATAGATTTCTTATCGAACAATCCAAGAACACGGACCACCACTATCAAGAAACGCTCATCCCTTCAAAAAAATTACTCTTCAAATACCTATGTCACTTGTCAAAAAAAGACATTCTCCAACCGTTGTATTGTTTATTTCAAAAAGCACAGATTAGCATATTTAAACGAAAATGTGAAGATATAATTTTTCTTTAACGTGTTGTTATTCGTTAATGGGAACAGTAAGAGAAAAATATTTCAAGCAATAATTGTAGATAAATATATCTGAAATATTATTCTAATAATAAAAATTGACATTTAACCATAATTTACTGAGATATTTCAAAATTATTTGATAGGGCTTCAAGTAAACTGCCACTTCAGGTTATTGAATTATTACCAAAAATTAATTAGCCCAAAGGCATTACAATTGATAAATATAAAAATTTTCATTATAATACTTTTTAAGAAATCATAACTCCAGAGATCCACACAGACTGACAGACTGACAGACAGACAGATAGACAGATAGATAGACAGATAGATAGACAGACATACACAGACATCATCGCGAAACTATTAAAATCGTATTCTAGGGACCCTAAAACGTGCTCATCCACTGAAAACTCACTACCGAATTTTTAGCATGATTCCTATACCTCCCTTACAGGATGTGGCGGGAGGTAAAGAGCATGCGTTGGTTATAATTTACTTTTATTAAATTTAAATAAAGTTTCATTGAAGAACAGGAAAAACTAATTGTTTTAGAAATAATCTTCTACTATTTCCTAGAAAAGGGAAGATAACTTATTTTACACTTTTTATTATTTGGTTATAAATGTACTACTGTAGTTCTAAATCTTAATTCTTTTGGCGCGTTCATTGAAAGCAAATCAATTCGTCATCCCGGACTGCAAACTACATCTGCCAACTCCGGTTTGAAGCGGTGGGCGCTCATCGGGTGTTACCCCATGCTCGGTAGCAGCAGTAGCGTGGTGTTCAACACTTCATCAACCATCAACTCAACTCGGGTTCGGGTCTCAGTTCTGAGGGCTCGAGGCACGTCTCACTGTTACATCACCCGTCTCGCTGGCCGGTTGCCACCGACAGTGACCGCGTGTCACCAACAAGAAGAAGAATTGCCTCAAAGTGAAGTGAATACAAACACAAATATGTGATCACTGCACTACACAACCATTATTTTATTAGTAAATATAATAACTGTGACAGATCATAATTAGGAAGTGTGCGGTGGATGAACGATTAAACCATCAATACCCCACAGTGTCATAATCGCGTCGCGTAATTAAAACCAAATCAAATCGGTAATTCCGGACAACACGCAACGCCGTTACATTTGCATATCACCGGAGCTGAGAGCGAGCAACACCAGCGAGGAGGGAATTAAAATAAAGACCGGTGAGTGCCTGAGTGAGTGTGAGGGATTGAGGGTTGAAACACTTGAAACACGCTAACGTCACGGCAATTAACCAGCGTGAAATGCTAATGCGATGGCCTGTTGGCATGCACTGGAAACAAAACACTAAAACTTGAGCTTTATGGAATTTTGCCAGTGGATAGTTGGAAATTTGTAGATTGGTTACCTCGTAAATTGTAGCGGAATTAGGTGGCGAATTGTTACTGCAATCTATCTACTCCTATGACAGCAATTTTTTATACAAAAGATTGAAGTGCCTACCTCACAAAACTGTAAGCTACTGAAGAAGTTATCAATAAATATAATTTCAATACGTGAGAAACATTGTTGGGCAAAGTTTCTTTCACGGTTAAAAATAAAAATTGTAATTTGCTTTTATTGCTGCAATGCGTACGAAATTTTTTTAAAGTTCTCAAGTAATTTAGTGTTCGATGTACTAAAGGAGCACTCGTACATTAGATACAAAATATATATTTAGGAACCATATACCTTCCTTAATTAATAAATATACTCGTACAGGATGTTTTATTTAAAGGTGCCACCATTGCTATCTTAAGACTATAAGAGGTACGAAATTGGTTAAATTTGACAACAATTTCTTTTTAACAAGACTATTGTAATGAGCAAAAAAATATTTTTTTAAACACAGGTTCTCAAAATATGGGACCCAACTTTTTGATTTTAAATGGCAACATGTATTTTTTCAGAGATGGGCAAAATACTGAAAAAATATAATTAATTACTTTTTAATCATTACTGTCTCAATGTTAATTAAATTAGAATCGTCAAATTACAATACTTTACGATCAAAATGTAATTAATTCATTAGCTCAATTACATGCAAAAAATGTAATTAAATTACATTAAATAATTACTAATTAAAATTACTTTTTATTTATTATAAAAATAAGAAAAAATCTTATTTTAATACATTTTCTTTATTTTACAACTTTATACTATAAAAAAAGTAAAATATTAATAAAAGGCAAAATATAGGAAGGCAAAATGACATCGTAGTTCAGAAAAATTACGGATCTCCATTTCAATTTGATTAGAAATTGCTTTCATCTCAATCATCAAAAAGTCATAAAATTGGTTATTTTGTTCATGAAAAATGAAACCAAGTAATTAACAATGTAATTGTAATTACAATATAAAAAGTGTTAGAGTTACTAATTACTTGCATAAATATGGTGATTAATTACTGAACTTTCAATTACAGAGCGAATGTAAGAGTGAAATTAACAATTACATTTCTGAAAAATGTAATTAATTACATAATTTAATTACTTGTAATTAATTACTTCCCATCTCTGTATTTTTTATTTGCTCATCCGATAGACTCTATCGGATAGAGCATTCTTCCTGAATTGAACGATATAAACATGCCATATTTTAATACTTAAATAAAACACCCTGTATACGAACTTAAATTCACATGAATTCGCATATTTTAACTTTTTCTTTTTGATGTCTTACAAAGTTGAACTACAAATATAAATGTATATACTGTATTTTATATTTACTTAATTGTACAATTAATTTATTATATTTTACGTACATTTAATATCAAATGAAATTTTGATAATAAACTGTACATTCTGGAAAATTTTTTGTTGTTGTAAGTTTGCTCTATCTAATATTATCAACTTTATCACTTCAGAAATATATTTTTACTTTCTAAAATAATTTACAAGTCTTTGACAGTTTTCGCTGGAGAAAGAATCCCTAATTTCCTACAGTCTGTTACAATTTTTTCGATTGTCCCTGCAGGATAATTTTAAATTTTTTTATTCGATTTTATGAACTTTTGATTGTGGAAAAAAATCGGACCTGCTAGAAGGCCCATCCAGAAACGGAATACTATTATTATTGTAATACAGTTTTAAAAAATAGACAAAGAGTGCATTCTCCTTTGGTTTTGATTTTTCTTTAAACTTTTATAAAACATTAATTAAAAAATTTCATGCAGTCAAACTCATATGATTGTGAGCATATAATGATAATTTGTGACACAAAATTTAATGATGACCAATTGACAAATACATAACTTCCTACTATTTAAGGGCTTTTCAGCTACTGATCTCGTAGTGACGTTGGGGATGTATTTTTAAAATAAACCTTTTTGGCTGATCGCGAGTTTTCATTATCATGTATTTTTAATATTTCTCCTTTTCTTTCGTATATAGTAGCACAAATTTTGTAAATATCAGCAAATATTGACACTGAATTTTCTTCGTCTGCATTACAACAAACCAATATTTTTTTGGTATAAGCCCTTTGATATGGAAAATTAGATACATCTTCTGCTTTATTTGTAGTTATCTTAAATTCTTTTATTAGTTTGTCATGTGTCAAATTTTTTTAAATCTGCAATAGCTAAGTCTGCTATTTCAGGAAGCATTTAAAGTTAAATTAACAGCTTTATCTAGCAATGAAACTATTGTCATCGAATCGTCATTCACAGTTCCTTTCTTATTGGAATTAAACACTAATTCAAATATTTCTGAATTTCTGCAATTCGTTCTAACCACAAACCGTTGATCTCATCATATACCATCTAGTCATAATCATATCAAGTCGCTTAAGTTTGTTAAACGAATTAAATTGCGATAATCAATGACTCCTCATTATTTAGTTTTGTGAAAACAGTCTGGTTTAAGATTAATTTATGGGGTGTCCAAAATTAGAAGGCGCAAAATAATAATTCCACAAGAATCGAAAATTCTAAATGCATTAAATTTATGCAAATTGCACGGTAAAGTTCAAACAAGATTAAAGGAACAACGCGTTGATAAATCTCGCATTTCACAGAAACAATATCAGAGTTACCTTCACGTACACCCACCACCCGACAATTTCGCAAGTGGGGTGTAAACGTAGACGCGAGACGCGTAAAGGAAAAAATAATAACCCTTCAATGAGAAAAATATGTAAATCCGTCACAGTAAGCTTAATAGGTCGTGTAGACCGCCAACATTAATTTAATCGAGAGTGTTGTTCGCCTCCCCATAAACGGGGCTCAGTGGTCACCGTGGCGGGCATTTGCATCTCAAAGGCCGTCCTAACGACTAGCCGTCACGCGCGCACCGAAATCACGCTGCCGTCGTTCGCCACCGACGCTTGTTTTACAGTTTTCATTGCTTTCAGATTCAGTGTGCTGTGCTGTGCAACTACTCAACTTCGGCATCCAAGAAACAAACCACAATCGACACACTTCACAAAGATAAACAGCAAAGAAATATACAACAATATCTAGAAAGAATCTAGAAAGAAACCTGACAAAGTGAAGAAGACTTGTAAGATAATAAACTGGCAAAAGACATCAATCCTCATAGAGGAAGAGTTGACTCTTTGATAGAGAGAGAGAAGCCTGACAAAATTAAGAAGACTTGGAAGATATTAAACTGGCAAAAAGAAATAAATCCTCATAGAGGAAGAGTTGACTCTATCAAAGAGGAACATCTGAAGACCGTAGAAATAGATAAATTTAAATCTAGAACGAAATTTAAATCTAGAGCCAAAGTGTTTAAAGTAAAGTAGACTTGAACGATCTAAAAATAACTGGTAATCGGACTAAACAAGTTAGTAACTCCTAAAGGAACAATAAGGAAACATCTGAAAATCAAATAGTAGAAAAAGAAACAGGTGAACACCAACAACTCGCGAAGAAAATAAAACAGGTGGCAGTCCCAGATTTGGCTAGAACCTTCAAAGGAGAAAATCGCAATGCCACACACGGGTATGTAATTATATTTCGCTTTTAAATATTTTCGGTAATTTGCTAAAGATCGAATTACGACTAAGTGGATTTCTGGTTTTATTTTTTGGAACGTTGTCGTCTTGTTAATTTTTGTTATTTATGATACCCTCATGAATTATAATGAGTATTTTAATGGTACACGTGATTTTTTTATTTATTTCATGACACTTTAAGTTCATTTGAATAAAATTTAAATTAATTTTATTCTGCATATGCTCGGTGATGATATTCACTTAACTTATACATTATTATTATAGTTGCTTAGCGTGGAAATTAATCATTATTTTGTCACTTAATAAAGTGATTTATATTATCTTATAAATATATAACAATTAATGAAAAAAACAAAGCAACAAATGCGATTTAACAAGCGAGTGACATTTGAACATCGATGTGGGTAATTTGCAATGCTCACGTCAAGGTTTGAAGCAATTTGCATAAATTGCAAAAGAATAAAAATAAAAAACGACTCTACTGTGTTTCTGTTCATTATTGACGGATCACTGGATTTAGTTGGCTTTGGTGTCCAGCGCACTTGGATCGAATATCTTTGATCTTGGGCTTTTAAGATCGTTTGTTCCTTAATTCGTTAATTGATGAGATAAAGATGATAGCAGGCTACCCACTAATGTTATGTTAATTTAAATTTATTTAGAACTAGAGACGATCTGAAGGAAAGTAATTCAATTACAAAGAAGTTTTTTGAGAATAATATTTTGAATCCATCACGCTTTTATTTCTAGAGTATACTTAATTGTGTGTGGGCAAAATTTTATAGCAAAAACTATAAAATTTTGATATTTTACGAGAATACTATCATATATAAGTTCGTATTTAACCTACATAATTAGTTCTTTTGATAAACAAAAATATTTTTAAAAATATACCATCACGCCTTTTACCTATTATAGGTGTGGCACTCTGCTTACGCAGATCTCGGTATAATTGCGCATAAAGTGCGGTTACCGGTCGTCGAGTTATATCTCCCAAAGGTGGTAGTGGAGCGGAAACTACAAGGGTAAATTTAAACCAACTGCCGGCTGTGAGATTCGAACTGAAGATTTTACGATTCACAGTCTGATGTATTACCTTAGAAATATTTACTACATAACAAATTATTGTAATAGGAATATAAAAATAAATACAAAATGCTAAAAAAATTGCTATTGCCACACGAGGTACTTAAAAGTGACGTAAGTTTGGTAACACCGAATCAAACAATAGTCACAATATGACAAATTATTTTTCATTTATTTTTTAACTGTAATTACACAAGAGCTTTTTATTTAGCCGGATAAATTTCTGTTTGTACGAAACTTTGTTATCTAGTAATTTGACAAGAAAATTGTTTTAATAAAATAACGACACCGAAGGTGGAGTGATTTTATTTTTTAAACAGTTTTCTAGTCAAATTGCTGTTAGGTTATAAGGTTGAGTTGTCAAACTGAAATCTATCCTAAGAAAATAAAATGCTCGAGTGTAATTCGGCGAGATAATTTGCCGACATTATTTATGAAAAGGTTTATTTAAAAGTGCAATTGGTGAAAATACAACTATTGTATATCATATTTTTGACATATAATGCAAATGACATTAATGTAGCTAGTATTTTGATCTGGTTGCTAGGAAAAAGGTAAATAACGTTTTTCTTCAAACGTCATAAAAGTACGTTGTTATGTATTTGTATTCAACAAGCAGAAGTTAAATATTATCGCCGCCGGCGTAAAAGTGTCTCCTTGGCAACACATTTACTCCGGCGGCGGACAAAGTAAAATATCATGCAAAATAGTAAGGTTGTAATTCAATAATTTGACAGTTAAGAATAAAACAAATAAACAAAAATAACAAAATAACATATTCTGTGGCAACTAGAAATACTGGATATGGTAGAATATTTGTTGAAGTTTTGAGCATTTTTTAATGTTTTAATGTCTATTTTCTATTTTTGAAGAAAAAATAGCATGTGTTATTCGGAGTAAATGTGACTTTGTATGCTTCGCATGTAATTGTCCGACTCGCTTCGCTCGTCGTTCAAACTTACATGCTCAGCACCCAAACTATTACATTTACTCCTAATAACGCAATATACTATTTATCACTTACAAAAAGTTACCTCCCTATTTATCCGCTGTCAAATCGATAAAATAGTTTTTCCTTTATACCTTACTTTATATTGGATTTAAATTATCGAACAAAAAACTTTTTTGTGAAAGGTTAAAAAAAACAGCAATGATATTTCATTAAAAAAAAAATCGTTTAATTCTTTACGATGAATCATACAATTATTTTGCATTAATATTGCCGAAACAAAATTAATCAAAGAATCGTTCCACCTGAAGCCTGAACATCTTTTATAAAACTTACTATAAAGTGGGAGTGAGTAGTATATTTTCAAGGGATAGACGTATTGAACGGGATATTGAAAAACGAGTATTTGTATCTGCAAGGTGCAAGGTATTGGGTGCTCTGGGTATCTAGATTGATGTATGATTCTGTATGTTGGGCGTGGAAGAAGAAGCTTGAATAACAAATAACTGCTGTGTCCCAAATAAGTTGATATACGGTCAATGTAAGATTGAAGAGAATGTTGTTGAAAAAGTGGAAGTGATTCAATTTAGGTAGTTTGTCCATCGCGAAGGTATCGAATGAAAGGTTGGTGAAATTAATATATGCAGGCGAATGATTGCGTGGGCATCCGAAGAATAAGTGGTTAGGTATGATTGATGATTTGTTGCGTGAACGAAAGATTCCGAGTGTGAAGAATAGACACACAAATAACTGAAACAACCATTTCATATGTCAAACATGTGTCAAATTCAAATTAAAGTGGATACCTAATGATTGTCTTATTCGAACGATACAGTTAGTCTTCCTAGTCAACTGATTCCAACTCTTCGACGCTTTGGCAAAGATGTTAACTGAAAAAAGGCAGTGACCTCATAAACCTAAAATGTGTGAAGACGAACAGTTCCTGCATCGTCCGTTCTAAACAAAACACCTCTTAATCTCCCTGACCGTTTGTTAATGAGTTAGCGGTGTTCGAAGACTCATCACCCTAAAGTAAAATCGCGCTTCCCGTCATAAGAATACGGGCAGGTGAACGACTGATTCGTATATAATTACTACTTAAGAACATGGTGCTTACAGCCAAATGGACACTTCTACATATTTGCTTTTCGGTTCTCTCTTTCTCAGTGCAAGAACACTCGTTAAGAATTTCGCCATGAAAATGTATTTCGAAGATTTCGCAGTGTAGAAATTAAAATGATTATATGTCTCATTTTCATATGATGCAATTGCAAATTTAATCAACATCGTGCTAAATGAGATTGCTGATGAGCTAGAAATATAATTTTTGTCAATCTTTATTTTCACTGCACAAAAGATCCTACCTTAATAGTTGTGCAAAAGTACTTTAATTCTTTTGTATTAGAATCAGATGGTTTACCCATTTCAAGGGAATGTCGAAAAAAATGTTGCTGAAACTAATAATGAGCGTCCGAGGAATAAGTGGTTAGATTTGTTTGATTATATATTGAATTAACAAATTATTTCGAGTGTGAAGAATAGACGAATACTATGAATGTGAATGAGGTGGAAGTGGAATGCTAAAATGGAAATATTTAGATGGGATTGTTTGTTGGTTGATTGTATTTCAGGGTTCGTGCTACCCCATTATGTGGTATATAGCGTGATATGTAACAACTAGAAAATACATTAAATAGCTATTTGTATATTTAGAGCGTCATAAATACTTTACGCTCAAATTGTACACAATATTTTTCCGACGAATGATTATTAAAAAAAAAAACATTAATTTAATTTCATTAAATAAACGCATCCATGTGATTTCTGTCATAGATTGTTGTACCTATATTTTTACATTTTTTTTTTAACTCTTTTCCTGTCAAACTGATGTAGCAGTTCTTTTACTTCGTATCCCTGATGATGAATTAGTAAAAACTAAAGAAAAAAACCAAACTTTTGTCGCTCGTTGCTACAGGAGACTAGCGACAAAACTTTTATCGCTTGTTGCTATGGGAGACGAGCGAGAAAATAAAATTTTTCAGAAAACATCCATCAACTTTGTGTTGACAAATGCAAACACAAAAGTCAATTTTCTTTGGCAGTCATCGAAAATAGTATATTTGCGTATCTGTAGGAAAAATGATATATTCCCGGACGATGATGTAAACACCAGGAATCCGGGAAGTTTACTTTTCCTACGTGGTATCGGTTTATATTCAATAATTAGTTATTTTATATTTCATTTATAAACGTCAGACAACCAACAAGATATAAAAATTTTCTTTTGTTTTGATAAAAAATCTGAGGATAGCGTATCCATGGTTTGTTTATTTATTTTCACAAACGTCAAATTTATTTGAAAATCAAAATCATACGGGAATACTTTGCCAGTGTTCGGAAAAGATATTCCCGTACTGTTATTTATCGTAACCTAGCAGCGACACTAAAATACAGGATTAATGCACTTGGCGGTTCGAAAACACACCGGAAAGGAGACAGTTTTCGTCCGATCGAAAATGAGGCAAATAGTTCGTAACATATCGGATTCTTATCTTTACCCCTGTGATTCCCTTCCCCTTTCAATAATATTTTTGGGGGCGGGGGAGGGGACTTGATCTCACTCCTGGTAGAAAAAATAATATCTCCAAAACAAGTGCCACACTCTTTGCTTATTTTAAAACTTAAGTTTCTGACACAAATCTATCTTTGTGTTCTAGGGCAAGCAGGGGTGAACCAACTAGGAGGGGTTTTCGTAAACGGACGACCGCTTCCTGACTGCGTTCGACGTCGGATAGTCGAGTTAGCTTTATTAGGAGTCCGGCCCTGCGATATCTCACGCCAGCTTCTTGTCAGCCATGGATGTGTATCGAAGATACTTACGAGGTTCTACGAGACTGGGTCTATTAGACCTGGGTCCATCGGCGGATCCAAGACCAAGGTGAGCAGACAAAATTTTACAGTTTATTTCACTCTTATCCTTATTCCTTATCTTGAAATACAAAATAATAACCTCCTTTTCTAATTCATATATTTATTAATTATTATGATATCAGGAATCAATAGTATCAGTAACATTAATCGAGATAGTACAATAGTTCCGTGGTAACACAAAAGCAGAGTGCCACACTCAAAATGTATAAATGGCGTGATGATATATTTATTTTTTTCAACCGTATTATAATATTTATTTTGCTACTACATATACGATATATAAATTAATTATTTTGTTACTAATACAATAATATAATAGTATATTATTATAATCCAACACCTCTCAATAAATGCTCTATAACTATGGCGATTTTAAACAAGGAAAGTAACAGATTACCAACTAGTGTGTATAATTTTGAGGAAAGTCACTAGTGAGTATTTCTTTATTTATAACAATAATGATAACATACAACACCTTGATTGACATTTTAATTTAAAAATTTAAATCATATGTCACTGTCAAATAATATTTTTTAAATAAATTTTTCATTTATTAAGATGTACTGGATAAAACGTTATACTTCACACGTGGGCAAAGTGGAATTACCCACTCGATAAAATTATCACACTCAGTCTTCGGCTTCGTATGCTAAAAATTCTCTCGTGGGTAATTCCTTACTTTGCCCACTTTTAAAGTAAATAACTAATATATGAGGAATTAAGAGAGTCATTATTCACGATGATGAAGTTTACGTCACGAGCCGTAGGCGAGTGATGTAAATGAACCGAGTGAATAATGACCATTATCCCGAATATAATACTATACTTTTTCTACTCCTGCAAATTCGAAAAACACTTTTGAAAATGATCGAAATTCGTTAAAAATACGTTGAAAAACGTCAACAGAAAAATATATAATGACAACTGATTACATGTCAACTGTCAGACGGCCGTTGCTTGGTGATCCACATCACGTTTTTATAATAACCGTGAATTATGTATTTCTGGATCTGTGACTGCTCGAGAACATTGCATTATGGGTACTATAATTCATCGAAAAATTTTAAATAATGGGAATATATTTATACAGGAGTAGAAAAATATTATTGTACGGCGTACAATATTTTATTCCCCACTGGTGGCAGCACCTACAAGGGCAGCTCTGGCGAGTAACAGTTGTATTGCATGCTTCTGTCATATTTTATTTTTTTAAATGGCAGGAAAAAAAACACATACTTGTATTTTATATACCTAAAGTTTACAAGGGAATGCTTGCAGAAAGTTGAACATTCTTTTCGTTTTTCAAATTCTAGTAACATAATATAGTACTATTATTTTACTCTACGTATTCGACAATGTGGAAGTAACTATATTTTTTATAATCGAATACTGCTTTGAGTAAATTGTAAATGTATTATTTTTTTTTTATTTTATATTTTATAATATAATGGTCACTAACACAGTTCCTCTAGTGTCCTACTGGTAGTTCTGGAGGTAATTAACATATAAGAATTAAATATTCATAAACAAATAAAGTATAAAAAATCTAGTAGGGTTAGTAAGCAAACTGCAATTGTTTATAATGAGTACAGCAATTCCCGCACAATGCAAGTGTAAAGAACATAAATTCTGGAATAATAACTCATATCTCCTTCAAACATATAATTTATAAACATTGTAGTCTTACTGTTGGACCCCCTCCCCTTTAATGTTGCGATAAACAACAACAGAAAAAACTGAAATAAATTACCTCCATCGATGGCAATCGCGCACATTTAGATTCCCATAAAACGTTAGCATGACTATGAAAAATTCACGGTTCACCATCGTCCCTCTACGTGAACTTTATTCTAGTTGGTTCTTCTTTCTCTTTCGACTTTCCATTCGTTCAGCGTATCTCAAAATTTTGTTCACGATCTTATCTTATTAATATGTTCGTAAACATTATAGTATAGCAAAAATTAAATCTCATGGTATAAAATAAAGTAAAATGTTTCAAATAGAAATTATAGCCAATATTGTTGACATCAACTTCACACAAAACTTTAGACAAACGTTTTGCTTTTTTTGACAAGGCATACGTTCTGTTTGTGATCTGTTTTAAAGAAAAACAAACAAATCTTTAAAATTTTGCAAAAATATATAGGATGTTCCATTACAAAATATAAAGTTACTTTTGTTAGTTACAATTGATATATACAAAACATCAAAATTTTCAGTTTATAGTTTTTGAGAAACCGCAACTCAAGAGATCCACACAGACTGACATACAGACACACATACAGACATCATCGCGAAAATATTAAAATAGTATTCTAGGGACGCTAAAACGTGCTCATCCTCTGAAAACTAACTACCGAATTTTTAGCATGATTCCTATACCTCCCTTACAGGATGTGGCGGGAGGTAAAATCTATACGCCACATTTCAATTCTACAACCGGTATACAGGGTGTTCATTTTAAGTGGTAAACTATTGCTATTTCGAGAACTATAAGAGCTACGAGGTCGGTTAAATTAGCAAACAATTTCCATATTATAAGACAATTAAAATGAGCGAAACAAGAATTTTTTTAGACCAGTGGTTCTCAAAATGCGGGGTGCAACTTTCTTATTTTAAATGGCAACCTACTTTTTTTATTTGCTTATTCGATTCAGTATACATGTAATGACCAAATAATACAAAATATTTGAGAAAAATGCAAAATTAAAAATGTATCATTTTTATTTAAACATGCATATACAAAGTTTGCCATGGAAGAAAACAAATAAATCAAATGCAGAAATAATTGAAAAAACTGTAATTATGAGAATAATTATTAATTTAGTTGTTACAATACAGAAATACAGAGGTACACTTAAAAAAACTAATATTAAAAAATGTTTGATTTATTTGTTTTCTTCCATGGCAAACTTTGTATATGCAAATTTAAATAAAAAGATATATTTTTAATTTTGCATTTTTCTCAAATATTTTGTATTATTTGGTCATTACATGTGAATATCATTGAATTCAGAAAAAATACTGAATCGAATAAGCAAATAAAAAAAGTAGGTTGCCATTTAAAATAAGAAAGTTGCACCCCGCATTTTGAGAACCACTGGTCTAAAAAAATTCTTGTTTCGCTCATTTTAATTGTCTTATAATATAGAAATTGTTTGCTAATTTAACCGACCTCGTAGCTCTTATAGTTCTCGAAATAGCAATAGTGTACCACTTAAAATGAACACACTGTATAACCGGGAAGTTTTGTGAGGGTCCAAAATTTAGTTAGTGAATTTTAAATAGAACACGACTTCACTAGTGTCATGCTAACTTCTTGTATGATTAAATTACGAGTTAATTAGATTTTGGTAGCAATTCGTCAACTATTCAGAAGTGATAGTTTATTGATTTCGCTTATTCTTAGTCGTTGAGGAACTGCTACTATAGATCTTCATGACTATACAATCAGTGATACCTAGTCATCACCACCATCATAGTTTGGGAAACCTTGCACCCTTCCACCCATCTATCTTTTCCGCTTTTCCTTCCTTCCTTTTCCCTCCAGTATTGTTGTCGCGTGACGTGGTATCCGCTGGGCGGCGACACGACGTGACCTGCGCCCGGAGGCCGCGCGGTGACCGGAAGCGATGGAGCGTCCGATAGCGCGCGCGACGCTGTTTTGTCACCGAGTTACCGGACGACGTTATCGCTCTGCTCAAACAACTAACGGCGTGTTGGTGAACACACGCGCGTCTCACACGCGACGGGGTTGGATTCCGCAAGATGGGAGGACGGTTTTTCGGCGGAATTATTTCGATAATTAGGTTGATGGAGCTATGGCACATTTGTTTTCATAGGTAATATACTGAGAGCCGAATGCCAAATGATATAATTAGAGTGAAGTGTTATTTTTGACACGAGTTTCCGTTTTTACTTAGGAGTTATGAGGAATTTTACCAAATAAATTCATGACTTGAATTTTATTCTGTTGATTATTTCCTGAATTTTTAATAGCAACAAACGGTTGCTTACGATATGGTGCATTGATTTTATCAAAAATTTTTCGAGGGTAGTATTACAAGACCTTCTGATTTTATCGATAAATGTTTATTTTTGCACGAATTTTTTTTGCTTAGCAACAATCACGAAAGCAAACTGCATGGTAAATCCCGACTCCGAAGGAGGAGGGGTTTTACCTAATGTCAGTTTGCTTGAGTGGTTTTGCTTAAAAGCAAAAAAAATGAGTGCTTAAAAATAAAAATGTATCTGAGAAAATCAGAGAGGTCGCGTGGTATTTGATAAGATAAATTCCAAAGACAAAGCAAAATGTAACTTGAAATATTAATTAACAGCCACACTGACAGTTAACAGCAACAATTATATATTACCTTGGTAGCGGGAGTTTTATCGGTGTAACCCTGGCAACGGGGTTTTATCAGTATAAAACTATTCCTATTGGTTGCATTTTCAAGTGTTTTGCATTATGATTGGTTAAAAACTAGTCGTGGGAATTTATCGCTGTAAAATTAAAACAATTCGAGCAATAAATAATTCAAAAAAATTGCTAATATATGAATATATCAAGCCATTTCCTCATTTCTGTATGTGAGATTCAAATCGCCCAATTAATAGACGAGCAATCACATAAATAATTACCTTCCCTACTCCACATATACTGGGTGATCCATTGATGTGTATTTTTTATTTTACTCGATTATTTTAAATATTACCGAAAATTATTTCAAACAAAGTTTATTTTAAATTAAAAGGGCCGATATTTTCAACTATGAATAAACCGAATAAGTTATTCGTCGAGTAAATGAAAAAATACGCATAAAAAATGACAGCTAGAACAATAAGTATTATTTGAATTATGATTGAGCGAATAATTTATTCGGTACTTTATTCGTGGATGAAAATTTCAGTTCTAAATGACCACATATCTGCAGTATAAGTTTTTCAACCGGGTATTCTATTTTCGTGGAATGATATACAATTTTATATTTTTCTAATGGAACAGCCTATATATTTTTGCATAAATTTAAAGTTCTTTGCTTTCTTTAAAAAAAATCTTCATGATTTTATTATTAAATAATCACACACAGAATGTATATCATGTTATGTGTGAATGTTTAAACAATCAGATTAGTTGCTGTCAAATCTTTTATGATTATTATTTGCTTTTTTTTCCCTTTAGTTAATCAACTTCCCGTTGTTATATTTTATTTAGTTTGTTGTATTGATGTTGAAGGATAGACATTGGAACATATTTTACAAATTTATTTACTTTCTGTGTGTGATTCTTTATTATTAAAAACATACATATTTTCTGTACTGATTATTTTAGGACTGCAATGAATAAAAACTGTTTTAAAGAGGAACAAAAATTTTGCAAAATGTATAGTGTTTCATTAAAACAACATAAAGTTGCATATCATTACACTTATACTGTAGATAAGTGAGCATTTTAATTTAAAACAAATTTTAATTTGTACATGTAGACGTTAACACCATTAGTTATATACTTGGGTAGACAGAGTAACGCGCAACTTTTAATCCCAATTATTTTCCAGGGGATCTCAAGTTTATAATAAACACCAAACCACTATGTAATTCTTATAGTATATTTTTCGTTTGCTCAATCCATCCGCCATATTTCTTTTTTATTTCGGCTACTCTCCCATGTTCGCATCTAATAACGTTGCCGTGTCAACATCGCTTCTATCAGTTTTGAATGCACTCGAAAGCCACTTAACTTAATTACGGGTTTGCTATCATGACATCCAACGTCGTCGTACGGTTTCATCTTCACCTGCAGCTTGAGCTGCAGATCAGTTTGGTCTCCTCGCACTTGTGATGGTTGCTCTGCGATTTGGTCTTAGATATTTTACCTACGTGAATAGGTGGAAGATTCTTTCCGGTCACGAAAAAGAAATAAAAATGAAAAAGTTTTTGTGCAAGTTTGTTTGTGGTACTCTAATTAATATTCGGGGTATAGCTTGAGTTTAATTTAGCGAACCCTTAATTAATTGATAGGTAGATAAGTTTAAATTTATTTGTTGGTTTATGGGTTCTAATTTGGAGGTGGTGTTATTGAACAGCTGAATAAATAATCGTTGATAAATTTTAATTGAAATCTACAGGAATATTTATTATTGACAGAGTTTAGTTTAATTATAGGAGTAACTAGTATTGTTGCCAATATTAAATAATATAATATTTTATTTATTATTTTAAAAAAATTGTTTTTTCTTTGTCACTTAATTTCAACGTGTCCCCCCAAAGCTAAATTTATAACAGGTTTTCAAAAAATTATACACATCTTTTGTCTAACTACATTTGTTATAATTTTTACCTCCCGCATATACAGGAAGTTTCATTAAGTTTGCTCACTATTTCAGTATCTGCAATAAAGATTTGAACTCTTTATCGTATAATAGAAATATGATGATATGTCTTCAAAAAACGTCATACATATACTATAATAGTTATTTATGTATCAAGGCACTGAAGTTCAATTTTTATCACGAATATGGAATTTAGTTGCCGAGGCCCGTAGAGCCGAGGAAAATAAACCATGTCAGTGATAAAAAGGAACTTCAGTGCCGAGGTACATATTAAATTTTATTTTAAATCTAAAATTCGAAAAAACTGTAAAAAAAATACAATATAGGTTAAGTTTATACATCTGTCAGTTGTCAATTGAAACTGACAGTCAGTGTTGCCAACCTCGAGAAGTGAAGTTAACGTAAATAACACTCAAAATAATGGGTGCTATTCACAGGTCTGTACTAAGAGCTACTAACTAGGGCATTTTAAAATTTGGCACTGTTACTTTGCAAAAGTTGTTGATTACCTTGGAGATCAACAATTTTTTCTTGGCAACAGTATTAAATCTTAAAATGCCCTAGTTAGTAGCCCTTAGTATAGAGGTGTGAATAGCACCCAACGTGTTTTGTCCTCAATTTCGTCATAGGTATTAATTAATTAATTCTTCTAGCAAATTTTGTTTCATATTACGTCCAAATTTACTATAGTACGTCAATATATCTGCAAAATTATCCTAATTGTACAATAATTATTTAACGGTTGCTCAAAATCGTCGTATAATGGGTTAATCAGTGACGATTTCTGAGCTTTTAATGACGATTTTGAGCACTTTAGTGCCGATTTAAAATAAAATCTTATTATTTTGTCACCTTTGGTTCCTAAATAAAACATTGGATGACCATAAAATTACAGAAAAATGACGATAAGCAAACACGGTAATTCTTAAAATTTAATTTACAACAATCGCAGGACTGTAAAAAGTTAATTTGAAATTAATTGTATTTTCTCATTTGCTACATAATCATTGCAATAATATCTATTCTTAAAGTGAACGAAATACAAAGAAACCTTAACTGTGATAAATGAAGAAAGATAAAATATAGTTTGATGATATCTAGTCCCTCTAATTTTTCACCTCCTAATTAACCCTTGTCCAAAATATAGAGACTGCAAGTATTAAAAGACAATTAATTAAATAACAGTCCTCCTTCCAGCAAGTCGCCACCCCGACCGTCGTGAAAAAGATCCTTCGCTTCAAGCAAGAAAACCCCGGCATGTTTGCCTGGGAAATCCGCGAACAACTCCTCGCCCAAAGAGTCTGCGAACCCCACAGCATCCCCTCCGTGAGTTCCGTCAACCGAATCCTCCGCAACAGCGGCGTCTGGCCCACCCCCGAGCAACCGACCCTTTCGTATTTACCATCCCCATCACATGACTACTCTGCGTGGACTGCGAGACCTACAAGATTCTTCAGATACCCTACACCAACAGTTAACGTTAATGTTTTACCGGTACCTCAAGAGAGGCCAGAAGAAGTTATGGTTAATACGACGGAGCCGGTAGCGGAGCCCCAGAAGAAGAAAAATCCGTATTCGATAGAGGAGTTGTTGAAGAAACCCGAGAAGAAAGAGACAAGTGTTGCGAATGCTGTCTTTGTACAACCTTGTGGATTGTTGGTTGATAATCCTTGTAATTGTAATTTGCTCGGAACACCCATGTAATTTTTAAATAGTCTAAAAGATGTTTGCATATTTCAATCGGATTTGGTGTTGCCATTTTTATTGTTAACTAATTTATGTTTATTTATTTATAAATGATGAACAAAATGTTTGCGGTTATTTCTATCTTAAATCAAAAAGTACTAAAACAAGTATTATTAATTTATTAAATAATAGTTTAGTGCCATAATATGATTTTAATATTGTTACTCATTTCCAACGAGTTGTGCACTATACTTTTTCTACGACCACGATATTATTTCCTAATTAATTCACACAGTAATGATACTTGTTACAATCACTTTTCATCTTTATGTCACATCAACAGATGACCTTCAGCCGAGCAGCCATATTGGCAGTAGCAGTATACAGCGGGAAATTTGAATAGCTGTCAGTTGCAAATGAAATAAAATCTAAAGATATTATTTAACCTGCACTATAAAAGATGCTACAATTTTTCATTATACAAATAAGATTACCTCTCTGTTTTGCAATCATCTTATGAACTCAACATGAAAGAAATATTGCGACTTGATATTTTACAGATACAACTGACACTTACATACTATAATCTCTTTTCGATGGTTACTAACAGACTAACAGCAGACACTGAGCAGCCATCTTCTCGGTAGCGCACAACTGAAATATTGGGATCATGAAATTTTTGAAGTGTCCCTACTGTATGAATTTTCATACTGTAGTATGATTATGAGTATTTTAGTAACAAGCTACAAAACAAACATGAAACAATATTATTTTTCATAAATGTCAAGTTTCAAGATTTTATGAGATAAAATCGGAAAGTGATAGTGAAAAAATTCTTAATTTAACATTCCCAGATATTTCAGAAGTTGCTACAGTAATGTCTATAAATTTATTACCAAAATTTTCGAGGTGGCATATAAATTGTTTTTGAATTGTTGAAATTTTATAAAATCTCATCGTTTGTGACAGCACTGTTAGATATGAATTTATATCACACGTTGTCTATGAGTCTATGGTTACCGTTAGGTATTAAAATGTTTTTACAATGTACTATGAGACAATATACAACAAACATTATGTCGTAATGGTCGTAGAAAAAATTATTTTTCTTTGAACTAGCTTTTCTCTTCGAAATTAAGTGTACAGAATTAAATTAATTCACTGTAATCCATTAAACTAAACGATGTAACTTGGCCAGCAAAAGAATTGTAGTTTAATCTACTATTCCGTACAGCTTGAAAAGTGAAAAAGTGATTTTACAAACTTTTATTGCTCAACACAAAGAAAACTCCTACAGACCCTATGACTTTAATAGACTCTAATACTATTTTCACATAGGCGTTTAAAAATTTTCTTTTCAAATAACCCTAGTTTTTTTTTTTTTAATATTTATAACATGTTAGTATTTTTTATCAGCATTTCGTACCTGACATTGTTGTATTATTTTTTGTATATAATAAATAAATTTTTCTTTTCTGTAATGTATATTTAAATATTTTCTGCCAAGACTATGGTTTTTATAACTTTCCCTTACCGCAGAGGAATTCTAAATTACTTCAACTCGCCAAGTTACATCGTTCGGACTATATTAGGATTTTAATTTTTCTTATAGTTCTTAGTGAATTAAACTATTAGTAGTTGTAATATATTTATCAATTTTCTACAACTTTGTATTTCTTATTTAATTTTTCATTTCATACGCAAAAATATATCACCTACCAAGATCTGCGTAAGCAAAGTGCCACACACATAATGGGTAAAAGGCGTGATGATATATTTTTTTTATTTTTCTCAAACAGTTCGAAAAAATAAAATTAATTTGAACTGAATGGAATTGAATTCAATTGAATTATTATTGTTTGTACACTTTTTCGCTGCCTCTCAGATTCATCGGAGATAACAGCTAAACTAAGAAAATGTTTTTAGAATTTGTCGAAGTACAAAGCATGTTACTCCAAAAATTGAAAAACACATTATGATTCGTTCGAATCGTTAGTTGTACTTTATTTTAATTGTACCATTATGTCCTAATTTACAAATAGATGTAAAGAAAAAATGTAAAGTTAGAATGTAAGAATCTGATTGAAATATGCGAACCAAAATTGTCGGTTAAAGATTCTAATCTAATTAGAAATATCTTGCAAATACAAAGTAAAAACTAGATCATTACTACGATTAGAATCTTCCGCCAAAAGAATTCGGCCATATCTGTACATACTATTGTTTAATTTATCCAATTAGCTTGTTAGTCTGTAGATGTATCATATTACGTATTAAAGTTATTATTTATTGAAACAAAACTTCGTTGATGTGTTTGAATGATATTTGACGTGCTTGGCCTGTGTTGCACGCGAGATTTTATCTTGTCATAATGACGACGTGCAGCTGTGAGTGTCGCCGAGTGTCATTAAGTGATGTTGGGAGGCGAAGAGTCCCATGCCGACATTTGGAATCGACCGTTGCGGGAACTCCGTAATTGAAAGGTAAGAAATTGTGAGGAAAGCTACTGAAAATTATGTTTGAAAACGAATTGGAAGTGCTACAGACATCTGGCGATAGAAAGGCGAAGGTTGGACTATCGATTAGGTAGGTACATTCTAAATTGAAAATATTTTGACCTAGTTATAGATCTTAGAATCTAGATAAATTTGTGTTTGGTTCCCGTATAAAAACAGATAAATACTGATATTTTTATTGTTATTAAATAGTCTTAATTTTCTGTAAAATAATGTGGTGTATTGGTCTACAAATATATTATTTGATATCTATAAAGTTCTTGATTAAATTTGATTGAATCAAAATAGAGAATCGTTTACTAATTCTACAGTAATTGTTTTATTGTTTATAATATCGCAAATTGCATATTGAAATAATCATCAAAACATTATTAGTTATATTTTATTATTAATTCTAAATTAATATTGAATATTATAAATGATGCACCTACCTTTGAAAAGCCCGAAGAAGGAAAACTGCCAACGCCGAAAACACTGGAAACTGCAACAATAAAATTCATTAAAATAATATACATTGAATTGACTTTTAAATCTATATGTGGACTCTGATAATAAACCGAGAGCAAAGAATTTATTGATAAAATTTGAATAGTTGTTGCTTAGAAACAGATAGTCAATTTTCAAAAATGACATAATTAAATTCCGACAGCATAGCTAGACAGATTTAAGTAACATTTTCGATACGAATTTCCATTTCTACCAAGGAATTATGAGGAGTTTTACCAAATAAATTAATGGCTCGAGTTTTATTCGCTTGACTATACAACACATATGAAAATAGACCAATCAGATAGCTCAATATTTCTTAGATACACTGTATAATATCGGATATTTGCGTTACTAAGTTGTGTTTCGGTCGCAAACGAATCATATGTAATCATATAATCCATGAATATAAACAAACAATTAATATTTTTTAAATAAATGAATTATTTGTTTAATATAATTGGTTGATTCGTTGTACATATACAACTCGAGCTTCGAAAATCATCTGAATATACAGTTGCGGGCTCGGTTTGTTGAACAGGAAACACATCTCGTCTTCTCAACTGTATATTCGATTATTTTCGAACCTCTTGTTGTATAATTATGATTATTTCCTGAATTTTCAATATCAACAAACGGTTGTCTAGAACAGGGGTGGGCAACCTCCGGCCCGCGTAAAGTTCCAATCCGGCCCGCGAGATCTTTAGAAGAAATAATAAATATTTTCAAAAACAAAAATTTTAAATTAGGTTAGTACCCAACATAAAGAAAATGGGAGATTTACAGTTTAATTTTCGATATAATTCGTCTAGTATAAATTAAGAAATAAATATAGTACTTAGTTAATTTTGTTTTATTATTGTTTTTTATATTTAAAAAAAATTATAAGTAACAAAAATGTGTCAATTAACAACTACGGCCCGCGTACCAAACGAAAATCCTATTCTGGCCCCTGTTATACAAAAGGTTGCCCACCCCTGGTTTAGAATATGATGCAGGGATTTTAGCAGCTATATGCGCGTATTCTCAAACTTACCTACCTGTTAATTTTTAAAAGTTCGTTAAAAATTCTAACAGATAAAAATATATGTCAAATGAAATTTTCAATTTTTATTCTCTGTCGTTTGATATCATTGATTCAATTTTTTAACGCTGGCCGTTAAAAATTAACAGGTAAATTTTTGGTAAAATATATGTCAAATGAAATTTTCAATTTTTATTCTCTGTCGTTTGATATCATTGATTCAATTTTTTAACGCTGGTCGTTAACAATTAACAGGTAAGTTACAAAATACGTCCCATAATATCCCAAGAACATTGATAATTATTACGAAATAATTTTATCACAAATACCGAAAGAACGTTGTTATCTTTAGGCAACTGTGATAAAATTATTGAGGTACTTGTGATAAAATTATTTAGTAATTATCAATGTTACTGGGATATTATTGCTGATAAAATCTCTGCACCATATCCGGGGGAACCGTTTATTGATATTAAATATTCAGGAAATAACCAACCTAATATAACTCGAGCCATGCCATGAATTAATAAAATTCCTCAAAATTCCCACTGTGTAGTAAATAGTGTAATGTTATACACATATGTATGTATGCAAAATGTATAATATTTAAATAAATGACTGCTCAAAAACTCGTCGAAATCCTGTCATGAAAATAATACATATTTCAAGAAACATCCCAGCATTACATAAATCAAAAAATGGTTTAATCTTTGATGTAATGCGAGCAGATGAACACGATGAACGAATTTTAATTTGGTGTTTTCAGCAGCGCCGAAAAAGTGTAGTAATTGCGAAAAAAGGAAATCTTTCATGCAAATTTGCTCACAGATGCAGGCGTGAGGAACATTAACATTAACAAGGAATGAGGAAAGACTTAAAAACTTAACTCAAATTGAGTCCCTGACAACCAACACTTAACCCTAATGATTAATGAAACTTCTTAATGACTTTTGTGAATTTCGGTAGCGAATTGTATTTAAATTCATATGTTCAGTACCTTGTTTTCAGTTCTTTTTGTGTCTGAAAATGTAATTAAGTGCTGCATGAAATTTGGACATTAAATTTGGAGAGTTTTTCAATTAAAATGCAATCGTGTTTGCTTAATTTAATAAGTGTTGATTAAATTTTAATGTAGAGTTCTTGATGGAATTAAAGCGTTTTTGCAAGTTGAAAAAATAACCTTTCAGTGAAAAATGTGAACTTAATTATTGGTCCTGCAGAATTTTTTGCAGTAATTATAATTGCCGACTTTGGATTTCATTCGTAATTATATAAAGGTCTTTGTTGATTTATATATTACAAAATTTATTTCAATAATAATAATTATAAAAATACATATATACAGCAGTATTAATAATAAAATAAAATTCTTATTTCTAAGCTAACATGACTTAAAACTATTAAAGAGTATAAATGGTAATAAGGCAAATTTATTGGCATAATTTTTACAAATATTATAATTACACATATTAGGAAAGGAAAACGATAAAATAAGTTAATTTAAAACAGTCATAAATAGTAATAGTTGGTTGTGTATTCGTTTAAAATAAATTAAGATATTAATATTCCATCAATTAAAGTAATAAATAATTAATGATTTAATGCACAACATATGGTTAATGTTGATTTTATTCATTCAATGTAATGCGGTTAAATTTCTCTTCCAATTTTATGATAAAAAACACATCAGATATTAGTTTTTAGTTTTATGAAATCTGGGAGAAAGTCATTTACTGACACAGCTTCAATTTTATTGTAAGAAAATTTGTTTCATTGCAGAGAAATTTTGTGACAAATTGTGTTCCTATAATTCTCATACTATACTTTATTGTTGTAATCAGTAAATAATATATTTTTAAGATCGTGCTATATTTTAAATCAAATTCGAAATGTTATATTGTCAAATATATTTAAAATGACAGATACTACATTTCTAGCAACTATTTGCTTTTTTGTTTTTGCACTGAAAAGCAGACATAATATTTTTTACTCAACAACGACTCATAATAAGGCTGTAACTATGGTTATTTGAATTAAATAATGTCCAACATTCCTCACTCAGTGAGAGAATAATAGAGAAGTCACGGAGAAAATAATTATTGATTAAATTCACTAAATTCTTTGTTATAAATGTCTCTGAACTTCTTCAGAATTAAATTCAGACATGCTTCTTGTGCTTCTAATAAGATATTTAGAGGTATTACCACATTTTCATCTATTTTTTTTTAACTTTTTTCGTGTTTACAATTTACAATGACAGATCACAAACAACCATTTCATTGCTACTTTGTAATTTGTATATTTTATAAATATCATATCAAATGTCTTGTCAGTATCAAACAAAAAACAAAAATATACAAATGATTTAAGACGTTTTAAGAGTGGTGTTGGACAATTCACACTAGTACAACAAATTACAATTGTACGATCGTAAAAAATAGATATTTAAGTAACATAATTTAGGGTTTATGGATAAGTCATAAGTCACATAAAAAGGCAAGTCATTAAAACCCTGTACATGTTACATACAATATTTTATGTTCGACTGCATTGCAGATTATTTTTCTTAGCAATTTATATTTGGCACATAACGCTGACATGAATAAAGTGTGCATTTTTTCGTTGTTTTGTTATTAAGTTGTTTATGGTTTATTTTTATTTGTTTTGAAAAAATTGTGCAAGCTGTCATTTCACAACTGAATTATTCTGACCCGCTAGTATGGAAGAAATCATTGAAATAGCTAAAATAATACTTCGTATTGTTTAATTAATATTACCATTACTAAAAATTATTTGTTATTTATTGTGATAATAGGCCTTTCTACTTTATCAAACTGGTCCATAGAGAGCCACTTTATGGCTGCTAAACAATATTATAAACAAGTAATTATTAAACAGTCGAACATAAACGTATTTAAATATCATGTTAGATTTCGGTACTGTTTAGATTTCAAGTAAAATATATATTTAAAATATTCCAACAGCTGT
This sequence comes from Poecilus cupreus, assembly GCA_963942605.1. NCBI lineage: Eukaryota > Metazoa > Arthropoda > Insecta > Coleoptera > Carabidae > Poecilus > Poecilus cupreus. The sequence continues at coordinate 4,202,708 of OZ012726.1, read as the reverse complement.
TTAAACATTGCTCTACACCTACAGTATGTTATGAAATTTTGTTATTGTAGCTTCATCAAATATTAATTAGTATTTTGCAAATTGTAATATACCCAGAAACATACCTTCATGATAATAAATTTGTAAAATAGGTAAATTCACACACACAAAACACAACACAGTAAAATACGTCTTTCCTCAGGGCACAATAATATCATACTGATTTCTTTACTACAATTTTCTGTGCAAAACCGAAGTTGCTAGCTGATTATAGCGTTCAATCTTGTTTAATTTGGAAACAGAACGATTATAAATGCAGCATGAAATGTAGATACAATGACAAAAACATTGGCGTATTTATTTTTAGTGAATTAATTTGATTTCTTCAAAGATACGTTTACACCCTTCACAAAAGGGGTACTATTTGCATGTAGGGGTAGTATTAAAGTACATATTTTACTTCTCTTCGTTGAAAAGTCAATAATTATTTGCTTAAGTAGCCACCAATATACCAGATTTACAGTAGAGACTGCAGCTGTAAATCTGTGTTTTGTGCCGTGTTGAACTCTATTGTGTTTTAGCGCTGTACAATGTTCTAAAATTAATCAAAACAAAATCAGTAGATAATATATTTGTCTGTAACTTTTATTTGAATCATTTTTAATATAAGAATTTAGAACATTAGACATCACTAAAACACTTCTCTTAGTATACCCAAAAACAGAGCTCGCAGTACCAGACATTATTTTTTTGCCGATTTGGAATCAATATTAGTTGCTACGTAAAAGCTAATTTTCATAAAATTTTACTCTGTTGCATTGTGCAAATTCCTAATTAATTTATTACATAAAATGAAGAGTACCTAATGAATATCTTTTAACACGTTTTAAATTCTTTAATTCGTCAGATACGCAATATATTTATTTTGAAGATTCAAATTGCGAATATGTGGCTGAAATATATAAATATCTTTGTTGTTTCACCGCAGCAATAATAGGCAGTATAATATTTTTTTATTATCTAGGCAGTAAGTGTGACATTTTACAGATCACTATAGCTGTAAAAAGCTGCACTTTTTTGCCCTTTGACATTAAAAGTGCAATTTTTACAGTTAACAGTATGTAAATGTCACTTTTACTGTTTAGGCAGTAAAGATTAATTGCGAGCATGCTGCGTACAAATTTCTATTTCCACCTTCACAGCATTTTAAAATTATTTTTATTAAAATAAACACTATATTTTGTAATCAAATGCGGTTGGCGATAGCAGCCTATAAAATATCTCTTCTATAACCCCGTAAAATTTTACCAGTCTCTTCCACAAGCCTGTAAAACATCACAAGTTTATGCGCTCTAATTACTCACTTACTTAGTACCTGTAAAATTTCATTTACATATAAGGTGGAAATAATAGTATATTGTTTTATTAGGAGTAAATATGATACTCCATGTGCTGAGCAGTTTGAACGACGAGCGAAGCGAAGTCTATTTGTTTAATTTCTAACTGCCAACAGAATATTATACTTTGCCCGCCACCGGAGTAGAAGTGTTGTCAAGGAGACACTTTTACGCCGGTGGCGACAATATTAAACTTTTGCTTGATGAATTCAAATTCATAACAAAGTATTTTTATGACATTTGAAGAAAAAAATACTTTTCATAGCAATCTTCAACAAACCCATAGTAACTGTTCAACAAACGCATAGTAACGTAATTTTAAGGCGGTAACTTTCAAAATATATATTAAAAATAAGTACTAAATTAATATTAATTTAAAATCGGCAAAAAATAGTGGCTTCAGTAGCATTCATTGACGAGCCTGTAAATCTGGTATTTTGGTGGCTAGTTAAAAAATTACTATAAATCTCAATCGGCAAAAAATATGAAATTTTTAAATAAAATATTTGGTTCCTCAAATTTAGGAACATTTAACAAGTAGTAGTATTTAATCACCTTTAATCAGATGTCCTTATGTACCCAACATATTTTAAACGAACACACCTCCATTTAAAGCTGAAAATTATGCATAGACCCCCTATACTGACTCCCCTTCGACCTAGCCGTAGCCGTCCTCTGCGAGAACTGCGAATACGTGTCATCTTGCGCCGGATGCGGATGCATCAACAACACCGGATGTAGATTCAAACTCTTCCTACTCCCACTGACACTCGCCGAGTCATACGCTGCGTTGATCTCCCCCTTGTAGGGTCCCGCAGGTGAGTACCTCGGTCCAGCCTGCAGGCGGACGTGCCTCGTGGCGAGGATGAACGCCAAGGAGGATAAGATGACGGCGTCGAGACATCCGATGGCGGCGAGGAGGTAAGCCCAGCGAAGGCCACAACGACCTAAGGAGTAGCGGTCGGAGCTGGGGCCGCAGGTGCGGCGGATGGCCGGGTCGGACCATCCGGCTGGGTAGCTACTGCAGCCTGCTATCATGCAGGCAGCTAGAAGAATATTTTATTAGTAGGTATAAGGTAATTGGGATGCTAAGATGTCGAGTTATGCTGGTAAACTGATGTTTTCTTGGAACAAACAGATTCCTCTTAAATGAAGAGAAAAATTGATTTGAATAGTGCCAATTCGATTTCGTTTTCATTGAAAACTTTTGTAGGTTTAGTAAATATTCTAGTATGAAAATGAATTTAATTTTGAAGGAATATATCGAAGTATTCAACTGAGACTCATTATGGAGACGAAGCAGTTTGAATAGGAGTAGTTTTAATTCAAAATGATAACGTTTTGTTTAAAATTCAAACGACTTCTTTTTCATTATTTTTAAAAACAAAATTTAAAATATATTCATTTTTTTTTCAAAGCAGTAAAAGAAGATAAATAAAATTAATATTTTTCCTAGTATAGGAAGTATTGGAATCACGAAAAAAATCGCTGACGAGATTTTTGCGGAAATACATATTTTGACGTCCACTGAATCCATTAAGACCAATTTCTCAATGATGTATGTGTGTGAGGATGGATGGATGGATGAATGGATGAATTTCCGTGTGCGCAATATCTCATGTACTAGACAAGATATGTGAACGAAACTTGGAATTTATAAGTTTTATGAAAAAATGAAGAACTGAGTTGGTTTTGAATGAAATTGAAAAACCGGAAGAGGAACTTTACTGGACACAGACAAAACTGAATTATATGTTTAATAAACTAATTTTAGTGGCTATGGGAACAAACAAATAACAGAAACTATAATTATTAATCATTCAATACAGATTCACATACCGATAGAAAAATTTGAAACTCACGGAATATCCTCACTTAAAATTGTAATATTTTTTTATTACATTTCTTTATAATATAAGCGCTAAGAAACCCATTGCAGCAGAGCGCATCGTCAGATCTCTAATATTTTTCGAGATACGTCGTTTATTGGTATTTTTCGAAGTGCAACTTTAAGGGCCTGTAATTCAAAAACTACACGAGATATCTAAAAATTCTCTTCAGTTTAGCGTTTCTGGTGCCTTATATAACAAATTAGCAAATTTTTTAAATTTTGAAATTTTTTTGTTCAAATTTTCGATCGGCGATAACTCGACAAATATGAAAGATACAGATTTGCAGTGTTCACCAATCGATTCAGCTCGTCAAAATACATAAGTATGCAAAGTTTCATAAAAATCGCTTGACGGGATGGAAAGTTAGAGAAAAAAGCCTGAAAATGGCGTTTTTTGTCCAAAAAGTCAAGTGGTACCCATTGACGTTTGGCCTGAATTTGGCAATTTTCCGACTTTTTGCTCTAACATTTCAACCGGTTGTCCGAATTTTCTGAAATTTTCAGGGTTTATGTGTTTCGTCGAGCTGAATCGATTGGTGAACACTGCAAGTGTGTATCTTTCATATTTGTCGAGATATCTCCAATCGAAATTTTGAGAAAAATTCAAAAAAATTTCAAAATTTTCAAAATTTACTAATTTATTATAAATGGCACGAAAAACACACAATTTTTCGATATCTTGTATAGTTTTCGAGTTACAGCCCCTCAAAGTTGCTCTTCGAAAAATATAAAAAATCGTCATATCTCGAAAAATATTAGAGATATGACGATGCGCTCTGCTGCAATGGGTTTCCTGGCGCGAATATTATAAAGAAATGTAATAAAAAAAAATTACAATTTTAAGTCATATTTGGGGAAATTTCCGTATTTTGAAAAATATTACAAATCGCCATATTTCGATAAATATAAGACATATTACGATGCGTACTACAGCAATGAGTTTATTCATGTTTAAATTATACATAAGTAATAAATTTCAAGTGAAGTTTGGAGGAGTATTTAATTTATTTTCTATTAAACAATTTACTAGTACTAACTTTTTGATACTTTTATACGTTTCTTTCTTAATTTAAATAATTCATAATAATACATATTCAGTTGGTTTTATTTGTATAAGAAAGTAGTGTGGTGCCCACACCAGATTTTTATTGAATTGAACCTAATTATTTTGGAAGATATAAAATCTGCCTAACATAGAATCGGATAAATAAGTTAGATCAATAGTTACAGCTATCTAAGTCCTAGACAGTCTGCTGAAAGTTAGATCCAGCTTCGGAATTAAAATATGAAAACAATAAGCAACTATTTCATTAAATAAAAACTTCTTGTTAATTTTAATTGCAACGTATAAGTTTTTCTCAGTATTTAAAACAAACAATGCATAATAAGAAACAATTTTTTGTTGAACATTAAAAAGCAATGAAATTTGTCCTCCATGTTGCAATTAAACTAACGGTTTAAGTAATCAGTGGACTAATCGAATATAGTTTTAAAATAAATAACACGATGATTATTGGTCAATAGTCAATAACATTTGAACTGAATGTTATGAAATAATAAATATAAAACATAATTTACGTTTAAGTACATATATAAATACTTAATGACTTTAATAGTAACATAATTTATGATGCATTAAACATTAAATAAACAAATAAAATTTAAATAAATTATTTGCAACGTTATTTACAGATTCTCACAGTTTAAGATTAATTTCAATTCAATAGTCTTCCTCCCGCAAAAAGTAGCATAATAATAATTATATCCGTCTTGAGTTGACTTTGTATGGCAGTAGGCCATCTTTTTATCGGTCAGCTCACCGATGCTGCCAAGACGAACGACGCACGGTTCTCAAAGTCAAAACAAAATTAACGCCAACGTTAAACCGGTTTAACGTGAACTTATATTGTCGAACAGTTATTTTTCAGTACAATGAATCGTGTTACGTTTCAAACCGGAAGAGAATGGTTCGAACTCTAGAACAGTGAAATATCATTGTAGTTTAGAATTGCAGACATAGAGAGCAGAGTTACTGTAATATGAAAGTGACAGCTAAGATATTGCAATTGTAGTGTTGTTAACATCTGTTTTGCTTTGAATTATTTTCTCTTGAATGTGGCTTATGTTATTTGTTTCTGTTACAACAGTTTCAAAAGTGAAATTATATGCATTTTGTTATCTAATCATATGTTGCAGTTATGTACTTGTATTCAATTAGAACAAACTTTTCTTTTCAATTATTTAGAGTTTATTTATTGAGAGCACTATGTACACGAATCTTTTGAAGAGCTGCTTGCAAATTATTTATTAAAGAAGACTTTTTTTTAAATCAACAGCTACATCTCACACCCCTAAAGGGTTGCGCCGCTTCTTTACAAAGCTCTCTAGATCTATATCCTTAGGGTGGATCAGTCTCTTCACATCCTCCTACAAACATACATACATAACGTTACACTATACCCCACTCAATGGGTACCTAGTTCAAACCCAGAAACACAATCAATCTCCTCCAAACATTCTATTCTGGCACACCACTTTCGGCTCGTTCACATTCATAGTGCGATTCAAACATACTCGTCTATTCCAACAAACCATCAATCATACCTAATTACTTATTCCCCAGACGCCCACGCAATCGTTCACCCTCAATCTCACCCGCATATATTAGTTTCACCAACCTTTCATTCGACATTCGCTCAAGATGACCAAACCATCTCAACTGACTCATTTCCAGTTTCTTAACAATATTCTTCTCAATACACCAATACCATACACCAACGTATTCCGGACACGATTATATTCTTCTCAAATATCTCATTTTCACAACAGTATACGTCGTTCATGCTTCTTATTCATCCACACCCAACATTCAGAATCATACATCAATGTAGGTACTAACACACCATTATAAACACTCAATTGAGCATCTCTAGATACATTCACATTTCGAGCAAATGTACCCAGAGCACCCAATACCTTACACCCTACAGACACTCGCCTTTCAATCTCAGACCCAAATATTCAAAATTCAGTCTCACACCATTCACTGAAACTTTACAATCAGTCACCAAATCATTCTTCTCCAACAACACTTTATATTTATCGACATTCTTCTCAATTGCTACTCAGTTTCACCCAACACAACAACATAAAAGCATAAGATAGTGCAGGCACTATAGGTCCACCAATCCATACATAATTCGTTCCATTCAATGCGTTTTGCAACAACACATCCATATACAATTAAACAATCACGTTTTCCTGTCTATTGCTTTTTCTCTCCAATTTTAATTCCTACTCTTCTTAGATTTTTTACTAGTGCCTGATTATTTGGTAATATTAATTGGTCCTGATATTTTTTTTTAAATTCAAAGTTCTTCGTTTTGTTGTTACTGTCATTGTTAGTGTTGTTTGAGAAGAATAATTTGGTGACTGATTATAATAATAATAATAATAATACCTTTATTAATCAACAGGAACAGGTCCCAATTACAGATTAATATTACATAATAATTTACAAAAGATGAGATTAAATCAAAATATGTGATCCAGTATTTTACGAAATTCCTTAAAGCTAAGTGATAAATCTAACAGAGAACAATTTGCATTAAATGAACGAGACATTGAGTTAATAGGAGAATTTAAAAGATAATTAGTTCTAGAGAAATCCGAAAAAAACGTGATGTCGCACCTAGTGTTGCGATAATTTATATAAAAATTAAATCTACTTAATATGTAGCAATCATCAATATGGTTATTTACTACTTTATATATAAACATTATTTGATTTTTTATCCGTCTATGTGACAAAAGCTCGAAGTTAAAAGTATTTAGTAATTCAGAATAATCAAGCTCTGGCCATTGACGATATAATCTGTAATAAACAGATTTACAGAATTTTTTTTGGATGGTTTCTATATTGTTTATCAAATATTGTTGCGATGGATTCCAGATTATACAGCCAAAGTCCAGTTTACTTAAAATTAATGACTTGAACAAAGTTTTGTAGCATAGAATATTTTTAAAATCTGTTGTAGAGCGTAAAATAAAACCTAAAATTTTGTTACATGAAGTGATTAACAGTTCAACATGATTAATAAGAGTTAACTTTACATCAAAGTAAAGACCTAAATCTTTTACAATTTCAACACGAGTAAGTGGTAAACAGTTCATTTTATAATCATATAATATTGTATTATTTTTCCTCGAGAAACTGATGCATAGACATTTGTTTATGTTAAAATATAATTTATTTTGCGTTGACCAATTATATATGGAGTTTATATCTAGTTGTAATAAAGAACAATCGTATGAATTAGTTACTACTCTGTATAGTTTAAAATCATCTGCATACATAAGACAATTTGAAAATTTTACAACAGTCGTAATGTCGTTAACAAATAATAAGAACAGTAAAGGGCCCAGGACAGAACCCTGAGGAACCCCGGAACTACTTACAAAATTTGATGAGGTATAACCATTACAAAATACATACTGTTCTCTATTTGATAAATATGATTTACACAACATATACAAATTAATGGAAAACCCTAGAGCATCTAATTTTTGCAACAGAATTGGATGACTAACAGTGTCGAATGCTTTTGAAAAGTCTGTATAAACTACATCAACCTGATTTTTATTGTCAAAAGCATCGAAAATAAATTGAACAAAATTGATTAAATTAGATGTAGTAGATCTTCGAGGAACAAAACCATGCTGAAAAGTGCTGATATAATTTGTAGTTTGACGTTGAATATGTTTGAACAAAATAAGCTCATAAATTTTTGCTACTGAATTCAGACAGGAAATTGGGCGGTAATTTTTAATTTGGTTTTTATTGCCTGATTTTAGCAAAGGACAAATTTTTGACACTTTCCATCTATCAGGGAAGATATTATTAAATAAACTTAGATTGAAAAGCTTCGTAAGAGGATAAATTAATAATTCTGAACAGCCCTTATAAATATATATGGGTATGTTATCAGGTCCCATGCTTTTTGTATTTTTTTGGGCTTTAATAGCCTCAGTAACCTCAGCCAAACTTATTTCAGAGATAGAAATCAAATTACATTTAGCCGATTCATTTTTTATATTAGTACAATCTATTAATTTATTATCTGAGTCACAGTAAACACTGCTAAAAAAGGTAGCAAAAGCTTGTACAATATCTGAACCAGTGTCAAAAGACTGATTATCAATAAACATAGGTGATGGTATTTTATTGTTTGCTTTTTTATTGTTCACATATTTCCAAAAGTTATTTGGATCTTGTGTAATACTGTCCTGTATTGAATTAAGGTGATTGCTGTAAGCACTTTTAATTAATAATTTAACAGTAGCTCGTAAACTTTTAAATTTGTTTAAATGAAAATCAGCACCCGTCTTAATATATTGTTTCCTATGATGATTTTTTAATTTTAGATGAGAGATAATGTCACGAGTGTACCATATTGGATATTTACTTTTACGGGTTACAATTTTAGGAATGCATGAATCTAAAATACAGTACAGTGTTGAGTAGAATTTATCAACTGCTATATTTACATCATTACATGAATCTAACCATTTCCAATCAGCACTGCTTAACAAGTTGTATAACTGAGTATAATCACCATTTTTATAATCATATTTTGTATGAGACTTGGTATCAACATTAGATTTAATTTTGCTTAAAAGTGTACATTCAAAATATAAAGCTGGATGATGTTTATCTTCAGGTAGCAAACTGTATATACTTTTATGAACAGTAATGTTTAAATTTGATATGACAAGGTCCAATATATTATTGTTGATATTGTGAATTTCATTAGTTTGATTTAAGTTCAAAACATTTATAAAATTAATAAAATTATACACGTGATTACTCATATGACCATTTATATAGTATTTACTTAGATGAGTAAAATTAAAGTCACCAACAATTAACATATTCTGCTGATACACGAATGGCAGAGAACAAATAAAATCATAAAATGCTGAATAGTCTTCTAGGGTAGTGTTAGGTGGTATGTAGACGGCCAGAATGTACAAAGAATCTGAGTTGTTATAAGCGTTGATTTTTACACACACTGCATCGATGTTCACAAGGTCATGGTTCAGATCGCAGACTTGAGAGTTTATAGAGTCTTTGATTGCGGCTAAAACTCCGCCACCTCGACTTTTACCTGTCCGAGCCCGGTCGCGGTCACAACGATAAACGCAGTAGCGCGAATCTATCAATTCGGAGTTTGCGATGTTGTCTGTGAGCCAAGTTTCGGTCATAATTAGAATATCGAAATTAACGGTATACACATTTAAATTAAGTTCCGACAATTTTGTGTTTAAACCGCGCACATTTTGATAGTACACCGATAGAGAACGAATTGATGAAGTCTGTTTTAGTTTTTTGATGAAACTATTCGTGGTGTACCGTTTATATATTTGATTGTCAGTTCGTTTTCACCATTGTTTAGACGTCGATTTAGTTCAGATCGCAGTTCTTGAAAATATTCTCTTTCCTTAGGGGTTTTATCACATGATAGGCGTATGTTGTCAAACTTTGAATTTTTAAGTTTTTTAGAATTTTTTAAAACAGTTATAGCATTACTTGGATTATTGAATGTTATTTTAATTGGTCTGCATTTCGAATTATTGTTCAATCGTTTGCCTAAACGCATAATTTTGTAATCAGTAGTTGAGATTGGCACAGGGGAGATCAAGGATATAAGTTCATTTACAGTAGCCAAATCATCTGTATGAAGAGTGGAATCCTCCGAAAGATTGTATACGATGACATTTTGTTTACGATTCTGACGATCATTAATTTCAGATATTATATTTTCAAATTGAGTGCATTCTTCCAATTTAGTTTTTTTGACTGATAATATCTCGGATTTTATATCTCTAATCTCATTTTGCAGACACAAAATTAACTGTTTCAAATCAGAGATTTCTGAAGATCTAAGTTCTGCATTTGATTCGCAAGTATTGCAAAACCATTTAATATTCTTTTTGGACCGCAGTATCCGCGTGTCAGCTTGTGATATTTGTACACAATCTGCATGAAAAGTGGAGCAACAGCTGGAACATTTTACTGAAGAATTACTATCATATTTTTTGTTGCAGATTGAACACATTTGAGACATGCTCACTGTTTTGTTGAAGTGGTAGAACCACAAAATTTATGAATAGCAATTAATAACTCACGCACAAGTTTGTTTAATTAGTTATTAGTTTAATTTTATACTAAAGAAGTTTAGATTGCTTATAACTAGAGTAACGGTAAAAAATGTACACTTTCGACAATGAAAATGAAATAAGCACAACACTATGCACAGATTGATTCACAATTCAAAATTATTGATAGCAATAAAACACAAAATATAATAAATTAACTGGAGCTCAAAATAACGTGTCTCACCTATAAGCAGTATTCGTGCAATAATGTTTCAGTGAATGGTGTCAGATTGGAACAAGCGAATGAAATTGTATATTTGGGTAGTATATTTTCGAAGGATGGACGTATTGACCACGAGAATGAAAGGCGGATACTCTGGGTACATTTGCTCGAAATGTGAATGTATCTAAAGGTGCTTGATTGAGTATTTATAATGGTGTGTTCGTACCTATATTAATGTGTATGTTGGGTGTGGATGAAGAAACATTAACGACGTATAACTGCTGTAGGAATGAGATATTTGAGAAAAGTGTGTGGGTATACAAAACGTGATCGTGTCCGAAACATATTAGTGTATGGTGAGTGTGAGATTGAGAAGAATGTTGTTAAAAAAGTGGGAGTGAATCAGTTCAGGTGATTTGGTCATCTTGAGCGTATGTCGAATGAAAGATTGGTGAAACTAAAATATGGGAGTGAAATTGAGGGTGATCGTTTGCGTGGGTGTCCCAGGAATAAGTGGTTAGGTATGATTGATGGTTAGTTGGACTAGACAAGCGTCTATGAATCGCACTATAAATGTGGACGAGGCGAAAGTCATGTGCCAGGATAGGAATGTTTGGAGGAGCTTGATTGTTGGTTGACTGTGTTTCTAGATTTGTGCTTGCTACCTCATTGAGTGGTATATATCATGACATTATGTATTTGTTTATAAATATTGCTACCTAATAAGTAAAATGTTACTTGTTATAATTTCGCAATATTTAGATTGCAAATATCTTCAGAAAACAATATAAATCAATGCCAATAATACACTTCTTGCAAATAATTTTGTTATGCAAGAATCTATTCAAGAATGTAATAAATAATAGTTGCCTTATTCTCAAATACTTACAGTGTGTAAATTACACCTGACATTTATAACACAGTTGCGTGCACAATCGTATTGTCCTTAACGGTACATCGCATACTTCAAAAGAATATCATTTCAACGTTATTCATAAGCTTCGCCTAGATATTTTCACGCTGAAATTTTCCCGCAAGAAGAAATGACACAGATTAGACTTTAAATGATACTGAACTGAATTACTCCAGGCAGTAGACAATCGTACATCTTGTTAATTTGCGGTGAGATTTATTGTATTTATGAAATGAGACGTGTAATTGCTAAAAAGCGATTAAGGTGATGATTTTTTACCGTTATGAACACTCAGGCGAACTGAAATAATTGTTGAGACAGTTATTTCTGAACAGAGATAATATTTGGGTGAGATTCTTCAAGTGTTGTAGGATGTGTTTAAATTTAAATTAATTTGATAACACTGGTATTTTTATTTCTGTTTTATGTTAATACTTTCGAATATCTGAGCTCATTATTTTGCTCTACAGGAATCCCCAAACTGTTAATGGTACTGTTTTATATCTTGGGCAGTTCCTATATTATTCTCTGAATATATATTTCACTTTTGAATGAAGGTTGAAAGATGAAAATATTTGGAACCCTTCATAGTTTCCTTAATTACAATTAGTTTTTTATTGCTATAAATATTATACTCTTAAAGTATGAGGAAACGACCTTGCAGTGTTTGTTTCTGGAGCAAAAGTCAAACGACATTCTGTTGAAATATTTAAATTCTACGTTATGTAATTTAAATCATTGTAAGAAATTTATATTTGAACAATTCACCGTTTTTAGAGCCAATACATTTATTTATATTTGTGCATTCTGTAATATTTTTAACACGTTGAATTTTATAACTTCTTGTTTCAAGAAAATTATCAGTTTTCCTTTTGTGTGAATTCGTTGAAGAAAATTTTATTTCTTACAAAATGATTAGGTTCAATTCATAAAATATTAATTTTGAATATAAATTTTATTTATCTTCTTTTTCCTGCATTGAAAGAAAATGAATATATTTTAAATTTTGTTTCTAAAAATAATGAAAAAGAAGTCGTTTTAATTTTCAACAAACGGTTTTTATTTAAAACGATTTTGAATTAAAACTACTCCTATTCAAACTACTTCGTCTCCATAATGAATCTCAGTTGAATACTTTGATATGTTCCTTCAAAACAATTTAATTTTTATACATTTATTAAACCTACAAAAGTTTTCAATGAAAACGATTGGCACTATTCAAGAGGAATCTGTTTGTTCCAAGAAAACATTTTTATCAGGGTATCTGTCTATATTTGTTATATTATTTAAAATAACGATATGTAAACCTTCATAAAATATTATGATAGTTATCAGGATGTCCGTAAAATATATTTTTACGTACCTTGTAAAACGATCTTAATTTTTATAAAAGTAAGGGATTCGAACTTAATTTGTCATTTAAAAGGGGGTAAAAGGTCGTAAAAAAGCAATTTTCAAATGGGTTTTTATGAACAATCTAATAGTATATTGTGTTATTAGGAGTAAATGTGATACTTTTGTGCTCCTTCTGTAATTTCCCGACTAGTTTCGCTCGTTGTTCAAACTTATATGTACATTTTCTTCTAGTAACAAAATATACTATTGTATAGTTTGTAAAACTCCATTTAAAAATCGTCTTTTTTGCGATATATCGCTCTTGCGGCGGCACCATTTGCTCCCTTTTAAATGACAACTGAAGTTGGTATCCCTTACTTTTATAAAATTTAAGATTGTTTTGAAGTAGGTACGTAAAAAAAATTACGAACACCCTAAGTTATACAGTTCTACAAAAATATGAAAGTTGATGTTTAAAAGACTTCATAATTCAAGATACTTTTCATAAGTTTTCTGAGGGTTTTTTGTTCAAGATACACACTTCAGTATTATACTTTTAAAATACCAGAAAAACATCAGCATATCCTGCTTTAAAAAAAAAAGATGATTCACTATCATAACTGGAAGATACTAGATTAGCAAATCAGACAATCAAGTGAACCATCGAAGTAAGGTACAATAATTTTTTTTTTGGTCTTTTAAATTCAGTATTTAGATGAGTAGTTGGAAAACCCTAAGAATAGAAATCTCAAACTAATATTGACCTAAACCTATTTCCTTATTTTCGATCCCCGCAGCCGACAAATATTAGAAGCGTGAAGTGCAGTTACCAGCCGTCAAAACACGGCCTCCAAGGATGGAAATAGTGGAAGAGCCACAGGGATAATTTCTTGTGGTGAAAATTTTCGTAAAGTCGACTGCGAGGCTCGAACCGATGCTCTTATGATCCACAGTCCGATGCGTTACCACGGAGCTATTTACCCCACGTGACAAATATTAGACGACACAAAATCTTTTTGAATCCTGTGATATGGCCAAATTTCTGTTCAATTACTAGTACTAGGTGGCGTAAAAGTTATCACTCGTTTATTATTATTATTTGTCAAAAACATTGACCCAATTATTAAGCGGTCTTGAGCAGTATAGTGATTCATAGTAAGTGTATTATAAATCCATTTATTTTACAAATTTCAAAGAAGTGACGGCAAGAGACGCGTCGTCTGCAAAAATGAGAGCATCATAAACTGGAGTAATGACCTTTGCGCCTCTTGATAGAATAAATATTTTTAAAATAAATTAGTGAAGTCGACAAAGAGCCATTTCCTAAAATCTGTTCATATCCGATCAAATAGGTTTTTTACATATAGATATAAAAAATAACCAAAAATTATTTCCTTATACATAAAATATGCAGCATACTTTTAAGCAGTAACAATAACGAACATAATTCATAATAATGTTTTTAATTATTCATAAACGAACAAGTTATTTATAAACGAGTTTTCTGAGAATTTTCAGAAAGGAATTCAATTCGAACTGTTGGCATTATGACAGAATGTAAGGTCGTGTACGAAGATGTATATTATTCCAGAAGGACAAAGAATGTATTAGAAAGGTTCGCGGAATGAAAAATTTGTCCAGTAAAAGCACAAAACTAATTATCAACAACAATTTGTAATATCCTGGCAGTATTTTCCAAAAAACTACTAAAAAACATCAACAAATTAATACAAATTTTGCTTAATCATTATACTCTAATTTTATATAACTGTAACATGAATTTGGATTGGTGCTTTGGCATGACAAACAGCAGTGGAGCAATCAAATGTAGGCATTGTTTTGAAACGCAAAAATATAATAAATATGGATGAAGTAAGAGTTATTTTTAGGATTCGCTTCATGATACATTCTAATGATAATAATCTACGTGTACATCCTTTCTATAATAATAATAACTGCTTAAGAATTTTGGCGAAGCCTTGTGTCTGGTTTCCGCATTTCAAATTATAATCATTGTTATTTGTTTTGCTCTATTTGTCATATAACTTTTAGTTGTTTTAAATAAATAAGATCTCAAAATAAATGAATAGAATTTTGGTTTAAGTTCTGTAAAATATTTTTATTTATTGCTATGAGTTCTGAAAGCTTTTTCAACTCAATGAAATATGATCTAGGTGAACGATATATTTTTGCACGGGAAGTGCAGTTACCAGATGTCAAATGTCCTGAATAGTGAATATTAGAGGAAAAGGAGTCACAGAACTAAATACTAAATTTGGTTTCTTATTTCTATAATCTGAAATTTTACCAAAGAACTAACTTAATTAATCTTCAATAATTCACCTAAATACATTCACTTTCTTTGCCCTTAATTTAGGGGTTTAAGATGTAGTTATTCAGTGTAATTAGCACACAACTTTTTCGTACACATAAATCTGAATTTGAATTTTACTTATTGTACTTGACACATAATTGTTAATATAATAATATTTGTTTATGCCAAATACTATTGTCAACAATCATTATGTTATTATTATACAGGATGTAGAATCAAAATATGTATAGGGATTTCAACGCATTTTTTTATATTGTTATAAATTTTTACCTATTCAATTTACAGCAAAAGTGTTCAGGAGATTAGTATTGTTTATTATTTTCTGCAGTAAATTTGTAAAAGATTGAAAATTGTAATGATGTAATGGTGAATTTGTTAGTTTATTTCTTTCTATTAAATAAATAACTAAATCTAAAACTTTTTTATGAACTAGATTAAATATTTTATGTTTTTATTTAATTTTCCACGACCGTCTTAGAATTTTCTAATGAATACTGATTTTACTTTGATTTTGATTGACATATCGTGAAATACTAATATTTAGGTAACCAAATGTGTCTTATTGTGCGCATTTTTAAATTCTGAACAACTGTTGTATTTTTTATTTTGCTACATATTTTTACCTATTCACTTTACAGTAAAAGTGTAAATACAAAAATTGTTCAGAAGAAAAGTATTATTTTCTGTAGTAATTTTGTAAAATATTGAAAATTTTAATGATGTAATGGTGAATTTGTCAGTTCATTTCTTTCAGTTTAATAAATAAATAAATCTAAAATTGTTTTATGAATTATGAAATAGTTTTCGTTGTTGTTTAATTTTCCACACGACTGTGTTACAATTTTCTAATGAATACTGATTTTACTTAAATTGAAGTATCGTGAAATACTAATATTTGGGAAACCAAATGGGTCTTATTATTGCATGCATGTTTAAATTCTGAACAATTCTTGTATTTACACTATTGCTGTAACGTGAATAGCTAAAACTTTACAGCAGTATCAAAAAATATCTTTAAAATCTTTATCTATCTAACCTAAATTTATTATTTTGGGTGTCTAGTAAACTTCTA
Organism: Poecilus cupreus; assembly: GCA_963942605.1. NCBI lineage: Eukaryota > Metazoa > Arthropoda > Insecta > Coleoptera > Carabidae > Poecilus > Poecilus cupreus. The sequence goes on along the minus strand of OZ012726.1, from coordinate 4,186,405 downwards.
TTGTAGGTTTTACTGAAACTTAAAAGCAGAATATTTGCTGTGTAAATAAAAACAATACTGTAAATAAAGAGAAATCGGTTGTTCTGATAAATGTAATTTAATTACAGCAGTATCGTGTACTTTTTAAGTACCATGTGAGTAAATAGCAGTTGTAATTTCACACTTGTGAAGAATATATTTAAATATAATTTAATGTTATGTCAGCACATGTAACAGAGATAATACAAGAAGTTAAAGTTACCATATTGTTTACACACTTTCTAGAGATCCGGGTTGAAATAAACAACTAGTCCCTGACCACGTTGAAATAATCTTGTAATTATGGGGATAACACAGCATAACTCCAGACATCCAATAGGGGTTGAAACACTTAAAAATAATATAATTACCAGAAATAAGCTGCATCCATCCACAAATATGAAACACGGTAGTCGACTGACAGAAAAAGAACAAAATCATCATAAACAGCGTTACTAGGGCAAACAAAACTGCCACCCCCACAAAAACAGTCGCTGCTTGAAACGCAGCAGTCGGAAGATTTCCAAAATCATCCAGGCTCCCTTTACAATGTTCTCCCGACTCATCAGTTTGACACAAACTCCACAATCCAAACCTCGCTGGATTTTCTGTCTCCACGTCTCCTATCCATTCAGGGGTGACAAACGCCACTACCCCTATGATAGCGTAGCATATCGTGAAGATAGCCCAGAGCACCCCAATGCCCTTGGAGTTACGGACGTACGTGGTGGCGTACATGTGAGAAGATTCGACGTACTCGATTTTAGAACCCATGGTGATGGTAGACACTGTACACTACATCACAGATCACAGAGAACACAATGGCGACTGGACGAATAGGCGATGGTAGGTGGGTTAGCTCGGCTACCTGAGAATGTGCGGTATGTGATTGTGAAGGTGTGGTTAGTGAGGAAGGTTGCCGGTGGAAGCAGCACCTGCTGGTGAAGAACTTGCGAAAGATTGAAATGGTAACATTTAGTTATACTCGTAGAACAAAATATATATTTAGAAAGGAAGTAAATTTAGTTTTAGTTTGTACTGTTTGTAGTAAGTTATTTTTAGAGAAATACAACTCCACAGTTTTGAAAAATCCAAGGGTATTGTGTGCCTAAAAGCCTAAAATCATATCATTTGGCCCATTTAAAATCATACAAAGGAACATTATTTAACTCACCATATTTATAACTAAAATTGATCATGTTTACCTTCTGCACATACATTGTAAGGGAGGTATTAGGTTTGTTACGAATTGATTAGATTTTGGAAACAATTCATCAACAGTAAGTAATAGATTCTTTGAAGGCCTATCAGGGTTTTTGGGCGTTTTAAAAATAAATAAATGAAATAGAATAAAATTCAGTAGAATCAAAACCTGCACATTTTATTTGAAACATTTTTTTATATTTTCTTGTCATAAAATTCCAAAACAGTGTTCATGGTGCCAGCCAATACCTTTGGGCCAAATTAAATCTTTATGTTAGTGATTTTTGTTATTTTGTTATTATTTCAGTAGTTATTTATATTTTACTTTAAAATATTATTAAAAGTAACAGAATTTAAGATACAAATAAATTGAGTACAACAATTTTCCCTTTGTAAGATTAGAACAAACCATTTTAAGTAATTCTAAAAGTTTTAATTGGGCCAAATGATTTAATTCTGGGCTCGTACGTGTAGAATAAAAAGTATATTTAAACAAGAAACAAATGTCTTGTTATTTCTATGGGTATACAACTTTAACAGTTTAAAAATAACTAGTATATTAGTTAATAGTTTGTATAGATATTTGATATGCAGAAATAATGCAATTTGTATTAGTTCAATTATTTTACAATTTGATTTCCAGTTCTGATTATAATTTTGTATTCTGATCGAGCATTAAAATCTCCACGAGAAAAAAATATTTGGCAACCTTCATTTCACTTATGAATGGAAGAATAAGAACATCTAGGGGTCAAAATGTACCATTACAAATTTCTTGTTTAATTTTTGCATACATTTTTTATTAAAATAGAACGTTTCGAATCACTATACATAAATGTAAGAACGCTCAATGGAATGCAATTTGAGGTTTTTATTATTTTTATGTACTCTTCAAGGGGTGATTGAAAGTAATATATAAGTTGAGTTCAATAAGTTAAAAAAATCTTTCAAAACTTACAGTAATAAATTAAAAGATTTCTTGGCTTAAGTTCTGTAAAATTATAAGTAATTCTTTGTCATAAAAACAAGTAAATAGAAACAGTAACTAAGTTAAAACAAATTCTGATATATAAAACAGGGGAAACATATTTTTATACGAATCTGCAACAAAATTATATATTTATTTTTTCAGGACTAAAAATCGTGATATAAATAACTACTTATTCTGTAGGTACCTACATAATATGTATTTTAAAGTTCTCCATTATCATGTATTTATCTGTCTTAACATATGTACATTAATCAATATTTATATTGTTTATTCAGCTGTTAAAATCTGTTTATTTTTCATAAAAATGTGTCGACCAGCTCTAAATTTTCTTTGCCATAAGTTTCAAATTCAGATAATTTAAAAAATCATCCATTTCACTAATGAATTATTGTCTGTTTTCAAAATGGAATACAAATATATATTATTTCTTATAGTATTTATTAAAAATAATTATATACAATCATCAGCACATCATTAAATATTACAAAAACTTTTACTTTATGACAGCACATTTTCAAACTTTCTTTTGTAGTTGAATGCCGTCACACTGGAATTCCTGATTATATTAAGATATCTACTGACTCTTTATACATTAAAAGATTTAAAAGTATACACTATTTGTTACTGTAGCTTAATTTGAGGTATATCTTCTTGAACCATTGATAAGAATTGTGTTATCAACTAATGTATTCCTTCTAAAGGTGTAAAAGTTTTGTACTGATAAAGTTGATTTCCTCCATAGCCATACAATAATCTTCCTACTCCTTTTTCATCATAGTAGGGGTAACGATATTTTGGTCTAAAAATGAAACTGTTAATAAATATTACATTACAGATTAAACAATACTTTACCTTTCAAAATATTGGAAATTTGGTGCTCTTGGTGTTAAAGTTGCACTTACTGCAAGGCAGAACACGACTGAAAATACCTACAAAATATTTCAAACATTTAAACAAAACATTGTACTGCTATAAAAAAATAATAAAACAATTTTATGTCTAATAATTACTTCTTATATTGCTACACATAAATATAATAAAATATTGTGTACTTACTAAAATTATGGCCAATTTTCTCATATTTAAGACTCTGTCAACGAATTCTAGAAACGAAGACTGACACTTCTATAACAATTCTACAATGTGGAGCTCAAAAGTGAAAGTTCAGTCAAGACTTTTTACTTGAATTTCCCCCCCAAGTAAAGAAGATATCACGTGTACTTAGTCAGGTAAGCCAAGTCTAACTCCTCTTTTAGACAAAAGGAATGTTATCGAAAATATTTCACTAATGTATTGATAATACTTTCGTAGAATAGGCAGTTGCAAAACTACACTGAAATAACTGTACTGCATCTTATTGGAAAATATTTAGAAATTAACGAGAAAGAATGACATTTATAAATTAATTTATTTAAATGATCACAGTTCAAGGTTAAATTACAAAATCTGTGTGTATCCCATATTAGTTTTTTCGCAATTTAAAAACTGGTTAACGTACAAAGTTTATTTTATTTTGTAACAAACAGGTTTTTCTGCCCAATAAGAAAATCAGAAGGTCATTACTAATTTTCAAGAAACAATTGTTTAGGTAAATGAATTGCAATTTTTGCGCTCATATTTATTTCCAGTACGCCCCAACAAGAATAATGCATTAGGTTTATCAGGTAATCATTAGAAGTTGATAAATTGTAAAAGCGAATATTGTTATCATAAATACGCAATGAAATGATATGAAGGACACTGATGTAAGACATAGACTTTCACTTAAAACTTCGTTGAAAATTTAACAGAGCCATAAAGTTAGTTGCTGTCTTATTTCAGTCACGTTAACAATGATTAAAGTGCACAGTTTGTCTGTGGTGAGTTTCGAATTTTTATTAATAAATAAACGCAATTTCTCTCAATTGTAACAGTAAAATAATTTGATACATTTCAGTATAAATTACATTTAATGACAGAAATATTAATTAATTACTGCTCTTATTGATAATATACCCTTTTAACCGATTATTTTTAACAAAATATAAATGTTTGCCTAATTTCAAAATACACTCTGGGTTTATTTGAAAATATAAAATCTCTTGTCTGCACAAAAGTTAGATGTGATATATTTATGCAAATTACAAAAAAGTATTTGGAAAAATGTGTGTGTGTGTTTCAGATTTCAGTAGCACTGCTTCTCTTACTCAATGAGTCTTCAGCTACAGTTAGTATACTAACACAACTAATCTCAAGAAATGTACTAGGAGTTCCAAGTCTGCATCAATCACAAAACTGGCCATTCGATCCAGACGCAGGAATTAAAAGAGCGGCTGAATATGAACGAGAGAATGGAGTCAAAGGAGAAAAACAAATCGAACGTCTAGGATTGGGCATTGATGGTAATCAAGAAAGAAGACTTTATGAGCAAAGACAACGGGATGAAGGACATTTGGGTGGACTCAATTTCTATACTCCATAATTTTAAATATAATTATTGTATTTGTATATAGATACTGAAGTAATCATAAAGATAGTTTTATAAAATAAATCACAATAAAGTATATGAAAACAATAATAATAAGACTTTATTGAAGCTATTAAGTTACATCAAATCATAAATTAAAATTTCTTTAATTTAGATAACGTATTATTTCGTTTCATGCCTAAAGATCTGATCTTTCTCCAGTACTCTTTGGATTCTGGGTCCAGCTCCTCCAAAGGTGGTGGAGGTCCTGTTCTAAGACTCCATAACCATTCTGGATATTCATTATCTTGCTTAATTGCAACATCTTGTCCTGTTTTGTTAATATTACTACCGCAAACGAACTTAACTAGCTTTTCTGGGTCTGCTTCTACTGGAAGGATTTTCTTCTCCATCATAGGTCCCATCTTACCTAATTTCTTTTTCTTTGGAACTGTGGATACTCCTACATGAATTTCATATTATGTAAAATGTAATAAAACGTAGATTACTGTTTTTAGATTATTAACCCTACTTACCACCTTCTTTTTTGGCATAATTACATCTAGGAAATGCTAATTGGAAAGATAATACAATTTGTCTTCTTACATTAAAAAGTGATAACGCACTAGTTGTACTCATATTTATTTATTTATATATTATGTGTAAATTAGTATAATTTCAATGTTTTCTTGCACAAATGCATGCGACAAAATTGAGGTTAAGTATTACATAACCACAACAAACAATTTATCTCCGTCCTGTCATGATGATTGCTTCTAGAGAAATGAGACAATAATGTATGTTATTTTCTATGTATTTTAACAATAAACGTAAATGCCAATCAGTAGCAGTGCTGCTTCAGCTGTAAGTTTAATAAAAATAAATAGGATCCTTCACTGTGTACTTCATTTGACATTTACAGGACAAGAAAAAGGAATACAGAATACGAGGTAAAACGGCTACAGCAAGCGTCGATGTATATGACAAAGAGGCATCCCACAGGAACTTTCTAACCATAGGACCAGCTTTACCATCACCAGTAAATATAGTCAAAGAACCACAACGAAAAGTCTTAAGGCGCTCACTCAGTACTCTTAGCTCTTTAAGTTCATGTCCAAATTACGATGAAGATAGCGCACTCTCTTCCATTCCAGCCTCAATACAGAATTGTCCTGATGGCTCGGTACACGTTTCAAGAACACAAAAAGCGAAAGAAAAGAACCCCGATAGGATTTGTTTAGATAGAAGAGGCTTGTCTACACTTCCTGTTGTAGATGGCGAACCACATTTACGATTGTTATCCCTTCAGCATAACTTGTTGTCTAAGTTAGATGGTTTACAAGAACAAGGTTTTTCTTTTTTGGTGTTTCTAGATGTTTATGATAATCAGTTAGAGAAGATATCAAGTTTAGATACATTGGAAAGTCTCAGGGTACTACTAATGGGAAAGAATAGGTAATATTACACCCCATACAAGTTTTTCATACTACTTTTCCTATTTCCCGTTGTGAATGTGAAATAAGATTATTTAATTTTTGTTTCTAGGATAAAAAAACTTGAGGGTCTGCAACGTTTGATAAGACTGGAAGTCCTCGATTTACATGGGAACCAAATATCTCAAGTTTCTGGTTTGTCTAAGTTATCGGAATTAAAAGTTTTAAATTTAGCTGGAAACCAAATAAGAACTATTGGAACTTCTGATTTGAGAGGCTTAATTTCACTACAAGAATTAAATTTAAGAAGAAATAGATTAAAGAAATTATTAGGTTTTGGAGATACATCACAATTACAAAAACTGTTCCTTAGTAACAATGAAATTCAGAAGTATATTTATACAAACACATATTAAGATATATTTAGTAAATATTTGTATTTCAGTGTGGAAGACATGAGCAGCGTAGCCAAAGCAATAAATTTAAAAGAGGTAGCAATAGACAACAACCCAGTATCTTTAGGAGGAGAATGTGTGTCATTCTTAGTTTCATATTTACCACAACTTTGTCTTCTTAGCAACATGCAAATCACTGAACAAGTCAGAAAAGCTGCAATGGCTTGGCGACGCAACAAAGAAAGCTCCAACGCAGCTTTCATGGACCTAACCAGCGATGTTTGCTTGAACGTCCATCGAGAAGAAATCATCTCAAACGCAAGAACAAATTGGGAGCTTCTTCGCTCTCAAACCAAATGCATCGCAGCAGCGAAAACATCTACAGCTGTTATGAAAGACTTCAAAATGGAAAGTGATTTTATTCTAACTCCGATTAGCAAACCAGAAATAAAAAATCCTGCAGTTCAACGAAAACAAAGTGTAGATAAACGCATAGCGACAGGTAGTTCCAAAATGTCTCTTTTACCCGACAAAAAACTAAACATAATCCGCAGTTCATCACAAGACACGGAAAATTCACAAAACACTTCATCTTCTAACGCATCAAATAACAATGACATATTTCGTTTACCTCCGATATTAGTTCCTATAATAAATAAATTAGAAAATAAAGATAATAGTACAAACGGTTTAAAACGATGGGGGAGTCTTTCTAGTTTAGGGCCAAATGTAGACAGTTCATCATTCCCCAGTAGTTCCTCATCGAGTTCGGACACCGAATCCGAGAAAGAATCCAACAATAACGTAATCGCAGACAAAACCGAACAAAATGTTATAACTGCCACTAGTTCAGGAAACACTGATACCTCTAGTACCATATCAACAGCTACTTCAGGTGTTACCGCACATAGTTCTTCGACTTCCGGAAGCGAATTGAGCAACACTGCGAGCTGTAGAAGTGCTGCAAGTCGCGCCAGCTCTAGAAGAAGTGTTAAAAGTGCCACTAGTTTACGGAGTACGACTGCTAATGCTAAGTTACCGGGAAGAGCAGCCACGGCGAAACCGAAACCGAAGGATGTTTCTCCGTCGCCTCCGTTGGTTCAGCCGCCAAGCAAAGACCGCGAGCAAGGTGAGATTTTGAGGAATAAAATTATATTTTTTGTGTTTATTAAAACGTATTTATTTATTTTACTGTTATTTTATTATAAAATATAAATATCCGAACAAAATGTAAACTACATTCAAATAGAAACTGTGCATGTCACATTCACTACTATTTACTTTAGGAATCGTGCTAAAAATTCGGTAGTGAGTTTTCAGTGGATGAACACGTTTTAGGGTCCATAGAATACGATTTTAAGAGTTTCGAAATTATATGTGTGTGGATCTGTCTGTCTGTCGGTCTGTGTGCATCTCTGGAGTTACGGTTTCTCAAAAACAACTAAACTGAAAATTTTTATATTTTGTATATACCAGTTATATCCTCTTGGGAAGAGCTAATTAGTTTTTGGTGGTAATTAGATAACTGGAAGTGGTAATTTACTTGGAGCCCTGTCACGTTATTTTGAAATATCTTAAATTGTGGTTTAATAAAAATGTTGGTTATTAGAATAATGTTTCAAATGTTATTATCTACAGTTGTTTGAATTTAGGAATAACAATACATTAAAGACATATTTATTTTGGCATTTTTGTTAAAATCTGCTAATCTGTGTTTAAAAAAAAGAATCTATTGAAAAATGTTTTTTTTGTGTGTCATAATTGAAATCTAAATCTGGCGGGAGGTATTGTGGTTACCACAACAGTTTATATGTATTCACAATCTTGGATACATTTGACTCATGTTATTCACAACCAGAAACTTCGCGCACTCGTGCGATAAAATATACAAAAAAAAACACTGATTTTCATGTAGCAAAAACCTCAAGAACCATCGATAATTGCAAATAATTTCAAAAATAGAAAATTGTTATAACTGTCAAGTTTCTATTTCTTTCACACATCTTGACTGCACGTTCTGATTAATTTACTTTTTACTTTATTGAGATAATTTGATAGTTCTCCAAAAAAAATATTTTCTGGTAATTTACCTCTATAAGTTGTATTGTAATTATACATAAAATGTTTTTGGATCAGGCGGAGACTACCTAATTGAAATTTGCGGCCGATATTTGAACGTATACGGCCAAGGAGCTCTTCGTTTCATCGACAAACCATGGAGTCCATCAAAGGCAAATGATGTAAACACAGTTAAATTTAGTTACATTAATTTCAATACCATTGTTGGTGTTTTCAATAAGTTAAAAAATAGGTTTCCAAACATTGATGCATTAACATTTTGCGAAACAAATATATTTTGTACTGGACAGCTAAATGCTTTAGCTGAAGTACAGGGATTTACTGCTTTGAAAATAGATGAAGATGGAAATCCTGTTTGTACAAAAAATTGGCGATCTTATGCTATTTATAGATTATCTCATTGGGGACTCAAAATCATAAATGGCGTTGAGGTAACTTTAAAATTTAAATCTATATTACAAATATATTAATAATTTCTAACAGGTTACAGATGAAGAATTGAAGCAAGCAAATGAAGAATACCAAAGCTTAAGTGATTTAGTATTATGGTCATTGCCAGATATTCTACTACAACCACTTTTAGCACGACTACACTTAGATATAAACGGTTCCGGCAACCAAAATATTAGTGCGAAAAAATGGTTGTGCACTGCCGATCCAGCACTTAAAAGTGTTGTAAGTAAAGAAGCCTTGCAGTGGCGACGAGGGTCCATTTCACAGGTAATCAAAAATCTTTTTTTCGCATACTTTTGAATAAGAAATTAAATTTTTATTTTAGGAAGATATTGTTTGGCGCCAAAGAGCCAAAACTCACATGGGATCCATGTTAGAAACAGTTTGTGATACTGTTGATAAGTTACGTTTACTTGATAAAGAATGGCCACAAATTCTCCACGGAATACTTAAAGATATTCTTGTAGATTATTCACAGTTAGATATTTATATGAAGAGAAAATTAAATGAACTGAAGTAATTTTAAGGACACAATTTTGTATAACAAGCACACTGCCATTTAGTCTTTACACTGAGCAGTATTATTTTTCAAATGCATTGTTTTTATTTTAAATGTTAATAAAATCTTTCATTTTATATTGACTTTTCATTTATCTTTCTAATTTACCCGCGTTTTTTTTTTTAAGCTAGTGAGCCAGAGAGCATCGCACCTCACTTTTATTGAATGACATTTCACACGTGTTGACAGAGAGGTTATGTTTTGAAAGTCTGAAGCACTGAAGTAAAAATGATTGCAAGACCGAAAAAGGATACATTGTCCGACAAAATAGCTGGGATTCTAACCACAGCCCCAGATACTTTCGATCCAGAAGATGACATTTACGAAGAGACAACCGCTCGAGTAAACGAAAAAGAGACACAAGAAAGTGACAATGAAGAAGTAAAACCAAGTAGTTTTCGAAAGCAAACTGTTGATTTACTAGAAGATGTTGATAAAAGATATGTTGGAAAAAAGGGTAGCAGGAAATCTTTGAAAGATTCTGATGATGAATGGGAAACAGAAGAAGAAGGACTATCAACAGATGAAGGGGAAGCTCTGGATGGTATTTCTGGAACTCAGGAGATTCCATCCGATGATGAAGACGACGAAGATGATGATGATGATGAAGAAGATGATGGAGATGAAGAGAATGAAAGTAATATAGAATTCAGTGACGAGGAACCAGAACATAAAAGTAACTTCAAACATCTGTCAGAAACAAATATTCCTAGCCAAGTTAAAAAGGGTAACAGCGTCCGAAACCAATTAAATATTTGGGAAAGTTTATTAGAAATGCGTATACAATTACAAAAATGTGTACTAACATCAAATAAAATGCCGCAATACGACATACTTCCAAATTTTTCTGACGAAAAATTCAAAACTGAAACAACTAAAACGAAGAAAAACATAAAGAATGTTTTAAATAAATTTCTAACGTTACAAGAGTTGTTAGTAAAGCAGTTTTCTGAAACAAAAACATTGTTCAAAGAAACAAAAAATAAAAGAGAGAAAAAGGAAGATTCAGATGAAGAAATTCCGAGCGACTCTGACCAAGAAATAAAATCGGAGGATGAATCAGAAGAAGAAATTCCCAAAAAACGTAAAAAGATTTCAGATTTCGAGCAAGAAATTAAAACTCGACACGAGAAATACAGAGACTACCGAAATTCAGTTATACAAAAATGGAACGACAAGACTAGATTAACAATGGCAAAAAATAACACCGGAACAAATTTATTACAACATATTAATTTCTTATTGGAAGACAAACAAAAATTAAGAAAACGAACACAATTAAAGAGGTCAGACTATGAAATAGTCGGAAAAATAAAGTCAGACACCAAACCGGAAGAACCAGAAGAAGAACAAAAACATGTGTCAAAATTACCGGATGAGTACGATACAGAAATATTTGATGATGATGATTTCTACCATCAATTATTACGAGAATTAATTGAATTTAAATCTGCTGGTATAACTGATCCAGTTCAGATGAGTCGGCAATGGATTCAGCTGCAAAATTTACGAAGTAAAATGAAGAGAAAAATTGATACAAAAGCTACTAAAGGCAGGAAAATTAGATACGCAGTTCATTCGAAGTTAGTAAATTTTATGGCACCGATAGATCAACATTTATGGACGGAAGAAGCTAAAAATGAACTGTATTCTTCTTTATTTGGGAATAACCAACCTAAACAAACTGCAATGTAAAATAATTCTTGCTTTATATTTGTATATTGTATTTTATAATTATAAAAATAAATATATGATTTTTAATTTTTGTATTACCTTATATTAAACCAGAAGATTAATTGTGTCGATGTCAAGTAAGTATTAATATAAACTTTGGATGATTACAAGTTGATTATGTTCAATTTTTTTTAGAGTAACTGATGGGAATTTATTATTCTTCAGAAAAAAAAATTGTCTGGGATGGTAGGCGATTTTTCAAAAATTTGGTTTTGTTCACGCATTTGCAAGTGAACATTAATTTCCAAAAAAAAAAAAAATTTGGCGTGCGACAGTGCGCGATTTTTCGAAAATTTGATTTTGTTCATTCATTTGCAAGTGAAAATTAAATTTAAAAAAAAATGTATGGGACGCTGAGCAATTTTCCAAAAATTTGATTTTATTTGTGAATTTAAACATCTTTTGACTGCACACCTACCTATAGATTTATTTATTTAATTTTGCATCTTTTGAGGTACGTACTGTGAGCCAATCTAGAAAATATAGACCAGGTTCTAAGTTGTTGATTGTTGTTTTATTATATATTATTTTTATTTAATGATAACTAACGAATATGTGCTACAATTATTTCTCTCTGTTACATATGTATACAAATTTTGATTCGAATTGAGGTTCAAGTTGTTCTACCAAGCAGCTCCGAAGTATGGTTAAATTTCTAGAAAGTATCATTCATTTCCAAAAGCTGATTTTATGACCACTAGGTCTTTTCTTATACCTAGAGTCTACACAGATGAGCTTCATGTGTCAATGTGGAAGGTAAATCTGTTTATATGTGTCTAAAATTGTGGTGAAATGAAATTAGAAATGGAAGTTTTCTTCCCGGTGAATAGTGTTTTACACTGATGGTGGTTATCAGGTCGTTTCATAGGAGTTAGTAGAAGGTAAAATATTATTCTTGTGCTACATAAATAGTAGTATGGTGATTCTGAGTAAAGAAATACAGATGTTTGTGGTGTGCAAGAGCTTGGAAATTGATTACCAGGTCATCAAAATACGATTGCCAGATGTGTTATCAGATAATTTTATATTCTTAAATAGTATTTTATTACACTCTGGAAATAAATAAAGTTTTAAAACATGCTTGTCAGTCTATAATTCAATATTTGTATCAAGGTATAATGCTATAACTTTGTCGATTTATTTCTGTGTTACTAATTTCGTTAAAAGTGTTTTTCTTTTTATTTAGGAGCCTAAAATGGTCTTAAAATTCATAATTATTTTTTATTAATCCATTAGTAAACCAATAAACAAAGGTATGAATAAAATTAGTTTTATTTGCGAAAAATTTACATACTTTATAATAGATTTAAATTATGAAATACGTAATAAATAGTACTTATTTAATTATTTTATATTTGAAAATATTTATTTTAAGGTTTTTGCTAAGTTTAAATTACATTTCTAAATAAAAAATTTGTAAACATGTTTTCCATGTTGGTGCCATGGGTTGAGAGCCACTGGTACGGCGGCCATGACACTTGCATTAATTCATTTGTTTCTGGCGCGATATTGACAACTTGCGTGTATGTCCGTACCAAATTTGAGTTTTCACCCAAAAATTTTTAATTTCAATATGTAAAAAGTATATCAATCGATTCAGTATGTTCTGCTGGTCATTTTGATGTATAATTTATATTGCGAAATCAAAAAAATTTGATTGAATAACTTAATACATACTTGGCTTGGGCGAACATGTACAACAATACTATGGAAAACATTTTTTTCATATTATTGCTACAGAAACTATAGAAATGGTCAATAATTATTGATATCATTATTATTATTGATGAAATTCATATTATTTATCACTCTTTTGTCAAAATTTAAACTTTATTCAAAAAATTGTATACTTGCCTATATGCAATATACAGTAAATTTTTATTTTTGAATTTAACTTGAATAATAATAACTCATTATCAAAAACTTATTTAAAACTAATAATATTTTGGTTTGGTTTCAGGTGGACCCGGTACACCTTATCCAGTCCAGCAGTCTGCACTACGGAGTGGAGCTCCAGGTCTTAGAAAACACTGATGGTAAATAAACTAATTATTTTATTTCAATTAATAATTATGAATTGAAATAAAATTATTAATATTATTGGAACTTTCTGTTTTCAGTTCGCAGTCTTCAAGGCGCCTCCAGTTCCAACCGACTCCTGGGGCAGTTCGGGCGGAGTTGCTGATGCAGCCTGAATTGGTAAGACCTCTACCCATCTTGGGGGTAGCTACAGATCTGCTCTTGCAGATTTTGGTGGAAATAAATAAATATTGGAATGATGATACCATTTATTTATTTCTGATGGACACCAGCTCTGTAGTTCACCCAACACTACTTTTGCAAACAGCAAAAGTTAGTGGAAAATTATTTGGTTTCTTCTAGTAACTAAATAGTTATCACTTACAGGAGGGTTTCTGAGATCGAACCCAGATTCCTCGATTTATAATTCATCACCCAATGTAATATAAGGCGATACAATAATTTTGAATTTTATCTTTGATTTGTACAGTGTAATATTTTATTACAGAACACAGTGGCGGTCCTTGGGGTTGCAGATCGGTGGAGTTCCAGAGGGGCGCAGCCCAGTGGCGTCCACGAGGGGTAGCCCAGCTGTTACCACCGTGCCAGTGAAAGGTGCAGTTTGGAAGATCTTTTGGTAAGTTTATTCTTATTTCCAGCTTTGATTTTTTTAAACAGTTGCTGAAATGAATATCCAGCAGCAGAAACTGTTTGTTGTCTGTGAGGTTGTGTGTACAATGTGGTTTTTATTTGCAGGATCCAGTGGCGTCCAAAGGGGCAGCAGTAGTGCGGGAGTGTCGCGAGTTGTATTCAGTTCTTTACACTATGCAGTGGTGCAGCAGTCCGGAGTTGAAGCCAGATCTCTGCAGGAGCAGTCAGAGGTCAAAGATGAGTGAAAGTTTTCATTAGCCGTTTTGTTGTTCCCAGCCATGTACTAATGTGTAATTTAGCTCAATTTTGGGCTCAATGTTTTCCCAATTTTGGAATTAAATTTATATAGTTGCTATTATATTTTTATCGTTAGTTTTAGTACTAATACAAACTGTTGTTTTCAGTTACATATTTTTTTACAGCTCTTTTTGTGTTTTTATTTCAGCTAGATATAGTTTGATAATTATGTAATAGCAACTATTTTCAAAATTCGTAGTATTAAGTCTAGGTTAGGTACCATCGCCGAGGTTCCATGGTTCTCCTGGTCTCTATGGAGAAAGATGCAGTTCCAGTTCCAGTGGCGGACCCAAATATTTTCATATTGTACCGTCAATAAAATATTTCAATTGATTCATTAATTAATTATTGAAATATTTTTATGTTTGATGGTATTTCACGTGATTCTTATGTCTCTTGCTTTTAGATTCAAAAAAATAATTTGAAATACAAAATTTATTTGTACGTATTCAGGGATTTTATTTAAATAATAGACTGTACTGCTTCAATTAATTTTATTGATACAAATAATTAATTCAGTTTAATTAATAGTTGAGACATATAAAATCACAAACGCTGGGAACACAAAAACTTGTGACATTTTGAGTATTATTTATTAATGAAATAATAAATAATGATTCAGGATATCACGAGGAAGGCGCCATGTTTATATGCTGTCCGTCCGTCCGTCCGTTGCACGCACACCATTTAGCTAGAAGTCCTGGTTTTATAAAAATTAGTTTAGCTTCACTCGCCGTCAGGACGTGGGCCCCGGGGCCCTGCGGGCTCTTCTATTGCCGCTATATTCTACAACGAAAAAGTTTTAGAACTTAGACCGGTAGTATCGAATGATTCGGATATTTTTTGCATTTCAGGGACAATATGCGGCTTATGTAGGTAATGTTAGGATTTAAAATCGCGAAGTACACTCGAATAGTTTATAGGTAACACATTCTGATTCGGTTTTCAGGTCGGGTTTTTTGGAAATTAAATTTACATTGCAAATGCATAAACAAAACTAACTTTTCGAAAAATCGCCCACCGTCCTCCGCAAATTTTTTTTTGGATATTAAATTAAACTTGCAAATGCATAAACAAAACCAACTTTTTGGAAAATCGTCCTCCGTCCCTCGCAATTTTTTTAAATTCAATTTTACTTGCAAATGAATATACAATCAAATTTACGAACAATTTTTCGATATTTTATAAATAGTGGCTGTTAGTATGAGCGTTGGTTGAGGGTGGCGGCTTCATTTCTCTGTTGTCAAACGTTCCTTGATTATTTTGGAGATAAATGCTTGAAAACAAAATAATACATAATTATTTGTATGTATTTGGATTAATTAATCATGACTTATATTCAGGGCATATTTTTTACTTTTTGCAAATCCTCTGATGGGGATGAAAACTAATTTCTTTTCAGTAATTTCGCTATGTTTTTATAAATTCGCTCTATCATGTGTTGATATATTTAGCTACCCTCGTACCGTACACTTTACACCTTAGTTTCAAATTATGCGAATTTATAAAATATTAATTATTAATTAACGTAAAGTAAATATCCCCTGAATTTTTTCTAAAATTATTCAAATATTTTTTATTGTTGTTAATGTATCTCTAATTTATTAGTTTTATTTACCATTAAAATAATTGAGGAGTTTTTGCGAGCAGTTAAATGAAGTTAGTCACCCCTAATCAAGGTTGGCACTACCGGCCGTTGTATAATGTATTTTGGAAAATAATTTTCATTACAAATGCGTAAACAAAATCAAATTTTCGAAAAATCGTTCACTGTCTCTCGTATAATGTATTTTGAAAATTAATTTTCATTGCAAATGCAATAACAAAACAAACTTTTCGAAAAACCGTCCACCGTCCTTCGCAATTTTTTTTTTTGGAAATTAAATTCAACTTTTATTTGCATAAACAAAACCAAGTTTTCGAAAAATCGTCCACCGTCCTTCGCAATTTTTTTTTTTTTGAAATTAAATTTCACTTGCAAATTCATAAACAAAATCAAATTTTCGAAAAATCGTCCACCGTTTTTCGCATTTTTTTTTTTTTGGAATTAAATTTCACTTGCAAATGCATAAACAAAATCAAATTTTCGAAAAATCGTCCACCGTCCCTCGCAATTTTTTTTTAATTAAATTTTACTTGCAAATGCATGTACAATCAAATTTACGAAAAATATTAAAATATTTTATAAATAATGGCTGTTAGTATGAGCGTTGGTTGAGAATGGCGGCTTCATTTCTCTGTTGTCAAACGTTCCTTGATTGCTTTGGAGATAAATGCTTGAAATCAAAATAATACATAATTATTTGTATGTATTTGGATTAATTAATCATGACTTATATTCAGGGCATATTTTTTACTTTTTGCAAATCCTCTGATGGGAATGAAAACTAATTTCTTTTCAGTAATTTCGCTGTTTTTATAAATTCGCTCTATCATGTGTTGATATATTTAGCTACCCTCGTACCGTACACTTTACACCTTAGTTTTAAATTATGCGAATTTATAAAATATTAATTATTAATTAACGTAAAGTAAATATCCCCTGAAGTTTCTCTAAAATTATTCAAATATTTTTTATTTTTGTTAATGTATCTCTAATTTATTAGTTTTATTTACCATTAAAATAATTGAGGAGTTTTTGCGAGCAGTTAAATGAAGTTAGTCACCCCTAATCAAGGTTGGCACTACCAGCCGTTGTATAATGTATTTTAGAAAATAATTTTCAATGCAAATGCGTAAACAAAATCAAATTTTCGAAAAATCGTTCACTGTCTCTCGTATAATGTATTTTGAAAATTAGTTTTCATTGCATTTGCATAAACAAAACCAACTTTTCGAAAAATCGTCCACCGTCCTTCGCAAATTTTTTTTTGGAAATTAAATTCAACTTGCAATTGCATAAACAAAACCAAGTTTTCGAAAAATCGTCCACCGTCCTTCGCAAATTTTTTTTTGGAAATTAAATTCAACTTGCAATTGCATAAACAAAACCAAGTTTTCGAAAAATCGTCCACCGTCCCTCTCAATTTTTTTTGTTTAATTTAAAATCGTCCACTATCTCTCGTATAATGTATTTTGAAAATTAGTTTTCATTGCATTTGCATAAACAAAACCAACTTTTCGAAAAATCGTCCACCGTCCTTCGCAAATTTTTTTTTGGAAATTAAATTCAACTTGCAATTGCATAAACAAAACCAAGTTTTCGAAAAATCGTCCATCGTCCTTCGCAAATTTTTTTTTGGAAATTAAATTCAACTTGCAATTGCATAAACAAAACCAAGTTTTCGAAAAATCGTCCACCGTCCCTCTCAATTTTTTTTGTTTAATTTAAAATCGTCCACTATCTCTCGTATAATGTATTTTGAAAATTAGTTTTCATTGCATTTGCATAAACAAAACCAACTTTTCGAAAAATCGTCCACCGTCCTTCGCAAATTTTTTTTTGGAAATTAAATTCAACTTGCAATTGCATAAACAAAACCAAGTTTTCGAAAAATCGTTCACCGTCCCTCTCAATTTTTTTGTTTAATTTAAAATCGTCCACTATCTCTCGTATAATGTATTTTGAAAATTAATTTTCATTGCAAATGCATTAACAAAACCAACTTTTCGAAAAATCGTCCACCGTCCTTCGCAATTTTTTTTTTTTGGAAAATAAATTTCACTTGTAATTTCATAAAATCAAATTTTTGAAAAATCGTCCACCGTCCCTCTCAATTTTTTTGTTTAATTTAAAATCGTCCACTATCTCTCGTATAATGTATTTTGAAAATTAATTTTCATTGCAAATGCATTAACAAAACCAACATTTCGAAAAATCGTCCACCGTCTTTCGCATTTTTTTTTTGGAAATAAATTTCACTTGCAAATGCATAAACAAAATCAAATTTTCGAAAAATCGTCCACCGTCCCTCGCAATTTTTTTTTTAAATTAAATTTTACTTGCAAATGCATGTACAATCAAATTTACGAAAAATATTAAAATATTTTATAAATAATGGCTGTTAGTATGAGCGTTGCTTGAGAATGGCGGCTTCATTTCTCTGTTGTCAAACGTTCCTTGATTGCTTTGGAGATAAATGCTTGAAATCAAAATAATACATAATTATTTGTATGTATTTGGATTAATTAATCATGACTTATATTCAGGGCATATTTTTTACTTTTTGCAAATCCTCTGATGGGGATGAAAACTAATTTCTTTTCAGTAATTTCGCTATGTTTTTATAAATTCGCTCTATCATGTGTTGATATATTTAGCTACCCTCGTACCGTACACTTTACACCTTAGTTTTAAATTATGCGAATTTATAAAATATTAATTATTAATTAACGTAAAGTAAATATCCCCTGAAGTTTCTCTAAAATTATTCAAATATTTTTTATTTTTGTTAATGTATCTCTAATTTATTAGTTTTATTTACCATTAAAATAATTGAGGAGTTTTTGCGAGCAGTTAAATGAAGTTAGTCACCCCTAATCAAGGTTGGCACTACCGGCCGTTGTATAATGTATTTTGGAAAATAATTTTCATTACAAATGCGTAAACAAAATCAAATTTTCGAAAAATCGTTCACTGTCTCTCGTATAATGTATTTTGAAAATTAGTTTTCTTTGCAAATGCATAAACAAAACCAACTTTTCGAAAAATACTCCACCGTCCTTCGCAAATTTTTTTTTGGAAATTAAATTCAACTTGCAATTGCATAAACAAAACCAAGTTTTCGAAAAATCGTCCACCGTCCTTCGCATTTTTTTTTTTTTGAAATTAAATTTCACTTGCAAATTCATAAAATCAAATTTTCGAAAAATCGTCCACCGTTCCTCTCAATTTTTTTTGTTTAATTTAAAATCGTCCACTATCTCTCGTATAATGTATTTTGAAAATTAATTTTCATTGCAAATGCATTAACAAAACCATCATTTCGAAAAATCGCCCACCGTCCCTCGCAATTTTTTTTTTAATTAAATTTTACTTGCAAATGCATGTACAATCAAATTTACGAAAAATATTAAAATATTTTATAAATAATGGCTGTTAGTATGAGCGTTGGTTGAGAATGGCGGCTTCATTTCTCTGTTGTCAAACGTTCCTTGATTGCTTTGGAGATAAATGCTTGAAATCAAAATAATACATAATTATTTGTATGTATTTGGATTAATTAATCATGACTTATATTCAGGGCATATTTTTTACTTTTTGCAAATCCTCTGATGGGGATGAAAACTAATTTCTTTTCAGTAATTTCGCTATGTTTTTATAAATTCGCTCTATAATGTGTTGATATATTTAGCTACCCTCGTACCGTACACTTTACACCTTAGTTTTAAATTATGCGAATTTATAAAATATTATTTATTAATTAACGTAAAGTAAATATCCCCTGAAGTTTCTCTAAAATTATTCAAATATTTTTGTTAATGTATCTCTAATTTATTAGTTTTATTTACCATTAAAATAATTGAGGAGTTTTTGCGAGCAGTTAAATGAAGTTAGTCACCCCTAATCAAGGTTGGCACTACCGGCCGTTGTATAATGTATTTTAGAAAATAATTTTCATTGCAAATGCGTAAACAAAATCAAATTTTCGAAAAATCGTTCACTGTCTCTCGTATAATGTATTTTGAAAATTAGTTTTCATTGCAAATGCATAAACAAAACTAACTTTTCGAAAAATTGTCCACCGTCCTTCGCAAATTTTTTTTTGGAAATTAAATTCAACTTGCAATTGCATAAACAAAACCAAGTTTTCGAAAAATCGTCCACCGTCCTTCGCAATTTTTTTTTTTGGAAATAAAAATTTCACTTGCAAATTCATAAAATCAAATTTTCGAAAAATCGTCCACCGTTCCTCTCAATTTTTTTTGTTTAATTTAAAATCGTCCACTATCTTTCGTATAATGTATTTTGAAAATTAATTTTCATTTCAAATGCATTAACAAAACCATCATTTCGAAAAATCGTCCACCGTCCTTCGCAATTTTTTTTTTTTTGAATTAATTTTCACTTGCAAATGCATAAACAAAATCAAATTTTCGAAAAATCGTCCACCGTCCCTCGCAATTTTTTTTTAATTAAATTTTATTTGCAAATGCATGTACAATCAAATTTAGGAAAAATATTAAAATATTTTATAAATAATGGCTGTTAGTATTAGCGTTGGTTGAGAATGGCGGCTTCATTTCTCTGTTGTCAAACGTTCCTTGATTGTTTTGGAGATAAATGCTTGAAATCAAAATAATACAAAATTATTTGTATGTATTTGGATTAATTAATCATGACTTATATTCAGAGCATATTTTTTACTTTTTGCAAATCCTCTGATGGGGATGAAAACTAATTTCTTTTCAGTAATTTCGCTATGTTTTTATAAATTCGCTCTATCATGTGTTGATATATTTAGCTACCCTCGTACCGTACACTTTACACCTTAGTTTTAAATTGTGCGAATTTATAAAATATTAATTATTAATTAACGTAAAGTAAATATCCCCTGAAGTTTCTCTAAAATTATTCAAATATTTTTTATTTTTGTTAATGTATCTCTAATTTATTAGTTTTATGTACCATTAAAATAATTGAGGAGTTTTTGCGAGCAGTTAAATGAAGTTAGTCACCCGTAATCAAGGTTGGCACTACCAGCCGTTGTATAATGTATTTTAGAAAATAATTTTCATTGCAAATGCGTAAACAAAATCAAATTTTCGAAAAATCGTTCACTGTCTCTCGTATAATGTATTTTGAAAATTAGTTTTCATTGCAATTGCATAAACAAAACCAAGTTTTCGAAAAATCGTCCACCGTCCTTCACAATTTTTTTTTTTGAAATTAAATTTCACTTGCAATTTCATAAAATAAAATTTTCGAAAAATCGTCCACCGTCCCTCTCAATTTTTTTGTTTAATTTAAAATCGTCCACTATCTCTCGTATAATGTATTTTGAAAATTAATTTTCATTGCAAATGCATTAACAAAACCAACATTTCGAAAAATCGTCCACCGTCTTTCGCATTTTTTTTTTGGAAATAAATTTCACTTGCAAATGCATAAACAAAATCAAATTTTCGAAAAATCGTCCACCGTCCCTCGCAATTTTTTTTTTTTAATTAAATTTTATTTGCAAATGCATGTACAATCAAATTTACGAAAAATATTAAAATATTTTATAAATAATGGCTGTTAGTATGAGCGTTGCTTGAGAATGGCGGCTTAATTTCTCTGTTGTCAAACGTTCCTTGATTGCTTTGGAGATAAATGCTTGAAATCAAAATAATACATAATTATTTGTATGTATTTGGATTAATTAATCATGACTTATATTCAGGGCATATTTTTTACTTTTTGCAAATCCTCTGATGGGGATGAAAACTAATTTCTTTTCAGTAATTTCGCTATGTTTTTATAAATTCGCTCTATCATGTGTTGATATATTTAGCAACCGTCGTACCGTACACTTTACACCTTAGTTTTAAATTATGCGAATTTATAAAATATTAATTATTAATTAACGTAAAGTAAATATCCCCTGAAGTTTTTCTACAATTATAAAAAACATTTTTTTTTCGTTAATGTATCGCTAATTTATTAGTTTTATTTACCATTAAAATAATTGAGGAGTTTTTGCCAGCAGTTACATGAAGTTAGTCATCCCTTATCAAGGTTGGCACTAACGAGCCATTGTATAATGTATTTTGGAAAATAATTTTCATTGCAAATGCATAAACAAAATCAAATTTTCAAAAAATCGTCCACTCTCTCGTATAATATATTTTGGAAATTAATTTTCATTGCAAATGCATTAACAAAACCAACTTTTCGAAAAATCTTCCACCGTCCTTCGCAAATTTTTTTTTTGAAATTAAATTTAATTTGCAATTGTATTAATAAAATAAACTTTTCGAAAAATCGTCCACCGTCCTACGCAATGTTTTTAAAATTAAATTTCACTTGCAAATGCATTAACGAAACCAAATTTTCGAAAAATCGCCCACCGTTTTTTTTTGAAAATTAAATATAGCTAACAAATGCATAATCAAACTCAAATTTTCGAAAATTGTCCACCGTCCTTCGCAATTTTTAAATTATTTTTACTTGCAAATTTTCGTGACAAATGCATAAACAAAGTAAAATTTTCGAAAAATCGTCCACCGTCCTTCCCAATTTTTTTTTTTAAATTTAATTTCACTTGCAAATGCATAAACAAAATCAAGTTCTCGAAAAATCGTCCACTGTCTCTCGTATAATGTATTTTGAAAATTAATTTTCATTGCAAATGCATTAACGAAACCAAATTTTTGAAAAATCGTCCACCGTCGCACGCAAATTTTTTTTGGAAATTGATATTCACTTGCAAATGCGTAAGCCAATCCAAATTTTCAAAAAACCATACACCATACTGCGTAAAATGTATATTGAAAATTAATTTTCTTTGCAAATGCATAAGCAAATCCAATTTTCGAAAAATCGTCAACGTCCCACGCAAATTTTTTTTTTTTGAAATTAATATTTACTTGCATATGCATAAGCAAAACAAAATTTTCAAAAAACCGTACACCGTACCGCGTAAAATGTATATTGAATATTAATTTTCAACGCAAATGCATAAACAAAACCAAATTTTCAAAAAATCGTCCACCGGCCCTCGCAATTTTTTTTTTTTTTTGGAAATTAATATTCACTTGCAAATTTATAAACAAAATCAAATTTTCAAATACCGTGCACCGTACCGCGTCACATGTGCATTGAAAATTAATGTTCATTGCAAATGCATAAGCAAAACCAAATTTTCGAAAAATCGTCCACCGTCCCATGCAAATGTTTTTTTTGGAAATTAACTTTCACTTGCAAATGCATGAAAGAAATAAAAAAATACGGAAAATCGTCTCACGCAAATTACTTTTTAGAAATTAATTTTCTCTTGCAATTGCATGGATAAAATCAAACCTACGAAAAAAATATAGATTAACATTATTACAAGAGATTTAATATGTTTATGATTTCGTGCAGCAATCCTAAACAAAATCATAAAATAATAAAAATGTATAAGAACAATTATCTCAAGAAAATGACGAATTTAAAGTTGGTATTGAGTTTCACGTTTCTACTGTTCAATTGTTTTGTTCTATAAAAGTTATCAATAAGAACAATGTTTATTTCTAATTATGCCTGAGCTGAAACAATATTTAAATAGAAGTATATATTCTCCAAATGTAAAACAAAAATTGTAATATTTGGTTGCCGTGATGTTGATTCACCATGTGCAGTATGCATGTGTATGTAGTGGCTATGTGTTCTTGCATTTTGTCGTATTTCAGGATTCAATAACCATTGTGGCAAGGTGAGATTCACAACCGAGTTGCCGAACTTCGGTACAGAATATGCTCAGGCTCTCGTGTTGTCCAGATGCAATGAAGACAAGAGATAATAAGTTTCAAATTATAACGATTAACTGATTTGCGCATTCAATAATTTTACCACGATATTTTACTACATACACGCGGTTCAGAAAGACTTGGTCAAGTATAGCTAAATTATTTTACGAATAAATGCTTCAAGTAAATTTTCTTTATTATACAATGTCAGTAACTCAAGTATTATTTATATAGTCGCTATTTAGGTTAAGTTAGATGTAAGTAGCTACCCCTCCGTCCGAAATACACACATATTAGTTTTAAGTTAAGCGGCTGCATAAATATTCTTTAACAATTAGTTTAATAACAAAAATAGTGAGAAATATTCAAAATATAATAACACTGCACATTTTATTTGAAGTATTATTCAGACAATATAAATTCAGTATATATTTCAAACGTTACAATTATTTAAACGTTATAATTTTGCTTATTATTGAAAAAAGTTTGAATGTCTGAAGAGCAACTGGACAATGTGTCTGATGCCACAAAAATGTTGCAGATTTAGAGTTCTTGAAGTTCTCAGACAGTTTCATCCAGAGCATCACGTCACATCCGGACGCGGCTGCCACGGAACGATGATGGTTGTCAGGAGGTCGTGGAGGTTTCTACCTGAAGAAGTGACCATCGAGGAAGACAACAGCAACAACGTGTAAGGGAAGTAGATATTTCACTTGACAATTACTTTCTGCATCTTCTAACAATGCTCCAATAATATGCAACACATTATTCCACGATATTTTACTACATACTGGTGGTTAAAAACGCCTTGTATCATTTTTTCTGTTGTCAAATATGCCTAATTATTTAGCAATAAATGCTTCAAGTAAATTTTCTCTATTGTACAATGTCCATAGTTCTATTATTATTTATATAGTCGCTTTTTAGCTTAAGTTAGATATAAGTAGCTATCCCTTCGTTCCGAAATATACATATTACACATGTTAGTTGTAGGACAAGCGATTATATATTGAATTGTTTTAACACTGCTTATTTTATTTGAAGCATTGGTCAAAAAACATTACCGGTGGATTAATAAAATGTGTTTGTAATAACCAGCGTTCATGCTGACTGTCGTTGTGAGTAGATCTCTCGCGATATAATTATTGAACTCTGGAGGAAGCCAAATTAAAATGTACAAAATTCAGAGAACCAAACTTTACAATTATTTAAACGTTATAATTTTGCTAATTATTAAAATGCTTGAATGTCTGAAGAGCAGTTGGACAGTGTGTCTGATACCACAAAAATGTTTCAGACTTAGTGTACATGAAGTTCTCAGACAATTTCATCCAGAACATCACGTCACATCTGGACGCGGCTGCAGCGGAACGATGATGGATATCAGGAGGTCGTGGAGGTTTCGACCTGGAGAAGTGACCATCGAGGAAGACAACAGCAACAACGTTCAAGGGAAGTAGATATTTCACTTTACAATTGTTTTCTGCATCCAGTAATTTTGCTTCGTAAATATTTATGCATCACATTGTTGTTTTTTCAGTCAATTTATTATTAATTTTATATATTCGTTACATTTAATCTATGTTTATTTAGCTCATCCCCATTCGTACCGTTTACACACGATAGTTTTAGGCAAACGAATATATCAAATTATTAGGCAACAAGGATGATAAAATTAATGTATAAATGATAAAATTAACAACACCTATATTTTGTATTTCGATAGATATAGTAGATTCAATTACTTAATATGTATGAAACATTTTGTTTAGTTTGACTCCAAGTTTTTCAACTCAAAACACAACCAGCCGTCACATATACAGTGCGTAAGATTTCCTGGTGAACCGCATCCACCACCAGGAGTAGAAGTTGGCCCTCGAACACGCAAGGCTTCAGCAGCCAGAACGAAGAAAAACTACATAATAAAATGTATTGTATTAATTTATATTTATTGTAACATTTGTTTGTAAAATGATAGTATTGAACAGTTTTTATGTCGACGGCGGATCGATTGAAAGAACAGATCTGATCCACTGTTTGATAATTCTAAAAAAGAAAAATATTGGGGGGTTGTTGGGATTTGTGTTTTTTGTCTGCATGTTACGTTGCCTGTGAGCAAATTTTTTCGGAATTAACATTGCGCTTCACGCAAAAATTTTCCTTGTTTAAATTCACAAATAAAATTAAATTTTTGGAAAATCGTCCAGCGTCCTACGCAAATTTTTTTTGGAAATTAATTTTCACTTGCATAAAACCAAATTTTCGAAAAATCGTCCATCTATGAAAAAAAAAAACCAACAATACTACAGAGAATCTAATAATTTCGTGCAGCAAACAGCAAAATAATAAAACGTATGAATTAATAACAATTTTCTCAAGAAAATAACGAATTTAAAGTTGGTATTGAGTTTCGCGCTTCTACTGTTCAATTGTTTTGTATCTGTCAGTGAGCTGGGCAACAAAGTGTTTGTGTGCGTAGAAAAATCAAATTTTCACACAAATCATAGCTTACATATTCAAACTTATATAAATCGATTCAGTATTTTTTGGTAGTCATTTTAATGTGTACATTGTTGCTGAAATCAACTACAATATTTTTGTTCAGTGGAAAATATTCAACACCGATTCAAATGTAAGCATTGTTTATTTCAGTATTATTACGTCCATAAAAGTTATCGATAAGAACAATGTTTATTTATAAATATGCCAGAGCTGAAATAATAGTATTTAAATAGAATTATATATTCTCCAAATGTAAAAAAATAATTGTAATATTTGGTTGCCGTGATGTTGATTCACCATGTGCAGTATGCATGTGTATGTAGTGGCTATGAGTTCATTCATTTTGTCGTCTTTCAGGATTCAATGACCAGTGTGGCAAGGTGAGATTCACATCCGAGTTGCTGAACTTCGGTGCAGAATACGCTCAGGCTCTCGTGTTGTCCAGATGCAATGAAGACAAGAGATAATAAGTTTCAAATTATAACGATTAACTGATTCGCGCATTCAATAATTTTACCACGATATTTTACTATATACTGGCGGTTCAATAAGTATAGCTAAATTATTTTACGAATAAATGCTTCAAGTAAATTTTCTGAATTCTACAATGTCAGCAACTCAAGTATTGTTTATATAGTCGCTATTTAAATTAAGTTAGGTATAAGTAGCTACCCCTCCGTTCCGAAATATACACATATTAGTTTTAAGTTAAGCGACTATACAAATATTCTTTAGCAATTAGTTCAACTATAAAAATAGACAGAAATATGCAAAATGTAATAACACTGCACATTTTATTTGAAGCATTGTTGAAACAAATTATAAATTCAGTATATATTTCAAACGATACAATTATTTAAACCTTATAATTTTATTGTTTATTGAACAAAGCTTGAATGTCTGAATAGCAACTGGACAGTGTGTCTGATGCCACAAAAATGTTGCAGATTTCGAGTTCTTGAAGCTCTCAGACAGTTTCATACACAGAAGATGATAGTTGTCAGGAGGTCGTGGAGGTTTACACTTGGAGAAGTGACCAACGAGGAAGACAACAGCAACAACGTTCAAGGGAAGTAGATATTTCACTTGACAATTACTTTCTGCATCTTCTAACAATGCTGCAATAATATTTATGCAACACGATATTTTACTACATACTGACGGTTAAGAAAGCCTTGAGTTATTTTTCTGTTGTCAAATATTCCTAATTATTTAGCAATAAATGCTTCAAGTAAATTTTCTCTATTGTTCAATGTCAGTAGTTCTATTATTATTTATATAGTCGCTTTTTAGTTTAAGTTAGATATAAGTAGCTATCCCTCCGTTCCGAAATATACACACTTTAGTTGTAAGTCAAGCGCTTATATAAATGTTGAACGACGATTTATAACAATTAATTTCACATAAAAAATAGCCCGAAATTATCAAAATGATATAACACTTCTCTTTTCATTTGAAGCATTGCTCAAAAAAATTTTCTGGTGGATAAATAAAATGTGTTCATGCTGTTATTGTGAGTAGATCTCACGCGATATAATTATTGAACTCTAAAGGCAGTCAAATTAAAATGTGAAAAATTCAGACAATCAAACTACAATTGTTTAAATTTTATAATTTAGCTGATTATTGAAAAAAACTTGAATGTCTGAAGAGCAACTGGACAGTGTGTCTAACCTTACATGAGAATTTTAGTGCAATACATTTTTATATTACTTTCAAATTATTTGAATGATTTGTTATAGACTGGACATCAATTAAAATATATTTTGTTGCATTTCAGATACAATTTCATCCCCGGAGTAGCTGGTCCTCGCTGGTGGACTGTGATGCTTGTAGCTGAAGATGTTTTGCAGAGACAACGAACGTCAAATAAAAAGATAAGTTTTTTATTTAATACAAAATTCACAATATAAAATTGTGTAAAATTAAATTTAATTGTTTTCTGTATCAGTATGCAATGATAATTGTAGTTATATTAACAGTTAGTATACGTTCGTATATACTTCAAACAATTAGGGCATATTTGTTCACAATGGACAGAGTCTGTTATTTAATTGGTTTTATTTATATGACCGCTATTTAATTTTAAGTTAGTTATAAGTAGCTCTTCCCTCGTTTCATACCATACACACGATTAGTATTAAGTCCAGCGTTTATATAAATAATTATTAAATGATAAGCTTTAAGTATTGTAACAAAGTATATTTATAGTTTTGTCTATATTTTGTTTGAAGTATTTTTTTTAATCAGCAGTCTTTATGTGTAGAGTTATTACTATTCACTATTAAATTCAGAGGATAATTGAATTAAATGTGCACAGTTGAGAAACAATATAAATGTTGTTTTTCTTTTTACATTTCATACTATATAATTATTTTGTGAGACTGATGACAGTAAAATGTTTTCAGGTTCATAGTTCCTCCAGTCTTTGGACAGTCTCATCCAGAGAATTGCATCCGAGCCCCGGGTGTGTTGCTTGCAGAGCACCTGGAGGAGCAACCAGCGACAGACACGACGTGGACAGCATTCCCAGGGAAGTAGACATTTCATTTAACACTCAAATACACGACACACTCTCGAACTTTTCAAACTGTTGCTTGAGCAGTAAATTTCTTATTAATTTTATGTATTCGTTACTATTATATTATATTTATTTAGCTCCCCTCGACCCGTACCGTTCACACATAAAAGATTTTAAGAAATGCGAATATATAAAATTAACTTGCATAAAGAATTAATTAATTCATAAAGTAAAATAAATAAAGCCTGTATAATAGCACCCACAATTTTTATTTCGGTATATATCAATTTTCAAGCTTTAAGAATCAATTGAATTAAAATGTGAATTATTTCTTCACTAATTTAATTACTTAAAACTTATAAAATATTTTGTTCAGTTTGACCCAGATGCAAACCACCTTCACACATACTGCCAACAGTGCGTAAGAACTCCCAGTGATCAGCGACCACCACCAGGAGTAGAACTTGTCTTTCGAAGATGCCAGCCTTCAGCAGCCAGAACGAAGAAAAACTTTACATAATAAAATGTATTATATTATCTTATATTTATTGTAATATTTTATTGTAAAAGGATTGTAATGAATAGTTTTTACGTCGACTTCGGACCGATCGAAAGAACAGATTTAGTCCGCCGTTCGATATTTCTAAAAAAGAAAAAAAAATATTCTGGGGGTGTTGGGATTTGTTTTTTGTCTGTATGTTACATTGCCTGTGAGCAATTTTTTTCGGAATTAACTTTGCGCCTCACGCAAATATTTTTCTTGTTTAAAATCACAAATAAAATTAAATTTTTGGAAAATCGTCTTGCGTCTCACGCAAATTTTTTTTGAAATTTTCACTTGTACAAAACCAAAATTCGTCCACCGTCCCACGCAAAATTTTTTAAAATGAATAATTCAAATTAGAACAAAAATATTTTCATGATTTCGCCCAGCATTCTAAGCAAAAATATAAAGAAAAAACAATTTAATCAGTAATTCTTTTTTAATTTTATATATTCGTTACTTTTATATTATATTTATTTAACTTCCCCCGATCCGTCCGTTTACACATGATAGTTTTTAAGAAATGCGAATAAATAAGATTAACAATGCAAAAAGGGTGAGAAGTATTTTTTAATTCATAAAATTAAATAAAGCCTGAATAAGAGCACCCACACTTTTTTTGTTGGTAAATATAAATTTTCACGGAATATTGAACATAAATGAAAATTAAATACAAATGTTCATACTTGGATTATTTATTCACTTAAAAGTTATAAAATATTTTGTTTAATTTGACCTCCGTTGTCCAGCGCCAGGAATGAACCACCATCACACATAAACTGCCGGAGTGATCCGCGACCAGCATCAGGACTAGAACTTGGGTCACAATAACGCACATCTTCATCAGCCAGAACCAAGCAGAAACATTATTAAATATATTATATTCTCTTATATTTTTTGTACTACTTGTTTGTAAAAATGATTGTATTGAGCAGTTTTTTATGTCGACATCGGACTAATCTAAAGAACAAATCGAGTCCGTTGTTCGATAATTCTAAGAGAAAAGAAAAATATGTTGGGGGTGTTGGGATTTGTGTTTCTTTGTGTGCATGTTTTACTATTACATATTGCCTGTGAGCAATTTTTTTCGAATAAAATCAAATTTTCGAAAATCATCCAGCGTCCTACGCAAAATTTTTTTAGAAACCAATTTCATTACATTGCATAACCAAATAAAAATACGGAAATTCGGCCACCATCCTCAGTTTGGAACGAAATTAATATATACTAACTGCAACTAACCTTATTTGTTCATATATAACACAATAACTACTTAAAATATGATAATAAAAATTTTACGCTACATTTTGATATAGGTACAGTCCAATTACATATTTATGTCAAACGAGCAACATCATTGTTCCAGAGTAAGTGTAACATCCATAAAATTCTAAACAAATGATAAATTCAGGCAGGAGATGATGTGAAATATTTAATAAAGTCTGAGAAAACGAATGGTGAGCTATAAAATGACATACATATCATAGAATTTGCTACCGAAACATAAAAAGTTTCCGAAGATGTCAGAACAGCTGTTGTTGAACATGGAGACGCAAATGGGACTCGCTCAGACTACAAAACTGCTGAAAGTATAAAAACAGAGTTAAGTACATGGCACGAAACATCTCTTGACTTAGTTTTTTTCAGTTATTCCAGTAGAAATCATTTCTATAACCCAACGTGCCCCGGAAAATCTCCTGGAGGTACTATTAAGACCTACACAAAATGTGGAGCTGTTGAAAGTACAAAAGAATGAAGTACATGACATCAAACACCTCTTGGACTAGAACTGTACTATTATTTAATAGTTCCAGTTTGTGTTTTGCTATCAAAGGTAAGAAAATCTTTCAGAATTTGGAGATATATTATTTTAAACTGTTACTGCTTTTTTATACATCAGTTTTTAGATTCCAAAGCAAAATTTAATTCTCTACAAGTTTTATTTAAAGCATTTTTCAGTAGAAAGATCTACAATGAATTTAAAGCGAAAACATCCGGATAGCCTAGCACTAGCAGGTTCCGGAATCGTCTAGAAGAAGCGATCCAAAGGTCTAGAGACTACACTGAAACATGCGTTATGTAAAAGACTTCCATAAATTCAGATTTGTAGAATACACTTCGCTATTTACGCAAGTTTTAATGTTACAGCTGTATTACAAGAGTTCCTTTACAATAATTTGAACATTTCAAAAAATACTTCAAATAAAATTGATAGAGAAAAAATTAACGAGTATTTTCTTCCATAACGATTTCTTTGTAAAGTTTATGGTTTATACAGAAAAGGCAAGAAAATGATTTTTGAAAGTTTCAAACGAGGTTCCTTGCGCCATCTATTGCACAAAATTATTACTACATATGACAATGATTTTCTCAAAACCCATAGACTTTCCTGAAATATGCTTCCAATAAGATATGTTCAGAGTATATAAATTAACCTTTTTTATTTGAAACTTTTTTCTAGGGCCTAGTTTCAGAGATTTGGACTTTTGGTAACACCGAAACTTTCAAATGTAAAAACTGAGATTTATCAAAATAATTCGATTTGAAATGTATTCTATTTTATCACTAAATGTTGCTAAATGCTGTGAAAAGATTCAGATGATATATTTAAAGCGATTTGAAACGAAAATTTATTTAATAATGCAGGCTTTCAGAAATGAAACAAAAAGTATATTGTACAAGAAAATTCTTCAAATAAAACCGATAGAGAAAAAATGTACGGGTTTTATCTTTCATCACAACTTTTTCGTAAAGTCAACTCTTTGTCTGGAAATCTTTAGAAATTCTTTTGTCAAATTTAAGACGAGATTGCTTCAGCCATTTCCTGCCAAATTTGTTAACTATACTTTTGTGATCTACTTCCGCATATTTAAAATTCCAAAGCAGTTCATGCCATGAGCATGCGCATTGAGGATCACTCGATTGAAAAATCAATAATTTCGATTCGACGCAGATGCTTCTTAATTTGAAATTTGAATTCAAATTATTTGAAATCACATATTTCATGCATAAATCATTCAAAAATGTTTTTAAGACTTATTTCAGACAGCAAGAAAATGCAAAACATAATGAATTTACTATAAATAAAAATATCCAATTACTTTTTGATATTATCAATAGCAATAACAATTTTAAAACAGGCCGTTGTAAATTTATTTACAGCTGCACATTTTTGAAGATGCTGTAATGTAGCGTTTCGTGCTCTGACCAAGGGTTGAAATCTCCAGGAGATAGGATAAGATTCAATTGTACAATAATGTTTTGAAGTATTTATTTTGCAAAATATGTTAGCATTAAATAATTTCCTATTGTTTTAAGTACCCTAGCGTCATCTGTTGGTCTATTAGTTAACTATTATTCAACAACTTTGTAATGACAATCACTTCGAAATGGTTGTGTTGTTTATCAATTTCATTGCAGTTTATTGACATTTTAAGTGTTTTTAGTAATATTGCAAGATGTTTAGCAATCAAAATGTGCTTCATTGTTGTATAAGGACCTCCAGGAATACTTAGGAAATAGAGCAGATGTTATAATATTCCCATATCCTGTAAG
Source organism: Poecilus cupreus (assembly GCA_963942605.1). NCBI lineage: Eukaryota > Metazoa > Arthropoda > Insecta > Coleoptera > Carabidae > Poecilus > Poecilus cupreus. Next base: position 4,153,633 of record OZ012726.1, on the reverse strand, counting down.
AATTGTTTATAACTGCTACTAACTTATTTTGCTACTAGTATATCATTAATTTATGTTTAATGTTTAAACAATTGCAGTATCTTAATATTAATAAACAATTCTTTTGTTTTTAGGCTATTTTAGTGCAGTAGTTAACCTGTCAAATAAATATCGCGTCATTCAATTGTAAATGTTGATGTTGCAAAGTTGCAACTACAAATCTCCATCAACAACATATTCCAACAGGATATGAAGCTACTTTCTGTCAAATTACAACCTCCAGGATGAGGTGCAAGGATAATTTCACAACTGGAATTGAATCAAGAGAATTTTAGCTCTCTAAACTTTGCTTGTCTGTCTGTCAAATAGCATAAGACGTAGGTAAATAAAATAAATATTTAACCAAATTATTTATTGATATACACAAATTCATTTTCTGTTCTCTTGCAGCTTCTGTAACGTGGAATCACCTGGAAGATCTTCTATGGCCATCATGATCATTGCAGAACAACTTGAAATCATCATCAGTAGCAGCAGCTGTCAAATTTGAAAATTGTTCTGCAGCTCCTTCTTATTTCAAAATGTGGTAATTTACTAAAACCAATATTTATATGATTTTCAATATTATTTTAAGTCTTTATATTAATTTATAAATGTTTTAGAGTATATCTTTACATTTGATTTACACTTTTCAGGGTGCAATGATGCTAATATTGCATGTTGTTGGGTTCATCGAAATTCTACTGAGTTCTGGTGATACAACGATTCATCCGGTTATCTTCTAGAAACTTGGATAATATCTTCAGTTGTTTAATAATTCATGAACTATTGAAGATATCGTTTCAATGATTCAAATTATGGATTCCTTGGGAATTATAGTATTAAGAATTGTTAGATATTTTAATGTTTTGTAAAAAATAATTGGGACATTGGCCAAATAAAAATGTACGATATGACGTCATACTTAATAATTTTATTTCGTTAAAATCTCAAAAAGTTTTAAAGCTATGTCGTCAATTCTTCAAATATGGATAAAACACTGAGTGTAGTATTAATATCTATTAGATTTGTTAAATTTTTTTAAAACATTATTGACTTATTGGCAAAATAAAATTGTAAAGTATGATGCCATTTTGAAATTTTTGTTTTGTTAATTTCTTGAGAACTATTTAGTTAGATTTTTTCTGTCTCCAATTTTCAACTCGAGATCAATTGCTAAGTCAGTAAATATCACATTTGTTAATTTGTTATTGCTAATTAAGAAGATACATAAAATATAAAAAGTTCATCTGCCAATCATAGTGGACATTTTTCAATTGTTTATTCTCAAAATATTTGAGTTACATTGTTGTAGTATTAATTCCTCAATTTCAGATTTAATCTTAATTAGGAAATATCACATATGTTAATATATTATTGTTAATAAAGTAGATACAGATAATATAAAAAATCTGTCCATCATACCGGATATATTTTTATTACTGTACATTCTTAAACAATTCAAGCTAAAATGTTCCAGTTAGTAACGGAATGGCATATACCACAATCGCAAACCGTAGCCCTCGCCTTCGGCTCGGGCTACAACCTTTTTGCTCGTGTGAAATATGTGCCATTCCATTACTTGTAGAATATACTATTCTATAACAAGATTTTGCAAATTATACTAATATAAAACTGCTGAAAAAGTCAAACTCAAATAAATAAAATTGAAACAAACAGACGTAACCATAGTAACTTAATCAATTTACTACAATATATCGCGCTAATATGCGGCTCTGATTCGTCGAAATTATTCCATAAGCCGCGTATGGAATGATAGTTGTTCCTATACAGTTTTTAGTTGTAGAATGTGTAGTTTCCAAAACAGTGTTATAGAAAAACATTTTCCTCTAAAGTCACTAGTAAATTAACTACGAGACTAAGTATTCAATGCATTTAGTCGCTGTTTCTGGATTATTTGTAGAAAGTGCTTCAAGTAAATATATTGTCTAAAATATTTTTTCTTTAAAGTAATGAGGAAATTTTCTACATTAAAAAAACTAGTTGCTCAACGAACTGTTTATTATCTTTTCCATTTGGGTTGCCGGTCAACTACATTTGAATTCTGCATAAAATTTTCTGTCTTGACATTTAATTTTTCTTTTATAATTAATTACCATAATACTGCGTTAATTATATTTTTTACTCTTTCGTAAGTGTTTTGATTGTTTTAATATGATAGGAAATTCAACTGCCTTTCGTTTTCATTTGTATTTTTCTCTAAAATAAATATGTGACTGTGATCACATATCAATTCAGTTACTCTTTAATAATAAAGTTATTTTATTTGTTTGTTTCAGAATGATGGTGTTCCTCAATCGATCAAATAGGGCTGTTCAAATCATACATGCTATTGGGCCAATTTTGAATTATTCATCAATTTGTTTTGGGATTTGCTATCAATTATATAATAATATTACACAACATTGTGCTGCAGAAGGGCGCATACATAACCAGAGAAACCATTAACTTGTATTTGATATTTTTAATTTTAAATTGTCATCCGGAATGAGCTAACTACCTCAACACTTTAACTTCTGTAGATTGTTTCTGAATTATTTTAAAGAAAAAAGCTAGAAGTAAAACTTGTAGAGGACTTAATAATCTACACTTTTTTCTACATTATCTTTAATAAATATAATAAATACAAATACTATCTACAAAGACATTATAATGTTTAGCTTTTTATTTGTTTTTTAATCTTCACATGTATGTTTTTAGATTTATAACAATTCTTATTTTACTAAAACATTGTTTTAGGCACATGAGGACGCGTGGACATCACTGGAGCCACCATCACCTTCCAAAGAGTCTTCGAAGCTGATGTAAGCTTTCAAGTACATCATTAGCAATGGTACTGTAAACAAATAGAATTAAGTTAATTACTCTTTGTTCGTAATGTTTTTTTTATGTTTATAAACTTACCACTAACCTGGAATCATTGTAAACCTTGATACCATCCTAGACAACACCACCTTCTGGAACATCCCGGACTTTTGCAGCAACGTCAGTTGCTAGCAACATCAGCTTGGGTAAATCATTTTACAAATCGTCAATGTTAATATTTTTTGACAGTTATCTTTGATTTCCTACATTCATTTTAGATTTTCTTTCTGGTTTACTTATTGTCCAAACATCTAAAGTTATAAGTTTAAATTAATTTTCTTTCATTTGCTGCTGAAAAATTGTACATACTGTGATGTTTTTTGTAGGTTCGTGGTAGTTGATGCTGATGTTGGGTTCGTGAGGTAAGTCCACAATTGTTGAGTGTATTCTGTGATGAATTTTTGTAATACTAGTAGATATTTTTTACAAGTAATCTACAGGTTGCACATAATTATCTAGAATAAAAATAATTACATTTTCTGCTAATTACCAAAAGATTTTAATGTAGTATGACAAGATTACCTGTGATCATTCAGAACTCCCTGGTCCACTAGAATCTCCACGATTCTAATTTCCATTGTCAAAGCAATGTTTTGAATAATTTATTTGATAAAAACTAACCTCGAATCTGACAGGTAATGATTACCAAGTGAAGTTCGGTGCTACTAGACATTTATATACGGGTTTCCATAGCACCTGTAGATTCTATAATATATTAAGAAAACAGTCAGTGATAAATGCGTAGCTTTTTAGGTTATTTCAGTATTTTTCAAATATATTTTGTGATATTTAAGTACAGAATAATTTTCGACAATACATACATAAGCCAAACTTCCACAGATTGTAGCTCTATAGATACAGAATTATTCACAATATCCGTGTTTTCTTGAAATATACTGTGGGATTCTTTTATGTGTGTTTCGAGACATTTGTAACCAGATGTATTGATGCATAATCATGAAGAATCATTTCTGCAAATCCAGAACAATCTTCCGTGGTTCGTTGTGTACTTTCGAGAATAACTATTTATAGATCTCTAAAATGCATAATCAATTTAACATCATCATATAAATACTTTCAATTGCAGATAAATGACAAACCAAACTGACACCTGTAGGAACTTACTTGGATAGTAAAATTTATGACATTTTTGTCATGTCGAATTATATAGTTTGATTCTTCAGACTTTATTAAATAATTATCACTATTCTTATGAAGATTCTTTGTATGCTATTAAATTATTTGAGCATGTTATATTCCAGAAGCTTCAATTTGGATAAACATAATTCAAATCACGACACACATGATTCAGTTCATTATATTAAATGCAATTGTGCTGATATAATATGGCTTAGGGTTGTTTTCATATTGTAATTACTGTTTTTAGCAATGAAATTTTATTGTATGCATATTAACAATTTAAATATGATTGAGCAAGATAGGTTAATACATACATGTTTCAAACTAAACTAATCGATGTTGAATTTATGTATCATGTTAGATTAAAAAGCACAGAATGAAGTTTAAATAAGGTTTACAAATAATTTTAGGACATGGAAAGGTTTTAATTATACAAAAACACATAGTTAGTACTTTGTGTTTCTATTATTGGTTAGGTCATTGAATTTAGTAAATGGCATTGAAATTGTGATATTAAGTAATTACAAAAGTGAATTAATAATGTGACAAGTATTTCAACGCATAAATTATGGTAAATTATGAAAAAATAGAGAAGATTTAAGAAATTGTATTGTCCATTCCCAAATCAGCTGTCAATGTTCGTCATATTTTAGAAGCATGTATCTTGAGATCTACAAAATCTACAGAAACGATACTAGCATTAAAATAATCCTTGAAAAATAATCTATCTAATGTATATATTTTCATTTTGTAGTGTTATCCATTTTTTATAACTTAAAATAATAAAATTAACATTGTGATGCCCTTGAAAAATTTTGCAATGCAGGAACCAATCAGAATGTCGGAAATTGGCACGTGACACAGCAGCGAGGAAATTTTACCATACCCCTGAGACACTTTACCCATAGTTCAGTCGAGTTTCTGCCGCGTTAGTGAAAGGTGCGTCGCTCTGTTCAATTTTTGTTGTGTTGAAACTCGTCTCGCGGTAATTAAATGTGAATTTTATAGTTGGATATGGTATACAATTACTGTATTTAAGTATAAAATTCAAGTTTGACCGTTGGGTGATTAAGTGGGTGACTAAATTTGTGAAATCGGTTAGCAGTCGGGTATTTTGGATGGAGGCTGGGCGCGTTCTCGAGCAATGAAGCGGCAGGTGCCTGGCCGCAGCCGGTCGTATTACAATCAAAATTTATCGTTCGCGAGTGGGCTTCTCTCACTACACAAGAGTATGATTTCGTATGTTTGGCTCACGCAGTGCATGCCTGGAGTGGCTCGTACAGTCAGTGTTGTCTCTCCATCTTCCTATAGGGTGGAGAGAACAAACCTCTGCAGGTCATACTGTTGTGTCCGTTGCAACTACGTGTAGAATCAGCCGTGAACGTTCGCGGAGTATGATTTCGTATGTGCGGCCTACGCAGTACGAGCTGGAGTGCTTTAGTACAGTCAGTAGGTGGGTGGGTGAGAACGCACCGCTGCAGGTCATACTCTGTGTCCGTTGTAGAATCAGCCGGGAACCGTTTACGGGATTTTTGCAAAGCGCTCTGTCTTCACGTGAAGACCATCGATTAAATTTATTCCGATTACTGGTTTAGCGCTAACGCGGCGCGTGGGGCATGCTCACAGCAGTCCGATCATCTAGAGTGGATCCAGAGTCATGACTGGTACCAGCTCTCGGCAAATATCGCATCCGATGCCTGTTAACAAGATTCGCTCTTGACAGTTCTCGTTCATTACAATTATGAATATGATAGGCTCTAGTCATAATTGCTTGTACAAAGGGAATTCCGGATGGCAGAGAAAGTAGTTGATCGGCTAACGTGATTCTGTGACATGAGCTCGGGCCCCTGCGGGATCGCGAAGTAGGAGACCATGCGGGGTTCGGCTAGACGACCCACGTTTCTTTTTTTATAAAACAGACAACACACCGGTTGCTGTTATTAGAGTCCTAGAGGCACAGGAATGTCTGTGGGGTGGTGTGAATCTTAGTTTTAATTTAGTTTTAATGGTTTGGGTACTTTTAAGCTAATTTTAAGTTAATCCATTTTATTTCAGCTTAAATTTAAGTTAGGTTTAAGTCTACTAACCCATGTACTTGTATTCCTTTACAGCATTTTTCTTTCAGATTTGTATTTTTAATACGTAAGTTTTTATTTGCAGATTTAAATTGTTTCAATGTTTTTAATTTGTTTGTTTTTATTCGTTTACAGAGATCAAGAATAATGAAGACAAGAAGTATTAGTACTAAAAGTAAGATTTATTTTTATTTTTTCAACATTTTTGTTGTTTATTTATTTCTAATTTGTTGTTTTTATGTTTCTAGAATCATTGCAGAATCAGCCACCGCGGGAAATAGTAAAAGTAGCTGAGCCTGCCGGCGAGGGATGCAGCAGCTAGTAGCGGAGTCAACCACCGGGGGAAATGGACAATGTAGCTGAGTCAACCCCCGAGGGATGAAGCTGTAGCCTACCATCGATGGAAATTGTTCTTCCATCGTGGGATATACCTTCTTGTGGAGAATTTCTATTTGTTATTTAACTTTTGTTTGTTCTCTTTCTTAAGATAGGTGTTCTTTCATTTCGTCGTATGTTTTGTTGGCTTTTGTGTTTGTTTCGTTTCTTAAGACAGAAATGAAGATGAAGCGGACACAGGCAATTGTCTTCGCTGGATTTCTACGTGTTTACTTTCTACTTCACACATGTAATTATATAATGTTTCATTTTATTTGGTAGTTTCTTATTTGTTTCGTTTATTTCAGTCAAGAGTCTACGACTGGGAGATGCAGTTGAAGAGTCTTCAAGAGAGCTTCACTTCTTGTAGTCAAGAGCCTGCGACCAGGAGACACAGATGCAGAACCTTCAAGGAAGTCTTCAACATAGTTCGCCGTTCCCAATTCAAATGTAAGTTTATTTATTTCATTTATTAATGAATTGAAGGACTTACTAATGTATTTGTGTTGGTTTAGTGGGCGGCGGCAGCACTTCTCTGTCCGAGGTTTTTGGAAGTTTCCCTGGGATGTCAGGCAAATGCCAGAGAAGTTTCAGTCTCTTGCTTCCAAAGTCAATTCAGGAGATCTGAAGATTCACATCTTTATATTTATTCCAAAAATTAATCAAATAAATATTATCAATATTATACTGTTGTTTTATTTAAATATACAACTTTAGGTAATAATAAGTGTTTAAGTTATTTTGTTTTTATTTATAGTTTAGTTTAATTTTGTAGTATTAATATATTCCATTCTGTTTAAATTTATTTAATGTTTTAGAATATAATGATTTGTAAATAATAATAATGATATACTTTGAATTGTGTTTGAAAATATTAATAAATGTGTTTAAAATTATTTATATTGTTTTATTTATGCTAATATAAAAAATCATAGCATTTCGGGGTGAGCCATTTAAAATTTAAATTGGATTTAATAAAATTTGTGGACCCACATTATGATAACGTGATCTCGACTAATTTTACTTCACTGATTTCTTCAGATTTCAAATGCGAGTTACGCAAGAAATACTAACCCTAGGCTATTTTAAATCACAGATTCAAAATCTATGGACCTTAATGAAGGGTGTAGCGCCCTTATCTCAATTTTTTTACCCCAAAATTTAATAGTAAAAACACCAAGACTATAGTCCAACTTTTTTTTGGAAAAAACCCAAAAAAATCGAGTTAGGGGTGGATTCCTGTAGATTCAGCCCTAAAAACTCCAATGGCGGTCTCAAAAATTGACGCTCACCCTTAAATTTGAGGTAATTCATATCCAATTTTATGTGCTTTATGTAGCATGTATATAAGGTTCATTATTGCATGTCATATTTCCTCAGCGTACCGGCAATTTTATATATTATGAACGACAAGTCAGCAGTGATAAATATTATGAATCAAATGTCCGCAGACGGTCATAACATATAAAAGTTAAATGCGAATTACGTAAGAAATACTAACCCTAGGACATTTTAAATCACAGATTCGGAATCTACAGACCCTAATGAAGGGTGTAGCGCCCTTATCTCAATTTTTTTACCCCAATATTTTATCGTAAAAACACCAAGACTGTCCAACTTTTTTTTGGAAAAAACCCAAAAAAATCGAGTTAGAGGTGGATTCCTATAGATTCAGCCCTAAAAACTCCAATGGCGGTCTCGAAAATTAGCGCTCACCCTTAAATCTTATGTAATTAAATAAAGCAAAGTAAATACTGCTCTAATTATGTAACTACACATCCTATCGCAAAATGGTTGGTGAAATCTTATTCAGCACATTTTAAAAGGGGTATACAATCATTTCTAGCCATTTAAAGTTAATATTAAGGGTGATTTTTAAGGGAAACTATTGTGAAAACTTTAAAGCGTCATATCTCGAAAACGGTAAGAGATATCGCAAAAATAACGAAATTTCGCCGTCCCCTGTGATTTGACCCCTGAAGAACCGCTATTTTTCTACAACATAGGAAAGTATGAAGGGCGTAGGGCATACCCTTACCAATTAACGAAAAATTTCAAAAAACGAGCATCTTCAATTAAGTTTTGATTACCAAATCTAAAAATTGTAGGTACAGGGTGACCGCTTCTAGTTTGTGCTGCCATCTCTTTCAAATTTGTGAACTATTATTGTGATTACAGGGCAACATTTTCAAACTGCAATATTTTTACTTAATTTAGGAACCTATACTTCTGATATAAAATAATAGATGGCAGCACTAAGATTAAAATTGAAAAGAATAAATTAAAATTATGAATTTCGTTTTATTTAATGACGATATTAATTTTAAACTATTTTTACATAATTTAAAGTAAATAAAACACAAATTGTTTCTGTTATATTTTTTTTATTTTCTATATGGATAAAATACATGTTATATTTCACATTACTTTGTTATTTATAACATTCTTCTAGTATAAAATAACATATGTGTAATGTAAAAACTATTGTTAACATATTGAAGTAATGTTATTATATTATAAATTGATTATAGTATGGTACATGTTTATTTGTTGTACATTTATTTTAATAATAATAAAACTTATGTTTATTTATATTTGAATTACAAGCCGGAATCGGTCTCCTGGATTGACTCTGAGAGGAAGAAACTGATCGCATCCCCGGAAATTCCTCCCTTAGGCCGCAATGAAACGCTCAGCGAAATTTAAAGCAGGGATGTATCATAAACAATAAATTAACAAATGAGATATTTCCTAACTTTACAATTAATCTAGAGATGAGAAATTATAGTGTTCAAAATTTTAGCTCAACTATGCTTAAATATAGACAACAATAGAAACATGTCTACCATCAAGGACAGATGAATATTTTCATATGGTCTGTATTATGATAATTAACAACAGTATATTAACAAATGTGATATTTCTTGATTTAACAATTAAACTAGATATAAGAATGTAAGACAAGAAAATTTTAACTTCAATGATTTTCAAGAAATTAACAAATCCAAAATTTCAAAATGCGTCATACTCAACAATCTTATTTTGACAATAAGTTAATAATGTTTAGCAAAATTCCTGCAAATTTATAAATGCTTAATACTACACATTGTGTTCCATCCATATTTGTTAGAATTAACGCCATTTATTTAATACTTATTAAGATATTAACGAAATTATAAAACTCAGTATGACGTCATATTGTACATATATATTTCATCAATAACTTAAGTTTTTATTTAGATATATTTTAATAAATCTAACAATTCTTAATGCTAAATTTTCCTAGTAATCCATAATTACAATCTTTGAAATTATAACTTAAATTGTTTATGAGTTATTAAACTAGTAAAGAAATTCTTCCAGGTGTGTAGACGCTGCAGAGATGTTGATCCTTGAAGAAACAGCTGCAGCTTATTTCGAAGAAGGTGAAATCAGAAGTCGACAGGTTCTGGAAGTTCACTGTGTCATCAAAACTCAACAAAATCCCGAGGAACTCAGCGTGCAATCATGACCATTGCACTCTGAAATGTATAAATCAAATGGAAATAAACAATTTTATAAATAAATATATACATTTAAAACAGCATTAAAATTATTTATTTATTAATGTACCCAATATTTAAAGTTGGAAGAAGCTTCGGAATAATCTTCAAATTTGACATTTTCTGTTGGGGACCATTCCAGATTGTTCAAGAACTATTATAATGACCATAGATCTTCCACAAGGTTCTATTTCTCAGCAGTAATTGTAATTGTAATCTTCAAAATAAAGCAGAACATTAGTTTGTGTTTATTTGAATAAATACATAGGTTAAATGTTTATTTTGTACATACCTATTGATACAAAAATGAAGATCAAGTGGTGAGAACGATGGACACACGAATGCTCTTAGCGAAAAAAACAGCAACAGATTTCTTCAGACACGCAACAAATGACTCTTAGATTTCTGAAAGATGCTAAGGAATCCTCCAGACATTGCAAACATTCATTGGAACCTAGATAACCGATAACAAATATCAATAAATAATTCAAAATCAACAAAATTACTTTTAGATATTTCTGGTGATTTTATGTTACATAGGAAATACAATGATATTTTTGTATAGCAGCGACAGTTTGTTCTTAATAGATTTTAAGCCAAAAGTGTTAATAATAATAATAATAAGCCTAAATTATATTAATCAAATTGATCTCCTTCACGAAATAGAAGAAAACAAATTTACAATTTAATCCTAATTACATGTAAAATAAAACAAATAACAGATCTGTCAAAATATTTTTTAAAATCATTTAACGCATTGAAATATTTCTTTTATGCTTTATTTTTCATTTTAAATATCATCAACAAATAAAATCGTTTGGATCTATTAAAAATATTGAGACAAATATGCTAACAAAAATTATTAATGTAACTTATTTTATATCTCATGGCAATTTGCAATTAGGCTTAAATTGTGAATTTTAATATGCTTCTATTTCGTAAAAGATGTGAAAACATAATTTAGGCTTCATAGATGCACACGAAAAATAAAATTGCTACAATAGCAATATTTATCTTACGTATAGTTAAAACAATTTATGTATTCTTACTGGAACAATACTTATATGGATATTTATTTCTGAGCAATAATATACATTTATCATAATTAAATATCTTGCTTGAAATAGTAATATTAGTTGTTGATTTGAATATACATATTATATTCTTAACAATATAGCATATTTATATGGTGCAACATTATTATACTATTAAAAAACATAAATATTTAGAATGTTGCAGAAGCAATCAAAAATAATATGACATTACTAATATAAATAAAATATTGTATGATAGAAGTGAGGCTGCGGTGAGAGTTGATGGTAGATTGATTGATTGGTTTCGTATAGATGTTGGTGTGAAACAGGGTTCTGGAATGTCTCCTTGGTTGTTTAATTTGTATATGGATGTGTCGTTCGTTACGAAAAGCATTGAATGGAACGGATGGTGTACGTATTGGTGGACGTATAGTGCCTGTGTTAGCTTATGCGGATGATGTTGTTGTGTTGGGTGAAACTGAGGAGCAATTGAGAAGAATGATTGTGAGCATAAATGAAGTATAGAAAGGTATAAATCTGCTATTGAATGTCGATAAATGTAAAGTGTTGGTGTTTGAGAAGAATGATTTGGTGACTGGTTGTAATATTTCAGTGAATGGTGCGAGACTGGAACAGGTGAATGAATTTGTATATTTGGGTAGTATGTTTTCGAGGGATGTACGTATTGACCGAGAGATTCAAATGCGGGTGTCTGCAGGGTGCAAGGTATTGGGTGCTCTGGTTACATTTGCTCGAAACGTGAATGTATCTAGAGATGCTCGATTGAGTGTTCATAATGGTGTGTTAGTGCCTACATTGTGTGGGTATACGACACGTGATCATATTCGGAATACATTGATGTATGGTGCGTGTGAGTTTGAGATGAATGTTGTTAAGAAAGTGGGAGTAAGGCAGTTGAGGTAGTTTGGCCATCTCGAGCGAATGTCGAATGAAAGGTTGGTGAAACTAATATATGTGGATAAGATTGAAGGTGAACGATTGAGTGGGCGTCCGAGGAATAAGTGGTTGGGTATGATTGATGGTTTGTTGCGTGAACGAATGATTCCGAGTGTGAAGAATAGACGAGCATCTATGAAATTGGACGAGGCGAAAATGGTGGAATGTTTAGAGAAGATTGATTGTTGGTTGACTGTGTTTCTGGGTTCGTGCTACTCCACTGAGTAGGATATAGCGTGATGCATGTAAAAGTAAGATAAATATTATCTACTATTGTAGCAATCCATTTTTTTTTTTCGTCCAGTTATTCATTCTAAACATTTTTTGTCTACAATTTTATTCTAAAATCCATAGGGGACAAACTGTCACTGTAATACGAAAATATCATTGTATTTAATATGTAACATAAAAAGTTACCACTCTGTAGAATTATAAAACAGTATTTGAACATTGAAAAAAAATTTCAGAACTCATAATATACATAAATAATACAATACACAGATATAGCATTAACTATAAGTATTTGGACTTAATATTTTTTAAAGAAAAACAAATTTCTTAGGAATTATACAGAACTAAAATCCGGATATTGTATCATTTATAAGTATTCGAACAGCTAACTTCATTTGAGCAGACGAAATATTTTATTGTTACTATATTTCAATACCATAATGTTTATTCCATATCCTGAATCAGTCTTCTGGTGGTACGATTTGAAGTGTTGGAGCTAAACTATATCTCCAGGGTATTCGTCCTTCCATCATAGCAAAATCCTTTCAAAATGCCAAGAACAGAATATCGGTTTTCTCGCTGCTGAAACCATGCCTAAAAACACAAAATAAAATTAGAAGCAATCAAATTATTGTAAACATTTTAAATAAAATATACAATAAGTGGAAAAATCTTTCAGAACTCATAATAATAAAATAAAAAGACTTTTGTATCAATGGTAGACTCATAAGAGAAGCTATTGAAATCTACAAGCAGAAGAATATATTGAATCAGAATGATTGCTACGAACTGAACAAGATATGGCTTCATCTGTTTTATAAGTCATAATTTTGATGTTTACATAGTTACTGTTTCTATTTACTTGTTTATATCATTCTTTTGTTTCCTGACGAAGAATTATGTTTAATAATTCAAATCGTTGAATTTAAATAAATTTATATCTACAGAACTACATTCAAAAGTCTTTTTATTTAAAATATAAAATATTGTTCACCTTATAATATTTTATAATTAAAATGATGTTGCCAGCAACATATTTGAAGTTGCTGAGACTGCTGCAAGTGTTTGGAATATTCCATGAAAAGGTAATGACTCTGGTGATGTTGTCCTCGATGATATGAAGGTCTTCAGCGATTCTAGATTGGTGGTGGTTCTATAAACATTAAAAAAAGTTCAATGAATTCAATATATTTTAAAGAAAAACAATTTTCTTACGAATGTGATGCAAATAATGTACTTATGCGGTGATATTGGCTTCGAAGATTCCGTAGTTGGTGATGAAGTTCCCGCTGATGATGTCCACGCGTTACTACAAACATAGACACCTTGTTTTAATAAAAAAAGAATAGCTGTATACTTGAAAAACATACATTCATATTGCATACATCACACACAAACAGGTAACAAATAAACATCTACTTTATCGTCATTATTTTAAGTTGTTTTACCTTGTTACATTTTGTTTAACGGCAGTTAGAGCTCATTGAAACAAACAACATTTTTTTGTTAAAATTTTTTATTTGGAGTGCCATTTTATAGTTATTGACGTTTTTTTTTTTGTTTTTCGAAAAATTGTCATTACTCCCTTATTTTAAAGAATATTTAAAAAGTACAAAAACTTTCAGCATTTCAAAATAATATTTTTTGAAAATCACTCGATCGATTTTTGAAAATAAAATATTTATAAAAACTATCTACTATAACATTTGTCTAAAACATTTTTTCGATTTGTCCAAAAAAAAATTTTTATTCAAATAATTATAAATTAGAAGATAAATTTTAACAAACTTCAACAATCATTTAAGCAAAAAATCTGATGTACCAACACATAACCTCCCGCCCAATACATCATTTTCTATTTATATTTGAGAAATTTAATTTTCTTTCGTGTATATATTTAATTTTTTGACATATATTTCAATAAGAAAACAGTTTCACAATCATAATAACATGCGTCACATCTCGTAAAAAAATTTAAGTGTTTCCATGGTGTACATGGAAAGCAATATTTATGAAATTTAATTTCTTTATATTTTATTATCTCCAAAACTAATGGAAATTAATAAAATTAGTGTAATCAAAACAGAATATTCTACAATTTTCAAAATAACATAAATTGTTGAAAAATTTAATTTAACCGTGTTTTTCCACGAATAACTGTTTATGGTTTCTAGTGAACTGCTACTTCCGGTGAACCAATTTTATCCAAAATCTAATCAGCTCTTCATATAAATATAAGAAGCAAAAATACACAAAATTTTATTTTTTCGTATTATAGTATTTGAGTTATGCGAGACGAAAAAATCGGCACAGACCACATTCATACACACATACATACATCCAAATATCATGGTGAAAATAGTAAAATCGTATTAAAGGGACCCTAAAACGTGCTTATTCATTGAAAACGCATTACCCAATTTTTTGACCGAAAACAATATCTTTCTTACTAGAGGTAGGCGGAAGGTAAAAATCATTGCGAATTATTAAACAACAATTTAGACTTTTTAAAACTGCAGATAGTCTTCAATCTAGATAAAGTTTCATAAAAAAAAAAAAATTGTGGAGCACCTGATTGTACCAAATAACGATTCGAATTTTTTCTTCATTACTAAACATCGTTAAAGTACACTGACAGGATTGCTTGACATTAATATTCTATGTTGCATTTTATCTGGAACAGTAAATATTTCATCTTAGTCTCAACTAAAACTTGTGGTAAAGGGATTTGATTTTATTAAACTAGTTTATAACCTTAGATACTTTAAAATTTATATCATATTTTGAGATCTATTTTAAACAGTGGCATAAATAAAGATATTATATTTGATGACGAAATATGACTTGCAAATAAGATTCAAAGTTGAATCAAATAGAATCTAAGTTATTTTGGTTCCTCGAAATTGCAAACACATGTAAAAAATAATTCACTTAATAATATTCGCCAAATTGCTATTTTAAAAACACACTACTAACGTAATATCTTCGATATGAGTATTTATACAAAATATCCTGCTTACGTTAACTGTTTGGAAATAAATATTTTGCTCTTTATTTTTCTACTTATGTAATAATGTATCAGTTCATAAACAATTCTAATAAGAAAACACACAAGTTTTTCTGATTTTATTGTTTTTTTATTGTCGAATAACAAAGTGATGAGTTCTCTCTCTTTCTGTGCTGGGAAGAGACTGATCTGATCAGGGTCAAATGTCATGGCTCTGGGTCTGTTTTGTCACTACTCTAGTTTTGATACTGGGGACAAACATTTCGCTTCATAGGTACGTAGTTACTGAAGAACTTTTGAAAGTGTGTCATTTGTGCTGAGTGATTATAAACTGTGAACTTATTTGTGTTTGTGTTTTGGAACATTCTTAAGTAACAATGAACTTTGAATCATAAGAAGGTAGGTACTTATATTTACATATTTTTATTTAATCCATGAATGCACAGCGTACGATAGATCATACGTTAAGATATTTCACTTTAAGATTATGTTTCCGCCAGGCTATGGGATTTCTGGTTAAAATAAGCCAGATTATCTAATATTGCTCTATATATTTAAATATTTTATATATAATTATACTTACAAGTTACCAACATACAAAAATATGAAATCATTATTTAAAGGGAAATAGTTCTGGGCATTAATGGGTTAATAAAGTATTGTTAAAAAACTATAGAAAATATGCTTAAATTTTTCAAATAGCAATGGTTTTATAAGACTCTTTATTTAAGTAATTAACGACAATAAAAACAAAATAATTGACGCAGTAATACAGATGTGTTATGAATTGTTTAAATTGATTGATAAATAAACTTTACATAAATTAAACTGAAAATATAAAAGTAGAGAGCAAATTATTAATAATTAACAAACAAAATAACTGCTAAAACAAAATTTCGTTCCAATTTTAATAACTTTTTAATTTATAAATGTATGTTTTATAATATTATGTTACATTTGAAATATTTAATAATCACTATTTACTATATCTTTTATTTTTTTATGATACTTAATTTATATTGAAGACAATCTACAGTTTAAAAAAGTTGTAATTATTATATTCATTAAGTCGCAATAATTTTTTAAAAATGTTGTGATGTCAGAGCCGTCTTGTTTTATAGATGTCAAACAGTACGGATTGTAAATAATTGTAGTCACATAAATGTTCTATTTTATTGATCAGAAAATTATTAAAATAAAATTATAATAACTTTTCGTGGTAAATAATTAAAATATGCATGAATACCATTTATTTCGGGAAGAAACATAAATAACCTGTAAGATTATTTTAGTCAAATGTTTTATAAATATTGCTAACCTATGTCATTGAACATAACTTTAATTTCGCTGTGTCTACTTCAAAATATATCCCCATTATTTAATTTTTTTCGATGAATTTTAGTACCCATATTCAGTAATTCACTCTTCTCGACCAATCATAGAACCCGAAATCCATAATTCACTGCAATTTTAAAGACGTGATGTGGATCACCAAGAAACGGCCGTTTGACAGTTGACATGTAGTCATTGTGTATTTTGATGTAGGCGTTTTTAAAAGTGTGTTTTCAATGAATTTCGATCATTTTCAAAAGTGATTTCCGAATATGCAGGAGTAGAAAATAGTATATTGTATACAACGAGCATGAAATGAACATTCCATGCGAGTTGTACACTATACTTTTTCTACGACCACAATATTATTTCAAAATTAATTTAATTACCTCCCACCTACCTCTAGGTAAGGGAGGTATTGTTTTTGGTCAGAAAATTTGGTAGTGAGTTTTCAATGAATAAGCACGTTTTAGGGTCCCTACAATAAGATTTTACTATTTTCGCGATGATGTCTGTATGTATGTATGTATGTATGTATGTATGTATGTATGTAAATTATGTATTGTTGTAATCCTATTCTACAATAATTATTATTATGTCAGCACTTCCTGCAGTACTTTTCCATTATGATGTGCTATGTAATAAAACCCCCTGTAACTTAGATAAGGTGTTCATTCTTCCTGTATTCTCTTGTCTCAACACATGTAACCTTGTGTGAAAATAAAATTAATTTTTTTCAAATAATTCAAACGAAATTATTTAATTGGCGCAGTCATCGGTAGGATCAGAGAAACACAAAAAGTAATTGTGTGGTGAATTTTAATTCTTTACTCTGATAAACCAATCAATTAATTACGAACCAAGAAAAATTGAAATTTCTACAAATCCGTCTACAACGACCTGTGGAAACGTCAAGAAACGCAGATCCCACGGAGAAATCAACTTTCCTTGGCAACCGAACAACCGAGAAGTCAAGAGGAAGGAAGACTTGCTGTTCGACAACCCTTTCGATCACGTCTTCAGACCCAGGAAGAATCAGCGACCCGGTGATGTCCGTAAAGCATCAAACAATCTTTATATTATTCACATTAACTTTGTAAGTTAATATTTGTATTGTTGTATTTATTTTCTGTGTTACACAAAGGGGTACCTCTAGCAACTGACTAGTAATAAAGGTATCGAGGGACCGGCACAGTCCTAAACACACAAACACAAACACAATTTATGTCTGATAGTAATAATACTACAGATTCTGAAACATCTGATAGTGAAGTAGAAAACAATACTCCTTTAAATAATACTGTAAAAAACATTATTCTAAAGCCGAGTAGATTACAAATAACAAAAAGTTCAATCATGACTACACTATTAGAATTAAAAAACCTTTCTGAAATTATTCCTCCATACAACGGAGATATTAAATTATTAAATAACTTTATCAGTGCCGTAGACGACGTTGTGTCTACGCTACAAACCACGCCACTAAATCAAATTCAAAAAACATATCTTTTTGGACTTATAAAAACTAAATTAACAGGTAGAGCTGCCGAATTACTTTCCGAAAATAAATTCGCAGATTGGGCAGATTTAAAACTTTATCTCACTACCAATTTCTGTGACAAAAGCACAGCTGAAACGATTTTATTAGAAATATTGCAAATAAAAAATAAAACTAGTATAGATAAAACACTAGAAATTATCTCTCAAAAATTCTCGCAATATAAATCGAAAATATTATTAAAAGAATATAGTCAATTGCAAAAGGATGCAATAATAAGAGAAAACCAAAAATTAGTAGTTTCTTATTTTATAACTCTCTTACCCTTGTCAGTGAGAGGATCATTTATTGTCAAACAACCTAGTACATTAGAAGAATGTGAATGTTTGTTAAGAAATGAATTTAATTATTCACATCAAAACACACACCAGTCACCAATGTTAAAAGATAAACAAAATTTTACTTTTAATATTCCACCAAAAAAATTCCCAAGCCAACAATTTCCATCCCAACCAATTCAACTTAATAACAAACAAACTCAACCAAAACCCGTTGCCCCCCGACAAAATCTGAAAAATTTTTATGAAACAAAACGAACATTCCAACCCAGACCAATGACACAACAAACAAGACTTACTACGCCTATGTCCACACAAACGATAAAACAGAATTATAATCTGAATGAAAGCTCAGATGACCAAAGTGAACAACCTACTGACGAACACGAACACGTAGAACAAGACGACATTGAATACGATTCTTTTTTAGATTTAGAGATAGGGATAGACGAATCAAACAAGTAATGTCTAGCCTAACATATAATTTACCGTCGTTACAAATTCAAGATTATATTATTTTATTAGATACGGGTTCAAGTATAAATTTAATACATCCAGATTTAGTTAATAATAAAAAATTTAAAACTTATGAAGAAAAATGTACGTTTACAACCGTAAATGGAAAATCTACTATTTCACATTATGTGATACTCAAAATTAATAAAATCCCATTAAAATGTTATATTTACAAATTTCACAAAAAATATAATTTATTATTAGGTATTGAGGCATTTAAAAAATTAAACATTCAAATAAATTTTGTAAAAAATTCTGTTAATATACAAGGAAAAGAAAAGAAATTACAAAATGACTTTAAAACTGACAAACAAAATAATAACATTCAAATTCGTTCAGAACACTTAAATCAAATTGAAAAATCAAAATTAAAAACACTTATTAATAACTTTGAAGATTTATTTCCAAAACCAAACGAACCATTGTCTTGTACAAATTTATGTGAACATAAAATAATTGTTAATGACACAACCCCCATCTACACAAAGAATTACAAACTGCCACAGATATATGAAAATGACATTGAAGAACACATTGAAAAAATGCTAAAAGAAAAAGTTATACAGCCTTCTCATTCCCCATGGAACTCTCCCATTTGGATCGTTCCAAAGAAGCTAGATGCTTCTGGTAAACGGAAAACAAGATTAGTAATTGATTTTAGGAAAGTAAACACTCAAACAAAAGACGATAAATTCCCAATCCCCAATATCGACACCTTATTGGATCATATCGGTCATTCAAAATACTTCACGACGTTAGATTTACATTCCGGTTTCCATCAAATTCCCATGAACAAAAACGATATCGAAAAGACCGCATTCTCTACTCCATCCGGTCATTATGAATTCTTGCGTATGCCTTTTGGTTTGAAAAACGCACCCGCTACTTTCCAAAGAATGATGAATATTGCATTAGGAGAATTGGTAAACAAAATTTGTTTAGTTTACTTAGATGATGTAATTATTTTTGGTAAAACTCTTGAAGAACATTTAAATAATATTAAATTAGTTTTCGAAAAATTAAGAAAAGCAAACCTGAAGATCCAAATTGATAAATCAGAATTTTTGAAATCACAAACAAAATATTTAGGATATATTATCACTCAAGATGGAATAAAAACAGACCCTTCAAAGACAGAAAAAATTAAAAATTTGAATATTCCCAAAACAAAAAAAGAAATCAAACAATTCCTAGGTACGATAGGATGGTACCGTAAATTTATTCCAAATTTTGCTAAACTTACTAAACCTCTTACCTTATGCTTAAAAAATGGTCAAAACATAGACATTTATAACGAATCGTACAGAAAATGTTTTAATGAATGTAAAGAAATTCTTACTTCATCTCCTATATTACAATTTCCAAATTTTCAAAAAGACTTTATACTAACCACGGACGCCTCTGATTATGCCATTGGATCTGTTTTACTTCAAAAAGATGAACACGGCAAAGAAATGCCAATAGCTTATTTTTCAAAAACATTAGGTAATGCTGAGCAAAATTATAGCACCGTTGAAAAGGAACTATTAGCAATAATAGAATCTGTGAAAAATTTTAGACATTATTTATTTGGAAGAAAATTTCTTATAAAAACAGATCATAGACCTTTATGTTGGTTATTCAATATGAAAAACCCTAACCAGAAACTCATGCGTTGGAAAATAGAATTAAACGAGTATAATTTTGATATAGAATATTTACAAGGCAAAATGAATGTAATTGCAGATAATCTTTCTCGTCAACGTGATAAAACACAAATTCACAATAAAATCGGTGACGTAACAGAAACAAAAATATTCGCTCATTGCATTTTAGAAGATTTCGAAATGAGTCAAGGACTAGCAGATCAAGTCAATAAAAAATTTGATAGTAGTAATTTTTGTAAAAATATAAATGTTTTAAACAAACATATTATTATCCAAAATTGTAATAATCAAAGAATTATCCATTTAATTATAAAAAAAACTTTTTATGAGAAACCATCAATTAAAGACTTAGAGAAACCATTAAAGGAACTCCGAGATTATCTTATTCTTAATGAAATTTTTGAAATTAATATACCACTCTTAGGATGTGGCAGAGATAAATTAAAATGGAATCAAGTATCGAAAAAAATATTAAAAATATTTGAAGACACAAATATACAAATAAATGCTTATTCCTTACCCACAATAAATTTACATAGTAATGATAATGAATCAATTTCGTCAAATCAAAATACGGTCCATTCAGATCCAGAAAATTTAGTAAACGGAATTAAATATATAGAAGATAGAATAAACATTGCCGACAATCAACTAATATTTGAAATTCATAATTTTGAAACTGAAATAGAAATAACAAAATTATTTGAGAATAAAAAACAACGAATTTACTGTAAATTAAATAAACAAAATCTTGATGATGAAATATTAAACTTTCTTAAACAATATATAGTTCCAAAAATAAAATACCTAGCAATTTTTAACGAAAAGGACCTAGACTTAAAATTCTCAAAAATTATAAAAGAAAACTTTGAATTTAATACCATTAATATAATCGCTTGTAATAAAATAGTCGAAGATGTAGAAAATGAAGAGGAACAAATAGAAATAATCCGCGACTTCCATATAGGCTTAACTAACCATAGAGGAATAATCGCAACACTCAATGCTTTAAAAGAAAAATATTTCTGGCCCAAAATGATCAGTAATATTACTGAATATATAAATAGATGTGAACTCTGTAAATTAAACAAGTATAATAGAAAACCAATTCCGGCAACAGATAATCTTACACCCACACCTTTAAAACCATTTGATATAATAAATATTGACGTACTTTGTTTAAATAAAAATAATTTTCTTACAATTTTTGATCAATTCTCTAAACATGGTCAAGTTTATCCGCTAGAAAATAAAAGTTCAAATAATATATTACAGAAATTAATAAATTATTTCCAAATTTATACAATACCAAATAAAATAATTATGGACGCAGGACCTGAATTCAAAAGTAGTGTTTTACAAGATTTATTCAAACTCAGGAATATAGAAAGTCATATAATTTGCGTAAACAATCCTAAAAGCAACGCTGTTGAAAGATTTCATTCAACGCTCATAGAACATCTTAGACTCCTTGAAAATAACAATCGCTTCAAGAATAAAACATTCTTAGAAAAACTCGACTTAGCAATCTTAGCTTATAACAATACTAAGCATACTATAACAAAACTAACACCAAATGAAATACTATTTGGTAAAAATAATCAAATTCCATTAAAAACAATCCCACTTATCAATGAAGAAATTATACAAAAATATCAAACAGAACAAGAAGAATTATTCAAAATTATAAATGATAAAATAAAAATTGAGAAACAAAAACGTTATAAAGAAAACGATAATCCCTTACAAATAAAAGATACTATTTATGTTAAAGAAAATCCAAGATTAATAAAAAAATTCAAAAAACCCTTATTTAGAAAGTACAGAGTTCAGCATTATAACCCTATACTCGGGAAAGTAAAAATAAGAGATCAAATAGGTGAAAAACATGTCCGAATAAATAGAATTAAACAATAAACTGTTGTTTCAGATGTACGGCTCAACTTACGGACATCTCAGATGATAATGGATTTCACTTAGTTAAATTAGGGAAAACCTTGATAAAAACTTCGGAACAAATAATTTACTTTAATTATAATATTACCCCTATTCATGATGAATTTATAAAAATAAAAACATTGAAAGAAATCCTTCTATTCCAAATTAAAGATTCAAAAGAAATATTTCAAGACTATATTAATATCTTAATATATAATTTTAATGATTTAGAAAATCAAATTAATAAAATATTTCATAAAATTTCAAAACGCGGTTTAATAAACGGAGTAGGAAATATTATTAAATCAATTTCAGGAAATTTAGACGCTTACGATGGAGAACGCTATGACAAAATTCTTGAAGAAATAAAAAATAATGAAAAATTATTACAGGATCAAACTAATCAAAATTTAAAAATTAATAAAGAAATGATTGATAAATTCAATAATAAAATCAAAAATATTATAATTAATGAAAATAGACTAAAAACTCAATTAGATGGAATTCAAGAAACATTAGAGAAAGATATCAATTGGGTAGGAAAAATCGACGTTGAAAATAAATTTCAAAAATTATTATTTATTGTTCAAAGTTTAAATGATCTTACTAAACAAATAGAAATTAGTTTAACCTTTTGTAACTTGAGAAAATTACACACAAGTATTATTGACCCGAATAATATTAGGAAAATTACACAAAACAAAGACATTTGGCAACTAAACGAAATTATAGAAACTTACTGTCAACACGACAATGAACAGATACACTACCTTATTAATATCCCAAATTTTTCTTCCCAAACCTATGATTTATATCAATTTACACCCCTACCTTTTATAAAAAATAATACAATTCTTCAATTGAATGTAAAACAAACTATGTATTATATAAATAATAATAATAATGTTAAAATAAATAATTGTATTTTAGTTAATAAGATATATTATTGTAAAACTGAGTATATTGGTTTAAATAACTGTTTACTTAATATTTTAAATATTCAAAAGAATGATGATTGTAAATATCATACTCTAGAATCAGAAAATACTTGGGAAAAGATTCAAAACACAAATGAACTAATTATAATAAGCCCCAAGGAACAACAAATTCAAATTAATTGTGAAGGTAATACACTTAATAAAAAAATTAAAGGTATATTTAAATTAAAACTTATTAATAAATGTGTGGTAAATAATTTTAAGTTTGATACAATTCAAGAAACTTATAAAGAAATAATATTTGAAAATTTAAATTTTAATAATACGTTTCCACACTTAAACTCAATGAAATTAGAAAAAATTAGTGAAGTAAATATAACAATTAAAGATTTATCACAGATAAAGGAAGTAAATTTACAAAATTATAACAATCATCACTTTTATATTATTTATATTATGTTATCTTTAATAATTTCTGTTGTTTTATTATATAAGCTTGGAAGAAAGTTTTTAAAAATTTGTAAAAGAAATAAGAAATTGAGAGGTAATAAAGAACCTATTGTAGAATTAAATACTATTGCATAATAATTATTGTAAAATCTTAGAAGGGAGGAATTATGTATTGTTGTAATCCTATTCTACAATAATTATTATTATGTCAGCACTTCCTGCAGTACTTTTCCATTATGATGTGCTATGTAATAAAACCCCCTGTAACTTAGATAAGGTGTTCATTCTTCCTGTATTCTCTTGTCTCAACACATGTAACCTTGTGTGAAAATAAAATTAATTTTTTTCAAATAATTCAAACGAAATTATTTAATTTGTATGTATGTATGTATGTATGTATGTATGTATGTATGTATGTATGTATGTATGTATGTGTGTGTGTGTAGTCTGTGGCAATTTTTTCGTCTCGCATAACTCAAATACTATAATACCAAAAAATACAATTTTTTGAATTATTGCTTCTTATATTTAAATGAAGAGCTGATTAGATTTTGGATAAAATTGGTCGACCGGAAGTAGCAGTTTACTTGAAGCCCTTAACAGTTTTTCGTGAAAAACACGGTTAAATTTCCTTTTTCAACAATTTATGTTATTTTGAAAGTTGAAGAATATTTAATTCTACATTTGTTTTGATTACACTAATTTTAATAATTTTCATTAGATTTAGAGATAATAAAATATAAAGAAATTAGATTTCACAAATCTTGCATTCCTAGTACACCATGGAAAATTTTCAATTTTTTACGAAATGTGACACATGTCATTGTGATTGTGAAGCTGTTTTCATAGTGAAATATATGTCAAAAAATTAAATAAATATACGAAAGAAAATTAAAATTCTCAAATATAAATAGAAAATAAACAAATAAAGAAGGTATGTTTCTGTATCATCAAATACTATTTTGTACCGTTTAAGAGTAGTATTGGGCGGGAGGTTATGTGCTGGCCACATCAGATTTTTTTAATAATAAATTTGTCCCGCTTTCACTATTCCAATATTTGACAATTCTAAATAATTATCCTAGCAATGGCACCTGTACTTAAATGAACTGATTTGTATTGAAATACTCACAAAAAAAGTTCATTTCGCACGATGCTTGCAATGTACCTCATATCCCTAGCAACAAACATACAATGAGCAGATTTCTCAGTGGTCGTAGAAAAAATATATTTCGGGTCAATATTTGGCAGGTAAAATTTGTATTCAAGATAAAGGTGGAAATTTTATGTGGTGAAAATTTTCGAAATTTGTTTGTGCTGTGAGGCTCGAATCGAGAATTTTATAATCCACAGTTCGATGCGCTACCACAGAGCTATTACTCAATTGATTGACAAAATCAATACATTATTAAGCAATAATCTTTCGAAATAAAATTTTTTCAGACAAAATGATGTTCCCTCAACATATTACAGTTGATAAAAACTTAGCATCTTCATAATTAAAAATTGTTTTTTACCAAATTAGTGAACAGTTTCACACTGTAGGTGTACTCCAAACAAATTAGCATTTTCATATTTTATAAGTTCGGTTCTAATTATAAACTTCATTGCAAGAAAAAAGTTTCTGTCTTAACAACTGAGCATCACCGAAGAAAATACTCGCTAATTACAATTAGCAGCGCTTAAACACAAAATTACAGGTTTCAACGAAATTACGCGTAATTTGTATAACCTTGCTCCATATTCAAAAACCTTAACAAAAGTGTTACACGCGTCTAAGTCTAAATTTATTTAGTTCTGTGAAAAACACAAGTTATTTTTATTTGTATTGATATGCAAATTTGTTTACTTTTGTCCGTTCTGGCGTGTGTTAATTTTTAGAATAATGTTTGGATTATCAATGAGATATAGGCGCCATAAACGGAAAAGAATTCCTAGGCGATTATTTCAGTAAATATTCGCGCTGATTGAGATTAATTAGAATAATATTGATACTATAATGCCAATGCCAATTCAATATATGTGTTTATTTTGAATTACAGAGACATATGTTTAGGTTTTTACCTACCATCGCATACCTGTAACGGAGGTATTGGGCTTCCAAATTATCAAGAGATGGCGTTGATCACAATTCCCAAAAGGTACATGTCAAATTCATTTTGTATGATATCTTATGATGGCGAATGCTTTCATTAGTATTGTTAGTTTGCTTTTATTGGCAGCAGAACTGTTGCCATACACACTACAAATTTTCATGTTCTTATAGGTTTTTTTAGAGAAAATTCAATCTTAACCTATAATCTTCAAATACAATGAACTTTTCATTTTTACATCTTATTTAAATAATACGGTTTAAACAAATAAAATACATTGAAATACTCTTAAATTGTTATTAATAAAAAAAAAATTAATTTCAAAATACAATGAAATTTATGTACCTTATGGTTAGTTTAGCTTTCTACCATTAGTTAGCGTATTTTAATTTTGGAAGCCCAATAGGATCATGCTAAAAATAGAGTAGTGAGTTTTCAGTGGTTGAGCACGTTTTAGGGTCCCTAGAATAGTTTCGTGATGATGTCTGTGTGTCTGTCTGTCTGTCAGTGGATCTATGGAGTTACGGTTTCTAAAATACTACTAAACTGAAAATATTGATATTTTGTATATATCAATTGTACGAGTATCCTCTTGGGAAGAGCTGATTCGCTTTTATGATAATCCAATAACCGGAAGTGGTAGTTTAATTGAAGCCCTATCAAGTTATTTTGAAATATTTCAGTAAATTTAATGACAATTTTTGTTTCAGAATAATGTTTTTAAATATTATTATCTACAATTGTTGTTTGAAAAATTTTTCTCTTATTGTTACTGTTTACGAATTACAACACGTTATAATATTATAATTATTTATGATATAAATGATAAAAGTGACAATTTATGAGTAAATGGGGAAGTTTGTGAAACGAGGCGATTCCGAGTGAAACAACCCCAACAATGAAATAAATAACTTTTAATACATATATCATACAAAATTCTATTTACGATCTTCCTAGTGTATTAGTAAATACTAAAAAATGTAGTATGATATTTTGACAGGTAGAGTTATAAATATTTTGTTGATTTATTGATACAAATCGTTAGAAATGTGTTAAAAGTAACAATAAAATCACTTTTAACTCGTTGCTATATTACTTTTTACACTAATGTCAGAAAGTGACACTTTTCACTTGATAAGCAACCGTTGAAAGGGCCACTTTTAACAAAGGTCGTAGATAAATTATATTTTGAAATTTTCCTTTAAATATACTAACCTGTGCATTTGGAAAAACAAAACAACGTTTGAATAATGTAATTTGTTTTTTAATGTGTCATAATTGAAAACTTTTTTGAGGGGATAAGCATTCTTGATAGTGATGTTAAATGCAATGTTTGATAAGAAATCTATGGCGGAAAGTGTTGTTGTGCCCACAGCAGTTTATTTATAACGCTAAATTTGTTTCTAAAATTTGAAAATAAAGTTTTGCCTGCTTGGATTTCTTGCGTGACTTTGATACATTTTTTCGCAGAAAATTTAAAGTACATTAGATGACAAAGTTTAAAAGAAAGTTTAGGAAAAGTGTTGGGAAATGTAAACTTTTGCATCCATTATCACAAATATATACTTCCGACAACACACTTAGTCTCATTTATTCTTTTAATTCAAAATGAATTAGGCGATATTAAAAATGAAACTGTAATAATTCTAAGCTAGCAATAAATAACACTTATTTGAAATCGGCACTATAGTGCTCAAAAATCGTCATTGAAAGCTCAGAAATCGTCACGTAAGTACCCATTACACGACGATTTTGAGCCACCCAGTGTTGGCAACCGTTAAATAATTATTGTACAATTAGGATAATTTTGGCAGATATATTAACGTATTATTGTAAATTTGGACGTAACATGAAACAAAATTTGCAAGAAGAATTAACTAATTAATTCCGATGACGAAATTGAGGACAAAACACATAATTTTGAGTGTTATTTACGATAGCTTCACTTCTCGAGGTTGGCAACACTGACTGTCAGTTTCAATTGACAACTGACAGGTGTATAAACTTAACCTATATTATAATTTTTTTACAGTTTTTTCGAATTTTAGATTTTAAATAAAACTTAATATTTACTTCGGTATTGAAGTTCCTTTTTATCACTCACATGGTTTATTTTCCTCGGCCCTACGGGCCTCGGCAACTAAATTCCATATTCGTGATAAAAAATTGAACTTCAGTGCCTTGATACATAAATAACTATTTATTATGTATGTGCAATGAGGTATATAACTCTGTGGTAACTATTTAAATAATATTGGAACGCTAACTGACGTTGAAAATGCAAGCCCAGAGAAACAGCTAGTAGTTGGGCTATATGTCTTTGTTGTACAATGTTTTTACATAACATAAGCTCTACAAACAAGTGTTAGACAAAGAAGGGTTGCCTTACAACATCTATCTGCCTCAGGCTCGTTTTTTGCTTTCATAAAAGCTTTACAATTACACGTTACAGTATTACTGTATTTAGTCCGAGTACGATTTACTGTATAACTGTTAAAAGGCTTGGAAAGATTCAAGTATTAAAATATGTTAAATGTTAGTTAGTTTGACAGGGCAGTCTTATGTATAAAATTAGTGCCACACATATTTGTACTAATTTTGTTAGATTTTAAATTTTATGTATAAAGTTCCAGAATGATTTCAGATTGATTGCGGTTCTTTAAGCAAATAAAGAAACATACAAGGAACATTAAACAATAATTCTAATATTTCTTAAAGGAAAATGAAGTTACTTACAATTACGGTATGAATGTTGTACTTATTAGCTGTTATCGGTTCCGAAATCTTTGTAGAAGGTTTAGGGAGGCTTCGACGAGGATGTCCAAGAGTTCCTACAAACATAGAAACAAAGTTTATGAAACACTACAGCTATTTGCATATTTAAAGAGCAAAGTTATATTTTGTCACTCGCAAAAATTTTGTTGTTTGTTGTTATTTTATACAAGCGACAATGCGAAATTATGTAAAAATATTGGCTGGTATCACGAGTTCTGTTTTTGAGTGTTTTAAGAGCAGTGTTTTAGGCTCGGTTTTAGCGCTGCACATTGTTCTAAAATTATTTTATAAAATATGCTTCAAATAGAAGTTTCAGAGAAATGTATTATCTACCACTTTTATTTCAAGTTTTTTTTTATAAAATAATTTTAGAACGTTGTACAGCGCTAAAATCGAACTTAAAATACTAACCTGACACCCAAACACAGAGCTCGTGGTACCAGCTATTAATTTTGCGTTGACAAATGTAACGGCAAAAGTCAACTTTCTATAGGCCCTATTCTGTAATTTGCCCTTTATTTTTTAACTGCACGCTAAAAATTTTAGCCAATGATAACACACGTGTCTGAGTAAAACTTGAAAATTTTATACGCCACAAACATTTTTATTGTTTAAAATTTTTACAAGCCGTTAACAATTAACAGGTAAGTTATAAAGTTAAAAATTTTAACCAAGAAAAACATATGTGTCAAATGAAATTTAGAATTTTTATTCAGTTGTTATCACTTAATGGTTAAATTTTTAAACAAGCCATTAAAAATTAATAGGTAAGTTACAGAATAGGCCCCTATAATAGTAGTCGAAAAAAACAATAAATTCAATTTATTTCGAATATTGAATCAGATGAGAAAAAAGTTTGAATATAAAATAATACTTGCAAGATTTGAGAAAAACTTAATTATAAATTTTAACAATATTTTAGAAAATACGAAAATGAAATGTAATAAATAAATAAAGTTATTAAGTTTTGATTATCAAAACTTTATTCTTAACGATCATCAACTGTTTTCTATAATTGTAATTTAAATCCTGCTGAATTTGGTACCAAATTAAAGGTCTTGCAAAGAACATTAATGTCAATAAATTCTCTAAATTGTCAATGTTTCATAAAAGTAAGTCTTAAACTTGTTTTTTTCTATTTTATCAATAACTTTAGAAAATAAATTATTTCAAAACAAAACAAGTCTTTTATATTTGCCCTTCCGGTTCGTCTCTGTTTTATTTTTATATACAACTCGTAATTAACGATACTGTTTTTGCTAAATCTACGCTTTCATTCCCAAAATTAGGGAATCAACTTATAAATACATTTATTTCTGCTACAGCAAAAGTCTGACACACTAACAGGAACCTTTTTGCAATTACATATGTGATTTAACATTTTAATTATTTTTTTACCATTAATTATTCCAAGTAAACACTGGCATACGTGTATTTGCAAAGAACATGTTGAGTTTTTGTGACAGACGAGATGATTAAAATCCGTAATTCCGTACATCCGCGCATTGCATGTTAGCTTCAAATAGGATTGAACTGTGCAATTTAAATTGATTTTTTTCAAGTGACATTCGAATGCGTCACTCTAGTTTAACTTAATTCTTTTTGATTTTTAATGAGGATTCAAATTGCGAAATCTTTTTACAATTAATTTTAAAGTTTACCGTTTTCGTTTCTGTGAAACGAATTGTGATTTTGATCAACCTGGGGTTAAGAAAAGAAAATGACGCGTGATGAATCTCCGTGATTTAACCTTTACACATTAACTTGTGTCTCGTTCCTCAAAAAAGACAGTCATAATGATGGCACGCTCTTATCTCACATGTTATCACTAAAGATGTCAAAATGCCACGGCTTACTTGATAAAACGTTGTTTGTTTACAGCACCGTTCACTAGATTTTTTTCTTCGGCCATCGTTTTCTTAGGAAATCATTATATTTTATTCGCTCGCACGTGTTCCCGGGTAATGAAATTTTTTTCACGTCTGAAAAATATTTTCAGCGTGAGTCTAACGTATTATCGAACTTCATGATACTGAAGGAAGATGTTTTTTAAGGCTGGAATGATTCGTTATCGTATATTAGTCATGAGTACAATTTGCTAATTGAAATTTATAAAAATATTGCATCATACTTTAACATATCTAATTATCTTCTTACTATTTAAATTGGTTGTTTATAATTACTTGAAAGAATTTAGAATAAACCTAAATCTGAATATATCTTAGATCTTATAGCTGATTAAAACTTAAATAAGTGTTAATGGAATGAATGATAATAAGATACATATTAGTTAAATAATTTCGTAGTAAAAATTGAACTTTTTACATATTTTCTTAAAAGTATCATGCTGGAGTATACAGATTGTTGCTAAAATGGCTAAAGGAAGTAGAAGAAACCTTAATAGCAGCAATAATCTTCATTGAACCCAACTACTTATGAAGAAAATTTAGTTCTCATACATACATAACGTCACACTATATCCTACTCAGTGGGGTAGCACGAATCCAGAAACACAGTCAACCAACAATCAATCTTCTCCAAACATTCCACCACTTTCGCCTCGTCCACTTTTATACATGCTCGTCTATTCTTCACACTCGGAATCATTCGTTCACGCAACAAACTATCCCAATCATACCTAATCACTTATTCCTCAGACGCACACGCAATCGTTCCCCGTTTCACCAACAATTCATTCGACATTCGCTCAAGATGTCCAACCACTTCAAATGACTCACTTTTACTTTCTTAACAACATTCTTCTAAATTTGTAAATGATTCTTGACTGCCAATTGGAATGGAAAAATAATGGGTACAAAGCCTTGTTTTTTTTTTTATATGTTTATTCGTTCATAAAGGTCGAAGTTTCGGCTCAAATTTGAGCATACTTCACAGACCAAATGAATTCACATAAAATAGTCAATTTTAAGATAACAATATCTCATATTTTGGGATTTAAATCTTCGGTACCACAAGGCAAACACAGATGAAATAAAAAACAACCTTGACCTACAAGGAGACTGACAGCAATGTAACCAACAAGGCTGGTGTACCCATTATTTTTCCATTTCAATTCTTCTTAATCTCACACGCATCGTGCATCATCGTATTCCAGAAAAAATCACAATTTTCTCAAATACCTCATTTCCACAGCAGTTATGCGTCGTTCATGCTTCTTCATCCACACCCAACATTTAGAACCTTACATCAATGTAGATATTAATACACCATTATAAACACTCAATCGAACATTCACGTTTCGAGCAAATATACCCAGAGCTACTCTGGAAGAGCACCCAATATTTTGCACCCTGCAGACACCCGCCTCTCTATCTCTCGACCAATACGTTCATCCCTCGAAAACACACTACCCAAATATACAAATTCATTTACTTGTTCCAGTCTCACACCATTTACAGAAACATTACAGTTACCAATTCAATCTTCTCAAACACCAACATTTTGTTCTCGAAATATGTATTTACATTTTATCATTTACATTTTCAGATTTGGGATTAAATTATTAATATAAAGTTATTTAGTATTTTTTTAATCGTACTGTTTGTTGTAATCTTTCATATTTAAAATTCAGTTGTACAAAAGATGTGTATCAATACCATTACACATGAAGATTTACTATCACCCAACAATATATTTCCCCCTTGGGACAACCCTGCGTCCATTAGGTTCATACATTACCCAGATAACAATCAAAACTTCCTGCTATAACGAACTATTCTGAAATTCAATCTAGGGATAAATAAACAACAACTAAACTCATTTCTAGTACAGCACCATCATATTTATATTTTGAAGTATGTTAATTACGCCCTGATTAGCTCTTGTTCAATTAAGGCCAGCAGGACTTAGGCAGGTACAGTAGTACCAACCACTAATTGTGACAATGATCTGCTAAATTGTCGCCTAGACAACGTTTTAGGGTAGATATGCGATGTTAATGATCATGTAGAACTGTTACTGGCGTTAGTAGTTTGCTAAGTAGAATACAAATGCGAAATTCCGGACTGAGCAACATGAGGAACATTTTGGCTGCAATGCTGCATCAGTTTCAAGTTGGCAACAGTTGACCATTGAGGTCCTAAATTCTTTGAAAGATATTTTATTTTTACGAGTGAAACCTTTTATGCATTGCACATGTTTTTGTAGACAAAGAATAAAAGTACATACGTATAAAACATCAGGCTATATATCAATCAGTGGGGTAGCATAAACCCTGAATCACAGTCAACTAACAATCAAATATTTCAATTCTGGCACAGTACTTTCGCCTCGTCCACATTCATAGTGTGATTCATACAAGCTCGTCTATTCTTCACACTCGGAATCATTCGTTCACGCTACAAACCATCAATCATACAGAGAAATCGAGTTAGTTAAAATGACACTAAAATTCAGTGAACAAAGTAGTTCATATTCTCTTCAAATAATTTAAGTGAAAAATACATTTATAAACTATGAATAACAAAGAACCTCAGTTGTATTTAAGGAATATTTCAGTTAGTCGAGAAACAACTGAATTTATCAATTCAGCAGCGCGCAACTAACTATCGTGAATTATGATTACTGTAAATTAATCGAAAAAATTGAAATTATGGGGATATATTTACACAGAAGTAGAATAATATATTATACAACGAGCATGGAATGTTACTCATTTCCTTCGGCTCATGCTGCAAATCATACGAGTATGAAATGGACATTCCATGTGAGTTGTACACTATACTTTTTCTACGACCACGATATTATTTCCTAATTAATTTAATTTTAATAATAAATTTGTCCCGCTACAATATATGACAATTCTAAATAAGTATTCTAGCAATGCCACCTTTACTGAAATGAAATGACCTGTATTGAAATACTTACAAAACAAATTCATTTCGCACGATACTTGCAATGTACCTCATATTCCTAGCAACAACAAACATACAATGAGCTGATTTTTAAGTGTTAGTATATTATGCAACTAGTGCAGAAAGTTATCTATTTTGTTTAGTTTTATATAAACTCTGAAATATTTATTAATTATTTTATAATATATGAATGTAATTATACTTTATATATTAATATCACACAGTATTATATTATTAGTAAGATGGTCACACTTACGTGTGGAATAATTGTCCACGCTATTTCACACGACTGTGCGAAATAAACAATTTTCAAGCTTTATTTAGTGTGGAGAAAGTGTAATTTTCTGTAGTGATCGTAGAAAATGATTATTTTGCAACATTTCAGTTTATTTTCATCATACAATATGAGATGTTTTATTTATACTTTAAGGCATTGGTGCTTGATATTGTTTTTTTAAATTAGTACCTACTTGGCCACAGATTTTATAATTTATGTTATTTGTTATGTATTCTAATTTATTATAAATCAATTCTTTACCGAAATATGTACAAAAAACTCTATATGTTATCAAGTATACCTCATTTCCTGGTTTCTGAATTAAAAATTTGTAAAAGTGTGAAATGAAAGTTTTCTTTAGATTGAGAGTTGTCGTAGACGAAACAAATCGTTAAAATCTTGTCCGAAAAAGAAGTAATCTGTTAAATTGAATTATTTGACCCATCACAAACCTTTCAAGCAAGAGGTTCTGAAATGGAGTAAGAAAATGTTTCCCGGGACATTGCGAAACAAAATAAATCATTTTATTTTCCGTTACAACTAAAGTTGCGATATTCACTCAATGTGCATTCTAATAGTACAAAAATAAATAACATGTATCTATCGTCATATCTACATTTGTAAGATATTATATTGCTACTGCCATTGAAAATGCATTTGACGATTCAATGCATCGGATGAGATCTGCGACATTCGAATCCATGCTTCATAGATGCAAATTTAATCTTTTTATAGAATAGTAGAATCTCAATGATGCCTGCGTTGAAAATATCAGCATACTTCACCAAATTCTCAACATCTGGTATAGAAAACTCTGTCGGAACTGCTTCGAGATGAAACCGCATCCATTAAAGAGGGATAGACTTGGGTTATCTCTCAAATTGAAGGGGCATCAGGCTTTCAAATTCTTGTGGAACGGGGAATGAATTTTCATCTTAAATTTGATGATACGATTCGTCTTAAATATTACTTTCTGAATTTTAAACATCTGTTTACCAACTTAGGCTAGCTGACAGCTAATTTTGCTTATTTGGTACCACTCTTTTAGATGGAGGCAGTAGAATATATAAAAAATAATGCAAATTTTTTTACCTTTTCATAAGCCTATACCACTGAAATATAATGATACTGAAACGTTAAAAGCGTTCAATTATGTAAGTGAATTTAAAGAAATGTTCAAATAACTGAATAATACAATGCTAAATATTATTTTTATACTCCTGTTTGAAGATATATTTACTTCATTATTTTAATTTTTTCGATTAAGTATAGTAGTCATGTCATAATTCATTCTCCTCGGCCAATCACATAACCAGAAATCAATTATTCCTATATATTTGACAGTTGACCGTTCAGATAGCTGTCATTGTGTATTTTTGATGTTGTCGTTTTTCAACGTGTGTTTTCAACGGATTTCAATCATTTTCAAAAATTATTACCAAATTTACAGGAGTAGAAAAAAGGACAGTATTATATTTGGGATTATGGTCATTATTCACTCGGACGATTTGCAACATGTTTTTACATAACAACCGGTCAGCAAGCGCATAGCAACCGTTCTACAAACAAGAGTTAAACATCATAGTAATGAAACTAATCATATTTAATAAATAATAGTATATTATAAAACAAGGGAGAGAAATGTATGATTTTTTCCCGCGGAGTAAACAGAAGCACGAGCCATAGGCGAGGTCAACAATACGACAAAGAAAAAAATAAACTTCTTTCCTACGGTGTATAAACTATTTTTTCACGACGCCAATAATATTTATGATAGTTTTTATGTAATTCAAAATTATTTGAATTGTAACATAATTTATGATAGTTACGTTTGATTTGTTTAATTTTGTTCATTTTTTACATCATATGAACACTTTCCCTCACGACAGGAGAGAAAGTGCATAAATCTCCCGTGGATATGAAATTGTCTGTTTCTGTGAAATCTAATATTAATATTTTTTAGGTTCCTTTATATTGATGAATTTTTACATTGCTGTTTCATAAAATACAAAAGTCATATTGAACTAAAATTTTGAATTTTGTAATCCTGATGTTGAAAACATTCTGCAATTTTTTTCTACATTTTTGATAATAATTCTTCTCCTCGAACATTTTAGCGAATATACAAATACTTCTTATAATATTTTTAATTAAATGAATTATATTTATTGTAGAATGTATGATAAATTCATTAGTATAATTGTAATATTATTTTGATTTTTTTCCTCATCATCCCAGCGATAAAGAATGCGAATGAGAAATAATTGTGGAATGAGTCAGATGATACGAAGATTCGTAATGAAACAATTAAGCACCTCTCATATAGAAAAGAACCTTAAACGCTTATACCGTAAATTGCTTAATATTTGTAAGAATACTTCCAATGCCTAGTGTTGGATTAAAAGAAAAGTTATTCTGTAGGGTTGTGATTTGATCGCAATTCTTGCGTTAAAATATGTCACTGAGACTTGTCTGATTGCCAGACTCAAAATTAGTAATTTATTTGTAAGTTTGAACAAAACGTCTATAATTCTTTAGCGATATTGCTGAATACAGTACTGGAAACTGAATTCAATTATCTCTTCTGGTTCAAAAATTTCAGGCAGTTAAAGTTGTGCAACTTTGCATCTTTTACCATCGGACTTCCTGTCAATTAACAATCAACAATCAACAATCTAAAAAGTAAATGTTAAAGCACCACCTATTTAATATATTTTAGAATATAAAGCATTATCATTCGCGCGGTTTCGCTTGCGAAATCGTTAAAAATGTCAGTGGTGAAACTCTGCAACTCAACAGTCGTAGCCGCTTGGCACATGTGCTTATTAATGTTAACAGAGCCCCAAAGGAATAAATCATTTGTTGGGAACATATTCCTTGTGACACGTGGCTGTTTTTCGTCCTTGTAAAATCATGATCACTGCCATTGTTGTTTATCTCGGTGTGTCATTTGTTATTCGTCCGATGGAGGCGCGCCGATCGTAATCTTCCAGCTGAAGGTGTCGACTGACCTCACCTGATTCTACGTCGCAGAGTGTTTTCTGTTTTCTACTTCTTATCGCTGCGTAAAGATACGTTATGTTACTGCGTAGTGGAACGCGTGTTTTTGACAACTTAATGGGATATTTGTTCTATTACTGACTGTCATATTAACAGAATATTGATTTGTTTTCAGGTTTCTGACTCTTTGTTTCTTATTTACTTTTTGATGGTACTAAAATAATAAATCAATTACGAAAAAGATCTGTGTGTCCTGAAGAATTAACCTACTTTAGGGGCTATAATTTGAAATAGAATTTCACTTAACCTGACAATGTTCAACCCACTTTATTTATAAATATATAATAGATATTTATGATATAAGTGGAATAAGAGCATTACATAATTATATTAATAATGCATTATCACACGTGTATTGTACAATATTTTATCCGACACCTCTCAATAAATGCTCTACAACTACGGAAATTTTATATGAGGAAAGTAACAGGTTACCCACTTGGGTATAATTTTGAGAAAAGTCTCTAGTGAGTAATTTTTTATTTATAATAATAATAATAACACACAACACCTTGGTAACTACTTCTATAGAAATTATAATTTAGAAAATTTAAAGCATGTCACTGTCAAATAAAATTTCTTTAATAAATTTTGCATTTATTAGCAGGTGTTGGATAAGACGTTATACTACACACGTGGGCACAGTGGAATTACTTTGCCCACTTGTAAAGTAAATAACTAATATCTACGCTCGCCCAAAATTAAAATTAAAATAATTAGATTTTTTTGACAAGTTAAAAATTAATCCAAGTAGTTGCTGTAAAAATATTTATAATCCATGACGACCACAATTTGACATTAAACAATTATGTAGTTGATTTTCATATATTTTTTAAGCATTTCGTGAATTATTTAATTATTTTTGAATATTTAATATTATTAGCATAAATTAGTAATTTATATTAAAAATTAATTTGTTTTATAGAAACAATAATAAATACACATGATTTAAATTGATTTATAGTATCTTATATTATTTATACAATAATTTTGTAGCGATTTGTAAAGATAACATATATTAAAACGTTAAAAGAAAAAGTGAATTTTGGCGGAGTCGCCATTCGGCTGTCTTATACATGTAAATCTGAATTTGATTAAATTATAAAAGACTTTTATCTACGATTGTTGTTAAAAGTGGCCTTTTAACGGTTGCTTAGCAAGTTAAAAGTGTCACTTTCTGACACTAGTGTTAAAATTAACACAGCAACGTAATAAAATTGATTTTATTGATACTTTTAACACGTTGCTTAGGATTTGAATCAATAAATCAACAAATATAACTCTACCTGTCAAAATATCATTCTACACTTTTTAGTATTTATTAATATACCGTAGATAAAATTTTGTATGATATACTTGTTAAAGTTGATGTATTTCTTTCGTTGGGTTGTTTCACAAACTTCCTCACTTACTCATAAAATGTAAATTTAACATTTGTATCATAAATAACTATTAAATTATAGTTCGTAATAGATATAAAAATGGGGCAAATCGCTCCGTGGTAACGTGTCGAACTGTGGATCGTGAGATTCTCAGTTCGAATCCCACTGCCGACAGTTAAAAATTTAAATTTACCCCTGTGGTTCCCCCTCCTCTAACATCTTTGGGGGCTATGATTTGACGGCTGGTAACCGCACCTCTTACGAAAAATATATCACTTACCGAGATCTGCGTAAGCAGAGTGCCACACCCGTAATGGGTAAAAGGCGTGATGATGATGATGACGATGATGATAGATATAAAATTAATATTTATTAAGTAAATTGAAACACGGTCATGGAAAATTAAACAGAAACGAAATATATTCCATACTACATAGAACAATTTTAGATTTATTATTGTAGTGATAAAAAGGAATATCTTTGGCTAGCAACTTATTATTTTAAGAAGGACCAGATTTATAAATAAATAAAGAAAAATAAGTTTTACGTTCAGGAATTTCATATTATCTTTTTCTCCGAAAAAATCGGATTTTGTCAAAACAATATTATGAAATAAATACTTGAGAGAATTTCATATTATTTAAAATTGAATCTTCCAAATATTTTTAAATTTAAAAATGAGATAGTACTCTAACTTATTAATAAAGTTACAGTATTATTTTTTGAATAATATATCAAAGAAACATTTAAATTTCACTTGCAAATTCAAGCAATTTCGTTGAATTATGACTCCAAACATCTTAAATTCATCTCAAATCTCTCAGGAATGTTTTCGCGAACGAAACTCTGGGCTGAAACAATCTTAGCACTTGCGAAGTAGACAACTTCTAAAATAAAGCTTGTTTTAGGTGTGGGAATATTTTACATCATGTATTTGCTGTATTATCACATGAAAATAGATAAAACTTTTAACAGGGTTTAAAATTAAAAGTTTTTGTTCATTTAAAGTATTTTACAGTTGACATTTAAAATGTAATTAGTAGTAACTAGAACATGTTAATTAAAGGTTATATATATATATGAAAGAGAGGAAGGATATAAAGTATATATTAACAGAAAATTCACATTTATTCAAAAACTAATTAATGAGTATGTAATTTATTTACAAAATAAATATAAATAAAACTGTGCCGGATGTCTACTTTATTTGTTGAACAAATTATTTAAAATTTTACCTACCTACTGACGAATAAATTTGTAATCTTTGAGAAAAAATTTATCATAATTGTATTATTATCAAAATCAATTATTAAATATTTCATATATAATTAAGCACTATTAATTTTATTAATATTAATAAATTGGTTTAATTGTATGTTGTATTTTGTTTCTTCATTTCATTACAAAATTAAAAATTGACAGAAAGATCATATTTGTATAAAATTCATTTGTTTTATTTGATATTTAATACTTGCCCACATATTTTCTATTTGTTATTATTACATTACAGAAATATTTCAATTATATTATGGATATATAGTTAAACAATAGTATACCGTGAGTCTACTATTTTTAAAGGAAATACAAAGTAAAAACAAAGGTGTAAATACAAAAAAAAATCTTAACAAAAACTTTATTAAATGGCCCTAAATATATTGATACGAAATAGTATATTATACATTAAGGGAGAGAAGTGTATAATTTTTTTCCACGGAGTAAATTGAAGCTTGAGCCGAAGGCGAGGGCTAAAATGCGACAAAGGAAAAATACACTTCTATCCTGCGGTGTATATACTATTTTTCTCGAGACAGTAATATTTATAATGGTTTTTATGTATTTCAAAATTATTTGAATTGTAATATAATTTATGATAGTTACCTTTGATTTGTAATTTTGTTAATTCTTCACATTATTTTAGCAGTTTACCTCACGACGGGAGTGAAAGTGCACAAATCTCCCGTAGATATGAAATTTGCTGTTTCTGTCATGATTTAGTACCACAGAAACAGAGTTTCTCTTCCAGTCGTGAAAAAATATATTATAACAATATATTAGAGACTCATTTATTTGATGCAGATTTTGTTTCTCAATATTTTTTGTGTGTATCCTTTTGTTCTATAAAAAGTATACACCCGGTATAATATTGTTTATCAATAATATTAATGGAATATTTCTATAATATAATAAAAGTACAAAATGTGTTGGTAAATATTAAACGTCATGTGAAATAAATGAATTTCATGGAAATATGTTTTTTCCTGTCAGTTTGTAATTTTGGTAATTAAATGCAATATTAAAATGTATATAATTAATATTGATAAA
This sequence comes from Poecilus cupreus, assembly GCA_963942605.1. Lineage (NCBI taxonomy): Eukaryota > Metazoa > Arthropoda > Insecta > Coleoptera > Carabidae > Poecilus > Poecilus cupreus. The sequence goes on along the minus strand of OZ012726.1, from coordinate 4,112,929 downwards.
ATTAATTGTATAGGCTAAAATTTGCAACATTTAAAAATTCAATGCGATAATAATTCGCATCACTAAATTATAATGCTTTCATAACATTTTCATCGGCAGGTTTGTAACATTTTCAAATAATTTGTTCAATAAAATAATTTATTAAAAACCTAAAACTTCGAACTAATTAAATGAAATAAAACCAAACCCCTAAAGATGTGTTCCAACCTACCAATTATCAAGTATGATTAGTCCAGAATCATATTATTTGGCTCAGTTAAAATCATACAAAGGAAAATTGTTTAATACACCATATTTATATATTAAATCCTATAATTTTTATCTCGCGCACATACATACGAGTATATGTATGGGAGATATTATGTTTATGATACGAATTGATAAGATTTTGGGAACAATTCATCACCAATAAGTGGTAGATTATTTGAAGGCCTATCAGGGTTTTATATCTTAGTAAGTAAATGAGATAGAGTAAATTTCATTGCAATCAAAACGATTTAGAATAATATTCCCTACTTTTATTCTTTATTTGAAACATTTCTTTATATTTTGTTGCAGTTAGATTTAAAAAAATATTGTTCGTTGGTACAAGCCAATATCTTTGGGCCAAATGAAATATTTATTGTTAATTTATTATTATTTCAGTTGTTATTTTACCTTAAAATATTTTTAAAAATAACAATTTAAGGTACAAATAAATTGTGTACAACTATTTTCCCTTTGTAAGATAAGAACAAATTTTTTAAAGTTATTCCAAAAGAATTAATTGAGCCAAAAATCTTATCATTAATTAGTTACACCTATAAAATACAGGGATTCAATTGGATATTTTTAACAACAATTTTTTCGCTGTTAAATCGTTCTCTTTATGCTAATGAAGCATTCTGATTGACTTACAATGTAATGAAGGAAATAATTATTTTATAAATAAATAATTGAAATAGTTTCCGATTATTTCAAGAATAATCAAAGGATCTCACTTCCACTACCACAAAATTGTAACTAAAAGTTTAATTCATATTTTGAAATCGTTAGTTTTAAACGCTTTAGTCATTTGCTAATTCTAAGCGGTAATGGGGTCTTTCACCATTTAAAAAAAATTTTTTATGAAACTTTATTTAAATTGAAGGTTATCTACACTTTTAGAAAGTCTTAATTGTTGCTCATTAAACCACAATAATTTTTTTTAAATGTTGTGACGTCATTATAGAGGTGTTGGTGGATCTCAAACTGTAGAGATTTAAATAATTTTTGTTGCATACATGTTCTATTTTATTGTAATAATAATAATAATAAAATAAGTAAAAAAATATATGACTACAATTATTTACAATCTGTACTGTTTAAGATCCAGCAACACTTCTATAATGACGTCACAACATTTAAAAAAAAATCATTGTGGCTTATTGAATAATAAGACTTTTTAAAAGTGTAGATAGTCTTCAATTCAGATAAAGTTTCATAAAAAAATATTTAAAAAATGGTGCAAGACCCCATTATATTTAATACTTGAGACACTCTGAATATAATTTAAATTTTCATACTCAAGAACTAATCAAGGTAATAACTCATTTATAATGATAGGCATATTAAATTTCTACTTATATTATGCGAAGATGGAAAGCGGAATAACTACTTAGGTGCGCCTCATGAGTGGATTATTGTGAATTTTATGAACCCACGACCTCTGGGATACTAGGCAGGTGATATAGCCACTGCACCACCACTTCGGCTAATATCTATTTATTTAATGTTTAATCTATTTAGAATCATTCCTAGAATCGCAAGAATGATCGACGATAATTGATTGAGCACTGATTATAAATTTTGTCTGTCTTTAAAAATAAACATAATCTATTATAAAATAAAGGATTATATTTAGCATCAGTTGCTATAGTGTTTACATTTCATGATGTAATGTCAATTTATGAATTAATGATAAAGTATTTTTAGTTATACTGTTCGGTGGATCAAAATAAGAAGAGAGAACAGATCAAAGGTAAAATATAAATATATTGGCGATAAAACAGTGCATCAATCATGAATGAAATAAATTTTTAACTAAAGTGATTTTAATTATGAAACATTTCGAATATTCTAAAACTTTTATATTACAGTTCGGTGAATCGTTCCACAGCGTTTCACAAAAAAAAATAATGCCCGACTGCATATAGTGTTGCAAAACTACGGAAAAAGTTGAAATGGAATAAACTAGGGGAAATTGGTACAGTAGAAACAGGGTATGGTAGAAAGAGCGTTCATAACTCGCTATGTCTTAGTGGTAGGAATGGGGTAAAAAGTAAGAAAGTCGCAAAGGCACAACGCGCTTATGTTGTGCAGAAAGACCCATAATGTGTTATATAGTGGTATTCTGAGCGTTTCCATAACTTCTATAAGTGTGATCTTAAGGACTTACAGATCTTAAATATTAGAGTGATATTCTGAGCGCATCTATTGTTTATAGGTTTATCTTAAATATCTTAAGATATCTTAAAAACTTACGGTTACTGTTCAGTTTGTCATAACTTGTTATAGAAATAATAAATAGCTTGCAAATGCATAATAATAAGCAAATTTTACAATTTGCGTGTTTATTATAGGAAGATGAATATGAACAGTAAGTAATATTTACGTTGTATAATTAAAATTTATTGACATTTGTTAATATTTGAGGTTACAAATGCTAAATTTTTAGTAATCACATGCGAATTATAAGAAAAAATATAAGGGTTGCAATGAACCCATTTGAATTGCAAGATAAGCATTTGGTTTGCCAGTTAATTGTTCCCATTTTAGCACTAAATAATTTTCACCTAGTGTGAGGTTTATGGTATTTGATCTGAAGGCGTAATCTCCTTTCCATGTATTGTAAATATGCCACATATTGCTCTTTCATCGTATTTTTTGTTCGTTTTCTTTTGCTGTAAAATAATTTTATCATTTTATTATAATGTGAATCAACAGAAATATACAAAATGACAAATAATAATAAATTAAAATAATTTTATATTTTTATTATAACCTGAATCAACAGAAATATATAAAATGACATAATAATAATTGTATCTTAGCTCATTTTGAATTGTAATCAACACAAATCACACAAACAATTTTGACATATATCGTCCTGTCAACTTTTGATACCTGTCAATTGACAATGAATCAGTGTACTTAACCCCAGAAAAATAAATTCTGTTTATTTGCATTTAAGATTTTAGAAAACTTGTATTTTTATTTATTTTAATAGTTTTAATTCGTTTACAATAAAAAATATCGTTAAATAATATAGCTGTAAATAAAATATTATCCGTGTTTTATAAGTATTAAACGTAGATACTTGTTTTATTTTCCAAAGAGTGGCAGTCTTGGTTTTAAGATATCTTAAAGTCGTAGTTATAGAAATCAGAAGTTATAGACTTGCGTTCAGAATACCGATTTATGAGAATCTATTAGACTTCAACTTATAGATTTCTCTTAAGCTATAGATCTTAAAAGTTATAGATTTTTAAGATAATGCTCAGAATCCCACTATTAACCAGCAAAAGTAATTATTTTCGATCGAAGATTTTTCGTAGTTACTGAATTACCATTAAGAATAATGTTTTGTATATTTTCTTGCTTGTAAATTGAACCTTAAAGTTTACGAAACAGTAATTTATACCCAGGAAACACAGTTGTAATATTGATGTACCTGGTATGTAATATCTGAAACCTAAGTAGTATATCATTTATATACGTACTAATAAAGTAATATACATATACCATGTTGGACATCTCTTGAGAGAACGTACAATTATATTGTTGGCATGTCGCATTGGTCTTGGACATGGTACATACCTACAACATGTATATGTTATGTTACTGTACTTATAACATACTCACAGTTAATTAGAAAGTTTTATATATTTTATATAAAAATATAGCAAAGAAATTTTAAATATTTTATAGTGTACACTGAACAACTTTGAAATATATTTAATTTAATTTTGTTAAGTATTTATATATTTCCGTATCGTAATTTATGTGGGTACGATTGAAATTTTTTCGTGGGTACGGTGGAAGAATGGTGTTAACTACTCAATAATGAGATACGTGAAAAAATCTGATGTGGGCAGCACATAACCTCCCGCCCAATACAATTCTTAAACGGTACAAAATAGTATTTGATGATACAGAAAATTATCTTCTTGTTTGTTTATTTTCTAATTACATTTGAGAAATTACATTTTCTTTCATATATATATATATATATATATATATATATATATATATATATATATATATATATATATATATATATATATATTTATTTATTTGAAATATATTTCACTAAGAAAACAGCTTCAAAATTTAAGATTTCATACACCATACATGGAATGCAAGATTTGTGAAATTTAATTTCTTATATTTTATTATCTCCAAAAGTAATGAAAATTAATAAAATTATTGTAATCAAAAGAGATGTAAAATTAAATATTCTACAATTTTCAAAATAACATTAACAGTTGAAAAATTAAATTTAACCGTGTTTTTTCAAGGAAAGCTTCTAGTGAACAGCTACTTCCGGTTGACCAATTTTATCCAAAATCTGACAAAACACACATACATATAGACATCATGACGAAAATAGTTAAATCGTATTGTAGGGACCATAAAACGTGCTTATTCATTGAAAACTCACTACCCTATTTTTTGCCAAAACAATACCTCCCTTACCAAGTGGTAGACGGGAGGTAAAAACTCTTTTTACAAGTGAAGATGAGCAGGGTTAAAATATCCAAATGAGGTATGTAGCTCACAATAGAGTTTTTAATGAAATTCAAGAACATATACTCTCTAAATAACTGATTTAGTTTAATTTTAAAAGAACTTTTGTATGTTACTTATAGTTTATGTTTTTGTTTCAATCAACCCCAACATCTATTTCAACTATCCCCTATACTGGGGTCAGTTGAAACAAAAACAGAATTTTGTTTGAATTGTTTTAGCAGTGTAAATATTGCACCTGGAACCCTAATCCTCCTAGGACTAAAAATAATAAACTTTTTCAGTTAAAGAAATTAGAATAAACACAGTGATATTATTTTAGTTAGAATGTCAATTCAGTGAGTGTTTACTTGCTCATAATTCTGTTTGCTTATAGCAGTGAGGCTGAATTAAATTAATTGAATAGAACACATTGAAAACGTTCTTGAATATAATTTGTTCCGGATTCTAGAAATATGAGGAAATTTAATGCAGATACCCTCATTAATTTCAATTTATTCTTGAAATTTGTTGAATTGCTTAATAATTGTAAATAACTTCAGATCCAGAACTTAAATTCAGTTTGAAAGTTAAAGTTGACGAGTTCTTAAAACTTCTTCTTTTTAATTAAACAAAATATTAAAACGTTTCTGCTTCTTGTAATGGCTAATTATTTCAAAACTCTATTTGTCTACAGCATTCTTCTTTGAAATTTTAGGTGCTTTATATGTAAGAAGTAATATATGCTGTAAATTATTTATAAATGGTAAATGTGTTTACCAGTTTCAGGAGATTAAACCTATGTTTACATGCACAAAAGTAGGCAGGGTAAGTATGTTATAACTCTATGCTGTAGGGTAATATTACCTTACTGATCTGTCAAAATAGTCAAGAAAATGAAAATAAAACACAATGATAATATAACGCTATTTATTAATACACACGGAATTAAGCTTTTCAGAGCTTCACCTGCTGCGTTCCAAATATTTTCAGGCAATTCAACATCGGCCAAAATCCACTTTTTATCTAGCCATGAAGAACACATTTGACGTTTAAGTAAAAATATTATTTATATATATGATAGAAAACAAGTGTAACCATGGTGTGAAATAAAAACAAACAGACTTACTTGATCACTTTCTAAAATTATGACAGACGTTATTCATACAAGAATTTCATAAAATAATATTTATTAATCACACTAACGTCGTCATATTCTGAAACCGGTAAACTATTGAACAAACCACGGATGTTATGAGTCATAACAGGCCTTGGATGTCTTAAAATCCTCGCTCTACGAGCTCGGATTTCAAACTGACATCTGCGGCAGTTATGATACTCATAACATCACTAGGAATGTTAATAGCTATTACCGGTTTCAGGAGATTAAACCTATGTTTACATGCACAAAAGTAAGCAGGGTAAGTATGTCATAACTCAATTCAGCATCGCCAAAATCCACTTTTTACTAGCCATTATTAACACATTTGACGTTTAAGTAAAAAAATTATTTATAAATATGATTAAAATACAAGTGTAACCATGCTGTTAAATAAAAACAAACACACTCACTTGATCATTTTCTAAAATTATGGCAGACGTTATTCATAAAAGAATTTAAAAAATTAATATTTATTAATAACATTAACGTTTTCATATTCTGCAGCCGGTAAACTATTGAACAAACCACGGATGTTATGAGTCATAACAGGCCTTAGATGACTTAAAATCCTCGTTCTACGAGCTCGGATTTCAAATTGACATCTGCGGCTGTTATGATACTCATAACATCGTTAGGAATATTAATAGCTATAATGATTACTGATAAAGAATTTAAACAAGATTTATTTTACGTCTGTTTCATGACAAAAATGTATCACGTCAATAAACTTATGCTCATTTGGTGTAGTTTTAAATTCTGAACATTTTACATATTTACATTTTTGCTCTAAAATTAATAGGTGAAAACTTAGAGCGAAATAAAAATATTAACATTGTATTTCTTATAGCTCAAAAAAAAAAAAAAAAATTGGACACCCGGTATATGTGAACGAGGCAAAAAAGGATTAAGGAAAAGTTCAACAAACTAAATTACATTTCTAAAATGTTTAACAAACTCGTACGTTATTTAATTAAAATCTTATGTTGACTAGTTTAATGATTTAAGACAAATTAATTCGTACATAGCTTGGCTTCGAACAAATTATCAAAAGTTTTAAAAATAGATTATATAATTGTTCACAAACAATATTAACCATTTTTTAATACTTATTTAGAATTAGGAGTATAATTTATAACATGTTCAAATATTTATTTTGTACACCAAAATTTACCTGTTATATTTATTTTCTGAAGTGGATCAGGTACCTAATTTATTATAATTAATATTTTACCCAATTACTATTGATATATAGAGGTCTATAACCCCAAATTATTTGACACCTAAAAGGAAATTCAAAACCATGCTGATCCTTTTGTCGTTAATTATGTTTCAAAGGACAATAAACTGTTATTAACATTATTAAATTCAAAATAAATTAAATTTACAAATCCTTTAGTAAACAAGTTCAAGTATTTTCGATACTTATTTATAAAGCACATTCTCTCAATTTTTCGATCATTACTTCAAAGAAATGCTAATCCAAAATAAAATATAATTAATTAATGAATATTTGCGTAGCAGAAGCTTCCATCGAGTTAATTATTAGATTAATCAATTACAATTAATTACCAATATTATCATCCACTCTTCAAATCCGCCAATACAAATAAAACCATAAAACTATTGCGTTTTCACAGAATCACGTTGCTTTAGGAAATACTAAGACATGTAGATCACCGCTAAATCCATTTGCGAATATCGCAATCATAGTTTTAATTAAAACTTATAAACAAAATGCTATCGCCCGGATGCAAACGTAGGCCTTGACCAGGGAACTTTGCACATCGCGAAGCGTGCTCACATTCAATGTGAGTAATCGCATAAGATCGGAATTCCGCAAACATTTGCGTTGAATTTTGCAAGGGTTCAAAATGGCAAGCGCTAGGGTGAAGTGAGAGTGACACTTGATTAGTTAGGACTTATCCGGAAATGTTACAATATTTTTTCTCGGTTTTTATTAATCTTTTCTATCAATTTATCTGCTGTAATATATTTAGACATTTCAATTTATAGTTTTATTAGAAATTTGCGAAATATATCATCACGTCTTACACGCATGCATTAGCAATCCTGAAATATATTTAGTTTTATTTTATCAGCATCCTTGAACTTATACATACGTTATACCGGGTGTTGAATTGAAATTTGTAATACAGGGCCAAACGTCAGAATTTAACAAAATATTTTTCAAACAAAAAACCTATTTTATGAAAAGTTGGCATATGTAATAATATTTAAAAAATACATGTGAAGAGGAAATAAAAACCTAAAGTTTTGGTATTGAACGATTAGTTACATCTACGCAATTTTACACAATTCATCTTAAAAGTAAACAGAAATGATATTCCATAAAAAAATTTTTTAATTCTATTCCCACATTTACAAATTTGGTGGCTTCGTGTGGCTTTACGAAGGGCCGTACAATTTTTCTTTTATTATACAACCTGTATAGGAATTGCAATGATATTTAAATATAAAATTGTTCCTTTCCTAAGCATACTTGTAGGTAGGTAGTTATTGCTTAATAGTTTATTATATAAGAGGAAGAAGCAAACGACAAACAGATTTTATATACTAAGGACACCATGGAAAAGTCTCTTGTTTGGTAGAAATATCAAGAAAAGAACCAATGGGAAGTAAAAAAGACAAAATTTTATGAAAGTAAAGGGCAGTCAACGGCCGATATAGAAAAACGAAGAAATCTAAGTCAGAATATGTTGATGGAAATTATGCTGAGAAATCTAGATATTCAGAATCAGTTAAGAAGAGAAAAAATTATAAATCAACTTACAATACCTATTAACTACAAGCTGGCAACTATATTTGATAAAAGACAATAAATATCTGAAAATAATAGTAAGATTTAGGATAGGCAATGAAGCAAAAGAAACAATGTGTGGACAAGAAACCATGACAGACAATACAGAATATGTAGGATGGACTTTGAGATAATAAATCACTTAAGAAGAGACTGTACATACGACCTAAGAAGTGATAAAACTACACAACAGATACTATACGAAGAAAACCCAGACACTGATTGGATGAAGAGAGTTTACCAAAACAGACAAAATATTTGTACATAGTATTAGTTTTTTTTTTTAATATAAATAAATAAAATACCAGAATGATAATATAAAATGGATAATGTAGAAATTTAAATACTGCAAGGTAACAAATAAAATATGTAACCTACTAAAGATAATTGCGTTATTGTGAAAATAGTGAAATCGTATTCTAGAGACTCCCAAAATGTGCATATCTGTACAATAAGCTCCTTATGGCAAAACGTACATCAAATATACATCAAACGTATATAACATACAATATAAGGTAAATACCGGGTGTATGCGTATGCCACATCAAAGCTATAGTAATATATAGATATCGTCGAAACCAATAACCATTATACACCAAAGCATACAAACATATATGTAGTATAACATTTACTGCGTACAGTAATCTGTCTCTCTGCAATATACATATGTTGCGTATTAGAGAGGTCAAAACTTTAATTTTATTTAGCAATTAATTTATAAATAATTCTAATTGCTAACAAAATAACTGATAATCCAGTAATTACTATAAATTTTGTAAAATTAATTTAAATCCACCCTTGTGTATTAAATTGCGGCTAGACGAAGAACAGTAATTCAATTCAATTCAATTTATTGCAATGGTATATACAAAATAGTTATTTCTATACCAAGGCCGCGGATTCACTCTTTAGTGTAGAAAAATTATCGCCGAGGCCGCATGTGGTCGAGGCAGGACAATTTCGAGAGCGACAAAGGATTACGTGGACAAGGTGTACACACTATTTTTTGTGCAACCGAAAAAAATATTTTAAATTTTAATCAGTTTTATTGTAAATAGAAAATATGGATTTGACTTTTGATAAACAGAACAATTAATTTAAAAAAATAATGTCAATTCTCAAGTGTCAAAATGATTGTTTTTACCCTATTTCACGGCCGTTACCATGAACAATTCCATTTCGCGGTTAGTAATGCGGCTGCGAAATGCTTATTTTGCGGCCGGTTGCACAAAATGTATATTTAATTAAACCAGCGATAGAACTAGTCGAGAACAATTTTTCTTAATAAATTTTTGCTTAAATCTTTTGGTTTCCGAGTTAAAATTCTTTAAAGATTTGTTACAAATTTTAATACTTGCCAATGGAGCACATATGAATGCACAAAATAACAAAATTGTCATACATACAGGCACAACACTATTGAGCATTATACCCTTTTTTGCGTTGTAAAAATTATAATCTATATATCGTATTTTTAAAATAAAAATTCATTTAAAGAATAATGAATTCCAATGATAATACTTCCCGAAATTTCTCAAGTAGCAACATTAGTAAATGTTAATTTATTGCCAATTAAATCAAGACATCATTATCCATTCGAAAAATTGCATGGGGTAAATCTTCTGATATCAAATATTCTGATTGTTGCTCTTTTATATCCTCCAAATTGTCATATGTATGTTTTAGTGTTTTTCATCGAGTATTAGACTCTGGTTGACTCTCGATACACTTTGTGGTAACAATAGATTTCGTTCTTTGAATACAGAAGACCTACAAATTATCTTACTAAATGACCAATTTTTCCATTTCTGTTAGCAAATACTTTTAATGATCTGTCAAAGAAACTCGCAATTTTATTTCGTTAAGGGCTGGTATTTCCAACCTCAAATAAACTAGAAAATAAATTTAGCAGTGGAATATACAAAAAATATCGCATCAAAATCATAGCTTAAATGATGATTATTATTCTAGCTGTCATCTTTTGATGCGACATATTTTATTTATTCCACTGATAATAGTTATTTACTTTACAAGTGGGCAAGGTAATTCCACTTTGCCCACGTGTGAAGTATAACGTTTTATCCAACACTTCTTAATAAATGAAAAATTTATTAAAGAAATATTATTTGACAGTGACATATGCTTTAAATTTTTAAATTAAAATGTCAATCGAAGTAGTTACCAAGGTGTTGTATGTTATTATTATTGTTATAAATAAAAAAATACTCACTAATGGCTTTCCTCAAAATTATACCCACTAGTGGATAATCTATTACTTTGCTTGTTTAAAATCACCATAGAGCATTTATTGAGAGGTGTTGGATAAATTTATTTTTTCACGACATGGTAGGAAACCCCACCGTTCTTCTCCCGAAATAGTGAGGAAAATGTGTTGTTCCTCTCTAGAGAGGAAAATATGGAAGTGCTGCCAATTTGAAAGTTATTTATAAAAAATATATTAAATAAATTATAAATAAATTCCTAATTTTATTGAAAATCCTTATTTTAGTGATATACATACTTTATATAATCTTACAATTATGTTTTATATATTTCTTTTCGTTATTAAATCACAATTTGACAACTTATTAAATATATTTAAGATTGGTTCATTGGCAACACTGCTACACCGCCTTGTGTCTGATAACCTAACTTTTAATGTGCCAATCTGTCAGTTGTGTTCTCAAAGTGTATTTTAAGTCCGAGCAAATCGTTTTTAAAAACATGTCGTGAAAAAAATGTTGTGTCTAACACGAGAGGAAAGCTCTTCTTCCACTCTCGTTCGAAATGCCTCACTCGCTGCGCTCATGAGGCAAACTTCGAACTCGAGGGGGAAAAAGAAGCGCTTTCCTCTCTAGTTTGACAAATAACTATTTCTAGTATATCTGAAGTGGAAATACCGGCCCTAAGTAAAATGTTTATTAAACGTTGATCTGACATCTAGGTACAGTTTTGAACTTTTAAATAATTCAAGTTCTCAAATTGCACTTAAAATCCACCTCCGCAACATCTGTAACTGATGTAAGTACAATTAACTTTCGTTCTTCTATCTCGCAGCTTTGCGGGGCGGGGAAAGGGAAGGGATGGACGCTAGGCGTCGCTTTAGCGTCCGCCTCGACGCGAGTACATTTACCGTCGACGCTCCGCGGTGGCTGTGTGATCGTCGGTTGTTCGTACGCGCGCGAATCGTGATCGAGAATAACTGAATAGTTTTTCGGTGTTGATGAATATGGATTAGTGTTGTTCTAGTGAAATGGTGGTGACGAATATATTGACTCTATTAGGTAAATCTACATGCTATAGATTTGGTAAGTTTTCAAAACTTTTAAACTGTTGAAAGTTTGTGCCTAATATTTAATTTATCTACTTTTTTACTGGACCCATTGGAGAAAGATAAGTACTTGCCTTGGGTATAACGCTGTACAAAGTTCTAAAATAATTTTATAAAGTAATACTTCAAATAAAAGTGGTACGCACATAAAAATAACTTCTTGTTTCAAGAAAATTTTCAGTTTTCCTTTTCTATGCATTTGTTGAAGAAAAATTTATTTCTTAAAAAAATTATTAGGTTCTAGTCAAAAAAAGAAAACGAATATACTTTAAATTTTGTTTTTGAAAATATTGAAAAAGTAGTCTTTTTAATTTTAAACAGAACGTTTTTATTTAAAACGATATTATTTTGAATTAAAACTCTTCTTATTCAAACTACTTTGTTCCCATAATAGGTCTCAGTTGAATATTTTGATATGTGCCTTCAAAACTAAAGTAATTTTCATACAAGAATATTTATTAAACCTAAGAAAAGTTTTCAATGAAAACAAAATCGGATTGGCACTGTTCAAATCCATTTTTCACTTCATTTAAAAAGAATCTGTTCCAAGAAAACCTTTTATATAATAATTTTAGAACATTGTACACCACTAAAATCGAGGCTAAAATACTTGTCTTAAAACACCCAAGAATGCGTCTATTTAAATTTTGATGAAGGGCTCATAACATAGTTGTAAAATTAATTATTTAGCAGAAATAAAAAAAAAATCTTATGTTTGATGCCTGGTTTTATTAAGAAATTTAAGTTATTATGATAAATTTACATCCAAATCACAATCATATTTTTGACGGCTATATCAAGTATAGTCATAAAATAATTTCAAATGATGTGCACTTGTTACAAACAAATAAATTTATTTTAAAAGTAAATTTAAGTGACAGTTATTTTTTTCTTTTAAAACCGAGGTAAAACCAGACTGTATTTACCATCACGATATGATTATATTATTTAGTTACATTATTATTATTGTTATATACTACGGGTTATCTAATTATTTAAAAAAAGTAGTTCATATAAAAAATGTAGATATATATATATAATAAAATAAATAAATAAATATATCTTCACGCCTTTTACCCATTACGGGTGTGGCACTCTGCTTACGCAGATCTCGGTAAGTGATATATTTTATCGTATGAAGTGCGGTTACCAGCCGTCAAATCATAGCCCCTGAGGATGTTAGTGGAGGGGGAACCACAGGGGTAAATTTAAATTTGTAACTGTCGGCAGTGGGATTCGAACTGAGGATCTCACGATCCACAGTCCGACACGTTACCACGGAGCTATTTACCCCATATATATATATATATATATATATATATATATATATATATATATATATATATATATATATATATATATAATCTGTAACTTTTATATGAAACTTTTTTATTTAAAATAACATAGAATATTCTGAATTAAAAGTGTTCTCTTAGTATGCTCCAAAACAGAGCTTCCTGTATTAGCCATTAAGCTTCTACTGAAATCGAGAATCTTTGAAATTGTGAAAGTTATAAAATAAAATTAAACTCTGTTTTGAGACAAATTATATTTTAATTTTACAAAAATTTTATCACTGAATGGATGGCAGTTTTGTTAAATCGGTAGCTTTTAAAAAAATCTGATGTATTCAATACATAACTTCCCTTAAAATTTTATCTCTATACAGTACATGTAGAAGAAAGTTTCTAGTAAATATTGTAGTCAATACTATTCTACATCTTTTTGATATAACAATTTTTTATTTACTGAGATATGCCTAAAAATATCTGATAGGTATACAAGTAAACTACTATTTCCGATTGATGAATTGCTACCAAAATTTAATCAATTCGTAACTTGATCCTCAAAATTCTAAGTATGAAAGTAAATGATATTGTCATTGAAATCTAAAATGGCCTAAAATTCCTAAACGGTACAAAAAGTTCAACTGTTCTAGAAACTCCCTAACATAGGAAATACAATGTTAAAATTAAACGATACCTAGTTCATTCCCTATGGATTATAAAACAAAAACGTAAATACAAAATAAGTTCAGAACTAAAATCTGCACCAAATGAACCTAAATTTATTGATGTGATATATTTCTGTCCTGAGATAGAGGTAAAATAAAATGTATAATTTTTAACTGCTTTCAGAGTGCTATGGTAAACAAAACATACAAACATCCGTATTGTTTGAGTTTCATAGTTGGCAGTTGGCATAGTTTTAATGTGTCCATGATTACTGAGAAATAAGTCAATAATCATTAAACTATGCCAAATGTCATTTGTCAAACTTAAACAATAAGACTGTTTGTAAGTTTTGTTTACCATGGCACTCTGGAAATAGCTAAAAATTATAAATTTTATTTTATTTCTATCTCATGACAGAAATATATTACGTGAATAAATTTAGGCTCATTTTGTGCAGTTATTATCGCAGAACATTATTTAAATTCACACTATTGTTCTAAAATTCATAGGGAACGAACTGTCGCAAAATGAAATGAAATTTTTAACATTGTATTTCCTTTGCCCTATAAAAAAAATAGACAAAGGTACATGTGGGAGGTGAAAATTGTTGATAATATTGGTTTTGATAAAATGGATGAAATTCGTCTAATATAAAATTGTTGTTATCTGTTATTTTAATAATTATTTCTACGTTCTTCTTTGACCATTTCATACAATAAAATTAATCAGAATCAAATTAAAAAGAATGCATTTCGTTCCCAAAGTTTAATAATACTAGAACAGCGACGTTTATTCAGAATAATAGTTTTAAGCTTCCAGAAAACTTTAAAATTAAACCAATTATTTGGGATTAAAATATGACGATTCAACTGCGTTGTGCTGCATTTATAGTCATTAAAATCCAATAAATTGTATTTTTCTTTTTTCTATCATATTCTTCAAATGAAGTTCTAATGTTTTTTTTTTATAAACGCATTTATCTTTTTCTTTCTTTCTTTATAGTTTGTATATTTCCAATTATTTTTTGCACCTAATCTAATTAAAATTTGTGTAATATGTCATTTTTTAATCTTAATTAAACTTTGAGTAAAGTACAAATTTTAGTTGTAAATTAGATTTACTTTTCATTATTTTTTTGCTTCGAATTAAAATGAAACATATTTTCAAATATAATTATTTGTAATATGTTTCAAAATTTCAAGAATTGTTTAAATATTATATCTGGTGCAACACGCGACTTTATTACATCATATCAATAAGATATTAAATTTTTAACAATTGACAAATATTTGACATATAGCTTGGCGTAAAGAATGGATGTTTCAGCTATTCGTCTGTTCTAAAAAAACTATGGTTATTGAAATGCATGTTGTTCGGAAAAGTCCTGATAAGATTCAGGTCTCACTACAGGTAGAACGAATCTTTGGATAATTCTGAGTCGACAATTCTAATGCAAAACATTTACTACTTAAAAAAATGTAAATTTGGCAACACGGAACCAAACAATTGTTATAGCTGTCAAAAGGGAAACTGTGCAAATCTCTACAAATATTAGGTACTTCAACATTTGACATATTATGTACAGTTAGTGGAAATTCAAAATGTATTCTTCTGTTGTCATGTTCGCATTCCCGTTGCAAAATCCGAATGCCATATATATGAGTGTATTCATTAAAAGTGTATATTATGCAATATTTCATTAAACATACGAAATGAAAGAAACTAATTAATATTATAACAAAAAATTTAAGTTTAATAAAAAATAGTGTAAGTGCAAACGAAGAATATGTAGACATAATTATGATTAATATAAGTATATAAAAATAAGTACATTAATTAAAAAAAAAATTCTACAACTCATTGCTTGTGCCATTATTTTTTATTGGGTGCATTATTTAAAATTGAAATGACAGCAAATTGTCAGATTTGAAACAAACATATTTTTACGGAAACAAAAAAAATAAATGATTATTTTCAACGGTATTCAAAAGGCGGGACTAAAATCTGATGTGGCCAGCACATAACCTCCCGTCCAATACAACTCTTGAACGGTACAAAATAGTATTTGATAATACAGATTACAGAAAAATACCTTCTTATTTGAGACATTTAATTTTCTTTCATATATTTATTTAATTTTTAGACATATATTTCACTAAAGAAAACAGCTTCACAATCACAATGACATGTGTCACATTTTTTAAAAAACTAAAATTTTTTAAATGTTTCGAATGTAATATTTATGAAATTTGATTTCTTTAAATTTTATTCTCTCCAAAACTAATGAAAATTAATAAAATTAGTGTAATCAAAACAGATGTAAAATTAAATATTCTACAATTTTAATTCTACAAATTTAAAAATAAGAAATTGTTGAAAAATTACATTTAACCGTGAACTGCTACTAGAAATATATATAAGAAGCAAAAATTCACAAAATTGTATTTTTTTGGTATTATAATATTTGAGCGGGACGAAAAAATCGCCACAGACTACACACACACGCGCGCGCACACACACACACACTCACACACACACACGCGCGCACACACACACACACACACACACACAAACACACACACACACACACACACACACACATACATACATACATACAGACATCATGGCGAAAATAGTAAAATCGTATTGTAGGGACCCTAAAATGTGTCCAAAAACAATACGTCCCTTACTCAGAGATAGGCGGGAGGTAAAATGTTTAAAATAAAAATTGTAGCTAATATTATTTTAGGTACTTCTTTTTGAATGTAACAAAATTGTCCTGATAGGCCTTCAAGAAGTCTTTTTCTTTTAGTTGAAAGATTTCTGTTGAAATCTAATCAACTCGTAACTTGGACATCCAAATTCTGAATATGAAAATAATAAAATCATTAGATTCTTAGTTATCGTAGCAGCGAAAATAAAACGTACTCGTACTTATCTGTTGAAATTTTAGACCCGTGAATATACCTCCGTATATACGGGAGGTAAAAAGAAGTTATGAAAGAGGTTTTTGTAACTAAATTAAATAGTAGGTGATGTCAGCTTTAAAGTATAAAATTTTGTCTCCTGTCGCATAATTTTGCAACTCAGCATAAATTTATTTTCAACCTCAAAACAAAGGAATATAAATCAGAACGCTACTTTAATAAGATGCACATCTCTAAAATATTCCCCTGGTAGCAAAATTGCAAATTTGCAACATGTTGCCATTGTGGCCTGGATATTATCCTAGCCCACAGTATGCACATATCCTTGCATCAACATATTTTGATTTATGTTTGTATTGATTTGCTTGCAGTTGTTTCATTTTTATTTTGTATCGGTGACGCAATATTATTGTGCTTTTATTCCCAATTATATTTTGTTTTTCTTTCTCACAGTCGTTGTCGAAATTAGCCGCAGATGAAGAGGATTTGAAAATAAAACCAGGATGTTTTATTTTGACAAGCGGTTTGTTTTTTTCTCATTTAAAGATGATAATGGCACATTTCATCACAAAGAATTTGTTTACTCTGTCTTGAACTTGAACCATATTAGAATATATTACAGCCCGAAATGAGTAATGAAATTTTTATATAAATGCGCGTCTTTCATGCAGCATTATTTTCATTGTTATCCTGATCTTCGTTTCCAGTGTTACCACTGTTAATAAGTTAGTTAACATAATTTATAATTGGGTTAAATCATTCCTTCCTCTGGCATTTCCAGTATATGAATTTGGTCCTAAAAGATTTTTAGTTCTACAGTGTATTTGAATTTGAACTTAACGACGTGGATTATTTCTATTATTTCAAATTGACATAGGTGACTAAATTATACTAATCCTTTATTTTTGCATTATTTTCAGTAATAATATAACACAAGAAAGAATAAATTGAAAATAATTCAAAAGATTTTTCGAAAATTAATGCCTATACACTTTCGTGGCTATTGCCTGGCAACAAATTTTCGAAAGATATGTCAAAAGGCAACAAGTTTGAGAAATATACTGGAGAATTATTTTCTAATTTATCGAACTCTCGAGTTAAATTTAATTAGATTATTTTTTTATCTCATCATCAGGCATGTTACTTAATATATCTTTTTTGTTCATTTTTTACTTGTCTTGATGATAACTATCTGACAACTGACATTAAAAACAAAAAAGCTACAGAGATTATACCCGGGAATAATCTCTAGAGATTTATTCTCAGTATAATAATGACAGGATTGGTTAAAATGCAGACACCTGACATACAATGAAGCGTTTCATTGGTTTTAGGAAACGTCAAAAAATAATCTCTTTTATATTCAAGGCAATACACCAGATAGTCCATCAGTCTGTTATTCTTATTATCAATATTACCAAAGAATTTTTCATATGAAGTTCATTTTAAATTAAAGTTTCTATATATCTGCAATATAAGTTCTTGTACCGGATATTTCATTTTAATTTTTAATGCATAGTTTTAAAGATCTTTTGTTTCTCTTTACTACAATTCTTATTATTTATTATAGCCCTAGAAAGATCAGAACAAAAATGATTCACGTTTATAATAATAATGAATATATAGGGTGAGTTTTTTAAAGATACCAATCAGATTTGCTGGCTAACTAATAACTTTAGATGTAAAAGTTTAGTAGGATCCGAATAGTTTCTTTAAGAATTTTTTAGTAGGCTTAAGGAATCCCAAAAGGTGAAGAAGTTACTTCATTTGTTTTAGTAGACGTTTCGGCAGTGTTCCTCCCGTCTTAAGCAATTACCAAAAAATTCTTAAATAATAATTTTAGGGAAAAAATAAATATAATGCTTATTCCGCAAGGAAAGGGACATAATTATATGGTTATTAAATAGTATATTGTCTTATTAGGAGTAAATGTGATACTTTGTGTGCTGAGCATGTAAGTTGGAACGACGAGCGAAGCGAGTCGGACAATTACATGCGAAGCATACAAAGTCACATTTACTCCGAATAACACATGCTATTTTTTCTTCAAATATAGAAGATAAACATTAAAACATTAAAAAATGCTCAAATCTTCAACAAATATTCTACCGTATCCAGTATTTCTAGTTGCCATAGAATATGTTATTTTGTTATTTTTGTTTATTTTTTGTATTCTTAACTGTCAAATTATTGAATTACAACCATACTATTTTGCATGATATTTTACTTTGTCCGCCGCCGGCGTAAATGTGTTGCCAAGGAAACACTTTTACGCCGGCGGCGACAATATTGAATTTCTGCTTGTTGAATACAAATACATAACAACGTACTTTTATGACGTTTGAAGAAAAATAAAATTATTAAGGAGATGTGACGGGGGGAATACAAGTTTCATTTTCTTCAATGGAAAGGGGTACTTTTTATTATTAGAATGGATAGCCCGAAGTATTCTCTTTTCAACGATACAACATGTTCCTATACCTACAATTAACATTAAAGTAACAAAGTTAAAAAAACATTAACATCTTTAAGATGGAAAATAGAACTTCAGCTAGTGAACAAAATAAATTATAGTTTTTTTTATTGATACTCCTAGCATCAGTCAGTTCTTGCTTAATAAGCTTGTATATTTATTATATCTAGAAAGTTATTTGTTAACCAGCAAAACTGATTGGTTGCTTCAAAAACTCATCCTGTATAGTTACATATGGTTGTACGAAAATAGAAAACCAATTACAATTAAATTAAACTTTGCATGAAAAAACATGTATTTAAAATAATCCGGTAAAATAAAAAGTACAGAATACAAAATTGGAGAGATAATGAAAATTCTCAAATAATTCATTTTTGGTATGGCACTCTGCTTTCACAGAGCTGGGTAATTGCAGTCATAGGTCGGTAGAGGAGACACCACAGGGGTAAAGTCAAAATGACAACTGTCGGTTGCGGGATATGAACTCGTGACCTGCAGTCCCCTGCGTAAACTAATATAATGTAAATAATTCATAACAATGTCTTAGAAAATAAGAATAGTTGTATTCTTCGAAAGCATAGAATGCGTGGAATGTACAGAATTCAATATGAATGTTCAAACATAATTAATTATTCTCCTGATCTTGTATTCACAATACATTCAGTTCTCGGGTCGAATTCCATATCTACAAAAGCAAAAAGATATGAAAAATATATTCCTACATTTCATCTGAATTTAAAAAATATAAAATAAATTATTTGTTCTTCTTGTTTGGCAGACGAATCTGATATTGCTTGAAGAAGAATGGTAGAATCTATCAGAGTTTTAATTAAATAAAACATTTGGATTAAGATTTGTGAAATTATTGAAATAACTTACCAATATACAAACAGAGAATTACCCACTCGATAAAATTATCATACTTAGCCTTCGGCTTAGTGTGCTAAAATTTCTCTCGTGTGTAATTCCTTACTTTGCCCACTTGTAAAGTAAATAACTATTATTTGATTAAAATTATTGTTAGTGGTGTTTCAAAGAAAAATTGTAAATTAATTTTACTATGTTTGGGTTGGAGTTTAGCAAAAAATATTTATTAAAATTCTTTGTGTATCACAAAGGATAAATCTTTTCGAGAGTAATTAAAATATTTGTTTACAATTTAAAAACGTTTAGAGATAATTAAAACATTAAACTATTTAAAAACAATTATAATTGTATTTGAGCCGATTATACATTATCTAAATAATTTTTTTATTGGACTTTGTTATTATTTCATTTAATTGGCAATAATACGGTGATTCATAACATGTTGAACGCAAAAAGCACAAAACTAAAATTCTTTAGCGATAAATGTTTTTAAAATAATTACAATTAACATGCGAGACGCATATCGGTAATGTCTTTGTGTATTGGAAGTTCCGGGATCAAACTCTGATGATTCTACTTGTGACAATTATTATTTTTCCAATCTCCCTTAATGTAAATATACCGTACCCCCATAAAATAAAAAAAATATCATATGATGGTGATAAGTCCGGGAATGAAACCTAAAAAAGTTTATTTATTTCGTCCGATCGAAGAAATTGTTTTTACAGACCTAAAGAAATGAAATCATCACTGAAAATTAATTCTAAATCAAGAACAATAAACTTCTTAATATTTCTAATTAATATTCTACCAATATTAATTTTCCCAGCTGATTTCATTCATTGGCAATTTCAAAATCAATTCCCAATTAGCAAAACAATTGAAGCCCAATCTCTTGGTGATTCCTATTGAGATTCTATCCCCAATAATGCGAAATAAGGTTATGGAACAGAAATCAGAACATATAAATTATTAGCCTTTAAGGGTAGTGGAGTTAGACCCACGCAACAATTGCCATGTAAGGGTAAATCCCTTACCCTTAACGTATTGCTCTGGAATTTAGGGATATTTATGATAGTGGTTCCCAAACAATTCTTATGGTAGTGTGACCTCATTTCAGATGAAAATATTGTCGACACATATCAATATTTTGTAAATATAATATTATTTAAACAATATTTGTATATTTTTATATGCTGACAAGCAGTAGAGAAACAGAAGTAGAAATACAAGAGAATTACCAAGCGATAATAAGACCAATAACAATGTACGTTGCTGAGACTATGACCGACAAAAAAATATTAAGAAGATTTAAGAATAATTCAACGAATATAATAAGTATAATATTAGGACTAATAAAGATATCAGAAAACGATTACAGAATAAGAACGAACAATAAAATAGAACAAGAGTTGAAAGAAGAAGACGTAGTGAAAAGCAACAGAGAGAGACATGTGGCTTGGACATATATGAAGAGCCATATATGTTCAAAGGATGCAATTAAATCATTAGTAAAATGGAGACCAGGAGGAAGTAGAAGACGAAGCAGACCCAGATCAACATGGCTAAACTAAGTAGAAGAAGTTTTAAAAGCAGCAGGAATTAATTAAAACTCGTAAACTAGAATAAAAGATAGGAAGATGTGGAGAAACGTAAAGGAAAAAAAACGGAAATTGATCCATTCCAACAAAAATATTATTTCTAATATCTAATACTTCAAATTAAATTTATTATTTTTTGTACACATTCAGTTTTGCAATTTTAACCAATATCAATTCTGTTCTATGCATTGTCCTGAAATTTTTACAGGATGTTCGGAAAACAGTGACAAGCTTCAGGTAGAACGATTATTTGATAAATTTTGAGTCGATAATCCTAATGTAAAATATTTGTATAAGGAAGAAATTAACACAATATCTATTAACATACATATGTATTCCCAAATTCAACATTCTTAACAATAAAGTTATTGCAGTATATATTTTAAAGTTAGATAGTAGTTTTGCTGTATACAATATAAAATACAGTTTTGTTAAAACGAGTAATAATAAATAAATAAAATAAATATATCATCACACCTTTTACCCATTATTGGTATGGCACTCTACTTACGCAGATATATGTGATATATTTTTGCGTATGAAGTGCGGTTACCAGCCGTCAAATCACCCCCAAAGATGTTACTGTAGGGGGAACCACAGAAGTAAATTTAAATTGGCAACTGTCAGCAGTGGGATCCGAACTGAGGATCTCGCGATTCATAACCTGACACGTTACCAAGGAACTATTTACCCAATTAATATCAAAATTTTTCAAATAATCTTCTAAAGTTTTAATTCATGTACCTATATTGCTATATTGTGTAGAAAATTTGAAAAATCGCGGATCTAGTTTCAGCGTTAACAAGCTAAAAATAGAAACATCATTCTTCAGGATTTTTTAGGTTCAGCCTTACTTTCAATCGTATAAATGTTGCTAGATTTTTATTCTCGTAAAGCCACACGAATCCATCAAATTTGTAAATATGCGATTAGAATTAAGTGAATTTTTTAATGGAATATCATTGCGGTTTCAAGAAAAATTGAGTAAAATTATGTTGATGTAACTAATCGTTTAATATTTTTGTAATTATATTACATAATATGGCAACCTTTCACAGAAATGTTTTTTGTTTGTAAAATAATTTATCAATATTTATGTCCGTCAGAGTGATGTTGGATTTTTGGTTGTAACATTTTTAAAATTATTTAATTTCGTATAGTTAATAAAACATTGCCTAATGTATACTTTTTTTAAAAACTTTATTATTTTTACCATTAATTACTCGAAATAAAGCATCGTTTAAATTGACAATTATAATGTTTTTTTAAAAATTAATATTAAATAAATAAAATAAATGTATCATCACGCCTTTTACCCATTATGGGTGTGGAACTCTGCTTACGCTTTGCGTATGAAGTGCGGTTACCGGCCGTCAAATCATAGCCTCCAAAGATGTTAGTGAAAGGGGAACCACAGGGACAAATTTAAATTGGTAACTGTCGGCAGTGGGATTCGGACTGAGGATCGCACGATCCACAATCCGACGCGTTACCACGGAGCTATTTATTATAATCTTGTACTAAATAAAATAAAGCTGCTATCTCAAGTAAACAATAATTTTAATTAGCAATTTGAATTTCCACTGACTATACCTATGTCAAATGTTTACATAACTTTCGTGCTGATTTGCATAGTTACCTGATGACTGATATAACATATGTTCAATTCGGTGTTTCATTTCTTTAAATAGCTTGTGTGGCTTTACGAAGGGCAGTACAATTTTTTTGCATTAGGATATTGACTCAAAATTAATTAAATGATCGTTTCACCTAAAGCTTGTTATCATTTTTCCGAACATCCAGAATTATAAAGTTTTCCTACAGTAGCTTTTCTCGTTCATGAGTTATTGAACACGCAAACATCTTAATTCGTCATTAATATAATGGTCATTACGGATTCAGGTGTCTTCAAAATACCATCGTCATTTTTTTTTAATTGTCGCCATGTTTTCCGTGATGTGGTAATGATTCACCCAAATATAATTGTCTGGTTGAGATGTTAGAGTTACGATCGAAAAAAATACCTAATGGATAAAGTTTCTACAGACAAATATAAATAATATCAAATTGCGTAAAGTTCATGAGAAAGAGGTGAAGTTATAGGGAATGATGTGCGAAGTTTTGCTGTTTTAAGCAGAATTTAAGTCTGGTAAAGTAATTAAGGGATTAGCTAGTTTAATTAAAATTTAATTGTAAATCAAAGGTTAGTTAGAAATTTAATTTACGGAGCGTGTCACAATATAATCCTGAAATGTAGAAAAGTGATTTTTAATTCAATTTTACCTACATGTGAAATGTTGAAGTCAGTTATGTGGGATGTACAGTCGGGTTGTTGAATATTAAACAGATTTTATGTAATTATTTTCATGGTTCGTTAAATTAAAACTTTTTTATGGCAAAAGCACGAAAGCTCATCGTATTGTTCGAAATACTCAGGTCAATTCGACTTCTTGAAAAATTTTTGTGGAAATAATTTTTTACAACCTTTCATATTTTTTATAATTATTTTGTCGAAAATACTGAAAAAGTTACAAATTTAATTTATTGACAATAGAAATATTCATCTTTTTGAGTATAATAGAATATTTCATATATCAGTTATTTATTGCGATATACCCAAATAATCTGATGTGTCCAACACATAACAAACAACGTTTAAAAAGTACTGAATAGAAAAATGTTTCATATAAAAATTGTAACTGATATTATTTTATATTATTTTAATAAGGTATAGAAAATTTAGTCTAATTCAATTATTTAAGGTACACCACTATTTCCAGTCAATGGATTGGTACCAAAATCTAATTTACTTTGACTTTATTATTTTATATTTAGAACTAATCTATTTTACTTTAGATTATTGACTATACCATCCAATATCCTTCCCTTATCCATTCCATTTTTCCTACTTTATTTTTTACCACCATACTTATTTTACAACTATTTTTTTACAATCTCTCTTTCATTTTTTCTACGTCTAAAATTGTATATATTTAAATTAATATATTATAAATTTTGTTTTTAAAAATAATATTTTAACGATTTCATTTCTCGATCATTTCTCCTATTGAAACTTTCGTCTCCATAATGAGTCTCAGTTGAATACTTTGATATGTTGCTTCAAAACTAAATTAATTTTCATACAAGAATATTTATTAAACCTACAAAAGTTTTCAATGAAAACGAAATCGGACTGGCACTATTCAAATAAATTTTTTCTTCATTTAAGAGGAATCTGTTTGTTCCAAGAAAACATTTTTACCGGTTTCAGGAGATTAAACTTATGTTTACATGCACAAAAGTAGGCAGGGTAAGTATGTCATAACTCTATGCTGTATGGTAATATTACCATACTGATCTGTCAAAACTGTCAAGAAAATTAAAATAATACACAATGATAATATAACGCTATTTATTAATACACACGGAATTAAGCTGTTCAGAGCTTCACCTGCTGCGTTCCAAATATTTTCAGGCAATTCAGCATCGTCAAAATCCACTTTTATCTAGCCATGAAGAACACTTTTGACGTTTAAGTATGAAAAATTATTTATAAATATGATACAAAAGAGGTGTAACCATGGGGTTAAATAAAAACAAACTGACTGATCACCTTCTAAAATTATGACAGACGTTATTCATAAAAGAATTTCAAAAAGTAATATTTATTAATGACATTAACGTGTTCATATTCTGAAACTGGTAAACTATTGAACAAACCACGGATGTTATGAGTCATAACAGGCCTTAGATGTCCTAAAATCCTCGCTCTACGAGCTTAGATTTCAAACTGACATCTGCGGCTGTTATGATACTCATAACATCGCTAGGAATGTTAATCGTTATTACCAATTCACCCAAATGTAATCAGGTCGTAGATTGAACTATCAAATTTTAATATGATTTTAAGTTATCGTGGATGAAAAAATCAGGCCCAGATTTCTCCTGTAGCTATTACAATTTTTGCATGAAGTGCCGTTTATTTGAAATTAATCAACCCCTCCTTGAAATATCCGCGGTCCACACTCATGTATCCCATATATCACTTTTAATTACACCCTTAGCCTTGCAGCCTTGGAAATAATAAATGACAGTTTTCCTGTAACAATTGAAGCGCACAATGTACTGATTTATCCCAGACCGACCCTGACACATTGTTCCGCTTCCTGGAGACGGGCCTGCGCCCCTGACCTACGCACGTACGCACAACCTGGCGATCTAATAACGCCTGGCCTTTGTAATGTAAGAGAACGAGACTAGAAATGGAGAAATGTTACTCCGTGTCTGTTTGTGACTTCTACTTGTAGGCTCATGTAGGAGGGTTAACTAAATAATTTAGAAGAGTCCAGATTACAGTTTCAGTAGCGCTGAAACTTTCAGGAATCGTTTCTATTGTCGTGATTTTGTTCCTGCTACGAGTTTAGTTTGTGAATTGAAGAAATTTGATAATGAGGGCATAATTAAATTGTAGAATTGTACGCAACTACAAGAGTACCTACGTAAAAGTTTATAATTTATCTTATAACACTTTTTTGTTAACTCTTTTTCTCTGCTATGCTTTGGATAATATTAATTAACTTGGAAACGTACTTCTGTAATGGTGTTTAGTGTTTTTCTATATTTACAATACAATTTAGCATATATTTCGATTAGTACAGAACGATTTCATGTTTCACGTTTCAAAAGAAGTGTGTGTGATTTTAATTGATTATTAATTGTAATATCAAAAGGTATAATAATTCCGTGAAATTCTCAGTTCGAATCTTATAGTCGACAGTTGCCGTTTTTAACCTAGTCGTTCCCTCACCACTAATAATTTTAGTGACTGAATTCACCGCAATGGGGCATTCCCACTGAAATATAGTAATACTGGAACGCCCACTGCCATGCTCTGCTGTATGGAAAAAGCGTCAGGTATCTCTATCATTATCTATTACATCTGCGCTTACGTAATTATAGTTATGTCACAAAAGTTAGTTCCTGTTTTTTAAGAAACCGTGTTTTTGACATTTGTCATAAATGGTTAATAATAAATAATATCGTCAGTATTGTATTAGCTGATTTCAATCCGTATCATTTAAGAGAAGATAGAAATAAGTGTTTTTTAATAAAAAAAAAAAAAAAATGGTGCAACATTGTAGCACAAGGCTTTGCAAAGCTGTGTGGTGGCCAAAAACGAAATTATCCTTCCTTAGGTACGTAATGAATACTTTAACCTAAAACTTTTGATACTTGTTCAATTATTCTATTTAATGTAAAATTGTTTTGTTTTTACATTATAATCATTAAAGTATATATGAATACATCAGTATGGTAATGAGAAACAATCCCATTATTTCTTTCTCTCATTTGAATTTAAGTTTTCCTATAAATGATGAATGCTACGACACAAACTTTTTGAACGTAATGTATGACAAGGAAATAGATACCTCTGGCTCGCTTTCTATCTCGGCACGATTTTAAACCGCTAGTGCGCGTTCCAGTATTACTACATTACAGTGGGTATTCCGGTATAATTTAAATTATCCAATGTAATCCCTTTTTTTTAATTTACGTCATAATACAATGGGAAAACTTCAACAAAACTTCCTAAATATAGTATATTATTATATGATGGATTATAATAGTAATTATTTACGAAGATCCTCAATATAATACTATAATTTTTCTACTCCTGTAAATTCGGAAATCACTTTTGAAAATGATCGAAATTCGTTGGAAACACACGTTGAAAAACGTCAACATAAAAATACACAATGACAACTGACTACATGTCAACTGTCAGACAGTTGTTGCTTGGTGATCCACATCACGACTTTAAGATAAACGTGAAATATGAATTTCTGGCTATGTGATTGGTCGAGAAGAGTGAATTATGAATAATAATTCATCGAAAAAATTTAAATAATGGGGATATATTTATACAGGTATAGAAAAACAAGTTTTCATTCATAATTTTATGTTATAAAACTGTAATTTTTACGCTACTATAAACTCTCCGGACGTCACAACGCCTCTCGCTGAAATCATACCTAAACGTTTGGTTTTGAGCATGACTTTGTTAATTCAAATATTACTTTTGAACATTTTGATATTTTGATTCCAGGTATGTTTTTATGACCAATTTTCTTCAAATACTTGATAATAATTAGACAAAAACCACAAACAAACCATTGAGACACTGACAGATTGACACTGCAGCTTCAATTCAAAAAAATTAATTTAAAACATACATTTTATTTATCTTCTTTTTTCTGCATTGATAGAAAATAAATATATTTTATCCAACACCTCTCAATAAATGCTATATTACTATGGCGATTTTAAACAAGCAAAGTAACAGATTATCCACTAGTGGGTATAATTTTGAGGAAAGCCACTAGTGAGTATTTTTTTATTTATAACAATAGTAATAACACACAACACCTTGGTAACTACTTCGATTGACATTTTAATTTAAAAATTTAAAGCATATGTCACTGTCAAATAATATTTCTTTAATAAATTTTTCATTTATTAAGAAGTGTTGGATAAAACGTTATACTTCACACGTGGGCAAAGTGGAATTACCCACTCGATAAAATTATCTCACTCAGCCTTCGGCTTCGTGAGCTAATATTTCTCTCGTGGGTAATTTCTTACTTTGCCCACTTGTAAAGTAAATAACTATTAAGTTTTGTTTTTAAAAATGATAAAAGGAAGGCTGTTTAATTTTAAACAAAACGTTTTTATTTAAAACGATATTTTTTTGAATTAAAACTACTTCTATTCGAACTGCTTCGTTTCCATAATGAGTCTCAGTTAAATACTTTGATATGTTCCTTCAAAACTACATTAATTTTCATACAAGAATATTTATTAAACCTACAAAAGCTTTCAATGAAAACTGAATCGGATTGGCACTATTCAAATCAATTTTTCTCTTCATTGAAGAGGAATCTGTTTGTTTCAAGAAAACATTTTTAGCAGTGTGGCAACGTGAAACCATGAGCATGGGCTTGTTTATGATGATATTAGTTTTAGGAGTTGTGACGTCACGGTCTGATTATTTAAAATTTGATGCAATCCTTTCATCAATTTGTCAACAATGGGGTATGTGACCATAATCGAATTTCAATGTATACGCCATAGAATATGAATGTTCTTCATTGTAGTTTCTTATTACAACAATAAAAACTGTAAATTATTTTGTAATAGTAAAGTTATTAGCAATTTTGTGTTTAGGAGAAGGGATATGTGACGTCACTGTGGCCGTACGCATGGCCCGCTGATATATATCTATTTCTTTCCTTTACAGTATCTCGGTCTTTTTCTAGCACCATACCTACCGCCGCAATCTATTCAGAAGACACAGTGACGTCTCAATCCCCTCTCCAAATATTTAAAAATTAATTTCTCGTTAACTATAAACAATTAATTGATTTAAAAAAATACGGGTATTTTATTTTTGTATCTAGTATCATGTAATGTCAGAAAAAAAAATTGGTCACATACCCCATTGTCAACGTAAAGCCATTGTTGGCAGGATTATCAGTAAATAAATCAATAACTTGTTATGTTCAACGCCCTACCTAAAGTTACATTTTCCATATTAAAAATGTTAATGTATTGTTGAACTTTGTGACCTTAATTTAAATTTTAGGTATAGGAACATGTCTTACCGTTGAAAAGGAAATACTTCCCATATTTTTAAAATAATCAAGATAATTATGTAGTTAAATAATGTCTCGCATTTGTTATCATTTCACATCTAATATTATCTCATCTTCGTTCTTAACAAATTGTTTACTGGATTCATTAAATTTTTTATGACATTATGAAGCTGTGCAAACATTTTTCCCCAAAGCAATCAGGGCAGTAAACTTTGCGAAAAAACTAATTTTCTTGTTAAAGTTCTCCACACACTCCCGTTAATTTGTACGATCGTATTGGACCCCAACCAAAAACTTTATTTTTCATCTCAGGACCGTTTAGCGATAGAAACTCAACAAGTTAACGGTAATCACGCGTAAATTGTTGCCATCTTCGCAGAGGTAGGCATGTGAACATGGACAGTAAAACAAGATCAAAGAATCCGTGCTCAAACTATTAATTTACCCCGTGACAGCGTTGCTAAGTCTAGAAGAAAACTTCTTCCTTTTAAGATTTCAGGCTCAAGCTCTCCTCACTTGTACGATGTGTATACGAACTTGATTAAAAGTTAAATAAGATTAGCTTGAAACAATGTTAAACATTGTATTGATTTTGTAACTTGCAGTGAATCTTACATTAGGGTTTAAGGGGTAAATAATGCATTTTGTGTTGCATATGGGATGGATGCTTTAATTTAATTAACTGCGTTGACCTGGATAAAAACGTAAATTTCATCTTCAACCATGTTACAGAAAGTAAATGTTACATTACTAATTGTTACTAAACGGATACGATCTAGTCAATGTAAAAATATTCTAGATTTTATGTCTACTTTTAAGTATTTCATTTGCAAATAAAATTGTGTGCTCTGCTTTTCTTTTGTAATAAAATATTTAATTAAAATAAATAAAATTCCTACCTTAATCTGTTGATGTTCTTTGGTCAGCATCTCCTGTAAAATAAAATTCTAATTAGTACAGGGTGATTCATAATTTACGCAAAAGTTTAACAATGTACCAAAATAATAAACTTTTGACGTAAACTCAATAACAAAAACATTACAGCAAAGTAAAAATCACTCAAGTGCTCGAAATCGCCATAAATGCTCAAAAGGCGTTACTAAAGTAAACCATTATACAACGATTTTGAGCAACACAGTATTGACAACCGTAAAATAATTATTGTACAAGTAGGATAATTTTGACAGATATATGACGTATTGTAGTAAATTTATACGTAAAATGAAACAATATGTGCAACAAGAATTAACTAATTAATTCCGATGATGAAATTGAGAACAAAATACATAATTTTGAGTGGTATTTACGATAACTTCAATGTTCGAGGTTGGCAACACTGAATGTCAGTTCCAATTGACACCTGACAGATGTATAAACTTAATCTATATAATAATATTTTTTACAGTTTTTTTGTAATTTTAGATTAGCTTATATACCAAGGGGCTGAAGTGCATGATTTAATCCCAATGGTTTTTCACGAGCCGTGGGCGAGAGAAATATTCACCTGAGGGATAAAAGGCACATCAGTTCTGTGGTATATACACTATTTTTTGCACTTCTAACCCTCGTTTCAGCAATACATTATAAATAATGATTAATAAATAAATAAATAAATAAATATATCATCACGCCTTTTACCCATTACGGGTGTGGCACTCTGCTTACGCAGATCTCGGTAGCTGATATATTTTATTCGTATGAAGTGCGGTTACCAGCCGTCAAATCATAGCCCCCAAGGATGTCAGTGGAGGGGGAACCACAGGGGTAAATTTTTAAATTTGTAACTGTCGGCAGTGGGATTCGAACTGAGGATCTCACGATCCACAGTCCGACACGTTACCACGGAGCTATTTACCCCATCATAATGATTAATTTTAAAGGATTTAAAATACATATTCGTATGTTGCCTAGATACCATAAACAAAGTGACATTTCAATATGGATAATTTGAAGTGGTACTACTGTCGATAAAAACTAGAAAAATATATTAAAACAATTTGAAGCTTTCAGCAAGTGGTGTGAGAATAAAGAGTTCAAAAATACAGGAAAACACTGCTGCTAGTGCATTTTATGAAAGATTAAAAATTATGCAAACTATCATTTGGGCGATATTGGATGTTGAAGGAAATGTTGGTGGTTAGAAATAATACTGATATAAGCAATTTCCCGAAATTAATTACTTTGTTTAAAAGAAGAAATGGTGGCTGGCAACATAAAAAGTCAAAATTACACCAGAACAAGTTGGTCAATTCTTATAAGATGCACTAGGCAAGGTATTTTTAATGATCAAAGTAATTAATTTTATCAAAAACGTTTAAATATTCTCTGTAGTTATCAAATGTATAAACCATTAATAATAAATAATTTATATGAAATAATTTTTTTTTTATTTATGAAGATGAGAGGCGGACTAACTACTATGGTCATATGCCGCCTCATGAGTAGATGAATATGAATTTATATGAACAACACAAACGACCATGCTCTTCAGTGGGATTCGAACCCACGACCTCTGGCGTGCTAGGCTAGCGACATAGCCACTACACCACCGAGATCGGCTGAAATAATTTTAATAAATGTTTTGCGAGTTGCTATGGTTACCTGTTTACTTGTCAATTTAATCCCTTTAAATTTCGAAATTTAATCGCTCCGAAATTAAAACGGACACTTCAGTCCACGAGAAAGAATTAGGGCATTTAAGCCCGGAAGTGCAAAAAATTTAATATGTTTATTTTCGTGATAAAAACTTAAACTTCAGTGCCTTAATATATAAATAACTATTAAATTAACGCCTACCTACTAAATACCACAGAAAATAATTGGGAAGAACCATTATTTTCTCGTTACCATAGAAATATATTTGACAATTTGTAGAAATCTTTTTAATAATGAAACTTATTCCATAAACCATAATCATGTCCACATATTCCTCGTTACTGAAAGTATTAAACATTTTGCGCTTAACATACTTTGCCGTGAATTGACATTTATATGAATTTAAAATATTTAATATTGTCCTGTTGTTTTGACAAAAAAATAAGTTTGTTTTTCTACTCAACCAAAGAGCAAATAAAGTCGCAGATTATATTCCCTACCTTTTGTACTTAAAATTAATATTTAATACAAAAAATACATCCATTCTTCTGGGTTTCTTTTCAAGTAAACTCTATAAGAAAATTAAAAATTAACACGTTTAAAGAGTTGAAAGAATGTCTTTTGTGCTGTACCATTCTTCTTACGTAGTTTCATCTGCTGGTTTGAAACAGTGAAAAAGAACAGATTTTTTATGGTCTTGCAATAAATTTCTTTCGCCGCTTTTAAGAAACATGTTATTTATGTAGACTTCACGGGAACTATAAAAGAAAGAATTGAACACAAGTTTCACGGAACTATATCTTATTCTTCGTGGCATTAAATCATTGCACTATATATAACTTTATAATTAAACAAAAATTGTAAAAAATATTGACTATCTAGGAAATTTCATGGTTACATTTATTTATTTGGCAAATAATAAATAATACTATATTTGTCCAAACGACATTTTCCTACTTTTTGTAAGGCTTCCGCAGTGACATATTCTTGCGCGTGAAGTACTATTATGGCCCAAAAAAGATGTTAGTGGAGGAGGAACCACAGGGGTAGTAAAATGTGGCGACAATTTTTATGTCGGTTGTGGGAAACCACCATAGAACTAATAAAATGTATGGAAGGAGTATAGAAAAAGATAGACTGTAACCAGCACAGTGCAATAGAGATGGAGAGATGAAAGTGACGTGATGGGTGGCAAGATGACAAGAACTTGGTTTGACGTTTGACGTGTGAGTAGAATACTGTTTTGATAGACTTTTGTGCGAGCTTTTATCCCTCATTTAGAATTTTGTTAATTATTTATGTCATATTTAAATATATCAAATATGGTAAAATCCTGCTGTGCATATAATTGTAAAAAAAGGCTACAACAGACAGTTTTCCATTTGACAGGTAAATATGTCACTTTAGGTTAGAACGCTATTGTACATATTTATTGCAGTTTTCTGAAAAATATTGATTTAAGCAAGAAATGGATACTAGCTATAAAGGAGAAAATTTTCAAGCTAATGAAACTACATGAGTTTGTGGGAAACACTTTCTTGATTTCTACATATAGCAGTTTAATGCCAATATAAGAGAGAGATAGTCATATCTAAAATTAAGCAGTGGGAGAAGAACAGCACATGTGTGACACGTGTTGGGTGGCATGAAAATGTGCTGTTTTTCTCCCACTGTGCCATTTTAGATATGACTATCTCTCTCTTATGCTGGTTACATATTTCCGTATTAAAAGCATAGCCAACGCTCCATCCATATATTATATTATTAAATCTATGGAAAGCACAAAGCTATCAGCAGCAAAAAATACTTTTCTATAACACTGTTTTGGAAACTAGGCATTCCACTACTAAAAATTGTTATGGAATCACTAACATTCCATACGCTGCGTATGGAATATTTTCGACGAATCAGAACCGCTTATTGCCGCGACATATGAAGTATCTTGATTCAGTTACTATGGTTACATCTGTTTGTTATAATTTGATTTATTTGAGTTTGACGTTTTCAACAGTTTAATATTTGTATTTTTGTATAATTTCCAAAACCTTTTTATAGAAAGTATAGTCTACAACATGTAACGGAATGGCCTATCCCACGCTCGCAAACCGTAGCCCTCGCCTTCGGCTCGGACTACAAACTTTTTGCTCGCGTGGAATATATGCCATTCCATTACTTGTTGTAGAATATACTATTCTAGGGTTTTGTATTTTATGCAGAATTCTCAAATTAAATAATTAATGATATTTACAACGCTGTTTGGAAAGTGTATTAAATTCTCAAGTAATTTACGACAGAGTCGATAATATAATAAAGTTGAAGTTGAAGTACAGAAGACTGAATTAGAATTTAAATTATCTTTCCAGTGTATTAGGAAAGACTGTACCTACTAATTTAATAAAATTACTTTCATGGTTTAATTACTAGTACAATGAATTTAAAATAATTAACTATAGAAGGTGTGAATATTTCATTAGTTAATCTTGTTAGAACAAAGCAAACAATCAGTAGTAATTTATAAGGCTAGGTATATTAATTTGATAATTAATTTAATTAAAATTTATTCTGTATCGAAGGATTTAACGAGATTTTTTCAATTCTGTTGCTAGTTATAATAAATAAGCATAGTACCTGTAACAAAAGAAAATTTTCTTATTAATTTCTTTTATTTTTTCTTTGTTTACTTTGTAATTTCTATGCTAAATATTTTTTGTACTGTCAAAAAGTACTAAAATACGTTTCATTATCTTGCCACAACTGAAATTACTAAAAATATCCGCACAGTCCGATTTTGACCACGGAGCTCACTGAAATATAATAATACTGGAACGCTCACTGACATTTAAAATGCGAACTGAGAAAGAAGTTAGTTGAGGGCTATCTGTCTTTGTTGTACAATATTTCTACATATCAACAACTCAACACACGCATAGAAACCGTTGTGTTTACAAAGCAACCGCTCAACAAATGCATAGCAACCGTTCTACAAACAAGTGTAAGATAAAGAAGTGTGGCCCACGACCGTCTCAAGCTTATTTTTCTTTTTTGTAAAAGGCTACAAATGCGCGTTCCAGTGTTACTATATTTCAGTGATGGAGCTTTTTATCTCATGAGACATTCTTTTTAAATTGTGCGCATTATTAAATTATAAAGACCTTTGGATTAAATCTGTATTTTTTTTTTGTTTTTCTTATAAAGAATTATGTAGAAAAATTCGAAACGTTGCTACTTAAATAAATTATTTACAGAGCTTAATCCAAGCTCGTTATAATTTACCAAGAGTTCTGAAAATTATTTCAAATTATCTTTCATTTCATGAAATTTATTATGAAGTTTTGTTTCACACATTCATCCACCCACACATACAGACGTCATTAAATAGGTAACTTATAAGAAAAAAAGAAATCACGCTAGTATTTATTATATTTGACTTCAAGTTACTGACCATGGTTATTCTATAAATAATATAAATACTACGAATTGTAAGTTTTTACACAGTTCAATAAATTATTTACCTGATAACTGGTCTACAAATTTTAACATAACCACAAAAATTCCTGGCTGTCAACAACCGGATAAGTGAAGGACAAGTCAATAATCTAAAGTAAAGTAGATTTATTCTTAATGTGTAAAAGTCGCCTTTTCAAAGTGTAATGTTTTTTATACGGGTGGAGCATCATATCTGCGTACATAGGCGATTAACATGAAAAAACAGTTTTTCCGTGCGCTTTGCTCCCCAAATTATTTTAGGCAAAAATGCTTCAAATACATGTTGTAGAGCATAAAATTCTGCATCTAAATCAATAAACAGAATTACTTTTACATGCTTTGTAACTAGATAAATTAAATATGAAAACATTGAAAATTACGTTGAAAATATCAAATTGCCATGGAATTGAAACAAAAATAAATAAATGCTTGTCGTTTTTCTGTCTATTTGATATTTTACCCGTCAAATTAATCATTCATCTGTCAAATGTCAAACATTTATTTATTTTTGTTTCAATTCCATGGCAATTTGATATTTTCAACGTAATTTTCAATGTTTTCATATTTAATTTCTGTAGTTACAAAGCATGTAAAAGTAATTCTGTTTATTGATTTAGATGCAGAATTTTATGCTCTACAACATGTATTTGAAGCATTTTTGCCTAAAATAATTTGGGGAGCAAAGCGCACGGAAAAACTGTTTTTTCATGTTAATCGCCTATGTACACAGGCTCCACACGGTATTATAAATTATTGAAATAGTTTCTGATTACTTCAATAATGTTTTAACACATGTCACTTCAACTAACTGGTTATTTTGAATATAATTCATATTTTGAATAAGTAATTTTAACATGTTCCAGTTCCATTTAGTAATTAATAGTACCTATTTTATAGTTGTTTATTTATGACACCACCAAACATAGATATATGTATAGAGTCAAGTAGAGTTTATATTTCAATTAATATTCCAAATCATACTTCACAATAAGCATGTTTGTTGACAAGAGCATGTTAATTTAACTTTAGGGTAACGCATTCATTACAAGAAAATATAAAAAGTTTTGCTGCCAAGCCAGCATGTTCCGAAAAATATGCAAATTTCGTTGATTCCAAATTCACGCAATTATAAATATTAATGCACATGCTAAAATTTATGAAATAATTAACCATTCATTTTGACAACCAAAGATAAATCCGTCAGAATTTGGACTATGCCCTTTAATCTATCGCATATTTAAACAATAATTTGTATTACCGATAATTCTACTCGTATTATGCAAATAATTTTATCTAGCCTAGACAACTAAACCAAACTAAACCTATTGCTATCAGGGCAATCTAAAAATCATCAACGCATACCGTGACATTTTTATCATCAAAAACCAATTATAAAATTGTTACGTATGAAGAACTTCAACATGTTTTAGCAATTTTGAGGAAATTAATAGTTGAGTGCTGCTCTAAGTGCATTAATAGTTGAGATAGAACTTCCCGAAACGTGGGTCTAACCAATTAGAGAATTAGTTTTGTTTTAGTTAGACTTCAAAGTTTAATTGGCATTCAAATAAGTATTTTAGGTTAACTAAGCTTAATTATCATAAGTAATCAACGGTGTAAATAGACTAGAATAGTAATGAGCAAATAAAAATTTGCTCTTGTAAGGTGTAAAGAAAATACTGTTCAAGAGATTTTGAGTTTTATGGGGCTGTTTTCGTGGTCGGGCGAACGCAGGCGAAGAGAGGCATACAAAAAAAAAACAAGTCAATAAAAATGTTATGTATGTGTTACATACAATATTTTATGTTTGATTGCATTGCAGGTTATTTTTCTATAGCTAAAAATGACATTTATTTTTGACATATAATACTGACATAAAAAACTTGATGTTTCAAAGTAAGCTTTTTTCTATATTTTGGTTACCAAGTTGTTCATTGTTTATTATTATATATCTTGAAACAATGGGGTCTTTCACCATTATTTTTTATTTTTTTTTATGAAACTTTATCTATACTGAAGACTATCTACACTTTAAAAAAGTCTTAAATGTTATTCATTAAGCCACAATGATTTTTTTTTAAATGTTGTGAAGTCATAGTAGAGGTGTTGCTGGATCTAAAACAGTACAGATTGTAAGTAATTGTAGTCATATATTTTTTTACTTATTTTATTATTATTAATACAATAAAATAGAACATTTATGTAACAAAAATTATTTAAATCTCTACTGTTTTAGATCTCTACTATGACGTCACAACATTTAAAAAAAATCATTGTGGCTTATTGAATAACAATTAAGACTTTTTAAAAGTGTAGATAGTCTTCAATATAGATAAAGTTTCATAAAAAAATATTTAAAAAAATGGTGCAACCTGATGTTTTACAACTCATTAAAGTTCACAAAGAGCCACTTTATAGGCGCTAAACAATAACATAAACAAGTAATTATAATACAGTCTAAAATAAATTAAATACCATCAGATGATGTAAGTAGCGTGCTTTCGTCCAAAAATTTCACGACCTTAAGAGAAACTCGGTTCCTGTGATACAAAAATCATGACAGAAACAGCCAATTTCATATATACGGGAAATAGGTGCACTTTATTTCCCGCCGTAAGGGAAAGTGCTCAAATAATGTGAAAAATGAACAAAACCTCAGATAAACTGTAGATAACCTATTGATGCTCGGTTGCACCAATGTTAGTTAAATTTTAAACTTCATTCAAATAAATAAAAGCGTATCTAATTTTTGACATCAATGTGAATTACTCCATATGACATATAACTTCGATTTGCTTTTATTTATCTAAACCAAGTTTAAAATTTAACTAACGTTGGTGCAACCGGGCATGAATGAATTATCAATGGATTAAACAAAGAATGTAGGATATAAAGATGACAGCTGGAATAATAAGCATCATTTAAGCTATGATTATGATGCGAAATTTTTTGTTTATGCTATTGATACATTTAATCTCTAGTTAACTGAGTATGGAAATACTGATCCTTAAACAAATTAATTTACTTTTAACGTAAATTTAAGTAACAGTTAAATTTCTTTGTAAAACCGGACTTTTAATTCGACACCAAACTTGGTAGGATTTATTATTATAATAAACAATTGAAGATCGTATAAAAATTTTTTTTGATAGTTGAATACAACTCACTTCTTTGAAAGCTTTCATTTGATACCAAACACGATAGGGTTTAATTAATATTTATTATGTCATTAATTATTTAAACTAAATTTAATTATTCTCAAAATTGCAGCAAATCCGCAAGTAACATTTTATATTCCAATTATTATTACTAATGGTGCAATTCTAAGCAGTTTTTATATTTAACCGTAAAATCGTAAAACCGTAGTGTACGAGACAATCGTAACAAGTCAAGTTACAGATTTACGATAAATACAATTCTATGCAGAAAACTGTATCAATGAACGTTACAGATTAGCATTACGATTGACGTCATATTTTACGGTCAGTGTCTAACTTCATTTCTAATACAGTATCTGAAGATTGAATATGACAGTTGTTTTTTTTTTATTTATTTACTTATCAAATACAACCATGTGATGAGTTTTCATTACAAATTTTAAGAAAAATAGTCTTGTCTGCGAATTATGAAACAAGATCTTCATTTATATCCCCATGAACAATCGGTGACATGTGTCATTGTCAATTATGACATACGAAAAATTTGTCTTGGCAGTATTTGATGCAATTTTTATTTAATCTCCCGATATATTTAAATATAAATGGAATACTATAATATGCAATGGAATTCTTGAATTTGATGGATTATAAAGTGGTTCTATATTACAAATAAAATTGATTGTCCATTGCTGATCCAATCTAAACATTTGTTTGAAATTTGCAATAGTAATGTCAAATGGGTTTACCAAATCTTTTATATCTGTGTCTGCACAAGAGACGCAAGTAATTTCTAAAATATGTATAAGGTAATTTTTCTTGACATATAATTAACATATTTTTGTTATGCATTACCTGTTATATTCAACAAGAAAGAGAGCAATATTCCAAATATTTATATTTTCATTCATTTTACTGACAAAATTGAGCAATGATTAGAGAGAAAAATCAAAACCGTAATGTTACGTCCAGTTACCCTCTCAACGTAAAATTTTCGAGAAATCGTAAGATATTTACGAGTGATCGTAAGCAATAGTTTTGCACAGAATTGCGCTTTGATTCGTAAACTGTTACGAGTCTTACGAGAACACCTTACGAGCCTTACGATTATGCTTAGAATTGCACCATTAATCTCTTCTCTTGATCGATTTTTTTGCAGTTTTTGCATTGCTATAAAATTTATAATTAAGAAGTATAGTTACTTACGTTCGTGAGTAATTGAAAATATGTACACACATTTTTCTATCCAAATACACATCATTGATAAATGGATTCAGGTGAACGCAAAATATGTATTTCCGTAAATATCTCTCAAATCGATTTCTTTCATGATTGTTAGACTACGCATAAAAATACGTAGGAAA
The DNA here is from genome assembly GCA_963942605.1 of Poecilus cupreus. Taxonomy (NCBI): domain Eukaryota; kingdom Metazoa; phylum Arthropoda; class Insecta; order Coleoptera; family Carabidae; genus Poecilus; species Poecilus cupreus. The sequence goes on along the minus strand of OZ012726.1, from coordinate 4,072,797 downwards.
AATAAGACACTGCAATTTAAAGTTGACTTACGTTATTATATTTTATTATACACTCGGGTAGTGTAATATTCTGTCCACGTCCGGGGATTAGGGTTAAAATTCCAATCATAGTCAGTAAATTCCACAAAACTTTCATTTTTATCTCAGTTTATTTTCATTCCTCGGTCAGATAATATGAGAAAAATGTCAATGAAAAAATAACTCGCAGAATAAACGTGACCCAAATAAAACCACATCGTAATTCAATAAAATAATTAATTTTGGGGTTGTATCATCCCTCGGAAGATCAAAGAAGTTTCATGTTTATTTATTATGTATGCAAGTACTACAGACAAATTGCTGGAGCACGTTTTAGCAGACCCGTTTTCTGAGTAAATTTTTTAAGCCTATTTATTTGAGTTCTTGGCACTTACGGGCGAATAAGAATAATCACTGCTGGAGTCAAAGGATAAGGAATCCTTTCTTCGCAGTGTATTATACATAATTCGTCTGCTGGAGTTTAATTTCTGGAAAAACCATTTCCTGTTTTCATGATTTAAAGCTTTCAAATAAAGAATAATCAGAACAAAAAGTAAGTGGAAAATTAAAGACGGTGTACGTCCTGTTTTGTTTCACATCTCTTTTGAAAAATATTAAGTTCGTTATTTATTTAAATCTAATTACAGGGAACTATCAAATGTGCAATCGTTGAAAAAGCATAATTTATCTTTTCAAGACTGATTGTTGAAAACCTCTATTTTCACGTAAAATCGGTATGGTACATATCACCAAAACCCAAAGAATGGTAATAATAGTTATTTACTTTACAAGTGGGCAAAGTAAGGAATTACCCACGAGAGAAACTTTAGCACACGAAGCTGAAGGCTGAGTGTGATAATTTTATCGAATGGGTAATTCCACTTTGTCCACGTGTGAAGTATAACGTTTTATCCAACACTTCTTAATAAATGAAAAAAATATTAAAGAAATATAATTTGACAGTGACATATGCTTTAAATTTTTAAATTAAAATGTCAATCGAAGTAGTTACCAAGGTGTTGTGTGTTATTATTATTGTTATAAATAAAAAAATACTCACTAGTGGCTTTCCTCAAAATTATACCCACTAGTGGGTAATCTGTTACTTTCCTTGTTTAAAATCGCCATAGTTATAGAGCATTTATTGAGAGGTGTTGGATAAAAGAATTAAACACCCATCTAATTAAAAGTATAATATAATTATTCAACAATTACGAGTTTACCGCAAATATGGTATGGTCCTTCACTAGAGTAACAAAATGGCAAATAAGTCATTTATATAATAACTAGACACAAAAACATTGTACCAGATATGATAGAAGTTTAAAAAATATTATTAATTATTAAGATATTTAAGTATTAAAGATAGCAATTCTGGCGTCAAAGTATGATGTTTCTCTATTCATTTTATTCTAAATTCTTTTGTACTTCTCTTATAATTGAGGTGACTGTTGTCGAAGAACTTAATTTAAAGATTTTTACCTCCCGCCTACCTCTAGGTAAGGGAGGTATTGCTTATGGTCAAAAAATTGGGTAGTAAGTTTTCAGTGAATAAGCACGTTTTAGGGTCCCTACAATATGATTTTACTATTTTCGCCATGATATCTGTATTAGTCCGTGAGCCAGCTTCAAAAACTGCAACCCATTTGACCAAAAGTTTCAGTATGTTCTATGGAATCTACCCATTTAGGTACATCGAAAAGCGCACATCTGCCATTTAGATCTGGGTGGAATTAAAAATGGCGTCCATTAAAGAAGAAAAGTAAAAGATGGAATTTTGAATAATGTGACCAAAATTTTCTTTTTTATCACATGATACTAGACGAAAATACAAATCTAAAGACACCAGTCTGCCACTCGTATGTTGCCGGGTTGCCTCAGCAGACGAATTTCAAAATTTAAAATTTATTGCTCGAAATTTGACTCAAATGACCAAAATGTTCTTTTTATCCCATGATACTAGACGAAAATACAAATTAAAAGATACTAGTACGTGGTCGGGTTGCCTCAGCAGACTGGTGTCTTTTCACTTGCATTTTCGTCTAGTATCGGATAAAAAGAAAATTTTAGTCATTTGAGTGAAATTTCGGGCCATAAATTTTAAATTTTGAATTTCGTCTGCCAGGACTACTCGACCATGTACGAGTGGCAGACTGGTGTCATTTCTTCTAGTATCATGAAATAAAAAAGAAAATTTTGGTCACATTATTCAAAATTCCATCTTTTACTTTCCTTCTTTAATGGACGCCATTTTTAATTCCACCCAGATCTAAATGGCAGACGTGCGCTTTTCGATATACCTAAACGGGTAGATTCCATAGAACATACTGAAACTTTTAATCAAATGGGTTGCAGTTTTTGAAGCTGGCTCACGGATTATATGTATGTATGTCTGTGTGTAGTCTGTGGCAAATTTTTCGTCTCGCATAACTCAAATACTATAATACCCAAAAAATACAATTTTATGATATTTTGCTTCTTATATTTAAATGAAGAGCTGATTAGATTTTGGATAAAATTGGTCAACTAGAAGTAGCAGTTTACTTGAAGCCCTTAACAGCTTTTTGTGAAAAACATGGTTAAATTTCCTTTTTTAATCATTTACGTTATTTTGAAAGTTGTAGAATATTTAATTTTACATGTGTTTTGATTAATTTTATTAATTTTCATTAGATCACAACTAGAACTACAATAAAAAGAACGTTCGGAATATGGAAACGAAGATTTTCTTATCCCGCAGTAAGATTGAGATTTCAAATGAATAAAATATTAGAATTAAATGTTGCCACTGTAGTACTTTATAACTTGAAAGTAAACAGCAATATTTGTATCGTTATGAAATTCTGATGTTTGTCAAGTTCTGTCAAAACAATAGTGAAGCTAGGTACATAAGTAGAAATGCTCCATCTGCTATTGACACGTAAAAATTAAAAATATTTTTGTTGCAACGCTCATTGATTTAACATTTCGTTAAATTTTAGGTATCCATTAGTTAATAAAAATTAAAGCATGTGTTGGTGCAATAAAAAAATTTAAAAAGAAAAAGTGAAGGACCCCATTGCTTCCCTATTATAATGCCCACAAAATTTAAACAAATTTATGGCGCTTTTACTTTCAAGAAACCTTTGGGGGGAATAAGAAAAGTTGAGTGTTGCCTGCGCCTCCACCAAATATCATTCATTGGCTGTCTACTCGTGTCTACCTCCTTCTGTCTTCCGATTGATGCTAACAAATACGTTCGATTTAGCCGTCTTGGAAATTCATCTCTGACACGCGTGTTCCACCGAACGAACTCTGACCCCCTCTCTTCTCGCCATCCCTCCCACCACCAACTGCGCCCCTGAGAACGTGCCACTGCAGCGATGTTCTTCTGTTCTTGTTGTCCTCAGCTGTGCACAGACGCCACTTACTTCAATTAATTAAACGCGAACAACAGACGATCGTGTGGAAATGCCTGCTAGATCGCAGGAACTGAGAATGAACAAATAGAATTGGGAAGATGCGTAAGGCTGGCAATACTACTCGAAGAAAATCTCATTTGATAAATAAAATAAAATGAATATATAATCATGCCATTTTCTAATGTTGGGTGGGGCAATTTGCTCTCACAGATTTTTGTGCGTGATATATTTTTGTTCATGAGGTGAAGTCAAGTAACAAAAACAAACATCCATAGTAAAGCACGAAAAAATAAATATTTTTTTCGCTACTAGTCTAGTTACATGCCATAATTGAGTTCGTTTTAAGTAGTGAATTTGTCTTTCTCTATTTATTCCTTAGTAACGGTCAATAATTAGAACTGTTACTTTTCAAAGAAATTTAAGATATGGAATTTATTTAACTCATTAAGCGCAAGTAAAATATTAATTATGAATTTAAAATTGCAGTGAAAAACAATTCAGATTGAAGAATTAGTTTTTTCCTGTCAAATCTTACATGAATGTGCTTTACTTTTACTTTATAAAATATGTATTTATTCATTTATTTATCGTAATATTTATTGTTAAATTTTTGAAAAGGTAAATATTTATTATAATATTATTTATCTTATATTATAGAGTATTTTAGGGTTATAATTGAATGGAAACATAAATAATAATTTATAGTAAAAATTACTTGAGTTTTCTCCACACATTGTTACTTGTTAAAATGAAATGTTAAATAAAAATAATAAGAAAAAATCTGGTGGGGCACCACTCTACTTTCTTATACATATAAAACCAACTGAAAAAGTATGACTTGTTCCTTGTGTATTATTTTGTTTTGACAATTATTTGACATATACTTCTTCTTCCGGTTTTTCAATCTCATTCAAAATCAACTCAGCATTGCACATTTTCATGAAACTCATAAATTCCAAATTTCGTTAACATACCTTATCTGGTTTATGAGATATTTCACACACTGATACACACCCATCCATCCATTCTCTCACACAGACATTATAAAGAAAATGGTTTTAACTGACACAGTGGACCGCAAAATATGTATTTCCGTAAAAATCTCGTCTGTGATTTGTATATACACTTTGTATATGAAACAAACAAAATCATTTTATTGCCTTATCATCCTTGGCTTATAATGCGTATATTATTATTTAATATTGTCTAACAGAGAATAGTAATTTTTGTTTGTTTATTCGTTTTACTAGAGATTTGATTAAAATTAAAATTTATTTAATTATTTTTCCTTTCTGGATAAAGAAAAATTATTTCAATTTTTTTTTTTCTAAAAAATAATGGAATAATGTGCGGTTGGTAAAAAAGTTACCATCAATATTAGCAATTTCTTTGTGTGTCCAAGTTTGAAAAGAACTAACTCAAGCATCCCTAAGTAAATTCACATCGAGAAAACGTACCCGAAAATTTAATACCTTTAACTTAACACTAAATTTAAGTTTAGAGTTTAAATTACGGAATGCAAAGTAATTCTCTAGTCAACATATATCAAAACCAATTTTTCGATTGAATGTCTTATTGATACATCAAAGACTTGGAAAATAGGCAATTCTTTTATGTTTAGCAAAACAATTCAGTATAAAAAACAATTCGAAAAATTGAAAAATTCTAACGGTAGTCTATGTTGCCATTATACGTTTGACTGGAAACTTCGTATTATGAATAAAACCTTGGAAGTTTCAAACGAAATGTCAATACCAGGGTAATGCTGAAGATGTATTTCGACATTTTATTGAATAAATAACAGAATATCTTAGTGAAATTAAATAAATATCTCTATAGATCTGGATCTGACACATCTAAATATAATCTTAATATTTTATCCCAATATCAAATACAGAGTGGTGAATCGAAGGACGCACCATAGCGTTTTCAATTCTATTTTTTAAATGATCATTTACTGGCTTCCCTAATTCTTTTACATAAAAAAAGTTGCATAATTTATTGTAGAGGAACATTTTCAGCATTTATTGAGAATAATATTTATAATTTTACTCTACCTGGAACCGGAAAAAATGGCGGAAATGTTCATTAATAATTTTATTGAAATCACAAATGCCATGAAATAATAAAACAAATATACCAATTGAATGTTATTGGTTTTATCAGTCATTTGCTGTCATCAGTGTTTGATTTTAAGCACTGATTTCTACATAACACTAGATGGGGCATAGGCCATATTCTGCCATCTTTGTGACACTTTTGTGAAGTAAAGTTCGCAATCTAAAGCTCTGCCTTCACTCTCTCTACACCGCGCTCGCCACCACCTCTCTTTAGGTCATACCACGAAGTATGGTCGCATACATAGACAAAAGAGATAGATTTTTAAATACTGAAATATCACAAAACCTCAATTTTGACCATCATGGCGGCGTTCAATTGGGAACGCACTGTAGCGGCTTATGACCAATCTAGTGTTATAAAGAAATCAGTGATTTTAAGTGTCTTGATTATAAATATATACTTTGAAGGAAAATCAGATATAGTGAAATAGTTTTATGGTAAAATTAGTGTTCGACAATAATGTATTTTATAAAATAAACTCTTAATTAATATTCGATTTGTTTTGTTATTTCATAGCAATGATGATTTAAAAAAATTATTAATAAATTTTTCCGTCATTTTTCCGGTTTCAGGTAGAGTAAACTTATAAATCTATAATAGATAGAAAACTGATATTTCATTTATATATTCAATATATTTGCAAAAAAATTGCCAAAAAGCTCAATTTCTTTTACAGAATTAGTGATGTATCAATGTGGGCAAGAAAATTAATTTATAATTCAATTATTCTCCCACATTTTACTTATTGTAGTACAATACTGTTTTCATGCAATAAAAGAGAGTTAGATAAATTACAAATACTACAAAACAGAGCAATGAGAATCATTTTGCATTGTAATTGATTCACAAGCATTAATATCATGTTAAAAACACTAGGTTGGTTAAATGTTCAACAGTTATGTAAATACAATACCTTAATTTTTATTTTTTAAATGTCTCAAGGATATGTCCTAGTTATATGTTAAATAATTTTCAATTAATGAAAGATGTACATAATTACAATACACGACGCAATGATAATTTTTTGTTTCTACCAAGAGAAAAGAATTAACAAATAAGTCACTTTTTCATAATGGTTTAAGAAGCTATAATAATTTACCAGCTAATATAAAAAATTGTAATTCTGTACAAAAATTTATGGAAAAAATTAAAGAACTATATTTGTAGTACACCACTTTCATGTATCCTGTAAATTAAATTATTATTATCATGTCTGTATTAGCTTTGCTATTTAAATAAACATATTATAATTATAAATATTAGTGTAAAAAATCGATTCACCAACCTATATACATTACATTATTATTAAAAATTTCGTTATCGCTACTTATCCTGATTCTTCTTCTTTCTTGTAATTTGAGTTTTTTTTTTAGAAGTTTGTTTTTCGAATTAGCAACAATTTTTTCCAACGACAGCCAATTTGACAGCTGTTTTGTGCTGTTTGGTTTGCCATTTCACAATAAATATAATTACGTCAGAACTAAGGGGCACCTTGGCTAGAACTACGCTTGCAAATTGTGCAAATTTATTTTGAAAATGTTATTTAGCTTTGAGGCTAATGTTTTGTTAAATGGCTTAGTTAACAAGCAAAATTGCCGTCTTTGGGGTGAAGAAAATCCACAAACCATTATTGAAATGGCGTTACATAAACAAGAAGTCACTGTTTGGTGTACTTCACGGGCTATTGAGATCATTGGTCCATATTTCTTCAAAACTGATACTGGCCAGAACGCTACAGTCAATGTAGACCGCTATAGCGCCATGATTACTGACTTTTTCGCTTTCCAATTAATTGGCATTAATGTGGATGAGCGGTGGTTTCAACAAGACGGCGCAACATATCACACAGCGTTTCAATCGATTTATTAAGGGACACATTCAATGAGTGCATAATATCGCGCAGTGAACCTGTGGGTTGACCTCCAAGATCTTATTTTTGGATCATTTTCAGCGAGGATATTTGAAGTCGCTACTCTACGCCGATAAACCCGAGACAATAGACGACATGGCAGCCAACATTCGCCACGTTATTGCCGATATACGGCTCCAGCTGCCTCGAAAACTGATTGAAAATTAGACTTCCAGATTGCGCGTAATTTGAGCCAGCGTTCATCTTTCCGAAATCATATTCAAACACAAATGGCATAAAATTGTCTTTCCAAAAAGCCAATACCACGACCACTACCACGATTTTTATGTGTTTTATTTCAATTAAAAGTTTTATACTACTATGAATAAGAAAGTAAAAATTCGCTTAACACATTACTAACTTATAGAGGAGAGATTATGTTGTTGAAATACTGCATTTGTTTATTTATATTTACCAGTTGCTAATTCCGCAATAAAATAAATTCTTTATCAGAATAACTAGGAAATTTTCTTTGATAAAATGTCTAAAAAACAAAACGGTTCCCAGTAGTAACAACTAATAATACAATTAAAAATATTCCGTATTATTGTTTATTTTGATTAACGAGGCACATAAATTAATACATTAACCTAAAGGTTATCTCGTTATTTGTGAAAACAACTTTTATTATTTGAAAGTAACCGCTTGGCACGCTGCTCAGCACGAGGGATAAAAAGGAAAATAAAAACCGACGGCCTGGTTCGCGCTTTATCTGACGGGAAAATTATGTAACTTCTGGGAGCAATGAAAAGACAAAAACGGTGTAAACTGTAAAGGTTTTCAAGTGAGAATAGTATTTCCTGTACGTGATTTACAGTTATATTCAGTTTTTGTCCGTTATCTTCAACTGTCACATACTTGTAGCCATTTTGAACGTTTGTTTTGTTTTGGAGCGGGGGATATCCGCGCTTCGATTGGGAAAATATGAATTCAGATCACATCTAGTTTTCTTTTATGTCTTTTTATGTTTCGAAGGTACAAATTATGGATGTTTTTAGTTTTATATATACATTTTGATATGCTCAAATATAAAATGATAAAAGAACTGAATTATTTTCATCTACCGGGTCGTGAATTTATTTACGTTTGATCAGATTTGGACATTTTTGTTGCCAACTATTTTTTCTACGACCACTTAGAAATCTGCTCATTGTATGTTTGTTGTTGCTAGGGATATGAGGCACATTGCAAGCATTGTGCGAAATGAATTTGTTTTGTGGGTATTTCAATAGAGGTCACTTCATTTCAGTACAGGTGCCATTGATAGGATACTTATTTAGAAATGCCAAATATTGGAATGGTGAAAGCGGGACAAATTTATAATTAAAATTAAATGAATTAGGAAATAATATCGTGGTCGTAGAAAAAGTATAGTGTATAGTCCATGCTCGTTATACAATATACTATGAATATTTTCAAACTGTTCTATTTGTTGTGAATGTATGATTGATTATTGGTATTTATAATGGAAATATACAGGATGTTTGGAAAAGTAGTGATAAACTTTATGCGGTCCTTCGTAAAGAAACGCGAAGCAATGAAACTTGTAAATGTGCAATTAGAATGAAGCGAAATATTTGAATTTTTTATTGATTATCATTGCTCTTTACATTCAAGAAGAACTATGTAAAAGGTAATTAATCGTTTATAATTAATTATAAATATATCATTTTATCAAACACCTCTCAATAAATGCTCTATAACTATGGCGATTTTAAACAAGGAAAATAACAGATTACCTACTAGTGGGTATAATTTTGACGAAAGCCACTAGTGAGTAGGTATTTTTTATTTATAACAATAATAATAACACACAACACCTTGGTAACTACTTCGATTGACATTTTAATTTAAAAATTTAAAGCATATGTCACTGTCAAATAATATTTCTTTAATAAAATTTTCATTTATTAAGAAGTGTTGGATAAAACGTTATACTACACACGTGGGCAGAGTGAAATTACCCACTCGATAAAATTATCACACTCAGCCTTCGGCTTCGTGTGCTAAAATTTCTCTCGTGGGTACTTCCTTAATTTGCCCACTTGTAAAGTAAATAACTATTATTTATTTATAATTAATTATTTAAGTTTTTAACCCCAGTTCAGACGTTTTTTAAAAATTTTTATTACATATGACAACCTTTCATAAAAGAACTATTTGTTTGACAAATAAATGAAAAATAATTTGTTAAATTTTAAAGTTTCTCAGTTTGATGTTTGATTTTTGGTTATAACATTCTTAAATTTATATCATTTCAAATGGTTAATGAAACATTGAATAATGAATACGCTATATGTACATGGTATTCTGATTTTGCAACGGGAATGTGAACATGGCAAAAAAATCTGTTGTGGGCACCACAATACCTCCCGCCATAGATTTCTTATCGAACAATGCACGAACACGGACCACCACAATCAAGAAACGCTCACCCCTTCAAAAAATTATGACACATGTCAAAAAATGTCGTGTGTTGACTATACCAGTTATAAGTCCATTGTTCGCTTTTGAGACTTTCCAGCAATAGTACCAATATAATAATAACTTTGTCACTAAAATATAAAAAAATGTCTAGACATCTTTAAGCTTATCAGAGTGTAAAAATTTTTATTTCAAATATCGAAATTCGAATTTTGACGCTAAGCGATAACTTATTTCAAGTATTCATGAACAAAAGAACTTATTAGGTTATGAAAGAAATCCTTTAGCTGGAGGCAAGAGGTCTGAAGATATTGATTCCTGGTGCTGAAGATTTCAAATGTAGGATTGAATAGAAACACACATGTAAATCTTTGGCAACTTTCTGCTATTTTATTGTAAGGTCAATCAACAACTTTTAACTAAATTAAAATTGATTTTATTTTACAAAGGGACCATGTTTTATTAAATCTGAAACTAATTTACAACATTTAATAGACTTTTAATTACAGTTCTTCAGTAATTTCTCTTTTAGCGTAATTAATTGAATTTCCAAAAATGTTAAAAGAAAAACGTTATTGTCGAGTAATCAGCGTCGCCATAAAAGTCTTCTAATCTTTCATGTCTGGTTAAATCTACTTTTATAAGATTGCTGACAGAAACATTCTTAATTAATCATATAAATGACAAACGACAGAGATTCAAGACATTAAGATTAAGATTCTTTTGCCCTAACTATTTCTTGTTACTTTCTTAGCTTTATTTTCTTGGAAAAACATTTTATTGTTCCACTTTTGTTTTTGACGCAACGGATAAAATATAGATGTTGATGACATTAAAATTAAATTATATACATTCTATTATAAAACAAACACATTTATTTATAACATGGAATTTGTACTTCGCACTAGTTCAAGTGAAGTAAATATTTGTACCTTCTTTCACTAATTACATCTATAAATCTATTTTATTTGAAATTGGCACTAAAGTGCTCAAAAATAATCATTAAAAGCTCAGAAGTCGTCACTAAAGTAACGCATTATACAACGATTTTGAGCAACCCAGTGTTGGCAACAGTTAAATAGTTATTATACAATTAGGATAATTTTGGCAAATATATTGACGTACTGTAGTAATTTTGGACGTAACATGAAACAAAATTTGGAAGAAGAATTAACTAATTAATTCCGATGACGAAATTGAGGACAAAACACATAGTTTTGAGTGTTATTGACGATAACTTCACTTCTCGAGGTTGGCAACACTGACTTTCAGTTTCAATTGACAACTGGCAAAACTTAATCTATATTGTAATTTTTTTAGTTTTTCCGAATTTTAGATTTCAAATAAAACTTAATATGTACCTTCTACCTCGGCACTGAAGTTCCTTTTTATCACTCACATGGGCCTCGGCAACTAAATTTCATATTCGTGATAAAAAATTGAATTTCAGTGCCTTGATACATAAATAACTATTATTTTGTAGTATATTTTATTTTTAGTACATGTACGGATTCGAAATAATAGTCGAGGGAAATCAGACATATTATCAAAACAGAAAATTTGAAAATATTTAAAATTCCGTACAATTACAATAAACAAAAACAAAATTTCGGCTGTTGTGAGAATACAAAATCCCAATGAAAAAATAATTTGAATTTATTTCCTGATTGGAAACAGTAATTACATATTCCTTTTAGCTATGTAAAAAACGAACAACAATTTTTACTGACCAAAACCCTTTTTTTTGAATAATATTCAGAATTATGTTTTGATTGCGTTTTAGCCTCAGTAATTTCAAGATGTCAAAGTGTTGTGTGACAAAGCTCCAACGACCATCTTTCTTTCAAATCAAAGAAATTAACAATGCAATAACTCGGAAAAGTAAATCAATTATGTATCAGAAGCTAATATAACAATTAATCCATTTTATGCACTATAAAATTCATTTAATGGTAAAATGATACGATATAGATTAAATTAGCAAACAATATCTATTTTACAATACTAATTTTATTTATACTAGTGGTTATCAAAATACAGGATATTATCAGAGTATAAGAATTCACACAGTAACAACACTTCAAATATTTCATGATTTCAACATTTCAGTGGTGCGCTACCGAAAAGATGGCCGCTCTGTGTTCGCTGATAGGTTGATATCTTGGTAACCATAGAAAAGAGTATGGTATGTTAATGTCAGTATCAAATATATGTGTTCAACAAGCCTGGAATGGTACTCATTTCCTACGAGTACAAGAGTTTGCAAATCATGCGAGTATGAAATGAACATTCCATGCGAGTGGTATGCTATATTTCTTCTAAGGCCACGATATTATTTCCTAATTTATTTATATTTTAGTAATAAATTTGTGCTGTTTTCACCATTCCAGTGTTTGACAATTCTAAATAAGTATCCTAGCAATGGCACCTGTACTGAAATGAAATGACCTGTATTGAAACACTCACAAAACAAATTCATTTCTCTCGATGCTTGCAATGTACCTCATTCTCCTAGCAACAACAAACATACAATGAGCAGATTCCTAAGTGGTCGTAGAAAAAGTATTTCTTTCATGTTAACTTCATAAAATGATTGCAAAATAGAGAGGTAAACTTATTTGAACTGACAGTTTATAAAATTTACCACGTTAGGTGCAGATGTACGAAATAGTTATTTATGTATCAAGGCACTGAAGTTTAACTTTTTTTTCATTGTGAGTTATTAAAAGGAACTTTAGTGCCTCGGTACAAATTAAATTTTATTTAAAATCTTAAATTAGAAAAAACTGTAAATAATTATTATATAAGTTAAGTTAATACATCTGTCAGTTGTCAATTGGAACTGACATTCAGTGTTCCCAACCTCGAACATTGAAGTTATCGTAAATAACACTCAAAATTAAGTGTTTTGTCCTCAATTATTTCATCGGAATTAATTAATTAATCCTTCTTGTACATATTGTTTCATTATACTCGTACGTATAAATTTACTACAATACGTCATATATCTGTCAAAATTATTCAACTTGTACAATAATTATTTTATGGTTGCCAACACTGCGTTGCTCAAAATCGTCATATAATGAGTAACTTTAATGACGGTTTCTGAGCTTTTAATGACGATTTTTGAGCACTTTAGTGCCGATTTCAAATAAAAGTATTGTGATTCCATTAAGATAGCAAATCTTATAAATATTTATCGAAAAATTATCATTTAAATATAGTACAGTACAATGCAATACATAGATAATGTAACATATTTAAGACTTTCAGCAGGTTGGGGTTGGGCTCGTACATCATTAAAAAAATATATCACTTATCGAGATCTGTGAAAGCAGAGTGCCACACCAAAATGGGTAAATAGCTCCGTGGAAACGCATCGGACTGCGTATTATAATATCCTTAGTTCAAATACCACTTGAACCTTCTGGTTTTCTTACCACTACCAATATTTTTGGGGGCCTTGATTTGACCGCATTTTACGCGTACAAATATATTACTAACCGAGATCTGCAAAAGCAGAACACCATGCCCAAAATGGGTAAATGTCGTAATGATATATTCTTAAATTTATTTTAGTTTCCAATCTTAATATCGTATCTCTTTGTTTCAGATCCGTTTGCTTGTAGCATCCAATCGAATTCCAATCACCCTTCAGTGTATTAACAGTGTGTGATCTCCATAGACAATGAATCCAATACAGGAGATCCAGGACCACAGACGTTTGTCTAATTGGTCACAAACTAATGGCAGCGTCCTGCCAATCGACATGCGCTTCAACGAAGGACATATTCTGTCTATTGTTGCCTACAGCATCCTTATGGTAATCTCCGCGGTCGGCAACATCACAGTCCTTGTGATTATCCTTCGAAGGAGAAGGAAATCGCCTTCGAGGATTAATCTGATGTTGATGCATTTGGCCATCGCCGATTTGCTGGTGAGTGAGATAAATTAAATGGCTTTTTCTACCCCCGTGCAATGTTGTGACAGATCAATTTAAAAATTTAATATGTTCTAGATCAGATCATAGATCAATTTTTGTGAATGAATCTATTTTTTTAGATCAGATCAGGAATAACAGATCCTTTTTTAGTTCGTAAAAAAGATCAGTAATTTTTTTTAGAAAATTTTTAATTCTTTTTAAAAAATAGAACACAAAATTAGTGCAAGTTACGTATATAAAAAATGAAGGTAACAAACAGGTGATAAATAGTGTTGCCAGAGACAGCGAAACTAATAAAAAAATAAAATCTTATAATTTAGCAAAAAAAAAAAATTGGTATTGCCAAGTTGTGGAATTTCAACGTATTTGTAGCGGAATTTGACAAACCTACGTTGGCAACCCTAGCTGATAACTTGCAGTATGCAGAAAAATATATAATCTTTTTTAAGATCAAAAATATTATTCTTTTTGATCTAAATCAGATCAAAGATCTTACGAGTTGATCTAGATCGTTCGATTTAGATCAGTCATCCTGTGTAAATATATGCTCTTTATTAAAAATTTTTCGATTAATTATAGTAGTCATAATTCACTATAGTACATTATGGATTCATAATTCACTCTCCTCGGCCGATCGCAGAATTAGAAATCAATATTATTATAAGCCGTGATGTGGATCACCAAGCTACGGGTGTCTGAAAATTGACCGTGTGTTTCAACTTTGTCGTTTTTCAACTGAATTCGATCATTTTCAAAAGTTATTTCCAAAGTTATAGGAGTAAAAATAATACAGTATTATATTAGGGATTGTACTCAGATGATTTGCATCTTCATTTTCGTTAATTTAAACTATATTAATCCCTCATATAATAATATACTATTAAAACAGTCCAAAGGGATGTTATGTTTTTTCATGATTTTTCATGGTGGAAATATTACTTTCATTTAATACCTTTTGTAGTCTTTGGAAAATTTGTTTATGTCATACTCTCATGTAACATCTGAAAGTTATTTATAATTATTATGTCAAGGAACAGAAACAAGAAATCATCCGAAGCATGGAAAGTGTTTTATTTGATTAATAACGGCCGAAAGTTAGTGTGATCCACCCTAATGCATATAATCTAAAGAACTCATTTAATTATGTACACCTTAAAGCTACCTTTAAAACATAGACCTCATATGTTTACACAAGTTTACGGATACTGCCTATATGGACATTAAAACCTGAATATTCATTATTATATTGGAATGATTAGTTCAGGAAATTAGTGGCTAAAATGACATGAAAAATTGCTAAAACAAATTAAGGGACTTCAGAACAAGTACGATAATTCAGATTCACATTCAACAGCAGTGGTAGCCTGGTAGCACTTTGTATTTAATGAAGATTCAAATGAATTTGCATGTTTGTTATACCTATAGCCATGACAAATACAGATCATGTTTAATCGTCAAATTTACAAGTAGTGTGTAAGTTAAATATTTGTGGCTGTAGATAACAGTGCTTCAAGTAACAAACACAAAAGATTATTTCAGTAAAAAGGAATACTCGTAATTGTAGAGTACATTCATAGCCCGCAGATATTATTTGACTGTGCTCAACTCACCACAAAATAATAGTATCACAAGTTCTTTGTTTTCCTTCCGCGCAACTTGTATCTTAACCATCTAATGTATAATGCTTTTCAGCTTAATGGAGTACTCATCTCCACACAGCATAATCGTAACGTAAGACCTTAAGAGGCTTTATTCAACCATATATTTAGGTTCTCTGTGAATTTGAAAACAGCATTGTCAACATTATCGAATCAGATGTTATTAGGTTACGGAAATATTTGCACTGGAAAACTCTTTGATTATTTTCACACGCTGAGTTCATGTGAATGTTTTGACAACTATAAGTAAACAGGCCCGAACCTAGCGGGATTTCATTTTTACCTTCCGCCACATCCTGTAAAGAAGGTATAGGAATCATGCTAAAAATTCGGTAGTGAGTTTTCAGTAGATGACCACGTATTAAGCTCCCTAGAATACGATTTTACTAGTTTCTAGATGATGTCTGTGTGCGTGTCTGTCTGTCAGTCTGCCTGGATGTCAGTCTAAGTGAATCTCTGTAGCAACAGTTTCTCAAAATCTGGAAATTTTCATATTTTGTATATATCAACTCTATGCCTTTGGAAAGAGCTGATTATTTTTTGGTAATAATACAATAACCGGAAGTGGTTGTTTACTTGCAGCCCTATCAAGTTATTTTGAAATATCTCAGTAAATTACGGTTTATTGACAATTTCCGTTATAAGAATAATATTGTAAATATTATTATCTACAATTGTTGTTTGAAATATTTTTCTCTTACTGTCACCATTTACGAATTAAAGACGTTAAAAAAACTTATATATATATATATATATATATATACAAATTTTCGTTTTTTCTACAATTGCACAAATGCACAACAGATTGCTAATTAATTTTTTATTTGTTTATTAATACTCTATCAGGTAAATTAATTTTAAACTTTATTCGTTACTCCGTAATTAAAAAAATAGTAAAATTAAGCAAAAAGGAAAATTCAACTCTTAAGTCTTTTACACACTATTCTTTATTACATCTGTCATATCATTTTTATATTTTTTTCATTTCTATATTTATATTTGAATCCTTTCTCAATAATGTAATTTATATTATAGTCTCACCTGAAGATGACCATTAAATGGTCGAAACCGGTCGTAATTATATAATAAAGTACAGTGTGTAAAAGACTTTTTGCTTAAAAACTTTTACAAATTTTTTTTTCATTTTCTTTCATTACCTATTATAAACTATCAATTCTCATATTTATGCGTATAGGTTTAGAAACACCCTGTATTTATTAAAATATACACGACATAAATTTTTTCTACGATCACTACTGAAAATTACACTTTCTTCACACGAAACCAAGCTTGAAAATAGTATATTTCGCACAATCGTGTGGAATAGCGTGTGCAATTATTGCACACGCAAGTTTGATCAACTTACTAATAATATAATACTGTGTGAAATTAATATTTCAAGTATAATTACTTTTATATATCATAAAATAATTAATAATTTTTTCAGACTTTATATAAATCTTCCTTTTCAATATTCAATATATAAATATATCTTTAGTTTTTATATCACAATCTATAGATTTATAGTTGGTAACACTGCGTACATCTGCGCTTGCGTCGCCTTCATGCTGTAATCATAAACGTCAAATAGTTTGAATTTGAGATGTCATATCTTGTTTCTGAAGAGTGCGAATTATTATTAAATCTTAACAAAAGTGTGATCGTAGAAAATATATAGTGTGCAACACGTGTAGAATTACCTATTTCGTCTCGTGCTAAAACTCTCACAACTCGCGTGAAGTAGATAACTTTCTGCACTTGTTGCACAATATACATTACAATTTTTTTCTATTATCTCTCTATCATCGTAGGTACAGGCCTTAAGCCTGTAAAATTTTACCAGTCTCCACAACAAGCTTGTAAAACTTTACAGGTCTATTTTGGAAGCCTGTAACATATTACATGTCTGTGCGCTGTTATTCCATATTTACTTAGTTACCAAAGTACAAATAATTCATTTGAGTTTGAGTTCTCTTCTTGTTACTACTTATCTTAATAAAGCCGAACGTGCTTATTCAAATTACAGAAAAAACTTTACACTTGCATAAAACCGATGCACTTTAACTGTGAAATAAATTAGTAACCCGATTAAAATCTGCAACTAGGCGTGGGATGACACTAGCAAGCTCGAGTCGTGGTCGTGAGAATATTTCCAAGTTGTCTCCCGGACTTTTCTACCAGGATTTATTTTAGAAATTCTGGAGTGGATCCCGGAACCCACATTTCTATACATAAAAGCGTGGGCATACAGCTGCTGCATGTGAATGCCGTTAAAACGGAATCTTCTTTACCATGACGACAGAAATGCTAAAAGGACATCTCATGCGCCGAGGATTATGACAGATGCATTCCTGACACGCTGTTTGAAAATGTCTTCTCTGTTTATTTATATTTAAATATTAATAAAATGAAAGACTTAATTTAGGTGAAATCTTTTTACTTTGAAGAATGAATAGAAAATTTTTAATAATATATTTTCTGAAATGAATTACTTTTCTATTTTATTTGCTTAAGTTTATACAAACTTTTATGTTCTAATAAAATGTAAAACTTATGCACTTCTGTTTTATGAATATATATCTTATTTATTTTGTCTGGAATAACGCAGCAGAGCTCTTCAAAATTTGATAGCTTTAACTAAAATTAGATATATTTAGATGCTTGTTGCAATGAATATATTTAATCAGATGGTTGGCTATTTAAAGATTTAGTATAAAATTGAATATACGTGAATCGCTTTGAATATTATGATTTTATGAACATAAAAATTCATGATATTCTGTATTAAATTAAATATCATAACATCCAACATTTTTGCACAAATATTTATGTTCATTTGTGATTATCATAAATAATTTATGCAGGGTGCTTTAGAGTTATATTGATAAATTTATAACATGTATTTAGGGCCTTAAACAAACAACAAATAATTTGGACATACCCATGCAAAGGCTGCTAGAAATACATCTTTTTAAAATTATCTGGATGTAACAATAATTAAATATTTATTATGTTTCATATACTTTCAATAAAATAATAAATTTTTAATAAATTTCTAAATATTTCATGTTTTAAGACCCCTGAGTGAATAAAGATGCTTTACGTATGTGTATCGTACAATATTTTATCTATGATATAACGAAAAAACCCAATAAATATAAAAATATTTTTATTTATGAATTAGGATCTTAATACTACATGACAAATTTGCCATATTTAAAAATTTCACTCATTCGTTGCTCTGCAACCCATGAAATCGTGTTATTAAACAACTGTTTTACAAAACTTGAAACTAACAACTTAATATCAATTTTACACACTATCGTAGATAATAGTTACTTACGATACAAGTACGTAAAGTTAGACTTTAGTCACGAATGGGTCAATTAAAACACGAGCGTACGTTTGTGTATCGTACAATATTTTACCTACGATATAATGAAAAAACCCAATAAATATAAAAAAATACTTTTATTTATGAAGTAAGATCACAATATTAAATGAGAAGTTTGTCATGATAACAAAATGTTTGCAAATTTGGCGTATTTAAAAATTTTTATCATCCGTTGCTCTGCAACCCGTGGCTAATGAGATCGTGTTACTAAACAACCGTTTTACAAACTCAAAACTAACAACTAAACATCAATTTTACACACTATCATAGATAAAGAAATTTAAACTTTAGTTTAATTTACTTCCATACATCAATTTATCCAAATGGCAATACAATTTTTGATAGCAATGTTTAAGTAAATCATAAAATAATATGAAATGATGTTCACTTATTAAAGACAAATGCATTTACTTTAAAAGTAAATTTAAGTGAAAGTTAAATTTCTTTATAATACCGGGCATCAGTATTTGATTAGTAAGTGCAATAATTGTGAATAATAGACGAGCATGTATGAATTGCACTATGAATATGAACTAGGCGAAAATGGTGTGCCAGAATAGGAACGTTTGGAGGAGAAAACAAATTACCATCCTCACCGTACTCACAAGTACATCCCACATAGTCTCGAAGAACACTATCATACGATTTATTCAAATCGATAAAACCACAGAACACCTTTTTGTTCTTATCAAATGAGTTCTTAACAATCATACGAAGAGAAAACAATACTTCTCTCAGACAAAAAAATCTCCTTGGATCACTCAACTTAGAAATTGTTAAGGCTTGCACCCAGGGACGTCGGAAATAGTTTTTGTCAGGGAACTTGAAAGAAATTTCTTGGATAAATAATGTACAAATTTTAACTGGATTAATTTTTTTCGAAAATTTGTACATTCACTTGAACTACCTTTGCCTTTAAATAAAGGACAATGACAGCACGTTTTCCATCATAAGGAGCCACGTGCCGTTTCAAACAAAATCTGAACAAACATACTAATCAATCAAACAATATTTTGTTACACCTTCCAAACCGGAAGCCTTACAATAATTTATACCTTAATGTCTTTGCAGTAATTTTCCTCGAAATTATGTGATTCGAAGTCTCCCTTAAATAACTATTTCCTATTCCTCGCGATACTTTTGATTACCTTGGAAATTAATTTTGACTCACTCCATACATTATAATACTCGTAATCAATTTATCGATAAGCAACATTCTTAATTTTTTTTTATTTAAGCGGTCTCAACTGCTGAGGTTACATACCGCCTCAGTACTTAGTTTTCGGTGGTGTGACAACGGCACGCAATTTTCGCAAAATGGTTACCCATCCAACTACTGACCGCGGGCAGTGCTGCTTAACTTGAGTTATCGAGTGAACCGGCTTCAACGATACCTGTTATGGCAACAGTACCAATATTTTATTATTTACCCTTTGTAGGGATGGGGAATTCTAACAACAATTTGATTACTCGAATATTCACGTTCAATGACACTTGCTCAATGCTTGATTCCTTGATCAGTACTACTCTATTTCATTTAATTATGACGGTAAACAAAATGTAATCAGGATCGTCGGAAGTTGGAATAGGATCAAATAAAAAGTCAACTCTTCAATGCATACGTTTCGGCATTTATTACGCCTTCATCAATGCTGTGAGTTGGTTACAATATTTAAACAAGTAAAAAACGTCGGACATTTTTATATGAAATCTAAGCACAAGAGTGAAGTAAACAAAATCTTTTCAATTATCAAGGTAACACAATAAAACATCATAAAAAAAATGGATATAAAAAAACCCTGAATTTCTGTTTAAGAATTTTCTATTATTATGTTTAAATGCGCAAATATCAAGAAGAAAATCTAGAATAAACAAACTGTTGCTGCTGGAAAACTATTTTAATTTGTATTGTGTTTACGTGGATTCCGAGAAGAAAAACAAAACATGTTATTGCTCTTGTATACTCATAAATTTGATTTGCATGCACGGTTATCCAATTGAAATATTATCATATCTCCTCTAGGTATAATACCTTTATATCATAGCTTAAACGTTCTAGTTTATGTCCCGCTGCAAACTTACAATAATATTTGCTTAGTTTCAAGCGAATTTTCGATACAACATTCGCGATACATTATTGCAGTAATATTTTATAGATTTTCGTGTGATGTAAGCCAGGAAAGAGAATGTTATATGCAATGATCACTAACATTTTACAATTCTCTTTTGTTGTTTACGTTTCAGTTTCTCTGATCGGACGAACACTTATAACTTAGCATCTATAAAACTATTCACACACAGCCCTACAAAAAATCATTTTCACCCTGTTGAAGGGGTGTCATTTAGCGTTAGGGGTTGATTTTGAGAGTGTGCGATTTTTTTACTTCAGATTCGGAATCAGTGTAGTAAATTACATAAGAATATATTTTTTGTGGGGCCTTTGAAATATCTTTCCAGCATTTTCTGGTAGATTCATAATGCAGGTTATTTACTATAATAAATTTTAACACTATTTTAGCTTCAAATCCAATTCACAAAATAGGTGAGCTGGTAACCCGAGTACTAGCATCATTTTTAATCCTTTTTAGCCCTAATCTAAACACCGTAAAATATCAAAATATATACCGATGCCGATTCAGAAACTGAGATAGGTTTAAATTGGAACCCAAAAATAATATTGCTAGTTAGGTAGTATCCCAGCCAACACAGTTGTAACATTGATGTACCTGGGTGTACGGGCAAAACCCGAATACGCAAAAACAGAATGAAATGTAACCGAATACGCATGCACAGAATATGCAAAAACCGAAAGGTTACAGAATGGCACGAAATATTCAAAAACAGAATATGCATTTCCCGAAAAAGTGGACGTAGCTCTTTGGTTTCAATAAATTCTACTCAATTTTACAATTGATACATTTTTAAATAATTATATAATAATATACAGATTATTTTACAAAAATCAGAAAAATGTATGTTTATATAAAATGAGCCATTTATTATAACATGGTATGTTGACAAGCACAAAGCTATAGTTCACCACACTAATAGTGACAACTGTAAATAATGAGACATTATTAATTTATATAATATTTGAAGGTAAATCAGAACTAAACTACCAAATTAATTGTTTTTCTAATTTGATAGAAAGTAAATGTGCTCGCAAAAATTCTAGTTCATCAATGGTTTTTACATATAGTTTACTGAATTATAAAAATAATTATTGGTTTTATTTAATTTAGCTGTCATTTTGACAATGCAAATCGTACGTCTGTGATTTTATCGACATTTTAATAAGTCACATCTATTAGTGAATGTACCTAATTTCCTACCAACATCTTGCGGTGAGTGTAGACCAACCAAAGAGCCACGCCCACTTTTTCGGGAAATGCATATTCTGTTTTTGAATATTTCGTGCCATTCTGTAAGCTTTCGATTTTTGCATATTCTGTGCATGCGTATTCGGTTACATTTCATTCTGTTTTTGCGTATTCGGGTTTTGAAGACATTCCCATGTACCTGGTATGTAATATCTGAAACCTAAGTAGTATATCATTTATATACGTACTAATAACGTAATATACATATACCATGTCGAACATCTCTTGAGAGAGCGTAAAATTATATTGTTGGTATGTCACATTGGTCTTGAACATGGTACATACCTACAACATGTATATGTTATGTTACCGTACTTATAACATATTCACAGTTAATTAGAATGTTTTATATATTTTATATAAAAATATAGCAAAGAAATTTTAAATATTTTATAGTGTACACTGAACAACATTGAAATATATTTCATTTAATTTTGATAAGTGGTTATATATAACCGTATCGTAATTTATGTGAAGGAAATTGTTAATTTATAAATAAATAAACATTTTCAAAGAGATCTTACTCAAAAATGTACAAAAAACAACTATTCCATTCGTATATTCAAAGTGGTTTATACCAATAGTTTTGTTATGTACCATTAACGTTACGATGTCTACATACATGGGTTGTCATGTCTCCTAGACCGTGTTACGGACATAGGTCTATCCATGTTATGTATATATAACGTACTCGCGACATAACTGTGTTTGCTGGGATTAGTGATATTTCATAGAGCTCATTTATAACATTACATTATTTTGATTAATAATTAACGAGTATTAATAATTGATTAGTAATTAATTGATTAATAATTAATTAGTCAATATATTTGTGGCAAAGTTCTTGTATTTACTGACAAATAAATGTTAAATATATCTTGATTCTCCACACTTCTGTTTGAATAAATACCACAAGATTTGAATCTAAATAACTTTCTCAATTATTTAAGAAAGAACTGAAGTTTCACTTATATAACTTTCCCAGAGTACTAAAATAAATTTAATGAACGCAATTTTGAAATAAATCCTTTATTTTCCTTCTCCTATTTATTCTTTCAAAGTAAGATATTATTTTTGTGAAAAATCTTTCGGGAGCTGTTCTAATATTTATGAGAAACATAATGTTTTCACGTGGAATTGTATATCAAGTATAAATTTTTATTGTATATTCCTTCCGGTAGTCCTATAAAACATAATTTTCATTAATTAAATTCTGAAACCGTCAGGAAATATGCTTGATCATTTATTGAAAAATTCCTGTCCAAGAATTTACATAAATACACCACGGGATATCTCAACAGCCCAATATTGAATTGAATAAAAAATTCAGTGTGCTGAAAGCTTTTATTCAATTTGTATTCAATATTTATTAAAGAGAATTACTGTCAAATGTTATCGTGTTGATTCTTCCTATATTCAAATCCCTATACTGATGATATAGAAGATCATATTCTGATTGAACGGTTGAAGCGGTGTTTATTTTATAACGTAGTATATTTGCGCAATGAATTTTTTTCCGAAAGGCAAATACTAACCTCTCATGCAAATTTTCAGTCATGTTTTCACAAGGATGCAATATAAATGGAGAGATGAAATTATAAGTAAATAAGCTATGTCTATTGTTGATTCTAAGGACCAAAGAAAACATTATATTCACTTACCTATTATTTTATTACCCGATTTGATAATCTTTAGATACACAATTTTTTAACTCCCGCACATATTTGTTAAAAAATAACGTTTTTCCGAAATCAATACAAGTATACGTATCACTCGGTGAAGCCAAAATATTAGTTAAGGTAAACTTTTACGCCTTTACAGACTCTTATGTCAAAGTTTTATTTTACAGACTCATTTGAATTACAAACTTAGAATAACAAATATATTATTATATAATGATAATGGTGAATTTATTTATTATTTACTTTTGACAATAATTTATTGGATTTAATGCGGATCACCTACAGGCTACGTCTAAGAATATTATAAAAATTATAAACAAATATAACATTTTGACAGTACTTTTGTTAACACAGTCATCCCCATCGCAACAACTAGCTGACGTTTTACAAATATGTAATTATATTTTTTTATGTTTTTAATTAATAATTTAACGATTTCGAAAAAAAAAATGTATACCTGGACACTAAAGTATTTTTTAATACTCATGTGGTTTATTCCATATTCGTAACAAAAAAAATTTTTTTACTGCCTTGATATACAAATAACTATTTTCTTCAAACTTTATATAAGTACTTTATGTATTTAAATTCAACAATTAAAAGATCAATTTTTTCGTCGCAGGCACAAAATTTATTTGCTTAGTAACACTTTTACTCCAGCGACGGATAAAGTAATATATTATGAAAAATAGTTAGGTTTTAATTTAATAGTTTGACAGTTAAATATGAAACCAATAAACAAAAATAATAAAACAATATTTTCTATGGCAACAAGAAACGCTGGATAAGACAGAATATTTCCCTCTAAAAATTTCAACCAATCATGTTGCAGTATTTTCTGAATTTCGACCAATGACAATCGAATATGGTGAATATTTTACATAAGTAATTGCACAAGTGCGATACCCGAATATTTATAATAATTGTTAACACAATGAGGAATAGTTTAATTTCTTCGTTTTAAAAGGACAAAAGGGGTAATATCTTCAAATTATCAATCAATTTCTTCAAAACGCTGAAAACTCATTTTTAACGTAATTTGACAAATGACATTTATCAAAGTCTGTCGTTTGTGTGACAGATTAAAATAAATATATGTTCAATAATTTAAAATAATGACTGAAATCTTTCTCGAGAAATATTATGGCAAATACAATATTTGCCATGCACTTGGGATATAACTGCTCAATAGTTTTCGGCATTTTTTAATGATTTGTAATTCTATTTTCTATGTTTGAAGAAAAAAATAGCAGGTGTTATTCGATGTAAATGTGACTGGGTGCTTCGCATGTAATTGTCCTATTCGTTTCGCTCGTCGTATAAACTTACATGCTCAGCATACAAAGTATCACATTTTCTCCTAATACCACAATATATTATTAAATATTTAAGAAATGAAAATTGTGATAAACATAGTTTTAATTTGTAAGCGACACAAGGCGAAACTATAAAAGATATTCGAAATTTTTTCCTTTCATATCGATGCTCCATCTACATCTTCTCAGGAAGGAAAGACAGGATTTGACAATTTTGTTAAATTTTTTTTGCAACTCTGCAAGATTAGTTAGACAGATATTGTATATATTACACTTTTGAGGAATACCAAATAAAAAAGTATAAATGAGCTAAGTTTGGAGATCTTGGATATCATAGAATGGACCCATCTCATTCAATCCATCTTCCAGGAAATGTTTCATTCCCATTGCTGCAGTCGTACATGAAAACCATATCCGCCATTTCAACATTTGAATAGATAGGTATTAAACTTTAAATAAGTATTTAAAATTGCGTTTTAAGAAAAGTTTTCTCAAAATGCATGGGGTGTATTCCTTAGGTATTTCCAAGTCGAAAACACCTTATACGTTCATGTCCGGAACTCAGCATTATAGTATTTATGCGCGACATTAATTTGAATAACTGTCAAACTATCAACTGTCAACTGTCATAACTTTATAATACAGTGCAAAAAGTTTATGACAAAATTAAGACTATGATAACCACTGGGAATAAGCCTATAGTTTAAGAAACACCAAATTGTTGTATGCATCACAGACCCTACATGATATTTATTGCTCTCGAGTGTTTTATAAACCTACGGGAAGAGAGATTCAGTGAAATTGTCGCTCTCGCAGGACATATACATCTTCATCTCTTGGTACATAAATAACTATTTTTCCCAACTAATTATTAAAATGCCATTAGAGTTTATGTAATGAACTAAATGATATACCACAAGATACTTTACTTATTTACTTATTCGTAAACTCCATTTATCCAAGCCCTCTATTGTCTCTGAAAATGAATCTTAACAAGTTAATTGACAGCTGCATTGTAAAAAATTTGCAAGTTATTAAATTAGGTAAACAATGCATTTTTCGCTTGTTTTCAAAAATAAAGAAGTTCTAGGATGGAAAACAGTTCGCAAATGATGAAGACCTCAAAGAAGCAGTGACATTCAGGCTCAGATTTTTTGCGATAGAAGAGTTTAGCATCGGCATTGAAAAACTGGTACCACATTAAAATAAATGCCTTGACAGCTGTGGCAATTACATTGAAAAACAGAGTAATATACTGTAATTTTGTAAATATAGTTTTATATTGATATTTTTAGTCTTTATTTAGTTCTTTATTTTCTAAAATTTTTAGAAATTGCATCTTATATCTTCAGTCTACCGGATAGTTTGGTAATAGTATATTCTACAACCAGTAATGGAATGACACATATTACACACGAGCAAAAAGTTTCTACGACTTGCGAGTGTGGGATATGCCATTCCGTTACGTGTTGCAGACTGTACTTTCTATAACAAGATTTTGGAAATTATACAAAAAATACAAATATAAAACTGTTGAAAACGTCAAACTTAAATAAATAAAATTAAAACAAACAGACGTAACCATAGTAACTGAATCAAGATACTTCATATATCGTGCTGATATGCGGCTCTGATTCATCGAATTTATTCCATATAAATTTTAGTTATTGAATGCGTAATTTCCAAAACAGTGTTATAGAAAATCTAATATAGATTTTTTCGTTATTTCAACATCTAATTTAATACATTTTAACAGGTAGGTAATTTAACCGAAATTAGCAGAAACAATTAAATAGTCAAATTATGGTTGTTTTTATAGTATATCAAACAACAAAATTATAAAATTCTATTTTGATTTTTGATATTCTTTTTGTGGATTCAAATAATGAAATGTTTAAACAATCTATTGTGGGCGCCATAATACGTCCTGCTTTAGATTTTTTATCAAATGATGCAGGAACATGGAGTACCACTATCAAGAAAATTGAGTTATCAATTATGACACATATCAAAAATGACATTTTTTATATTTTAAAAACCGTTGTTTTGTTTTTACCAAATGCATAGGTTTGCAGATTTAAACGAAAATATCAAAATATGATTTTTCTTTAACGTGTTGTAATTCGTAAATTGTGACAATAAGATAAAAATATGTGAAATATTAATTGTAGATAATAATATTTGAAACATTATTCTCATAACATAAATTCTCATTAATTATAATTTACTCAGATATTTCAAAATAAATTGATAGGGTTTCAAGTAAACTACCACTTCCGGTTATTGGATTATCACCAAAAACTAATCAGCTTTTTCAAAGAGGATGCTGACAGACAGACACACAAACATCATCGCAAAACTATTAAAACGTGCTCATCCACTGAAAACTCTCTACAAAATTTTTAGCATGATTCCTATACCTCCCTTACAGGATGTGGCGTGAGGTAAAAACAGTAAACTTCATAACCTGTAAACCGTTTGAAAACCTGCCAGTTTCTGCGGGACCCATGTGTTAAAACCAATCGATTTTTCGTTTGGGAAGCGTCAATCATATTCCTCCCAGAATAATAAATACGAGTCGGGATTACTCAAAGAGCTTCCTTCATTTGAGCTGAAGCTCAAGCGCTGTAGCTTGCGGACCGCATGATGAATTACTTGACAGACACTTAAAGAGCATTTGCGAGCATCAGTTGTGGTCTTCCGCGCTGCTAACGATTTCTCGGTAGCCGCTTAGTTTCTTCGTTTCGCGCTAAATGGAATAGGATTTCACCGAGATTTAATTTTGATGTTTAAGTTTACTGAAATTTAATAATATGCTGTGAACCTTAGAATTTAATTATGTACATATGCGTAACTGAATACTAAGGCTGTTATAATATATGATAATGAATTTAATTGAAATTCAGTGTTAGTTTGTAAGGAAATAGAACAACAATGCAATTAGACTTACTTGAAATGCCAAAACTTATTTTGATTTAAAAATACTGTTTTAATTGTTACACTGCATAGTCGATTATTTCCGCCAACTAACTATAATATTAATTTATCATAAAGTTAAACCCTATTGAGTTTCGTAAATATCACAAGATGTAGAATAGAAATGTGGAACATAAACAGTACAAAATTTTAACAAATATGTAGTCCCAGACGATCCACTCACCACTGTTAATTTTCATTAATTTAACAAGTGTCAAATTTGAAAGTAGCAAATTATTTTTTTGTTTTTCATAATTAAATATATTTGTGAATATAGTAATTCTTAACATTGATTTTTACGTGCTTTTGACTAAATATTTTAGTAATTATATTGAAGCAGAACTCTAAATCTACATAAGAATTAAAGTTGTTTTAAAGGATACAAACTTTAACAATTTTAAATTGATAAGTTAGCGAAATTTACTTGTTATTATTGACGAGTCTATTTGTTAAATTTTATAAATCCTGCATATAAATCAAAGCAACAATTTTTCTTGTTAAACATTCAGAATTGACAAAATTTTAATATTTATAAATTGTTATATTTGTTAAAATTGTTAATTTAACACAATATATTTGTCAATATTAACTAAAAATACTTAACAACCACAAATTTAACAAATCGCAAATCATATTTTTTACTGTGTAGGGATTTCAATGTAATTTGTTTGACATTGCTGTAAATTTTTATTCATTCACTTCATGGCAAAAGTGTAAACACAAAATATGTTCAGAATTTAAAAAAGCAATCAATAAGGCCAATTTGGTAACCTAAATGTTAGTATTTCACGATATATCAATCAGATTAAATTTAATATACATCAGAAAATTTTAAATACGGCCATGGAAAATTAAACAATAATTAATAGTATATTATTATATGAGAGATTATGATAGTCATTATTTACGAAGATGAAGTTTTAATGCAAATCATCAGAGTGAATAATGACCATAATCCCGAATATAATATTATACTTTATTTACTCTACTAAATTCGAAAATCGCTTTTGAAAATTACCGAAATTCGTTAAAAATACACGTTTACAAACGTCAACATAAAAATAAACAATGATAACTGACTACATGTCAACTGTCAGACGGCCGTTGCTTGGTGATCCACATCACGTCTTTAAAATAAATGTGAATTATGGATTTCTGGCTCTGTGATTGGGATTCACGATAGTGAATTATGGGTACTATAATTCATCGAAATAAATTGAAATAATGAGGATATATTTATGCAGAAGTAGAAAAATATCTTTGACATTTCGGAAAATATAGATAAAAAAAGCATTGAAATCTCAATATTTCTCATTTTAATTCTACACTCTGTGGTACATACATAAATAAAGCATTCATATTTATACGTATAAGAAAGTCGTGTGGTACATCAGATTTTTAAAATAATTAATTATGTTAATAGCTAACAACGGTGTAATCATTTGTTTGCTTTGTAATATCTACCTTCGTCATTTTAATAAAAAAGGAATTTATTAATATTAAATTAATATTTCACAAAGTACAGTTTCATAAACAGACTGTATAATTTAAACGATTAATTTTTAAATGATTTTTAATTATACTGGGGTGTTTTTCAGTAATGTAGTCTTGTAAAATAAGCAGAAAAACAAATCATCCAAAATACCTTGAATAAAAATATGTAAACAAAACATAAAGTTAAAATATATGCAAAGGGGTTCAGCAAGAACTGGATTAAAATATATGGAAGCTAAACATGACCACATAATTAAATTAACATAATTTACAGAGTGAAATTAAAACCGCTGCAACATAAATATTCTGAAAAGTTCCCAGTGAAAATATGCGAAAACTTCTAAAAATGCGCAGGTGAAAAAGATGCTCCAAAAGTTTACTGGTGGCAGAAATTTCATAGAAAGTGTTTGAGCATATTTACATAAATTCCTGAAAATATCTCGTGTCATCTTTATGCAACTTTGAAATAAGGCCTTATTTATTTAACCTAGAAATCGTGAAAAATTAAAGTTTACTTCTGCAGACCACAGATCAATTTTTAGGCGCATCGGAAAAAATCCACTTTATTGGAAATACCAGCATAGAAATTTATTAATGGAATTTTTGCCAAGGACATTATTCATTATTCTTAGATGAAATACACCACTCGAAGAAATATCCAATATAGGCTTGACCGATTGATCGGAACAATTACTGAATTGAAATAAGGTCTTGAAATATTTATTCTGCAAACCACATTAGATTATTTATCGTTCTTTTTACTTAATATACTATTATTTATAATGAATATTTTTTGAGTTGTCAAACTTGTAAGTAGGTAAACAGGTGCCTTGCATTTGGTACCGAGAGGTAACTGACATACGAAAGGAGTTTTACTTGATTATATAAATAACCAAGAGTAGCTAGCGTAATCTCTGGCCACCACAGAATATTTCAAATCGATTTCGAAGAGTATTTAAAAAATGTCTTCTGTTCAAATAGCGGGAAATATGCGCGCAGGCGGGAATCACACACGTATTCAACAATAACATTATATAATATTTAATAACAAACAAGTAAAATAAATTATATGAATCAAATACGAGCTGAATAATTCGACGCTTTATAATCCAAAGTATCGCTTACTCACTAACTTTTACAATAAGTTTCAAAGATCCAGACTAATATACATTCGCTATTGACAAAACTAATACATACAACTCAAATCTACTTACATGAACTCACAAAATAAACTTCATAAAAATTATGCATACAATCGAGAGGAGCACATAAACTGTGTAGTAATTCTTAGAACATTTCTCAAAAACTCAAATGACAATGGTTGCTCACTGCCCAAGGTTGACAATTTATTACTTAAGGGATGGAGCAGTGGCACTCAAAATAACTCTGAAGAACTGGAATTTTTCACGAGCAACTAAAGCGTCGTTTTCATAGGGGATTGTATTTGTATGGCATAACTTAATGTGTAGTGTTCGTTTCCATGTATTTAGCGATAGCGTTCTAATTTCGGTGGATGTTGTATGTTGCATTTGTATGTTGTAAGACAGTATGGTAAAAGCTAGGTATAGGTTTTAACTTTTACCATACACAGCAATGCAACACCCAATCACAAATTTGAATAAAATAAGTGACCATTAATGACATGTCATTTGACGTGTTGTTTATATTCGAAGAAGTTATAATTTTCTAATTATGATTTTGGTAGAAACTACAAATGAAAGAAAAATATTGTACATGGTTTTATAATTAATTTAAAAAAAATCAATTAATTAGAAATACGCAAACGACGGTGATGGTGAATACGTCCCATTTATATCAGAAAATATCAGCATAGTGGTTATTATAATTTGTACAAACTGCGATCATGAATTATTTTTAATTATACGAGAATGACGAAAGAAATGTTCGACAATTTGCTAGCTTTGGTAAGCCCTCATCTTAAGAAAAATTCAAGTCGTCCAACAATACTAGCCGATTGTAGAATTTTCTTTCATTGAACCTATTTTTAAATGCCGCAGGTTTCGGTCCTACGAGCCCAAAATCATATTAGTTGGCCCAGTTAAGACTTTTAGAATAGTTTTAAAAAAATAGTTCTGATCGAACAGAGGGGAAATTTATTGTACTAAATTTATTTATAACATAAATTCTGTTATTTTAAAGAATATTTAAAGCAATAATAACAACTGAAATAATATCAAATTTACAATTTGTCCCAAAGGTATTGACTGATACCACAAACACTGTTTTTAAATCTGATGACAACAAAATACAGAAAATTGTAAGTAATATTATTTTACATCTTTGTGATTCCAATGAAATTTTCTCTATCTCATTTATTTATTAAGATAAGCACAAAAACCCTGATAGGCCTTGAAATAATCAACAAGTTACTGTTGATGAATTGTTAACAAAATCTAATTAATTCGTAGCATAAATAATACCTCTGTTACACATATGTATGTGAGGAATATAAAAATTATAGAATTTAAGATATAAATAAGGCGAATTAAACAAATTTCCTTTTTATGACTTTAACTGGGCCAAATAATATGATTCTGGGCTCGTATATTGTCAGATAAGTTTGTAACAGCGCAAGTAATTTTCTGTAAATATTGCTTATGTATGAGTACACATACAAATACTGTCAAAGTAAACGGTTGAACAATTTCTGAATTACAATACCACTACCACTCCACATTAAATTTTACCATAGAAATACAATCCCCTATGAAAGTGAAGCTTTCGGACCATTTACTTTATTTGAAATCTCTTAATGGCAATTGCAATTTTTAATCGTAATAAACCCAAATGCCGTTTGTTACAATATTGCAATTAAATATCTCCCCGCGTTATTTACTTAGGAAATGTAAGCACAATTAATTAATATGTTATAGTATTTACTAATGTATCTTCTAAGTTCTAAGATCTAGATAACGCTTTATCTCATCTTCCCCAAATTTTGCTCATTACTACATCATCGCTTTGTCTTAACTGCGCTAAATCCATGTACGTTGTTGAAATCCCCTTCATAGGACCATCACTTACAAGTGGCATGTTTAACCAATCAATAACCACACATGTAAACCGATATCTTGCGTAGATGCGTAGCAACGCCATGGTTATGTTTCTGGTGAACGATTTCTGATGATGTGAATGTACTGTTTGCAGGTGACGTTCTTGATGATGCCGTTGGAGATAGGATGGGCTGCCACTGTTTCTTGGAGGGCAGGAGATGAAATGTGTCGGATTACCGCGTTTTTTAGGATGTTTGGGCTCTACCTAAGCAGCTTTATTTTGGTCTGCATCAGTATAGATAGGTGAGTGAATTACATTATATAAACAACAGGAATTTATTTTTATACCATGTTTGCAAATTTCATCCTCATTAGAATAAGCCATCAAAGCATAGCTCTCATTTGTGACTCTCAAATTTTATTTAAGACTGTATTATGTAATTTTCATTTGGACCTGTAGAAGGTTCATTTGGTCCAAACCTTTGTAGAATGCACTTAATTGTACTCGTATCGCAGTAAGTGGTGTATTCAAATCCAATTGGTCAGTCAAAATTCATCATAATATTTATTTATTATAAAAAATGTACTGCAATTGTAAGATTTCATAATCCCTACGTAATTAAGGACCCTGGGATCGTCTGCCTATAGCACTGGGATTTTCCCATGTCTGGCAATATATTGTAATCACGTCACTAGAATTTCAAATTAGCTACACTCCTACCAACCAGCCAGATAGACATTCTTAAAAATATTCCCAACGTCATTACAAGGTATTCCTAATCAACACAAGTACAACAATTTTTTACTTTTTTGTGACTCGTCTCTCTAGTCTCGTCTCTC
This sequence comes from Poecilus cupreus, assembly GCA_963942605.1. Lineage (NCBI taxonomy): Eukaryota > Metazoa > Arthropoda > Insecta > Coleoptera > Carabidae > Poecilus > Poecilus cupreus. The sequence continues at coordinate 4,039,227 of OZ012726.1, read as the reverse complement.
AAGTTCAATTTGTTTTAAAATAAAGGAAAATCAAACACTTAATGACCCTGATTTTATTTTAGGATTTTTCTCCCCGTTTTTGCCCTAATTTTGTTCCAGATAATGAATAAAAGTTTTGTACAGCTTAAAGATGTTTAACAGGTATCGATAAAGAAATCAGTAGAAAAGTCACGCCATGAAAAACTCATTTTTATGACCCTAATTTTTCAAGGTTTACAACAAAATTTATCGCCCGAAACCTACAAGTATATTTTCCTATTTCACGTACACAAAGTCAATTTTGTGACACTGTTTTTCTCAAAAACAATGCTACAAAATTGAATTTTGTGCAACTGTTTTTGGGGAATTTATTTTTTGTAAAAGTAACAGTTTGTCAAACTTGGGGCTGTCATTGCTCACGTAAAATTATTGAATCGGAGCCCCTGCGTCGGGGTTGCGGCCTGGGACTCGATAGGCCCCGCGGGCAAAGCCTCTTGGTGACCAGTGGTATATTATACATGCCGTACAATTTTTTTTATTATTATTTTTATTGAATTTATGAACGTGAAATAGGAAAAGAAGTATGAACTCTCGTATTTTGCGTAACTCGCCTGCGGCTCGTTTACGCAAACTATACTCGTATTACAAAAAAGGTCATTGTAACACTAGTTGTTCAATATACTATACTGAATTGAAAAAAGTCAAACTTGTTTGTAAAACGTCAGCTAGTTGCTACGACGGGGATGGCTGTGATAACAAAAATATTGTCAAAGTGTCAAATTTGATTATAATTTACATGATTTTTTTTTATATTCTTAGATGCGTTCTGTATTGCTTTAAATCCGGTGAATTATTATCAAAGGTAAATAACAAATAAATATGTTTGATATTTTAGATTTGTAATTCAAGTTTGACATAAGAGTCTGTGAAGTTTAACTATAGCTACTATTTCTTTAGTATCGATTTCGAAAAATGAGTTCTTCGTTCCATGACATTTGTATTGAATTTTACTTCGAAATTGTAAATATAAAATTTCAAAATTATATCATTATTAGATTTTGAGTTATTGTAGACGAAATAATATTAGACACTATTCTATTATATTCTAGGGATCCTAAAATGTACTTATTATTAAATTTTACCCGTTACAATACCTCCCTTACATACATGTGCGAGGGGTAAAAATAATGGCTGTGCTCTGTTTTTGCGTGTTTCAGAAGTGTTTCAGTCTCAGTTTTAACGCTGTACAACGTTTTCAAATTATTTTACAGAAAAATACTTCAAATAAATATGGTAGGTAATATATTTCTCTGTAACTTCTGTTTATACTATTTATTTTTTTTACAAAGTAAATTTAAAACAATATACCCTTTTCTTGAAACATCCAAAAACAGAGCTCGTGGTTCCAGCCAATAATAAACAATTATTAGAAAAAAAAAATTCCTCCTCTCCCAAATTTTATAATAATTCTTATAGGTCTGAGTATAGTACTCAACTAGCAACAGTTGTAATTCCGCAGTGGGAGTGACATATCAACATAATTTGTTTATGGGGTAAATAGCTCCGAGGTAACGTGTCGGACAGTGGATCGTGAGATCCTCAGTTCGAATCCCACTGCCGACAGTTGTAAATTTAAATTTACCCCTGTGGTTCCTCCTCCACTAACATCCTTGGGGGCTATGATTTGACGGCTGGTAACCGCACTTCATACAAAAAAATATATCACTTACCGAGATCTGCGTAAGCAGAGTGCCACATCCGTAATGGGTAAAAGGCGTGATGATATACAGGTGTAAAACCAAAAGCGGGCCATAGGAGTTTAACATGAGAAATCAGTTTTTCCGTGCACAAAAGTTCCCAAATGGTTTTAGACGCAAATGGTTCAAATAAAAATTGTAGAGAATTTAATTCTGTATCTAAATCACTAATCAGATTTTATTTTACACGTCTTGTAATCCGTAATATCGACTTTAAAGTTTTATAAATAATGCTTATTTGTAGTGATAGCCATGGAATTGAAACAAAATTACAAACAATCACATATCACTAGCAATATTTATAAAACTTTAAAGTCGATTTTACGAATTACGAAAGGTGCAAAATAAAATCTGATTAGTGATTTAGATGCAGAATTAAATTGTCTACAATTTTTATTTGAACCATTTTCGTCTAAAACTTTTGTGCACGGAAAAACTGATTTGCCATGTTAAACGCCTATGGCCCGCTTTTTGATTTACACCCTGTATATATATTTTATTATTATTTTGATTGTTTCTAAATAAAATAAAACAGTTTTGAATAATACCAGTTTATTTCATTTAAAATGAAACGATAATTGTTCTAGGAATTATTTTAAAAATTTAACAATTCAACAAATTGCTTTTTTAATGCCGGCGAATGAAAACCTATCAATTTGCAAAGATAACTCTAAATAATTAATTGAGTTTGAAAACAATTAATATAAAAGCATATATCAATTATTGAAACAAAAATTCTAAATCAATTAAACGTGGAGTACGAAACATATGTTGAAATTTTAGAGTACGTATGTTATAAAATATTATTTACAACCTTTCATGGATATCAACTTTTACTGCTTTATTTATTCAACAAAATTTATTAAACCATAAATTTTATGTTAATATTTATCTTTTAAGGGTGTTCTAATGCGTGTGTGTATCTAAAAAATATTGTGAAATTCTACAATTCCCTTTGAAATCATGTAATTTGGGAACAGAGTATGAGAGGTAAAGAAGCAATGATTTAATATTTGAATTTTGCAGATGTGTAGCTATTCGTTGCTTTTGTTGTAAATTGGGCGATGTTGCGAGAATTTTCAGTAATAATTGCAGTTATTCAGAAATTGAAATTGAAGGGAATTTAGCGACAAACGTTTGGAGAATGAACCAATTTGGAACCCCACGCTGTTTTCAAAATACAAAGCATCTATTTCCAAACGAATTATGCAGGTACACAAATTGTTACATTTTAATGTGACACTAAAATAGACACTGTATATTTGCTAATTAATTTTATAGTGGAATACTTCACTAATGAGGCAAATATTCTAAATTCATACACTACTTTTTCATTACCTGAAATATTTGTTCTATTAATTAATTTAGGATAATTGAGGCAAATTTGTTAGTAATCATTTATGATATACAAATATTTTGATCATGTAAGTAGATAAACCAAAAGCCTTTCATCAAAAATTTAATATAATTCCTAAAATGTAATATCTACCTTTTTGTCATTAATGGCTACTAGTTATACTTAGTAGTGTTCCAGATAAAATGCATCAAAGGATATCAATGTCTAATAAACTTATCATACTTTAAAGATGTGTACTTATGAAGAAAAATTCGAATGTTTACTTGGTACAATTATGGGCACAGTTAGGGAAGTTTTTGGGATATGTGTGTTAATTTATTTTCTGATAGTCCTAGACTAAATCCTATTTCAACCTATGTTGAATTATATCTACAATAGTACGGAGACAAATAACGGTTGGTCCATAGGTCTGAGTTTTTCTTTTATACGGTTATTTTAAATATTTCTGAAAAGTATTTTTAAACAAAGTTTATTTTAAATAAAAATTCACCATATTTATATCATAAATTTTATCATTTTTACCATTCATATATACAAATATATAAGAAAGGTATTATTTTTATGTTACGAATTTATTAGATTTGGGAAACAATTCATCAACAGTAAGTTGTAGATTATTTGAAGGCCTAACATTGTTTATGAGCCTTAGTAAATAAATGAGATAGAGAAAAATTAATTGCAGTCAAATAGATGCAGAATAATATTAGATATAATATTTATTTGAAACATTTTTCCAAATTTGGTTGTCATCAGATTCAAAAACAGTGTTCGTGGTACCAACCAATATCTTTGGCCAAATGAAACCGCTATGTTTGCTGTTATTTAAGTTGTTATATTTCCTTAAAATATTCTTCAAAAGTACATAATTTATGATATATAAATTAATTGAGTACTACAATTTTCCCTATGCAAGATCAGAACAATTTTTTATTTTAATTGGACCAAATGATATGATTCTAGATCAGGGGTGGGCAACCTCCGGCCCGCGGGCCAACTCCGGCCCGCGTTAAGTTCCAATCCGGCCCGCGAGATCTTTAGAAGAAATAATAAATAAATATTTTCAAAAACAAAAATTTTAAATTAGGTTAGTACCCAACATAAATAAAAAGAGGAGATTTACAGTTTAATTTTCTATATAATTCGTCTAGTTTAAATTAAGAAATAAATGTAGTACTTAGTTAATTTTGTTTTATTATTGTTTTTTATATTTTCAGAAAAAAATTATAAGTAACAAAAATGTGTCAATTAATAACTACGGCCCGCGTGCGAAACGTAAATCTTATTCTGGCCCCTGTTATACAAAAGGTTGCCCACCCCTGTTCTAGATTCATATATCAACAGTATAAATTTTTCTATTAGGTGTATTATTTTCCTGCAATGATATTATCTCTATATTGTTGAATTGTTTTTCTTTGGTTTTTGGTTCCTTTGTCTACTTGTAAATAATTCAAATGAGAAACCCTTAAATATAATTACTATTTTAGTCTTATCTTCGTTGGAATAAATATTGTACTTTTATTTGAAGCGGATTATTAAATTAATTTAAAATGCGTCAACAACCAGCTCGACATATTTTAAATTTACAAGATTCTGAAATTATTGTCAGAATTAATTACACCCTACTTTCCATGCACGACAAGTAAACTAACAGGAAAAAATGTTTTTAATTAAATTTCTTCTTCTTAAAAAAATAAGTCTTAGTTTTGTTTTCTTAATAAATCTTCATTAAATAATAATAACCTAGCAAGCTTGTTAGATATTTCAGAATAAATAAGGCATTTATTATGTTTTCTGCTCTCAAAGAATACATAATTTCACACTGTTTATCCTTTGAAGGGATGTTGGGGTCACAGAAGCCCATATCAATCAACATTATTCATCAGTTCAGCCGGAGATCAATCTTGGGGTTCACCAAGTATTTCAACAAGAATTGGAAAATAGATCTACCGTTAGTAATTTATTCTACAAATTAACGTTTGTGGAAATAGCGATAACTTCAAATTAATTACAATCTCAGATTAAGGGACCATACAATAAGCTATTAATGGTTGAAATAATTATGCGATTGTTTATTTTACATTTACATTTAACAATTCCAAAAGATCAATTGCTAACAGTTACTGTACAAGTACAATTCTTTCACGATTTTGATTTTAATAAGAACATGAATGAAAGAAAATGCTGCCATATGGGTCGTAGTTATTGTTAGATATATATTTGACAGAAATAATCATGTTGGAAAATTTTAAATAATCTCTAAAGAAATGTGTTGCTTTCCTCATGATTTTTCTTGAGGAAAATACAACTTTCATCGTATTGCTTGCGTTAGCTTTTGAGGATAATGTGTTGTATAGAAATTGAAGCACTTACCTTAGAAAAGACTAAAGAAAAAGAACTGCCGATGTATGCACTGGAATCTGTAACAATAAGATTAAATTACTATAGTATGCATTGAATCAATAAAATAATTATTTATATTTGAATGAGCATCTATCTGTAGATTATGAGATGTTCATATGTGAACCCAATCCCAAATGTATTCGTTCGACCTTAAAATATGATATAATCAGGGTAATATTTTTTGAAATTTTTTTGGGTTTTTACAAATTATTACGACAAAATTTCGCGGGTATTTGAGATAATTTTGATGAGAGAAATTTGTAATAATTTGCAAATTAACACAAAGAATTTTCTAAAAAAAGTAATGGAATGGCACATATTCCACGCGAGCAAAAAGTTTGCAAGTGTGGGATATGCTATTCCGTTACATATTGTAGACTATACTTTCTATAACAAAATTTTGGAAATTATACAAAAAATACAAATATAAAACTGTTGAAAACGTCAAACTCAAATAAATAAAATTAAAACAAACAGACGTAACCAAAGTAACTGAATCAAGATACTTTATATATCGCACTAATATGCGGCCCTGATTCGTCGAAAATATTCCATACGCCGCGTATGGAATGTTAGTGATTCCATAACAATTTTGAGTTGTGGAATGCCTAGTTTCCAAAATAGTGTTATAGAAAGAATATTTTATTTATAAAATTGTCATGGTAACGGGATATACTGCTGGGACCAGTACATTCGCTGATAATTTTTTTTTGATTGGTCAAAATAGATTACGTGTAAGCCTCTTATTGGTTTATTTACTATGGCGTTGAATAATTTTCCTTTCTTCAAACGTCATAAAAGTACGTTGCTTTGTATTTGTATTCAACAAGCAAAAGTTCAATATTGTCACCGTCGGCGTAAAAGTGTCTCCTTGGTAACACTTCTATCCCGGCGGCGGGCAAAGTAAAATATTATAAAAAATAGTAAGGTTGTTGTTCAATCATTTGACAGTTAAATATGAAACAAATAAATAAAAATAACATAACAGTCTGTTCTATGGCAACTAGAAATGCTGTATAATACAGAATATTTTTTAAAGTTTAGGCAATTTTTTGGTGCATCTTATTATTATCACAAAAATCTACTCAGATCTCTCCAAGGGAATACAATTGATATACACAAAATATTTAAAATTTCAGTTGAGTAGATTTTGAGAAACCGTAACTTCAGAAATCCACACAGACAAACAGACACATACAGACATCATCGCGAAACTATTAAAATCGTATTCTAGGTACCCTAATGTGGTCATCCACTGCAAACTCACTACCGAATGTTTAGCATGATTCCTATTCCTCCCTTACATGATATGGCGGACGGTAAAAAGTGATTACTTTAGATAAATTCAATTATACCGGAATACCACATTATATCACATCTTTCTTTATGGAATCAAATCTTCAAACATTTCTTTAATGTTCTCCTCTTCTTGTTGCAGGTACTACGCAGTGGTTAAGCCGTTGCACTTCAGTGGAAAGGACCGCCGAGTAAAGCTGATGCTGGCAGGAGCTTGGCTGGCCTCTGTTCTGTGCTCTATGCCGCAGGTGAGAACTATGTGTATTTACATTTTACAGCTCCGGAAAATACGTTGAAGTTTCCGTTGTTGATGTTGACAAACAAAGTTAGTTTGTCTACTTTGTTAGAAAGCAAAATAATATGAAGTCTCAAGTCTGGAGAATTAGTGACTAATTAGAGCGACGTCGTATCAAAGATTAAGTTTAATAGATTTTGAGTCGAGTTGTTAATTAAAATACTGTTTTCGACGACCACTACGAAAAGTACATTATATATACGCTAAACTATTATTGATAGTTGGTCATTGCATATCTCTAGTAATGCTGTGTGATATGAAAGCTCGTTAGCTTGTCATATGCGTCCGCAACTGTGTGATATGATTTTATCACATGCTGCAACAACTGAGCGAACCAATCTAAAAAGTTGTAGTTAATAGTTTGACAGTTGCAGATAATTTTCAACACTAGTTCTACAATATTCCATTAAACGGTACAAACTAAATAAAAATTGTAGAAAATCTTGACTATAACTAAATTATTTACTGAGATATGCTCAAAATACTTTCTTTCGGATGATGGAAATTTGGACATCCTGGTTCTAATTTTAAGTTTGAAAATGAAATTGCCATTTGAGCTTCCATGTCAGTAGTACTTTGGCAGAGCAATTTTGTAGAAAAATTAATTTTGAACAACTTATATTTGAAACTTTTCTTCAAAAACTGCATCTCCTTTGAGAAATTGGCAATTTTTCGCCAAAAAACGCGAAAAATTCTGTTTATTCAACACCTCTCAATAAATGCTCTATAACTATGGCGATTTTAAACCAGCAAAGTAACATATTATCCACTAGTGGGTATAATTTTGAGGAAAGCCACTAGTGAGTGTTTTTTTATTTATAACAATAATAATAACACACAACACCTTGGTAACTACTTCGATTGACATTTTAATTAAAAAATTTAAAGCATATGTCAGTGTCAAATAATATTACTTTAATAAATTTTTCATTTATTAAGAAGTGTTGGATAAAACGTTATACTTCACACGTGGGCAAAGTGGAATTACCCACTCGATAAAATTATCTCACTCAGCCTTCGGCTTCGTGAGCTAAAATTCCTCTCGTGGGTAATTCCTTTCGTTGCCCACTTGTAAAGTAAATAACTATTATCTCAAAATGCTGCATACTGCTGGTGGTAGCTTATGTGACATGTTTTCTAACCTTAAAATCTACATTTTTCCAAATTACAATCTCAGAGTACAAAAGTCCGCTAATTTTTTTCTTATTTTCTTGGACTATATGTACAGCTAAAAATTTATTGCAAAAAAATATCATTGAAATCCCTATACGCCACATTTCTATTCGACACCCGGTATATACACGGGAGTTAAAGATCATCTCAATCTACGTTGAGATGTAATTAAGATTAATTTGTAAAGAAAAGGTGTATTTGAAGAAGTGACATTTGGTTTCCAAAAAGCGTCTAAAAGAGAACGTTGAAGTGTGAAAATAAATTATGCGTGAAAATTTCTCGTCGCATTTGGAAAAATGTGAAAATGTTATTTGAATGGAATATTTTTCCATTTTATGCTGTAAAGGATTACTTTTAAATGCAGACACGTACTTGTGTTGATGAAATGGCACATATGATAGACGCCACGTCATTTATCAACGTACCTGTGAAATTTCTACGCCCTACAAGTGTGTCTAAATTTAGATACAGATGCAGACAGCAGTAGCTCAAACTGAATTATAAAATATTAACTATATGCTAAACTATAATAGTGTATTATGTAACTACAGGATGGAGGAATAGTTAAGTTGTAAGGATTGCAATTACTAAGTAGTTTTGTATATGATGAGCAATTGCGTGAAAGGATGGTTACCATTTTAAGGAATTCCTCGATAAATGGAATGTCAAGTTACCAAGCAACAATCTTTCGAAATACTAGGTATATTTTTCCGACAAAATAATATTCCCTTAATATATTCCTATTAATAAATTCTTGGCTCTGGGTATATTACATATGAAAAAATACAGAAATAATAATAATGCTATTATCAGAAACGAATAAACGAAATTAAGTAAAAGTTACAATAAAAACAGAACTGAAAGTATATCTAATTAGAATGAAGTAGAGGGATTCGATAAATGTGGCCCGAAATAAGAAGAGACATTTAACCACACGAAAAGGGAGAATAATGCGAGAGGAAACTATAAAACAAATGAAAAGACGCAGAGGAAACCCTGATGAAGATAATAAGTTTGGTGGAGATAGGATCTGTTTTCGGAAATGGACCAACCAAAAAGCAATAAACGAAGGGACGGAAATTAACAGAAATAATATATTTTGGGAAGCCTAAATATTAATGACATATATTGAAGCCCACAATATTATATCCGAACTACAGTTTAATTAATTTCAAAGTATGGAACATTCTGCTTCCTAATCTATTCCCAAAATGAACAACAAAGAAGTTATTAATAAATATCAGAATTTTAGGACCACAAAGTTCTAATCAAAATAAATTTGTCATTTTGTTTACGTATCAGGTGAAAATTTACGACGACATAAAGGTAATTGCAAAACTGTTTGTATTGAAATTCTGCTCGATTATTAAAGGATTAAGTGTAGCAAATTAAAAACTTCATTAATGAATCTCTATCAAGAAGTCAATCCTGTAAAAGGTTCCGTTGTTCGTCGGATCAAAACGAGCACTTGGTTTCATTCTGTTATTATCATACTCAAGAGACTGAAAAGTAATTTGCGTTAACCCAAAGATGGTTGATCAGAAAATTACGTGAATGGTGAGTGTAATTTAGGTACGATGTTCATCTATCAAATGAAATAGGACATCCTATCAAAGCTCGTTTATTTTGACATCTGTCCGGGAGAACATGACAGTAGGAATGATATTTCAATTACTGTACTTGTTCTTATTGCTTTTGACACGAGGCGTGATGTACAGCTGTTCCAAAACACCCCTGTAAAATTTTCATATCGCAATGAAAGTTCTAACGGACATATCGGTTTATTTTGTTTATTACACCTTGGTGGTTAAAAATATGTTATGCTACCCATATTAATTTAGAGGAAAATTATTGAAATGTAAACATTATCACATAACAGTTTTATACAAATGAATCTATTTTATAGACTGATATATAATTATGCTCAACAAATTTTTGATAATATAATAATATGTAATTTAGTTTTTCTCAAAATTGTAAATGGGTACAAGAAAATTGCAACTATATTTTTATTCCAAAAATTATTGCTAACAATTATTTAAAATAATTGTTTATAGCTGTTTTAATATTCATAAAATATTACGTATACGTGTTCGAAGTTTGCCTCATGAGCGCAGCGACTGAGGCATTTCGAACGAGAGTGGAAGAAGAGCTTTCCTCTCGTGTTTTTTTTCACGGCATGTTTTTAAAAACGATTTGCTCAGACCTAAAATACACTTTGAGAACCCAACTGACAGACTGGCACGTAAAAAGTTAGGTTATCAGATACAATGCGGTGTAGCAGTGTTACCAATGAACCAATCTTAAATATTTTTAATTAGTTGTCAAATTGCGATTTAATAAGAAAAAGAAAAATATAAGACATAATTGTAAGATTATATAAAGTAAGTACAACTCTAAAATAAGGATTTTCAATAAAATTTGGAATTTATTTATAATTTTTATAATATATTTTTTATAAATTACATTCATATTGGTAACACTTCTATATTTTCCTCTCTAGAGAGGAACAATATATTTTCCTCACTATTTCGGGAGAAGAACGGTGGGGTTTCCTACCATGTGAAAAAATAACTATTAACCAACTATAAAATTATGTTCCCGTCCTTACTGTATAAGCTTGTGTATTTATTTTTCTCTAGAGATATTAGTTATCCAACAAAACTGTTTGTTTGCTTTAAAAAACTCACCTTGTATACTGATAAAAAGACGCTCTATAAAAATGAGTTTCTTAATTGATATAGAAGCCAAAAAAATAATTAAGTTTTTTAGAGATATTTGGTGATTTTTTAAATTTACGATCATATTACGTATAGCGTATTACATAAATGTAATTACGTGTCTAACTGAAAGTTCAAGAGCCAACAAAGTTTCTTACTTGAACCAAACTAATTTACTTTTAATCAGAAATTCAAAGATGTTTTTAATACCACTAGAAGTAATTTTCGATTTTTCACGAAGACGAGTTTTTTAATTTATTTTGTGTCAACAATTTTCAAATATAATTTAATTAAATTTAATACATATCAGATTTCTTTCAAATTTATAATATAAAAGTAAAGGACTGGGCTATTTAATTAAACCAATAAACTGTATATGATTAAAAGAAGATATTACAATAAACAGACCCTAATCCCCGTTGAATGTAATACCAAAATTTCGTTTAAAGTTTAATTATTACCTAATCTCCCAGCTTAATGCATCAATAAACTCTTATTTAGGAACAAATTTTGAAGGGTCCGATCCATTCGATTGGGTGAAAATGCCATTGAGAATGTCCGTAAACGTATTTAAATTCTCTTAGGGCAGCGACACATAAAGGGAATCAAATGAAATCTTACGTGCTTTCACGCACTTTTGCTTTGACCAGATTCACGAAATCTTCTTAGTGTAATAGAGTTTCTGAACTGACCAAACGTACAATCGGATTCGGATTCTAGTAATCTCTACATTTCGGAAACTTGTTTCTTCGCCACAAACTTGTTTATTCAATGAAGTGAATTTTCTTCAGATATCGCATGGGATCACTTTCTGAATTGAAGGGAATATTTCACAGTCAGAGGTTTATTAGGTATTTATTCTTACTACAGATTATTGGGAAAGTTTATTCAAATTCGACGTTTCTATCGAATTTGCTCGTCAGGAAAATAAGTAAATAACATAAACAAATGATTGGGAGCAGTAACTAACACTTGCAGAGTACGGTGTGGATGGTAATTTGTTGGGAGCGATTCGAGCGTTGTATGAAAGAATTGAGGCTGCGGTGAGAGTTGATGGTAGATTGAGTGATTGGTTTCGTATAGATGTTGATGTGAAACAGGGTTGTGGAATGTCTTCTTGGTTGTTTAATTTGTATATGGATGTGTTGTTACGAAAGGCATTGAATGGAGCGGATGGTGTACGTATTGGTGGACGTATAGTGCCTGCGTTAGCTTATGCGGATGATGTTGTTATTTTGGGTGAAACTGGGAGCATAAATGAAGTAGGGAAAAAGTTTAAATCTGTTATTGAATATCGATAAATGTAAAGTGTTGGTGTTTGAGAAGAATGATTCGGTAACTGGTTGTAATGCTTGAGAGAATGGTGTGAGACTAGAATGAATTTGTATATTTGGGTGGTATGTTTTCGAGGGATGGACGTATTGACCGAAAAATTGAAAGGCGGGTATTGGGTGCTCTGGGTACATTTGCTCGAAACGTGAATGTATCTAGAGATGCTCGATTGAGTGTTTATAATGGTGTGTTAGTACCTACATTAATGTATGTTAGGTGTGGATGAAGAAGCATGAACGACGTATAATTGTTGTAGAAATGAGATATTTAAGAGGAGTGTGTGGGTATACGAGACGTAATGGTATTCGGAATACATTGGTGTATGGTGAGTGCGAGATTGAGAAGAATGTTGTTAAGAAAGTGGGAGTGAGTTAGTTGAGGTGGTTTGGACATGTTCAGCGAATGTTGAATGAAAGGTTGGTGAAACTAATATTTATGTGGGTAAGATTTAAGGTGAACGATTGCGTGGGCGTCCGAGGAATAACTGGTTGGGTATGATTGATGGTTTGTTGCGTGAACGAATGATTCCGAGTGTGAAGAATAGACGAGCATATATGAATCGCACTATGAATGTGGACGAGGCGAAAGTGGTGTGTCACGATAGGAATGTTTGGAGGAGATTGATTGTTGCTTGACTGTGTTTCTGGGTTCGTGCTACCCCACTGAGTGGGATATAGCGTGATGTTATGTATGTGTGTAAAAAATACTATATGATTTATAAAGCCATGTTTTCAACTAGTAGCTTTGTCAATATAAACTTTTAACTATTTGATTATATGTATTGCAAGCGCAACTGGTACTTCTGGCAATCTTAATCTTAATGGCAATTTAAATAAATATAGCATCATGAGAAACCGTAATTCCGAAGATCCACACAGACTGACAGACAAACACACACACACACACACACACACACACACACACACACACACACACACACACACACACACACACACACACACACATATATATATATATATATATATATATATATATATATATATATATATATATATATATATATATATATCATCGCGAAAATATTAAAATCGTATTCTAGGGACTCTAAACCGTGCTCATCCACTGAAAACTCACTACCGAAATTTTAGCATGATTCCTATAACTCTCAAACAGGATGTAGCAGGAGGTAAAATATTTAAATAAAATTCGTCGAAATCCCTCATTAAATGACAGATTCTTGTTTTGAATATAATTATCTACAACATTTATTTGAAGCTTTTTTCTCTAAAGTATCCAGCAAAGCTTTGATGTGTCAAAACTAATTTCCCTCGGTGCGCTTTTTTAGGGCAGTGGTATAAACATGGTGATGTAATAAATCTAACTATACACCACAAATGAAGGTACTTTACCCCAACGTAAACTTCCTAGAACAATTTTCCTACATTCGTCATTTAAATTTATTCATAACTGGGGTAACAAAACACCAACATCATTTCATTTCTAATTTAGAAATTCTAAACATCTAATCCTAAACTGTGTTAGTTCGCGCTTGCCTGCACCCAGACAGAGTTGTTTGGGTGGTAGAATTTGTTATTAACAAACGCTTTACGTTCCTGCAGTCGTCCTGTATATGATGACCGCAGGAGTCGCGTAAACTTCCAGAAACTGTGTATTATTTATTGCGAAAGGACTGTTTACGTAGTTCAGATTTTCATGGCAATTCATTGCGTTTAATTGCGGTTTTTGTTATGCGGACAATGGGGTCATACATTAAAAAAAAAGTTGTGTCTTCTTACAAATTATAAAAATTTATATCATTTCAGTCACATATTATTCAATATTTCTTATAATTTTTTGACTTTTCATTCATAATTTCCTTTATGAAGTTTCGCGGTTGCAAAATCGTGACGTCATCTTGTAATAGAATATACAGCATGGCAAAAGAGGTGTTGATAACAAATAATAATTTGCTTTTCAGGGTTGTAATAATTACTTATTATTATTAAAATGAACACTCCGATAAATTAAATTAGGTATTCGTTAATTAATAACGTTTTTAGACAAAGAGTTTAGGACGTGTTAAAATAAAAATGCTTTGATGTACTATATTTTGTCGCTTGTCGGTAATGTTGGTAGTCTCATTATCACACCTGTCATCTCAAGTCAAGTTAACAACGATTTTCAAATTAAACTTATGTTTATTATATTTGTTATATTATTTTGCCCAGGTAATGTGAATAAACTATATTTTTCTACAATCGTTGCACAATATCGACATTGTTATTCCATTTTTGGTTAGGAAATGTTCAAAATTGTCGCTCTAGGGCGACAAAGTGACATATTGTCGCACTAGTGCGATAAAAACAAAACAAAAATAAATTAGGTAAAAGAAGTAAATGATGCATTGGATTTTTTTGGTAATAACCTTGCTATTGAAAATACAGTTGGCATATACGTACATACACTTCAACTTAATCACCATAAACGTATTCACTCTGTAGACTTTATGTCAAATGTACTCCATATGTCAAATGTACTCCATGTGTCAAATTATGATTTCTTTCAAAATTTTTATTTTGTTCATAAACGTTGTCATGATTACGGTGACATGGGTAACTACAATTTTACTGAATTGTTATAGGCGTGACCAAAGATAATTTTGAAAATTAATGTTTTTCTACAGCTTGACATTGTTCAACGATTGTAGAAAAAATATTGTGTGTATCTCGTCGGATAGAGCTTGTTCGGTGCACTTGTCGAGTGCAACAAACAATGCTCTATCCGCACTTGATACACAAATAACTATTGTAAAAACCTCTCAGTAAATAACAATGACAGATAACAGACAATTTGACATTTGGTGTAGTTTATCTAAGGTACTAAAATATATGAGTATTCTCATCCGCCATTTTGGGTCCAAGTGTCATAAATAAAACAAAGCATTGGAATCCAGTTTCTTTTTCTTTTCTGTCAAATTTCAAGTTGATATTGATTAATAATTGTGATATATCATTCCTTCAATTATTATATTCCAAATCTAACAGGTGAGTGTACAGAATACTTTCTAATAATATATTACCGTATGATTTGTGTAGTGGGACTTTACAGAATTTCAAGAAATATGTTTTCAAATTTGACAGATACAAATTTTAAATATTATTTTTAAGTAACTGGATTCCAATAACTTGTTTTATTTATGACATCTGGACCCAAAATGGCGGATGAGAATACCTACATTCTTCTAGAGCTCTAGTTTCTCGCTCTCCGCAAGAGCTTGTTTCGTAGAATTACAAGATGACGTCAAGAAGCGAAAAATTTGAAATGGGTACCAATTTTACTCACTTACTAAAAAAATAAAAATGAAAAAAGGTGTATGACCCCATTGCTTAGTGTAAACTTGATAACCTCAGTTGAAGGGAAAAATATGTAGGGACTAAATGAAATACAAAATATTTGCTAAATAGTGTTCAATAGTTCAATCAACTTGTGGTTGCTACCTAAACAATGCATGATCTAATTTGTCATTCGTGTGTGTTCTATCTTAATTCATTTACTGCATAATTATGTTTCACCAGCACTTTGTAAGTGCTTGTTACTTGCAGTAATTTCATTACTAGTCATCGACGCTTTCTGCAAACATCTTCATTCACTGTGGTTTAATGCACCTCCATTGCACAAAACTAAGCTAACTACCTCGCGTGGGATTCACTTGATTTTGAACATTAATGCAAAATCTGTGGAGAAACTTCTACCAACCACACTTTAAATATAAATTGGGGCTGCTAAAAGGTCACTCCATAAAATATTATTATTATGGTAAATATTCAAAGTTCATTTAAGAAATCCACAAAGCACTTGAAGGTACTACTCCCTAAAATACTCGAAAGCGTACGTGTGGAAACAATTTCATAAATTTCAGGTAGAAATTCTATAACAATCTGTCACATTTATCAAATATTAGCAGAGCTGTCATCTGCTGCTGGAGAGATAAGAATTGTGTATTTAATTGCTATTCCATTAATAATTAAATTTATGGACAATATTCTTACCCATTACCTACATCTAGTCAAAGTGATTTCTAAAAATTATGCACGGTGTATCAGAAGTGAAAATTTTTAACGTATCTACCAATCAAATTTTAATTATACTGGAAATCATACATCGTGACCCAAGAAATTTCGATTATACTAATTCTCACTTCTTATTTTTTCAAAGATAAAAAATACGATTGTCCTCTATAATACCATTAGTGTTGCAAGTTATGTCGATTATTTTTTGACGTTTCTTAAAACCAATGAAATGCTTCATTGTATGTCACGTGTCTGCGGTTTAACCAATCCTGTCATTATAATATTGATTATTTTTTGACGTTTCTTAAAACCAACGAAATGCTTTATTGTATGTCACGTGTCTGCGTTTTAACCAATCCTGTCATTATTATACTGAGAATAATGCTCTTGTGATTATTCCCGGCAATTTTCTCTGTAGCTTTTTTGTTTTTGTTGACAGATGGCAAATGTCAGATAGTTATCATCGACACAAGTAAAAAAGAGCAAAAAAGATAGATTTAGTGCTGTGCCTGATGATGAAATCAAAAAATAATCTAATTAAATATAACTCGAGAGTTCGATAAATTAGAAAATAATTCTCCAGTATCTTTCTCAAACTTGTTGCCATTTGGTAATAGCCACTCAAGCCCTCTGGGCTTTCGTGGCTATTGCCTGGTAACAAGTTTCTATAACACTGTTTTGGAAAGTACACATTCTACAACTAAAAATTGTTATGGAATCACTAACATGCCATACGCCGCGTATGGAATATCTTTGACGAATCAGAGCCGCGATATATGAAGTATCTTGATTCAGTAACTATGGTTACGTCTGTTTGTTCTAATTTAATTTTTTGAGTTTGACGTTTTCAACAGTTTTGTATTTGTATTTTTTGTATAATTTTCAAAATCTTGTTATAGAAAGTATAGTCTACATAACGGAATGGCATATCCCACACTCGCAAACCGTAGTCCTCGCCTTCGGCTCGGACTACAAACTTTTTGCTCGCGTGGAATATGTGCCATTCCATTACTTGTTGTAGAATATACTATTTCCAAAGTTCTGTCCAATTATTTTCAATTTATTCTCACTCTCTTGTTATACTACTACTGATAATTTTTGTTGCTGTATCATGAATGGGTATTACGCTTGATTATAAATATTTAACCATGAGTGATGCAGCCCCAAATATGGTCTACATAACTTGTAACACGAATGGTATTCGGACGATAATTCAACGAATCAAAATGTATGTAAACTGAGTTGCAAATAGATTCACTTCCACAGAAACAGTGTAACAATTCAATTATTTAAAATTGTCGAAAAAAATTTCGATGAAATCACTAGTGAAAAATGTCGGTATAATTCTTCTCAATTGGTGGCAGATTTAAAATCCTCAAAATCTATTGGATCATTTTTGACAGATGGCATATGAGTTGAATAGTCATTTAAATTTTTAAAACATTAGCATTAAGGTGAACCATCCGGGCAAATACGGGCTGAAGATAGCGCAAGATGAACATGACTTTTTTGAAACAATATATCATTATTATAATAAATGAAACATATAATGTTTTATACCTACGTTTGTAGATAAAAGTCCAAAGTTTTGTAATAAATTTTAAAAAGCTAATTTTGTTTACATATTATCCATGAACATAATTTTCAAAGTAGTCAAATATGCGCCACACATTCCCATGAACGACTACAGTAATGCAAATAATGTGTATATTTATAAATATAATCGTCTATAACATACTAAAATTAATTTACATTTGAATTTACAGTTTTTGAGAAACAAATAAACTTAGTATGTTATAAATGATCATATTTACAAATATACGAATTATTTTCATTATTGTAGTCGTTCATGGGAATGAGAGACACAGTATCAAAGTTCTGAATTTTTGACCAACTAGACTTCAACGAATATTTTTTTATAGTTCAACGTTTTAGCTTTCCTTTTCATCCACATATATAAATACTAGAATGTTCAAAGATCTTACTGTAATAATTGTTTTGTTTTCGATAAGAATAATTGTAAGAAAATATTTATTTAAATTTGAATTTGCAAAACAAAATTCATGGGAATGAACGAACCCACAAAAATTTGTACTTCATCTGACTTTGCAATGTACAAGTCACTGTAAAAAAATCCATGAAATTTTGACGGATGGGAGGGTATTGGACCATAAAGAACATGAAAATAAATAAAGAATACAGATTTTGCTGTTTTTAAAAAAATAAAGGATTCGTTCTTTCGACGCGTATGTTTGACCTTAATTTGTTTTAGTTGCATTGCACGAAATGATCGTACGTGTTTAAATAGTCATTGATCATTAAATATTGATGTAATAGAACAAACACTTTCTACAAGCATAACAAGTAAAGCAATTAAATGCATCTACCTAGCTAAATAAACACTCGTCCTCTGTTCCAGGCGTTCATTTTCCACGTGGAAGCTCATCCCAACGTCACGTGGTACAAACAGTGCATCACGTACAACGTTTTCCCAACAAGGGCGCACGAACTTAGCTACGGAATGTTCGGCATGATGATGATGTATACCTTCCCGCTCGTGGTCATATTCTACTCGTATGGATCCACGTTCCTCGAGATCTACAGGAGGGCACGGGAGTCCAACGAAGGTGAGTTGAGGGGCTGAATTATTATACGGTTCGGAGTTTATATGCAAATGGTAAATAGTAGCAAGATGGGAATGAGTTTTCAAAACAAGGAAGACGGGGAATGTTCAGATTTTGCGTTGAGCATAATATTCTGTGTAACCATGGGTGTTCAGCCGAACCTAGCAGCTAGATCGCTAACCTAGCGGTCACAGCTGAACGTGTAGCTAAGTAACCGCTGGATTTCAGCAGCTGGACTAGCGACTTAGCGAAATAAATTTGTAATATCATCAATTTACATGTATTAAGAAGGTTGGACTCTGACTTATCAGATTTTAACAAAGTTTTGATGAATTCTGATAACATCGATGTTAAAATAATCTGTTTTAATATTTTTATGTAAATTTTATATTTTTTTTTACATAGTCATGGTTGTCGGAAAGTATAGTATACAACACGTGCTGAAAAGGTATTTCACACTAGTGTGACTAAATCAATCGCCTTTTGCTCGTGGCTCAAACTTCACAACACTCGTATGAAATATCCAACTTTCAGCACTTGGTATACAATATACTATTTTAAACCATTGTTTAGTTCTGTTCAATGATCACAGGTTAGCAAATTTTATTGAAACTGCCAAATATAATTTTACTTTAACGTGTCGCCACCACAATACCTCCCGCTATAGATTTCATATCAAACAATCCAAGAACACGGACCACCACTATCAAGAAACGCACAACCCTTATAAAAAATACTCTTCAATTATGACACATGTCAAAAAATGACATTCTCCAACCGTTGTTTTGTTTTGTTTTTTTCAAAAAGCACAGATTAGCAGATTTAAACGAAAATGTGAAAAAATAATGTTTTTCTTCAAACGTCATAAAAGTACGTTGTTATGTATTTGTATTCAACAAGCAGAAGTTCAATATTGTCGCCGCCGGCGTAAAAGTGTATCCTGGCAACACATTTACGCCGGCGGCGGACAAAGTAAAATATTATGAAAAATAGTTAGGTTGTAATTCAATAATTTGACAGTTAAAAATGAAACAAATAAACAAAAATAACAAAACAGCATATTCTACGGCAACTTGAAATGCTAGATAAGACAGAATATTTACCTCCCGCCTACCTCTAGGTAAGGGAGGTATTGTTTTTGATCAAAAAATTGGGTAGTGAGTTTTCAATGAATAAGCACGTTTTAGAGTCCCTACAATACGTTTTTACTATTTTCGCGATGATGTCTGTATGTATGTATGTATGTATGTATGTATGTATGTATGTATGTATGTATGTATGTATGTATGTGTGTGTGTGTGTAGTCTGTGGCAATTTTTTCGTCTCGCATAACTCAAATACTACAATACCAAAAAATACAATTTTGTGAATTATTGCTTCTTATATTTAAATGAAGAGCTGATTAGATTTTGGATAAAATTGGTCAACCGGAAGTAGCAGTTTACTTGAAGCCCTTAACAGTTTTTCGTGAAAAACATGGTTAAATTTCCTTTTTCAACAATTTATGTTATTTTGAAAGTTAAAGAATATTTAATTTTACATGTGTTTTAATTACACTAATTTTATAAATTTTCATTAGATTTAGAGATAATAAAATATAAAAAATTAGATTTTACAAATCTTGCATTCCTAGTACACCATGAAAACATTTAAAATTCTTCAATTTTTTATGAAATGTGACACATGTCATTGTGATCGTGAAGCTATTTTCTTAGTGAAATATGTCAGAAAATTAAATAAATATACGAAAGAAAATTATTATTCTCAAATATAAATAGAAAATATACAAATAAGAAGGTATGTTCCTGTATCATCAAATACTATTTTGTATCGTTTAATAGTAGTATTGGGCGGGAGGTTATGTGCTGGCCACATCAGATTTTTTTTGAAGTTTTGAGCATTCTATAATATTTATAATTTTATTTTCTATGTTTGAAGAAAAAATAGCATGTGTTATTCGGAGTAAATGTGTCTTTGGGTGCTTCGCATGTAATTGTTCGACTCGCTTCGCTCGTCGTTAAAATTACATGCTCAGCACCCAAAGTATCACATTTACTCCTAATGACACAATATACTATTCTTTAACGTGTAAATATTTCAAACAATAATTGTAGATAATAATATTTGAAATATGATTCTAATAACAAAAATTGTCACTGAACCATAATTTACTGAGATTTTTCAAAATAACTTGATATAGGTTCAAGTAAACTACCACTTTTGGTTATTGAATTATCACCAAAAACTAATCAGCTCTTCCAAAGGGCATATAATTAATATATACAAAATATCAAAATTTTCAGTTGAGTAGTTTTTGAGAAACCGTAACTCCAGAGATCCACACCAGACTGACAGTCAGACGGACAGACAGATAAACACACAGACATCATCGCGAAACCATTAAAACCGTATTCTAGGGACTCTAAAACGTGCTCATCCACTAAAAACTCACTATCGAATTTTTAGCATGATTCCTATACCTCCCTTACAAGGCATATGTCCAAAGTTAAAATCAGGACGCGGATTTCAGAATGTTAATGACATCAAAGCAAATGTGTCACAGACTTTAAAGAACAGAACAGTTCGCGAAATGGAAACAACGCTGGGAGAAGTGTATGAATAAAGTTTAAAAATCGTTCGATTATTTTTTGAGCAGAGCTCGTATCTACTGCGACACTGTGGGTGAACCAGCTTACAAATTCTAAATTAGCAAGATTGAAGTATATTAGTGTTATATTAAATTAATTCTAGTACAATTAATCTCTAGAGAGAAGCAGTTTCGAGGGCAATCTAATGTAATATTCCAAACTATTCACGAATACACGTAGGCGATATAAATCTCAACAGAGCTTTAGGGAAAACTTCAGTTCCTATAGAATTTACATCACTTCCTTGTATTTCAATACAACAAAGAACATCTTTATACATTCTCCTATTCCATATGAATTAGCGAACAACTTCAATAAGTGTTGCAATGCTCGACTAAACATACAATAAATGTTCCATAAATTATTACAAAGTACCATGTTCCAACTCCCGGTATTAAAACATTTTTATGTCTGTCAGTGTTGTCGCGTGTTGTGCATCTCAAGCAGTAATAAAGGATTGTAAATAATTGTAGACACATAATTGTTCTATTTTATTGTTGAGAAAATTATTTAAATTGAATTAAAACAACTTTTCGTGGTAAATAATTAAAATATACATGAATGTCATTTATTCCAAGAAGAAAACTGTGAGATTATTTTAGTAATAACCTGCCACTCAATATGTGTGATTTGTGTTATATGGTTACGAGTTCAAAACAAAACAAATCTTCAAATTAGGTGCCAACTATTTAAAACTTCTTCAATCTGACAGCTCAATAATAAGAAAAGTACAAAGAATTTAGAATTAAATGGAGGTACGAGTAAGAAGCTTAAACAGAGAAACTCAAATATATTAATAATTAAAAATCTTTGTTAAATTTCATACATAACATCACGCTATATCCCACTCAATGAAGAAGCACGAACCCAGAAACACAGTCAACCAACAATCAATCTCCTCCAAACATTCCTATCCTGACACACCACTTTAGCCTCGTCTACATTCATAATGCGATTCATACATGTTCGCCTATTCGTGACACTTGGAATCATTTGTTCACGCACTAAACCATCAATCATAGTTAAGCATTTATTCCTCGGACGCCCACGCAATCGTTCACCTTAAATCTTACCCACATTATTAGTTTCACCAACCTTTCATTCGACATTCGCTCAAGATGTCCAAACCATTTCAACTGACTCATTCCCACTTTCTTAACAACATTCTTCTCAATCACACACTCACCATACTCCAATGTATTCCGGATACGATCTCGTCTCGTATACCCACACACTCCTCTCAAATATCTCATTTCCAAAGCAGTTATATGTCGTTCATGCTTCTTCATCCACACTCAACATTTGGGTTTAGTTAAAATATAAATAACGTATTTGCCATTTTGTGACTACAAAAATTTCGAATAATACTATAGTTTTCGGAATCAAAAATTGTTTATATAACAATAGTTACATGGCACAAAACTATTCCATTTTGACGTGCTATTATGGGATAAACAATGATTCTATTTTTCTATTACATACAAAAGAATCCGACCAAATTATATACAGTCGTATTTTGGTTGTACATTAAAGAGTACAAAGTTTGAACCCCTGAATCATTGCAAAATAACATGGGCGCCAGGTGCTAACAATGCTGATATACACTCGGTGTTGTTTTGCATTTAAAATGTTTTGTATTTCAGTGCAAAATATTCACAAAAACTCCCAAAACACGATATAGGAATATGGCTTAAAGGGGAAGAATAATACCCTGAATTTAAATTCAGGTCAGTTAACGCATAACACGCAGCGTTCCTGAAACACTGAAAATCTGCAAACAATCCAAATAATCCTGAATAGATTATGTATTGTTGCGTAAACATTCTTTAAATCTACGCAGCCTGGAATATTATCTGTAATATTTTTGAATAAACAATGATATGGAACATCTGTTTTTGAAATGCTAATTCTCTTCGAATATAATAGGAATGTCCGTTAATATAATAATTGTTTTATTCAATATATTTCAAGTTGAAATTGGCAATTAATTTTTTGCTAGTTGTGCTATGATGTAGTTTTATTTTAATAATGTTTAGTGTAATAATACTGGAACGTAAATGTGAGCCGAGAGAGACCTGCTTTTCTTGTGCAATTCGCTTAGAAAGTTAATAAGAAATTATATATAAATTAACATTCAATGATTTTGAATTAAAATGTTTAATATAAAAATTAAACAATTCATTAATTGAATGAAACAAGGAAAGGTATAAATCTACTATTGAATGTCAATAAATATAAAGTGTTGGTGTTTGAGAATAATGATTTGGTGACTCTAATGTTTCAGAGAATGGTGTGAGACTGGAACAAGCGAAAGAATTTGTGTATTAGGTTAGTATGTCTTAGAGGAATGAACGTATTGACCGGGAGATTGAAAGGCGAGTATCTGCAGGGTATAAGGTAATGGGTGATCTGGGTACATTTATTCGAAACGTAAATGTGTCTAGAAATGCGCGATTGAGGATTTATAATGATGTGTTAGTGCCCACATTGATGTATGGTTTTCAATGCTGGGTGTGGATGAAGAAGCATAAACGACGTATAAATGCTGTAGAAATAAGATATTTGAAAGGAGTGAGTGGGTATACGAGACGTTATTGTGTCCGGAACATACTGGTGTATGATGAATGTGAGATGAAGAAGAATGTTGTTAAAAAAGTGGGGGTGAGTCAATTGAGGTAGTTTGAACATCTTGAGCGAATGTCGAATGAAAGGTTGGTGAAACTAATTCATGACGGTGAATGGGGAATAAGTGGTTGGGTATGATTGACGGTTTGTTGCGTGAACGAATGTTTCCAAGTGTGAATAATAGACGATGATAGGAATGCTTGGAGGACATCGATTGTGTTTCTAGGTTCGTGCTGCGTCACTGACTGGGATATAGCGTGAAATTTTGAACAAATGTTTTGAATTAACTATTATGTAGGTACGTGAATTTTAAAGAAGTTACAAGTAATTGAACAAAACACTGTTAAATATTATTTTTCACTTTTGGATAACACCTTACAACATGCTTTTACATAGCAACTATTCTACAAACAAGTATTAGGCAAAAAAGGGTTACCCTGTGACATCTGTCTCTCTCAGGATCGTTTTCTCTTTCATAAAGGCTTACAAGTTAACGTTCCAGTATTACATATTTCACTGCCTGTAGGCTATACACGTAGCTTCAAAACTTTGTTGTAAAACATATGAAAGTTGTTTCATTTGAAATAGTATCATATATCAACGTTGTTAATCCTCCAGGGATGTTCATACATAATCTAAATACCTAACTCGATGTGCAAAAGTGAAGCCTCGGCGGCCATTTGCTAAATAGGTAGAAAGTGACATTTGTGTCAATTTAAATGTATTTATTTATTTTACCGGTTTCAGGAGATTAAACCTATGTGTACATGCACAAAAGTAGGCAGCGTAAGTATGTCATAACTCTATTCTGTAGGGTAATATTACCTTACTGACCTGTCAAAACAGTCAAGAAAATGAAAATAATACACAATGATAATATAACGCTATTTATTAATATACTCGGAATTAAGTTGTTCAGAGATTCACCTGCTGCGTTCCAAATATTTTCAGGCAATTCAGCATCGCCAAAATCCACTTTTTATCTAGCCAGGAAGAACACATTTGACGTTTAAGACTGCGTTCGAAGTTGGAGATTATCTGTGCTCGTCCGCATGCGTTGCGAAGACGCATGTTAAGACGACAAATATTACGAACGGCCGATAGATAAACTAACTTACCACTGTTATTACAGACCCCTGTAATAATGCTGGTATCGACAGTCTTCATCTCGGTTCTAATATTCACGGGACCAGGAGGGTAAGGGGGTAAGAGGTAGAAGGGCCAAACCCAGGTAGAGAATCATGCAGCGGGCAGCGCAAAGTTGTATTTATTTTGACAAAAACGTATTGAAGTACCGATAATCCATACTTACCCAGATAGCTTGAATAATATCTTTTCGAATGATGTAAAAGTAAAATGTATATAAAAAAGAAGTGAACTAGTTTTTAGAATTTAATAATGAGTTTGGAAAAATAAAATATTTTCATAAATTCAACTGATGAAACTTTTGGCACTAGGTGAAACATGATAAATAAAATGATAAATAAAAAAAAAAACAATTGGTATTTTGTTTAACAAACTTAACAATAATCATTTATTAAAAAATTTCGGTATTTACACCATCGTTAGAAAGTACAAGTAGGTTTAGAATATTTTAGTTACAATGAAACAAAACATAAATTTGTATTAATCTATTGAGGATTACGACAAAGTAAACCTCTCTTTATTCGGCTATCAGCAATTTCAGGTAACATACAATATAAATAAAAATATTTTAACTTTGGTAACATCACTTCTTGCCAAAGAAGTTCGTCTTTTTCAATTTTTTCTACATATAGGTCCACATTATCATTACAATATACAATAAAATAACAATATTCTTTTTTACTTATATTTAATTGCCCTTGGATCTGGAAAAAATAATTATGAGATCTTTTTAAACGCAGTGTACCATTAAAAATTTCCAAACAAGTTCCTTTATTTTCTTTTACTGCATTGAGTAGTGTGTCAGTATATGATTTAAATTTGTAGAGACACTTCACTTCTACAATATTTTTGTCATCAATAATGCCATCGGGTGAAGCTCCTAAAAATGGATTATCTATGTCGATAAAAAGACCAGAAGGTAGTACTGGTAATCCAGTGTTGTTTGAAAATTTCGCAATTGCTACCGATTCTTTATCTTTGCCAAAATTAATAGCACAGTTAGAAAATTGTTGACTAAATAAAATTTGTTTAACTAAATTATGACATGGTGTTTTACATCTTCGACGTACAACTGCGCCAAAATTAGACGCTGTTAATCTATTTAATTTCTCTAACTCATATTTGGGATTTCCAAATTGTCCAATAGTTGATTTCGCAATACTTTGTTGTTGCTCCATAGTGATCGACAGTTTATTTAATATTCTACTTTTTTCCGATTCCATTTCGATATCGGATAAATCCGGTTGAAGAGCTTTGGGCCCATAATCCTTGTTTTCTGGTTCATTTTTTGTAGACTTACATTTCTTTTCATCAGAATTAAATTGCAATTTTCTGCACAAAGCAAGATTTTTTGCTCTACAGTGTCTTACAATATAATTTTTTAATGTTTTTCCAGGGCTACTGCCCATAGTTTTTTTCCAAGTCGTGTTATGCCAAGCGTAACTGTTGTCATACCGTAGCCCAGACATATATGCTCTACTCTCAAAAGACCCTCTTTGTGTCAAATTGAGTCTTTTTCCGCAATTAAATCTCGCAAGAATTGACATAAAAGATTCAGATTTATTATTTGTTTGGTTTTCTATTAATTTATGGCATTGTTTTAATAAACCTTGTAGAGCGGCAGTAACATGAAGGTAAATAGAATTTTCTAAAATTTTACTTGGCCCTGTTTCTTTATTTTTATCGCAAAAATACGTTTTGCAATTTAAATGATCTCCAAAAACATGTTTTTGTTCTATTTCTAAATCTTGTTTCAATTCTTCAACATTCGCTCCAGTATGGAAGTAAATAGACTTTTGCGCAATTTTCTGCAAATTAGAAATAATGTTTTTTGTTAAAAATCTTCTGCAGGTTGTATTTATTGTTTTGTCATCTTTGATTCTATATAATGCCTTCCCATAATTTTTTAAAGCATGATTAACACAATCAATTTTTCGTACATATCGTCCGTATGATACTTTTTGTTTAATATTTGCAAAAACACTGGAATCCCCATCTCCAATAATTTCCAAATAACGGACACCATGCATCGTTTCGCTTTGTTGAAATCCTTCAACTAATATATCTGCCTCCATTGCGCTCGAGGAACCTGTCCAATTTTTGAAACAAACATGTTGGCCAACAGGAGTTTGTTTATTACATGCTCGTGCACAAATTGAGCAATATTTATTTCTAAACCCAACATATAAAACTTTTCCTGTTACAGCACCAATAATAACAGCAATACCTGAAGACGCGTTATAATTGTGTCCATACGACCTTTTGCTCCAAGCTCCGTCTACGTGTACTCGAATCCAAGGAAAGCCATCCTCATCTATTTGATTATTTTCATGAGCTTTTGCGCGTTCTTCTTTTCCATTCTCTGCTAACTCTTCCCACAAAGAGTCCTTCCATATACCACTTAGGTCATTTTCAATATTAGAAAATATATGGTATGACATTGGTGGTATATCTAAAACACTGAGAAACTCTTGCATGTGTCCAAATGTACTTCCTGTTGCAAGTGTACCCCATACTGCCCCAACATTTATAGCAGATTTATTTTTATCAGGATCTTCAGTGTAACAAATAAACTCTTTATCGCACCCAGAACATTGTAAGTTTATTTTACTTACTAATCCGGTGCCGTAAGAACTTTCTCCAGTGGGTTCTAATTTGCCATAAGTGCATATTTTCGCATGAGTATATTGCAAGTCCAATATTTTCTTTAAAAAATAATTTATATCAATAATTCTACTACCACTAAGAATTGGTGCGTGTTCTGTGGTATCTTTTTCAAAAATTAATGAATGGGTCTTAATGCTTTCATATTCAGCTTGTGATACCCAATCATCGCTACTACTGGGTTCTGCTTGCGATATAATATTTGAATTATTGGACTCGGAATTTGCTAATTCATTACTATTCCTTATGATTGGATTAGGTCCGATATTGTCTTCGTTGTGGGAAGTTTCACTGTAATATTACAAAAAATAAAATTACTATACAAATCTTTAGATGTAATAAGAACACGGACTGAGCAACAGATTAAACTTACTTTATTTACGATAGTGTGTAAAATTGATGTTGATTTAATATTGTGATCCTACTTCATAAATAAAAATATTTTTTTTATATTTTTTGGGGTTTTTCATTATATCGTAGATAAAATTTTGTACGATACACATACGTAAAGCGTCTTTAGTCACTCAGGGGTCATTCGAGACTAAAGACTAGCTTTACGTACTTGTATCGTAAATAACTATATAAATATCTGTACAATTCATGAAAACCTGAGTTATTTTATACTGGTGTCAATTTTTTCCCTAAATGTGCGATAATTTACGTTTTGGAAGTGGTTCTATTTAATAATGAAATTAGTGCACATTGTTGAATAATCTATGCAATTACCACACGAAGAAAATATTTTTTTATCGAATAATAAAATTAATGAAAAAAGTGAATATTGTTGAATAATCTATGCAATTACCACACGAAGAAAATATTTTTTTATCGAATAATAAAATTAATGAAAAAAGTGAATATTGTTGAATAATCTATGCAATTACCACACGAAGTAAATATTTTTTTATCGAATAATAAAATTAATGAAAAAAGTGAATATTGTTGAATAATCTATGCAATTACCACACGAAGAAAATATTTTTTTATCGAATAATAAAATTAATGAAAAAAGTGAATATTGTTGAATAATCTATGCAATTACCACACGAAGTAAATATTTTTTTATCGAATAATAAAATTAATGAAAAAAGTGAATATTGTTGAATAATCTATGCAATTACCACACGAAGAAAATATTTTTTTATCGAATAATAAAATTAATGAAAAAAGTGAATATTGTTGAATAATCTATGCAATTACCACACGAAGAAAATATTTTTTTATCGAATAATAAAATTAATGAAAAAAGTGAATATTGTTGAATAATCTATGCAATTACCACACGAAGTAAATATTTTTTTATCGAATAATAAAATTAATGAAAAAAGTGAATATTGTTGAATAATCTATGCAATTACCACACGAAGAAAATATTTTTTTATCGAATAATAAAATTAATGAAAAAAGTGAATATTGTTGAATAATCTATGCAATTACCACACGAAGTAAATATTTTTTTATCGAATAATAAAATTAATGAAAAAAGTGAATATTGTTGAATAATCTATGCAATTACCACACGAAGAAAATATTTTTTTATCGAATAATAAAATTAATGAAAAAAGTGAATATTGTTGAATAATCTATGCAATTACCACACGAAGTAAATATTTTTTTATCGAATAATAAAATTAATGAAAAAAGTGAATATTGTTGAATAATCTATGCAATTACCACACGAAGAAAATATTTTTTTATCGAATAATAAAATTAATGAAAAAAGTGAATATTGTTGAATAATCTATGCAATTACCACACGAAGTAAATATTTTTTTATCGAATAATAAAATTAATGAAAAAAGTGAATATTGTTGAATAATCTATGCAATTACCACACGAAGAAAATATTTTTTTATCGAATAATAAAATTAATGAAAAAAGTGAATATTGTTGAATAATCTATGCAATTACCACACGAAGAAAATATTTTTTTATCGAATAATAAAATTAATGAAAAAAGTGAATATTGTTGAATAATCTATGCAATTACCACACGAAGAAAATATTTTTTTATCGAATAATAAAATTAATGAAAAAAGTGAATATTGTTGAATAATCTATGCAATTACCACACGAAGTAAATATTTTTTTATCCTTGCGGTCTCGGAATTTTTTCAAATTATTATGTACTCAAACACTTTTTAAGCAATTTTTTGCATAAATTAGACATGTTAAATTTAATCGATTAAATTCTTAGCACTCGTGATATAACTATTGGTTATTGGATCAAAATTGTGTCTAGTCAGTATAAAATACCATTTAGATAGAATTCTATATGACGTGATGCCACTGCAGTTCTAGGAGACGTGATACCTAATTTTTGCTATTATTACTTCTAAGCAATGGTTGCCTCATTATTGTTTTCATGGAAAATAGTCTATTTGGTGTGATACAAAAATATTGCTTCTAAGCGATTATACAAAAATATTTAATCATTTATCTTTATTTCAAAGCTAACTAAAATAAGGTATGAAATATTGTTACGATTGAATTATTTTGTTGATGCGCATATATTTTATTTTTTGTTGCATTATATCCGTGCTCTAGTAATAAATAATTAATTTAAAATAAACTTACCTATTCATGACTTTTTTAAGTTTCCACTTGAGTTTTGCAGCTGTCGACTTCCTATTTTTTTTAATAATTCTGCTCGGAACATTTTTAGATTTACGACCCATGTTGAATAATACAAATTTCGGTAGTATTAAAAACACAAATCACAGTATATTCACAAGTTTAATAAGAACAAAATCACTTGGTTAATATAGCTTCGTCCTTTCGGATATCAACAGACTATAATAACGTGTATATAGAGAACATAGATATTTATACTCAAAACTTGTTAAGGAGGGGTAAATTGTTAACATCTAATTGGTTATTTTCAGTGTTATTCTCTATAAGATTTAACCTCTAAAAGATTTAACCTTAATCCCTTATTAGCAATGTGTATAATGTCGGAGGTAATACCGCTAAAACAATGGTTGTTTGCAATACTGTGGTCGGAGAAACCTGTAGGGTGGTTACATTTGTTAATTGCAACTGTATGTTCCTTAATCCTCTATTTGAAATTTCTACCGGTTTGTAAAATGTAAAATTTAATTTTGTAAATTCTGTTTTTAAGGGTTTTTGTTTACTGTTAGATTTATCTTATCTTGAGAGCATTGCATTAATTATTAATCGTCTGAATATTAAAAGTTACGAGCAATCCTTGTTCTTAGTTGTAACCAGAGCCTCGGTAATGAATGTTTTTTTCAAATAATACTTTTATATTTAATTTTTATTCTAAAGGGCGCTAATATTAGCTACGGATCTGATTGTCATAGTTTTATGG
Organism: Poecilus cupreus; assembly: GCA_963942605.1. NCBI lineage: Eukaryota > Metazoa > Arthropoda > Insecta > Coleoptera > Carabidae > Poecilus > Poecilus cupreus. The sequence goes on along the minus strand of OZ012726.1, from coordinate 4,007,849 downwards.
AAAAGCTAGGCATTTACAGGATATTCATTGTTATTTGCCCTATTTATTCATACATTAAATAATTTACCGACATATGTATGATAAACTTGATAGAAGTGTGATCAGCCCGTAATGAGCACATTAAAATTATAAACATTAAAACACTAGTTTTAATATGCGACATAACGGATTTGTAATATAGATGTTGCTATTTCTACATTTCGTGGTTTTTTCATGACCAAATATGATATAGGAATATTTCATGAAGTTTGTATAAATCAAATAAACCTAAGGAAGATAAAACAATAAAATATATAAGAAACAAATAAATAAAATTTATCCTCCGTGTCTATTAGAATAACAAGACGGGTCCGCTGCCATGTTTTTTCAAATACAAAAAAATATATCTCTAATGATACTAAACACAAAGTAAGATGTAAAATTAACCTTCCAGACGCTCTATTAGACCTATAGTTTAATAAGATTATTTTTGTTTTTCATTTATCGGATCTTATGCACTAATGGGTTAAACCCTTAAAAGCTAGATTAAAAGGAATTTACAAAAATTAAATACGGAGATTGGAATGCCTTATACATTGGACAAAGCGGAGAAATGTAAAATACAGGATTAAGGAACCTACAGATGCAATTAACATACGTAATTACACCACCATATTGATAACAATTATAGTTTCAGCGGTACTTTCGACATTTTAAACATTGCTGAAAGGAGATTAAAGTTTAATCTTTAGATTTGTATTAAGAAATTAAGAAAGCCGTAAATTCAAGAAAAATGAAAGAAAAATTCTTACTAAATAAAGTTTTGTGAAATAAATCAAATATATCAATAAACAGAGACAGATCTATCTATCTCTCTTTTCCTTTAGGTTGTCACCATTTGTGATACAACAAACATGTCAGCCGAGTCTATTAGCGTTATCTTCTTAACCGGCAGCTATCCTAACGGCAAGAAGCTGAACTATTTGTTCTCTTAAATTCATTTTGGCGGGCGTCAAGCCGTATATTTTTTCAATCATACAAATTTTAAAAACTATATAATGTACACTACTTTTATAAATATATTTATAAACAATATCATACATTCTTTGTCCTGAGATTAATTTATTTACATTTAGCACTATAGTCTTCGATTAATTTAATTGAATCATTAATTATTTAAACAATAAGAAAAATGTTATATACAGGGACATACATAATTAAATACTGCGTATAAATTTGAAAACCGCAGCTTTTTTATTATCATAGTTTTCGAGATTTGTATGTTTGAAATTATGGAGTACTTCGAACGCAGTCTTAAGTAAAAAAATAATTTTAAATATGATACAAAAGAAGTGGTGTTAAATAAAAACAAACAGCCTTACTTGATCACCTTCTAAAATTATGACAGACGTTTTTCATAAAAGAATTTCAATAAATAATATTTATTAATGACATTAACGTCTTCATATTCTGAAACCGGTAAACTATTGAACAAACTACGGATGTTATGAGTCATAACAGGCCTTAGATATCTTCAAATCCTCGCTCTACGAGCTCGGATTTCAAACTGACATCTGCGGCAGTTACGATACTCATAACAGCGCTAGGAATGTTAATAGCTATATATATAGTTCAGTTTTGATTGTAAAGTTAAACAGTATAGCAAAATGATATGTTTTGTTTACCATGGCATTCTGGAAATAGCTAAAAATTATTAGTTTTATTTAACGTCTATCTCATGACAGAAACGTACTACATAAATAAATTTACGCTCATTTAGTGTAGTTTTTCTTTCTGAACATTTTTGTATTCACACTTTTGTTCTAAAATTCATAGGGAACGAATTATCGCCTAATGAAAATTTCAACATTGTATTTCCTATATCCTATAAGAAAAGTAGACACGCAGTATGTACGGGGGTAATATTTATTCCTTTATTAATAATTGCGACATTCGAGTTTTGTATAATACAGAATTAATTTTCAACTAAACATCAAACACAAATATAATCTCTCTTCCTTCCTTTTGCTTTTGGTCACATCTTCTACAGTCCCCGTCTCAAGTTAAATGCGATAAATTTGCAGATGTTATCCAAAATTAAACGCCTACATTAGTTATTTATACGTTTCGTTCTGGTCTTTAATTTTAAAATGGCATTCTACAAGTCATGAATCACATTAAAAGCAATTTGTATTCCTTCAAGAAACTTCATCTGATCATACTACCATGGGAATCAAACGTGAGATGCTATAAAACTCCAATTTGGAATTTAGAGGACAGGCAGACAGAAAATACTGCGATCGATGAGGAATGTAGGGGAGGATTCAAAAAATTATTGTAAAGAAACAAGAAATACAATATATATTTTGATAATGGACAAATTAAATATGGCAGCTGTAAATATGTAAATCAAAATGTATTTATCAATTCACTAAGGACCTGAATTTCCAACCTCAGATAAACCAGAAAACAAACAAAAAATATCGACTCGAAAGATGACAGCTGGAATAATAATACTCATTTATCCAATACCTTTCAATAAATGCTCTATAATTTTGGCGATTTTAAACAAGGAAAGTAACAGGTTACCCACTAGTGGGTATAATTTTGAGAAAAGTCACTAGTGAGTAATTTTCTATTTATAACAATAATAATAACACAAAACACTTCGATTGATATTTTAATTTAAAAAATTTAAAGCATATGTCACTGTGAAATAATATTTACATACATACACATACATACATACATAACATCACGCTATATCCCACTTAGTGGTGTAGCATGAACCCAGAAATACAGTCAACAAACAATCAATCTCCTCTAAACATTCCTATCCTGACACATCATTTTCGCCTCGACCACATTCATAGTACGATTCATACATGCTCGTTTATTCTTCACACTCGGAATCATTCGTTCACGCAACAAACCATTAATCATACCCAACCAATTATTCCTCGGATGCACACGCTATCGTTCACCTTCAATCTCACCCACATTATATTAGTTTCACCAACCTTTCATTCGACATTCGCTCTACATGTTCAAACCACCTCAACTCAGCAGATTTAAACCTTTCCCTACTTCATAATATTTCTTTAATAAATTTTACATTTATTAAGAGATGTTGTATACAACGTTGTATTTCACACGTTGGCACTATTCAGCGATGATTTTTTTGTTTATTCTACTGATAAATTTATTCTCTATTTTATTTGAAGTTGAATACATAACCTTCCACCTAAACGGTACAAAATAGAAGAAAAAACTTTTCAAATAAAAATTGTAACTAATATTATTCACGTTACGTTATTATCAAACAGCTCTGCTATCAAGGTTGTTACACACCAAATAACAGCCCTAGGGCGTGTTATAAATTCGACGTTTGCTATTGGACACAAAATACACAAACACTGACTTCTAGTTGTAGATAGAAGTATTGAAATAAACAAATCGGTATTTTAAACAAATAAGAATATCCTGTTACCTAGTTACAGTGTTTGCAAACAAATAGATTAATAATGATAGGAGGTACAATATTTAATTTTCATTCGTATGTTTATTTAATTACTTGACATGTATTTCACTAGAAAAATAGCTTCACAATCACAATGACATGTGTCACATTTCATACAAAATTTAAAATTTTTAAGTGTTTCCATGATGGAATGCAAGATTTATGTAATTGAATTTCTTTATAAGTATTTTATTATCTCTAAAATTAATGAAGTGTAATCAAAATAGATGTAAAATTAAATATTCTACAATTTTCAAAATAACATAAATTGTTGAGAAATTAAATTTATTAAATAGTATTTGAGTTATGCAAGATGAAAATTCGGTACAGACCATTCCCACAAATACACATACATACAGACATCTTGACGAAAATAGTAAAATCGTATTGTAGGAATCCTAAAACCTACTTATTCATTGAAAACTCACTACCCAATTTTTTGACCAAAAACAATACCTACCTCTCTTACTCAGAGGTAGGCGAGAGGTAAAATAGCACAGAAACTCCTATACATTACATTTCAATTCTACGTATACTCGGTATATGTGGGTGATAAAAATACAAACAAAAGTTTAGCATAATATTGGCTAATATGAAAGAAAATAAAAATAAAACGTAAAACTCAAAGCTTGCCTGATGCTGACGCATAATTAAACTACTCTAATGAATGATGGCGACTGGCGGCTAAACTATAGTTTGTAATTAGCAAAATTTATACGTGTTGAATAGATGCATCAATTATAAACTTATTTGTTGTTTATGGCAGATAAAACTGTTTTCATTAACTTCTATGAACTGCATAATTAAACACCTCTTTTTATTTTACGAACAAAAGTTTGTTAATATTTTAAAATAATGTAATTTTAGAATTTTCTGTTGCAGGAGGAGGCATCCGTCGATCAAGCCTAGGATTTTTGGGCCGAGCAAAAATACAAACTTTGAAAATGACCATTGTGATAGTTCTTGTCTTCTTTGTTTGCTGGACCCCATACTACGTCATGTGTGTCTGGTAAGTTTATAATTAAAACTTAACTAAGTATAAAAGTTTAGTGAAAGGTGAATACTGATCTGTCAATCAAAATATTAAAATAATTACTTTTGAAAACTTTTCCACAATTTTCGCGTAGAATCGTAAGAATTGAAGCTTTCCACAAACCTTGAAAGTAAAAAGAAAAAGCTCTTATCATAAATTCAGCTTTCAACCTTACGCCTAGATGCTCTTGACAATAATACCAACATGATAACGCGAAATACTCAAGGAATCTCATGAATAAATGCAACAGTTGTCAGTGAGGCTAAGATGGCGATTTCTCAGACTTCAATGAGAACAGAACTACAGTAGAACTCACCGGAAATGCACCCTAAAATATTCTCATCGCTAATTGTCACAATTGTTGCAATGCAATATTGTTAATTTTGTTTGAAAACAACGCGAATATAATTCGAAAGAAATATAAATACATAACTATCTGATATGTCAAGCTCCTAACCTACAACAAATTTTAATTTTACAATAGCACAAAATATAAGCAGAATATGAATATAATACTATATATATATATAATAGGAAATCAAATCTAGCACGAAATGGATTCAGCTAGAAAATCATATATTAGGTTTGTTCCAACTGGTCATTTCTAACAAGTTTGTGATATGTTTCTGACAAATTTCAGTGCGCCTGCGAAAAATGTAAACAAGTTAAGTTTGAAACATAGACTGGAACGGCGAATGAAATAAAGCGTATGTGCATGCTCATTTGACAGCTAACCTTAAATATAAATATAAATAAAGAAATTCATACATTTTTCAACACAAAAAAGAAATGAAGCTTATGTTTCAAACTTAACTTGTTTAAATTTACCGCAGGCGCAGTAAAATTGTCACAAACATGTCACAAACTTGTCAGAAATGACCACTTGGAACAAACCTAATATGTTTTAACTACAGAACTATTTTAAAAAATCCACTTTATTCAGTTGTAACTATGGCAACAAAATAGAATATAAATAAACAACGATAGGAAAAATTTGAAAAGTTTGCAGATTTAAAACGAAACGTAAATAATATTAACTCTCATTTTTCTGCAAATTCCATTTAAGAAATCGACCAAGCACTTGAAATACCCGAAAGCGTACGTGTGGAAACAATTCCCTGAATTTCAGGTTGAAATTCACTAACAATCTGTCATATTTATCAAATATTAGCAGAGCTGTCATCTGGTGCTAGAAACATCAGAATTGTGTATTTAAATAATATTCCATTAATAATTAAATTTCTGGACATTATTCTTACCCATTAACTACATCTAGTCAAAGTGATTTAAAAAAATTATGCACGGTGTGTTTGAACCAATCAGAAGAAGAAATGGGAATTTTTTACGTATCCACCAATCAAATTTCCTGTATAAAAATTAGATATTTCTAAAATTCTTGCTTCTGATTGGTTAAAAAATATAAAATACGATTCTTAGCAGTATTCAATAGGTGGTCGTTAATTTAAAAGAATTGTAAAGTGCTGTAAATTTTCGGTTATTGGGTTTTTATCAAAAATTTATTCTGCATAAATGCTACATTTTCAATATTTTCTGTAATATGTGTAATCCTGTATGTATAAAAAAGAAAATAGCTATAATTTTTAGACGGTACAAAATGGAGAAAAATTTTACTAAGATCTGTAACAGGTACCTTGCACTTGGTACCAAGAGGTAACTGACATACGAAAGGGTTTTACTTGATTAAATGAATAATCAAGGGTAGCGTAGACGCTGGCCACCACGGAATATTTAAACTCGATTCCGAAGAGTATTTAGAAAAAGACTTCTGATCTAATGGCGGGAAATATGCGCGCAGGCGGGAATCAAACACGTATTCAACAATAACAAAATTATATAATATTTAATAACGCACAAGCAAAAGAAATTATATAAATCAAATACTTTTACGAGCTGAATAATTCGACGCTATATAATCCAAAGTATCGCTTACTCACTAACTTTTACAATAACTTTCAAAAATCGAAACTGATATAACATTTGCTATTAACAATACTCATACATAAAACTCAAATCTACTTACATGAACTCACAAAATAACTTCACAAAAACTATGTAATACAATCGAGAGAGGAGCCCTTAAACTGTGTAGTAATTCTTTCAACATTTCACAAGAAAAGCCAAAATGCAAGTGTCTGCTCACTGCCCAAGGTTCACAATTTATTCCTTTAGGGATGGGACAGTGGCACTCAAAATAACTCTAACTGGGCACTACTCTCGCATAAGACTCTGGTTAAATATTTCCTACAACATATTGACATCCGCTGATTAGGCGGAAACTGAACTGAAATACAAAAGGAGTGGAATTTTCCACGAACAACTAACAATGAACCATTTACTTAGTTTGAAATCTCTTAACATCGTTTGCAATCTTTAATCGTAATAAACGCAAATACCGTTTATTACATCCCTTTCCCCTTAAAATAAATTATATTTCTAAAGGAAATATAATTTAATCCAATCAAATATAAGCTAATTGCTTCTCAATACATCATGAATATACTATAAAATCACTACTGAAAACTGAAATGCTTCTAACTCGAATAATCAACCAATATCCAATAACAATCTTATTGGAATCTTCCTCTATCGGTCCAACTCCTCGATTCGACAAAGTCTGGCCCCATGGTTCCTTGCATCTCGGTAACGCCTCGATACGTTGCACATCAGCACGTCCGTTAACTCTGGGTATCCACAACTGGCCATCGTCGAAGGAGTGGTCCATGTTTACTACAAAATTTCATTCGGCAGAAATATGTCCCAACATATCATACTACTCACTAATTTACACATTTAATTGTCTTCCAGAAATCTATCTAAGTAACTTTCCATTCCTTACTCTTGAATCTGTTTTAACTTTCAATTCCTTACTCTTGAATCTGTTTTGCATAACTCATTCCAACAAATGATACTCTAACTCTTTTTGCCTATCCCCTTACTTGAACAAATCTTTTAATAATTTAATTTAACCTACTTCTATAATCCTTGATATCAATTAATTACCATGCATCATTGCTCTTTACAAATTACGGTTTCTGTTACCAAAATATTTCAGAATTTCCTACCTACTAAACTTGTATTGCCTGTCATTACAACTCGGAGTATTTCTTTCGCGCCTAAACTGACCCCATTTGGCGCATTCCTTGTCTGCTGAATGCTTCTGCTTTCCTGAAGTCTGCTACAATAGAGTCGAGGACATCTGGTGACCTTCGGACTGGCCTTCCCTTTCTCGTGGGTGGTGTATACCTGCTAGCTTTGTCTTCAACCCTGGTTTGCTCGAACATCTTATGGTTCCGTTTCCCGCTTCTTTTCTTGTACTTGACTTGCTTCCAATTTTGGCCTTCGACTTCGTTGCAATAGTTAACAGCTCTATCTGTCTCAACACAAAAATCTTTGTAATTCACATTCTCATGACACATACCTACCGTATTGTCAGTGTTTTCCGAATCCTTATGCACTGCAAGTGCCTGGTAAGGAACAGCCGATTTCACACTAGAAATCTCACACTGGTTTTCATCTCTACGGACAACTCGCAACTCGTCCTTGGTTTTACAACCTCGACTGACCGTTGAAGGAAGCTCAACCCCTGTGGTGAGCTCTTCGCGTTCAACGCCAGCAATACCATGACGCGGTTTTTTATTCCGGTCAACGACAGCTCTCAAATAATTCGCATCGCTCTCTCTAGCACACTGCTTTAGGGTCTCTCGATTGCATTCATTCTCTACTTCACAAAAATTTTCAATTTTCTCTCGATCATTACTAAACTTATTTACTGAATTTTCACAAAATCGCGCAATATGCCCATAACATTGACATTCAAAACACATTAAATTCATATATTTTCTATTATTCTTTGCTCTATTTTGATTTATATTACTATCTCGATCTGAATAACTAAAACTTTCTTCATTTGCATTACTGACTCTATCTTCGCACATTCTAGCTATATGCCCCATTTTATAACATTTAAAACACATTCTATTTCTGAATCTATTCTTCCAACGATCGCAATTATACTCAACTTTACAGAAATCTATTCTTTCCCCGTGATATCTATCAATCGAAATCTCATCCTTTGGATTTTCTGAACTCATAATTTCATTACAAAATCTCGCGATATGTCCTACTTCATGACAATTAAAGCACATTTTATTCCTATACCTGTCTTTATTACTACTTGCCGCCTCACTAAAATACCCTCTTTGCTCTTTAGTACCGTCCTCAAAACTACGTTTCACTTTTTCTTTTCTGCTATTTGATCTACCTGCGTTAGAATACGTGCCTCCCTCTGGGTTTGTAACTGACTCAAAATTATTATTTTTCATCGACAAATTATCTACCTGTACTAGCTGAATTAATTTTTCTACTGCCTCAATTAGTTTTGTTTCTTTACTATCTACTTTATTTACAATCTCTCTATTATTTTCTAATACATTATGAACCATTTCAATTCGTTTCGCGATTTCTAAAGCTTTTTTAAGTGTCTCTGGTTGTGCCATTAATATATCGTGCTGAAACTTCGGTAAAATGCCCATCATAAATTGAGTGAACATGCGTTTTTCTACATATTTATTATTAAATTCTTGTTCTACAGTATCATCGCTCTTTTCTATCAATTGATTCCCAATAACTCGTAACCGTGATTCATATTCAATAACTTTTTCATCTTTTCGCTGATAACAATTTCTAAATTCATTTTCTACTGTTAAAAAGAATGGCTTTGGTGCATACATTTCTCTAAGAACATTCTTAAAATCTGACCAATTTTTTGTATTACTAATTTCGCGATTCGTTCTAACAAATTGACTTGCTTCTCCACCCATATGAATTTTCGCAAAAGTAACTCTATTCTCATCACGCATTCCTATTAAAGAACATACACATTCTACTTTATCAATAAATTCTACAATATTATCTTCCTGTTTGCCATAAAAATTTGGGATTCTCGAACTTATATTGGACAATGTGCTCCTACTTGACAATTCACTAATTACTTGCAATAATTGATCGTTTGTCGCCATTTTACTGTAACTTACTTATACTGCTATCAAAGATGTAACAAATATATTCAAATTTCTAAAGGCTTACTGGCTTGATAGGTTCGACCACCGCTGACATCAAAGATGTAACAGGTACCTTGCACTTGGTACCAAGAGGTAACTGACATACGAAAGGGTTTTACTTGATTAAATGAATAATCAAGGGTAGCGTAGACGCTGGCCACCACGGAATATTTAAACTCGATTCCGAAGAGTATTTAGAAAAAGACTTCTGATCTAATGGCGGGAAATATGCGCGCAGGCGGGAATCAAACACGTATTCAACAATAACAAAATTATATAATATTTAATAACGCACAAGCAAAAGAAATTATATAAATCAAATACTTTTACGAGCTGAATAATTCGACGCTATATAATCCAAAGTATCGCTTACTCACTAACTTTTACAATAACTTTCAAAAATCGAAACTGATATAACATTTGCTATTAACAATACTCATACATAAAACTCAAATCTACTTACATGAACTCACAAAATAACTTCACAAAAACTATGTAATACAATCGAGAGAGGAGCCCTTAAACTGTGTAGTAATTCTTTCAACATTTCACAAGAAAAGCCAAAATGCAAGTGTCTGCTCACTGCCCAAGGTTCACAATTTATTCCTTTAGGGATGGGACAGTGGCACTCAAAATAACTCTAACTGGGCACTACTCTCGCATAAGACTCTGGTTAAATATTTCCTACAACATATTGACATCCGCTGATTAGGCGGAAACTGAACTGAAATACAAAAGGAGTGGAATTTTCCACGAACAACTAACAATGAACCATTTACTTAGTTTGAAATCTCTTAACATCGTTTGCAATCTTTAATCGTAATAAACGCAAATACCGTTTATTACAGATCTGTCCAATAAACTGATAGGCCTTCAAATATTCTGCGACTTCCGGTTTATAGATTGCTACTTTAATCTAGTTAGCTTCTAAGTTCCAAATGAGAAATTTTGAAATCATTGTTTTTTAAGTTATTGTGAACAACAATATGAATATAGTGAAATTGTATTCTAAGGACCCTAATATGCACTTACATAATCACTATCGAAATATTAAAATTTAATAGTTATTTACTTTACAAGAGGGCAAAGTAAAGAATTACCCACGAGAGAAATTTTAACACACGAAGCCGAAGGCTGAGTAATAATTTTTAAATTAGGTAATTCCTTTTTGCCCACGTATGAAGCATAACGTTTTATCCTACACCTCTTAATAAATGAAAAATTTATTAAAGAAATATTATTTGACAGTGACATGCTTTGAATTTTTAAATTAAAATGTCAATCGTGGTTACCAAGGAGATGTGTGTTATTATTATTGTTTTAAATAAAAAAAATACACACTAGTGACTTTCCTCAAAATTATACCCACTAGTGGATAATCTGTTACTTTCCTTGTATAAAATCGCCATAGTTATAGAGCATTTATTGAGAGGTGTTGGATAAAAATATATAACCGCGCCATTTACCTATAAAGATTTTGGTATCTAAACAGGTAAAGTTAAAAATGCCAATCGTGAGTTGAATGATTATGATCCCTAGACATATTTTGTTCCGGGTTCACTGCAGCTTGGTTGCGCTATACACACCTTGAAGGCACTTTAAGATATTTTCAGTTGATATTCTGTTGGGTTACTCGTTACTAATTTCGGAAGTAATTGAGTTGGGAGGAAACGTGGTTAAAGTGCTAAAAGTTAATTGAATGAGGAATTCCAGATGCAGAGGTTTCTGTGCCGGATAATTAGAAAGCATAATTAATGTTTGAGATAGTCATATGATGAAGAAAACTTAGTTTTTACCGACTTTTTATTCCGCGAATTTCATTTCCTTGCATAAAAAAGGACCCGTGGAGGATCATTTTTGTCACGATGTCCTTGCAAATTTAATTTTTGTATTTTCATCGCTACTTTAATAAAGTTCTCAAAATTTACAATTACTATTTGAAACTATAATAAGTAAAATTATAAAAGAATTTTAATTAAGCTCTGTAAATAGTTATTTATGTATCAAGGAATTGAAGTTATACGTCGTAACACTAAGATAAACCATATGAGTGATAAATAGAAACTTCAGTTCCGCGGTACATATTAAATTTTATTCGAAATATAAAATTAGAAGCAACTTTAAAAACAGTTATTTATGTATCAAGGCACTGAAGTTCAATTTTTTATAACGAATACGGAATTTAGTTGCCGAGGCCCGTAGGGCCTAGGAAAATAAACCATGTGAGTGATAAAAAGGAACTTCAGTGTCGAGGTACATATTAAGTTTTATTTGAAATCTAAAATTCGAAAAAACTGTAAAAAAATTACAATACAGTTTAAGTTTATACATCTGTCAGTTGTCAATTGAAACTGACAGTCAGTGTTGCCAACCTCGAGAAGTGAAGTTATCGTAAATAACACTCAAAATTATGTGTTTTGTCCTCAATTTCGTCATCGGAATTAATTAGTTAATTATTCTTGCAAATTTTGTTTCATGTTACGTCCAAATTTACTATAGTACGTCAATATATCTGCCAAAATTATCCTAATTGTACAATAATTATTTAAAGGTTGCCAACACTAGATTACTCAAAATCGTCTTATAATGGGTTACTTTAGTGACGATTTCTGAGCTTTTAATGACGATTTTTGAGCACTTTAGTGCCGATTTCAAATAAAGTATATTATTATATGATGGATTATGATAGTTATTCACGAAGATTCAAATCGTCCGAGTGACTAATGGCCATAATCCCGAATATAATACTGTACTTTTTCTACTCCTGTAAATTTGGAATTAACTTTTGAAAATTATTGAAATTCGTTATAAACATACGGTGAAAAACGTCAACATCAAAATACATAATGACAACTGACTACATGTCAACTGTCAGACGGCCGTAGCTTGGTAATCCACATCACGTTTTTAAAATAAACAGGAATAATTGAATTCTGATTCTGTGATTGACCGAGAAAAGTGAATTATGAATCCATAATCCGCTGTCGTGAATTATGATTTCTATAATTAATCGAAAAATTTTATATAATTGATAGGTATATATTTGCATAGAAGTAGAAAAATAGTTATGTGTATATCAAGGCATTACTAAAGTATAATTTTTTATTACGAAAATGGGATTTATTCTCACAGGCGATAATCAATGAGAATATTGTTTTTATTGCGAATAAACACTATGAGTAATAAAAAATACTTCATTGCCAAGGTATACATTATATTTTTTCCGAAATCGTTAAATTATTAACTTAAAACATATATAAATAGCATTATGTATTTGAAAAACGTTAGCTAGCTGTTGCGACGGATGGCTATGATTACAAAAGTACTGTCAAAATTTTACATTTGGTTATAATTTTCATTATTTTTTTATATGTTCTTAGACGTAGTCTGCATGTGTTCTGTATTAAATACAATAAACTATTATCAAAGGTAAATAATAAATAAATTCACCATTAATATTATAAAATAATTTGTTTGATATTTTTGGTTTGTAATTCAAGTTTGACATAAGAGTCTGTAAAGTTTAACTTTAGCTACTATGTTGGCTGACTTCGTGTAATAATGTCGGGTACTTTAGTATCGATTTCGGAAAAACGTATTAAACATTGTAGAAAGCAAGTTAAATAAATACCAATAAATTGAATCCGATATTAATAGATACGAATTAAACTCTCTTCATAGGTATGTTTTAAATAATTATAATTTTGTGCAATGCATACGTACATAATTACAAAATTATGTAGAGTATTTTGTCAGTAGTTGAATCAAACATAATTTCCATAAATAACCAATCCAGAACTCGTACATATTTAATATTTAATGGAGCTAAATTTACCCATTTGTAATTATAATTCGATAATATTTGAATACTAGATATCAGATAATCTAGTCAATTAGCAATACATCAACAGTATTTCCCTATAAATCAACATCAATTGTCACATTGTTTCCGTCGTCAGTTGTAAACTTTTGTAGATGCTCAAAAGGAAGCGATCAATTATTACATTTCTGTGTTGTTACAGATCATTAGGGCGCTAATAACGTGTCCGAATGGACAGTGACATATTTAGAGTGGGTTCTTTGTAAATACTTCACAAAAGAAAAGGGGAAATTCGATGGTTTGTGGAATTTTAAATAAGTTTTTCACGCTCCGTTTCCTCTGGAGGTACCAGAAATATTTTTTTTAGTAAAATTATACTTTAAACCGAATAGCATAGCTTGCAAAAGTCAAAGGTACTTAAATTGTTTTATTGTTGGCATTCTGTTTAACAGATGTCGGCAAGTGATTTATTTTTGCGAGTAAAGTGCGGTCAAGTTACTGCCCCCAAAGATGTTGGTGGAGAGAAAAACATTGGGGTCAATTCGGTTGTGGGATTCGAACTGACGATCTTATAGTCCACAGTCCAAAGTACTCGTACTTTTTCATAACGTATTGAACTTTTGCTTCATTAGTAAATACCTTTAAATTATAATGATATGTTCATTTAATATTGAAGCTGAACATGAATAATTCAAAAGAGGGTAACCTAAAATTTTGGTTATACGGAAATATCTCCCTTTATAGTTTATACAGTGCACAAGAATAATTTAGCATAGTACACGAATTGAGCGATTTTCAATTTTCTGTTTTCTGTGTACTCTCGCTATATTTCGTTTTAGTTCGGGTAAGTGTTTGCTAGTAACCGCCACGAAAACATTTGACATAAACAAAGACAGTTTTTTCTTTGATTTCGTATGTCGTTGTATGTAATTTATAAAACCCTCAAACGAAGTTCTATTTTTTTTTGTTTTAAAATATTCAATAGATATATTACGAGTGCTAAGAATTTAATCGATTAAATTTCACATGTCTGGCTTATGCAATAAATTTTGCTGAAAAAGTGTTTGAGTACATAATAATTTGAAAAAATCCCGAGACCGTACGATAACAGATTTTTAAAATCAAAATTTTGTAATTAAGCTAGACATCAAATTTAATCGATTCAATTCTTTAGTACGAGGGGTAGGTATATGTCAAGATTATTTCATGAATTCATAGTCTTTAATACTTGCCGAAGAAATTGTACTAAAACGTTGATTTTGTCACATTTCACATACATAAATCGGTACACACATAAACAAAAAGCACCATAAAATTTTGTTATAGTGTAACTATAGCAAATTGATTTTTTGTCATTTTACTTGTCAAATAAATGTCATAAACTTGTAAATAAAAATAGCTTGAATTGAATTAATCAGCATGTTTAAAGATATAGAATACTAGTAAAAGTAAAAAAACATGTAAGTATCTTGCTTGTGCGTCTAATTATCCGGCTAAATATGCCTTCAAAATGTTCAAAATTTGCATATAGAAGCTAGCTTCAATTTAATTGCGATTAAACAGCGGCATGCTTTTTAATCACTTATCTTAAATGCACAATAATGGAAAATGAGACATTCTAATTGGTTAAATTTGTAAAGAGTGAAATAATCTGTGGTTAATTAGTTCTGTGTTCTATGCAAACTTTAAATTCAGCTTAACAACACATGTTGCATTTTATCTGGAACATTATGATAAACAACTTGTACCCATAGAAATATATTAGGTAATGCTGGAATAGTTATTTGCATCACTAGTCCAGAAACTGCACTTTTGCGTGTGCGAGTACGTTTTTCGTGTCGTTTTTGTCATAAATTTTTAAATGAAATTACTGATTTATTTGTCAAATATGAATCCTATGAATTTTTATGATGGTAATTATTTGGAAAACAACGTTATTGTTTGTGAAAATTAGGAATAAATTAAAGAAGACAGATGCTCTGTAGCAGCATTTGTAATTTAATATATTAAATTTCCATCACTCCAGCGTCTAATATAAATTAATCATTGTTAGCAACGTACATTTTAATTAATTAAAAGCAGGATAATACATCAAACAACCCAGAACATTAATAACAACATAAACAAGAATGTAACAGAGAAAATAAGAAAAAACCCTCATGGGGTGTAATCCGCGATAAAAACTATATCCGTGTCAAATCAACGTCAATCCAGCCCTGTAGAACCATTCGGATTACGGAGAGCCAGGAACTTGTAGGCACATCTCACGGGATCAAGAAAAACGCGCGAAAAAAATTAACCGTGGGTCCACTGCTTTCATTTCAGCGGATCGATTTATCTCCGGAAAGATTTCGCCAAAAGAAACGATTCAGGTTAAAACCTTTTCAAAGTGACGGAAGTTTCAAACGGTTCGAAAAACCAAAAAACAAAAATTCAATAGCGGATTTTATCTAATGTGCTGAAGTCACTTTATGCATTAGAAAGAAAAGTAGTTTTAGATTACAAAAACGAGTTTCCTGAAGCGCGCGAAGTAGAATCATTTTATGTAAAGTCGAATAATTATTTTAAATTGTAACAGAGTAAAAACAGAAAAAATGGGTACTCTAGCGTTGCGAGAGTACGTTCCGATTTTTTTTTTTTATTTTAAGCCTTCTCAAGTTTCAACTGATGAGGTTATATGCTGCAGTATTCACTATTATAAGTTTTCGAGTGTACCGGCTTCAACGCTACCTGCCATGTCCATTGCCAGTAGCGATTTAACTATGGTACTGTGAATTAATATTACAAAATCTTGTACCTAACTTTTTTTTATAATATGATTGTTGTATTAACGATTATTCATTGCAATTATAATCATCCATTGTTGAAATAAATATCTATAATAAAATTGGTGTTAGAGAAAAGTAACCAAATATGGAATAGGATCCTGTTAGGGAATACCGGCCTTTCTCTTATTATTATTTGAGATTTTATACAATTAATGTAAGTAATGTTAATAATTTTTTTTAAACATAAGACTGTTACTAAGTCAAGCAAAATTGTATGACTGATTATGATTACTAATAAAACCGTGCAACAAATCTAAAGACCATATTTCCGAAAAACTAGATTTTTTTGCCATTTAAGTCCTTCAAATCGCTTGCTTGTATCACATCAGTATTTTTTTAAATCAATATTGAAGTTTTACGAAAATGTATTTTTTAGCTATTCAGGAATATTTTTAAAAATTCATATCTTTTGCAATTTTGGTTATTTTTAGATGATTCTTCGATAAGTCGAAAGCTTAAAATATAGTCTTTCAAAATGATTACGCGTTTGTATCATTCTAATCCGCATTTTTCGTCAATATAACTCCACTTTCAATGGAATACCGCAAATCAAATGTTATTATATTTTAAAAAATCTGACCTTTTGTTGCCCTTGAACTCGCTCGGCAGGTTGGCTCCCTCAACATCTCCTGAGGTCTCCGGCAGTATTAACACTTCTGTCACTACACTGATTTTACTCTATTTTAACACTACTTTTGTACTATAGAACAATATTTATAAATGAATCGTTGTGGATCTCAGAAGAAATCTGAAACAAAGAAAAATATATATTTAGTTGTGAAATATTGCTTTCACAGATTCCGTGGTATATTTTTGCGGGTGAAGTATGGTTACCAGTCGTAAAGTCGCACTCCCCAGAAAAAGTCTATACCGTGTGTCTGTCTTAAAGGTGTACATAGGAGATTAACATGGGAAAACAGCATTTGGCGAGCTGTTGCTCGGTGTTCTACCGAACAACAATGATTGTAGTAACATTCGAAAGATATCATTTTTTCTGAACAAACGATGTAACATACATTACAATTTAGTAGTAATTTGACTCAGTAAATTAATTTTAAAGTTGTGAAAATTCTCCGATTTATAACATTTTCATCGAAAATAAATGTAGTCACCTATGACTGTTTTGTTTTGATTTCTTTCAAGCTATTTATTTGACGTTTAAAAATTAATTTACGGAACCAAATTACAACTGAATTGTAATGTATTTTACATCGTTTGATTCAGAAAAATAATATCTTTCCATTGATACCACAATTTTTATTGTCCGGTAGAACACCGAGCAACAGCACACCAAATACTGATTTCCCATGTTAATCTCCTATGTACACCTTTATGATAGACACACGGTATAAGGGAAACCATACGGGTAGAGTAAATTCTATTTCCTACATATAAAATAAACCAATCATTTGTTTCAATTTCGTTGGTTTTTACCAAACACGTACGTATTATAGCGTCAAAGTTTCAAAAAAATGCCCTATAGGGTATTATTTAGTGACAAAATGTCCGTTACATATTCACGACTACCATATGTGACAAAATATTGATTGCTTATTGTATTTTGTTTGTGTTTTTATATATAGAATACAGGATGATTCATAGTGTATGCAAATGATTTAAAGTGCAGCTAGGGGCACAAAATAATGTCTTTTTTTGCCGATTGACATTAAAGATGACACTTCACGAACTGCTAACAGTCTGTAAAGTGTCACTTTTATGCCTAGACTGTAAAAATATTTTATGTAACAACCGCTCAACACACGCATATCAACCGTCAATAAATACATAGCAACCGTTCAACACATGCTTGGCAACGTAATTTGACAGCAATAACCTTTAAAATATCTAAATAAAATAATCAGTGATTTAACATTAATTCCAAATCGGCAAAAAATAATGTGTTCAACTTGGCATCAAACACAGATTTATAGCTTCGGCAGCATTCATTGTCTCGGCTTCGCCTCGTCAATGAAACGGCAGCCTCTGCTGTAAATCTGGTATTTTGATGCCAAGTTAAACAAATAAATATTCTTTAATAAACTTTGGCAAAAACTCAATAACAACAAAATTATAGCACATTAAAGTTGAATCAGTTAATGAGCACTTGTTACAAACTGGGGCAGTTAATTATGTTAAATAGAAACAGGAAATACTACAAAAGTTAGTTGAACAAGGTTTAATAAAAAAAATTATAGTTTTGTATTATTATAAAAGTTACGACTATTTAAATTTTTCTTTTATTGTTCAAAAATTATTGTCCACATGGTTGAGAACCACTTAAAAACAAAAACACAACAGGAAAGTAAGTTGCCGCTGAAATTAATTTAAATGTCAATTTCAATGGAAACGAAAAAATAAGGACTAATTTTAGCGGTACCTATTCCATAGGTGGGTTAATATAAAAGAACTTTTATTTGCTGTAATTTATTGGTTATTCAGTAACCCATACTTTCAATCTTTGCCGTGTGTTATGAATCACCTTGTATAATTTATTTGTTGTTATAGCACTTGTGATTGTGAATGTAAATGTATTATTAAACCTAACTTAATTTTCCTTTAAATTGGCAATAGATCCAATATAATTATAAATAATATTATTTATTATGCACATTCATACCACTGATTTCTATATAACAATAGATTGTGCATAAGCCAATACGGTGCGTTCCCAATTGAACGCCGCCATAATGGTCAAAATTGAGATTTTGTGATACTTCTATATTTAAAAATCTATCTCTCTTGTCTATGGGTATGACCATAGTTCGTGGTATGACCTAAAGAGAGGTGGTGGCGAACGCAATGTAGACAGAGTGAAGGCAGAGCTTCAGATTTCACACTTCACTTTACAAAAGTGTCACAAAACCTTAATTTCACCCGTTCAATTGTGAATGCTTTTAGATGGCAGAATATGGCCCATGCCCAATCCAGTATTATATAGAAATCAGTGATTCATATACATATACGATATTGAAAAACGGTTTTTGTTATTATTCCTACGATGTATAAGAAAGTAAAGAACTAATCAAGTCTCTATACACACTCATTTATACGTTCATAATTAATAAATTCCTGGATAAATTTACACCGAATAAAACATATAACTACATCGTACATTACTGCTGTTATTCATGTATGTTGTTTACTACTAGAATCATAATTTTATATAGGTATACTTACTAGATAATAAATTTATAAAATAAGTGAGCACAAACACAAAATAAACCACAAGTAAAAATATACGTCTTGCCTCTGAACAAGCAAACACTGTACTGCTCTCAATAATAATATTTGCTGCGATGAACCAAAGTTGTTTCCCGCTAATACTTGTTCAGCGCAAGAAATAAACAAAACTTGAATACAAATATAAATAGATAGAGCGATAAATGAAATGACATTGAATGGCCAATACCTACCTAGATATACCCAAATTATTTTTAAGCAGATTTTTAACCTACGGTTTCGTGACAAACATAAATTTATCTAGCAAAATAAAAGGCTCTTGTACAATTACATTTGTTAATACATACGTCAGAATATATGGGTAAAAATTTCTGCTATAATCCAATAGTACTCATACATATAAGAAGCATTTTAAAGCTTTGTACAATAATAGTTATTTATGTATCAAGGCACTGAAGTTTAACTTTTTATTACGAATATGGAATTTAGTTGCCGAGGCCCGTAGGGCCGAGGAAAATAAACCATGTGAGTGATAAAATGGAACTTCAGTGCCGCGGTACGTATTAAATTTTATTTGAAATTAAAATTAGAAAATAACTGTAAAAAATATATTATATAGGTTAAGTTTATACATCTGTCAGTTGCCAATTGAAACTGACACTCAGTGTTGCCAACCTCGAACAGTGAAGTTATTGTAAATAATAGTCAAAATTATGTGTTTTGTCCTCAATTTCGTCATCGGAATTAATTAGTTAATTCTTCTTGCACTTTTTGTTTCATGTTATATATGAATTTACTATAGTACGTCAATATATCGGACAAAATTATCCTACTTGTGCATTCATTATTTAACAGTTGCCAACACTGGGTTTCTCATAATCGTCGTATAATGGGTTACTTTAGTGACGATTTCTGAGCTTTTAATGATTCCTGAGTATTTTAGTGCCGATTTCAAATAAAGTTCTTTATATTTTAATCAGTAAAAAAAACTAATAATTATGTTATTCATTTATTTTCATGGTGAATAATTATATACAATAATTCGAAAAGTCGTATTCAAATACAATAAAATATTTACAGAACTTAATGCAATAGTCTTTTTAATTTAATTTTTATTTTCTAATTTATAATTGCGATTAACGTTTGTCCCGCAGCCAAATAAATAAAACAGGACATAGCAGTGGCATGATAAACAACACCATCCATATGTGTTAGAGAAAATAGAATTTTAAAAATAAACGAAACAGAAACACACAAAGAAAAATGCAATATAAAATGGCATACTGCAGAGAAAAATTCTAATATAAAAGTATGCATGCAGTAAGGCCTTGCGTTTTTCCAGTGCCCACACAAGGGAGATTGAAAATTAAATTGAAAAAGTTTCAATGTTTTTCCAAAACTTGTTCATAATAGGCAAGCTATAAAAGTCCTCATATATTCCTTGGATTAAACTTGAACTATCAACATTAATCTGTTGAAATTGTGTTTAAATTGTAGTAAAGACAAACTAACAAACGAAATCTATGGCCGTTTTCTGATCAATACCACCTAATTGAAATTTTAATTTATTGCTGAGACATGCCAGAATATATTAATGATATATTTGAATCAATAATCGCGGTTATATTCCAGAATATTTGATCGGGAACATGCAATAAAATCCATTCAAGATATTAATGGCGACAAAGCCTAAAAAGAAATTTTTTATGTAGTAATGTTGACTGAAAGAATCGATTTCAGGATTTTATGTTCCATAGGCCTATGCATTACTATGGAGATATTTTCGGTAATAATATAACAAGAGAGTTAGAATAATTTGACAAATGGCAACAAGTTTGAGAAAAGTGGAGAATTATTTTCGAATTTTTCGCTCTCGAGCTATATTTAATAAGATTATTTTTTATTTCATCATCACGCACGGCACTAAATCTATCTTTTTTGCTCATTTTTACTTGTGTTGATAATAGCAATCTGATAGCTGACATTTGTAAACAAAAACAAAAAAGCTACAGAGATTATTCCCAAGAATAATCACTAGAGCTTTATTCTCAGTATAATAATGACAGGATTGGTTAAAACATAGACACGTGACATACAATGAAGCATTTCATTGGTTTTAAGAAACGTCAAAAAATAATCATTCGATTTAAACAGGGTAAATAGCTCCGTAGTAACGCAACAAATACCACCACTTTCAAATGTCAAACTTTGATAAATAATTTGTTATTTATTTTTCAAACATAAAACTTAAAAAAAAACATCTAAAGAGGACTTAAAGAGTTAAAGTTAAAGTATTGGTATTAAACATAATTTGACACAATCTTTTCTGAAAGTAAACAGCAGAATTCATAAAAAAATTTTAAAAATCATTTATTTTAATCGCACATTTACAAGTTCGATGACTTCATGTGGCTTTAAGAAGGACTGTAAAAATTACCGTTCTATCTTAAACTTATCACTACTTTTCTAAACATCCTGTATTACCTATGAAAAATGAATACACGTATGTTTCCACATTCTCAAATTGTAAGTTGGGAATAACGAGAGGAATAATTGGTATTATTTTTACGTATTTAATTAATATCATCGTTTATACTGTACTCTATAATTACATATAAATGTTTGAAATATATATACTACGAGTATAATATTAAAAACTGTTTACTCTATAATTTTCATTAAACATAGATGATAAATATCAATTTGGATATTAAATATGCATTTGTATGTTTATACTCGGAAAATACAGTTTACTGTATATCATAATAAAATATATTCCAATTTTTGCAAACCTAACAAAAACTGTTTTAATTTTCTTTAAACAAACAAAATTATATTCATTAACAATAGCTACTAGTAATTATAATTTTTAATTTCTATTTGTATTATTTTTAGGTTTAACAGTTATTCATATTTTAATATAATAAAGTTCAACTATATTCATAATAAACATTTTAAGAGATCCAGTGGAATATCTCGACAAATATGTCTTACAAAAAATTTCGTATAAAAGTTTGATGGTTTTAAAGGGGTCATCTTACCCGCACCCCCACCTCCAGGGGAAACTTTGATATCTTAAATCGGAACCTCTATTTTTTATTACAGTTCGAATTCTACGTAAAAAAATACGAAGGTTTTATTGGAACAATTTTTTTGAATTTTTTTCTACTCCGGTATAATATTTCCCCATTATTTCAATTTTATCGATGAATAATAGAAATAAAATTACTTCATTAGTATGTAGTTTTTCTTATGAATTTTAGAATATTTTCCAAGAATTATTTATATGTATTGTTTTGCTAAAACCTGAGGGATTCTATCCAACAGAAGGTCAGCCTCATTAAAGATATTTGTCGGTTTTCTTCTGTCGTTTTTTCGACGACAACGATATATAAGTTGTCAGTGTGACACTGTAATATTCTTTATATTCCAGACAGAAATACAGAAAACTTATTTCACAGAACAATTGTTTCTGGTATAAACGAATTTTTATTTCTTTTTAAACTACTTTAACACTGAAATTTATATAGAGAAAAATCTTTCTGATTGTAAAGTAAAATAGGATCTACAAACAACAATTAGTTTCCTGTTGTTTAGAGATCTTATAAATGACAATGACTGATCGGAGATTTTAAGCGTCGTTTCTCAAATGGTCTAAACATTTCGAACAGGGACTAATTGGTGGAGTCGCCGCCCGATTGAACAGACCTAATTTTTTTTTCTCTGATGTCTCAGAAGAACATAATTAACATCGTTATCTTAAAGGAAAACATTTAAAGAGAGGGGCGTGACTTATCGGGTTTATGCATTTCACATGCAAAAATACCGGGCGTAGGACTGAAACTTAGCGTATATGGATTTCATTGCTATTTTATTCAACTGTTCAACAAAAGTTCATTTAAAAAGCCCATTTGGTTACCTAAATATTGGTGTTTTATTTTAATACGGCCGTAAAAAATTAACCAAAGACGAAAAATATTAAACATAATTCGTAAAACAGTTTTAGATTTATTCGACTCAGGATCTTAAACAGAATCTATAATAAAAATGAGGGTTCAAAGTTTTGTTTGGAATATTTTTTCATGTGGATGTTTGAAATCGATCACCCTGTATTTTTTTCCCTTTAAGTGAAGTAAGTTAAAATATTTACGGGCAAATTTTTTATATTGGTTGAACTTAGAATCGAAATGCAACATTGTCCACATGATCTCTTGAGATACGGTTGAGAAATACAAAGTTTAAAATTATTGAACATAATTGTTTAACAGGAAACGAAATTGAAGCTATCAGTTTACAGGGTGGTGAATCGAAAGACGCACCATAGAGTTTAGAATGCTATTTATGAAATGTTCAATTATTGGCTTCCCTAATTATTTTACATCAAGAAAGAAACATTTATTGTGCACTAATATGTAAAAATTTTACTATACCTGGAACAGGAAAAATGACAGACATGTTTATTGGCAATTTTCTTAAAATTATCAATACCATGAAATAACAAAATAAATGTGATATTAATTAAAAGTATATTTTATTTAAATATTTTTATTTTAAGCAATATTTTGACGATAAAACTATTTTACTAAAGTCTAATTTTTCTTCCAAATTACACATTTTAATCAAGACACTTGATATCAAATAGGTACTTATGACAGCAGATGTCAAATGAAACCAATAACTTTCAATTGGTATATTTGTTTTATTTTAATAATAAAAACAATAACTTGTTTTGTTAAACATGTTACATTGTTGAATACTTTGGACTATTCATTTCAATAAAAAAAGTACCTTTTTCCATTTAAGTTTAACTTTAAGCCCCCCCCCCCCCCCCATATCACCCTAATAATTTTATTTTATCAACCGCACAATTATGTCCCCCTCCTTGCTGTATAAGCCTGTGTATTTTTTTCTTCTCTAATTTTATTAGTTACCCACCAAAACTGATTGGTTGCTTTAAAAAAACCCACCCTGTATTGTGAAAGAGTATAATATTATTTTGTATTGAATAGCACAGTTTAAAATACACAACTTTCCAATAAAGACTATAACAAAATTTAAGAAAGAATTTCAAGGCTTCGTTCAATATCACAGAGAGTTTCATCAGCGATTCAATCCGCTTGTAAGTTCAGAGTTATCTGTTGCCATTTGACTAGGTGCTTATTTAAATGTAGAGAGAAAGGGCCAACAGATACTGATCACTTCAATTTTCTATTGGGCTGGATAAATGTACAAGTGGTGCAAATTTCGGTACAGGAAAAGCAATTCCGTTCAAAGCTGCATTAAGTGATTAAAGGTGAATGAATTTATTTATCAGGCTCATGTTTGCTGTTTGGGTTATGTATGAAATATATTAATAATAAAAATTAATAATTTTGATAGGATACAACGTATATAGCAAATTAGAAAAATTATGGTAGTTCATAGAAGTGTTTGAAATACGATACCAGATTCATATCATTTGGCCCAATTAAAACTTTTAGAATAAAAAATTATTCAGGTCTTACAAAGGGAAAATTGTTGTACTCAATTTATTTGTATCTTAAATTCTGTTATTTTTAAGAATATTTTAAGGAAATAAAATAACTGAAATATTAAAAAAAAAAAAAACACTATCTTAGAGATTTCATACGAACACTGTTTCTGAATCTGATGACAACAGAATATAGAAAAAGTTTCAAATAAAGATTGTAGGTTCTACATTTTTTTGATTCAAATAAAATTTACTCTATATCTTTTATGTACTATGCTCAGCAACCCTGATAGGCCTTCAAATAATCTACCTCTTACTGACAATGAATTGTTCCCAAAATCTAATCAATAAACATAATACCTCCCTTACATATGTATGTGCGGGAGGTAAAATGATAGAATTTAAGATATAAATATGGTGAATTAAACAATTTTAACATGAGTCATAACAGGAAACAAATTTTTTTTACGAGATGGTCAATTTTTGACTGTGGTGGTTTGTTTGATAAAAATCTATGACGGGCGCTATTGTGATGCCCGCAACATATTTACGATGGATATTCAAAAATATCATTCATACAATAGAATCACTCTGGTAAATACTAAACAATGAAATAGAA
The DNA here is from genome assembly GCA_963942605.1 of Poecilus cupreus. Taxonomy (NCBI): domain Eukaryota; kingdom Metazoa; phylum Arthropoda; class Insecta; order Coleoptera; family Carabidae; genus Poecilus; species Poecilus cupreus. The sequence goes on along the minus strand of OZ012726.1, from coordinate 3,982,319 downwards.
TTCCCATACAGTGAGACTTCATTACTAAGATGGAAGAGCATTATGGAAGACCCGCGAATTGTAAAAATGAGAACAGAACATTTATCAAAAGTTGAGGAGTATCGACGACCTGCTTTTAACAAATAAATGAATCTCTATTATACTTAATACTAAATATATGAAAAATAATTTTATCATATAAAATTATCAGCAAATAGAGTAATACGGCCCACGAGTAACAGCATCCAGCGAAACAGTTTGTTATTGGTCGTTCTTGCAAGGCAATTTTACTACTGCTATTGAATGTCGGTAAATGTAAAGTGTTGTTGTTCGAGAAGAATGATTTGGTGACTGATTGTAATGTTTCAGTGAATGGTGTGAGACTGAAACAAGCGAATGATTTTGTATATTTGTGTAGTAGGTTCTCGAAGGGTGGACGTATTGACCCAGAGATTGAAAGGAGAGCGTCTGCAGGGTGCAAGGTTTTGGGTGTTCTGGGTACATTTGCTCGAAACGTGATTGTATCTAAAGATGCTCGATTGAGTGTTTATAATGGTGTGTTAGTGCCTACGTTGGGTATGGATGAAGAAGCAGGAACGACGTATAACTGCTGTAGAAATGAGATATTTGAGAGGAGTATGTGGGTATACGAGACGTGATCGTATACGGAATACATTGGTGTATGATAAGTGTGAGATTGAGAAGAATGTTATTCAGAAAGTGGGAGTGAGTAAGTTGAGGTGGTTTGAACATGTTGAGCGAATATCTAATGAAAGGTTGGTGAAACTAATATATGTGAACGAGATTGAAGGTGAACGATTGCGTGGGCGTCCGAGGAATAACTGGTTGGTTATGATTGATGGTTTGTTGCGTGAACGAATGATTCCGAGTGTGAAGAATAAACGAGCATGTATGAATCGTACTATGAATGTGGACGAGGCGAAAGCGGTGTGTCAGGATAGAAATGTTTGGAAGGGAATGATTGTTGGTTGACTGTGTTTATGGGTTCTTGCTACCTCGCTAACTGGGATATAGCGTGATGTTAACTATGTATGTATGTATGTATGTATTTCCACAATGAGTACTTCTCAGGTCAATTCTCTATATAGCCCTTGTGTAAGAGTGTAAAAAGTAATATTGTAGTCAAAATTGCATTGATTATAGAAGTCAAAGTAATGAACTTGACGTATACTGTATAACAGATTTTCCAATGAGAACGAAACGCGACCGTAGTTAACGTTTGATTAGATATATCTTTGAGTCTTAGTAACAATTTTTATTTGTCAAACATTTTTGAAACTATTGACGATATTTGTTTTTACACTATTTTAAGTACAATATAGATTGTTGTTAGTCTTAGATATTAATGAATGTGTGTCCATTTGTTGCAGGTACTGGTTCGACCGTAACACAGCAGTGCACGTGGACCAGCGCGTCCAGAAAGGCCTCTTCCTGTTCGCGGTGACCAACTCCTGCATGAACCCCATCGTGTACGGCGCGTTTAACATGCGTTGCTGGCGCGGCGCGGGTCAGGTGAGTCGGCCGCGGCTCGACACGCTGAACGGCTCCGTGGCCACGGCCAACAGCTCCGTGCTCCGGGACCGCACCCCCACGCCCGTGTCGCAGGCCACGAGGTTCACCAAGCTGTCGAGCATTGCCGCGTGAAATGGGGACAATGATCGCGTACGCTCGGTTTGCACGGCGGTTTGATAAGGCGACGATGTTTACCACGCTCCTGAACAATTGGATGATGGGTTTTGTGGACTGGTTATTGTTTGCAAGAGGCAGACTGGATGTAGTGCTCTACTATGGCAACGGGTTCATTTAAATATGGAGAATTTAATTCACCTCGATTAGGATTGGTTTAAACGCTTTCAAAGTTCAACTTTTTACTTCAAATTTGACTACATACATAATTAATATTTTTCTGCGCCACTGATATAATAGGTTTGTTCCGTTGCCTGCGATAAATGTAAACAAGTTAAGTTACAAACACAGACTGGAACGGCGAATGGAGTGAAGCGCATGTGCATACTCATTTTTTGTTTTGACAGCTAACCTTATATACATATAAATAAAGAAATTCATACATTTTTAGCAACAAAAAAGGAAATGAAGCTTACGTTTCAAACTTAACTTGTTTACATTTATCGTAGGCGCAGTGAAATTGTCACAAACTTGTCAGAAATAACCAGTTGGAACAAACCTAGTAACTACATAATTCCCATCATTTTAGTAGAGTAGTCTAATATTTTATACCACTCAGTGAGGTAATTTGACGCGTTTTTGTCTATTACCTCACTCGCTCGCTCTACTTTATTCCATGAAAAAAACTATTACTGGAATGTTATCAAAATTGTCATAGAAACATCCGAATTCGATCTATTTTGCTTCTTTGATTTTGAGTAAATAAATTATTGCAAATAATATATATATATTTTTTTAATATTTGTGGCGTAGATGAAGACTTGTACATCACATGTAAGTTAAAAGCATAACCCATTCGTGTGAATACACAAATAGCTATCGCTCGTCATGAATCATACACATTCATGGGTTAATAAGGCCTATACCTCACTAGTAATATAAATAACTATTTTCATAACAGAAATATAATGTACTATTTAATATTCAGCTTATCTGTCATCTGTTAAAAGTAAACTAATAGAAATGCAAAATCCGGTAAAATATCTTTTCCTTGTATCTTAATTTCTTGAAAAAGTAAATTCGTTGAAAAATTGTATGTAACTCAATGCTGAAATTCAGTTTTTGTTATTTCAATAGGGTCTTTCACCATTTTTTTATGAATATTTATTTAAATTGAAGACTATCTGCACTTTAAAAAATTATTAATTGTTATTCATTAAGCCACTACGATTTGTGTTCCTGGATATAAAACAGTACAGATTGTAAATAATTGTAGTCATATATTTTTTTTACTTATTTTATTATTATTATTACAATAAAATAGAACATTTATGTGACAAAAATTATTTAAATCTCTACTGTTTGAGATCCACCAACACCCCTATAATGACGTCACAACATTTAAACAATATCATTGTTGCTTAATGAATAACAATTAAGATTTTTTTAAAGTGTAGATAGTTAAGAATTAGACTGTGTATAGAGCGTTTTTGTTGCTAGTGAACAGCCTTGCACAACAGCGGAATATACTTTGAAATAACGTTTTGGTTCAAACTTATTACAACATCTCCGCGTTAGAGTAAAAAGAAACGGAGACAGAAAAACGAATCACATTGTTCGGTAAACTTTACCTATAAATGTAAAAGACTTTTGGAAATTTCATTATTTTCGGATTAGCTAGATAGATTTAATAAATTAGACAAGGGATTGTTTTAATTTAATTTATTTTGTTTAGCCCTCCTAGATAATAGCTTGAAGTTTCCTTAACAGCAATTCACTTCTAATTATTCTGAAGAGATACTAAAATTTCATTGATATTGAAATTAGGGAATATTAAAATCAATTAGCCGTTTTGAATTTGAAACAAGTAGTTGAGCCTTACCTTAATACAGACCACTTAGATATAATAACGTAACTATTATTTATACAATATATAGTCCGTGAGCCAGCTTTAAAAACTGCAACCCATTTGACCAAAAGTTTCAGTATGTTCTATGGAATCTACCCGTTTAGGTATATCGAAAAACGCACGTCTGCCATTTAGATCTGGGTGGTATTAAAAATGGCGTCCATTAAAAAAGGAAAGTAAAAGATGGAATTTTTAATAATGTGACCAAAATTTTCTTTTTAATCTCGAAATACGAGACGAAAATACAAATCAAAAGACACCAGTCTGCCACTCGTATGTGGCCGGGTTGCCTCAGCAAACGAATTTCAAAATTTAAAATTTATTGCTCGAAATTTGACTCAATTGACCAAAATGTTCTTTTTATCCCATGATACTAGACGAGGGAGACGAGGTCGGGTTGTCTCGGCAGACTGGTGTCTTTTGTCTTGTATTTTCGTCTAGTATCGGATAAAAAGAAAATTTTGGTCATTTAAGTCAAATTTTGAGCAACAAATTTTAAATTTTAAAATTCGTCTGATGAGGCAACCCGGGCACATACGTTGGCAGACTGGTGTCTTTTGATTTGTATTTTCGTCTAGTATCATGTGATAAAAAAGAAAATTGTGGTCACATGATTCAATATTCCTTCCTTTACTTTCCTTTTTTAATGGACGCCATTTTGAACTCCACCCAGATCTGCATGCCAGACTTGCATTTTTCGATGTACCTAAATGGGTAGATTCCATAAAACTTACAGAATATTTTGGTTAAATGTATTTACACTTTTGCTGTAAAGTGAATAGGTAAAAATTTACAGCAATATTAAATAAACAGCATTTAAATCTCTATATTCCACATTTGAATTCTATGCCCAGTATGTATGGTTCTGATGAAATGCCTAAATTACTAATTAGTCTAGTCTAGGACTTCATATAACTATTGTACAAGATGAAACTATTTGGGATAATAAGGTTTCTGTTCGTGAATCTTCAAGAAATTGTTCATGAACATGGGATGTTGTTCAACCAACGTGTACATGTACAATATTTCATTACGTTGATGAGATTGTTAATTACATCACTCTACTCTTTGAGTAATCCATATTAATATTACAATCATCTTGAAAACTTATACATATTTTATATACAGGGTAGTGACTGATTCAGTCGATCATAGGCGTTTTACATGTTAAATAATATTTATGCAATTTCCTGTTTCCTTAATCGTTTGAAAGAAAATTGTTTCCAATAAAAGTGGAAAAGATATAATTTCAGCATCTGAATCAGTGAAAAAATTTTTTTTCGGAAATCACACCGCGAAATTAGTTAAAATAGCATCTAAAATAAAACTTTACAAACCCTTATGTTACCCTCAAAAAATTTCAACCAATCAGGTTGCAGTATTTTCTCAATTTCGGTCAATGACAATCGAATACAGTGAATATTTTGCATATCGAGTATTTGCACAAGTGCGATACCCGAATATTTATAATAATTGTAAACACATTGAGGTATAGTTTAATTTCTTCGTTTTAAAAGGACAAAACGGGTAACATCTTCAATTTTTCAATCAATTTCTTCAAAAGAATTACTTTCAAAACACTGGTGACTCATTTTTAACTTAATTTAACAAATGACATTTATCAAAGTCTGACGTTTATGTGACAGATTAAAATAAATATATGTTCAATAACTTAAAATAATATTTGAAATCTTTCTCGAGAAATATTCGTCTAATATATCCCTCGTGCATGGCGAATACAATCATTCGTGCACTCGAAAAAACATTCAGGTATTTGCCATGCACTTGGGATATAACTACTGAATATTACTGTACAGTACAGAGTCATCTGTCAAACTTGAATTACAAACCTAAAATAACAAATAAATTATTACTACTATTGGTGAATTTATTTGTTATTTTTTTTTTTTTTGATAACAATTTATCGGATATAATGCAGATCACATGCAGACCACGTTAAAGAACATATAAAAAATAATGAAAATTATAACCAAATTTGACACTTTGACAGTACTTTTGTTATCACAGCCATCCCCGTCGCAACAACTAGCTGACGTTTTACAAATACATAATGCTATTTATTTATGTTTTTAATTAATAATTTAAAGGTTTCGAAAAAAAATATAATGTATACCTCGGCACTAAAATATTATTATTGCTCACATGGTTTATTCGTAATAAAAAATTATGCTTTGGTGCCTTGATATGTAAATAATAATTTACTAATTTAAAGCAGCCTAAAAAGACGTTAAAACTATTAAAAATCCGTTTTTATAATGAATAAGCATGCAAATAGAAATGAATTCGAACAAATATTTAACATTATTCATAACAAGTAGAAAGTGAACAATTTGATCATTTAATTTTAGTATCAAAATAAAAATTAGTTAATAACAAATTTCGATAATAGTGTACAAGTGGCAAAGTAATTCCACTTTGCCCACATGTGAAGTATAAGGTTTCATCCAACATCTCATAATAATGCAAAATTTATTAAAGAAACATTATTTGACAGTGACATATACTTTAAATTTTAAAATTAAAATGTCAATCGAAGTAGTAACTAAGGTATTGTGTTTTATTATTATTGTTATAAATAAAAAAATACTCACTAGTGACTTTTCTTAAAATTATACCCACTAGTGGGTAATCTGTTACTTTGCTTGTTTAAAATCGCCACATTTATTGAGAGGTGTTGGATAATAGTTATTTATGGAATTAGCCACTCGTTAAAATTATGTCACTCAGCCTTCGGCTTCGTGAGCTAAAATTTTTCTCGTGGGTAATTCCTTACTTTGCCCACGTGTGAAGTATAACGTTTTATCCAACACTTCTTAATAAATGAAAAATTTATTAAAGAAATATTATTTGACAGTGACATGTTTTAAATTTTTAAATTAAAATGTCAATCGAAGTAGTAACCAAGGTGTTGTGTGTTATTATTATTGTTATAAATAAAAAAATACTCACTAGTGACTTTCCTCAAAATTATACCCACTAGTGGGTAATCTGTTATTTTGCTTGTTTAAAATCGCCACATTTATTGAGAGGTGTTGGATAAAAAAATAAATCTAGTTTAGATCATATGCTCAAACACATATTCATTTGTTGCTAGGCAAAATCCAAGTCTTTCGTAAAATTTCTTGCCTATATTTGATGGATGCCGGGCTGTAATATTTCCATGGATACTCAGTGAACTGAATTTTTGATACTTTTGAACGTCCTTTTAGCCTTTATTAAATAAGTAAAATGAAATTTGTTCACTGATTCAGATGAAGACATTAAATTAAAGACATTTTTCACTAAACTGATTGGGGGATGAGGAAATAGCATAAGTATTATGTAACATGTAAAACGCCTGGACCAGTTGAGTTAGTAACCATTCTGTATATCCCTGGAATATGAAACGTATTATTTCATGTTCCTTTTGTATATAGTTTTAGTTGTCAAAATTTGAAAAATATCATTTTTATATTACATTCTGTCCGTGAAAGGTCTGTCAATATATTTCACCGTTCATGTAAATACTAAACCATGTCAGAAATATAAAGAATTGGAGTGAAATAGTTGAAGTAGAATTTTGTTAGGGTTTTTATTTGCAATGTTGTCTAACCTGGCGCACTAAAATGCTTCCGGAGTCTCCGTCAATCTTAATTTGTACTGTTTCTTCTGTAGCTGTAAACCAGTTTATTTATATTTATATCCTCCAATTTTATTTTTATTGCTGAATTCCTCGAAATTGTATACTGTTATTCTTTCAACATTCAATCATTTTCCGACCGTTTGAAAGTTTTCTTGGTTAAATAGAATGTTTAAAATTCAAAAACTTTTTGCATAATTAACCTTTCTGTTGTTCTTGTTGAAAACGAGGAAATATCGGTATTAAAAAGCGAAAATGTATTATCTGACTCGCCTTTTTTGCAAATCAAGTATATGCGATCGTTGTGTCCCGAAAAAATACGTAGAATATTTTAATTTATTCTGAGGCTGGTAGAGTAGTATTTAAAATATTCCAAGATTAGTTTTAATTTATTGCCATAGCAATTTCCAAAAATTGAGAATTTATTTATTAGACAATAAGGAAAGATAGATATTTTTCTGAAAATTTTTGTGATAATATCTACTTCGTGAATGTATAGTTTCTTTACAGTTAAGTATACGATTAGGTCAAGGCAATGATTGCCAAATCGAATTGAAGAATTTTACAATCAATTTTAGAGGTTTTAATGGAGCCTGTGACCAAATTATATTTTTTATATATGATTCTTAACAAGAAAACTAAATATTTGTATTATATAAATCGATGATTTTTTGTTGTTTACCAAAAATTGATTATAAAAAATTGTGGGGAGAGATATGTGACGTAGTTTTGGTAGGAGAAAGACGGATATATTTAAACAGAAATATCATCTGTGGTAATTGTATATATTTTATATTTAGAGGTAGGTAAGTTATATACTTTCCTATTATGATATAGGTAATATTATTTACGCAATTAGTGGAATACACCTAAGATTAACGTATTTATTGTCTTAAGTATTGCGTACAAAACTTTCTATAACACTGTTTTGGAAACTGGACATTCTACTACTAAAAATTGTTATGGAATCACTAACATTCCATACGCGGCATATGGAATATTTTCGAAAAATCAGAACCGCTTATTAGCGCGACATATGAAGTATCTTGATTCAGTTACTATGGTTACGCCTGTTTGTTTTAATTTGATTTATTTGAGTTTGACGTTTTCAACAGTTATATTTGTATTTTTTTGTATAATTTCCAAAACCTTTTTATAGAAAGTATAGTCTACAACATGTAACGGAATGGCCTATCCCACGCTCGCAAACTGTAGCCCTCGCCTTTGGCTCGGTCTACAAACTTTTTGCTCGCGTGGAATATGTGCCATTCCATTACTTGTTGTAGAATATACTATTATCTACGATCGTTCAAATTGGATAAAATATTTCAATTGGTATTATTTTATATGGTGTTGAAAGAAAAAATCATTAATTTCAAGTCCGAGTAACAGGCCAAAGTAAATTTTAAAATTATAGAGACTCGTTGAAAATCACAGTATCCAAATAGACAGTGTGGTAATATTAAAAGATGCACTAGTGCGGTAAAGTAAGTCAATACCTATCTGAAATGAGTGGCATATGTGGGATATACCGCACGATCGTAGATAAATAATTTTTATATACAACCGATAAATAAAGTTAACTTTATTCTTAGCCAAATCATTATTTAATATGCTTCATTATTTACCGAGGGAAATGAAATTGCCAAATGCTCCTTAGAAAAATAAAGTGATTCAAACCCCAACTAAATATATTTCTGAATATAGTAATTATTAACATTTATTTTTGTGTTTTTGACTAAATATTTTAGTAATTATATTTTAACAAATTAAAATGCTACAAAGGATACAAACTTTCTTTAACAAATTCAAATTAATAAGTTAGCTAAATTTACTTGTTATTATTTACGAGTCTATTTATTAAATTTTATAAATCCAGCAAATAAATAAAAACAACAATTTTTCTTGTTAAAAATTCAGAATTGACAAAATTTTAATTTAACAAATTGTCATATTTGTTCAAATTATCAATTTAACACAATATATTTGTCAATATTAACTAAAAATACTTAACATTCGCAAAATTAACAAATTGCAAATCTAAATTTTTACTATTTATTTTGGAAGAAAATGAAATGATTTTTTTAAATAAATTTTTAATAATATAAATTGGAATCTATTAATTTAATAATAGCAGTTATTTTGTTTGGTATTTACCTTCATTTTAAGTTTGACCTAACCTACAATTCTGTCATATTGGTGTACATTTGGTAGTGAATGAAATATTCAAAAAAGAAAACTTATCATTCTTGCTAGATGCACATGTTATTAATAGTCTATTTTGTTAAATAACATATTTTTCGGTTGCATATAAAATATTGTATATAACAGGTGAGTAAAGTGCATTATTTGCTTCAAGTTATTGCATCCCTTCGCTCTTGACAAATAATGACGAACTTTACTCCCTCGTTTTATAAACTACTATTTATCCTGAAAACCATAGTTTTATTCGAAATTTTTGCATGATATCAATTGTATGTAAATGTTTTTGTAAAATTTGAGAGTGCTATGACCGACCTCAATTTATGCTCCACCATTTTGACGTCACTTTAATAAATTCAATAAATTTTAATTCAAATAATAATTGCAGTTAGTATGAGTAAGAAAGAAAACAGAAACTAAGATTCTTCAATTTGAACTATTGATTATTAAAAATAAAAGATGTCCTATGTCTGTGATTGCTTCGTAATTTCTGTTTCATTCTTTTATTTTTATTTATACAGTGTTTTCATATACACCTATTTTTACAGTTCCTACAAATACAATTTATTTAACCTTACATTTCTATTTCAATACAAATGGGAATCATGAAATATGAATATACTGTATAAAATATATTTTACTTATTTTAAATGCATGTTTTTTTTTTGTATTGTATTATATAGCATACAATATGTAAATAGTATCTAATTTATTCGAAATATTCATTCCAATTTTTAGTAATTGAATTTAAAGGTTATGATTGTTAATCATTTTTATTTATTGTTAAAAGTGTAATAATATTTTAGTGAAAATAAATTTTTGGAAGTCACAACTGAGTTTGATTTTCTTTCGTTTTTGTAGAGAACTTAATAGGTAGGTATGTTATTTTATTTCTTCTCCAATCTATAATCGAACGTATTTATTATTTCTGCTGTTATCTTTTAATTTATTTTACCCTTTTCTATTTATTTGTTATTGTTACTAACTTTTAATGCTTACATACTTTTGTACTTGTGCACGCCACTTTTTACGCCCTACGTAATTGTTTTGTTTACGTGTTTTCTGTTGAGATTAATTAGCTTTTCTCTCATTTTTCTCTGCAAATTTTTTGTTTGCTAATGATTTTGTTTATCCGAGCAGCGGACATCTTTTAACGCAATTTAACAAAAAGTACAAAGCATATTTGACAAGCTTGACAATATAAAAAAATCATAATAATTTAACAACATAAGAGATTAAATTCGATGCGACTATAAAATATATAAATAAATATGTCATCACGCCATTCACCTATTGCTAGGTGTGGCATCCTGCTCAAAACAGATAAAGTGCGGTTACCAGCTGTCAAATAACAACTTCCAAAGACGGTAGTGATGGAGGAGCCACAGGGGTAATTTTATGTCATGAAATTTTTCGAAATTTATTTTGAAATTGATATTGCTGTACATTATTACTTATTGACTGTACAGCAAAAGTGTAAATAAAATAGTTGTTCAGAATTTAATAGTGCATGCGACAAGGCCCATTTGGTTAAATACATGCTAGTATTTCATGATATATCAATCAAATTAAGATCAATATTTATCAGCAAATTTGTAACACGCCGTGGAAAAATTAAACAAATAAATAAAATATTTGACAATCCGAAAGCAAGTTGATTGATTTATTTAGGGGTCAGTATTTCCATACTTAGGTAAATTAAGAATAAATATATCAATGGAATAAAAAAAAATCGCATCAAAAGATGAATAATAATCATTATCTAAGCTATGATTTAGATGTGATATTTTTTATCTATTACACTGATAAATTTATTCTGTAGTTGAAGGTTGAAATACTGACTCTGACAGAAAGAAATGAAAGTGCACAAATCTTCTGAAGATATGAAATTGACTGTTTCGGTCATGATTTTGATATCACAAAAACCGAGTTTCCCTCCCGGTCATGAAATAGTATGTTGTATAACTGGTACTGAAAGTTGGATATTTCACACGAGTGCGAAATACCCTTTCAGGACGATACATTTCCGACGACCACAATTAAGTAAAAACAAAATTAGGTACATAAAAATATTAAAACATATTATGTTATCATCATTACCACCAAAAATTATGTTAAAATCTAATAAATCAGGGTCCGCGTAAATTCAGCGAATTATCTGCAACTGTCAATCTTTCAACTACAAATTTTTAGGTTTGTTTTCACATCACACAGCATTATAATGACCAACTTTCAGTAATAGTTTAGCGTGTAAATTTAAAAACTTTTCGTAGTGGTCGTCGGAAAAAAATAATACAACACTCTAATAAATAAATATATATTTGTTTTTTAAAATGGCAAATTAAGTTTTATTTTCCATAGCCGTGTTACAATTTTCCTGATATACATATACAAATTTTAATTTGATGTATCGTGAAATACTAACATTTGGGTAATGAAATAGACTCTATTGTCTATTGCTTGCATTTTTTAATTCTGAACAACTTTTGTATTTACTCTTTTCTATAAAGTGAATAGGTAAAAATTTATAATAATATTTTTTTAAAAGCGTTGAAATCCCTAAACTCCACATTTTAATTCTACATCCGGTATATCGTATATTACTAATTTATGTAATATGAAAATTTTTAATACTATGTTTTATGTAAATTGAACCGGAGTAGATTCTGTTATAGTGATACTTGATATTCTGCAAAAATTCATAGGGGAAATTCTAATAAATTTAAGTTTATTATATTCTGAACGCTGCATTACCCAGATAGTACTCGCATTACCTGAACTTTCCGTAAATCGAATATTAAGGAACGTGAACAAAATCCTGTAGCAGTGAATCCAAAACCAATTTGAAATATGTAACCAATATATGATAAGAAACACAATTCCACAGTATAAATCTAGGATAGAGTATCAAATGATGAGTTTTTTTTATTCAAACGATTTCTTAAGCTTGGTACAAAGGTCTCGCTTGACATAAAAATAAGAAAAGGAAAAATTGTACTTCTCACAAGACCTCAAGAAGTAAAACCTAAAGAACAATTTGACTTGAAAAGTAAACAAAAAGTTTCATCTTGAAGAAAATACGTGCTCGAAATGCTTCTCAAGGAGTTTTACTCTTAAAATTGAAACATGAAAACGTGATATTTACTACATGGCATTTAATGAAAAGGAAAAACCTGGGTTTGTTTTTAAAGTCTGTTTGAGACTAGGATTGTATTCAATATGATGATTGAAAGTGTAGCTATGGGTTTCGAAAATAATTGATTTTACTTAATTAACTGTTGACAAAACCTCAATAATCAAAAAGTTGCAACAAATTAAAGTTCTTTTGAATGGCAAATAATCATTTACATTATACCTACACCCAAAAGAATATTAATTATTAAAATATTTCAGTTTTAAAGATATCAATTCTGGCATCAAAATTTTATATCTCTATGTTTAAGTTTCTCTCTTACATCTATTCTCTTGTAAATTCTTTGTACTTCTCTTACTTACTTACTTATTGAGCTGTCAGATTGTCGAATTGTCCATTGTTTGGCCCCTAAGTTCAAAAATTTTTCTTTAGAATTCGTAACCAAATAACACTAATCACACTGGTTTGAAAATTCGCGCAACAATGATACTACATGGTTAGGTTGACATAACGAAACTAAATATATATGTTGAATGATATAGGCTGGCAAAATTTATCAGTGGTAATTAAACATTTGACCAAAATACTCTTACAGTTTATTTATGTTTCTTCCTGGAATAAATGGTATTCATGTAAATTTTAATTACTTTTCACGAAAAGTTTTCTAAACAATAAAATAAAACATTTACGTGACTAAAATTATTTACAATCCATACTGTTTGAGATTTACAACAAACAACTCTGACGTCACAACATTTTAAAAATCATTGCAGCTTAAAGAATAACAATTAGAAGACTTTTTAAAACTGCAGATAGACTTAAATTTATTAAAGTTTTGATGGAACGTGACGACCATTTGAGGGGCGAGAAATGATTTTCAGTATGTGGTTTAATATAACATTTATTTTATATGAAAAACAGTACAAACTTAAAGATGTCAAAAATCATGAAAATTATTTTATTTTCTACAATTCAACTATTTTTTTCTCAACTGTTTTCGAGACTAGGAAATTTGATTATTCCCAACACTCCTCCATAATCAATTTTCTTCTCAGACCTTCGAAGACCTTCTTGTTGAGGGGCTTCGTCAAAATATCGGCGAGTTGCTCCGAGCTCCTTACATGTTGTGGTTGAACCGTTACTCCCAAGTGTTCTTTAATAAACATCCTTGATATGTTTATGTGTTTTTTTTCTTTTGTGACCCTTCCTTCACTAGTGTTTTTCAGCATACATATAGCCGACTGGTTGTCCACGAGTAAGGTTGTTGGCTGTTCGAAGTCCTCGATCCACAATTCCTTTCCAATTCGTCGTATCCAACAAATCTCGTCTATCGCTGAAACTGCTGCTCGAAACTCTGCTTCAGCTGTAGATGTCGCTACTAGACGTTGCCTTCGAGTGCTCCAAGTGATTGGTCCTCCGCGCATCACTAGTATTCCGCTCGTTGAGCGTCCTGACTCAGAATCTCCTCCGTAGTCGGAATCCGAGTAAGCTATCAAGGTGCTGTCTCCGTTGAAAAATATGCCTGAGCGGATGGTGCCTTTCAGATACTGGAAAGTTCGCATCACCATTTTCCAGTGACTCTTCTTGGGCTTGTCACTGAAACTACTCAAGTGGTTCACTGCGAAACTAATATCTGGTCTTGAAATTGAACTCAAATATAGGAGGCTTCCTATTGCTTCACGATATGGGGTAGATTTTGGTGCAGATTCATCATTCACGTGCTCCTCTGGACTGGCCAACATGCCTCGCTCTATTGGCGTGGATACTGGATTACTGTTTTCTAATTTGAAACGTTCGACAATCTTGGCTGTAAAATTTTCTTGGTTTACAGAGATCCCGCCTGGTTGCTCATTGATTTCCATTCCCAGATAAGACAGTTTTCCGGGAAAGGTTTTGTCATAAGTGATTTCGAACTCTTGATTCAGTCTGTACAGAAAATCACGCATGTCCTTTTCCACAGTACCCGCTATAAGTCCATCGTCGACAAAAAGTGCAACCAACATGGTTCTGTCTGCGTTGTAGAAAACGCACGGATCGTCATCCGTACTGCTGAGATCTAGAGATTCTAAATATTTGGCTATCTTGTCGTTCCATACCTTTGGGGCTTGCTTTAAACCATATATGCTTTTTCTCAACCTACAGACACGGTTGGTTCCGTCACTGAAACCTTCTGGTTGTTGCATATATATTTCTTCTTCTAGATCGCCGTAGAGGAAGGCTGTGCGAACGTCAAACGTGGCTAATTTCATCTTTCTTGAAGCTGCCAGACTGAGGATAAGTCTAATAGAGTCGTATCTAACCACGGGACTGAATGTTTCGGAGTAGTCAACTCCCTCTCTCTGCTCAAACCCTCTTATCACCAATCTGGCTTTTGATTTTCCGTTCTGCTTTTCGCGCAAAACCCATTTGCAAGTAAGGGGCTTAATGTTCTCAGGTGGTGCCACTAATTTCCACGTCTTCATTTTTATCAGCGACTCGAATTCTTCTTCCATAGCAGTGCGCCATCGTTTGTCCTTCAAGGCTTCTCTGACTGGAATGTCCTCAATATCTCCTATCACGGCGACTTGATTGCGGTTCTCAACTTGAGCAGTTTGACAATCATTATATCTGACAGGCATTCTCAGCGTCCGACGATCTCGCAGAACTCGACCTGTTGTCTCTCGTTCTGGTACTCTGTCCGGTATTTCAAAATTCTCATTTATGTCATTGTTCACGCTTCCCGATGAGTTTATCTCATTGAGTTCTTCTGAGTGATCCATCTGGTACAATTCCAATTCTCTCTGTCCATTTTCTCCCTGCATCTCTCTGTCTTCCTGTCCTTGATTTTGTTTATTGTTGTTGTTCATTTCTTCGTCTTCTAGCTGTCTCGTTACATTTTGACTAGCTTCACTAAATATCACGCTGTCTGAACTAACGACATCTCGTCGTCCTGGCAAAAATATTCTAAAACATGGCGAGTCTGTATCATATCCGACAAAGATTCCTTTTTCTGATTTCTTGGATAGTTTTGTTCGTTTGTGTTCTGGAGTTAACACATAACAGGTTGATCCGAAGCTTCGCAGTTGACTAAGTTTGATCTGACGTCCAAACCAAAGTTCAGCAGGACTTTTGTTTTCTACAGAGCTTGTTCCAGTCTGGTTTATAGTAAATACAGCGTAATTTATCGCTTCAGCCCATAGTTTCTCACTCAGATTCAGAGCGTGTATCACAGATCGTGCAGATTCCACTATTGTTCTCATTTCTCTTTCCACACGTCCATTCTGTTGCGGCGAATATGGACTAGACTTGCTGTGAAAAATTCCGCGCTCGTCCAACAGTTTTCTGGTGATGGCATTCTTAATCTCCGTTCCGTTGTCTGATCTTAAACTCTTGACCCTTTTTCCAAATTGATTCTCCACGGTTCTCAAGAATGTCTCCAGCTTTCCTGCCGCTTCATTCTTATTTCTGAGAAAATAGACGGTTTTAAAATGTGAAAAATCATCCTTAAATAGGAGAAAATATTTAGCTCCTCCTAGTGACGGTTTACTCATCTCCCCCAGATCGACGTGTATCAGATCTAGTATATCCTCCGAGACTTTGGGATTCAGTGGATGGAGTATCCTGTGCTGCTTCCCGTATGTACATCCTTCGCAGACGTGATTTCCCCAATCATCTACAAATTTGACATTGTTCCTATTCAATACATTTCTGACGTGACGGACGTTTTGATGAGCCAATCGTTCGTGCCATTGTCTGATAGACAATGTAGATAGACATTTGTCTGACTCTTCTAGTCGAAATTTCATTTTGTATAACTTCCCGACTCGTTCAGCTATTGCAACTGTGTCTTTTCCATCGATTGTTTTGTAAATTGACATATTTCGGTTAGCTGATTGAATGTATCCTTTGTCGAGCAGTTGTGAAACAGAAAACAAATTAAAGGTTAGTTTGGGAACGTATAAGACATTTGTTAAAATGACTTTCTGCCAATTCGATCCGTCAAATGCCTCCAACTTGACGTTTCCTATTCCAATTCCTTTAATTTCAGACGCGTCCCCAATAATGACATTTACATGATTTTTCAGGTCTTCGTAACTTGACAGCCATTCCCTGCGGTAAGTCATGTGCTGTGTTGCTCCACAATCCTGGTACCAACAATTTTTATTTTCTTCTTTCTGTCCGTTACAGGTTAGCTCAGTTGTGGACAGACTTATAGTGACAAGGGCTCGACGACTATTTCCTTCATCTTTGCTCTTTACTTGATTGAACTTTCTCTCTGACGTTTCATTCGGACAATCTTTGGCAAAGTGTCCTTTTTGCTGGCAATTGTTACATGCGTAGTTGTTTTTGCAAAAATTTAAATATTTCTGACATGGTTTATTTTTGCAAAACTTTTTAATGTGGCCTTTCATTCCACACTTAAAACATTCAACCGTTGAGCGTACAGGCTGACTTGAATACGGTTTTCCCTGCTTTTTCGTCGTTTTCGAGAGTAGTACATTCCTGGACGTTGATTCGATAGGCTGCTCACTCTCGTTCAGTCGGTCTTCCTCCAGCCTCAGACGTTCAATGAGTTTATTAAGATTCTTCTCCTGAGTACTCATGTTGTCCCAAGCTGACCTAAAATGATGCAATTTGGGCGTTAAGGCTCCCAAAATTCTGGTCATCACCCAGCTTTGCTTGACCTGTTCCCCTGCTGCTGCTAAATCATCCGCTAATTGTTGAATTGACATACAATTCTCGACCACCGACTTGTCACCATCATACCGAAAACCAAAAAATGATCTTTGCAAATTTTCAACTGACATTTCAGACTTTGTTCCGTATAATATATTCAATTTATTCAACATTTGTGCGGCTGATGTACAATTTGAAATCTTCTTTGCAATATTACTGCTAACATTTAATCCTATGTATATTTGCGCTTCTAAGTCCCTTTTAGTCCATTGTTTAACATTATGTTCTTTTGCTTCACCTTCCGGTTTAGCTTCTGCACCTGTGGCGATTTCAAAGATCCCCTTGGACTTTAAAGTTAGATCCAATTTGAACCTCCAAGACGTATAGTTTACATTTCCCTGCACGTCCTCTGACAATGTTTCTAGTTGTGTCTTGATCGACTCCATGACGAACAATTTTCGGTTGACTTTGTTAACTGACTATGACTGACGAGTAACGTTGACTGACGTGAGCTGACTGCTGTCTCTTCTATTACGGCGTTGACCGGACTGACTTTAACGACTGATCTTTTTTTCTTTTTAACTGACTGGGACTTTCTCACTTCTCAGTATGGCCGTTCAGTACAACGAAACTGGGCCCATAACCTGATGGAACGTGACGACCATTTGAGGGGCGAGAAATGATTTTCAGTATGTGGTTTAATATAACATTTATTTTATATGAAAAACAGTACAAACTTAAAGATGTCAAAAATCATGAAAATTATTTTATTTTCTACAATTCAACTATTTTTTTCTCAACTGTTTTCGAGACTAGGAAATTTGATTATTCCCAACAAGTTTAATAAAAAAAAAAAATTAAAATAATTGGGAAGAATCATTATTGTTTCGTTTTCATAGAAATATGTTTCTTTCAAATTTGGCAATTTACTGTTATTTTAATTTTAAATTATGCACCCAACAACAATTATTGGCAAAATCAGTGAATTGTGGAAAACTTTTTAACTAATAAAACTTATTTCATAAAGCATAATGTCTACATATTCCTCGTTACTGAAAGTATTAACCATTTTGCTATTAATATACTTTGACACTTATTGAATTGACATTAAATGAATTTCAATGGCAACTTGTTTTCTAATTTTTTTAAATTAAAAAATTATTCAACTAAAGTATCCCCAATTTCTATTTAAAACATAATTAACTGCCGTTTTTTGAAACGACTGCTCATTTTTTTTTAGCATTTTTTAAAAATATTTTTTTTACGAAACTATATCTAAATTGAAGACTAGCTGCACTTTTAAAAAGTCATAATTGTTATTCATTAAGCCTCAATAATTTTTTTTAAAATGCTGTGACGTCATTGTAGAGGTGTGTGTAGAGGTGTGGAATTCAAACAGTAGAGATTGCAAATAATTTTTGTCACATGAATGTTCTAATTTATTGTTCGGAAAATTATTTAAATGAAATTAAAATAACTTTTCAGCTGCAATATCCCTAGGCCATTGATAATTTGAAATAATTTTATCACATATCGAAAGAACGTTGCTTGGTAACCGCCCGACTCCGTAGCCGGAGGGCTGTTACCTCCAAGCAACGTTCTTGAGGTAGTTGTGATAAAATTAAAAGTACTTATCAATGGTCGAGGGATATTCGGTGAGAAAATTTTTTTATAATTATTATTATTATTTTCATTCACATACCGTGAAAATGACATTTTGAAATAAACAAATCAAATATTGAATTAGCTGTCAACCGATTCTCAACAACTGTTACTTAGCAACAAGCGATAATTTCCCCGGGAAATTATCAGTGTAATTGTAATCTGATTGGTTACTTTTGCGCACGTAATCAGAAATACAGGGATTCAATTGGATATTATTTTAACCAAAAAATTTTCATGGTCAATAATTAAAATATACATGAATTTCATTTATTTCTGGAAGAAACATGAATAAACTGTAAGATTATTTTATTGAAATGTTTGATTACCACTGATAAATTTTGCTAACCTATGTCATTAAACAAGCCCTTAATTTCGTTGAGTCGACCTAAAGTAATATTTATTAGTTACAAATAAATAACATATTTTGTATGTACGAGTATTTAAAATATACTTTCGAATTCAAAGTGAAACAAAAAACCTTCAAACTATTTTGACACTTCGATAATCTGACAGCTCAATAATAAGAGAAGTACAAATAATTTAGAATAGGATCGTCGAGGTCTTTAAAACTCAAATATCTTAGTAATTAATAATATTTTTCAAACTTCTGTTATATCTAGTACGATGTTTTTGGGTCTAGTCATAATAAAAAATACTTATTTTCTATTTTGTGACTCTAGTGAACGACCCCATTGATTCAACTTGTGCAGTAACTTTTTTGTTATTGAGTTTTTGCCAAATGTTTATTAAGGAAAAGATATTATTTTAAGTTCTCTTTAGCGACTCTTTCCATCTTTTCCGTACATTATGAATCATCCTGTATGGTTTTAGCTAGTTTAAAATATCCACTGCAGCCAATGAGAAGCAGCCACCAAAATGCTCGAAAATGTTGAATAGATTTTACAGAGAATTTGATAGGATTATATACTACCAAGTTCCCTGGCAAATCACGTCGAAATGTATTAGAGCAAGCCACACATGATCTTACAGTGCATAACTTGGGAATTATGAATTGCATTGTGCTATTGTAATGCAAATACATGTACATAACTTTATGCAATTATTCTGCAGTTCAAGTAGATTATAAAGTACGCACATGCAAGAGTAATAATATGAACTATTCATAAAATAACGTAACAATGACAATGACCAAAGCTCCTGTTTTGTACGTCTTAGAGCAGTGTTGATGCAATCTTTAAATTGGGTCAGTAAGCAATGTCAAAAGAGGATTAAAATCACGCTAACCAGATTGGAAATTCACTCTTTCGATAATAATTCAAAATTAATCATTTTACAAAACGTCCAAATAACACACTTCTAACTTTCACATTACATTTAACATTTGTCATTATTAATTACTCTCTTCTGGTACTGTAAATGTTATTCCGAGGCAAGAAATTCTATTTTTTAATTATGAACTAAATCAATAATTTACTGTCGAAATTTTTAATCTCACTGAAACACAGAGTGTAAATTGAAAATTAACTTCTTCATTTATGCCTGATAATGTTTAGTAATAGAGTTAATAACTTCTATCTACCCTTTAGAGTTGCACGTTATTCAATTAAGCTCTAATTTGAATAACAACACATGAGCGTCAAACTAACTTCGGATACTAATTCGTGTTTTAAAATTATGTGCATTTTTAATACAATAAAATAGTTTATTTCAACATCGATACTATTATGTGGGATCAATCAAAGTTGCTTATTTATTAATCTTGACCTTTGGGTTGTATGACAAGTTTTGATTTATCCCATTTTGTATTACTAGTGAAAAAACTTAGTTTTTCTATTTATATTCATTTAGTTTTTCATAATTAATTAAAATTTTCTTAATAATAATTCACAAATATTCAAATGTTGGCAACTCTGTTCAATAAACATTCCATGGTACCACATTTTGAGGTGGTTTGTGAAAAAGAATAAATATACAGAACTTTTGGAAAAAGGCTGACAATAAATAAATATATCATCACGCCTTTTACCCATTACGGGTGTGGCACTCTGCTTACGCAGATCTCGGTAAGTGATATATTTTTGCGTATGAAATGCGGTTACCAGCCGTCAAGTCATAGCCCCCAAGTTGTTAGTGGAGGAGAAACCACAGGAGTAAATTTAAATTGGCAACTGTTAGCTGTGGGATTCGAACTGAGGATCTCATGATCCACAGTCCGACGCGTTACCATGGGGCTATTTACCTCATAAGGCTGACAGTTCTGGGTCAATAATCATATTGCAAAAATATTTGTAGGGTCCTTAGTAAAACCACACGAGTTATTTAAAGAAATGTAAATTTGGCAACAACGAATCAAACAATTGTTAAAGCAATCATCAGGTAACTAAGCGAATCTGTACAAATGTTATCATGTCAAATGATAAATGTCAAAATTTGACTAAACTTTTTTTCTTCAATCGTCATAAAAATTCGTTGTTATGTACATGTACTCAACAAGCAGAAGTTCAATATTGTCGCCGCCGGCGTAAAAGTGTCTACTTGGCAATACTTCTACTCCGAGTAAATATAACTTTGGGTGCTTCGTATGTAATTGTCTGACTAGTTTCGCTCGTCGTTCAAACTTACATGCTCAGCACAAAATATCACATTTAACTCTAAACAACATAATATACTATTGAGAAACGTTGCCATATGTAATAAAATTTAAAAAGTACGGCTGATGAGGAGTTAAAAACTTAAATCATTGGAATTAAACGATTAGTTACATCAACGCAATTTTACACAATCTTTCTTGCAAGCAAACAGCAATGATATTTCTTCACAAAATTCAAAAATTTCGTTTTTTATGTATTTGTATTCAACAAGCAGAAGTGCAATATTGTCGCCGCCGGCGTAAAAGTGTATCCTTGGCAACACATTTACGCCGGCCGCGGACAAAGTAAAATATTATGAAAAATAGTTAGGTTGTAATTCAATAATTTGACAGTTAAAAATGAAACAAATAAACAAAAATAACAAAACAGTATATTCTACGGCAACTTGAAATGTTCGATAAGACAGAATATTTTTTGAAGTTTTGAGCATTTTATAATATTTATAATTTTATTTTCTATGTTTGAAGAAAAAATAGCATGTGTTATTCGGAGTAAATGTGATACTTTGGGTGCTTCGCATGTAATTGTTCGACTCGCTTCGCTCGTCGTTCAAACTTACATGCTCAGCACCCAAAGTATCACATTTACTCCGAATGACACAATATACTATTAATTTTAATCCCACATTTACAAGTTTGGTGTCTTCGTATAGTTTTATAAAGGACCGTACAAATTTTTTGTATTAGGATTATCGACACCATTTATTGGTCTGTGTGATTTGTCTTTACATTTAATTAACCGCATGAATGACGGTTACCAGCCGTCAAGTTATAGTTTATTCGTAGAGGGGAAATCGCAGGGGTAAATTCAAAAACAGAGACAGTATTTGCCAGTTGGATATTCGAACTGAGAATTTTGTTCTCCAGTCTCACACCTTATAATACAGATATATTTGCAAAATTTCTGGGCTTTTACTAATTGGTAAAATTTACGAAACTAATTATATTTCCAAATCCTGACTAGTAAATAAGGAGTGAAATATTCTTTAAAATTAAAATTAAAAATAAAATTACGTTGAAAAGAAATTAATTCGCAAAGTTCCTAATGGATTTTACAAGTATTGGTTTCTGCGTCGTCTTAACAGAAATCCAGCTACGTAATTATTTACTTCCGATTTCGTTGTATTCAAGCAGAACTCACAAACTCACTGTAAATTTAAGCTTAACATCAAGAGTTTGATTGCATTTTGTCAATTTAAATCTCTTCCGAATTTACGGAAACTTTCTAATTTGCTCAATTCAAGCTCGAGAGGATTTTAACAATACCTACAAATTTAAAGCAAATTCTTATTGGTAATTATTGAAAACTTTATTTCGATTTCTTTTTTTCGCAAAACCCAATAATGTAATATATGTTCATGATTAAAGATTCTAAAAATAATAGTTACTTACTATACAAGTGGGCAAAGTAAGGAATTACCCACGAGAGAAATTTTAGCACACGAAGCCAAAGGCTGAGTGTGATAATTTTATCAAGTGGGTAATTCCTCTTTGCCCACGTGTGAAGTATACCTAACGTTTTATCCAACATCTTTTAATAAATGCAAAATTTATTAAAGAAATATTATTTGACAGTAACATTTGCTTTAAATTTTTAAATTAAAATATCAATCGAAGTAGTTACCAAGGTGTTGTATGTTATAAATATAAAATTACTCACTAGTGACTTTTTTCAAAATTATACCCACTAGTGGGTAATCTGATACAGTCCTTGTTTAAAATCGCCATAGTTATAGAGCATTTATTGAGAGGTGTTGAATAAAATAATCTTAATATTGTACAAAATTTTATTTCTACACATACAAATGAGTATTAATTGAATATATCAAAAGTAATAACTTTTTTGTATAGTTTATATCACAATATAATGGGATAATACAATAAACATTCTTAATAACAATTTTTTTTTCTTCTGTGTAAATAAATTCCCATTATTTCAATTTTTTTATGAATTATAGTACCCATAATTAACGGCAGTTCATAATTCAATAATTCACTCTTCATGACCAATCACAGAACCAGAAATTCATAGTTCACGTTTATTTTAAAGACGTGATGTGGATCACCAAGCAACGGCCGTCTGACAGTTGACATGTGGTCAGTAGTCATTGTGTATTTTGATGACGTTTTTAAACCGATTTTGATCATTTTCAAAAGTTATTTCCGAATTTACGGGAGTAGAAAAAGTGTAGTTTTATATTCGGGATTATGGTCATTATTCACTCGGATGATTTGCATCACTTGCCTATGATGACTTTCATAATCCCTCCTGTAATAATATACTATTCATTCATAATTATATGTTAGAAAAAAATAAATTTTAGGGTATTGTAAACTCTCTTGAAAATTGTGACCTCACAACGTCTACCGCTCACTTCAAATCTATGTGCTTGGTTTTATACATATTTTTGTTAAATCGAATATTATTTTTGAATATTTTGATAATCTGATGAACAATGGGATACTGACAGGTTGACATTGACAACATGATAGCTATGAGCACGGGCTTGTTTATCCAGGAGTTAGCTGTAAGCGTTGTGACGTCACAGACTGATTATTTAATATCTCACTTAATAAATATTTTTTGTCATTTAAAATTTCATATTGGTATTACTAGTGACCCAAAATAATGACAACAACCAAAAATTAAACAGAATAATCGGAATTTCCCATTTTATGATTAAATATAACTTTTAATATGACATGCATTCCGGTTCAAATTATTGGTGCGTAAATGAAATCTCGTTGATGTGATTTATAACTTGATTAAAATTCACCCTCTGTTTTTAAACCTGAATAATGCATGGTGCTTAAGGGATAATTGCACATGATGTGTACAGTTAATTTATTACTGAATGTTATGTTCACTCATAAAAATCTGATCTGTATCTTATTTTATTAACTACAGATCTTTGTCCACCGTGAAAATAACTAAACAAAAT
Source organism: Poecilus cupreus (assembly GCA_963942605.1). NCBI lineage: Eukaryota > Metazoa > Arthropoda > Insecta > Coleoptera > Carabidae > Poecilus > Poecilus cupreus. The sequence continues at coordinate 3,957,935 of OZ012726.1, read as the reverse complement.
AAATTAAATACCTATTGAGAGCTGTTGTTAAATATTTTCACACTTCGAAGAGTTTAATATCATGATGACACGTGCATACAAACTTAAAGTTGGTATATATGTATACAAGACAAAATATTATCCATAATAAAAGTAGCAGACACAAAAAAAATTGCGAAAATACTTTTTGAAGTATGGGTATAATAGTAATTCTCTCGACATCGGAGTTTCGAATAACTTTAACAATATTTCACACAATATTAACATGAGTATATTTGAAAAGAATCTAAAAGTATATCTTGTACAATAATTCGGAAAAGTATTTGTATAATGCTTGACACTTGCAATTTATATTTCCTCAAAATCTTAACTCTGAAGGTTATTCGAATTTCAATTATTAAACGTCAACAGTTTTATTTGAGTAAGCAAATAGCGAATGGTATTAATGAAATATTGAAGCTTTAAACTAGGTTATGCTGAATTTAATAACAGAAAATCTCGACTAACTTTTGTAATTTTCAGGACAGAGCTTGGTGGGGTACATCTTGAAGCAACTTGGAAAATGAAATTTGTTACAGGGTTGTCAAAATTTTTTAGTTATATTACTTTGTATCCAGTTGTACCCAAAGAGTTAGAGTTCCATAATGATTAACTCATTATTAAACAAGTATATTTTAAAATTTCTGGTTAATAAAAATTTATGTCATGATGACATTAACAGAAAAATAGAGAATGATATATCTATGTCACTAATATCAAATGGTTATTCATTTAATCAAGTAAAACCCTTTCGTATGTCAGTTATATCTTGGTACCAAGTGCGAGGTACCTGTTACATACTTCACAGCGATAATTGGGTAGATCTGATCTCAGCTTAATTTATAATCATTGAACAAATATAAAAAAAAAACCTAGTTGAAATTCTTACCTTCGTGTACAGCCAACGTCGTATTTGCTTCAGAGAACAGCACCTGTAACAAAACATAACAATGAGACTAAATTTGTAGCATTAACAATAACGTTCATATTTTGATGCTATACAAACGACCACAACAGTACAACGTAAAGGTTATTCAAGCTCATAAAGTTGTTGAACTAAGTTCAAACTTCCTATGACCCATAAACTTTACTAGGTTTACACATTAACAATATTGTATTATTGATGTGATCTAACAAACTATCTGTTGTTCGTAATCTATATCTCTGCTAGCATTATTTACCATACGCAATAAAATCTGTACCTTTCAAAAGCGTATCTTCTTAGAAAATTTTATTACAATAGAGTATTTCGGTATAATTGAATTTATCTAAAGCAATCACTTTTTTGTATAGTTTATATCACAACATAATGGGATAATACAATAAAACATGCTTAATAACAAGTTTTCATTCATAATTTTGTCTTAGAAAAATGCTATTTTTAGTCTATTGTTAACTGTCCTGAAAATTGTGATATTAGGTTTGTTCCAAGTGGTCATTTCTGACATGTTTGTAACATGTTTGTGACAAATTTCAGTGCGCCTGCGAAAAATGTAAACAAGTTAACTTTCAAACATAAACTTCATTTCTTTTTTGTGGCGAAAAATGTATGAATTTCTTTATTTATATTTATATTTAAGGTAAGCTGTAAAAACAAAAAATGAGCATGCACATACGCTTCATTCCATTCACCGTTCCAGTCTATGTTTCAAACTTAACTTGTTTACATTTTTCGCAGGCGCGCTGACATTTGTCACAAACATGTTACAAACATGTCCGAAATGACCACTTGGAACAAACCTATTATAACGCCCACCGCTCACTTCATGCCTATATGTTTGGTTTTGTGCACATTTTTGTTAATTCAAACATTATTTTTGCACATTTTGCTGCTATGATTCCAGGTATGCATTGGTATGATTAATTTCCTTCAAATACATGATAATTATTAAATAAAATCTGGTGCGGGCAGCACAATACCTCCCGCCATAGATTTCTTATCGAAAAATGCAGGAACTTGGACCACCATTATCATGAAACGCTCATCCCTTCAAAAAATTATGACACATGTCAAAAAGTGACATTTTTCAACCGTTATCAGTTATCAGTTATCAGATTTAAATGAAAATATCAGAATATATTTTTTCTATAACGTATTGTAATTCGTAAATGGTGACAGTAAGAGGAAAATGTTTCAAACAATAATTGTAGATAATAATATTAGAAAATTTTCTGTAACCATAATTTTTGAAATGTTTTAAAATAACTTGTCTTCAAGTAAACTACCACTTCCGGTTATTGGAATATCACCAAGAACTAATCAGCTCCTTCAAAAGAGAAACAATTGATATATACAAAATATAAAATTTTCACTTTCGTAGTTTTTGAGAAACCGTAACTCCAGAGATCCACACAGACTGACAGACTGACAGACGACAAACACACACACACACACACACACACACACACACACACACACACACACACACACACACACACACACACACGCGCGCGCGCACAGACATCATCGCGAAAAATTAAAATTAAAATCTTATCTAGGGATACTAAAACGTGCTCATCCACTGAAAACTCACTACCATATGATTCCAGTACCTGCCTTACAGGATGTGGCGGGATGTACAAAACTATAAATAAACCATTGAGACATTGACAACATAATAACCATGAGCAAGGGCTACTTTATCCTGAAGTTAGCTGTAGGCGTTGTGACGTCACAGTCCGATTATTTACAATTTGACAAATTTTTATTAAATTTGCTAAAATTTAAAATATTTAGACGGCTGTATGTAAATTGAATTTGTTATCATTATTGCCTATTGCACTCGTATTTGCTGTACTCTTGTAAGTATTTGCTGTACGCTTTGGCGAATAAATAATTATTATTGTCCTCAGCGATCAGTCGACCTCGGAAGCTCCCAGCACCGAGCAAGTATCCGCCAAGCCCCTCTTCAACGCGGCGGCAAAGACGTCGTCTGTCTAGTCTCCTGGCGTAAGAAACCCCAGCTGGAGTTGACGCTAAAACCATCGGCGTCCTTGATGGGTCACCGACGCGACGTCTGTCTCAGCTGCGGGGAGTCGTTCGAGGTCCCTGCAGCTGACACCGCGACGCTGTGCTCCATGAAGTGACGCCACTGCGGGTGCGTGTCCGAGGAACCGACCTCCACGGATACCTATGTGTAGAGAAGGTAAGGTTGGGAGAGAAGAATTTAAGAAGAAAGCAAATGGAATATAATAAGGAGTTAAGTCTCCTAGCATCCTAGGGTTAATAAGAACTTTAAAAAAAGTGCTGCGGACTAAACGGTGTAAGTAAAACTTATGTGGATGGGAGGGCAGCGGCTACGGGTTCAATTTTAGACTTTAGAATGTGAGTCAAGCTAGTGGTGCCGCTTTAGTGGCGAATAAAGTAATACTTCGATTACTGATATGAGTAGCAGCTAGATTGCTAACCTAGCGGTCATAGCTGAACGTATTGCTAGGTAACCGCTAGATTTCAGCAGCTGGACTAGCGACCTAATGAAATAAATTTGCGCTAGATGAGCTAGCGAATCTTCTAGAACTGTCATCTGTCCAAAATGCATTTATAATATCATCAACATTAATTATGTCTGCAAAAAATTTATAAAAATAACTTAAGTATCATGAAGTATTTGATATCACTTAATTATCAATTTTAAGACTCTTTTAGATTTGTCTTTGATCAGAATTTGAAGTTAATTCCACCAAACTTAACTGACATAAGATGACAGTATCAGCAAAATTCCGTTCATGTTCATACTACTTTTCATCTGCTAGAATCTAGCACTAGCAAACGCTAGCTAGCCGCTAGGTTCGGCGGAACGCGCACATTGGAACATATGCTGCTAGCTTTAAATAATGTACAGTTCGCAGAAGAAGTATTAGTAAAAAAGGAAAAAAAATAAGTTCTATAAAATTAAAAGGCCGGCGTCTAGAAATATTACATGTAATTCTTCTAAGTATACAGCATAAATAAGTAAATAAAACAGTAACCAAATAACAAATAATTATGTTTTATAAAATTGAAGAAGCCATGTCTTGTTCAACTCGTAGTCTTCATTCAGATTTTCTGTATTTTGTATATACCGGTTGTCTACTTATATATGAGCTACAGGAAATACAAAGTTAATTTTTTAATTTGGCTTTTACCTCTTAATTTTAAACTGCAAGTAGGTAAAATGTTCAGAATTAAAAACTGCACAAAATGAGCCTAAAGTTGATGAGTTACATTTCTGTCATGAGATAGAGTGCCATGGTAAACAAAACATACAAACAATCGTGTTGATTAAGTATGACAGATTGTATTTGACAGAGTTTTAATAATTATTGACTTGTTTTAAATTATTTCTAAATGGTAAATGTGTCCATAATTACTGAGAAATAATTTAAGCAAGTCAATAATCATTAAAACTCTGCCAAATGCCATCTGTCAAACTCAATCAATACTACTGTTTGCATGTTTTGTTTACCATGGCACAAAATTTACTAATGAAAAATAAATTGTCTCAAAAATGCAGGAATGCCCCATTAATTACAATATTGCTAAAGTATGTACTTACAGAATTTAATCCAAAAGTTTTCATAATTTTAATAACAAGTTCTGAAAGTTTCCAACTATTTAAAAATCGCAATGAAAAATTATTTAAAAGTTTCCAACATAAAATTTGGCATCCAATTACATAATTTTTAACAATATTTTTTCATTCGAATACATCTAATATTTATAGGCGAAAAAATACGACCATTATACTAATAAGAATTACTTTGATATTGTATGTTACAGAGATCTAAAATCGTGGTATGAATGTACAGTAACTGAAAAGTAATAATTGAAACTTATTGTTATTGTATTTTAAAAAGTAAATATACTAATACAAGTGCAACTAATAAAAAATAAATAGTTATTTTTGAGAAACTTAACAAATAGGATATTTGTGTACTCATACAGTAAACACTATTATAAAAGACAGTGTGAAAGTGGTTAAGATGCAATTTTGTGATAAGGAACACCATGTTCGAAGAAGAAAGCTAGTGTAAAACATAAAGCAGAAGATATTTTAAAAGATAAAACTTTATTGTAAATATTGGTGAAAAACTTCTTCCATGTTTAGCGGTACGAAGATAAGGATAATATAAACAGTAATGATGCTCACATTTAGTTTAAGATTTAGGAGAAAAATGTGTAGTGCTTTTAAATATAAAGACAGATTGCTACTCAGCGTCTTATAAAGAGAAGAACTTATTTTCTGAAGTAGCGGTTGACACTAAGCGACGATTCTTTGCAGTGAGAAATGTAGCACGCTTGTGAAATAGTGAAAATATATTTTTATGTAGATAGAAATACCACCCAATAAGTGTAAAATATATCAATGTTAACAATAGTTTTTCGTGGATTGTATATTTGTTACATATCACGGTTCGTTTAATTGTTTCAGTATTCATGTTTTGTTCAAAACACGATGAACACGATACGTAAAATGTAAAAAAGTCTGTATGAAATTGTCAATGTGATATTAAAAAAAGCTACGAACAAAAACTGTCATAGACGAAGTTAAAAGCTAGACTTTTATTACATTTTTACTGTAACTTTTTTATGTCTTTTACGAAGTGTGCCTTCAAAATGGAACTAATCACGCATGAGAAAATCTGATGTGGGTAGCAAATAACCTCCCACTGTATGCTGTTTTGGCAAACATTATTTTTTAAAAGTAAAAATGATTTCTACTATTGTATAAATATATCCGCATTAATTCAATTTTTTTTTTATAATATCCATAATTAACGACAGTGAATAATGATTCATAATTCACTTTTCTCAACCAATTACAGTGCCAGAATTCCATAATTAACTGTTATTTTAAAGACGTTATGTGGATCACAGAGCAACGGCAATTTGACAGTTGACATGTAGTTAGTTGTCATTGTGTACTTTGATGTTGACTTTTTTATTCGAAAAAAAAAAAACGGTATAGACCACACAAGCACACTACAGACATCGTGTCAAAAATAGTAAAATCGTATTGTAGGGTCCCTAAAATGTACTTATTCCTTTAAAACTCACTACCCATTTTTTTGACTAAAACCAATACCTCCCTTACTCAGAGGTAGGCAGGAGGTAAAAAATATCTCCGTAGTAACGCGCATCGGCTTGAGGAACATAAAATCCTGAAATCAATTTTTTCAGTCAACAACATTACTAAATAAAAATTTCTTCTTAGGCTTCGTCGCCATTAATATCTTGGTTGGATTTTATTACATGTTCTCGATCAAAAATTCTGGAATATGGTAGTTGGGAGATAAACTGAAATATTCCAATTGGAAGAATTTATGATACATTCGCGAATCTCATTCAATATTAAAAATATTTAACATGGATATACAGCATACACTGCTCATATTAAAATGCCAGTAAAAAACATTCGTTCTCTTTTTTAATTTCTGTTTTTCCGGAATACAAAACTGAATAGCATTTTGTATCAAATATTTATTTAATTTCAACAGTAAATGCAGGAAATACGACCAAAATTTAAAAATAAGTTTGGAAACAGAGAGAAATGTATAAATTGGTTGATAAAGTGATTTGCGTCTTTGGTAGGAATTTGAGTTAACTCTGCTCACCTGAATAGCATTGATACCTAATAGTGCAAATTGTACATTAGTGTGGCACTTGAAAGAGATTAGGTCGAATTTTAGAAGGGGCGCCTCCTAAAATGATTTTAAATAAATTAGAAAAAATAATTGTATATAAAAAAAAATATATCATCACGCCTTTTACCCATTTTGGGTGTGGCACTCTGCTTACGCAGATCTCGGTAAGTGATATATTTTGTTCGTATGAAGTGCCGTTACCAGCCGTCAAATCATAGCCCCCAAAGATGTTAGTGGAGGGGGAACCACAGGAGTAAATTTAAATTTGTAGCAGTAGGCGGTGGGATTCGAACTGGGGATCTCACGATCCACAGTCCGACACGTTACCACGGAGCTATTTACCCCATTGTAATTGTGCTAATTTTTATTCCTATTATAATATTTGACCGTGTATGAATGCACCAGATTTTTTTTATTTCACTAACATCGAGTTCTGGTTTTAATTTTTTTCTAAGGCAATAGGAGATTCTTTTTTATAGGTTCGTTTTTCGAATTAGCAACTCTTTTTCCTATGTTAGCCAATTTGACAGCTGTTTTGTGCTTAGTTGGGTTTGCCATTTATTTGTAAAGTACGTAACAATTTTATTAAAAGTTTATTTGAATCGAAGTACAAATGAGAATAAATCTAATAAGAATACGGACGAGGCGAAAGTAGTGATCCAGGATAGAAATGTTTGAAGGAAATTGGTTGCTAGTTAAATGTATTTATTGATTCGATATTATAGAGTGAAGTTCTGGGTGTACGTTGTATCTAATTATTATGCTTTTGTTTAATTAATTACCAGCAAATATTATTTTCTAATTACACTGAAACAAATGGTTTGAAATAAATATGCAAAATATACCTGGAAGTACCAGTAATTTTCTACTTCTAAATATTTAATTAATTAGTTGAAGTTTGTAAACTAATTACGCTGTAAAGCTTAGAACTGAAATGGATATTTTGAAACTAAATATTTACCTGTGGCGCGGCACGCCGTTCAGATTTCGTTATTCACAAAATAAGTTTTGTATTATGATTATTTATAAATAATGTTTCAAACAAACAAACTAATGCTGTAATGCTTAAAGTTTACCTTCGTAAATATTGTTTTTTTTATACTGATACCTCAGAAAAATTTATATTAATTCACAATCAATTAGTAATCAAATATTCACTGATTTCGCAGTCTGGAAAGTAGTATTAATTGACATTTCCAAATTAACATATTACTATCCGATTTTGAATAGTATTTATTTATGTTATGTAGGAGTTGAATCAGGAATTTCGAAATGAATACTGTGAGAATTATTAACGGATATGACATAATAGTTTATTTCATACCTCTGTTGCTTTTTTCCTGTTATCCTTTCTTAATAATAATAAAGATAAGAAAAATAGCGATAGCAACCAATTATTTAAAAATAAATGCAGAATAAGAGACTATGAATCAAATCCTATTAAAATATTACAGAAGGTACTGCAAAAAAATAACAATAATGTAAGGTCCCATTTACCGGCCTGGAATAATCGGATAACAAAATCGCTTGTTAGGTATACCGTTAAATAAATATTTTTTTAACAACTAGGAGAGAAACTATGTTTCTATGATACCAAAATCATCATATCTACGGGAGATTTGTGCACTTTCTTTCCCATCGTGAGGGAAAGTACTCAAATAATGGCATTTGCTGTGAAGAATTAATAAAATAAAACAAATCAAAATTATCTATCATAAATATTATTACAATTCAGATGTTTTTAAATACGTTGTAATCAGTATAAATATTGGGGTTGTGAAAAAATAGTATATACATCACAGGAGAGAAGTATATTTTTCCCTGTAGCTTGTGTTTCAATTTTATTCTCGGGAAAAAATCATACAATTCTCTCCCTTAAGAGAAATCTCTGGTAAGCCGTTCCGCGAGTCTCCTGTACACCATCCGATTCGAAAACAGATATACGTTACACCAATCGTCAATTTGATTCATGGGTAATAGTAGAAGATAGTAGCACGATTAGCCACTGTGCAGGCAACAAAATAACAAAAACAGACAATTTATCAAAATATATGGTTTGAAATAAATTTTTTGTAAAAAGTTATATAAAATTTCAATAGTTAAAAGATGTATCTCGTCACTTAAAAGGTTGGAAGTTATGTTTTTCATCTATGTTACGAATTAAAAGTCATTGAATTGAGGATAATTTTAACATTTTTGTAAGCAAAGTAAATATTAAAAGCATGAAATATATTATAAATAAAATGTTATCGTAAGTAGATTACACATTCTTCTAACAACTACTGAAAAGATTTTATTAAAATTTTTTCATATATTTCTTAGAAATGTAAAATACGAATACCGTATTTTGAACTCTCTGCGAAGTGGCCAGAGATTCCTCTTAATGTATGATATACTATTCTTATGTATTATTCATTTCAGTATTCAAATTTCAATCGTTGTGACTTCTGATATCCAAATACTGTAATTCAAAAGTAAATCAAGTACAAATGTATCCCAATAACTTCTTTGGAAAACCTACCATGCAATCGATACTATTTTGTATTCACAAAAACTATAATGGAACTAAACCTAAATCAAAATGTCACATTAGCATTTAAGATAACTGCAGTTTAATCCATGTCTGCTCCAAATCGTTTCTCATGTCCCAATTTGTTCGTTTTAATTTTCCCAAGAGGTAAATACTACCTTGGCAGTCTGGTTAGGTAAAACTTGGCGTTATAATGGGGTCAACATTAAAGGCTAAAAACGTTTTCCTTGTGCGTTAATGTATTTTTAGGTAGAGTGATGGCACTTAACTCTTAAGGATTCCATTAGTATCGAATTGTTTGGAAGTAATGTATTATTAGCGAATAATTAGGTTATCTTTCATAGGCACAAGCGAAATTTCAATGTGGATCTTTTTTCTTTTTTTGGGAAAATCTGTTGAATTTATTGCGGATACAGAAGTATGCTTCTGCACAAGTATTTACCTTGGGGTAAAGAATATAAAGGAGATAGCATAAGCTTATATTATAGGCAAGGGGAATGTAACCTGGTGAGGGCAGACGCATTGAAAATGTTTTTAAATATATCTTACTTTTGGTACTAAGTTCACGCTAGCACCAACAGTATAAGTTAGCGTGAAATAAAAAACTAAAAAATCTGTTGTGGGCACCACAATACCTCCCGCCACTGATTTCTTATCAAACAATGCAGAAATACAGACCACCACTATCAAAAAAATCTGATGTGGCCAGCACATAACCTCCCGCCCAATACTACTCTTAAACGGTACAAAATAGTATTTGATGATACAGAACATACCTTCTTATTTGTTTATTTTCTATTTATATTTGAGAATTTTAATTTTCTTTCGTATATTTATTTAATTTTTTGACATATATTTCACTAAGAAAACAGCTTCACAATCACAATGACATGTGTCACATTTCGTAAAAAATTGAAAATTTTCCATGGTGTTCTAGGAATGCAAGATTTGTGAAATCTAATTTCTTTATATTTTATTATCTCTAAATCTAATGAAAATTATTAAAATTAGTGTAATCAAAACAAATGTAGAATTAAATATTCTTCAACTTTCAAAATAACATAAATTGTTGAAAAAGGAAATTTAACCGTGTTTTTCACGAAAAACTGTTAAGGGCTTCAAGTAAACTGCTACTTCCGGTCGACCAATTTTATCCAAAATCTAATCAGCTCTTCATTTAAATATAAGAAGCAATAATTCAAAAAATTTTATTTTTTGGTATTATAGTATTTGAGTTATGCGAGACGAAAAAATTGCCACAGACTACACACACACACACATACATACATACATACATACATACATACATACATACATACAGACATCATCGCGAAAATAGTAAAATCGTATTGTAGGGACCCTAAAACGTGCTTATTCATTGAAAACTCACTACCCAATTTTTTGACCAAAAACAATTTCTCCCTTACCTAGAGGTAGGCGGGAGGTAAAAAGCTCATCCCTTCAATTATGACAATTAAAATTGACATTTCTAAGCATTGTTTAGTTTTTTTCAAAAACACAGGTTTGCGGATTTAAGCGAAAATATCAAAATAAATTTTTTCTTTAACGTGTTTTATGCCGAATTCATGCAACCGTATATATTTAATTTAAATTTATTTTAATTTAAAATATAAATACGATTTATCAAATGTAAGCATTCATGCAATCATTTAGTTTATGTTCTCATTTTCATTTTCATTTAATTTAATTTATAAGATAAGCAACTTTTATCTTTAAAATGTAAATGGTAAATTTTGACGTTTGTCATTGAAAAGGTTATATTTTAAATTATTGATAATTGAAATTCTTTGCTAAAATATGAATGATTTTAATGATTTGACATTAGGTGAACTGATCAGAAATGATAAAATATACTTTTCTGTATGATAAAAATGAAATTTTATTCTAAAATAAAGAAGCTCTTTTGATCAGGATGCAGTAACATAGATTTCAATTTCAAAAGTTTATTGAATAATTCTTTTTCCCTACAGAATCTTTTTGTTGGACAAACGACTTAACTGGGTCTTCGTTTCCTAAATTTTAAATGACATTTACAGAGCACATAATCACTTTAAAAAACTTCATGTTTGGAAATAAAAAATAGCGTAACTATTTGTGTATTTGTTAAGACTTAAATGTGACACATGACGTGCTTTTCTGCATGCATTCATTTTCATTTAAATTAATATTAAAGTGTTCCATGAATGATACATTTAAAAAAATAAGTTAGAATTAAATTAAAATTAAATTAAATGAAAGTAAAAATGGTTGCATGAATTCGGCAATAATTCGAAAATGGTGAAGGTAAGACAAAAATGTTTCAAACCACAATTGTAGATAATATTTAGTATTTGGAACATTACCTATCCCATTAAAGGGCACTAAACACTAGTGTATTTTTCATTTTTCTCTCGTGGGTAATTCCTTACTTTGCCCACTTGTAAAGTAAATAACTATTGTATTGAAGTACAGTTTATACAATGAACTGAGGAATTATTTCTGTAGTTCTCAAAATTTGTACTAAATGTTACGTAAAAAAAAGTTGAGAAAATCGAAAAATGACTGTTGAACTTTTGGTTGTATTTTTCATTGTAAAGCTATCCTTAAAGTTTGACCAAGCCATTCCGTAACACCCTGTATAATAGCTTCCATTTTGAAGCGTCGCACTTTTATATTTATTTTCATTTCGTCATTACTCGCAGTAATTTATGTATTATAAATTAATTGTAACACTTTTGAACATAAAATGTAACTATGCTTTTTAATGTTCTCCAGTGCTCTACTACCCTATAAATAAATATGTAATTAATTCCATAATTAATGTTCTGTGTATATAATAAACATATCAGTTGTAGATTTTATAATCAATTGTAAATAATCCTACGCAAATACCAACATGTAAATAGCGGAATATATCTGTTACTCAATTTGTTATGTATGTGTAAGTTATTCTCTGAAATGAAATATTTTATTTTTCGGGGATTATACGCTAAATCGCAATGTTTGTTACCATATCGTTATGTATGAATAAAATGTATTGTGTAATATAAACGTTTCAAATAAATTTTTGTTGAAATCCTGGATCATTTATTTCTTTTTCGACAGCTTTATTATTATTTGTTCGTTCGTAATTTTAGCAAAAATTTGTTCAGTGGCACATAAATGGAAACCTACCTATAAAACATATTTTTATTTCTGCAGGTAGATATTCAAAATTAAATTTTGTTGTAAAGCAAAACGAATAAAAATATCATTTTATATTTCTGATTCCTGACAATCGTAGCTTTCATCTTCCTGTAATATTTTTTACATACTGTCTTTTATCTTTTGGATTTTGTTTAACAATTTTTCCAATTCAATTACCAATAAGCCGAAACTAATAAAGTTAATGAAATTTCCTTTGAAAACATTTATAACCTATTGAATCAACGTGTATGGCTTTAATTCATTCATTAAAGCAAATTAATTTAGAATATTTTGTTCTATAAATATTTTGTGTAATATGCAATGAAGTTAGATGCGCTTCATCCATTAACGATAATTAAATTAGACCAAGATAGTATTGTTTAAATTAATGAATCTAGCTATGTATTGTACATAAATTGTGGCCAAAGAAAAGGAATCCATAATATTAAGTCCATTTTCATAAAACTATAACTTGTTTGAAAAAAAAATAATTAAAAGAAAATAGGATAATTTATTTCTATTTAATAATTATTTGTATTCCAAGGCTGCGAAATCACACTTTAGTGTACGGAGAGAAGAATTATGGACGAGGCCGAGGCAGAAGAATTTCAAAGGCGATAAAGGATTTCGCAGACAAGATGTACACACTATTTTTTTTGCAACCATAAAAAAATTATTAATTTTAATAATTATTTACTTTACAAGTGGACAAAATACCCATGGAATTATCCACGAGAGAATTACCCACGTGTGAAGTATATCGTTTTATCCAACATCTCTTAATAAATGCAAAATTTATTAAAGAAATATTATTTGACAGTGACATATGCTTTAAATTAAAACGTCAATCGAAGTACCAAGGTGTTTTGTGTTATTATTATTGTTATAAATAGATAATTGTTCACTAGTAATTTTTCTCAAAATTATACCCACTAGTGGGTAATCTGTTACTTGTTTAAATACGCCATAGTTATAGAGCATTTATTGAGAGGTGTTGAATAATAGTTATTTACTTTACAAGTGGGCAAAGTAAGGAATTACCCACGAGAGAAATTTTAGTCGAAGGCTGAGTGTGATAATTTTATCGAGTGGGTAATTTCACTTTGCCGTGAATGTATCTAGAGATGCTCGATTGAGTATTCATAATGGCATGTTAGTGCCTACAGTGATGTGTGGTTCTGAATGTTGGGTGTGGGTAAAGAAGCATGAACGACGTATAACTGCTGTAGAAATGAGATATTTGAGAAGAGTATGTGGGTATACGAGACGTGATCGTATACGGAATACATTCGTGTATGGTGAGCGTGAGATTGAGAAGAATGTTGTTAAGAAAGTGGGAGTGAGTCAGTTGAGGTGGTTTGGACATGTTGAGCGAATGTCGAATGAAAGGTTGGTGAAACTAATATATGTGGGTGAAATTGAAGATGAACGATTGGTTGGGTATGATTGATGGTTTGTTGCGTGAACGAATGATTCCGAGTGTGAAGAATAAACGAGCATGTATGAATCGCACTATGAATGTGGACGAGGCGAAAGTGGTGTGTCAGGATAGGAATGTTCATGCTACCCCACTAAGTGGGACATAGCGTGATGTTATGTATGTATGTATTTAGGTAACCAAAATTCAATTCTACACCTGGTATTTACAAAACATTGAGTCTAATAAATTATTTCAAAAACAGCAATTTAAATCAGTTGAAACTTTCGAATAAGTGATTTTAGAACTATAAAAAACTGCAGCAGCTCAACCAAAAGATAAATAACAAACACGATAATAAATTTCGGATGACATACAATGCAATCATCAAATGAATTAGGGAATTTTAATTCCCAGAAAATGAATCACAGAATTCACTCAACAAGTATTTTTATGAGCTTAGCAGACTTTCCTAAAAAAGGAGATGTGCTAAGAGATAATGACACAAACAGATGCGCATATTATCGCAAACGCAGTACTACTCATGCATTCATTAATCTAAATTAATTAGAAACTCTGGTATGTGTTGGAAATAAAATTAAAGAGGGCGTTGGATAATAAAAGAGCATCGTAACTCGCCGTTAAATACCAAGGAATTCAAGCAAAGAAATAAGGAAATGAAAAGCAAATATTTGAGCGGTAGATTTTTTGATGAAATTAGCAAACTTCTTTCATTTTGTATTTAACATTGTTGTTTTTCATTGCTGCTCTACGTTTTGAAGATAGCATCAGTTAATTGTACGACCAGAATGACATTTTTATATAGGTAGCAAAAGACTATACGTACACGAAAAAAAAAAAACCTGTTGTGTGCACCACATTACCTCCCGCTGTAGATTTCTCATCGAACAATGCAGGAACACGGACCACAACTATCAAAAAACGCTCATCTCTTCAAAAAGTTATGACATGTCAAAATATGACAACCGTTGTTTTGTTTTTTCAAAAAACACAGGTTAGCAGATTTAATCGAAAATATCAAAATATAATTTTTCTATAATACTGTTTTGGAAACTATGCATTCAACTAATGGAATATTTTCGACGAATCAGAGCTGCGATATATGAAGTATCTCGATTCAATTACTATAGTTAGGTCTGTTTGATTTAATTAAATTTTTTGAGTTTGACGTTTTCAACAGTTTTGTATTTGTATTTTTTGTATAATTTCAAAAATCTTTTTATAGAAAGTATAGTCTACAACATGTAACGGAATGGCATATCCCACACTCGCAAACCGTAGCCCTCGCCTTCGACTCGGACTACAAACTTTTTGCTCGCGTGGAATATGTGCCATTCCATTACTTGTTGTAGAATATACTATTCTTTAACGAGTTGTAATTAGTAAATGGTGATAGTATGAGGAAAATGTTTCAAACAATAATTGTAGATAATAATATTTGAAACATTGCTCTTATAACAAAATTTTCATTATAGCACAATTTACTGAAATATTTTAAAATAAGTTGACAGGACATCAAGTAAACTACCAGTTCCGGTTATTGGATTATCACCAAAAACTAATCAGCTCTTCAAAAGGGGATACAATTGATATATACAAAATATAAAAATTTTGGTTGTTTTTAAGAAACCGTAACTCCAGAGATCCTCACAGACCGACAGACAAACACACACAGACATCATCGCGAAACTATTAAAATCGTATTCTAGGGATCCTAAAACGTGTTCATCCACTGGAAACTCACTACCCAATTTTAGCATGATTCCTATACCTTCCTTACAGGATGTGGCGGGAGGAAAAATAAATTGTTACAATAGCATAAATTTTTCTTACGTATAGTGACAGCAATTTAGATATTTACAATAACAATATTTATATTAGTAATGTGATATTATTTAGATTGTTGAAGCAGTAGCAAAATTAGTATCAAATAATGCAGAAATTCTTCTACAATAAACTATTTAATTAGTTTGGTCAATAATAAAACATTTCAAACACCATTCTCTAGAATATAAATAAGCTTTATGCCTTCATTATATTTTCAAAAAAATTTAATATAATACTATTGAAAAGGCATCTTGAATTCGAACTTCACAGCAAATATTCAAACTTAATAAATGAAAAATGAAAAGTCTAATAACTTGTAAGAGTTTTGCAATATAACAAGAACGAAGAGTTGACTTTCATGCTGAGTACAGCATTTCTAAATCAAATTAGAGTAGATAAAATTGTGTTTCAAGTACGTAAATAATATTTCTCGGTGAAAATCATAAAGGATTTTTCGGGCCATTAGTTATAAGTATAAATTTGAAATCTTGGCAGGCTATTTATCTTTCCTATGCATTCCCCTCTTTGAGATGGTTGGAAATTAATGATAAATTCTTAGTCCGTGCACGTTTACCGACGTAAACTTGCTCTTTCGTTTAATTTTTGAACAATAATTGAATTAGACGAGTTGGACATGAAAATTTATTGTAACGATTGTTTGTTGCACATGTTATGTTGGGTTTGCAAAATATTGAAAATGTGATAACACATTTTTCAGGGACGTTGGAAATAATTTCTTTCAGGGCCGGGCAAATTTGAAAAAAAAATTTAAATAGACTAATTTTTTGAGGACTGTATTTCTACACAAAAATAATGAACTCTGGTAGTGAGACACTTTTTTCATTGATCATTTTTTCCACTGATTATTTTTTCTAGTGACCATTTTTTCCAGCAATTATTTTCCTATTCAATTCCATTTTAAAATAAATCAATACATTAAAAATTGAGTATTGTGGCTAATGATACAGAGATACTCTGAGCAATTTTACCCTTCCATTTTCTTAACAATGAAAACTATTTTAATAGAAAATGTAATTAGTGGATTATATTAGTGAAGAAAAAAAAGATATCTCAAATCGAATTTTTGAAGAGAAATTCAAAAAAATTTCAAAATTTTCAAAATTTACTAATTTATTATAAATGGCATGAAAAACACAAAACTGGAGATATTTTTCGATAGCTTGTATAGTTTTCGAGTTACAGCCACTCCAAGTTGCTCTTCGGAAAATATAAAAAATCGTCATATCTCGAAAAATATTAGAGATATGACGATGCGCTCTGCTGCAATGGGTTTTTTGGCGCGAATATTATAAAGAAATGCAATAAAAAGAATTTACAATTTTAAGTTATCTTTGGAGAAATTTCCGTATTTTGAAAAATATTACAAATCGCCATATTTCGATAAATATAAGATATATTACGAAGAGTAATGAGTTTATTCATCTTTAAATTATACATAAGTAAAGTTTTGTTTGGAGGAGTATTTAATTTATTTTCTAGTAAACAATT
Source organism: Poecilus cupreus (assembly GCA_963942605.1). Taxonomy (NCBI): domain Eukaryota; kingdom Metazoa; phylum Arthropoda; class Insecta; order Coleoptera; family Carabidae; genus Poecilus; species Poecilus cupreus. The sequence goes on along the minus strand of OZ012726.1, from coordinate 3,940,803 downwards.
TATTTGTATAAGAAAGTAGTATGGTGCCCACAACAGATTTTTTTCTTTTTCGTATTACAACTTCGTCTACGAGCGTGCTTCTATTTTACTCCACGGGAAAAAATCGTACATCTCTCCCTTAATCTATAATATACTATTAATTAATAAATCTTTTTAAAATACCCTTTGGGGTTTGGACTTTCTATTGAAGATTTCTACATAGATCTAAAGCTAAACCTTATCATGAATGCCGCCCTATTCATTTCAAAACTAGGAAACTACGATCTCAATTTGCAGAAGTTTCAAACCAATACAACAGTTTTTACTTAAAGAAAACACAAGCTATTGAATATTCATTGGGTGACATTTGTGCTACGGTTGTTTTGGTCGTGGCGCCATACGCCATAGCCGTAGAGTGTGGGTAGGTAACGCATTGGGCACCAGGTGACTGAGAATCGGTCTTGCACAAGATTGAGTGAGGCGCCCACGTTGACGAAGCGTGAGGCCTAACTTGGCGATAGGCGTGTCGTGACGTCATGAACCCACGCGGAGATACATCAGGTGTATGGAGAATAGTTTGGTAATAGCGAGAAGTTCTAAAACTTTACATGTTTGGAAACTCTAAATATATTGGTTCTATTTATGAGAACTTTATTTGTAACATGAGTTGTTGAATGAGCTATGTAAACTATAATGGTTCATTCTAACCAACAACTGTTGAAATCATTTTAAAGAATTAATTCTATTGAAAGAATCATACAAATGTGTTTTGAACACATATTTGCTTACCCTGTTGAATATGTATCACCTGTTTTATTTGAAAGTTGTTTCACATGATTTTGAAACTTAATTATTTGAAGAAAACTGATAATTTTACATTTATATTATTTTTGATTACGCATTTATACCGGATATAGAATTGAAATGTGAAATATAGGGATTTCAAAACTATTTTTTATTATACCTGCATCATAATCCGTGTTTAAAACACGCTACAGCGTTCGCAAACGCAAGATTAAAACACGCCGTGCTTTAAAGGTTGCTAAGCAACAACAAAAGTCATTAATATTAATATCTGTCAAAACTATGAACATAAACAATAAATGCTAAACAATCTCCATGTAAACGACATACGTCAAACGTCATACTCGCAAAATTATGAATTGAATCAAAATCAAAATGTTGCTTTCCAGTTTTTTTCCAGAGTATGATGCAGGTATAATAAAAAAATAGCGTATGACACACGTGTATAAGTGCTTTTAAAGCACTAGCGACGTTAAGAGCACTCCGTTTCGCGTCGTGTTCTTAAACTCGTCGTACGTGCTTTAAAAGCTTACTTATACACTTGTATCATAATATACTATATTGATATTGCTGTAAATTTTTCTTATTTACAACAAAAGTAAAATATTACTGTAGAAAGCAAATAATGCCTACTTTTTGATAGATAAATTTAATATCACGGATATGGAAGAAGTATTTCTTAGAGTTAAAAGATGTTAAAACTCATTAAAAATGTAACTTTGTTTAATTACAATATTTCGTAGCAAACATACGAAGCACTCAAAGTCACATTTACTCCGAATAACACATACTATTTTTTCTACGACCACTTAGAAATCTGCTCATTGTGTTTGTTGTTGCTAGGGATATGAGGTACATTGCCAGCATCGTGCGAAATGAATTTGTTTTGTGCATATATCAATACAGGTCAGCTCATTTAAGCACAGGTGCCATTGCTAGGATACATATTTCGAATTGTTATATATTCTAATAGTAAAAGCGGGACAAATTTATTATCAAAATTTAATTAATTAGGAAATAATATCGTGGTCGTAGAAAAAGTATAGTGTACAACTCGCATGGAATGTCCATTTCCAACTCGTATGATTTGCAAACTTTCATACTCGTAGGAAATGAGTACCATTCCATGCTCGTTGTACAATATACTATTTACTTCACACATAAAAAATAGAACTATAAATCATTAAAAAATGCCCAAAACTTCAAAAAATGTTCTGTTATATCCAGTATTTCTAATTGCCATAGAATATGCTGTTTTGTTATTTTTGTTTCAATTTTAACTGTGAAATTATTGAATTACAACCTAACTAATTTGAGAGTTTGATAAATTAGAAAATACACTTGCAATATTTATGTCAAACTTCTCGCTCTATGTATTCAATAACTAGAAACAAATTTTTAAAGTAATATAAAGTATATACATAATATGAACAAGTATACTATTATTTTTACAACATAAATTTACATCGTAAATTACAAATTTTCCAAATAGCTTACGGCGATATACACGATAAAACAATATTTTCAAAAGACATACTCGTATCTGTTTGCATTACAAATTCTTGACATTACAAAACTTTTAGGAAAACATACCTGAACCCTAAAGTTTACACGAAAAGTTAATCCAAAGTTAACCATCCGAAAGATTTCCAAAGTTTTAACTTATTTCCTGAATGGTTCTAAACAGGATGACATTTGTATAATTTTTCAGTTACTGTAGCAATAACTAAATTTCAGGACCAATTATAGATATAAACCGCTAACGACAGGGAAGATAATAAAAAATACAAAACTGTAGCTTTCCGCATGATCTCTCCACAAGAAAATGTTTCGAACTGTTTTGTAGTGCAATTAGAATTAATTAATTAAATAATTCCTGCTGCCTAGTCAAATGAATAGTTTGGAAACCACTGTAATATCCTCTTGAAGGTCCCTAACTTACGTAGGAATTCACTCAATGAACAAATGTAATGGTTTTTACTACCGATTTCACTTTTTAGGTATAAATAACCTTAGAAATTCTTAATGGAGTCAGTGGGCGAACAATCTCGTGCGATACCTACGTGTAGTAGATTTGTGTCAAGTTACAGATCCTCATAGCCTGTTTTAGAGTTTATACGATTATTGACTGCAGTGTTATTGTTGGATTTCTATGTATAACTAAGCATATTTTATTGTAACTTCAAATAGAACATGGCAGGAATAAGTTGCCAGGCAATTATCAAAATTTATCTGCACAAGTAACATGATGATTTTCATACGATTATGGATGGTTCCACTTGATGCAATAGTATATTGTACAACAAGCATGGAATGGTACTCATTTCCTACGGGTGTGAAAGTTTGTAGCATAAGCTGAAGGTTGCAAATCAAACGAGTGTGAAATGGATATTAGGGTGGACCTTAAAAGGGGTTAAATCGAATTTTATCCAGGGCACCCCTTAAAATGGTTCCAAATAAATATTAAAAAAATGTTCTGGCCTTTATTTCACAAATACCCGATTGCACCAACGTTAGTTAAATTTTAAACTTGGTTTAAATAAATAAAAGCATATCTAATTTTTGACATCAATGTCAATTACTCCATATAACATATAACTTTGATTTGCTTTTATTTATTTAAACCAAGTTTAAAATTTAACTAACGTTGGTGCAACCGGTATAAATTTTAATATTTGACCGTGCCTAAATATGTTTGATTTTTCCTATTTAAATACCATAGAACTGACATATTTTGAACTCAAATTTTTTTCCGAGGCAATAGAAGGTTCGAACAATCCATTCAGTGGTGAAATATATAATATAAAGATTCGAGAATATTTAGGGAAAATTACATGTCCTAATTATTATTCTTAAGATATTTGGAGATATAGATTTTCGGTGTTTCGAGCGATAGTTTGTCTATCTTCAAATAATGATAATTGGGACTTGTAATTTTTAACAAGTATTCTCGGATCATTATATTATATGTTCCACCATTAAATAGAATTTTCGAACCTCATATTGCCTCGGAAAAATTTCCAAAATGTATCTCAGACCTATGTTAATTAAAGGCAAAAAAAAAATCAAATAAATTTAGGCACGGTTTAATACTAATATCAAGCGGAATAAAGGCCAGAAGAATTTTTTTTTAATATATTAGAAACCATTTTAGGGGGCGTTCTAGTTAAAATGCGATTTAACCCCTTTTAAGGTCAACCCTAATGGATATTCCATGCGAGTTGTACACTATACTTTTTCTATGACCACGATATTATTTCCTTATAAATTGATATTTTAATAATAAATTTGTCCCGCTTTCACCATTCCAATATATGACAATTCTAAATACGTATCTTAGCAATGGCACCTTCACTGAAATGAAATGACCTGTATTGAAATGCAAAACAAATTCATTTTTTACGATACTTGCAATGTACCTCATTTCCTTAGCTTCAACAAACATACAATGAACAGATTTCTAAGTGGTCGTAGGAAATAGTTTATTGTGTTATTAGGAGTAAATGTGATACTTTGTGTGCTGAGCTTGTGTTTGAACGACGAGCGAAACGATGTTACCAATGTAACAATTACTCCGAATAACATACTATTTATTCGTCAAACATAAGAAAATGTCTAAAACTTCAAAAATTATTCTGTCTTACCCAGTATTTCTAGTTGCCATAGCATATGACATTTCGTAAAAAATTTAATTTTTTTAAGTGTTTCCATGGTGTACATGGATGCAAGATTTATGAAAATTAATTTCTTTATATTTTATTATCTCCAAAACTAATGAAAATTAGTAAAATTAGTGTAATCAAAACAGATGTAAAATTAAATAGTCTACAATTTTCAAAATAACTTAGTTGAAAAATTAAATTTAACCGTGTTTTATCGCAGAAAACTCTTAAAGGCTTCTTGTGAATTGTTTCTTCTAGTTGACCAATTTTATCCAAAATCTAAACAGCACTTCATATAAATATAAGAAGCAAAAATTCACAAAATTGTATTTTTTGTTATTATAGTATTTGAGTTATGCGAGACGAAAAAATGTAGAATGATATTTTTACAGGTAGGGTTATATTGATTTATAGGTACAACGTGTTAAAAGTAATAATGAAATCACTTGCTATGTTACTTTTAACACTAGTGTCAGAAAGCGACACTTTTAACTTAGCTAAGCAACCGTTAAAAGGGCCTCTTTTACCAACGATAGTAGATAAAGTTAATTTTAAAATGATTGTGCTCTAAATTTGAGTTAGAAAATACATTTCAAACCATTATACAAAAAATGCGTTTCATTTTTAAAATGTCGGAAGAAAAGACATGAAAATACGATTCACAAAGATTCAAAAGAAGATATAATAATTATGTAGCATTATAAAATTTTAATGATGCAATCTACAGCGGCCCTAAAGGATCAAAACATTGTACTGTACTTATTAATTAAGGATCATCGTTAATTTAACAGCGAGCACAAATTATATCCCTTTGTAACCTTTCTAATTGAATCATTGCAATTGAATTAATCATTCCTCCTCATGCAAATTTGACTGTTTTATCTTCACAAAATGTATCATATCTAAAAATACATCAGTTGCTAAACTTGCTTACTCAGTGGATGACAGTATGACCGTACTAGGAAAAAATTATGATGGGTTTAATATATTGAGACATATTTTAATCAAGAACAAAAATTCATATGTGCAATACAAATGTTATTCCTGTATTAAATAATAAATATGGTATGATGAAAATTTAATGCTAATTAACAACAGTGAGATGAAATGAATTTGCCAGACAGGAATGCTAAATACATAATAATTATTTCGTCTGTATTGTAGATGTTTATACATAATCTAAATACACGATGAGCAAAATTGAAACCTAGCGGCCATTTGCTAAAAAGGCAAAAAGTGATAGTTGTGTCAATTTAAACTTAGGTATTTCTTACAATATGTAATTCAATTTTGATTGTAAAGTAAAACAGTATAGCAAAATGGTCAAATCAAAAGCAAAATGTTAGATATATGTATGGCCAGCACATAACCTCCCGCCCAATATAACTCTTAAACGGTACAAAATAGTATTTGATGTTACGGGAAAATACCTTTATTTACTTATTTTCTATTTATATTTAAGAAATTAATTTTTTTCCCGGAATATTTATTTAATTTTTGACATATATTTTACTAAGAAAACTGCTTGTCAATCACAATGACATGTGTCACATTTCGTAAAATAAAATTTTTTATGTGTTTCCTTGATATGCATGGAATGCAAGATTTATGAAATTTAATTTCATTACATTTTATTATCTCTATATTTAATGAAAATTATAAAATTAGTGTAATCAAAACAGTTGTAAAATTAAATATTCTACATTTTTCAAAATAACTTAAATTGTTGACAACTTAAATTTAACCGTGTTTTTTCACTGAACTGCTACTTCCGGTTGACCAATTTTATCCAAAATCTAATCAGCTCTTCATATAAATATGAGAAACAAAAATACACAAATTAGCATTTTTTTGTATTATAGGATTTGAGTTAAACGAGACGAAAAAATTGCAAAAATACACACATACAGACATCAAGGCGAAGATAGTAAAATCGTATTGTAGGAACCCTAAAGCGTGCTTATTCATTGAAAACTCACTACCCAATTTTTTGGCCAAAAACAATACCTCCCTTACCTAGAGGTAGGCGGCAGGTAAAAATCCGTTAATATTTCTTACTCTGCATATAAGAAAATTGGTATATTTATAATTACAACCATACTTAAAATCAATCTTCCAATAACAACAAAAATCTTCAATCAAAAAGTCTCATAATGACTGCAAATTGATTTACAATTTTCACTTCTCTAAAATTTCCATTATTATTCAGCGAGCAATTAGTAAATTTAAATTGCATAAATTTATGATCAAAGTCAAAATTATTCCACATACAGCGCGCATATATTATTGCCTTCGTTGTTGGGAAACTATCGCAATTATAAGTTTGCTCTCATATCATCTACTCCCTAGTAAATTATTTTCTGCGACTCAGAGACAAATGAGCATCACCTACGCCAGGCGACGTCTCGTGACGTCACTGCGCCGGAGGATTGTGAGGGAAGCCCGACGATTTGTTTTCCCCCGTGCAGCACGTTTCATTTATAAAAACGATGATCGCTGAAATATGTTCACCGGATTTTTTTAATGGGCCTGTCGGATGTGGAGCGCTGGGGTATTATTTTAGCGTGGGTTGTTGTTATGTCTTTTTTGCCCCGATGGACAAAAGATTTTTAACGTTTTGTGTTGTGAAAATGGAATGTTGTGTACGGAAAGGGTGATTGATTTTTTGTCGCAATATTGCGATAATAACAAACAACTTTTGTTGCCTTGAAATAACCCATGTTTTTTTTTTCAAAAGACCGCTTGTATTATCAATAGAGTATTACTGTCTCTCTTTGCTACTATTTTAAAGGGATATTTGTCGCACGATTTGACCTAAATTTAGACAAGGAAATAAAATATCTGTAGCTGTAGTTTACATTGAAAAAATATAGAATTTTTAGCATGATTCCTATACCTCCCTTACAGGATGTGGCGAAAGTTAAAATTAGCATAAGGGTTATTTCTGTTGTCAAGAGATGCTTGGGCATAATGGGAGAGAAAAAGAAATATATAATTTTCATCTGTCACTTGTAAGTTACAAATTATTTAGATCCTTTTGTTGAACTGGATCAATATTTGCTTCTTCTTCTGTAAATTTTTGTAGTTATGTTCCTAAACATCTTCCTATCTTGATTTGCTTTACTAGTGTGTCTAATTCCCGATGCTTTTAATTCTTCTACTTTCTTTAGACGTGTTGATCTGAGACTGTCTCGTCTTTTTATTCCTCCTAGTTTCATTTCAACTACTGATTTAATGGAGGTTTATGATTTTGACGTCACAGGAACCAGGCAAAAAGAGAAAGATGAGGTAAAAGTTGAGATGGAAGTTCATAATGCAAACATCCATGTTTTGACGTATGAGATGGTGTTTTAACAAGGTTATGTTTTTATTTTTCAAGTTTATTATTTAGGAAACTTAATAAATTAAGCACTGACCATATATTCTTTATAATAATAACGGGAGTCACTATTGCACAAACCATACACACACTTAATTTTTTATATTTAGAATCATTTCAAAAACTGTCATTTTGACATCGTTTTGTTTGTATTTCGTCCACGTAAATTTCATCGTAGTTCAATGAAAACATCTATACATGACAGCACGAAAATTTACTTCTGTTGCTTGATCCTTTTAACTATGTCTTCTCCTTCCAACTCTTGTTCTAGTTCATTGTTCATTTTTATTCTGTATCTTTATTGGTCTTCATAGTGTTCTCCTCGTTTTTGGTTCTATTATTCTTAATTCTTTCTCATATTTTAGTATAATTGATAGTTAGTTTCAGCAGCGTACATTGTTATTGGTCTTATTATCGTTCGATAAATTTTCATTTTTGTATCACTAGTAAATCCTTGATTTTTAGTAATTTTTGTTTGCGCGGAAAAGCCCTATTTGTCGCTATTGTCTTTGATTTAATTTCTACTTTTCTTGCTATTTTGCTTGATATTTAAGATTTTCAGCCTACTCGAATTTGAATTCTCCTTTTTTTACTATGTCTTCTTCCAACATTTGTTCTACTTCATTGTTCAATCTTAATGGAGCAACTTGTGTTTCAAGTTGAAATAGGATATAATTGTAAGATTATACTTAGGTACTTTTTATTATTATTAGGAGGCAACATAATTGATAATTTACTCATTTAACAATTCTTTCGCGGAATTAATTAAAAACAGAGATTTAAATTCTTACCTTCATTCGCCGCGAACTTTGTATATACTTCACGAGAACAGCACCTGAAACAAATCGTAAAATAATTAATTTCCTTATCTTCGGGCACAGATCCATTGATTATCAAGAAAAAAAAAACAAATCAGATATATTCGTTTAATGAATTGTAATTTAAACTACCCTTTTCAGACTGTAGTTAGAAAGTAATTAAATTACTGTTAGACTAGCGTTTTTGTAAGAAGTCAGCAACGTCAAAATACAACGATAACTTGTTTTTTTTTTTTAATATAGTCCAAATAAAATATATCATCACGCCTTTTAACATGGTCCCGTCAATTTACGATCCCTAAATTGTTAGATATGTAAGAACAGGAGTAAAGGTATTTACCCCAAATTATCCACATTCCACATATTATGTTATACTATTTTTAAAATACCTACAAAATATGGATACAAATAATATTGAAACTGAATTAATTGTTATAATATTGTTTGACTTTTAAAATTTGTTTTCTTTATTTGTATTAAAATATATACATACACAATAACCTTGTTATTTACATAAATACTTTTATATACTGAATATTAATCTATACAAATTACTTTTAGATAACGAATCAAAGAAGAAATTGCCCATTGGTTTCATTTTTAATAAAGAAAAGTTACATATTTTTCCTTTGAAAAAACTATATTATATATAAATTTAAATTTTTTTTAAATATTACAAAGGTACAAGAGCAAAACTGCGTGTGATACTTATTTAATAGAACAAAGAAGCTGTTTTTAATATCTTTCAATAGAATTTCTTCACCCTTCACCTTTATTGTGAACTGCCCTTTTTTTAAATACTGTCATTTTGAAATAAAGAATTAAACGTAATTTTATAAAGAAACAGCAAAAATTCTACAGAGAATATCCGAAATATGCAGAATGTTAAATTTTAATGTTTATTTTACAAGACAATAATTACAAAACATATATTTAAGTAACAAGTATATAATTTAGGGTTTTATAAACGAGACATGAAAAAATTCTACAATTTCAAACATAATAGTATATTACACATTAATGGAGAGAAATGTATGATTTTTTTCAGCGAAGTAAATTGAAACACGAGCCGTAGGCGAGGGCAACAATACAACAAGGAAAAATACACTTCCCTCCTGTGGTATATATACTACTTTTTTGGCATCCTCAAATTTATTATGGCTTTTATGTAATCCAAAATTATTTTAATTTTAATATAATTTATGATAGTTACTTTTAATTTGTTTAATTTTCACATTATTTGAGTACTTTCCCTAGGAAAATGCACAAATCTCCCGTTGATATGAAATTGGCTGTTTCTGACAAGATTTTGGTATCAAAAAAACCAATGGTTCTCAAAATGGACATAACTTTCCAGTTTTTAATGGGTACCTGTTATATTTATTCTCTTATTCGATTTAGTATTTTTATTATGAATATAACGATATAAACATAATATTCTGACGTAAAAAGAAACTGAGAAAAATGCAAGTTAAATTTATATGTATTTTATTTATGTCTTGCTGAAATAAGTATGCTTTGTTGTATAGAAGCTATTTAAAAATAAACTAATCAAACAATGCCATTGTTTATTTTCTTACTAAAAATTACAGTAAAAGCACAGAGCAATTAGTTACAACAAATGAAGCAATAATATATTCATTAATTTTCTATTCAAAACATTCTTACTTCCTGACAGACAGAAATATAATAAATATAAATTTGACTCGCATATTTCGCTGTTATTTTGTTATATTATGATATGACATGTTTATATCGTTGTATTCAGAAAAAAATACTAAATCAAATAAGAGAATAAAAAATAGGTTATCATTTCAAATAAAATAGTTGTATCCCGCATTTTGAGAACCATTATTAAAAAGAAAATATGATAGTCTTGTAATATATAAATTGTTTGCTAATTAATTCAACCTCTCCAATTGAATTCATTTAATATATTTTTTAAATTTCATATCATAATAAATAAAAAGTATAGAATACAGTTAAAAATATGAATAAACTGTTCTTATAATTTCAGTTGAAAATATTTTGTTAGAAAACTATTTGAATACAAATATGTTTTTCATATTTGGTTCTTTAAATTGTAAATTATTAAGATGCGAATAATATTTGCATATAAAATATCTCATATAATCTTATTATGAAAATTGGGAGAATTTGCAAAAATGATTGTTAAACTTTTTGTTTACTTGGTTGATTACTAAAAAGTCTGCGATTCTGTGTGTAACTTTTTCTCCACAATTCATCATCATTAATCATTACATGAGTGACACATTTCTGCATTCTTAGATTAACAAGAAATTAAAGCATTTTAAAATTGTTTTATCCAATACCTCTCAATAAATGCTCTAAAACTATGGCTATTTTCAACAAGGAAAGCAACAGCTTACCCACTATTGGGTGTAATTTTGAGATAACTCACTAGTAAGTAATTTTTTATTTATAACAATAATAATACACAACACTTTGGTAACTACTTCGATTGACATTTTAATTAAGATACTTTAACTCCAATATAAAGTAAGCCATAAAGAAAAAACAATTTTATCGTTTTGACAGCGGATAAATAGGAAGGTAACTTTTTGTAAGTGATAAAACGTTATTTACTGTTTCAAACAATAATTGTAAATAATAATATTTGAAACATTATTCTAATAACAAAATTTGCGGTTAACCATAATTTACTGAGAAATTTTAAAATAGCTTGATAGGGCTTTTCAGTTTAGTAGTTTTTGAGAAACCATGACTCCATATATCCACACAGACTGACAGACTGACAGACAGACACACACACACAGACATTACCGCGAAACTATTAAAATATTTTTCAAGGACCCTAAAACGTGCTCATTCACTGGAAACTATTTACTCAATTTTTAGCATGATTCTTATACTTCTCTTACAGGATGTGGAGGGAGGTAAAAATCATTAATTTTGGAGGCGAAGAAGTACATTGCAAGGTTGACTAGATTGTTTAAGAATTATCAAGATATAATATCGAATTCTGATAATAATTTATTCCAAATATTCACTGTAAAATATGAAGGAGTTTTCATAATTCAAATTTGTTTTAACATTCTCTCGAATGTTGTTACTAAAAACAGTTTAATATTTCTTGAATGTTACGAATTCATAAATATTTATTAACCTTGCAAAATAATTTAAAATCTAAATGAATTCTTTAACATCAAACCAGTTCCTCATTAATTTCCAATAACATCTGTAACAATTATTTTTAATTTTTAATATATTTTAGTTCATTAAAATTCAGTTCTTTGTACAAAGACAATGTATAATAAACTTTTGTATTATAAGTTCTAATTAGTTATCTCTACCGTCAGCAACATTTCTATTAAATCCCACATGCAAAACGAACGTGATATAAATTGAACTTTGTACAACTGTTCATAATGGAATAATTACTAAATAAATCAGTACCAGATGTTTGTTTTTCCTGCACTTTTCCGATAATTATCCTTAGTGACAGATCCATATCGCTGGAAATAACTTTATTACATTTCTGCAGAAGTTTATATCATTTCAGTTCCTGTTGATGAAAGAAGAAATGTAAAAAAGTGTACATTTATTTTTAAAAACTTGTATTAATTTAATCAAAGTTAGGTATACAGTGTGTTTCGATTCCATTGGGAACTCGAGGATAATAAGTGCTACGATTTCGGTTAAATTGGACTAAATTTATCCAACTAGTAGGACAATTCATTCATGTTTTGAATTAATCGGTATTAATTAATATGAATTTCCCCAATAGTATTTAACTTGTCCACAAACAATTTAAAATTTTCTCGTGATTTAAAATGTAACATTCCAAGTTATACCTTTTCTATGAAAACAAATGTTAAAATTTATTTCAATAATTTGACAGGTGTCAACAGTTTGAGAAATTCAAATGTGACATTAAATTTCAATGATATCCTAATAAAACAGCATTACATTAGAATTTTATATTGCTTTATAATAAAAATGCTTCTGTTCAATATTAATATTGTAATTATTGATGTTTTATTGTAATCATAAGGTTTTGTTGTGTTCGACAGCTTTGATCAACTTAGTTTCAGAAATTTATGACTATGTTGCTAGGCAATTCTACATATATAAACACTTCCCACCCCTGCGATAGATCTGTCACTTCCCATGCAAGAGGTTGTCATATCACTAAGAAATGATTTATTTCATAACATCAAAAAGGTTTGAAATATATTACTTCAGTGATTGTGAATAAAATCTTTTTCTCAATTGTGATTAAACAGTATATTGTACAACGAGCATGGAATGGTACTTATTTCTTACAAGTATGAAAGTTTGTAGCATTCGCCTTCGGCTCATGTTGCAAATCATACGAGTATGAAATGAACATTCCATTCGAGTTGTACACTATACTTTTTCTACGACCACGATATTATTTCCTAATTAATATAATTTTAATAAAAAAATTGTCCCACTTTCACCATTCCAATATTAGACAATTCTAAATAAGTATCCTAGCAATGAAATGAACTGACCTATATTGAAATACTCACAAAACAAATTCATTTCGCACGACGCTTGCAATGCAATATACCTCATATCCCTAGCAACAACAAACATACAATGAGCAGGTTTCTAAGTGGTCGTAGAAAACTATCTTTTTCTTACTAAATTACTTAATTTGCTCACTCTTTCGAGTGACCAAACAACAAAATTAAACGATTTTGAAAAAATAACGATTATTTTTGACGGTATTTAATAGGTGTGCGTTAATTTAATAGTTATTTACGATACAAGTACCCAAGTACGTAAAGCTAGTCTTTATTCACGAATGGGTCAATTTAAGATCCCTGAGTGACTAAAAACGCATTACGTATGTGTATCGTACAATATTTTATCTATGATAAAATGAAAAAAAAAAAAATCCAATAATATAAAAAAAAAATTATTTATGAATCTGGAACACAATATTAAATGAGAAGTTTGCCATGATAACATAATTTTTGCAATATTTGGCGTATTTAAAAATTTTAACCACTCGTTGCTCGGAAACCCGTGACTAATGAGATTGTATTACTAAACAACCGTTTTAAAAACTCAATATTAACAACTTCAATTTTACACACTATTGAAGATAAATAGTATATTACGTACCGTGAACTGTAAGTGATAGTTTTTAGGTCGAGAATGTAGTTTGGGATGTCGAGACCCGTAGGGTCGAGATTTCCTAAACATTCGAGACCTAGAAAATCACTTACAGTTCGAGGTTAGTAAGATATTTTTGTCAATAACTGCGTAAATATAAGAAAAGGAAAAATAGGTATCAAAATTAACAGCTGTCAGATTGAGGTAAAAAATAAAATTTGAATGATATATATTTACTTACCGTCCACCTTGAACGGTAAGTTTCACTTACCATCCACCGTGGACGGTAAGTAAATGATGTAACCATGGAAACCAATTGTGCAATAAAAGTTCCACTTACTGTGTTTAAATTTTGTTATTAATGGGTAACTTACAGTACAGGTATTGCAAAAAGAAATTTAATTTGATGTAACTTTTTGGTTATTGAGTTTTTGTCAAAAGTTTATTAAGGATAAAACATTATTTTGGGCCTCGCTACCCACACTTTCAAACTTTTCCATACGTTAAATATAGTATAGCTATAGGTAATTTCAATTTTGCTATACGATTATTTAAAATGAATAATTATAGTTATTCTAGTTTGTAGGTTCTAGGTTCTAGGAGATGCACACAAAAGTAAGTATTATGTATTTGATTGTGCACATTTCCTTGGCAACAGCAGTCCACTGCTCTATCACTCTCCATAATTAATAACATGTTTACGTTCCTTCCCACCCTAGCTCTAGATCACCAGCATCATCATCTCTTGATCGCACGTGCTACACACTCGTGTGCAGTCAGTCAAGCGCTGTCCGCCTAGTGGACACTCAAACGAGAACGACAACATCGACAGCTCCAAGCACTGGACAGACAGACTGAACGGGGGACTAACAGCAGCTGTGGAACTCGGAACTTCCAGAGAGTTGCGAACTGATTTGTGTGGTGTGGGTTCTGTGAGGATAAGGGTAGAGGGTTGTTGGTACTAGCCGCGAGGATGAGGCTGGGTCTAGCAGCGCTGGTGATCTTTGGGGTGGTGTGTGCTGCGAAGGGTGTTTCGCTTGATCCAGGTAAATATACCTCATTTAACACCTTATTTTGTTTAAATGTTACGAAGAAAAAAGCAGTAATAATAATGAAATTCGCTATTTACATTTAATTCAATTATACTGGAAATTTTATTGGTCATACACGGTGCACAATTTCCAGTATAATCAAAATTTGATTTGTAGATACATCAAAAATTCTCACTTGTGCTTCTGATTGGTTCAAATATATCATGCATAATTTTTGGAAATCACTTGGACTAGATGTAGGTAATGGATAAGAATGTCCAAAAATTTAATTATTAATGGAATAACAATTAAGTACGATTTTCTAGATGAATCTATTTCATGCTAGTTTGATTTCCTGGCCTTTTTCTTTTTCATTGTTACTTTAAAAATCACCACTCGTTTTCGATTTCTGGAAATCAAACTAGCACTTAATAGATTATGTATGAAAATGCAACCTAGAAAAACTTTGGAAGATAAAAAAATTGCTATATTTGAATATAACAAAATTCACTCTAAATTAATTATTTACTGAGACATAACCAACAAAAATGATAGTCCTGCAAGTATACTGTTAGATGAGTCAATTCCCAAAATTCATAAATTCGAAAAAGTCCCAGGAAATTCTCCGGAAATTTCCCAAGGAATTTCAAATGTGAATAAAAATTAAATTCTTTTTCTTTTCACCCATTGTTAAAATTGCTTTTATAATACTCCAAATAATGATGCAAAGCGTACTAAACCACTGCAAACGTCTGTTTAGTCATAACCATTAATACATGAGCATAAATAGTTCGAATCAATTGCCTCTTTAGCCTAGGCCAAAGACCGCCCCGTACTTATTCCAGCAGAAGGATAAAATTTTGTAAAATTTTTGAGTCTCTCTAGAAGCCGTGTACTTTGTAATTCTCCTATTACCTATGAATATTTACTAAGGAAATAAATCTAACATTGGGTACAAAACACAGCAAATAGAAAGTAAAAAAATAAACTTTATTAAAGCCTACTTAGCCTAATAGGATATCTGCCACTGGGGGTAGCTAACAGACAGGCACTATGCGCAACCAGACATCAATGTCAATTTTCCAAAAATAATTCCGGGAAAAAGGTAACAAAATCAGCGTGACTGAAGGAATTTCCTGGCATTGGAAATTGTTTTTTTCTCGGGGAAAAAACTAATTCCCGAAGAGAATTTTTTGTCGGTACATCACTAATTGTTAACAAAATGAACATCCAAATTCTAAATATGAAATTTGGAATTGATTTCGGCATTAGAATTTGTGGTATCGGGGACCCAAAAATATGCTTATCAATCGAAAACTCTCTCATCAAAATTTTTGATCTATCACAATGCCTTCCTTACATTTACCGGATGTAGAATTAAAATGTAAAATATAGGGATTTCAATGCTATTTTTTATATTGTTGAAAATTTTTACCTATTCAATTTAGAGCAAAAGTGTAAATAAAAATTTGTTCAGAAGTTAAAAATGCAATAAGGCCCATTTGGTTAATTAAATAATAGTATATTAATAATATTAAAAATAACACTTGGAAAATTAAACAAAAACTAAATATATTTGACAATTCAGAAAACAGAATAATATTGTATTATTTTCTGAGGAAATTTCATATAAGATTTTAATGATATAAGGGCGAATTTTAGAGTTCATATTTTTCAATTCTTTTTTCACGACCGGGAGAGATAAAATACCAAAATCATGACATAAACAGCCTATTTCATATCTACGGGAGATTTGTGCAATTTCTCTACCGCCGTGAGGGAAAGTGCTAAATTAATGTGAAAAATTAACAAAATTAAACAAATCAAAGGTAACTATCATAAATTATATTACAATTCAATTTTGAAAAACATAAAAACCATTTAACAGCGCAAAAATGATGTTCAATAAATCTTACGCTCTTATGGCGCTCGTAAGTCTCGCGAACAAAGTTAAGCGGTCAATCTAAAATGTGAATAAATATTTCTGTATCTAATTCCACTATTACTATTAAAGACATAACGCAGTGATGATAAAATCAGGTCATTGTTGTCCATTATTTCGCAACTGGCAACAAATATGCCAATTAACATTTGACATAAAAGTCATCTAGTTCAATATTACAACAACATACAAAAAAACATGGATTAACAAATGTTCTCAGTTTATTTTTAATTATACTTTGTAAAGAGAAATATGCAAAATTTGATAGGATACAAAAAAATTGTTTAATATGTTCATGGGTGGAATGTATTGATCTTGCCTCAAAGACATATTTCATGTTTACTTATTTTGCATATTTTAAAAAAGTATGAGGAGGAAAATGATAAATATGTGTTAGATAAAACAGCGAATTTTCATAATATATAGCTTAAAGTAAAAGTTTTAAAGTTTCCCCATTTTTATTCATACTCGTTATGCTTTTTCACCAGGCATCGCCGAAAGTAAATGCAGATATTTGTCTAACTTTATAAGATATTTGCGAAATACTTGCATTAATAATATAAAGCAGTATTCTTCAACGTAAATTGAATAATATTGGAAATAATGAAGGTAGATTTAGGCAATAGCTGTGCTTATTTGTTGAAAACTAACTACCGAAACTTTCGACTTGAGCTGTAGGAAATACAATGTTAATATTTTAAGTTTATATCTATTAATTTTAGTGTGGAAATATAAAATGTTTAGAATGAAAAACTGCAACAAATGAGCCCAAATTTATTGATGTGATACATTTCTGTCAAGAGATAGCCATGTCATGGTAAACAAAACATACAAACAGTCGTATTGTTTGAGTTTGACAGGTGGCATTTGGCCGAGTTTTACTAATTATTGATTTATTTAAATTATTTTTAAATGATAAATGTGTCCATCATTACTGAGAAATATTTTAAACAAACTCTGTTAAATGGTCATGTGTCAAACTCAAATAAAACGACTGTTTGTACATTTTGTTTACCATAGCATTCTGGAAATAGCTAAAAATTATACATTTTATCTACGACCGTGAGTTAAATATCACTTAACCCACTCATTTTGCATGGGTTAAAAGCTTCATTAACGCACTCGTTTTCATTAACTTACTATTTTTTATAAATGTTGATAATGCAATCTTTACAATTCTATAAATTAATTAATATTTAATAATTAATAATTTTTCAAGCTTGTTCTATATCCGACAAAATACTTTCTAAATCACTCATTTTCACGAAATTCTTTAAAAAAATTGAAAAACAACTACATAATTAATTAATGTCAAATTGTGGTCGTCATGGATTTGAAACCATTTTTACAGCAACTACTTGGATTAATTTTCTACTTATCAAAACAATTAAGTCAAATTATTTAAATTTTTTAACTTTGGACGGGCGTAGAATAAAATATTGTACAATACACGCGTGATAATGCATTATTAATATAGTTATGTTATAACAAAACTCGGCTATCTCCTCGTTATGCAAATTTCATATGCGTATTTTAATAATGCTCTTATTCCACATATATCGTAAATATCTATTATTTTACGTATATCCGATGACAGAAATTAAATGGTGGTGTAATGTTTATTGCTGAACATTTTTTTATATTAATATTTTTGTTCAACT
Source organism: Poecilus cupreus (assembly GCA_963942605.1). NCBI lineage: Eukaryota > Metazoa > Arthropoda > Insecta > Coleoptera > Carabidae > Poecilus > Poecilus cupreus. The sequence continues at coordinate 3,922,397 of OZ012726.1, read as the reverse complement.
ATCACATATTGAAAATTTTAATATTGTATTTCCTATAAAAAAGTTGACACCCAAAAGGCAAATCAACGATAAAGGTTTTAGTAGAAAAATCTACCTTAATTATATTTCACTAAAAATGAATAAATAAAAGGGATTTAGTTACTCAATGTAAGTTTAGTGGGTTTAAGTTTTTCCTTAATTTAAAAATATGTATAAATACACAGGTTTATACAGCAAGGACGGGGACATAATTGTACGGTTGGTAAAATAAAATTATTAGGGGGATATGGCGGAGAGGAAGAAAAGTTATATTTTCTTAAATGGAAAGGGCCTTTTTCCATTGGAATGGATAGGCCAAAGTATTCTGTTTTCGACGATATAATATGTTCCTATACCTAAAATTAAACACAAAGTTCAAAGATAAATTAACATTTAATATGGAAAATAGAACTTTAGTAGGCCGTTGAACAAAACAAGTTATTGTTTTTTTTTTACTCCTGTCAACAATGGTTTTACATCGACAACAATTATTGACACAATGGCTGGTACCACGAACTCTGTTTTTGGGTGTTTTAAGAGCAGTGTTTTAGGCTCGGTTTAAGCGCTGACGCTGTCCAATGTTCTAAAAATATTTTATAAAAAAAATGCTTCCAATGAAAGTTACAGATAAATGTTATTTGAAGTATTTTTTTATAAAATAATTTTAGAACATTGTACAGCGCTAAAACCGAGCTTAAAACACTGCTCTTAAAACAGTCAAAAACAGAGCTCGTGGTACCAGCCATTGATGACAGGAGTATCAATAATAAAAACAATAACTTATTTTATTTAACGGCCGACCTGAAGTTCTATTTTCCATATTAAAATGTTTAATGTATTTTTGAATTCTGTAACCTTAATTTTAATTTTAGGTAAAGGTTGTATCGTTGAAAAGAAAATACTTTGGGCTATCCATTCCTATGAAAAAGTACCCCTTTCTATTTAAGAAAATATAATCTTCACTCCGCCCAGCCACGCCCCCCTAATAATTTTATTTTACCAACCGTACAATTATCTCCCCCTCCTTACTGTATAAGCCTGTGTATTTATTTTTTCTCTTAAGTTATTAGTTAGCCAGCAAAACTGATTGGTTGCTTTAAAAAACTATCCCAGTACATTTGCCCGGCTTAAAATCGAATAAACGCAGTAAAACCATTTACGAAATAATCGTTGCGTCTTATGACGTCAAATTGCATGAAATTGTAATCAATCTCTCATTAATGCTATCTCTCCGCCTCCGCAGTTTCTTGTTGCGCCAGTCCGGTATTCCAGCATCCGGAAGATTGCCGGAATCGATACACAAGCGAAGAACTCTCGAATTGGTCAAATAAATTAAAATTCACGTTTCGGTCTGTATTATACTTGACACTAATTTCATTCAGACGTGAAACATAGAGAGAAATTAATTGCACTACTAGTTTTCTTAATTCCATTTGCGTAATTGAATAACTAGATATCATGCATAATTATTTAATTAATAAGGTCTGATAAATAAATGGCTCTCAAATTTATTGTTAAAGTTTCCGGAAAATGGGAAATTTTGCTCGTGTAGAGTTGAACGTAGTAGATGCCAATTTTTCTCCCCGAGTACCTACTTCTAAAAATCTTGAACATTCTTCTCAAAGACAAATAATAATGTCGACAATTTGGAAGATGGTTCCAGCGTTACTTGAAACTCCAATTACGTTTTCTAAAATTAAAATTTCAAGAGATAAATTATTCCCAAAACGCTCGGGAATATATTGAAAATTTTAGCCCATTTTAAAAGTTACAAAAAAATCTGATAAACCCACTCATAAATAACTTCTAAATGTTTCAATATAGAGATAAAGTTTTAAATAAACTTTGTAGACAATATTATTGGATATAATAAAATTTACAGTAATTTAAATATTGTTCTACAGTTTTTTTACTAAACAGTTTAACACTAGTTAATTATTTACTGAGGTATGTTTGAAAAATTTGATAGGCCTTCAAAAGTAAATTACCACCTCCATTTGACTGATTGCTACAAAAATCTAATTAGCTCGTAACCTATACATCCAAATTATATATACAAAATTTGAAATAGTACATTGTATAACTAGTGCTGAAAGTTGTATATTTCACACGAGTGTGAAATACCCTTTTCCGACGACCACTACGAAAAGTACATAAATTCACACGCTAAACTATTACTGACAGTTGGTCATTGCATATCACTAGGAATTCTGTGTGATATGAAAGCTTGTTAGCCAATCAGATGCATCCGCACCTGTGTGATATGATTTTATCACACGTTGGAATAACTGAGCGAACTAACCTAAAAATTTGTATTTTTAAAGTTTGACAGTTGCAGATAATTTGCTGAATTTACACGGATTAAAATGCTTGGATCCTAATTTATCAGATTTCAACATAATTTTTGGTGAATTCTGATAGCAATGATGTTAACATAATCTGTTTTAATATTTATCGTGTACAACACGTGCTGAAAGGGTATTTAAGCAGTCAGCACATGTTGTACACGATACTTTTCCGACGACCACAATTAATTAAAAAAAAAAAACAACATAAAATTTACATAAAAATATTAAAACAGATTATGTTATCATTGCTATCCAAAAATTATGTTAAAATCTGTTAAATCAGGGTCCAACCATTTTAATCCGTGTAAATTCAGCAAATTATCTGCAAAAGGCAAACTTTTAAATAAAATATTTTAGGTTAGCGCTCAGTGGCTCAGTTATCGCAGTGTGTGATAAAATCATATCACACATTTGAGGACGCATCTGATTAACTAATGAGCTTTCATATCACACATCATTGCTAGTGATATGCAATGTCAAACTTTCAGTAAAAGTTTAGCGTGTGAATTTATGTACTTTTCGTAGTGGTCGTGGGAAAAAGATATTTTCATACAGCCTTACCTTACACACACTAATAAAACATTTCAAAACTAGCATTGAAAACGCTATGCGTCTTTAGATTTACCATCCTATATAGTTATCATGGTGACAATAATGAAATAGCATTCTAGGGACCTGAAATCGTGCTTATATATTAAAAGATAATAAATGCTATTAAATGTCAGATTTATCGATGACAACAGCCTTGTTATTCGTGTGTTAAAATCTTGATCGAAAGATAATGTATCAATGAGAGTAATAATTTGTTGATTGTCAAAAGATCAAGTTATTGTTAGCGCACGTGACATGCAAATTAAGTGTACTCGGTAGTCGGTATTATTCAATTGGCCAATAAAATGGCTTTAATAAGTGTAAGTGGTGTATATTCACGTTTCTCTTGTATCGTGTGATTAAGGCTTCCGTTCTAATTTTTCTTTGTTTCTTTGTCTTGCTCTTTTTCTTCTTGATCCTTTCAGTTGGAAATTTCGTAGAATTTTATGGAGCAAATTTTTTTAGGTAATATCTTTTATTCCAGGAGTATTAGGGTGCTATTTTCAAATCTAGCTTATTATTATCCATAAAATAATTGATCTTAAAACTATATTATTATTTCTTCCACTAATCACATTTTCAAGCGCTGTTTCCATTTCACGAAGCTGTCATGAAATGACCTTTAATTTAATTACCAAAATCAATCAGCTTTGCAATTATTATATTTGAATAATATTTAATAATTAATTGTACGGAAATATGTATTATGTATAATTCAATATTGTTCAACCAACTCTCCAATTATGTCCTGATATATAATTAGAGCGGAATTTAATATAAAATTTACGCTCATTTTGCAAATATGAATCACGACATATGTCACTAGTGATTATTGTATTGGGTGCATTATTTGAATCATTAAATTCTACAATGACATTTATGCATTTATGTTAATTTAATTTATTAATAGGTAAATAATTGGGCACTACTTTTGAGATTGTTTAACGTCTTGCTTAACATTGCAAAATTAATTATTGTTACCTCACTACTTTATCCTTGAATTAAACAAACGTTTTACTGGATTACAAGTTTTGATTTATTGATTTAAATGCATAGTTTTATTACACCCAATTAAATCAATTACTTAGTAAATTAGTAGATAATAGTTATTTACTTTACAAGTGGGCAAAGTAAGGAATTACCCACGAGAGAAATTTTAGCACACGAAGCCGAAGGCTCAGTGTGATAATTTTATCGACTGGGTAATTCCACTTTGCTCACGTGTGAAGTATAACGTTTTATCCAACACCTCTTATTAAATGCAAAATTTATTAAACATATATTATTTGACAGTGACATATGGCTTTTAATAATTAAAATGTCTATCGAAGTAGTTATCAAGGTGTTATGTGTTATTATTATTGTTATAAATAAAAAAAATACTCACTAGTGACTTTTCTTAAAATTATACCCACTAGTGGGTAATCTGTTACTTTCCTTGTTTAAAATCGCCATAGTTATAAAACATTTATTGAGAGGTGTTGGATAATAGTATATTCTACAACAAGTAATGGAATGGCACATATTCCACGCGAGCAAAAAGTTTGTAGCCCGAGCCAAAGGCGAGGGCTACGGTTTGCGAGCGTGGGATAGGCCATTCCGTTACATGTTGTAGACTATACTTTCTATAAAAAGGTTTTGGAAATTATACAAAAATACCAATATAAAACTGTTGAAAACGTCAAACTCAAATAAATCAAATTAAAACAAACAGACGTAACCATAGTAACTGAATCAAGATACTTCATATGTCGCGCCAATAAGCGGTTCTGATTCGTCGAAAATATTCCATACGCCGCGTATGGAATGTTAGTGATTCCATAACAGTTTATAGTAGTGGAATGTCCAGTTTCCAAAACAATGTTATAGAATTAAAATAACTTAAGTCAAATATTGTTATTATTTTTATTATTATTAAGCGGTTTTAACTGCTGAGGTTATATGCCGCCTCGGAACCTCGTTTTCGGTGGTGTAACAATGGCACGCAGTATGGTTTTCGCAAAGCGGTCACCCATACAACTACTAACCGCGGACAGCATTGCTTAACTTGCGTTATCGAGAGATCCGGCTTTAACGCTACCTGCCAAGCCGTTGCCTCACGTCAATTAATTTACTGCTGTATTTATTTAATTACCTCTTGAGGTTCAATTAACTATTATGTATGTGAATTTAGAGGAATTTTAAAATAATTTAATAAATTACTAGAAACTAATATGCTCTCTTTGAGTAGTCGTATAAAAAAATGGGGTAAATAGCTCTGAGGTAACGTGTCGGACTGTGGATCGTGAGATCCTCAGTTCGAATCCCACTGCCGACAGTTACAAATTTAAATTTACTCCTGTGGTTCCCCCGCCACTAATATCATTGGGGGCTATGATTTGACGGCTGGTAACCGCACTTCATTCGAAATAATATATCACTTGCCGAGATCTGCGTAAGCAGAGTGCCACACCCGTAATGGGTAAAAGGCGTGATGATATATTTATTTATTTAATAAATAAAAAAATTGAACAATACACTCTTAAATATTATGCATCACTTTTGAATAAGACTGTGAAATGTTTTAACATAGCAACCGTTTTAAAAACAACTGTTAGACAAAGAAGAGTGGCCTGACATTTATTTCTCTCAGGTCTGTTTTTCGTTTTCATAAAATTCTGCAAATTAGTGTCCCAATATTTCAGTGATATATAGCATAAAATGTCGTACCAGAGTAATTTTTTAATTACGACGTCTTCAATACTTTTGAGACAGCAAGTTTTTCCTCAAAATAAACCCAATTAATCGTCTCTGATGTCGTATTGTTGTTCACAAGAAGCAACGGTAAACACGACGACGAATTTAAAACAAGTTTATTAACATAGTACAGCGAGCACTCCATAAAATCCAATGTGTTCAGTTTTATCGATAATACAGTTTCAGTTTCCTAAAATGGACTCTTTCTCTAGAGCAAGACTTGCAATTTAAATTGGTAATTTAAAACAGAGACGTTTATTTTTCTTATTTGTAAAGTTCTACAAGCAAGATTTGTTTTATAAAACAATTCTATTAATAAATAATTATCTCAGTAAATAATTGATGTAAAAAGCTACACTTTTATTTGAAACTTTTTCTATATTTTGAACCTTCTATAAATTAATACTTACATCATATTTGCATACCTATTGTAAAATATAAATCTGTATATTTTATATAAATATAATTCTGAAAATTAATGTAATATTTGTGTCATCGAATTGCATAAAAATGATTAAAAAACCGCAGCTAAAGGTCAGACAAAATTACAAAAAATCTGAATCACATATGTTTGTTTATTTTGTTTAATTCTTAGTCAGAGATTCTTAGAAAGGTAACGCTCGTATGACAAATAAATGTGATGTAAACACATTATATAACCGCTCCTTTAATAATTCGCAGAAATATTGCATGATGGACGACATGCCCAAGAAAATAAACCGAACTTTTTTATAATCTTGGAATAGTTTAATTATTGTATAATACAGCATGGTCCATCGTTCTGTATTTTTTATTTTATGCGATTATTATAAATATTACCGAAAAATTTTTCAGACAAAGATTATTTTACATTAAAATGCCCACGTATCTGCAGTATATTCTACCGGGTGCTCGATTTTTGCGCAATAGTATTCAACTTAGTATTTTTAAATGGAACATTCTAAATATTTTAAGAAAATTTTAAAGATCTTATGTTTCTCTTTAAATAAGTTTTTATTCATTACAGTCCTACAATGATCAGTACAGAAACTATTCACGTTTTTATGACTCAATAATCACACAGAAAATATGCCATAAAAAATGTGTGAATATTTAAACAATCAGATTAGTTGCTGTCAGATCTTTAATAATTATTATTTAGTATTTTCACTTAGTTTAACAACTTTTTTGTTATATTTTGTTTAGTTTGTTGAACTAATGTACAATTTGAACATTTTTTTATAAATTTATTTATTGTTTTTAATTTCATGGCATACTTTCTGGGTGTGATTCTTTATTAATAAAAACTTGAATAGTTTCTGTACTGATCACTTTAGGACTATAATGAATAAGAACTATTTTAAAGAGAAATAAATAGTCTTTCAAATTTTGCAAAAATATATAGGATGTTCTATTTAAAAATATGAAGTTGCATATCATTGCGAGAAAATGAAATAGACAATAGTAAAACTTATACTGCAGATACATGGGCATATAAATGTAAAATAAACTTTGTCTGAAAAAAATTTCCGTAATATTTATAATAATCGCATAAAATAAAAAATACTGACCAATGGACCACTCTGTATATAGGTGTTCAAAAAATAGAAGTCACGGATTTAAGGGTGGATAATGCATCTCAAAACAATTTTAAAAAAAATTCATATAAACATATATCCGGAAATGTGTAATTTCGGAGCTTTAATATTTTATCCAACACCTCTCAATAAATACTCTATAACTATGACGATTTTAAACAAGGAAAGTAACAGATTACCCACTAGTGAGTATAATTTCGAGAAAATCCACTAGTGAGTATTTTTTTATTATAACAATAATAATAACATACAACACCTTGGTAACTACTTCGATTGACATTTTAATTTAAAAAATTTAAAACATATATCACTGTCAAATAATATTTCTTTAATAAATTTTTCATTTATTAAGAAGTGTTGGATAAAACGTTATACTTCACACGTGGGCAAAGTGGAATTACCCTCTCGATAAAATTATAGCACTCAGCCTTCGGCTTCGTGTGCTAAAATTTCTCTCGTGGGTAATTCCTCACTTTGCCCACTTGTAAAGTAAATAACTATTATTTCCGTCATATACTACTCATACTTTGAATATTACAATATAATCATAGAGGCCGTTTACAATGGAAAATACAAATTACAGGAAAATAGATTTCGGTTTTTGGTAATAATACATCAACTGAAAGTGATAGTATAATTTTTGACGGGCATAATCTAAGTAAATAATAGAGTTAAAGTGAAATTTGTTCCATTACTAGAATGTAGTATAGTATAGACTACAATAATTTGTTTAAAGTTTTGTTCTCTGTGTGTGTTGTTTTGTTTAAGAGTTTTTAATGTGAGAGGTTATGTATTGGAAAATAATTTTTTTTTTAATTTGCTATTCTTTAAGGAAGTGTCAACGTTTAAAATAAGTTCAAATGATTTGACATTATTTACATACCAACTTAAACTATTTTATAATACCAGAAGACCATAAAATCTTGAGAATTAATTATTTTTTATTGGCTGAAGATTTATTGCAATTTTATTGAGAAGTGTCGTACTTTAAATGTGTGTATCAAATTGCTTGTTTTGCAGTCTAGTATTTATATAGCGCTATGATGTCATTAGATGCAAGCAGCAGACGCAAGTTCAAGAACGAATGAATTTTTTTATTGCTTATTTTGACGATTCAATTACTTATAACGAAGGCGCCATAAAAAAATTAATAGTTGGTTTCAACATTACAATTCGAATAACATATTCGTAAAATATTTTAACGGTTAGTTTTAAATGCTTCCTAAATAGCATAAATATAGGTCGGCAAACCGATATGCGTTTGAGTATTACTATTATTTTCATTTGCATTAATAGTATTTATTGTTTATTATTATTCTAACCCTAGAACTTGTAATCTACAATAATATGGGGTTGTTATGTTTCTTATTAAGCTCTCTAGATCTGTTTGTTGGAGTTGATCAATCTTCTTTTCTTTTTATTTAAATCCTAGTAGTTAGGTTCCTCCACCTCTTACTATCTATAGGTTTATTTGTTAGTTTTTAATTCCTGCTACTTTTAAATCTTCTTCTGTTTCCTTTAGCCATGCTGATCTGGGTCTTCCTCTCTTGTTTCCTCCTGGTTTCCATTCATTTATTTGTCAACGGTGCCTGACTAATAACTCATTTTCTTTTCTAAGGGCTGGTCTCTCTTTACACAAGGGGGGAATTCAAATATGATCCGGAATTTTATTCTCAAAACCAAACCAATGGCCGTAGCGGCAATTCCTTTTTAACATTCTTGCAAAGGGATATCCAGAAGGCGTGCATAATGTCACCGTTACTTCAATTGTTTTTATTTAGTATTTGTCAAAATGACAAAGCAGGCAGTTCATATTTCCGATGTGCAACTCATAATAAATTTCTTGTGAATGAAGGTGCAAACAAACTGATATTTTGCACAGTATGGGGAGTACACCTTATCAAAAACCCAGGTGTTTGAATGGTGTAAGAAGTTTAAGGAGGGCAAAAATTTGACACACGATGGAAGCATCCGAAAATTTCGGGCCTCTTACACCATACAAACACGTAGGTTTTTAATAAGGTGAATTCACCATACTATTCTTGAAGTCTTTGCAAAATATCACTTAGTTTCACACCCTCATTTTTATTATTCGTTGCGCATCGGAAACAAAAACTGCCTGCTCTGTTATTTTAACAATTAATAAATAAAAACAACTGAAGTGACGATGACGTATTGCGCGCCTTCTGAATACCCCATTGCAAGAATATTAAGAAGGAATTTCCGCTAGGGCCATTCGTTTGGTTCTGAGAATAAAATTCCGGATCATATTTGAACTCCCTGCGTACATGATGTTCTTAAATATCATGTTGTTTCTTCTTCTCTTCCGTATAATATGCATTTTCTTGCATATCCCGGTAACCAATATTTATTGTCTCTTTCTTCATTCTCTCATCCGAAGTTCGTAATTAATTTTTTATTGTATTCATCTATCTTACTTTGCTGTTCTTGTTTCTGAATATTCACATCTCTTTCGTAAATTATATATTTCTATTATAGAATATTAATTTCTTTCTAAAAAGAATAGGGAATACTTCAGCCCACCAAAATCCTACGAATCGTAATAAAACAATGGGGTCCTTCATTATTTTTTAAATGTTTTTTATGAAACTCAATCTAAATAGAAGACATCTGCAGTTTTTAAAATTTTAAAATTATTATTCAATAAACCGCAATGATTTTTTGAAAATTTTGTGACGTCAGAGTAGTCGTGTATTGTGCATCTCAAATAGTAGGGATTGTAAATAATTGTAGTCACATAAATGTTCTAATTTATTGTTTAGAAAATTATTTAAATGGAACTAAACTAACTTTTCGTTGTAAATAATTAAAATATACATGAATACCATTTATTCCTGAAGGTTACACAAATTAACTGTAATATTATTTTAGTCTAATGTTTGTTTACCACCGATACATTTTGCTAACCTATGTCATTCAATATGTTTTCAATTTCGTTGGATCGACCTAACACGAGGTTTCATTATTTCGAAAATTCTCAAACAAAGCTGATTTGTGTTTATTGGTTATGAATTCAAAACAAAAGAAAATCTTCAAATTATGTACCAACCATGTGAGAGTTTCATAATCTGAGAGCTCAATAATAAAAGAAGTGTGAAGAATTTAGAATAGGATAGATGTGTAGAGAGAACCACATAATAGAATTGTTATCTTTAAAACGCAAATATCTTAATAATTAATAATATATTTTAAAATTCTATTGTATCTAGTACGATGTTTTTGGGTATAGTTATAATATAAATGACTTATTTGTCATTTTGTGACTCTATTGAAGCACCCCATTGTTCGCGGTAATGAGAAAAATATAATAAACAAAAGTAACATGCCTTCCTAGGGTGATATAGCATACTTACATTCTTTGTAGCATAAACAATAGTTAATTATATTTATTTTTACTGTATTAAATTTTCTGGAAAAAAGTTCTGAAGTATCTCAAAATGAGAACAAAATGGCAAATATCAATTTTCATCTCCTAATTTAGTCTGAAAGTTTTTAACTTTTGAATGAATCGGCTGAAATCAGAATCGCTGTTTCAAGCTTGACTTACAATTGAAAATTCAGTGTATGACTTTGCTGCATCAAAGGAAAAATATTCGTTAAATTATTTAGATACTTTGATTTTTGATTTCACAATCTAAAAATAATTTCGGAGCATTCAACAGCTAAAATAGTATTTCTCCAATGATCCTAAATGAAGGGGAAATACTACCGATCTATTATGTTTATGCAATAGGTGTGAATATAGCTTAAAAATGTTTCTATATCAATAGATTGCAAAGCGAGGAAATTATTCATCACTAATTTCGCTATTCATCCATATTTCCCAGGCAAATCAGGTTACCTGGCAGTGGAAGCTTCCACGGTTCTGACTGTCATTTGTTATGTGTTCCAGTGACGACCCGAGAGATCGAGGAGGCGGTGAAAAACGATGAATTGGTGATTACTGTGAAGCACATCAAGCCAAGAAAGCGACTAAGGGGTTCCGTTGAGACCCTCTTCGCCGTGGATTTTCCTGGATCGCAGCAGAAGTTTGTTCTTCAACTTGATCGCAGGACGAAACGATGTGAGTGATGGATTATTTTATTCTTAGCTTTAAGTTGTGGAATTGTCAAGTGCAGCAAAATTTTATGAAATAAATTGTTGCTCTACAGAAGCTATTTTTTTAAAGGACCTAGAGAAATTAGCAATAGATTTGTTTTACTTATTATCTTTGCATTCAAGAATATAAAATAATACTGGGCAAATAATTTGGTTTCATACAGGGTGAGTTTTTTAAAGCAACCGATCAGTTCTGCTGGCTAAGTAATAACTTTAGAGAAAAAATAAATACACATGCTTATTTGGCCAGAAAGGGGAAATAATTGTAGGGTACAATAACATTGTATGTGGCAGTAGGAAATAAAAGGTATATTTTCTTAAACGGAAATTGAAACTTTATTTTATTAGAATAGATATTCCGAAGTATTTCCTTTTCAACGATATAACTTGTTCCTTGAGCTAAAATTAAAAGTAAGGTCACAAAGTTCAAAGAAACATTAACATTTTTAATATGGAAAATTAAACTTTAAATAGGAAGTTCAACTATTGTTTTTTATATTGTTACTTCTGTTAATAATGGTTTTACATCCACAACAATTGTTGACATCTTGATGACAGGAGTATCAATAATTAAAACAAGTACTTGTTTTGTTCAACGGCCTACCTGAAATTATATTTTCCATATTAAAATTGTTAATGTATTTTTGAATTTTGTGACCTTAGTATTAGCTTTAAGTATAGGAATATGTTACATCGTTGAAAAGGGAATACTTTTGGCTATGCATTTCAATAAATAGAAATACCCTTTTCCGTTTAAGAAAATATATCTTTCATTCCCCCTGCCACATCGCCTTAACAATTTTGTTTTACCCACCGCACAATTATGCCCCCCTCCTTGATGTATAAGCTCGAGTATTTATTTTTTCTTTAAAGTTATTTGTGAGCCTGCAAAACTGATTGGTTGTTTTAAAAAACTCATCTTGTATACTCGTATAATAAATAGTACTGGGCGAATTATTGGGTCTTACAGATCTGCGATTGCACAGTCTGCGTGACATGCGATTGCCAATCCTAGAAATGTTAGTGGAGAGGGAACCACAGAGATAAAGCTAAAATTGGCCACTGTCAGCTGGGGAATTCGAACTGAGATCTTGCGATCAACAGTCCGATGCGTTACCCCGGAGCTATTTACCCCATTTAGCTTTAACATTATAAGATCACAAGTAGTAGAACTTATTAGAGCTAATGTTCTCAATAATGGGAAAACGCGTAATTTACGCTTCCCAAAGATATTAGTGGAGTGAAGGCTACAATTTATGTATGTAGTAATATTTCATTTGTGGATTATGATAATACGTACATATTAACTAATTTTATTTAATATGCTCGTATATGAAATTCGTAGTTCCCTTATTTGTTTAATTCTAATTATGTTGTATAAATATTTATTATTATTTACAACTGTATTATCCGTATTTGTTTGGGATATTGAAATTTAATAATTCAGTATTATAATAGCATACCGGGTCCGGATGTAGAATTGAAATGTGGTGTTCAGGAATTTCAATGCTATTTTCTTATATTGCGGTAAATTTTTACCTATTTATTTTACAGCAAAAGTGTAAATAAAAATGTGCAGAATTAAAAATGCATGTAGTATTTCATGATACATCAAACAAATTAAAATGAATATTTTATAGAAAAATTGTAATACGGCAATGGAATATTAAACAAAAACAAGAAATATTTGACATTTCAAAATAGTATATTAGGAATTTAATAATTACATATTTTATATTTCATTTATAAACGTCTTAAAACCAAAAAGTCATAAAAATATTCCGTTATATTGATAAAAATATCTGCGAATAGCCACGCTCAATGGTTCGTTAATTTATTTTCACAAGCGTCAAATTTATTTGAAAAACTAAATCGTACGGCAATACTTTGCCAGTGTCCGGAAAAGATATTCCCGTACTGTTATTTATCGTTATTTATTTTCTGTGGAAATTTCGTAGAAGACTGCAATGATATAATCGCGAATTAGAGAGTTCATTTCTTTCCATTCTTTTTTGTTAAGTAAATAAATAAATCTGAAACTGTTTTATATATTTGACAAAGTATTTTTCATTACTGTTTAATTTTGCATGTCCGTGTTACAATTTTTCTAACAAATGCATGTATTTTTAAAATACAAACAATTATTTGTATTTATAATTATGCTTGAAAGTGATAAGGTAAAATTCATAGCAATATAAAAAGTAGAATTAAAATCATTATGCGCCATATTGTAATTGCCACATCCTTTATATATTATAATGAGTTGCTAATAATGTTATAATAATAGTTGTTAATTAATGCATATAGTAGAGTTGTAATTTATAATAGAATAATATTATGAGTATTCATGAAATATAATATTAAAATCTTTATAAATACAATGTTAATCTAGAAATACAAAATCATTGTTATGTAAAAGAAAAATAGATGCATTTATCCAAGCTGTTATAAATATGAAAAATGTCAAAGAGAACAAAGAGAAAAAAAATTGGCAAAGTTCTTATCGGAAGTACCCATAAGCAAACCCATTGTCAAACCTGCGCTTTTGTGGAATTCTAGAATTTGTTCATTTTCTTTCATAAAAGGCTGTAATTCACTTCAGAAAATCTTCTGTTAGGAGCTGTCCGTATTTTCTTGAATGGAGTCTATTAACTGTACAGCTGCAGCACCTTGTTATCTATTTATAATATTAGAAATCTTTCGATGCATTTCTCACAAACCTTCTTATTTGAGAATTATATTTCAATTCAGTTGAATAATAAAATATAGACATCATTATGAGAAGATGTTTTACTTTGGGACATCATGAATTGCAGCTATATTTAACCTCAATTAAATTAATTTCAAGTTGTATTTAGTAACATATGGATTGACATTTTGTATTAGTGCAGATTTAATTGTTATTCAGACAACATTACGGAAAGAGTGTTTATTAGTGGGAAAAGTTATTTTTTTTACTCCTGTATAAATATATTCCAATTCTTTCAATTCTTCGATGAATTATAGTACCCATTATTCAAGATAGTGAATTATGATTCATAATTCATCCTTCTCCACCAATCATAAAGCCAGAAATCTATAAATCACGTTTATTTTAAAGGTGTGATTTGGATCACCAAGCAACGGTCGTCTGGCGTTAACAAATAAACAAAAATAACAATACAATATATTCTATGGCAACTATGAATGCTGGATAAGACATAATATGTTTTGAAGTTTTGGGCATTTTCTAATGATTCATAATTCTATTTTCTATGTTTGAAAAAAATTTGCGTGTGTTATTCGGAGTAAATGTAACTTCGTACACAAAGTATCATATTTACTCCTAATAACACAATAAACTTTTATCCAACACCTCTCAATAAATGCTCAATAACTATGCCGATTTTAAACAAGGAAAGTAACAGATTACCTACTAGTGGGTATAATTTTAAGAAAAGCCACTAGTGTGTATTTTTTATTTATAACAATAATAATAACACACAACACCTTGGTAACCACTTCGATTGATAATTAATTTAAAAATTTAAAGCATATGTCACTGTCAAATAATATTTCTTTTATAAATTTTGATTTATAAAAACGTTATACTTCACACGTGGGCACTCGATAATATTATCACACTCAGCCTTTGGCTTCGTGTGCTAAAATTTCTCTCGTGGGTAATTCCTTATTTTGCCCACTTGTAAAGTAAATAACTATTAATATGTGGGTATAATAGTTATTTATGTATCAAGGCACTGAAGTTTAATTTTTTATCACGAATATGGAATTTAGTTGCCGAAGCCCGTAGGGCCGAGGAAAATATATCATGTGAGTGATAAAAAGGAACTTCAGTGCCAAGGTACATATTAAGTTTTATTTGAAATCTAAAATTCGAAAAAACTGTAAAAAAAATTACTATATAGGTTAAGTTTATACATCTGTCAATTGTCAATTGAAACTGACAGTCAGTATTGCCAACGTCGAACAGTGAAGTTATCGTAAGTAACACTCAAAATTATGTGTTTTGTCCTCAATTTCGTCATCGGAATTTAATAGTTAATTCTTTTTGCAAATATTGTTTCATGCTACGTCAAAATTTACTATAGTACGTCAATATATCTGCCAAAATTATCCTAATTGTACAATAATTATTTAACGGTTGCCAACACTGGGTTGCTCAAAATCGTCGTATAATGGGGTTACTTTAGTGTCGATTTCTGAGCTTTTAATGACGTTTTTTGAACACTGTAGTGCCGATTTCAAATAAAAGAATATATGTTTTTTTGCGATACAAAACACCTTTTCCTATAGTATTGTGTAGAGACAGAATTATTATTACAAGTTATAAATAAAATAACACAGGTTTATGTTTTCTTTTCTTTCAGTGATTATAGAAACAGTCGAAGCAGGACACACCCGCGCGCACCACGTTACAATGGACACCGTCTCCGAGGGAACAGTAATCCGCTCTTTAGTGCTAAGTGTCCAGCAGACCCAACCAGGAGCCCATGTGGCCGTGTACCTGGACTGCGTCTTCCAGGGCAAAATCAACACCCCCAGATCGCTAAGGGACATGTTCTCCAAGATGTCGAAGCCTGAACTACAAGTGGTAAGTTCCTTCGTTTAAATATTACCGCGAAAAATATATCTGTCAACTGTGAATTATGGTACGGTCCAAGTCGCATCCTAATGTCAAACCACAACATCCTGGGATGTTAGCAAAGGGTAAACATTTGGTTACAAACCCTTGTCTACACTTTTCGGTATTTACTTCCGTGATTCTGGTTATACATCAAGGATGTTATACGGCGTATAACTGTTGGGATGTGAGGTATTTAGTGTGTGGGTGTACAGGAACTGATCGTGTTTGAAATTCGTTGGCGTATGAGGGGTGTGAATTGAGAAGAGAGTTATTGAGAAGAGAATTATTGGAAGACTGCGAGTGGGTTAGTTGAAATGGTTAGATTCCATGGGCGTCCGAGGAATAAGCGGTTATGTATGATAGAGGGTTTGTTGCATGAACGAATGATAGGTGAGGCGAAAGTGGTGTACCAGGATAAGAATGTTTAATTGTTGCTGAACTGTTTTTCAATGTTACCCCATTTTGTGGAATATATTGTGAGTTTTTCAAAGCAACTAATCAGTTTTGCTGGCTAACTAAATCTTAGAGAAAAAATAAATACACAGGCTTATACAGCAAGGAGGAGGCCATAATTGTACGATTGGTAAAATAAAATTGTTAAGATGTGGCGGAGGTCAATAAAAGTTATATGTTCTTAAATGGAAAGGGGTACATTTTTGTATTGGAATGGATAGCCCCAAGTATTCCCTTTTCAACGATATAACATATCATTCCATACGCCGCGTTTAAAATAAATTCGACGAATCAAAGCCGCATATAAGCGCAATAAATGAAAAATTTGGTTCGGTTACTATGGTTCCGTCTGTTTGTTTAAATTTTATTTGTATGAGTTTGACGTTTTCAACAGTTTTGAATTTGTATTTTCTGTATAATTTCCAAAATCTTGTTATAGAAAGTATAGTCTACAACATGTAACGGAATGGCATATCCCACACGAGCAAAAAGTTTGAAAATTTGGTTGAAAATTTCGAATGAACATACACTTTGTCCGCGATGTGGTGGCTGCTACGTCATCAAAAATATTCGTATGGGTTAAGATTTGAATGGTGGGGGAAAATTCATGACGTCATATAAGTTGTCAAACATTTGTAATAAACTAGTTTTTTACATACCAAATGCGGGAAAGCGAGCTTACGAGCGCTGCCATAGAACGAATCCGGGAACAGAATTCACGCAAGAGGTTTATACAATATATTTTATAAGAAAAGTATAGAACTAATAACAATCCATACAAAGAAATGAAGTTCTTCAAGGAGTTCTTTTTATATTTGTCAAAGTTGCACTACAAATATAAACACACAAATTAATTTGTCTAAAACAATTAAAATATTTATAATATTTACCGTATTCACTTGTAAATTTATTATATTTCTTATTTCCGTAAACCATTCTTCTTACTCATTTAAACACAGTTCATATGATGTACTTCACGAAATACTATATTATTTTATAATAAAATTTATTAATAAACGCTCTAGAAATAGGATTTTTTGCCGAAATTTCCCGATTGTCTATCTGGTGGAGACCCGGGAAATGGACATTTCGGACGTTGCTTAGGCAACGCGAAATAACAAATTTCAATATATGAGTACAAAAACAATATTTTCGTATTCCTCATTCCAAAACTTTGCACAAATAATATAAACGAGATCTGCAAATGAATATTCCACAGAATTAAAAGATTTTAGCGCTAATTAACGTCACTATTTTGTACAGCGACAACTGCAGCTGTATAAAATTTAACAATCAAAATTTTAATTAAACTCTAGCTCTACACAACACACATTTTTCACTGTTGACTTTTCCAAATAACTGATGCGTACGCGATCCTGCGTGGCATAATCGACAACTAAATATTTTGTAATTGCTCGTTATGTCAACGCAACGGAGTTGATGATGTACACGTGCGTTTAATTTCATTACGCTAACGTTCCGCTGGTCTGTGGTGCGTTTGGATGTTTGGTCGGGTTGCGCTATTTTGCTCGGAGGTACTCTTTGTGCAATTCCGCTAATAGAAGTGGGTTTACGATGGAAGCTGGCTTGCATTCATCACCGAGATAAATTGCACATTCGTGATTAGCGTGACGGGATCACATCAACTCTCTTGTTTATGTATCTAAATTTTTTGGTGAGCTAATTTAGTGAAAATTCGTATTGCAGCAGTTGGAACATTATACGCATGAGATGTGCTATTTATTTAGTTGGACATTAATGACTAGAGAGCGGATTATATGCAATGTGCATATATATTTTATTTTTTGCATATCTTTAATAGTATTTTATGTATCTAGAACGAAAAGTGAATCTTTAAGGTATGAGCAAGTTGTTTACGGCCGAGGCCGTAATTACTTGTGAGGACCTTAAAGCTTAAAGTCACTTTTCGTTCGCGGTACATACAAAATTTTATTTCATACTGGTTACTAAAGTTGTTAAATTATAGAATTTATTAACAGAAATTATCAAAAATTCATAGAAATATGAGTTGATATAAGTAGGCTAAAAAACAATTTCTATAGGAACAAGTATTTGTTTATAAATAATGAACCAATTAAAAGTCAAATTTTACTTTAAATTCCTAGGACTTTAAAGTTTCACTTTTCGTACGATAAATAGTCCGAAAAATATAACATAAGTAACCAGTATGATATAAACAATATTATATTGTGCTACTAGGAGTAAATGTGATACTTTGTGTGCTAACTATGTAAGTTTGAACGACGAGCGAAGCGAATAATACATGCTGGTAAGGTCCGATATTTCCATCTACGAATAAATGAAAAATGTCGCATCGAAATCATAGCTCAAATGATACTTATTGTTCTAGCTGTCATTTTTTGATGCGTTTATTTTTATTTATTCGTAGATGAAAATATTGGCCTTAAATAGAATTATAAACCAGTAAAAAATTCCCAAAACTTCAAAAAATCTTATCCAGCATTCCTAGTTGCTATGAAATATACTGTTTTGTTATTTTTGTTTATTTGTTTTCTTTTAACTGTCAAATTATTTAATTACAACAGAACTATTTGTCATAATATTTTACTTTGTCTGTCGCCAGAGTATAAGTGTTATCAAGGAAACACTTTTACGCCGGCGGCGACAATATTGAACTTCTGCTTGTTGAATAGAAATTCATAACAACGTACTTTTATGACGTTGAAGAAAAAATTAATTATTTTGACGAAATACATTGATTAAAGTTAATTAATGCTAATTACTACCTAATTGCATATATTGCATATTTGGGCTTTCTTATGCATATTTTTACAAAAGTTATACGTAATTGCATATTTCTATATTTTAAGACTTTGTCTAGTGGTGAACAATGTGAAATTTCTGGTTATGCACATTGACAGTTCCCAAATATTGGAGGAGACTGCGTTATATGTAAGAATACAACGGAAGAAGCAAATACACAAACCAATAAACTGTAATATTTTTAATGAAATCCCTGTAACGGTAACAGTAGGTATTTATTGTATATATGAATACTAGTAAAAGTAAGTACAATGTATATAAGACAGGGAATTCGCGGCTGGATAGATCTTTTGCCTATGTTTCACTTCTCTTTTAGAAAATTTTGAAATAGTATATTGTACAACAAGCATGGAATGATACTCATTTCCTACGAGTATGAAAGTTTATTCATACGAGTATGAAATGGACATTCCATGCGAGTTGTACACTGTACATTTTCTACGACCACGATATTATTTCCTAGTTAATTTAATTTTAATAATAAGTTTATCACTCTTTCCCCATTACAATATTTGACAATTCTAAATAAGTATCCTAGCAATGGCACCTGTACTTAAATGAAATGACCTGTATTTAAACACTGACAAAACAAATTCATTTCGCATGATGCTTGCAATGTACCTCATATCCCTAGCAACAACAAACATACAATGAGCAGATTTCTAAGTGGTCGTAGAAAAAATATTCTCGTGCTGTTATTTATCGTAATCTAGCAACGACACTAAAATACCGGATTAATGCAAATTGCGCTTCTAAAATACAACGAAAAGAAGTCAGTTTTCGTCCAATTGAAAAATAAATTGCTATTGTAATTATGTAAATGTCACATCCCATAATATTATGTTTAAGTTTCTCAGTTTAAATTATATGTAATAGTAGTATATATACTTCATACGAAAAAATATATCACTTACCGAGATCTGCGTAAGCAGAGTGCCACACCCGTAATGGGTAAAAGGCGTGATGATATATTTATTTATTTTAGTAGTATATTTGTTAATTGTGAATCGGGATTAAAACTGTTTTGTGCAATAAAATTCATAAAGCCTTCATTTATATTTTTCATTTATTACTTTCAGATTTTTTTGACATATTTTGCTGCGTATATTGTCATAGTGAGTGCACTTTTCCCATAAAAATCAGTACATATAGGAATATGCGCATATAATTCAGTTTTTTCGTGCATATAATCCGCCCTCTAGTTATTACTAATACTGATGTACATTTACACAAACGACAAACTAAATTCTATTGTCAATAATTTGTGTATTAGTTGTGACCGTAACTTAAATCGAACAATACTACATTCAAATTCTATAGTCTATCAAATCTAGTTTCACTACTGAAATTTGTCTGCATCAAATATCAACTAATACCTCTAAGTAGCTTGGTATAACTCTGTTAATCCCACTTGATACTCTATGCATTGAAACCTCTAATAATTGTAAAGACAAAATAAACAGACAGTAATAAAACTTTCTGTAGTGTAAGAGAAGATTAATAATAAGAAATGTTTTTGTAAAAGAGAAGAGGTTTCGGGCACTATCTTTCCCTTGAAAATACAATTATATTTGAACCATCCCAACTTTGAACTCTGAAGAAGTGGATAGACATTGATACTTCCTATTCTTGAAAGTACCGGACGAGTGATTCTTTTCAGTTGGAAGCTCAAGCTCAATAAATTATTTCAAAGCACTCCAGAGAGCTTTCAACACAGCTGTTCCAATCGTTATATTGTATACTCGTACATACGAAAATTTAATTTGATTGCATTATTTTTGGAGTATTCTTCAAGATTCAGGTGCTTATTTTAATTTGGGAATCTATTGAAATATATTTTATTCTTATTTTTACTTTTTTATACGGAGAAAAGGGAAGTATAGTTATAGTAATTATGATTCATTGCGAGATTGTCGGAGAAATATGTACGTTTTTGAATACTTCTAATTCTATAAGTAGTTATAGTTACGTCGAATATTTATATCCAATTGTAGTTACCAATTATTTCATATTCATAGCAACTAGAATAGTATTTTTTGTGTATTATCCATGGATATCATTAAATTTTCATTTATAATGGAAAGTAAGTCAAAAAGATTTGGATAAATATGAGTGGGAGAAATTGAAATCGACATTAAAAGTAATGAAAATGAAGAATTTGCGTTGGCGAAACGTCGGCTTTAGATTAATAAATATATCTTGACTGCAGTCTTGAGTATTTTCTACCTCTCATTAAAAGTAATGTATCTAAAAATACACAGAAATCCAAAAAACGATTCCAAAACAAAATTTTCGCTGGTAATATCACAAGACTTTACAATTTTATTGATAAATGTTTATTTTGAACAATTTTGCTTAGCGTTAGCAACAAACACAAAATCAAACTGCAAGGTAAATCCAGACTCCGAAGGAGGAGGGGTTTTTACCTAATGTCAGGTTGCTCAAAAGCAAAAAATTTGTGCTAAACAATAAAAATTTATCTGAGAAATTCAGAGAGGTCTTATGGTACTTGATGAGATAAATTCCAAAAACAACACCAAATGAATCTTGACTTTGATAGTTATAAACAATAACAACTGCTTCTTTACTCGGTATAGGGAATTTTATCGTGGTAACGGAATTTTATCGGGGTAAAGAGGTTTTATCGGGGTAACGGGATTTTATCAACGACATTACATATGCAAAGGTTTATTTAAAAGTACAATTGGTGAAAGTACAATTATTATATATCATATTTTTGACGTATAATGCAAGTGACATTAATGTAGTTAGTATTTTGATCTGGTTGCTAGGAGAAAGGTAAATAACGTTTATCAAACACCTCTCAATATAATATGCTCTATAACTATGGCGATTTTAAACAAGGAAAGTAACAGATTACCCACTAGTGGGTATAATTTTGAGAAAAGTCCCTAGTGGGTATTTTTTTATTTATAACAATAATAATAGTACACAACACCTTGATAACTACTTCGATTGACATTTCAATTTTGGAAATTTGTAGCAAATTTCACTGTCAAATAATATTTATTTAAAGAATATTTCTTTAATTAAGAGGTGTTGGATAAAACGTTATACTTCACATATGTGCAAAGTGGAATTACCCACTCGATAAAATTATCGTACTCAGCCTTCGGCATCGTGTGCTAAAATTTCTCTCGTGGGTAATTCCTCACTTTGCCCACTTGTAAAGTAAATAACTATTATTACTTACAAAAAAGTTACCTTCCTATTTATCCGCTGTCAAAACAATAAAATTGTATTTTCTTTATGGCTTACTTTATATTGGAGTTAAATTATCAGTATAATACTGTTCCTATTGGTTGAATTTTCAAGTGTTTTGTATCATGATTGGTTCGAAACTAGTCGTTTGATTTTATAAATGTAATTGTGACCTGATTGGTTACTTTTGCACACGTGATTCAGGGATTCGATTCGACATTTAATAAAAAAATTTCTCAATAATTATAAATAAAAAGCTTGTTTTCAAGCTTCTCAATCAACACTTATTAATTAACGCCTTAAATTTTGTCGTTTGAACCTTAGTATTGGTTCCCATAAATTAAAACGCAACTGCTAAGCCCTATTTTGTAATATTCTATATTTAAGAAGTATAATATAATCATTTATAATGAGGACGTAATCAGATTGTTAAAAAACAATGGAAATCAAAGCATTGGTAACTAGTGTATTGAAAGATAACAAATGCCAAGAAGACAAATTAATTCTCTATCTATAAAAGTCTCGTTGCATTCATATTCTTTTATTTCCCTTATTTCTTAAGAGTCCTCGAGATAATAATCGTTAAAAGCACAGGAAAAATAAAAAGCCTGCACTCTGTTCACATTGCGACAAACACTCCAATCTACTCAAGAGAAAATGAAACTGACTGCTTCTTCCTCGCCTTGTAAACCCAAAGCCCAAAACGATCAAAAGACAATATGCAATTAAATGACTCAAAGGACATAATACCACTTTCAAGAGATTTCCTTCAATCACTAAATCACTACACGAACATACTTTCATCATCCTAAAATAGAATCCATTCATTTTGATCAAATTCTGATAATCCTTCGATATATTACGAATGAAATTATAATCCGCTAGCTTTATATAGTGGGTCTTCATTTTTTCGTAAAGCCAAATGTAAAATTAGAAAATTTTAATTTGTATCCACTAAGCCGTTATACATTCGTGACATGGGATTACGACTATCTAACGGGTATCTCAAAATGATCTAACATTTTAAATTGCACGCCATTTTTACCTCCTGCCACATCCTGTAAGGGAGGTATGGGAATCATGCTTAAAAAATCGGTAGTGAGTTTTCATTGGATAAGCATGTTTTAGATTCCCCATAATACGATTTAATTAGTTTAGCGATGATGTCTGTGTGTTTGTTTGTCTGTCTGTCTTTCTGTCGGTCTATCTACCAGTCTGTCTGTGTGTCTGTGTATCTCTGGAGTTAGGGTTTACAAAAACTATTAAACTAATTATTTTTGACGTTTCTTAAAAACAATGAAATGCTTCATTGTATGTGTCGTGTCTGCGTTTTAACCAATCCTGTCATTATTATACTGAGAATAAAGCTCTGGTGATTATTCTCGGGAATAGTCTCTGTAGCTTTTTCTGTTTTTGTTGACATATATCAGATGTCAGATAGTTATCAACTAAAGAAAAATGAGCAAAAAAGATAGATTTAGTGCCGTGTCTGATGATGAAATAGTTAAATATAAATCTAAAGTTCGATAAAATAATTCTACAGTATCTCAAACTTGTTGTCATTTGGCAATAGCCACTCAAGCCCTACGGGCTTCAAGGTTTCGAAAGATCTGTCAAAATATTTTCAATTTATTCTCACTCACTTATTATATCATTACTGAAAATTTTGATATTTTGTGTATATCAATTATATCCATTTGGAAAGAGCTGATTAGTTTTTTGTGATAATTCAATAAACGGAATATGTAGTATACTTGAAGCCCTATCAAGTTATTTTGAAATATCTCAGTAAATTATGGTTTAATGACAATTTTTGTTTTAAGAATGATGTTTCAAATATTATTACCTACAATTGTTGTTTGAAACATTATACTAATAACAAGAATATCATTGAACCCTAATTTACTAAGATATTTCAAATAACTTGATAGGGCTTCAAGTAAACTACCAATTTTGGTTATTGGATTATCACCAAAAACTAACCAGCTCTTTCCAAGGGGATATAATTGATATCTATATAGAAAATATCAAATTTTCAGTCCAATAGTTTTTGAAAATCTGTGGCTACAGATATCTATATAGACCGACTTACAGACAGACAGAGAGACAGACAGAGAGACAAACACACATACAGACATCCTCGAGAAACTAAAAAAATCGTATTCTAGGGACCCTGCAACGTGCTCATCTACTGAAAACTCTCTACCGATTTTTTAGTGATTCCTATACCTTCCTTACAAGATGTGGCGAAAGGTAAAAAAGGGTATGATGTATGACATTAAGTTTTCGATAACTATATGGTTTGTCTGTGCTATTAAATTATACTTTTCTTCCCTTCGGGAACAAATCTAACAATACCCCAAAAACAATTGGTGCAAGATCAGTACAGAAACCAATGATCAAATCCGATATGCGTGGAACGGTCTCGTCGTCCTCGACATCAAACAGCCAAACACGTTCGATGCGCCGATTTGCTCGTTACGGTATCGCATTGATGTCGTCATTGCGTTACGTGTTACGTTGCGTATGCGTAACGTTGACGCCCATGCACGTAGGCGAGAGATTTCCATTGATCTATAATGCACTTTTATATTACATGACATTTTCCTCCGGACGTCATCCAACAATGTTTGAAACTCGACATAAATAAAATAAATATATAATCACGCTTACGCAGATCTCGGTAGGTGATATATTTTTTCGTATGAAGTGCGGTTCTCAGACGTCAAATCATAGTCCCCAAAGCTGTTAGTGGAGGGGGAACCACAGGGATAAATGTAAATTGCCTACTGTTAATTTAATTTATAAATTTGCTTCCACTTTGAAAAATATCTATTTGAGCAACCCAATAGCTTCGGTCTTCTTCTTCTTATCGAACAATGCGGACCACCACTATTAAGAAACGCTCATCGCTTCAAAAAAACTTAGTTTTCAATTATAATGCTTGTCAAAAAATGAAATTTTTCAACCGCTGCTTTGTTTTTTTACCTCCCGCCATATCCTTTAAGGATGCTAAGAATTCGGTAGTGAGTTTTCAGTGGATGAGCACGTTTTAGAATAAGATTTTGTCTCTCTGTCAGTCTGTGTGGATATCTGGAGATACAGTTTCTCAAAAACTACTAAACTGACAATTAAAAGCTGATTAGTTTTTGGCGTTTATCCAATTACCGGGTGGTAGTTTACTTGAAGCCCTATCAAATTGTTTTGAAATATCTGAGTAAATTATGATTTAACGACAAATTTTGTTATGAGAATAATGTTTTAAATATTATTATCTACAATTATTGATTGAAACATTTTTTCTTACTGTCACCATTTACGAATTACAACACCTTAAAATAAAAATTATATTTGGACATTTTCGTTTAAATTTGCAAACCTATACTTTTTGATAAAAACGAATCAACGATTGAAAAATGGAAAAAAAAATCATTTTTTGACATGAGTCATAATTGAAAACTAATTTATTTGAAGGAATGAGCATTTCTTGATAGTCGTAGTCCGTGTTTCTGCATTGTTTGATAAGAAATCTTTGGCGGGAGGTATTATGGAGCCCACAATAGATTTTTTTTCAAAAAGCATTGGCAGATTAAACGAAAATGTCAAAATATAATATTTTATAACCTGTTATAATTCGTAAATGGAGGCAGTAAAAAACAATGTTTCAAACCACAATTGTAGAAAATAATATTTAAAACATTGTTCTAATAACAAAAATTGTCATTAAATCACAATTTACTGAGATATTTCAAAATAACTTGATATGGTTTCAAATAAACTTGCCACTTTTGATTATTGGATTGCCACCAAAAACTAATCAGCTCTTCCAAAGAGGATACAATTGATATATACAAAATACTAAAATTTTCAGTTTAGTAGTTTTTGAGAAACCGTAACTCCAGAGATACACATACAGATTGACAGATAGACAGGCAGACAAACAGATACACACAGACATCATCGCGTAACTATTAAAATTATATTCTAGGAACTCTAAAACCTGCTCATTCACTGAAAACTCACTACCGAATTTTTAGCATGATTCCTTTACCTTCCTTACAGGATGTGGCGGGAGGAAAAAATACCTACCGGAGTACAACCCTATTAAAAGTAGATTAATTTAAAAACTAATAAATATTTTAAAACTTTGATCGTTTCTGCCATACTCTCTACAATAAATAACCAATTTGCTAACTCTTCGCGAAAGGTTTTAAAGTAGCAGAATTTTCCTCCTGCGCCTATGCCAAACGCGTTGCTATAAATGGGTAACGCAAGATCCGTACCGGTTCCGCTTGAAACAGTTGGAATATCACGTTTGCCCCCTCTGCCCCTCCCCCTTGCACGTCTCTTGCAGTTGTTCTTGTCGTACGGGAACTTTTAAATAAATTATTCGCTTTTTGTTACGGCAAGATTGATGCCGCGTTTATTTTTCCCTATATGTGAAGTAAGCCTTTCTGTGTGACTCTAGAAGAGTTTAGAATGCTTGTAGGTAGGTGCTTAAGTTGGAAATGTAGGCTCTACATTTTCACTTTAATTAATTAACATGGCTATGAATTAAAGATGTTACGAAAGATAAATTCATAGGGGCTCTGTATCTCGTAATGTACACTTGCTTATGAGTGCCGCAGGCCTTTGATATTTCCACACAATAAATATTCGTGTTAATTTTCATTTAAAAGGAAACTTATTTTGTCAAATATTTACACATACTTCGAGTATAATATATTAAATTTATAAATTCATATTTATACTGAAGTCATCCTTGCAATGTGCTACTTTACCTTCAAAACGGATGATCCCGTTTAATTTTAATCCTATCACAATCAAATGGAAAAATTATATTAAATAGCAGCCAAACACAGACAAGCTCCATTAACAAAAAATTAAACCGATGAAAAAAGAAACTAAAAAGTGAAAAATAAAGTAACTAATTTATAATTTTTTATTTTTTACTTTCTTATACAAAGTATAAGGAAGTATTGGAATCACGAAAAAAATCGTTGACGAGGTTTTTGCGGAAATACATATTTTGACGTCCACTGAATCCGTTAAGACCAATTTTCCAATGATGTCTGTGTGTGAGGATGGATGGATGGATGGATGGATAGATGGATATATGGATGGATGTCTATGTGCGCAATATCTTATGAACGAGACAAGATATGTAAACGAAACTTGGAATATATAAGTTTCATGAAAAAATGAATGAAATTGAAAAATCAGAAGAGGAAGTTTACTGAACACACAGAACAATAAATTCCATTTATTTCAAAAATAGAATCAGATATGAGAAAAAGTTTCATTTGAAAGATGTTACCGAAAATATTTGGAGTATAAAATGTTATTTGCTCTTTTCTTGTACATGCTTCTAATTTTAAGAAAAACTAAATTATATGTTTAAGAATATATTTCAATAATCTTAGTTACAATGGGAACAAAAACGAATACATTTTTAATATCTAAACGTGTCAAATAATTGTGAAGTGTCAAAAAAATGTGTCGTGTGAAATATTATAAAAGTAATATTTGTAATATTAATTAGAAAGATTTGAAGACCAGATATTAATTGATTTCTATTTTAAAATAAATTCATAGTTACAATGAGAACAAAAAACAGGTTTAACATCTGTATATCAAATAAATGTCAAAATAAAGTCATACGGAAGGAACAAGTCATCCGTGTTCAGTTGGTTTTATACCTATGTATAAGAAAGTAGTGTGGTGCCCACACAAGATTTTTTTTTTGCTTGGTTATAAATTTGTGTATTGCACATTATTTATTTTGAAAAAATTATGCAAGCTGCCATTTAACATTTCAATCATTCTGATCTGTTATTATAGAAGAAATGATTCAAATAGCATCTAAATAATACGTCTATTTTTGTAATTAATAGTACTATTACAAGAAAATAATATTCCTAACCTAATAAATTAGTGAAATTTATTTAGTCGTTTATTTTGATAATAGGTCATCATTATTAAGTAGTCTATAAACTGCCACTAAACATTATAAACAAGTGATAATAATTCAGTCGAACAAAAATATATTGTTGAGAAAAACTCTCAGGCTAATTCAGAAACATTTTGGTACGTCCTAGAATTTGCACAAGATTGGAAACATTGTAAGGAACATTTCCATATCTTGTAGGATTTGAAAGTTTAGTATTCCTGTCTACCACCCAAGGCATTGTTGAAGAATACAGATGTTACATAACAAGATTTGTCCATATTTTTGAGCTGAATGCTAATGAAAACCCATTGATAATTACAAGAATGAAAATTTTATTTTGAAAATTTGCATATGAAGCTTAAAATTATACTACATGCAGAATTATTCTAATTTGATATATTTCAGCAATTTTCCATAATGATATTACTGTGATGAATATTGCGGCAATACATAAATCATTCCCGACAACAATATAGTACTTTTAATTGCTGTTCAATCAATTAGATTCTTTCATACTTTTTAATTGATGTTAGTTCATCACTCAAAAGTATGAATGTGGAACCGACATCAACACGTGACAACTTAAATTTATGAACGTAGGCTTGCTGATAAGTGCCACCCCCAAAACATGTTTGGTTGTCTCAATTTGACGGCTGGTGCCCGCCCTTCTCGCGTTAAAAATATTATATGTAATAATTTATTTTTCATATATGTCATTCACATAATTGAATAATCCCCCATAATGATTTTATCTCCCGGTGTCATACATACTGGGTGTCCACTTTTTTTATAGGACAGCATTGATTTTTTATTATAGATAGAAGATCGATTGACTTAGTAAATACAATGTTAAATTTATGCGATTGTTTGTTCCCTATGAATTTTAGAACAAAAGTGTAAATAGAAAAAATGTTCAATAACAATACCTGCACCAATTGAGCCTAAATTTATTGATGTAATACATTTCTGTCATGAGATAAACGTAAAATAATATTTATAATTTTTAGCTGTTTCCAGAGTGCCATGATAAACAAAACATACAAACAGTTGTAATGGTTGTATTGTTTGAGTTTGACAGATGACATTTGGCAGAGTTTTAATAATTATTGACTTGTTTAAATTATTTCCCAGTAATCATGGACACATTTACTATTTAGAAATCATTTGAACATGTAAATAATTATTATCCAACACCTCTCAATAAATGCTCTATAACTATGGCGATTTTAAGCAAGCAAAGTAACAGATTATCCACTAGTGTGTATAATTTTGAGTAAAGCCACTAGTGGGTATTTTTTTTATTTATAACAATAATAATAACCCACAACACCTTGGAAACTACTTTGATTGACATTTTAATTTAAAAATTTAAAACATATGTCACTGCCAAAATAATATTTCTTTAATAAATTTTTCATTTATTGTGTTTTTATTATTGTATTTTTATTTTAGGTGTTGAATAAAACGTTATACTTCACACGTGGGCAAAGTGGAATAACCCACTCGATACTCGATAAAATTATCACACTCAACCTTCGGCTTCGTGTGCTAAAATTTCCCTCGAGAGTAATTCCTTACTTTGCCCACTTGTAAAGTAAATAACTACTGTTTGTATGTTTTGTTTACCATGGCACTCTGGTAACAGCTAAAAATTATATATTTTTTTACGTCTATCTCATGACAAAAATGTATCAAATCAATAAATTTAGACTCATTTGATGCAGTTTTTTTTTTAACATATTTTGTATTGACACTTTTGTTCTAAAATTCATAGGGAACGAACTGTTGCCTAATGGAAATTTTAACACTATATTTCCTATAAAAAAATGTTGACACCCGGTTTACCTATGGGAGGTATTTTGAAAAATATCGATTGGGTTTTCAACCGATAAGCATGGTTTGGTGTCCCTATAATTCGATTTTACAACTTTCACAATGATTAACTTTAAAATTCTAATTACCGTGTAATTGTCAAATTTTGGATGTTCAAGTTACGAGCTGATTAGATTTTGGTAGAAATCCAATTAGAAGTGGTAGTTTACTTGAAGACCTTCAAGATAAAAAAAATGAATTGCTACAATATCAATCTGTATCTTATGTATAATGACAGTAATCTATATACCGTGTGTCCCACGTAAATGTTGGCATAGGCAATTAACATATAAAATCAGTTTTTTGTAAATAAAAAGTGTCCGGCAAAAAATTATGCATCCAAATTTTATATCACAATACTGCCAATATCCCTACATCTTATTTAATACAGATTAATTTATTTTGATACCACAATGTAATGAAACTAATAATAATAATTCCAAATTTTCCACCTACTCTTTTTATTGCTATTGACGTATAGTGATTGCAATTTGTTTTAAATATTTTAATCTGTCACTGTCAATTTCTGGCGATGGAAACCATTCGGTGTTCATTCCTGTGAAGTATTCAGATATTTGTCTTGCACTGCGCTCCCCATAATACATTCTAATAATATTAACACGGTTCTCGACATTTAATGTATTCTTGATGACAGTGACACATTAAAATATTTTAAAAAATTGCAAACTCTATACGTCAGTAACAATAAAAAGTGTAGGCGGAAAATTAGGAATTATTATTATTGATTTAGGGCCGGTATTTCCAAACTTTGTTACCTAGAGTATTTATCAATGGAGTAAACAAGAAATATCGCATCAAAATCATGGTTTAAATGATGATTATTATTGTAGCTGTCACCTTTTGATGCGATATTTTTTGTTTATTCCATTGATAATTTATTCTATAGTTTATCTGAGGTTGGAAATACCGGCCCTTAATTAAATTACGGTATCAAAATAATTTAATCTGCATTAAATAAGATGCAGGGATTTAGGCAGTATTGTGATTTAAAATTTGGATGCATACTTTTTTGCCGGACACTTTTTATTTACAAAAAACTGATTTTACATTTTAACTGCCTATGCCAACATTTGCGTGGGACACACAGTATACTGCAACAATATTAGATTATTGAAGAAACAAAAATATTTAGATTGTTGTAGCACCAACTAATATAAATAAAAATATTGCTGAAAAAGACATATTTATAATAGAAATAGTTTTATAGACATTCGAAACGTTCCCGGTGCTACATAACAGGTGCAATAAGAGACAATCTCTTTAGGTATCTAGAGCAGCATTTAATTGCGGAGAATTTACTAACATCAAAGGGCTAGTTAAAATTTTCCACTGCTGGTTTTGACTTTGTGGTATTGAGTTTCGTTTGCATGCGGTTTGTACCGTAGCCATTTAGTAAGTAAATGTCATTATGTAGTAAAGTATTTCATGCACATGAAAGCAAAATGCATTTTAACTAAGATAACTCTTTATTTTATCTCTTGGAAACTAAATTAATAGATAAATGTTTGTTTACTAGTTTCCTTTAGATCGTCTTTGAACTGCGTACATGATGTGGTACTATTTAGCCAACGAAAAAAAGGAAGATGTTTTCAATTCTAAGCGTATATTTTTACCTCCCACCTACCTCTAGTGAGGGAGGTATTGTTTTTGGTAAAAATATGGGTAGTGAGTTTAAATTTTTTTTGAATTTTTTACAAAATGTGACACGTGTCATTGTGATTGTGGAGCTGTTTTCTTAAGGCTGGTATTTCGAACTTCAGATAAACTAGAGAATAAATTTATCAGGGAAATAGACAAAAAATATCGCATCAAAAGATGACAGCTAGCATTATTTAAACTATGATTTTGAAGCGATCTTTTTTGTTTATTCCACTGATAAATTTATTCTCTAGTGTCAATAAAATAATGTCTTAGTATTCGGGATTTACAATTAAGAAAAGAATTTAGTTTTTTAATTTGCTGTCATAAATATACCGTGTGTCTGTCTTAAAGGTGTACATAGGATATTAACATGGGAAATAAATTTTTTGCGTACTATTACTCGGTAATCTACCGTACAATAGAAATGGTATCAATCGAAAGATGAAACGATGTAAAATAAATTACAATTTAATTGTAATTTGGTTCCGTAAATTAATTTTTAAACGTTAAATAAATAGCTTAAAAGAAATCAAAACAAAAAAGTCATAGGTGACTATATTTATTTTCGATAAAAATTGAATAAATCGCAGAATTATCAAAACATTAAAATTAATTTACTGAGTCACATTACTACCAAATTGTAATGTATGTTACATCGTTTAATTCAGAAAAATGATATCCTTCGATTGGTATTACAATCATTGTTGTCCGGTAGAACACCGAGCAACAGCACGTAAAAAACTGATTTCCCATGTTAATCCCCTATGTACACCTTTAAAACAGACCCACGGTATATATAAATAATAAAAAATACAAGGGTTATGGAAAACAAATTTGTTCTGTATTATTGAGTATTTATTTATATTAATACAAAACTATTTTTAAAGATTATTCAACATCTAGTTTATCTGAGGTTGAAAAACCCAGGCCCTTAGTGAAATATGCGTCTAAAATTATATAAATATACGAAAAAAATTAATTTCTTAAATATAAATAGAAAGTAATCAAACAAGAAGGTATTTTTCTGTATCATCAAATACTGCATATTTGGTACCGTTTAAGAATTTTATTTGGCAGGAAGTTATTTTTTTTGTTTTAAACTGCAAATGTTTGATTTAAAATTAAAAAGCATATTATATTTTGCCAACCATATTTTTCTTATCTTTACCCAAACAACTATTTCTTTCCCCGCAAAATAAAATATCAATTTATCTTAAATAGTACTCTATTTTTCTTTAAAACTTTCAAACCAACCACAATTTGCATGGCTCAAAGATCATATTGAACCCAATCTAATTTATCCCTCTTTCTTGTTTATTTCAGTTCCGGGAACGGCGGTACCCTCTCGAGGTGGACGGAACTCAAAAGCTTCCCTCAATTCTAAACAGGAACAACTGTCCCCTTCACGATCAAGAAGCCATGCAGGCCCAACAACCCTCAGTAAACGAAATTCCCTACAGACGTGGTGACATTCCACTCATACACGAGCTCAACGATGGTGAGTTGCTAGGGATATTTTGATTCTAGGGATTTTGTGTTAGTTTTTTTAGAAGAGATTTCTCAGATTCCATTGGAAAGTCACTGGCAGTGCGTAGATGGAAGGAATTCAGGGAAAGATTTTTTGAATTCCTTGCTTGTTCGAATACTTTTATATTATTCTAGGTTGCTTCAATACTGTAGCGACATCTGGTCTTTTTTCAGGTGAAATGAGGTGAAAAAATTACGTTTCACACAAAATTATTTTCAAAAATATCGCGGGACCATTTCAAAATATTCCGCTTTAAACATAATTATTCTTTAATTAAATTGAATTGGGTAAATACCTACGCGGTATCGAACTATAGACCAAAAATTTAGTGACCATCGTTTTAATATTTTACGAAAGTCGAAAGACAAATATTATGCAGTGTATCTTATATTTCCCAAATTGTACTTTCGTTTAATTTTATATTTATTATTGTCATCAGGGCAGTAATCCTTCAAAATTCTTTATTTGAATTTCAATTCGTATTAATTAAATATCAAGTATCCGGTAATGAAACCTTAACGGTTTCGTTTTCATAAGAACATGTTTCCCGTAATAATTAATTCGTCATTAAATAATAAGCAAAGTTGAAACCTACTTCAAGAAAATTTTCATCTTCAGGGAGAAGAAGAAACAAGATATAAATAATTATATTCTCCTTAAAAAGTTACAAGTAATATAATTTTTATTTCCTGTCAGATGCATCTCATTAAAATACAACTTGTTCTTGAATTATAGTAACGAAATATTTTTTGCAGTTCCATATCTGTGCATGTATAACTTGTGTTATTATCAGTATTATGACTGTGGTTCAATTTTTTGTAATGAAGGTAATGTTTGCATAATTTTTTATTTTAACTCGCACTTGTGCACTGTATATATTGTCCAGCAATGTTTTTTCTTTACATTTTCTACTTGTTCTATTTAATAAATATCATTTTGAAACTATTCACTTTTACCTCACATATGTATATTTAAGGACGGTATTGTAATGGATTAAAATTTTAGGACGCACGATTTCATTATTTTCACGATAACTCCAAATGAATGAAGCAAATACTGTCAATTTTCTAATTTAAAATTTAGCTGATATTGGAAGCAATCCACCAACCGAAATTGGTGGTTTAGTTGAATGCCTATCAGGTTTTTGAGCATATCTCAGTAAATAAATGAGTTAGAGTAAATTTTATTGTACGCAAATAGATGTATTGACTACAATTTTTATTTGAATTATATTTTATACCATTTGTAAATTTAAATTTTTGGGAGATTATATGCTAAACACATAAGATTCGAATGACAATATAATATAAATTGTGAAATTGGAAACGTAAGATCAATCTATAATATTAAATATAACTCCTAAGCCTTACAGTACTAAAAAGAATTTAGATTCAATCTTGACCACTTGGTTTACAACTTGTGTAATTTTATACTTTTTGCTTCTACTGATGATGATAACTTTGTTATCGAGATACGGTTTTTGATTTTACTTTTACTTTACTTTAACGCACAATTTATTCGACGAAATATATTGATCAATAAATTAGCCAAGTTTTTGTTAATTTATTGTTATGTGTAATACGACACTTTGCATCAATTTTTTCTTCACAAAAAAAAAATATCAATTTACTGACGAATTAGAACTTGCTCTATTTTTTGACAATTTTTTAAGGAATTCTAGGGGACTTTAGGCCAATCAGTCAAATTTGTTCATGTTTTGGGTTTTTGTCATTCTTGTAGGTATATTTTTAATTTTTTGTGTTATTTATTAGCGAAAATGGTGCACAATTTTACTAGAGATATCATAAATATTTTAATATCATTATATGAACAATATCAATAAATAAAAATATTAGTAGCATAGGTGACAGATGGTATCGTGTTGGTACTACTGAAATAATAACAATAAATTGACCGAAAACTTGATACGTGTAAAACGAACGACAATATTTTTGTTCTTGACAATTAATAGGCAAGAAAACTTGGCCAATTTATTGACCAATAAATTGCGTCGTTTATAACAGGCATAAGACCTAGGGGTTAGATTTAATATTTCCAATAACAACATAACATAACATGCTAATTATACCGGGTGTCCCAGATTTGAACGGCCTAACTTAATCCATAGAATAAACACCTAAAAATAAGGTGACAAGTTCATTTGCGCAAATGTTCGTAAATGCTTTATTCCAGAGATATTCATGTTTTTCTTATTGAGTAGCGCTACTTACATTAAATTAATAATAAATTGCTTATTACCTAATTTCAATACAAAATTTAGTTTGCTTGCACTGATGTCTGGGAAAAAATGAGAAACTTTCAATGAATTTAAAGAAATTAATTTTAAGTTAGGCCGTTTAAATCTGGGACATCCTGTATTTTGGTAGTAGTTAGTACTGTAGATATAAGTAGGTATATCTGCAGAACTACATATATCCAAGAGTCTTATTATTGCAAATTATTTAACAGTTTTTAGTGTGAAAGACCAAAAGTGAATCATTTTTCAGTTCATTCCAATTATATTTTTTATGAAAACTGATTTATGTTTCTAAAAGCTATATACCTTTCCTCATAATAATGTTATTTTGTTTTAAAGAGGTTGTGGTCGTAGAGTACATTGTTACTAGCTTCGTACAATAGGAATCAACTTACAAAGGTTAAGTTTAATAACTGCTCACTTGAAATCACAATCTGGCACTATTTACTCATTTATAGTAAGTTCATTAATACAAATTAGTACTGCATATATAAGCTTGCTTTGATAAGTAATTGAGTACGCGATGTTTTTGATATAAACACGAAATTAACAGAGAGCGAATAGCTAACATTTGCTTTCTGTTGTGCTAAATAAGCTTCTTGTACGAATTTACCAGAAACACAGACTCATGTTTGATTTCATAGCGCAGTAGACAAGCAGCTTAGTATGTCGTGGTCTCTATCGTTTATCAATCTAACTGCTAATCGTCTGCTGTGCAGAAACTTCTCGAACTGTGTATGTACTACTAATAGATACCAAGTTTAGTTAAAGCTAAAGGTAATATAGAGAGCAGTGGCGTAACTATTCCTTCCGGGGCCCCATGTTAGAGGCGAAGTTGGGGGCATCCTCAAAATATTTTACAAAATTCAGGGACACCTTAAATTTTTCATGAAACTCATTTACACATTTAGAAAGTTGAAATCTGTCGTAGCCTAGGACGCAGTGGTCAATGTTTGTTATCTTATTCTTTATGGACAATATACTCAAGTCCTCTAGGCCGTCTTGCCCCATCGAATTTCGAAACAATTTTTTTTATAAATTTCAGTATTGAAAAGGAGCTCTGTAATTGAAACCATAACGGGAACAGTTAAAAACAGTAAAATTACTGGGCAAACGTTCGGGAAGCTTGCCGAAAAAGTAAAATACTCGATCAGGACTAAATTAGTCAACTCCCTGACTGAATGGATTTTCGAAATTTTTCTCTTTCAAACATTTACGCAAGGAAAATATCTGATTAAACAGTTAATCGGTTACAGTTGGACCAGTGGTAGTTACGCCACTGATAGAAAGCAAATGCGTTACTGGGTACTGTTGAATTAATGAAATCAAAATACGAGAATTTTCTTTGTAGCTCTTGTGAAAGACTAAAGTAGACTATGTGTTGCTTTGTGTATGTTTATGAGTGTATGAAGAATTTTATTATAAAAATTAAATTGAATTACCTTTGAAAATCACACACTACAAAGCTTTTATATATTTTCGTTTATTTTCAATCTTGTTCTCCTTTAAAATAATATGTATTTCTTGCGACAGTAATATAAAATTTGTAAACTAATAAAGTTAAGTAAATAGAATATTTATATTTACACAAAAATTAAACACTCGTTTATCTTTTCAATTTATTCAAGTTGTAAGCAGTTAATCATCAATTGTTCGTAATGTATTTTCAAATAATGGTGGTCGTACTTTGTATGTTCAAAATATTTTCGCGTATTTTGTGACAAATTCAGACTTTCGGCAAAAAAAATCTGTGCAGTTTAATAATTTCACTACTCATGTTACTTCTTTCTAGAGTCGTAGAGAGATATTGAAAGAAACTTACAATTTTAGAAAACTTTAATTAACTTTAGAGCTAAAACTAATAAAATTTAGAGATCTACAAACATGAAGCCATGTTTAAGAGATAAATATGTAAAATAAATAAATGAAGTATATCAACACGTCATTTTCTGTTTTGTTGTTTTACACGTAAAATGTGGTTACCAGTTGTTAAGTCAGAGATAAACTGTATTTAAATATTTCGATTGAATATTTAACTGCAGTAAAGTTGGATTCTGAATTTTGAGAACCTCTAGTAGATAACAAAATATCGTAATATTCTTGTAGAATAGAAGTTGCTTGCAAATTTAAATTTGGATATTCAAGTAACATTTATGGGGTAAATAGCTCAGTGGCAACGTATCGGACTGTGGATCGCGAGATCCTCAGTTCGAATCCCACTTCCGACAGTTGCCAATTTAAATTTACCCCTGTGGTTCCCCCTCCACTAACAACTTTGGGGGCTATGACTTGACGGCTGGTAACCGCATTTCATACGCCAAAATATATCACTTACCGAGATCTGCGTAAGCAGAGTGCCACACCCGCAATGGGTAAAAGGCGTGATGATATATTTATATGATATATTATTTATTAGATTTTGGTAGCAATTCATCGACCGGAAGTGGGAAGTTTACTTAAAGACCTATCAGGTTTGTTGTGGTATATCTTAGTAAATAATGGAGTAAAGTAAATTTTGTTATAATCTAATATGAAATAATATTTGAAACTATTTGTTGGGAACAGCAGTTATGTTGTTGTATACCGTGTGTCTGTCTTAAAGGTGTACATAGGAGATTAACATGGGAAACCAGTTTTTTGAGTGCTGTTGCTCGGTGTTCTATCAGACAACAATGATTGTAGTACCAATCGAAAGATATGATTTTTCTGAATGCAACGATGTAAAATACACTACTATTTTGTAGTAATTTGGTTCCGTAAATTAATTTTTAAATTTAGAAAATCCTCCGATTTATTCAGTTTTTATATCGAAAATAAATGTAGTTACCTATGACTGTTTTGTTTTGATTTCTGTCAAGCTATTTATTTGACGTTTTTGACAGTTTGTAAAATATGGTTATTTGCAGTAATGACAAGCGTATTTTTATCATTTTTGCGTAAAATTTTTTTTTTCAAATTATTATGAACGATGTGCACCCAATTCATTTCCAATAAATCTAGTGCTATACGAATGATCTACAATTATCATTCCTAAAACCCTTTCTTCCAATAAAGCATATTCTTGTGCTCTTGCTAAATTTTGATTACTAAGCTCAAGTGTATTTTTCGTGGATACTGGCATTTGTGGTTTCATTTGGGTTCAGTCGATTCATAAACTTAATAGAAAATAGATCTCGCACTCTGAGCTAACTATTACCTCCAAAAAATATTTTTACTATAAAAATACGCTCTTCAGTAGTACGTATAAGTAACCATATTTTTACAAATTGTCTAAAACAAGTCCAAAAGTCAGAAACGTCACATAAATAGCTTGACAGAAATCAAAACAAAACAGTCACAGGTGACTATATTTATTTACGATAAAAATTTAATAAACTCGGTGAATTTTCAAACATTAAAAATTAATTTACGGAACCAAATTACTACTAAATAGTAGTGTATTTTACATCGTTTGATTCAGAAAAATGATATCTTTTGATTGGTACTACAATCATTGTTGTCCGATAAAACACCGAGCAACAGCATGCAAAAAACTGATTTCCCATGTTAATCTCCTATGTACATCTTTAAGACAGACACACGGTATAAATGAAACTCTTGGCAATCAGTCAATGGTTTAAAAATATTACCTCAATCGGTTTCTATGTCACATACGTCTTCTTTATTAATTACTTTTAACATGTTTTATAATAGTTGTTGATAATATCACCTCCTGAAGAAGACGCATGTGGCGTCGAAACCAGTTGAGGTAATATTTTAATAAAGCATTGGCTGATTTCCAAGAGTTTCATTTATATCCATCACCAATCCAAAAAAATAGTGCTTATCATGTTGTATATTTGTACAGTTAAAGGAAGCAATGTTTCTACAATAAAACTAAGTCTCAAATTTGTATTTCTAGAAACAATTCTCAAAGCAATCAACAACCTAATCTACGCCGTCCAGCTCCTCAAAGTCGAAATCGACCACAACCGTCAAGACGTGAAAACCCTTCGCCAATTCATGGACGACTGCGACATCTGCCGCGACCGGCCGGCCGAGATCAAGATCTCCTGTGCCAACAACCCCAACCCTTGCTTCCAGGGGGTGCAGTGCTACGACTCTGCCGAGGGCCCCCGATGTGGGTCGTGCCCGCGCGGATACGTCGGCGATGGAAGGCAGTGCGTTCCCGGCAGGACCTGCGATGAGCGTCCTTGCTACCAGGGGGTGAGGTGTTATGACACTGTTCAAGGGGCGAAGTGTGGACCCTGCCCGGCGGGGTATGAGGGCAATGGGGAGCATTGTGTGAGGAAGAGTGGGTGTGAATATAATCCGTGTCATCCGGGTAAGTGATTGTTTTAAGGATTTTTGGTTCTGTGCAGACTTATTAGAAAAGGATGTTTCAAGGTTTCTTGCGAATATTAAGATGGAAGTTAATAATTGTTATTTTTGCAATACCTGTACTGTAAGTTACCCATTAATAACAAAATTTAAACACAGTAAGTGGAACTTTTATTGCACAATTGGTTTTCATGGTTACATCATTTACTTACCGTCCATGGTGGATGGTAAGTAAATATATATCATTCAAATTTTATTTTTAACCTAAATCTGTCAGCTACTCGTATTAAATTTGATACCTATTTTTCATTTTCTTATATTTACGCAGGTATTGCAAATAATAACTTACTAACCTCGAACTGTAAGTGATTTTTTAGGTCTCGAATGTTTAGGAAATCACGACCCTACGGGTCTCGACATCCCAAACTACATTCTCGACCTAAAAACTCACTTACAGTTCACGGTACGTAATATACTATTATGTATCAAGGCACTGAAGTTTTACTTTTTATTACAAATATATAATTTAGTTTCCGAAGCCCGAAGGACTGTCAAATAATATACCCATAATTCAACCATTGTTGCTAATCAAATAATATTGACAGTTTGATGAAATAATATTATTACCATTCATTATGTCAAATTCAAATGTTACCTTTCAAAAGAGTAAAATCAAAATGATTTTTAAGTAATTTTTTCGACATAAAAAGTCCAAGACGCTAGTTTTCTCATCTTTCATACTCTTATTTTCGTTTTATACATAAACTGTAGCTGAATAATTAGTATTAAGATTATCTGCTAAATGTTAAATCACTTTAAAATTTTTTACAACAGTACGTAGCCTAGCGATGGGTACTACAATTTATCTATGTTGATAAACAAACAATTTTTTTGTATTTGTCAGAGCAAAAATTCTACTTATCTTATAATTTCAAACCAAATATTTGACGAAATGTTGTGGATAAAGTATAGTATTCTACTCGCATGTAATGGCTATTACTCATTCGAATGATTTACATCACTCGCATTTGCTGGTGATGCAAACTTCATTCTCATGAGTAATATCAAATATTACATGCTCATTGAATAATATACTTTTATTTAAAATTTAATATTAGTAAAAACTTTGAGTTTGCACATCTGTCAGTTGTCAGCTAATCAAACATTGGAACTTGTACTACGTCTTATCAATCTCAGACATTGAAATTATCGTAAATAATACTCAAAATTGTTTGTTTTCTTCCCAATTTCTTCATCGGAATTAATATATCGTTCTTCTTGCACATATTGCTACATTTTACGAATAAATTTACAAACACTGCGTTGCTCAAAATTGTAGTATAATGGATTACTTTAGTGCCGATTTCAAATAATAGTATATTATGTGACAAGTTTTATAAACGTATCCTAACAAAGAGAAAATGGATTGCTACAATAGCAATAATTTATCTTGCGTACAGTGACAATAATTCAGATATATACAATAAAAAAAATAAATTAATTTATAGTGATAAAATATTTTCAAACTGATTTTCTCTAATGAACCTGCACAGAATTTTAATTATTTTTGGAAAATATAACACACAATTTTGATTATTGTTTTATGCAACACTTTTATTACAAATAATAAATCTATATTTATTTACCTCAGACAAAGTACAAATAATAGTAATATTTGAAAATATCTATTTATTACAAGTATTTTTTGTTTTAATTTATTATTCAATTAAAGCAGTGCGTTGTATTTTCCAAAGATGTGTAACTATAGGATAGAATAGAGGAAATCAAAATTATATTATTTTTATAATTGGCTTTTAGATGTAGAATAAGCACCAACACTTAAAACGAATCGAATTGTATTATGAAAATTCAAACGTAAGTAAACAAAATAACAAAATCTATATTTATACTAAAAATGTTATGTATAAAGCATTTCTTTGTAACCTAAATTTATTAATTATAATCTGCTTCAACATCGTGGGTAAAAATTATTTGGATCAAATGTGAGGGATGAACAAAATGCAAATTATATTTTTATGAATATTTCCTGTGAATTTAAATATTTAGCAGCCTTTGAAAATATTATATTTTTATTCATATCTGAATTAGAATAAAAATAAAATTGTGATGAAGTTATTACTGCGACTGCAGTAATTTATTTAACAGGAATCATACATTTGAAAACAATTTTATTATTTATAGACTTTGTAGAGGAAAGAAAAGTATCGAAAGAGAATAATAAAACAATGAAATAAGCATGCAGCTGCACTCAAAATGCCAGCTTAAAAATCTTTATACAAAGTATAAGTAAAATAGAGTTTTGCTCATCGAATGGATGTATATTTCTATACACAGTTTTACACACAGCAATAAATTAATGAATTTCTATAGATTAAATTGATTGTGCTGCATTTTCGAATGAGAAATTTGAGACATTAAAGTGTGTAAGTATACGAAACGTACCTAGTCGTCACTAAAATACTTTTTTGTAAGGGGGTATGCGATTGAAAAAAGCTGTAATATATTTATGAATCAATGAATATATGAATAGGTATGATGTTTTTTTTTTGCATGAACGAATGATTGTTTGAATATGGACAAGGTGAAAGTGGTGTGCCAGGATAGGTAGGTGGATCGCTGGTTGATGTAATCATGTAGGTACACAGTAAAAATTTTATAGTCAAAATTGACAAAATTTTAACAAAATTTTTAGTCCCAGACGATCCTCCGTTAATTTTTGTTAATTTAACAAGTTTCAAATTTGTTAGCAAGTAACAAATTAATTTTGTGTATTTCGTAACTAAATATATTTGTGAATATAGTAATTATTAACATTTATTTTTATGTGCTTTTTTTAGTAATAGTAAATAGTTATTATAACAAATTAAGTTGTCACAAAGGATTTAAACTTTCTTTAACAATTTCATATTGATAAATTATTTTATCCAACACCTCTCAATAAATGCTCTATAACTATGGCGATTTTAAACAAGCAAAGTAACAGATTATCCACTAGTGGGTATAATTTTGAGAAAATCCACTAGTGAGTATTTTTTTATTTATAACAATAATAATAACACACAACACCTTGGTAACCACTTAGATTGACATTTTAATTTTAAAAATTTAAAGCATGTCAGTGTCAAATAATATTTTTTAAATAAATTTTTCATTTATAAAGCGGTGTTGGATAAAACGTTATACTTCACACGTGGACAAAGTGGAATTACCTACTCCATAAAATTTCTCTCGTGGGTAATTCCTTACTTTGCCCACTTGTAAAAAAAATAACTATGAATTCACTTGTTATTAATAACGAGCCTATTTGTTAAATTTTATACATCCAGCAAATAAATAAAAACGACAATTTTTCTTGTTAAAAATTTACAATTGAAAAAATTTTAATTTAACAAATAGTCATATTTGTTCAAATTGTTAATTTAACGCAATATATTTGTCAATGTTAACGAAAAATACTTAACAACCCCACAATTAACAAATTGCAAAACAAATTTTTTACTGTGTATATGTATGATGAGTGTAAGAATAAGAAGAATGATTGTAAGAATGTTGACAAGGCGAAAGTGGTACACCAGAATTGAAATTGGAACTCCAAATTAAAATATATTTTATATTCGAAAAATTTGGCGTTAAAAATGATAATTATTTGACAGACAATAGTCAAGCGAAGATTTTACTGTAGGTAAAAGTATACATCCATTCTCATGTGCGTAACCTGTTTTTTAATCATCTTTAAGAACCCACAATTTAATTTCATTTATATTTGTGCAAGTATTTATACATGCTTGTTGCTTTTTTCATTCTTGCTTGCACGTTCTTCTGGCATGTATTAATAATAGATTCAGGCATTTTTTATTTATGTTTTGTCATTGCAGGGTATTATTATAAAATCC
This sequence comes from Poecilus cupreus, assembly GCA_963942605.1. Classification (NCBI taxonomy): domain Eukaryota; kingdom Metazoa; phylum Arthropoda; class Insecta; order Coleoptera; family Carabidae; genus Poecilus; species Poecilus cupreus. Next base: position 3,878,398 of record OZ012726.1, on the reverse strand, counting down.
GTTGCTAAGGACAACTCAGCAATTATTTGTGCACGTTAATTTGTAATTTATAATAATATACTGTAAAAGAATGTACTAAAACAAAAAATAGATTAAAATGATACAAATTATTTGCTTGTTTTATTTCACGTAATCCTTTCATTGTATTGTTCTCATTTCCATTGCTTTTAACATTCACTGCATTTTATTAAATGCACACAAAAGATTTTCATAAAACTTTTCAAGTTTAAAGACTTCTTTATCAATTGCTTTATTTTTGTGACATTTCTCATATATTTTCCTCATCTTCCGGATTTTACATTGGAAACTTTTTAATAAAATATATATTTCAGGAATAATTCGACCAAATATTTGTATGCTTTTCAACAAACAAATATTTTAAAATTAATTTAATTTTTGTGATTAAAACAAGTAAATAAAAAGGAATTTTAATTTATTTCATTTGCAAATAACAAATCAAAATTTGTGTCAATATGTCCAAAGTTTTATTTTATTAAATGTTGTTTACTGTTTGTATATTTAACTGAAAAATAATTACTTCAGTTCAATTATACAGGATGTCCCTTCCTGTATGTTACTAGCAAAATAGTATGAAGTTTATACTATTTTTATGTGATTATTTTTTGACGATTCTTAAAAACAATAATTGTTTCATTGTATGTCATGTGTCTGCGTTTTAACCAATCCTGTCATTATTATACTGAAAGTAAAGATCTAATGTTTATTTCCGGGAATAATCTGTTTCTTTTGTTTTTGTTTTGTATTATCAACACAAGTAAAAAATCTACTTTCTTATACAAATAAATCGTTTACTAGAAAATAAATTAAATACTCCTCCAGACTTACCTTGAAATTTATTACTTATGTATAATTTAAACATGAATAAACTCATTGCTGTAGTACGCATCGTAATACGTCTTATATTTATCGAAATATGGCGATTTGTATTATTTTTCAAAATTCGGAAATTTCCCCAAATATGACTTAAAATTGTAAATTTTTTTTATTACATTTCTTTATAATATTCGCGCCAGGAAACCCATTGCAGCAGAGCGCATCGTCATATCTCTAATATTTTTCGAGATATGACGATTTTTTATATTTTCCGAAGAGCAACTTTGAGGGGCTATAACTCGAAAACTATACAAGATATCGAAAAATATCACCAGTTTTGTGTTTTTTGTGCTATTTATAATAAATTAGTAAATTTTGAAAATTTTGAAATTTTTTTGAATTTTTTTCAAAATTTCGATTGCAGATATCTCGACAAATATGAAAGATACAGACTTGTTGTGTTCACCAATTGATTCAGCTTGACGAAATACATAAAACCTGAAAATTTCAGAAAATTCGGACAACCGGTTGAAATGTTAGAGCAAAAAGTCTGGAAATGGCCAAATTCAGGTCAAACGTGACAAACTTGACTTTTTGGACAAAAAACGCCATTTTCAGACTTTTTGCTCTAACTTTCCATCCCGTAAAGCGATTATTATGAAACTTTGCATACTTATGTATTTCGACGAGCTGAATCGATTGGTGAACACTGCATATCTGTATCTTTAATATTTGTCGAGTTATCGCCGATCGAAATTTTGAACAAAAATACCAAAAAAATTCAAAATTTTAAAAATTTGCTAATTTGTTATATAAGGCACCAGAAACGCTAAACTGAAGAGAATTTTTAGATATTTCGTGTAGGTTTTGAATTACAGGCCCTTAAATTTGCACTTCGAAAAATACCAAAAATCGACGTATCTCGAAAAATATTAGAGATCTGACGATACGCTCTGCTGCAATGGGTTTCTTAGTGCTTATATTATCAAGAAATGTAATAAAAAAATATTACAATTTTAAGTGCGGATATTCCGTGAGTCCAAATTTCTATCGGTATGTGAATCTGTATTGAATGATAAATAATTACAGTTTCTGTTATTTGTTTGTTCCCATAGCAACTAAAATTAGTTTATTACATATGGCTTGAACGAAAAATATTAGTAGCAAAGGTAACAGCTGATATTGTGTTGGTACTACTGAAATTGTTACTATAAATTGTCGGAAAACTTGATTTTTGTTCTTGACAATTTATTGCAAAATAACTTAACAACTTAAGTAATTTATCCACAAATAAATTGCGTCGTGTAAAACAGTCTTAAAATCATCAACTGAAGATCTCATGATCCACAACCCGATGCGTTACCGCGGACCAATTTTATACATAATAATAATTTTCAGGAGTGCAATGTGTGAGCCACGACACTCCTCCATATTACCGATGTGGTCCTTGCCCACCAGGATACACCGGAAACGGAACAACCTGCCGTGACCTTGACGAAGTAAGTATTGCTGAATTCCTCGCCGATTTCAGAAAGTCAATGCCATGATTCGCGTTGCTTTTTAAGGACATTCTATGGTTTGCAAACCTAGTTTAGTAGTTGCCCACGCAAAATTTGTATGCTAATGGTATTCATAGGTTGCTGTTTTTGTTCGCAGAGATAATAATATAGCGGCTTACTATTAATACATATTAATGAATTTGCAATAATGAATAAGATACATAGTTATGTTCTTGATTAAGTTTGTTACAATCTAGTGACTTTGTTATGAGCATTTGCATAATTCTTGTTGAAGTATTTTCTTAGGAATATTATAACTTTATTATTAAACATAACTGGAAATAATGATTAAATATCGCCCACGGAAACGTATCCCGTTCCTTTTTCATATATCAAGGGTCGAATTCGTTGGGGTACGCGACAAGCAAATATCGAATTGCTGATTCAGATTATTTTATAAATATTTTATGCGGATGCGAATAGGATGCGGATCACATGACAAATAAAATCGAAATAAGATAGTTATTTGTTTAACTAGGCATCAAAATACCAGATTTATAGCAGAGGCTGCCGTTTCATTGACGAGACGAAGCCGAGGCAATGAATGATGCCGAAGCTATAAAACTGTGTTTGATGCCGAGTTGAACACATAATTTTTTTGCCGATTTGGAATTAATGTTTTTGTTTGTTGAGCGGGTGTTGTAAAATATTTTTACAGCCTAGGCATAAAAGTGACACTTTACAGACTTTTAGCAGTCCGTGAAGTGTCATTTAATGTCAATCGGCAAAAAACTTATATTATATTTGTATTTTTTTATTTTGCACAATTATTTTTAATATTTTGAAAACAAAGCACATTTTTAATTAAAATGCCCACATATCTGCAATATAAGTTTTTCTACCGGTTGTTCCATTTTCAAATAATGACAAAGAACTTTATATTTTTTTAATGGAACGCACTATAATGTAAAATTTTAGATACAGTTTATTTTTCTTGTGGTGCGGTTCACGTAACTATCTTCTTTCTCATTTTCTCAAATCAGCAATAGTGGGAGAAAGTGAGAAAGAAGATAGTGACGTGAACCGCACCACAAGAAAAATAAACTGTATCTTTTCTTTTACTTTAAAACAGTTCTTATTCATGATCAGTACAGAAACTGTTCCTGTTTTTATCAGTAAAGAATCAATGAATAGTATATTATAAATTAAGGGAGAAAAGTGTATAATTTTTTCCCGCGGAATAAATTGATGCACGAGCCAAAGGTGAGGGTTACAATACGACAAGGGAAAAATACACTTCTCTTCTGCGGTGCATATACTATTTTTTTCACGACCCCAATATTTATGATGGTTTTTATTTGAATTGTTATCTTCGATTTGTTAAATTTTGTTAAGTTCCCACATTATTTGAGCACTTTACCTCACGACGAGAGAGAAAGTGTACATCTCCCGTAGATATGAAATTGGCTGTTTCTGTTATGATTTCGGTATCATAGAAACCGAGTTTCTCTCCCGGTCGTGAAAAAAATGATTATTTAAAAAATTTTTGATAATATTTAAAATAATCGCAGGAAATGAAAAAGTTGTAGCACAATGGCTGGTGATAAACCAGAACCCGTATTGTTATCCTACTACTAATTGACCACCCTGTACATTCTATTAAAGAAAACGTTTGGGCAACAATTATGCCTGTTTTGAAGGAAAATGCACCTATTTTATAACAGTCTATTCTTAGAAACGAGGAATATCTTATGGGTACCTAAGTATATTCCATATTTACTTAAAATTTAAATATCTCTATTTTGACTGACCGGCCGCTTCATGAAGAAGGTAAACGTAATATTTATCTTTTATAATGCGTTGTACAACATTTACAAACATTTCTTTATTATTTGAAGTCAATTGCAATATATGGTCTGAAAAATATAATATACTTACAACAAGAAATATAAATATGTACTAGAAAACTTTTGGGAAGGTAACATATAGTCAGTCCGTACTTTTCTCGAATATTACATCGTACTTGCATTTCTTGGAGATTAAATTACAACAAACAGTCAACAAAAATAGGATAATACTGCAGAATCTGTTACTGTGAATTTCTTTTTTTAATGTATTAAAATTTAAAATGATGTAGAGGAATGTCCCAATAGAGAAATTATGAATAAACAAATTTTCCATTCCGAGAACAGTTCAAAAATGCATTTCTCACAGGGCGCATGAAATCTAAATAATAAAATTTCACTTGGAAACTATTTCTGATATTTTCTTATACAAATGCACAACTGCACAACGGCTATATTGAATTGTATATAATTATATATTAAATTTTGAAGATTGGACTTAAAATAAATATATCATATTTATCTATTTTGGGTGTAGAATTTCGGTAAGAGCCCAAAGATGCAAACGGAATGAAGTTAAAATGGCAACTATTGCCTGTGGGATTCAAACTGAAGATTATTTTAATTTGATTGATTTAGAGAAATAAATGAATATTTAGATAAAGGTAAAATGAACTTTTTGTATTTATATAAAGAAAACATACAAAATACGCCATTGAAATTCTGCACCCGGTATTTAATGAAATGCTCATTTTATTTATGTATAAAAAATAATAAATATTTTTGTGACTAAAATAAATATTCCATCAAGCATTTACCCATTTTGGGCGTAGCACTCTGCTTTGCAGATCTCGGCTAAATTTAATTCAATTCAATAAACTTCAAGGAATACTAAAATGTATCACCAATATCTTCATTTCGTATAAACGTATTTTATAATTTTCGACAGATGTAACGATTTCACCGCCGAAACTTAATTAACCCATTAGCACCCATCATTGGCCTATATATAAGTCTATATATTCTTTGCACTCGTGATTACAGTTTGCAGATTTTCAGCCTTCCGTGAATGTGAAAAAACATGAATATTGTATTTGAATAAGAACATTTTTCATATTTTTTGTTTTTATATACTAGCTCAGAAACATATCATTTGGCCCAATTTAAACTTTTATAAAAACTAATTATAAAAATAATATAATTAAATAAAAAGTTCTGGTCTCACAAAGAGAAAATTGTTGTACTCAATGTATCTGTATTCCTCGTTAAATTCTTTTATTTTTACGAATTACGAATTTTAAGGAAAAATAACAATTGAAATAATAACAAATTAACTAGAATCACTAAAATAAAGATTTCATTTGACCCAAATGAATTGGCTCATACCACGAATACTATATTTAAATCTGATAACAACAAATTATAGAAAAATGTTTCAAATAGAGATTGTAGGTAATATTATTATACATCTTTTTAATTGCAAAGAAATTTACTTTATCTCATTTATTTACTAAGATATGCACCAAAACTCTAATAAGCCTACCCTTATTGTTAATGAATTGTTCCCAAAATCTAATCAGTTCGTAATATAAATATTATATCTTCATTACATACAGATGTACATTTGTATAATTTTTTACCAACTGAAGTGAAAAATTTTAACAATTTAGTATTTAAAACGAAAGTGATGAATTTTCTATCACGTCATTGTTTTTATTCAGTTACAGAATTTTAAAATTATAACTTGCTTGACGGGGATTTTACATGAAGGAAATTGTATTATACTATATTACTGACTTACTATAAACAATGTTTTTTTTTTTATAAAATACTTAATAAATACTCTACTCATAGTGAATTAAACAATTTTATTTTGTATAATTTCATCTGGGCCAAATGATATAATTTTTTAACTGTAGTATTAACAAAACTTTATTCTATTAATTCACATAATGTTTTCAACAATTTGATTAATAATTTGAAAATTATTTTCTTTGAACTTGATCGTTGTCATACGGCATTTTTAATGTATATTTTTATGTCTTCTTAAACAGAATATTCGCAAAATTTCAAAAAAAAATTAAAAAATAATTAATTCGGGCACAAATGAGTTAATCAAATTATGACAGAAAAAATATAATTTTACAAAAAAAATATACGATCTACATTAACCACAATTTGAAAATCATAAATGTTCCACCTCATTTTCCTCCGATTCTCCGCAAAATATTTCCCTCTAATTTTTGTAAATTTTCCCCAGTGCGACCTAGCCGACCCTTGCGACCCGCGAGTCCACTGTACCAATCTATCCCCAGGGTTCCGCTGCGGTCCGTGTCCCCCAGGTTACACCGGATCCAGTGGCGTCCAGGCGGTAGGACTAGAGGAAGCTGCCAGGCATCGTCAGAGATGCTATGATATTGATGAGTGCGCGGATGGCAGAAACGGCGGATGTGTTAGTGATTCGCAGTGCTTGAATACTGAGGTGAGTGGAATTGAAATAATACTAACTTAAAATAATTAAATGATATAACTGTTAGAGCTACGGTTTGGGTTTTACTAAAGTTGTCGTATTTGTAGGTCAATTTAGAGATGATTTCCTTTTCTTAGGGCCGGTATTTCTAAACTCAGTTACCTAGAGAATTAATTTATCAACAGAATAAACAAAAAATATCGCATCAAAATCATGGCATAAATGCTGATTATTATTCTAGCTGTCATCTTTCGATGCGATATTTTTTGTTTATTCCATTGATAATTTATTCTATAGTTCATCCGAGCTTGGAAATACTGGCCCTTACATAACTATGTTTTAAATTTCGGGAAATTTGGTCAGAGCTTGTGAGATACCCGGTTGCCATTTTACTTTTAAAGTGCAATATACGCTATGAATTTCGATAAATAATAGTTATTTACTTTACAAGTGCGCAAAGTAAGGAATTAAGCTGTATTCACATACAACTTATTGCTGTTGCCTTGCTTCGGTTTTCTTGCCTTGCTGTTGCGTTGCATTTGCATTGTATTTACACCGTTCACATAGGACTTAACTTCGTTGTTACCAATAATACAGTTTTGACAGTTACCGACGCTGATAGGCTGTCAGTTTACTAGAAACTTGTAATAATTAATTTAATAATGGCTACGAACAACTATAATACAAATACTTACAAAATTATTTTCTGCTAATATATGTACATATACAACTGTCACAATATTACAAAATATGTTAGGTTAAGTGTCAACGCGTCAAATATATCTATCCTTTTTCATAGCGCACTCTGATTGGTTGTTGCTTCCGTTGCCTTGCTGTTGCATTGCTTGAGTTTGGAGTTTACAAACTCCTGCAATGCAAGGCAACAGCACTACAACAGCAACAAGTCATTGTGAACGATTGTACGCTGTAGCGCTTGTCAAACATCATACGCTAGCAACGCAACAGCAAGACCACTGCAAGGCAACAGCAATAAGTTGTATGTGAATACAGCTTTACACACGAGAGAGTGTGATAATTTCATCGAGTGGGAAATTCTACTTTGCCAACGTGTGAAGTATAACGTTTTATCCAACACCTCTTAATAAATGAAAAATTTATTAAAGAAATATTATTTGACAGTGACATATGCTTTAAATTTTTAAATTAAAATATCTATCGACGTAGTTACCAAGGTGTTGTGTGTTATTATTTATAAATAAAAAACTTCTCACTAGTGACTTTCCTCAAAATTATACCCACTAGTGGGTAATCTGTTACTTTGCTTGTTTAAAATCGCCATAATTATAGAGCATTTATTGAGAGGTGTTGGATAAAAGAAATACCCTAACATACCAGGAGGGAAAACAGGAAATTTTCTAAATATAAATATACAAAGAAAATCAAATTTGATTTGATTATTATGAAAACTAAATTTATTTTAATCATGTTTAGTTCCAAATAAATTATTCATTGTATATGATTTATAGGTTATGTTTTGATCGATGCAGATATTCTCGAAATAATTTGAAAAAGCAAACAACTAACACAATAAAGATACAAGTCAAGCGTAGTACCTCCCGTTTTAATAGTCGGTTATGAAGAGTGTTGAATTTTAAGTCACGAAATATAAAGCGAAGAATAAAAAGCAATATTTTTTCGCTCTCACGTTCAGGTCTGCAAATTAGATTTCAACATCAAATAAAAATTTCAGAGAATCCGAATATTATTCTCTCGTTTTCACGCCCCCGCACGAGTAAGATTCTTTATCTGAAGAGGGGTGGAGTGTTTCTAATGCATTGTGAAGCGATATTCTCTTCCTTGAAGTACAATTTTCAAAAGTTATTAATATAAATTGACTGCGATATCCACCGATGAAAAATATGACTTCGTGAAAGATTATTTTCGACTGTACTTTCAAGCTTGCTTAGATAAATAAATAAATAAATCATCACGCCGTTTCCCAAGCTCGGTATAGTACTTTGCTTTCGTAGACAGCTACCAGCCGTCAAACTATGCTCCCCGTCAAAGATATTAGTGTAGAAGGAACCACTGGGGTAAAGTTAAAATGAGATTGTCGACTGTGGGCTTCAAAATATATACAAGACCAACTCCAAATATATTCGTACCACCTGAAATCCTGAAAAATATGCTGTCGCTTTATAAACCTAAATTAGCTCATAATCTATGTACTGTACTCTTAAGTAAATGATAATTTTTCGGTAGATGTTAGTAAGATTTACTGTCTTAATTTATGGGACCAATATATATATATATATATATATATATATATATATATATATATATACAGGGTGTTAATACTAAGTCGTTACACCCGAAAATGGTAGATAGAACTCATTAAAACAAACAACTTTTTTTAGCTCAAATTTTTTATTTGGAGCCCCATTTCATAGTTATTGGCGTTCTCTTGTTTTTCGAAAAATCGTCATAACTCCCTTATTTTAAGGAGTATTTAAAAAATACAAAAACTTTAAGCATTTGCTTTCGGTTCTCTAAAACACTTGTATTTACAATTATTTTCTATTTCATCAAATAACAAAATGGCGACCAATCAAAAATTTCTAAACAAGATATTTTAAAAACCACCCCATCGATTTTCGAAAATAAAACATTTTTAAAATCCTCAAACTTTCTGTTACAATATTTGTCTGAAATATTTTTTTCTATCTGGCAAAAAAAAAGTTTTTGTTCACTTACTTGGCTTACATAAGTATTAACAAACTAAAAAAAAGCATTTAAAACGAAGAAGCTGCTTAAAACAATGAAACAAAAAAGAGATTAGATTTGACAAGTACTCAAAAAAAAAGTTTTTGGGTTTTGGGGAGGCAAGGCGTAATGCACAGGAAGCTCGAAGAATTTATCGGGAAAGATACCCGAATCGTTAACAACCAAGTAGCCAACTCTTCAGAAAAATTTGTAGGCGTTTGTTAGAAACTTATTGTTTCTACCCAACAACTGGTGGAAACGCCAACAGGGTACGTCGAACTCCTAGATTTGAAGAGCCTGTACTTAACATTATTGAAGATGAGCCATCGAAGAGCACAAGAATAATAGGGAACTGATTAAATGTTAATCATGTCTGTGTTTGGCAAGTTCTGAATGAGCAGGGCCTTTACCCGTACTCTAGGCAAAAAGTTCAAGCTTTGGGACCTGACGAATTCCAGCCAAGACTATTGTTCTGTCGTTGGCTCCTTCGACGTTGTAATCTGAGAAGGCATTTTGAAAAATTTGTTTTGTTTACCGACGAAGCTTGCTTCACAAGGGACGGGGTATTTAATTCTAAAAATAATCATTTGTGGGCTGACGAGAATAAGATTTAGTCTCACCCTTGTTGATTCATTGTTTATTGTTTTATTTTTCTTGTTTGTTTCTTGTTTTTCTTGTTTAATGGCAGCAAGCCTACTTTGTTTTAAATGATTGTTGCAGTTTGTTAAAATTTATCTTGCAATTCAATTTCAATAAAAATTTTGTTGACCAGATAGAAAAAAATGTTTCAGACAAATATTGTAACAGAAAGTTTGAGGATTATAAAAATGTTTTATTTTCGAAAATCGATGGGGTGGTTTTCAAAATATCTTGTTTAGAAATTTTTGATTGGTCGCCATTTTGTTATTTGATGAAATAGAAAATAATTGTAAATACAAGTGTTTTAGAGAACCGAAAGCAAATGCTTAAATTTTTTGTATTTTTTAAATATTCCTTTAAATACGGGAGTTATGACGATTTTTCGAAAAACAAGAGAACGCCAATAACTATGGAATGGGGCTCCAAATAAAAAATTTGAGCTAAAAAAAGTTGTTTGTTTTAATGAGTTCTATCTACCATTTTCGGGTGTAACGACTTAGTATTAACACCCTGTATATATATATTGAGAGTGTACTGAATCTGAATATATTATTTATTTAGATATTTCTAATTATAACAATATATTATGCGTGGTTCAGAAATAATTAACCTGCGTCAAATATTAACACATATATTTGTATTACATTAAAATAAATCTAATTTATTAGCCCACGTAAAATATCTAGTCACCAAATAATTGAATATTGTTGTTAATCATTACACATTTAATATTATAAATATAGTTGAAATATATTTTCATTATGGTCCTTGGAAGTGCGTTAGGTGCAGATTTACGAAAAAGTATTCTAATCCCATTAAGACAGTATCATTTAAGAGTACAGAGATGACATAATAATTTAGACTTGTGTAGCGTTAAAAAAATAATTATATGAAATTAAAATCTAAACTTTGAATTAACTATTTTTTTTTGTAGAATACTTTACAATCTATTATTTTTTTCTTCAAACGTCATAAAAGTACGCTGATATGTATTTATATTCAACAAGCAGAAGTTCAATATTGTCGCCGCCGGCGTAAAAGTGTCCCCTTGGCAACACTTCAACTCCGGCGGCGGACAAAGTAAAATATTATGAAAAATAATTAGTAGGTAATTCCAAAAATTTGACAGTTAAAAATGAAACAAATAAACAAAAATAACAAAACAGCATATTCTATGGTAACTAGAAATGCTGCATAAGACAAAATAATTTTTTAAAGGTTTAGGCATTTTTTAATTATTTATAATTCTATTTTCTATGTTTTAAGAAAAAATAGCATGTGTTATTCGGAGAATGTGTGACTTTGGGTGCTTCGCTTGTAATTGTTCGACTCGCTTCGCTAGTCGTTAAAACTTACATGCCCAGCACACAAAGTATCATAAACACAATATATTGTTATAGCAGGATCCATGTAATGTTAATGTTTACTGTCAGTCAAAATATTTTTTCTTTCTTAATTTTTTAAATATAAACAACCCTTTTTTTACTTTCCTCACAACCTTTTTTAATTTTTCATATCTACAAACAACAGCATATTTTTCAGGTGGTACTTTTACAGTAGGGCTTGGGATCGTATTACTTATTTTTGTAAATTACTTTATTATTATGTTGCGTTCAAATTTGAATTGATATTTCACCTCATTACTGTTGTGAATTTGACATGGAATACACACGGAAGAAAACTATTTGCTATATTTGCTAGTTTATAATCTTTTATTTATCTGGACACACTTTGTTATATTCAAAATTACTTTACTAAACACCATTCGTAGTTTTGTGTTTCAATCAACCTTTCACTCAAACATAGCTGCATTGAAGTAAAAGGATTGTTAAACAACCACAATTTCATTAATAATAACCCAAATAATTCTTCCATACTATATTCATCTGTAATTTCTATTTAAACTCTAATCTTTCTCTTAGGGTTCGTACCGTTGCGGCCACTGCAACATGGGCTACGTAGGCAACCAAACTGTAGGATGTCACCGGAACCCCGGACTTTGTCCGGACGGTACCCTCTGCGACCGGAACGCCGCCTGCTATAGCGCTGGTGAACGCAGATACAAGTGCCAATGCAACGTAGGATGGGCTGGAGATGGACAGATGTGTGGACCGGATAGAGACTTGGATGGATACCCGGATTATGATTTGGGGTGCTCGGATGCCAAGTGCAGGAAGGTGAGGTGTTTAAATTGTTACGGAATAATAAAAACCTATAATAGTTATTAATGTTATAAGTACGGTTAATTTCGAAATCATTACTGATGATCATTAGCGGAAGTATGACGTTCAACGGTTTATTTCATACTTGTGGCGCATTTTGGACGCTAGTTTGCTCTCTATCTTCTTTTTCCTTTTTAAAAACAAACTGGTCGTCTTGGTTATAATAAAAATTTAAATAATAATGATAACAATCAATTTTGTTTTGTTGACATTTCTTACAACATTCTTCAAATATAATACGGGCCTATATTTCCATCTACGAATAAAGTACCGAAGAAATGAAAAATGTCGCATCGAAATCATAGCTCAAATGATACTTATTGTTCTAGCTGTCATATTTTGATGCATATTTTTTTTATTTATACGACGAATAACTTATTCGGAAGTTTATTCGTAGTTGGAAATATCGGGCCTTAGTATCAAAAACTTTAAGGACAGGTTACCGATGGAAGATAATGTTTGGAAATTGAGCGAAGCGAAGGCCCCAATTTTGTCTGACATTTGTAATTACTTAACGTTCGTGATGTTTATATAATTTTTTGCACGACTGGAATTAACGAAATTTATTCGAAAATATGCAGATATAATTTTTCATTATTATTAGTGGTGCAACCAAATATTTTAGGTGGCTTTTCTGTAGTTCATGGCAAATATAAACAAAGTGGTAACTTAGTAGGGTTGCCAATTATTCGAATCTCAGATCCGTACATTTGGGTATCCGGATAATTGTAAGATCTGGATCTCGATATTTCAATATTTTTGAATGGAGTGCATTTAAGATTTTCGAAAACTCTTTTTATACAAATAATAATATACTGTTGAACATCGACGTTATTTTATTAGTGTACATACATAATTATATTCAAATTCATTGTATTGTAGAAAATGTAATTAATAACAAATGTTTAATAACAAAATATAAAAGAAAACAAAATAACATTTTTGAATAATATTTAGTCAATTAATTCACGATTTGGTACAAGATTGTTAGTAAAATCCGGATCCGGATACTCGTATATTCCAGATCCGGTTCAGAGATCTGTAGAGATCTAGATATCTGTAATCCGGGTACCTGGATACATATCAAATCCGGACCCAATAAGCAGCTATAAAAATTAGTGTGTTGGTGTTATTGAAAGAACAAGAAATGTAATTACAATTAGCGATTCTGGTAGTGAGAAATTAAACATAGAAGAATCATGGAGTATTGGATAATACCCGAAAAATGATACAAAAACGATATTGAGGATCAAATCCCACTAAAATATTGCTTAAAAATATAACAATACTGCATAATCTCTCCCAAAAATATAGGTGAAGAGGGTTTATCTAAAATTGCAACTCTCGGCTGTGGGATTCGAACTGAGGATTCCATGATCCATAGTTTGATACTTTACCGGAATATTCTACGTATTATGTTCTGTGCCTGCCATAAATTTAAATTTGTTATTTATGATTTCTAAAGACATTTCTACTATACATAATAAGTAATGGAAAGGAAATCTCAAATATTGAAATCAAAATGTTCTTAATTAACTTGGTGGGCGTACAGAAAGAGCAATTGTTAACGTCTTATTCTCTTTCAGTCAATTACATTAAATTAAATTACCATAACAATTTTTTTGCCTTCTCTTTCAAGTTTTAATTTTTTCATTTCTTGTGAAGCTGAATAAAGATAAAATAATTTTTAAGATACTAATCCTAAACTCTATACTCAAACCAGATATACAAAAATTGAAAAGCATGTTATACAGAAACCCAGAGTTCAATAAACATAAGTGAAATGATAAATTGTAATATTTTTAACAAAACAAGAATTTATATTGCCAGTAGGTTGTAGCATGTGGTCTGAAGATATTAACACTAGTCTACATAGTTTCCCCAACAACTATATTTCGTAAAGCCATCGTAATTGTGCGTAGGTCGAATTGATCGATTTTTGTGTCAAAATTCAGGGCACAGCAAGTACCCAAATGTTCTGTCGGTTTGTCGTCGTCTCTAGAGTTGTAAGTTTCGACTGAATGTAGGAGTTAAATTGAGTTGTTCTGTTTATAAATGTTAGTATTTTGTTGTAAGTTTAGGCGTATGAAAAACAGCTAGCTTTTTATTTTAAAAACGAACTTACGATTCGAACAGAACAGAAAATACAATAGCGATTGAAGTAGGAGAATTTAAGCCCACGTACAATTAGCAATAAATATTTTATTCAATCTAATTGAAATCTCCAGCGATGCAAATGAAAACAAAACAAACTTTATGTGGTGTTAAATAAATAATTGATTGTATTTATATAATCAATCGATTGCAAATACCTTAAGGCTGCGTCAGTTCCTGAATTAGTTTTAATGTTTTATGTTTATCCTGTACAGGATAATTGTGTTACTGTTCCAAATTCTGGACAAGAAGATGCTGATGGTGATGGTGAAGGAGACGTTTGTGATCCTGATGCAGACAACGATGGAATTTTAAACAGTCCGGTAAGAATTATCCTCTTTACTGTCTAATAATATATTGGTGGAATTGGTTTTATACTGTTTTTCAATGTCATGTGCGTGTGTGTGTGTGTGGATGGATGGATGTGTCGGTATGTGTCAATAACTTATGAAGTAGAATAAGTAGAGTATCTGAATGTTGGGTGTGGATGAAGCATGAAAGACGTATAACTGCTTTAGAAATGAGATATTTGAGAGGAGTGTGTGGGTATACGAGACGTGATCGTATACGGAATGCATTGGTGTATGATGAGTGTAAGATTGAGAATGTTGCGCGAATGTCGAATGAAAGACTGGTGAAACTAATATATGTGTGTGAGATTGAAGGTGAACGATTGCGTGGGCGCCCGAGGAATAATTGGTTGGGTATGATTGATGGTTTGTTGCGTGAACGAATGATTCCGAGTATGAAGAATAAACGAGCATATATGAATCGCACTATGAATGTGGACGAGGCGAAAGTGGTGTGTCAGGATAGGAATGTTTGGAGGAGATTGATTGTTGGTTGACTGTGTTTCTGGGTTCGTGCTACCCCACTAAGTGGGACATAGCGTGATGTTATGTATGTATGTATCGAAACTTCATAATTATGTTTCTTCAAAACTAAGTTAATTTTCATACAAGAATATTTATTAAACCTACATAAGTTTTCTATGAAAACGAAATCGAATTGGCACTTTACAAATCAATTTATTCTTCATTTGGGAGGAATCTGTTAGTTCCAAGAAAACATTTTTATCAGTATATGTACAGGAATAAGCGGTTAGGTATCATTGATAAATGAGAAGAATATACGTGCTTCTATGAATATGTTACCCCACTGTATGAGATATATCTTGATGTTACGAGTATGTATGTATTATATATGAACAACATTTGTTAGGTGTATTTGTTAAAAGAATCAAACTCAGATTTGAATATATAAGAAAATCGTGCGATAACAAAATCTTTAATTTAATTTTTGTAGGACAATTGCCCTTTGCACTTTAACCCAGACCAGCAGGATTCCGATCAAGAAGGAGGTGACAAACTTGGAGACGCGTGTGACAATTGTCCAACAGTACCTAATATGGACCAAGAGGACATCGACAAAGATGGTCTCGGAGATGCTTGCGATCCCGATATGGACAACGACGGTAACTATGATTTGTGTTTTTAAACATACCTAACTTAAAACTTGAAGAGATACAAAGATACAGTTTCCGGCATTAAATTATTCAAACTTTATTATTTAAAAAAATATATATTAAATTTTATGTATCAGGGCTTTTGGGCATTTTCTTAGTGAATGAATGAGATTGAGTAAATTAAATTCTGGATTCGTGCTACCCCACTAAGTGGGACATAGCGTGATGTTATGTATGTATGTATGTACATTGTAATAAAAAATATGTAGAATCTTTATTTGAAATATTTTTCTATATTTTGTTGTCATCGAATTCAAGAATAGTGCTCGTGGTACCAGCTAATACCTTTGAGCCAAATGAAATCATTATGTTAGTGCATGATAAATATTTCCATACCTCATTTAGTTTTTGAGTTACGAGGTCTTCAAAACAATCCCGAAATTATTGTAATATGCTACAATTGAGTAATATTCTAGGTATTGCCAATAGACAGGATAATTGTCCCAGACATCCAAATAGAGATCAAAGGGATACAGACGGTGATGGTATTGGAGACGTGTGCGACAACTGTCCCAGAATACCCAATTCCAATCAGCTGGATTCAGATAATGATTTGGTTGGAGATGTGTGTGATAATGAACATGATCGCGACAGGTATAGTTTTTTTATATTAAACTTAATTATTGGTGCTTTTTATTCCAATATTAGTTATTGACGAAATTAGTGGGATATATATTATCGTACGAATGTTAAATTTACACAACGAGGTCATAGCCGATTTTATATATAATATAACTACAATAATCATGCATATCTCACGATTTGTATGATCGTTCGGTAATAGTATATTGTACAACAAGCATAGAATGGTACTCATTTCCTACGAGTATGAAATGCCTTCGGATCATACGAGTATGAAATGTACATTTCATACGAGTTGTACACTATTCTTTTTCTACGACCACGATATTATTACCTAATTAATTTAATTTTAATAATAAATTTGTCCCGTTTCCGTAATTCCAATATTTGACAATTCTAAATATTTTAGCGATGGCTCCTGCATTGAAATGAAATGACCTGTATTAAAATACTCACAAAACAAATTCATTTCGCACGATGCTTATAATGTATCTCATTTCCCTAGCAATAACACACATACAATGAGCAAATTTCTGAATGGTCGTAGAAAATAGTTATTTACTTTACAAGTGGGTAATTCCACTTTGCCCACATGTGAAGTATAACGTTTTATCCAACACCTCTTAATAAATGAAAAATTTATTAAAGAAATATTATTTGACAGTGACATGCTTTAAATTTTTAAATTAAAATGTCAATCGAAATAGTTGCGAAGGTGTTGTGTGTTATTATTATTGTTATAAATAAAAAAATACTTACTAGTGACTTTCCTCAAAATTATACTCACTAGTGGGTAATCTGTTACTTTGCTTGTTTAAAATCGCCATAGTTTTAGAGCATTTATTGAGAAGTGTTGGATAAAATAGTTTAATTGATAATTAAATTAATTTCAAATCAAAGTAGCAGTAGGCTGAGATAGTTTTTAAAATGATAATAACGGGTAGAAAACCAGAGCATCCAAATAAACAGTGCAGTAATATTTAAAAAACGTAATAGTGCGGTAATGTAAGTCAATACCTATCTTAAATGAGTACCTAGTATATGTAAGATATATCGCAAGATAGTACCTTAAAGTTTCATTTTTCATTCTAGATACAGATGTATTGTAATCATTTGTTTATGGTATTGCTTAGCGTTCATTAAGTGCTTCTTTATGGATTTGTCCGATAAATTAAATAGAATGAACAACAAACAACTTAGTAACCAAACAGAAAAAAGCACAATTTAAAATTATCAAATTTTTCATGTCAACGTCATGTGTCAAATATAATTGTCGTTATGAGCCAAAAAAAAAAAAATCAAATCTGTAATGCAGTAAAACATAAAAGTTTTATGTAACACGTATGTACATAATTGGGTTTTATTGACAGGCCCTTTTATGTGTGTCTATATTATGTACATGTTACATAACTATTTGTCACGAGTAGTTTTTTTTTACATTTTACTGACGTTGAAAATATCTTAGCTGCCATTAATTTGTGGTTTTGGTCAAGCACCCTTTGATATAGGGTTTGCATTTGCTTTCAACAATTGAGTGAGCACAAATAACCATAGGACAATCGCCACAATATTATTATATTTTCTACTAGGTATTCAAACTTAAATAACACATTCAAAGTAGTCTGATTTATAAATAAATATATCTTCAACGACAACTAATTTTACAGCAGCATTCTAATCCAAATTTGATGCATTTTAGGGATGGTATCCAAGACAGTTTGGACAATTGTCCCAAGGTCCCCAACAGTAACCAACTCGACACCGACAAAGACGGTAAAGGAGACGCCTGTGATTTAGACGACGACAACGATGGTATCCCTGACGTAAGGGACAATTGTCCTCTTGCTCCCAATCCCGACCAGGCTGACGTAAACCGTAAGACATTATAACCACTTAATTTATTGAAATAATTAATTACATTTCTTTACAGACAATGGTATTGGAGATGTATGTGATGGAGACAGAGATGTTGATGGCATTAAGGATTGGATGGATAATTGTCCTAACAACTCGCTCATTCATTCTACCGATTTCAGGTAGATTATTTTTATTATTGTGTAATAAAATTTAAAAACATATTTTTGTTTCTATAGTAAGTACCAAACAGTGGTCCTGGACCCTGAAGGTGACTCCCAGAACGACCCTCATTGGGTCATCTACAACAAGGGAGCTGAGATCGTTCAGACATTAAACAGTGACCCTGGATTAGCAGTTGGTTTCGACTCTTTTGGTGGAGTCGATTTCGAAGGAACCTTTTTCGTTGATACCGAAATTGATGATGACTACGTTGGATTCATTTTCAGGTAGATTGAAATATGCTGATAATTTAATGCTACAATAGTATAACTGTTAAAATTTGATTTTAAATTTCTACAACTTTTGTTAAAGTTTCCTTTAAAATAATCAGAAATAATATGGTAGTGAAAAATTTATTTTCCATTTAAATACCTTTTTAGTGTTCTTTGGACATTTGGTCTAATTATTATTAACTGATTTAAGTGGGAGGAGAAAATGAAATAATCTCTAGTTTTTAGAGAGAAGCTTAATATTTATTAATTTATTACTTTCTTATACAAAGTATAAGGAAGTATTGGAATCACGAAAAAAATCGCTGACGAGATTTTTGCGGAAATGCATATTTTGACGTTCACTGAATCCGTTAAGACCAATTTCTCAATGATGTCTGTGTGTGAGGATGGATGGATGGATGGATGGATGTCCGTGTGCGCAATATCTCAAGAACGAGACAAGATATCTAAATTAACTTGGAATTTATAATTTTCATGAAAATATGAAGAGTTGAGTTGATTTTGAATGAAATTGAAAAACCGGAAGAGGAAGTTTACTGAACACACAAAACAATAAATTTCAATTTTTTCAAAAATAGAATCAGCTGTGAAAAAATTTCAAATGAAAGATATTAGCAAGAATATTTGGAATATAAAATGTTATTTGCACTGTTTTTATACATGCTTCAAATTTTGGGAAAAATTAAATTATGTATTTAGTAATACATTTCAGTAATCTTAGTTACACTGGGAACAAAAACTATAATATTTTCAACATCTATGTGTCAAACGTGTCAAATAATTGTGAAGTGTCAAAAATATGTGTCGTTTTAAATATTATAAAAGCAATATTTGTATTATTAGTTAGAAAGTTTTAAAGACTAGTTATTAATTAATATTTTAAAATAACATCATAGCTGAGAACACAAAATTAAACAGGTATAATATCCATATTTCAAATAAATGTCACAATAGTTATACGTAAGGAACAAGTCATACATATTCAGTTGGTTTTATTTGAATCCAGATTTTTTATTTTGTGCAAATGTTCCTAATTTATTTTACAAAAAATATTTATTTATGTTAACAATGTTAAAACATTATTATTCCAGCAAAAAAATGTTGAATAATATTGGCTAAAACTTTTATTTGAAACTTTTTTCTATATTTTGTACAGTCTAGAAATTAAATTTTGCGGGAGATTATGTGCTGGCTAATTGTTTTCATATTTTTGAATTATCAATATCTATTTGTTAATTTTTAAACAGATTCTTGATAAAATATCAAACAGTAGAACATGAAATACTATCAAAGCTTCAGTAATAATAACAAGAGTTTGAAAATAAATTGAAAATAATCCGAGGAAGAAATTGAAAAAATATTTTCGAACTCTGGAATTATATTAACTTATTTTTTTATATTTCATAATTTTTTGGTATATTTCATGATCAGAACTGTCACTAAATTGGCCTTTTTCGTTCATTATACATATGTCTTAATAACTATCTGACATTTATCAAGAAAAACAAAAACAACTGTAATAATTCTTAGCAATAATCTCTAGACTAGAACTGTGTTCTCACTATATAATGACAGGATTGGTTAAAACGTAGACACGTGACAAACATTGACACATTTCAATGTTTTTAAGAAATGCGAATAAAGCCCTGTAGCCCTCCTCCAATAATATAGAAATAATAAGATTTATTTTATATTGTTTGTAGATATAAGTTTATTTACTTATATCTAGAGAACTATATCCAAAAGTTTTATTATTTCAAGAAATCTTTGTCAGAGAAATGCGAAGTAAATAATTTCAAATTTTAATCATTTCAGTTACCAAAACAACCACAAATTCTACACAGTAATGTGGAAGAAAAACGCCCAAACCTACTGGCAAGCAACACCATTCCGAGCCGTTGCCGAACCTGGAATCCAACTCAAACTCGTGAATTCCCAGACTGGCCCTGGACAGATGATGAGGAACTCTCTTTGGCACACCGGCGACACTGAGAACCAAGTGAAACTGCTGTGGAAGGACCCCAGGAACGTGGGATGGAAGGAAAAGACTGCCTACAGGTGGCTCCTGTTGCACAGACCGAAGATCGGGCTGATCAGGCTGAGGATCTTCGAAGGAGAGAAGATGGTGGCTGATTCAGGGAATATATTTGATACGACCCTCAAAGGAGGAAGATTGGGAGTGTTTTGTTTCAGTCAGGAGATGATTATTTGGTCTGATCTAGTCTACAGATGTAATGGTATGTACATTATTTTTTTTTTAACTATACCGGGTGGTGTCTTTTTACCTCCCGCATACCTTTAGGTAAGGGAGGTATTGTTTTTGGTCAAAAAATTGGGTAGTGAGTTTTCAATGAATAAGCACGTTTTAGGGTCCCTACAATACGATTTTACTATTTTCGCGATGATGTCTGTATGTATGTATTTATGTATGTATGTGTGTGTGTGCGTGTGTGTGTAGTCTGTGGCAATTTTTTCGTCTCGCATAACTCAAATACTAAAATACCAAAAAAATACAATTTTGTGAATTATTGCTTCTTATATTTAAATGAAGAGCTGATTAGATTTTGGATATAATTGGTCAACCGGAAGTAGCAGTTTACTTGTAGCCCTTAACAGTTTTTCGTGAAAAACACGGTTAAATTTCCTTTTTCAACAATTTATGTTATTTTGAAAGTTGAAGAATATTTAATTTTACATATGTTTTGATTACACTAATTTTATTAATTTCCTTTAGATTTGGAGATAATAAAAAATTAGATTTTACAAATCTTGCATTCCTAGTACACCATGAAAACATTTAAAATTTTTCAATTTTTTATGAAATGTGACACATGTCATTGTGATTGTGAAGCTGTTTTCTTAGTGAAATATATGTCATAAAATTAAATAAATATACGAAAGAACATTAAAATTCTCAAATATAAAGAAAATAAACAAATAACAAGGTATGTTTCTGTATCATCAAATACTATTTTGTACCGTATAAGAGTACTATTGGGCGGGAGGTTATGTGCTGGCCACATCAGATTTTTTTTTGATGCGATATGTTTATTAAGAAACAATTATTTTCACAATGTACAAAAATTTTATTTGAAACGCAAATAATTCGTTTATTTGAAAAAATTGTACTTAAACATCATTACGTTATTGAAAAGGGAAAAACTATCTGTCCAATAAAAAAACAGAGAATGTATGATCCATTTTTAAAATATATCTTTTGCTCCGAATTTTGGGAACCGCTAATACAGTTTATTTTTTTCCGATTTTATCAAATTTCTTATTTTACCAACCTCGTACCACTTCAAATAGAAGGGTTACCAATAATGAGCAAGCTTATTGAAATACCTTGTATATGTAAAAGAGGTATTATACGTGTTATTTATGAAATCATTATTTATTTCATGTACGAACTTAAGATTTCTACCAATTCTGTATTATAAATATCATTGGCCCTCAAGCTTGAAGGCCTTTTGTGCGCCTCGGGCTCTAGCACCTCTCCCCCCTCACCCCATATATTTATCTATATCTGTATTGGGCGCTGATACAATACTAATCAAAATATTTTAATTTGTGTTAGGTACCATATCATCATATACATTTCTGAATAAAATAATTAAATATGCAAGCATATATAAATACTATACAGATGTATTATTACAAAAATATTGAGAAGCACTGGAATTCCGATCAAAAATCATTTATATTTACATATTCCTAACAATCGTTCATCCTACCTTTTGCAGACAATGTTCCTGAGACCGTATGGAGAGAACTGCCAGCCAAGCTACGCCAGGAGGTCCACGTAGATGACTCAAAACCTCCTTCAGCACACGCGGGATAACGTACACCAACCATAAGCACTGTTTAACACACTACTAACACTAGATAGAAATGATTTGTACGTCGAACAATAAATTGAAACGAAAGAAAGACGCTTTGGCCAGCTCTTACCTGCTATTTTTTATGTATATTTAGACTTTGCTCGCCGAAATGCGAATCCGGTAGCTTCTTGTCTTTTAGCAAGTAGTGGGAGATTCTATAAATTCATTTTGTTCAGTTTATAAATGCTTGTCATGATATTTGAACAGTGTTGATTTAGCTGAATAACATTTATGTTTAATTCAATACATCTTAACGTTGACTGTTCAAATATCTTGAAAACCATTTCCTAATATTTTAAGTTTGTGTACATAACATTTGAATTGTGTTGTTCAATTCTTCAGTGTATTTTTTTCCCAAAAACAGAAGTGGCATGGTGCAATAACAGAACTAACCCAGTGCTGCATCCAGTATCACTCCAAAAAGATTTTCTGTAAGTCTATTTTAGCAGTTGTTTAATATACTTATAGTTACGTTTGATTTACTATATAATTGTTTGTACATGTCAGAGATTCTCAAACATTTATTGTGTGTATTTTGTTTAATCAATAAGCTACAACCTGTTGAATCTATGAATGTTTCTACGTTGTTTGAAGACTCCTGGTGTAGATTTATTTGTATAATTTCTGTTATGGTTGGTGAATATAAAAGTACTTACATTTTATTCTACGTTGAACAATTAAATATATATTCTTGTTGTTTATTCTTCTATTGTAATTCATTTAAATTTGAAGAGACGTCCATGTATAAAATAAATATATTTAACAGTTTTGAATTGACAAATTTGAATTCTTTACATAGTCGATTGGCAGTTGTTTTACTCAAAAGGCTTGTGTGGATACCACAGGACTTTCTTATACACCGCAAACAAATCTCAATTAGAATAATGAATAATTACACTTTTTCATAGCTGTTTGTATACACTTTTGGTTTTAAAATTGTAGCTGAAATCTAATATCATGCACATACATCCATCCATACAAACAGACAGCATTGTGCATTGTAAAATGAAAAGTCGAGTGTGTCGGTTCATGAAGCTACTAAAAAACTCATTTAGTGTAAATTTTTAACACTACAAAGAGATTTAAAAACACTATACCAGTTAAGGGTTAAGCTATGATTTTGATGAGATATTTTGTATTTATTCCACTGATAAATTTATTCTCTAGTTTATCTGAGGTTGGAAATATCGTCCCATATTGTAAAGATTGAAGTATTTCTGTCAATTGTTTTCTATGGCCGTTTGTGGCACAAAGTGACGTCACTCCAAGTTTTGTGAATTGTACTATACCTAGTTAATAAATTAATATTGGTTTATCATTGTTAACATGCTGCTGTAACAACTGAAAGAAGACAAAATGTTTATATTTTTAGTAATATATTTTCATACAGACGATAAATAAACCAAACATATTTTATTAATTATCATTAGTTTGTATAAAATCATAAAATGCATTCCTGAATATCAATAACATAATATGCAAAGATACTATTTGATATACGGTAGAGTGTAAATAAATTTATGAAAAAATATTAATAAAACTAATATAATTTCCATAACGCTGAAAATTCATGAAAATCTGAAATTAAGTCAGAATGGAAATGATCAATATGCAGATTTAACTGAAAATAACAGTAATGGCACCTCTTTTGGACTTTAACACTAATGTATGACATATATAACAATTATTTATCGGTAATCACGGCAGTTATTGTCTAGGAGACATTCATGAAATCTCTTTTAATTTTAATAATTTCTCTTTAGTTTTTCGTCTGCCAATTGTTGTAAAACGTCGTTCCAATCAATACTAAACTGTGAAATTCTACATTTTATTTGGCACAGATAAAATATTCTGATATGAATTGGATGATTTCTTTAGTTGTTCGCTACAAATTTGATTTGTAAATTCTCATAAAATGATGATTATTTCATAAAATTTGATTCGAAAAATAGTATTTTGATTCCCTGTATTGTATTGTTCCAAGAAATGTTCTAATTGAACTAGATCAATAATCCAGCTTCTACGATCAATTACATCAAGTAAATTCTAGCTATCTATTAATTTATTTACGAACCCAGAATCATATCATTTGGCCCAATTAAAATCATACAAAAGAAAATTGTTTAATTCTCCATATTTATATTATTTCTACCTCTCGCACATACATTTATGTAAGGGAGGTATTATGTTTATGTTACGAATTGATTCGATTTTGGGAACAATTCATCAACAGTAAGTGGTAGATTATTTGAAGGCCTATCAGGGTTTTTGGGCAAATAAATGAGATAGAGTAAATTTTATTGCAGTCAAAAGGATGTAGAATTTTTCTATGATACCAAAATCAGATACAGGAAATTTTTTTACTTTCTCTCCCGTCGCGAGAGAATGTGCTCAAATAATGTGAAAAAAAACAACATTAAACAAATCCTAAATTATATTAGAATTCAAATAATTTTGAAATACATTAAAACCATCATAAATATTGGGGTCGTAAAATAATAGTATATACACAGCAGGAGAGAAATGTATTTTTCCCTAATCGTATTGTAGCCCTCGCCTACGTCTCGTGCTTCATTTTATTCCGTGGGAAAAATCATACACTTCTCTCCCATAATGTATAATATACTATTCTATATTTTGTTGTCGATTCAAAAACATGTTAATGATTTTTGTTAATTTGTTATTATCTTTCCTTAAAATATTCTATAAAACAACAGAATTTAAGATACAAAATAAATTGAGTATAACAATTTTCCCTTTGTAAGATCAGAACAATTATTTTTAAGTTATTTAAGAGTTGTAATTGGGTCAAATGATATGATTTTGGGCTCGTATAATAGATCAGTTTATATATTGATTCCAAGAGGTATTATTACAGAATAGCAATGATTTTTTTAACTTTGACACTTAACAGTAGGAGTTACTAATTACTACAGGAAATCCAAAAGTTCCTCGACAATTTTAGGTTACATTTTCGGCCCTAAACATTTCAGAGACAAAATTAACCCCAAACTGATTTTTTCTATCTGTTTTTGCCATTATATTTAACAAGCGGTGGTCCCAGACACAGTGACAAAGGTATGGTAACGACATTACGATACAGTCCGACGTTATAACAACTAACAGTGATTGACTTTCATTTAACAATAGATACAGTACAGACTAAGGGACTTATAGGTACATAGATTCATTTAAATAGATAGTATAACTGTTCTTAATTCTTAACTACGGTCTAGTCTACAGCCAACTTCATTGCTAACATCACACGTGGGGAACTGTTCCTACAATATTCACAAAGAAATGTTATGAATTTAGCAACTTCATAGACACTTTCCACTGCAGAAAACTGTTCTTTATTTATTAATTTTTTAAACAATTGTGCAACAATTATACAATTTGTTTTTAGTTTAATTGAAACTATGATAGTCATTATTCAAGAAGATGAAGTTTGCGTCAAGAACCGTATGGGAGTAATGCAAATCATCAGAGTAAATAATGACCATAATCCTGAATATAATACTGCACTTTTTCTACTCCTGTAAATTCGGACATAACTTTTGAAATGATCGAAACACACGTTAAAAATGACAACTGACCACACTGTCAACTGTCAGACGCCCGTTGCTTGGTGATCAACATCAAGGCTTTAAAATAAACAGGAATAATTGATTTCTGATTCTGTGTTTGATCAAAAAGAGAGAATTATGAATCCATAATTTACTGTCGTGAATTATGAATACTATAATTCATTGAAAAAAATTAAATAATGGATTCGTCATTAAAACTGTTACAGTAATATGTATTTTATGTTGGTTGGTCAACCTGAGAAGTGAAGTGTGCAACGGTACATATCATTTTGTTTCCAGTTTGAAACAAGCTCTCTAAAACTAACTGTCAAAGTTTACACCTATATTGCAATTTTGAAAATGATTTAAATACATAAATTATCGTATCAGCTATTGTCTGTAGGAGTTCTACAGTTGCAGATTATAGTAGATGACAATTTATATTGTTACATCGTACTACCCAAATATTTTTGTAATAATTGAGGTGTTTGAAAATCTTAGATTTTTTCATCTAGTCTGGAATTGATATAAAGTAGCAAATTGACATTAAAATTTACACTTTATAGATTGCTAACAGTCTGTAAAGTATCACTTTCTCTGCCAAGGCTGTGTATTGTAACCATCAACAAATGTATAGTAACCGTTCAACAAATGAATGCCAACATAATTTGATAGCGATAACCTTCAAAATATGTATTACAAAAATTAATATTAATTCCAAATCGTAAAAAAATAATGCGTTCAAAACGGCACCAAATACAGATTTACAACTTCGGCAGCATTCACAGCCTCGGATTTGCCTCGTGAATGGAACGGCAGCCTCTGCTATAAATCTGGTATTTTGGTGTCTAGTTAAACAATAGTATAGTGTACAACAAGCATGGAATGGTACTCATTTCCTACGAGTATGAAATGAACATTCTACGACCACAATTTTATTTCCTAATTAATTTATATTTTAATAAATTTATTCCGCTTTTCCATTCCAATATTTGACAATTCTAAATAAGTATCCTTGCAATGGCACCTGTACTGAAATGAAATGAGCTGTATTGAAATTCATTTCTCACGATGATATACCTCTTATTTTTCTAGCAACAACAAACATACAATGAGCAGATTTCTAAGTGGTCGTAGAAAAATAACTATTACGTTATCGTCTATCTGTTAGTGTAGCAAGTGTGTAACTACAGA
Organism: Poecilus cupreus; assembly: GCA_963942605.1. Lineage (NCBI taxonomy): Eukaryota > Metazoa > Arthropoda > Insecta > Coleoptera > Carabidae > Poecilus > Poecilus cupreus. The sequence goes on along the minus strand of OZ012726.1, from coordinate 3,850,955 downwards.
TTTCAATGGTACTGTGGTTGACTGTATTTATAGCTAGAAAGTGTCAAATAATTAAGGGTTGAAAATTTTAACATTAGTGAATAATTTTGTGGGAACAATTCGCCTTTGTATAATGTTAGCTATGAACGTGGATCTAGCGTTAAAATGAGACTGAAGGACAGACATGATAAGAATGAACTAATATTTGTGATTTTCACAGTGATGTCATATATACATATCTGCGGATTTTATAACAAAATCAATAAAACAACAGACAATAATATATCAAATGTAACAATTTATAGAAACAACGAAATTATGATTTTGTACTCGTTTAAAACAACAAATCCTAATAACAATCAAACAACCAACATGTTAAAATTTCCACAACAAATTCAACAACATTATAAAACCCGCAGTGATTTATAAAATCGATTTACATTACAAATTACAATTAATTTAAATACGAGACAATAATTTATCCTGGCCAAAGTCCTGGCCAGTTCTGGCTGCTCTGAGTTTCCTAGCGATTGTTTCTTTATATGCGGGTATCTTCTGCTCCCTTGGCGATCTCCACGAGTTCCTGGGGGTCGGCGTTGACCTTGTCCATCTCCAGGTCGTCGGGTTTGCTCAGTTCGCCCTTGGAGAGGAGGTCCACGAGACGAGCGCCCAATGCATCGCACATCACGTTTATTGTTGTGCGGAATCGATCACTAAAACAACAATAATTTTTAATTTGAAAATTGTATTAGCGGGATGTAGAACGATTCTTTTATTAAAGTCTTTCACCATTTAAAAATTATTATTTTTAATGAAACTTTGTCTCAATTGAAGACTATCTCCACTTTTAATAAGTCATAATTCTTATTCATTAAGCCACAATGATTTTTTGAAAATATTGTGACGTCATTGTAGAGGTGTTGCTGGATCTTAAACTGTACAGATTGTAAATAATTGTAGTCATATATTTTTACCTCCCGCCTACCTCTAGGTAAGGGAGGTATTGTTTTTGGTCAAAAAATTGGGTAGTGAGTTTTCAATGAATAAGCACGTTTTAGGGTCCCTACAATACGATTTTACTATTTTCGCGATGATGTCTGTATGTATGTATGTATGTATGTGTGTGTGTGTGTAGTCTGTGGCAATTTTTTCGTCTCGCATAACTCAAATACTATAATACCAAAAAAATACAATTTTGTGAATTATTGCTTTTTATATTTAAATGAAGAGCTGATTAGATTTTGGATAAAATTGGTCAACCGGAAGTAGCAGTTTACTTGAAGCCCTTAACAGTTTTTCGTGAAAAACACGGTTAAATTTCCTTTTTCAACAATTTATGTTATTTCGAAAGTGAAGAATATTTAATTTTACATGTGTTTTGATTAAACTAATTTTATTAATTTTCATTAGATTTAGAGATAATAAAATATAAAGAAATGAGATTTCACAAATCTTGCATTCCTAGTACACCATGGAAATATTTTAAAATGTTCAATTTTTTACGAAATGTGACACATGTCATTGTGATTGTGAAGCTGTTTTCTTAGTGAAATATATGTCAAAAAATTAAATATATATACGAAATTAAATTAAAATTCTCAAATATAAATAGAAAATAAACAAATAAGAAGGTATGTTTCCGTATCAAAAAATACTGTTTTGTACCGTTTAAAAGTAGTATTGGGCGGGAGGTTATGTGCTGGCCACATCAGATTTTTTTTACTTATTTTATTATTATTATAACAATAAAATAGAACATTTATGTGACACAAATTATTTAAATCGCTACTGTTTCAGATCCACCAACACCTCTATGATGACGTCACAACATTTAAAAAAAATCATTGTGGCTTAATGAATAACAATTAAGACTTTTTAAAAGTGTAGATAGTCTTCAATTTAGACAAAGTTTCATAAAAAAAATTTAAAAAATGGTGAAAGACCCCATTCTCAGTCGATAATCTTAATGTAAAAATTTGTAACGGCCCTTCGTAAAATTTACTTTTCCGACGTGGTACACATACTATCTTTGCCAATAATCGGATATATTTGTTAAATTGTTCATGTGTCATTGATTTGTTCAATGAATCAGAAAATTGCCGGTAACTTGATTTGCCAGTTTACGTTCGAGAATTAATTAAAAATTTCTATTAATGTACGGCGTCAAAGGTCAAAGGTGATTCAACCAAGTCCAATCTACTGTATACTCAAGCTTGACTTGATTTCGATCAATGTCCAGTATAATTATCTGCGATTAGAATTTTTAATCACATTTTCTGGTGACATTAACACATGCTGCCAAGAGAGGAAAGAATTTATATCAATTTTTCCCTCGTTCACTGATTTTTACTGCCTTGAAATTATTCCATTTTTAAGAAGAGTAGAAGGAAATAATGGATAGAAAGAATTTAGAAAAGATTAAATAAGTAATTATTTATAAATTAAAACCGTATAAAAACAATAAAAAAGCAATTAGCTTGGGCTGGCTACATAATAAGAATGCCATAAGAAAGACAAACCAAATAAGTAGGTATATGGAATACAAGAATAACTAAGAAAAATTTATAGAGTTTACTATTATTATAATACTTTACTGTTTATTTATTTAACTAAACAATATTCAACTACCTTTAAAGTAATCCCAATTTCTATTTAAAACAATTAACCCCTGTAATTTATTTATTGATTCAAATTTAATTTGCTGAAACTTTTCTTATACAAAGTATAAGGAAATATTCGAATCACGAAAAAAATCGCTGACGAGATTTTTGCAGAAATACATATTTTGACGTCCACTGAATCCGATAAGACCAATTTCTCAATGATGTCCGTGTGTGAGGATGGATGGATGTCCGTGTGCGCAATATCTCATGAACGAGGGAAGATATGTAAACGAAACTTGGAATTAATGTTTCAAGAAAATATAAAGACCTGAGTTGATTTTGAATGGAATTGAAAAACCGGAAGAGGAAGTTTACTGGCCACACAAAACAATGAATTCCATTTTTCTAAAAATAGAATCAGTTTCAAATGAAAGATCTTAGCAAAAAATATTTGGAATATAAAATGACATTTGTCCTTTCCTTGCACATGCTTCTAATTTTGAGAAAAGCTAAATTATACATTTAATAATATATTTTAATAATCTCAATTATAATGCGAACAAAAAATAAACATTTTTAACATCTATGGCTGATACCACAAGCTCTGTTTTTGGGTGTTTTAAGAGCAGTGTTTTAAGCTCGGTTTTAGCTCTGTACAATGCTCTAAAATTATTTTATAAAAGAATACTCCAAATAATATTGGTAGATAATACATTTCTCTGTAACTTCTATTTGAAGCATTTTTTTATAAGATAATTTTAGAACATTATACAGTGCTAAAACCGAACCTAAAACACTGCTCTTAAAACACCCAAAAATAGAGCTCGTGATATCAGCCAATTTGTCTATATGTCAAATAATTGTGAAGTGTTAAAAATATGTGTCGTTTGAAATATTATAAAAGCATTATTTGTATTATTAGTTAGAAAGTTTTAAATACTAGATATTAATTAATACCTGTGAGATCCTCAGTTCAAATCCCACTGCCGACAGTTACAAATTTAAATTTACCCCTGTGGTTCCCCTTCCACTAACATCCTTGGGGGCTATGATTTGACGGCTGGTAACCGCATTTCATACGATAAAATATATCACTTACCGAGATCTGCGTAAGCAGAGTGCCACACCCGTAATGGGTAAAAGGCGTGATGATATATTTATTTATTTAAAATAAATTCATAGTTACAATGAGAACAAAATATTATTAAAAAATAAAGTCATACCCAAGGAATAAGTCATTCGTGTTCAGTTGGTTTTATATTTATAAGAAAGTAGTGTGGTGCCCACACCACATTTTTTTTAACAAAACAATGTTCAACTACCTTCAAAGTGATCCCAATTTTGATTTAAAACGTAATTAACCGCTGTAGTTTATTAATTGATTCAAATTCAACTTGCTGTAACTTTTATGTTATTCCGTTTTTGCTAAAAAATTATTAAGGCAAAAGACATTATTTTTGACCCCCTATCTGAACTTTAAATCTTTTTCGTACCTTATAAATCATCCTGTATATGTGCAAAAGAAAATGTTGGAAGCCTGTTCATTAAAAAAAATATGCTAACATGACTGCATCTGTAGAAACGCGCATCCATAAAAATTGACGGAAAATCTTTAAAATTATTTGAAGTTGGAGAAAATCTGGCAGAAAAGTAATTTGCTGTTTATAGACGTCGGAATTACGTAGGGGAAATCGGGGTAAAGGGATTACATCAACACGGATTGTAAATTTCACGCTTTGTGGTTGCATACCGGATGTTTTTGGAAATTGTGTAATTATGACGAGTATTATTAGAAACATGAATTAGAGAAATTGCGATAATTGTGAAATAGTTATCATTTTCCAATAAATTCACTGTATGTTGGTTGTTGGTATGAAGTATGTAATTTGAGATGGTTATGGAATTTGAAATCAGTGCTAATTAATACAAATATGTAATATTACTAACTGTATTGTATTACGATAATATATCCAAGAATCTAATAGGCATTAAATGTGACTATAGTTGAATTCAGAGAAACAAGTTATATGTCATACAATTATAAGTTGTCTCATTATAATAATAATAATATTAAAAAAGTATCTGGTGTGGGCACCACACTACTTTCTTATACATATAAAACCAACTGCATACGTATTACTTGTTCTTTGTGTATGTCTTTATTTTGACAAATATTTGATATATTATACCTAAATGTAACCTGTTTAATTTTTTGTTCTCATTGTAACTATATATTATTTTAAAATATTAATTTACACCTAGTCTTTCAAATTTTCTATTATTATATTACTTTTAGGGCCAATATTTCCATCTACGAATAAAGTACCGAATAAATTAAACGACACATATTTTTGACACTTCACAATTATTTTACATATAAAGTTAAAATTGTTTTAGTTTTTGTTCCCACTGTAACTAAGATTATTTAAATATATTATTAAATATAATTATAATGCAAATAATATTTTATATTCAAAATAGTTATGCTAATTTCAATTGAAACTTTCTTCACAACTAATTCTGTTTAAAAAAATGGTATTTATTGTTTCGTGTGTCCAGTAAACTTCCTCTTCAGGTTTTTCAATTTCATTCAAAATTAACCTAGCTCTTAATACTTTCATTAAACTTATAAATCTCTTTCATGAGATATTTCGCATACGAATATCCATCCGTCCATCCATCCATCTTGACAAACAGACATCATTGAGAAATTGGTCTTAACGGATTCAGTGTCAAAATATGTATTTCCTCAAAAATCTCGTCAGCGATTTTTTTCATGAGTCCAATATTTCCTTATACTTCGTATACAATGTATAAATTTAATAATACATTAATAGAAATTAGTTCAAATAATAATATAACTTTAAATCAACCCGATAAATATGCAGTTGCTGAATATACTATTCATGAATTACATGGAGAAGATTTTGAAAACTTGAAGATTCTATCAAGAAAAAATAATTAGATGAGGAGACCAATTTAAGAAGCTATTGAAATCAAGAAATTTTCAAATATTTATATTATTTTTTACTAATTTTGATCTATGTTACCTTTATTTATTTTGTATTTAACTTGAAGAATACAGCACTGTGCTGCCGAAACGTCGTTTAATAAATAATTTTCAGAACAAAATCCAGATATTATTTATGAGTTCTAAATGCTGCTTTCAACATTTAGATATTAGTTCAAATAATTATTATGTACAGTGAATTTATAGGAATATTCAAATAATTGAATAATACACTTCAATATTATTTATCACTTTTGAACAGGATTGCGCAACATTAGTTTACGTAGTAACCGATCTACAAACAAATGTTAGACAAAGAAGGGTGGCCTTATAACATCTGTCTGTCTCAGACTACAAGTTATCCTTTCTATATAACTGTATTTCACCGTCCAATCAAATCATCGTTCATTATACAACCATCACTTTAATAACTTAAAATATAGTAAACGTCCCATTGCGATTCTCACAGCGTATACTAGATACTCACAGCAACCAATCAACGGCGATGATAAGGGTGACATCCTCTGCTGGGAGGCCGACGGTGTCGAGCACCATCACCATGGTGACCAGGCCCGCCTGGGGGATCCCCGCCGCGCCGATACTGGCCGCTGTCGCCGTTACACTGTGAACCAAAGACCATTTAGCTAATACGATAACACGGAGGGATTTACTGGGGTTAAAGTTCATGTTGGGGAAAAGTTTATAGGGGTGGGAGAACGGAGGAAGTAGGTAATTGTGTTGGGAAACTATTCGAAAATGTTACATTATCTAATTTTGTAGAGATTATAATTGCATTGCTGCAAATCAAATAATATTAAGTAATAATATTTTATCAGCGCCCCTGAGTTAATAGTCACTTATCCCATTCATTTTGTGTGAGTTAAGAGCTTCATTACTGCACTTGTTTTCATTAAAGTTCTATTTATTATAAATGTTGATAATACAATCTCTATAATTCTTTAAATTAATTAATATTTATTTAATTAATAGTTTTTGAAGCTTGTTCTTCTACAGGATGGTGCATAGAACAACGCAGCAAATGGATTTCTATGGTTAATTCTTAGTGTGTTATTATTTGCTCCCCTAATTATTTTAGAGCAAAAGTTTATTTAGATTTCATCTAGAGAAAAATTCTGCACCTATTGATACCATTGTTCATAAAGGGTATAGCTGGATAAGCATACAAAATCTGCCCCCAGTGATTTTTAAAAATCCGTATGGCAGATCGATTTCTAATTAAAAATAAAAATTTTCCTGAAAATTTCAGCTTTCAAATCCAAAGAGTTACGACATAATTAAAGAAAACGTGTTTCCAGTTTTTATTTGATTGGAACTATTCCACTAAATATTTTTTAACAAAAATTTTTGTAGTAAGAATATTCAATAAGGGACGTTAACACGTAATTTTTTTGTAAGCTTTTAACCATTACTTTAAAAAAAATAGATGTTTTTGTCTTTATATTTAAATATGTTCCTTTAGGGTGACACTAACGAATTTTTCACTGAATACTCCTTTTTTACTCTTCTTTACTCAACAGAATTTTCAACTTGATCCATTTGGTGCAACACAGTCAAAAAAAAAAAAAATAAAATCGACTTTACTATTACATTCCAATATTCTAAAACTACAAGTAAAATCTCAGCACATTAACTCAAAAACATACCCTTGCTCATTGAAGTTTCATTAATCAACCAGATACGAATAAAATCTGAATATATAAATAAAAAACAAGCGCGCTAACATTTGCCCTATTACCCCTTTTATATTGTTGTAATCTGCTATTGGTTTGTTTTAATTTCCGGCATAAAACCATTTAATCATTTCTACTTTTTCTTGTATTGAGTACATTTAACAACGGTATTTAATAAGTTTAAGCGATTTCTCCTCTTCCGGACAATGGAAATTTCTGACCAATGTCATTAGTAGATACAGATTTTTCTCTAGGTAAAATCTAAATAAACTTTTGCTCTAAAATAATTAGGGGAGTAAATAATTGCAAACTACGAATTTACCATTGAAATCCCTATGCTGGGATTAAGATTATCATAATTTTAATTCTCGTTTTTGCTTTTCTCATCGCGTTTGTGACAACGAGACCCAAAGTATACGCGACGCGTCTACATATTTTCTATGGTTTTCAATGAGACCTAAGCGGTGAAGTTTCCCTTTTACCGATTCCCGCTCAGGTTGCCATGGCAACCAGCCACGCTCCATGCTGCCAGAAACAAAAGAGCGCCAAATGTACACCAAACACAGACGGGCGTTTCGTACAATGCCGATTAACACAAAATTAAGTATTTTAGATTAATAAGTCAATTAGGGATTTGGTTACAAAAAAATTGACTGTAGAAAAGTTTACCTACAGCAATACAGTAGTAACATATTTCAAATGGAACCATTCGGATTATTAAAGTTTATTCAAAAACTAAATTTTTCAGCTTAATTTAAGCAAAGCCGGTCAATTTTAAGGGTTCATTATCAGAGTTTGTAAAATGAGTATTTATTAATTTTATGATATTGCAATCATTATTAAAATTTGGATCTAATAGTATATTATATGAGAAATTAACGTAGGCGAGTGATGTAAAACATCAGAGTGAATAATGACTATAATCCCGAATATAATGCTATACTTTTTCTACTCCTGTAAATTCGGAAATTACTTTTGAAAATGATCGAAATTCGTTGAAAACATACGTTGAAAAACATCAACATAAAAATACACAATTATGATTGACTACATATCAACTGTCAAACGGTCGTTGCTTGGTGATCCACATCACGGCTTTAAACTAACCATGAATTATGGATTTATGGCTCGGTGATTGGTCAAGAAGAGTGAATTATGAATCATAATATAGTCCATCGAAAAAATTGAAATAATTTGGATATATTTAAACAGGAGTAGAAAAATTATTTAATACAATCATACCAGATTATGTTTATATATCTCCGTAATGTTCCAGATAAAATACAACATAGGATGTTAATGTCAAATGAAAAAAGTCGAATGGTTACTTAGTACTAAAGACCGTAAAGTTTCAATTTCGTTCAGTTTCGGTCAAAAATGCTTTTTCGACAAAACTAGCATTCGATAGCTAAAGTCTTTAGTAAACCCTTAAAAATTGATATGACTTGTAGTTTTATGGGTTTTTTCTTAATAATTTTGTACACTGTATTCCAAAGTAAAGTGATTTCCTAATAAATTGATACCTTTTATTAAATATAATCGAAGAATCTGTTACAAGGCTTGGAAACATACTAGATTTCAGGGTATAATGGAAATTTAACCATATTTTAATTTAATTACATAAGTTTCGGTTTCGGCCGAAACTAGAAAAGAAGCCGAATATTTGGTTAGAGTTTCAGTTTCGGCTGAAATTCATGTATCGGTCGGACAGTACTTGGTACAATTAATATGGTTATAGTGTATGATGATTATAAATCTAAATTATTATTATTATTAACATTGGCAACCTATGTTATATTTTATCTGGAACAGTACGGTAATGTACCTACATTATTTACCACATTTATTCATAACAGAAAAGCAAATGTTGCACCTTAGCTAAAATTCAAGGTATGCGATTGTATTTTCTTTAAATATAAATATTTGTTAGCTGTGGAAAACCTGTAGGTTAGAAGTATTCTTGGGACAATAAAAATGGACGAGACAGAATTGGATGAAATGTCTGGCTTTGCAGTGTGATCCGCTTACATGTATTTGTGGTTAAGATTAAAGTTCGTGATCTTTTAGATCATATATCGCATTTCGAGTTACAGCCAACTACGAAACTAAAGTACGAAACTCTTTTGTCTTTATATCAATACAACAGACGCCAGAGAACCAGAATTGAAACTGAAAAGTGGAAAGGGAATTATTTTAAATATGGCAGCTTTCATTAATTTACGAGTAATTTTATCAAGGGTAATAACTAGAGAACGGATTATGTGCAAAGTGCATATATTTAAATTTTTGCATATTTTTAATTAAAATACATTTTCTGGACGAATTACATTGACTAGAATTAATTAATACTAATTTCTAATTACATATATTGCATAATTGGGCATTCTTATGCATATTTTTATAAAAGTTGGATAATATTGCATATTTCAATATTTTTAAGACCTTGTCCAGTGACAAACAATCTGAAATTTCTGGTAATGCACATTGATAATTCCCAAATATTGGAGGAGGTAGCAATAAATAGAAGAATGCAACGGAAAAAGCAATAAACAATACAATAAGCAAATACACCAATAAACTCTAATATTTCTAGGGAAATCCCTGTAACGGTAACGGTAGGTATTCATTGTATACACAAGTGCTGGTAAAAGTGGGTACAATGAATATAATATCGAGAATTCTCAGCTGGATATATCTTTTATTTATGTTTCACTATTTTTTTAGAAAATTTTGAATAATTTGTTATTGTGGTTATGTAAATATGTCATAAGCTTATAATATCAAATTTCTAGATTTAGTTCATATGTATTTTAGTAGTATATTTGTTAATTGTGAATCAGGATTAACACTGTATTGTGCAATAAAATTCATAATGCATTTATTAATACTTTTTAACTAATAATTTAAGATATTTTTTTTTTGCATATTTTGCTGCATATATTGTCATATTTGTGCACATATATAGAGCATATTTCCCAAAAACTCAGTGCATATATATGCGCAAATAATTAAGTTTTTTTGTGCATATAATCCGCTCTCTAGTAATAACACATAAGATTTAGTTTTTTTTTTATTTTACAAAAATTTGCTTGATGAGAACAATTATTGACAACGCGTTTGATTATGAAACAGTTCAGTTTGAATCCCGCAGCCTACAAAAATTATCACTAATTTTATCCAAAGATACACACAAAAATGGATTGTTACAATAGCAAAAATTTATCTTACGTATAGTGACAGCAATTGAGATATTTACAATAACAATATTTATATAGTAATATGACATTATTTTAGATTGCTGCTACAGCAATGTAAATAATTTAATTTAATCATTTTACTTCAAATCTGTTCAAATATTTTATACAATTAAAAAAAATTGGAATGATTAATGACAAAAGCATGGATAACAGTTTCACTTTCAAATTAGTATTACGTAACTCACTAACTAAAAATATGACTATGATAAAAAACTGCACCAAATAATTAAAAATTAATTATGTAGATAATTATCGAATTATCAACTATCGACAAAGTAATCAAGACTATTTAAATTTTAAAGCAAACTAAAAAATATTCAACAAATTATCAAACTTCCAAAACAAATCTCTTGACAAACTGTTGAAAAACGAAGACGTTCTGGCATTTATCGATCAATTAACCTATAATTTGTATAATTAATTATTCCCGCAACAAAATCACACAGTATCTCATTAAAACTTGCGAACGAGTAAGAGAGCTTCATTATACCGATTAATGACGATAATAACGCTGAGATCCGTTCAGCAACCGCTGAGGAAATCATGTTCTGAAAGCTTAACACAAGTTTGAGTTTTATAGCCTCTTTGTTGGAAAATGAAATTATAAGGATTCGTTTAATTTTTCTTAGCCCTTTACCTTTAACTGGCATCGTGGGTTCTTCAAACACCCCAGTGTTTTCAAAGCTAGTTGTTTAGTGTTAAAAATTTAAACTAAATGACTGAGTTTTTCAGTAGCTTCATGAATCGACACACTCGACTTAGTGACAGTCACAAGAATCTACACTCCTCAAAAAAAAAAAAAAAAAAAATCGAGTCACTTGGCCGAACCAAGAAAATGACTGTTTATAAAATGTGTGGCATTTCTTTCAGGGACATGTTAACCAAAATCTGAAAATTCCACTCTGGAGATACATTCCTGCTCTATATTCTCCAAAAATTCCGAAGAGATTCGCTCCCCCCGACCCCCTGAAAAATCGCTTAATGTGATGTCATGTCTGAGCAACGAAAAATCTCAAAGTCTGAAGGCTTGTAGCTCCAAAAAATCCTTTTTAAGGGGGTTGTTCGACTCGATTGTCACAAAGCCCTATCAATTTTCTTTTCAGAGCTGAAAATTTCGTCCTCATCGGTGAAGAATTGAGTGAGTGATAGGGCTTTGTGACAATCGAGTCGAACACCCCCTTAAAAGAGGATTTTCTGGAGCTACAAGCCTTCAGACTTTGAGATTTTTCATTGCTCAGACATGACATCACATAAAGCGATTTTTCAGGGGGTCGGGGGGAGCGAATTTCTTCGGGATTTTTGGAGAACGTAGAGCAGGAATGTATCTCCAGAAGGAATTTCCAGATTTTGGTCAACAAGTCCCTGAAAGAAATGCCACACATTTTAAAAACAGTCATTTTCTTGGTTCGGCCAAGTGGCTCGATTTTTTTTTTTTTTTTGAGCAGTATATATATTTTTTAATTAAGGAGATAATAACAATTGGGGTCTCTGTTGACCCCACTGTATCAGTTACGTTGATTTTATATTTAACATGTCTCGGTGCTTTTAAACTGAAAGTGAGTTGTACGGTATTTAAATTATCGAGAACGAAGATGAAACTGACGAAATACAAGAGATTGATTCTAACATTTCTAATGCAGAAAGCAAATACATATTTCAAATGAAACAGATTCAGAAAGAGATGCAAATGTAAATGAAAAACACCCCTATTATTATTTTTTTCTGTTGTTTTAAAATATAAATTTTATATCATAGATGATGTATTCAGGTATGCTAATTTGTAATTTTTCCCGTTTGGCCCCTGAAAATTATTTTTGGAAGTTTTACGCCCCAGTAACCAAGAGGCTGCAACAGAGGATCAGTTTTTTCTATATTGTTTATTTGCTGAATGTTAATTTTATTTTCTTTAGGTTTATGCATATTCGGTTTAAATAGATGTAAATAAAGATATAACATCAAGTTTTCTCGTAAATTTCCATTTTTTACTTGCATTTTGCAGTGGGGTCAATAAAGTCCCCACTATACCAGTTACGTTATAAAAAATCATTATACTAGTTAAGGGTTAATATGTGGCCAGTGGGGGTAGCCTTTAATTAAAAAAATAATTTAAATTTAAAAGTAGGTAGCATTGTAATTCCATCTTACCTGACAGCAACGATGTGTCCGAACGATAAGGAAACATTCCTAATTTGCGCGATGAAAATAGCTGCTACAGCTTCGTACAGGGCCGTACCGTCCATGTTTATTGTAGCACCGATTGGAATGACGAATCTGGATACTCTTCCATCTACACCCATTTTGTCCATGTGTTGAATTGTGATTGGCATCGTTGCAGAACTGAAAACCCAAAATAAATTAAAATAATCAATCATCACTGTGAAATACCCACGTCGTAAACAGTCTTTATTTCTACCTTGTATGTAAATGGCACTTTACAGGTTATTGTGGTAACTAAGTAAATGAGTAATTACAGCGCCTGGCAAAATATAGTCGCACTCTGGACTAGTATAACTATTTCGCGCTACCGTTCAAAAACGCTAGTTAAACACATCTCATAATCGTCCAGAAACTGCTTGGTTTCAGGCCTAGGCCGGCAAAAAACTAGGAACTTTTGTAAGATTAGGGATGGCATCAACTGGTTGTCAATTTTATGCGTTGATTTTGTTCAGTGTTTCAATGCTTGAAGGTTGGAAATTTCATCAATTTTAGAGCTGTATTGTTAATTGTAAGCTCATATGTAAGTAATTATAATAATAAATATCAACTATATAAATGTTAGGTATATAAAAAATATAAAGACAATAAAATTGTCAATGTTTCTAAATCAGTCTCTAAATAATATAATAAACATGTCAGTAATAATATAACAAGAGAGTGAGAATAAATTGAAAATAATTTGGCAGATTTTTCGAAAACTTGTTGCCAGGCAATAGCCACGGAAGCCCGTAGGGCTTGAGTGGCTATTGCCAAATGGCGACAAGTTTGAGAAAGATACTGGAGAATTATTTTCTAATTTATCGAACTCTCGAGTTATATTTAATTAGATAATTTTTTGATTTCATCATCAGGTACGCTACTAAATCTATCTTTTTTGCTCATTTTTAATTTTGTTGATGATAACTATCTGACTTCTGTCAACAAAAACAAAAAAGCTACAGAGAATATTGCCGGGAATATTCACAAGAGCATTATTCTCAGTATAATAATGACAGGATTGGTTAAAACGCAGACACGTGACATACAATAAAGCATTTGATTGGTTTAAAGAAACGTCAAAAAATAATCTCGTTAATAAATCACAGAGACCGACCAATCCAATCAATCGGCAACTACGGACGCGTTTCGTTCTTATTGGAACTTATAATAATAATAATAATAATAATAATAATAATAATAAAGTTCGTTTTATTTCTCAATGCAAACCTCGCCTTCGGCTCTACCTATCAAGATGTACTTGTTCTTCTAAAAGTGCAGTTTCTGGAATAGTGATACAAATGACTATTGACAGAAGATATTTAATTGTTCTCTCAACCCTAAATATGTTGAAAAAGTTACTCTCAACAGTTTAAAAATTTCATGAATAGAAGCAACAGTTACAGTCACATAACTCAGATATGATTCCGTTGATTTATCCGCATATCGATTGCGGATTCCCGGAAACATCTCCGAAGATCTGAAGAATGACGCCAGTTCTGGGTTGCCATGACGCCGAAGAGGATTTGCCTGGAGGCAGTGGAAGCTGTCCCCTCTGGTATATATTTGTAGCTGATGGAGCGTAAATATTGTCTGGGGCTCACGTCAGATTTGTTTTATTTTTAAGTTAATAAAGATCGGAGAAGAATTTCAAATATTGCGATGTCAAGAATTTTTAATGGAAAATACACGCATCGCTATTTTCAATAACGAATATTACATCAAATTGAGTCTGTGTTTAACTTATAATTTATTATTTTCGTACAACATGGTTTTAATAATTTATAAACTTTCGCATATTTAGAAAAATGAACAGAAAAGTACAAGCTGTTATTAACGGAAGTACTAAATAAATTTGTTAATGATTTTTTTTTATAAATTTTGTAGTTTATAATTAAATGCTTGATGCTGTGTTATTTTTCCTACATGTTTTTTGACTATTTTTAATAGACAAATTTAAAAAATCACAAAACTATACAGAAAATATGCCTCCTTTGTAAAATTCAAGTTGGTACAATAATTTTGCTTTATCGATACCCAACATTCACTATTACAAGTCAATATATAAGTAAGCACTAACACACCATTAATTTAAGCATCTCTAGAAAGACTTATTAACAAATGTATCAATAGTTATTTGTCAAACTACAGAGAAAAGCGCTCCCTTTTCCTTCTCGAGTTCGAAGTTTGCGTCATGAGCGCAGCGAGTGAGGCATTTCTAACGAGAGTGGAAGAAGAGCTTTCCTCCTGTATTAGACACAACATTTTTTTCACGACATGTTTCTAAAAACGATTTGCTCGGGCCTAAAATACACTTT
Organism: Poecilus cupreus; assembly: GCA_963942605.1. NCBI lineage: Eukaryota > Metazoa > Arthropoda > Insecta > Coleoptera > Carabidae > Poecilus > Poecilus cupreus. The sequence goes on along the minus strand of OZ012726.1, from coordinate 3,835,904 downwards.
GAGAACACAACTGACAGACTGATACGTTACAAGTTAGGTTATCAGACACAAGGCGGTGTAGCAGTGTTGCCAATGAACCAATCTTAAATATCTTCAATAAGTTGTCAAATTATGATTTAATAAGAAAAAGAATAATATAAGACATAATTGTAAGATAATTTTAAGTATGTATATCACTAAAATAAGGATTTTCAATAAAATTAGGAATTTATTACTTATAATTTTTATAATATATTTTTTTAAATAATATTCATATTGGTAACACTTCTTTAAAAAATATTATCAACCACTTTAGTTCACGCTTTATATATTTTATATTTATTCAGAAAAACGCCTGTGATAACATATACTTGTTTTGGGATATTTTCAAAAAGTGATGCCAAGCGCCGGGTTTTGATTCCAGAATAAACTTCTAAGACACTATTTTATTGGTCTTAAGCATATTTAACATACCCAAAGTTGTAAAAATGGAAAAATTGACAATAGCGAATTCGGGTCTTTTTACCCATGTTTCATAATGTTAGGTCGCTTAAAACAAAAAAAAATGGGTCATAGGATCTCCTTGGGACTTCTTGGCTTTTAAACAGAAAGGTTTGAAGAATGTTTTAGCAAATTTTCAGCCAAATCGACCGGGGCCACTTTTACCCTACTTTTGTACGGGGTCCTTTCTGTTTCCTCTTTAACTTTCTTATCGTAACGGTTTCACCCACCTGGAAGCTGTTCCGAAAGCAGTAGCCAGCACTTGTCCCATACTCGCGATGAATCTAAAGGGCAGGGTCCTCGTGCAGATGAAGTACAGTACTGACAGCGTACCGAAGCCATGGATAAACAACCCGGCTAGTACCGTCATGAAGTACCAGCCTAGTTGGCCGACTATCTCTCCGAAACTTGAGATCTCCATCAACTTCGCTGTCACCAGGAAGAACACACCGATGGGTGAGAGCCTGCAAGAAGGAGAATTCAATTATTATCGAAAAAAATACTTGGAAAATGCACTCGAAAATAATCAAGCTGACTAGATTATATTAATTAAAAATACTAAAACAGTTTATAGTACAAGTTGAACGGAAAGGTATTATCGTCAATTGTACAGGATGGACACGAAGAAGAAAAAAACAATTAAACAAAAGCAAACATTGCGTGCGCTCACAACGACATTTAAACTTAATTAGATAATATTTTTCTCATATAATTTTCCTATAAATTCATTATTTAATCTTGATAATAGTATTTTATGTATCTAGAACGAAAAGTGAATCTTTAAGGTATGGGCAATTTGTTTACGGCTGAGGCGGGTAGCCGAGGCCGTAATTACTTGCGAGGACCTTAAAGTCACTTTTCGTTCGCGGTACATACAAAATTTTATTTCATACTGGTTACTAAAGTTGTTAAATTATAGAATTTATTAACAGAAATTATCAAAAATTCATAGAAATATGAGTTGATATAAGTAGGCTAAATAACAATTTCTATAGGAACAAGTATTTGTTTATAAATAATGAACCAATTAAAAGTCAAATTTTACTTTAAAGTCCTAGGACTTTAAAGTTTCACTTTTCGTACGATAAATAGTCCGAAAAATGTAACATAAGTAACCAGTATGACATAAAAATAATTATCATTTCAAGATGTAGTACTCCGCTACAAACAGATCTCAGTATTTGATACATTTTTATTACCCAGATGTTAAATGCGACTTGAAAGATGATATTCAAAATTCATTCTTCAATATATGTATATAAATTAATCAAAATATTATAGATGATCCTATTTGTTTAGCCAGTATTCCATTTTCTGTCCGCGCCTATCATCTAGAAATAAGAATACCTTTTTATGTTCTCTTGGAAAAACAAACTACGAAACAAGATCGCCCAGAAGACAGTTATGCTAAATTTTTAATAGCATCCCTTTAAATATTGATATGTTTTTTTCTTTCACTTCGCCAATTTAAGCAAGCATTAGTTAATATATTTTAGTTTAATTTTCATACAAACAAATTTTGATTTGAATTGTATTGTAATATAATTATTTTCGTGTGTGTTTTAACATTCTAAATAAACATTGTATATGTTCTTTGTGCATCCAGCCTGTAACTGGGATTTCAATCCTGTAGGATGGATGGGATATATTAAATAAATAAATATATAAATATTGGTGGAGGAGCCACACAGAAAAATTTTATGTGGTAATAATTTGTCGACTGTAAAATTGAAAAATACCATGGAGCTATTTGATAGCAGATTTTAAGTAAATATAACTACAGTTTACAGTTAAATAGGTAAATAAAATGCAGTGACGAATAGAAATTCTGAATTGTAATCGATACGTGTCCAAACTTATAATAGTAATTTATTGCACATTTTTCCTCCTACACATGTAAGAAGATATATTTCAATATGACTTTTTTACGAGTATTTTCACGACGATGTCTGTACGTGACAATTTTTCGTACACAATGACACAAAATCTAATAATACAATGGGAATATTTGAGTAAATATATAATTTAAGATAAATTTCCTTATATTCAAAAGGAAGTAAAATGATATTTAATTGATTATTATGTACAATTTAGGCTGAAAGCAGTAATGCAATATCAAATTGATGGGTGTAAAATATCTTCAGGCTGTTATTTTCAAATGGATACAGCATGAATCCCGCTAATTTATCAACATAGCAAATTATTTCACATAACATGATTTATACTACAACATATAAACTAATTGATATAGGATCAATATTCATGACATCATTTCCAGTTGAACTTTGAAATTTCAAATGGAACATACTATTTTTTTTACAAATTTGGAAAGTACCTTATTTGCTCTATAGTCATGCAAAATAATTCGTATGTTATATTATTAAAAAGAAAAAAAATAGCAACCATTTTAATTATCCCTAATCCGAGAAATAAGTCTTGTCGATAAAGTTCTGTAACTATACGATTATTTGTTAAACTTTCAAAATACACATAGCATATCAACTTTTTTTCTAAGGGGCAGTATTTCCAACATCAAATTAACTAGGGAATAAATTTATCAGTTGAATAAACATACAATATCATATCAAAAAATTACAGCTAGAACAATAATCATTATTTAAGCTATGATTTTGATGCGATATATTTTGTTTATTCCACTGATAAATTATTTCCTGGATCCATTTGAAAATAACACTCTAAGTAGTGATTTTTCAACAGATAGTAAGATTTGGAATCCCTAGAGAACTATTTCACTATTTTCACGATGACGTCTACGAATTTACGATAAATCAAAATCTGATGTTGCGTCATTGGCAAATGTAATAATATAATTTGGATATAACCTAGATAACCTGATTAAATTTTGGTAGCAATATATCAATTGAAAGTGGTAGTTTAGATTAAGGTATTTCAGATTTTTTGGGTAAATCAGTAAATAATTACGTTATTACATTCTAAATGATATACAATACTATATGCTACGATTTTTATTTGGAAATTTTTCTTATATTTTGTATTATTTAGAAATAAAACAAGCGGGAAATAAATAAAAATCAAAACAAAGCTACAATTAATAAATAAATTTAGAGCAAGTTTGTATTATTAATTTATAGGTGCAGTGTTAATTCAGCCGTGTAGATTCAGCCGAAACTACCTGAGTAACCCTTCCAAGAAATTTTCGTTCCTTTTTCACAGCAGGAGACCATGGGCGTAGAACACTTTATTTTGATAAATTTTTAGGGGGACAAGATTGCTTGTAACACTCACACTAAAATTTCAACAAATAATAACATGTAGATAATCTCATTCTGGCCAATGGGCAGCCGGTTTTATCTTCACTAAATAATTTTATTATAAAATGTACTAAAGTAGATTTTGACCACTAGGTACTCATCATCGTTACAAACTAATATATTAAATTAAGGGCCTGGTTTCCTAATAATTTTAGGCAAATATGCTTCAAATCGAAAATGTACCTATAAAGTATAAAATTCTGTATCTCTCAATTAGCGAAATTTATTGATAATATATATGTTACATATGTTGAGCGTTTTTTTCTTGTAATTTGGACGTAATTGTTGTGAAATTTTAATTTTTGTAATTATAAATATTTTACTAATGTACATTTTTTAACAATAATATTTATTTAGTTTATGTTTGTTAGTGTTTCATGTTTCTTTACTGTCGTTATGCTTTTTTATTTCGATATATTTATCTTATTTTTATTGTATGTTTGGTAATTAAATATTATGATTTAATATATTATTTTTTATTTATTATTTGACTACCAAGACCACTCACATAAGTATTTCCCTCAAAAAATATAATCTACTTTCACTAATTGTCACCCAAATAATCAAACAATAATCAGGCAAAATACATACAATAAAATTATGTATTTCAAGCAAGTATTACATGCAACCTTGTCCCCTAAAAATTTATCAAAATAAAGTGTTCTACGCCCATGGTCTCCTGCTGTGAAAAAGGTACGAAAATTTCCTGGAAGGGTTACGCAGGTACTTTCGGCTGAATCTACACGGCTGAGTTAATACGACACCTAATTTATAATTCGAATAGTTTTCTCTACATAGTCAGGTACAAAAGCAGTTTTAAAAAAGATAATCAAGATATGAATATACGTGGAATATACTCCTGTCAAAATATCTCAGCACTGGGTGAAACGCAATACTCTGTCATTTCTCATCTCTGACCGTTAGACGAAATATTCGATCCCTAAGATTTTAGTCGATCGAGAGGCGCAGATCAAATATTTGCGTGAACCTTTCCAGTATTCCAGTCCTCCAGATAAATGCTATCCAGAGGTCCTGGAAGCTTCGGGCTATACGTATGCTTCATAAATGGAAAGGGCGAGAAGGATAAATGAAAAGAGAAGAAAGGATTTCTGTGTCATTTCACTTTTTCTTTCTCGTGGATTAATTCATTGTTGTGATTCTTTTTGAAAGGATGGACTATTGTTTTTAGGATTTCTTTGTTTTTAAACCTTTTAATTAGGTTATCCATTGTAGGCTTTTGCGAATAAAACATCATTTAATTTTAAATATTCAGAACAGTGCATAACCGAAATTCGTTTGTCTTTTCATTGTTTTAACATTTTCATCTGTTTTTACCTCTTGCACATAAGCAAGTGTCTATTTTTTTATAGGACATATGAAATACAGTGTTAAGATTTTCATTATGCGATAGTTCGTTGCCTATGAGTTTTAGAACACAAGTGTAAAATAAAAAATGTGCAGCAACAAAAACTGCACCAAATGAGCCTAAATTTATTGATATAATACATTTCTGTCATTAAATAGACGTAAATAAATTGTATAATTTTTAGCTATTTCCAGAATGCCATGATAAACAAAACATACAAACAGTCGAATTATTAGAGTTTGATATATGACATTTGGCATAGTTTTAATAAATATTGACTTGTTTAAATTATTACTCAGTAATCATGGATATATTTAAAATTAGATAATAATCACTATTGAAAATTACGCTTTATACACACTAAACAAAGCTTGAAAATTGTATATTTTGCACAGCTGTGTGGAATAGCGTGGGCAATTATTCCACACGCAAGTGTGACCAATTTACTACTAATATAATAATGTATGATATTGATAAGTCAAGTATAATTACATATTTATATCATAAAATAATTATAATTATTTCATAGTTATTTAAATCTTCGTTTTCATATTGGGAATACAAAGAAAATACAATATCAGTTTTTTTACTGAAATATGTCTTTAGTTTTTATACTATAATCTATAGATTTATTGTTGGTAACACTGCACACATCTGCGCTTGCGCCACCTTCATGCTGTAATCATAAACGTTTGAGATGTCATTTCTGGATTCTGAAGAGTAAGAATTATTATTATTAAATCTTGAGAGGTGATCGTAAAAAAAGTATAGTGCGCAACTTTTGCAGAATTACCTATTTCACGCTCGTGTGATTTCAGCACTTGACTTCGTTTCGTGCTAAAACTCACACAACTCGCGTAAAATAGATAACTTTCTGCACTTGTTGCACAATATACTATAACAAGTCAATAATCATTAAAACTATACCAAATGCCATCTGTCAAACCCAAACAATACGACTGTTTGTATGTTTTGTTTACCATGGCACTCTGGAAACAGCTAAAAATTATACATTTTATTTTACGTCTATGTCATGATAGAAATGTATTACAGAATAGTATATTCTACAACAAGTAATGGAATGGCACATATTCCACGCGAGCAAAAAGTTTGTAGTCCGAGCCGAAGGCGAGGGCTACGGTTTGCGAGCGTGGGATAGGCCATTCCGTTACATGTTGTAGACTATACTTTCTATAAAAAGGTTTTGGAAATTATACAAAAATACAAATATAAATCTGTTGAAAACGTCAAACTCAAATAAATCAAATTAAAACAAACAGACGTAACCATAGTAACTGAATCAAGATACTTCATATGTCGCGCTAATAAGCGGTTCTGATTCGTCGAAAATATTCCATACGCCGCGTATGGAATGTTAGTGATTCCATAACAGTTTTTAGTAGTGGAATGCCCAGTTTCCAAAACAGTGTTATAGAAATAAGTTTATGTTAATTTAGTGTAGTTTTTAATTCTGAACATTTTACCTTTTTACACTTTTGCTGTAAACTTAATAGGTAAAAACTTAGAGCGAAATTAAAATATTAACATTGTATTTCCTACAGCTTAAAAAAAAATAGACATCCGGTATAGTTTGAAAATTTGAATTTGTGACAGGTTATAAGTTGGCACAACACACAAAATCATAATAATTTTACTTGTTCCAAATATTATTCATTTCTAATAAAAATGTTTTGTATAAAATTCGAGATATATTCTTTTCTATTACTTATGACATCAAAGATGAGATATCGACGCAAAGCACAATACATTGCGTCGTCTCTACTTTCGAATATTTATTCCAAAGTTGTAAATATAAATGTTCAAATAAAATACGATATTCCTATTGGAGCATCGTAAAACTTTATTTTATATTTGATATACCTGCTGCTTTGATGTTTGTTTGCGACAGTATTTCGTTGTACTATAAATATGCTCATGTTTTTCAACACTGCAATATATCCTGTGTGAAAAACATTGAAATATGCTGTAAATTTTTCAATATTTTATATTGTTGTTTATATGAAGAAAAGTTCATTGGTAAAAAAATCTAATTCAAAATTACAGGGTATAACATAAAACGTACGTTAAATTTAACCGGTCTCTCTTAATAACTGTTTTTCTAAATCCCATTTTTAAGCATATTTATCACCTTATATGTCGACGAATCGTTCAGATATTTTCATTATTTGACCCAGTATAATATTCATGGTAATAATAATGGAATAATAGATGTTGACAAATTATATTTGTTAACTTTCTCAAATAAATTTTGCCAATAATTAAATTAACCAATTAAATCTGGAAGATTTAGGAAAATAGGAATAGTATGTTATATTTACAATAAGGGAGAGAAGTGTATGATTTTTCTCGCGGAGTAAAATTGAAACACGAGCTGTAGGCGAGGGCAACAATACGACGAGGGAAAATACACTATTCTCCTATTTTTTTCACGACTCCAATATTTATGATGGCTTTTATATATTTCAAAATGATTTGAATTAAAAATAATTTATGATATTATTTCAGCACTTTCCCAGACAACGAAAAAAAAGTACACAATTCTCCCGTAAATATAAAATTGGCTGTTTCTGTCATGATTTTGGTAATTGTAATATAATTTATTAAGAAGAGAAAAGTGTTAAGGTTTGGATGAGATTGATTGATGGGTAATTGTGTTTTAGGGTTAATGCTACTTCACAGAATGGGATATGGGGTGATGTTATGTTGCTTACAATAATTTAAATTTCGACTGTCTGTAAATAGCTGTTATTCATAAACCAACAAATTTTCGATAATTTTCCCCACATAAAAATTACCCCTGAGACTCCTCTACCATTATCAACCTTGGAGTCCGTGATTTGACGGCTGGTAACCGCACTTCACGCGCAAAAATATATCAATACCAAGATCTGCATTGAATAGAGTTACCACATGGATAAACGGCGTGATGATATATTTGTTATATTAGTTATATTAAACAATGTACAGTAAAACATTTCTGAATTTTCGTGTCAATTTCTCGCAATGCGGTCCTGGCAATTTCCCAGCCGGTGTCGCGAAGTGGGGCGGGCGAGCGGGGACATCATGCGTGAGTACATAACACATGTCGCAGTGGCGCGCGCGGTGGGGGGCAAGTGTTTCGTTAGGAGAGGGGGCACCGTGGAACACGGAAATAAACAATTGAAGTCTCGCAGTTTGTCTACCGTTCGAGAATGCCATAACGTTTTCTGCTACTGGCGAGGATGGATTTTTATTGGAGGAATTTTATGGCGGGAAATTAGAACTTGCAACATTTGCAAAAAAAAAATACATATAGAGATTCATGTCTATATTATTTTTACTTGTTACTCACTTGTAAACACCATTTACCCAAGCCCTCTATTACCTTTGAAAATGAATCTTTACAAGTAACTATTTGACGGCTGCATTGTAAATATTTTACAAGTTAGTAAACAAGGTAAACAATGCACGTTGCCACAGTAATGCTTACAAGGCTTAGGCGAAATAATTTTACATAATTTTTAACAGAACAGTTGTGTGTAACTGACAGGATTTGGTTATAATTTTAATTTGATTTACAAATGAATAACAAGTAAAATATTGTACAATACACGCAAGGTAACCGTTTTACTGCTTCAAGGAGGTGACAGGCTCGCCTAATCGACTCGCCGGTCATTTTCTCCATTGAGCAGTAAAAACTGTTTTACCTTGCTTGTAATGTAAATAACTATAAAAGTTCTGAAGGACATTTGTGTAAAGCATTGTTTACTACAATTCTAGCTAATAATGACCAATATGGCCAGTATCACATTTTACATTTTTTGTTATTTTGACTCTGTAATTTATAATTTAAAAATTCAAATTGCTCATTTTAAGGTAAACGATAATAGGTCAACAAAGTTTGTAATAATTAATTTCAAGTTTAAGTTATTATATTGTACTTATACTGATTTAAGTTTGACGCAAATTTGAGGTTAGAAATATAGTATTTCTTTATTTATACAACAACGCAAAGGGGGACATTGAACCTAAACTGATTTGCAAAAGTTTATTTTTCCAATCAAATTTTTCAGTAATTAATCATGCGATTAGCTGAAAACAATTGCAATTGGGCAACAGTTTCCCAAAATATAATATGGTGTAATCTGGTTTAATTCTAAAAAGGTGCTATAAATCATTTTGAAATATGTTTTACACAATACGTACAGAAACAGTTGCTATCACTATATAAACACTAGACAAAATGCAGATTATTATTACAAATAATCATAAATTGTAAGAAAAATTCAGTTTTGTGAGTAAAGATAGTAACTTTTTAATCATTAATATACATATTGCTATAGATACTAGTTTATATGTCACCGTACTGTGCCAGATAAAATGCAACATAGGTTGTCGATGTTAAATAAACTTGACATCATAATTTAGAGATTTTTACTAATGAAGAAATAATTCCAATGATTACTTGCTGCAATTCTAGTTATAGTTTAATAAATGTTTGTTTATTTATTACTTTAACGTCCTTCCACAGCTTCGAGAATATTTTATAAAATATAAAAGATATAGATGTTTAAATACATATCATAATAAAAAGACAAGACTGAAAATTGCAACAACATTGACAACCTATGTTGCATTTTATCTGCAACAGTACGGTACCGTGTGTCCCACGTAAATGTTGGCATAGGCAATTAATATATAAAATCAGTTTTTTGTAAATCAAATGTGTCCGGCAAAAAATTATGCATCCAAATTTTATATCACAATACTGCCAATATCCCTACATCTTATTTAATACAAATAAATTTATTTGATACCGCTATTTAATGAAATTAATAATAATAATTCCTTATTTTCCGCCTACTCTTTTTATTACTACTGACGTATAGTGCTTGCAATTCGGTTTAAATATTTTAATATGTCACTGTCAATTTCTGGCGATGGAAACCATTCGGCGTTCATTCCTGTGAAGTATTCAGATATTTGTCTTACACTACGCCCCGCATAATACATTCTAATAATATCTACACGGTTCTCGACATTTAATGTATTCATGATGACAGTGACAGATTACAATATTTAAAACAAATTGCAAGCACTATACGTCAGTAGCAATAAAAAGAGTAGTCGGGAAATTAGGAATTATTATTATTAATTTCATTAAATCGTGGTATCAAAATAAATTAATCTGTATTAAATAAGATGTAGGGATATTGTGACGCATCTGCAGCATATGTTTTTCTACCAGGTGTTCCATTTTCGCGCAATGGTATGCAACTTTATATTTTTAAATGGAACACCCTATATATTTTTGCAAAAATTTAAAGAACATTTGTTTCTCTTTAAAACAGTTCTTATTCATTATAGTCCTAAAACGATCAGTACAGAAACTATTCATGTTTTTATTAATGAAAAATCGCACACGAAAAGTGTACCATATGAAATTAAAACAATAAATAACGTTATAAAAAATATACGAATTGTACATCAATTCATCAAACTACATAAAATATAACAAAAAGCAGATAAACTATATGAAAAAGAAAATAATAATTATTAAAGATCTGACAGCAACTAATCTGATTGTTGAAACACATTCATGGCATTCTTTCTGTGTTCGATTCTTTAATAATAAGAACGTTAAGAATTTCTGTAATGATCATTTTAGAAGTTTAATGAATAAGACCTATTTTAAAGAGAAATGAAGAAGCTTTAAAATTTTGTAAAAATATATAGGGTGTTCCATTAAAAAATACAAAGTTGCATATCATTGCGCGAAAATGGAACACCCGGTAGAAAAACTTATATTGCAGATACATAGGCATTTTAATGTAAAATAAATTTTGTCTCAAAATATTTTCGGTAGTATTTGTAATAATCGTATGAAATAAAAAATACAGACCGATGGACCACCTTGTATATATATATATATATATATATATATATATATATATATATATATATATATATATATATATATATACATATTTTTTTCAATTATGTTTTTCATTGGGATTCAAATCCATGACCTCTGGCGTACTAAGCTAGTAACATAGCCACTACGTCGCCGAAATTGGCTAAATTTATTTTATTTCTATATGTGTGTGTGTATAAGAACATACCTGTGGAAAATTTAGTAATAGCTATTTTAAAAGTATACGGTTGTGGTCTAAAATAGCGATCATTATATTTGACCTAGATCATAGCGTCTAAAAATGGTCTTTCTCAAATTCTCATTAGGTAACTATGATCACAGAAAATTCCACACGTAATTTCCGTTCGAATAACCAACCTCTAGATTGCTATGGACAAACTCAACCCCAAATTTCGACATCAGTAATCACCCCCTGGTAATTAAATATCTCACAGGTTCGTGGACCAATCAGAAATGGTTTCAATCCCAATTAAAAGTTGTCGCTGGATCCAGAGTGCCTTGCTCTACGATGCGTGTAGTATGTTATGTAGTCGGCCTTATTGCACTAATGTGTGAATGTATGTGCAAACAATACTTAATTTAGACGTGCTGTCATTGTCACCGGTTACGAATAATGCTTGCTTTCATTCATGTTGGGCCATAGGCGCCGGCCGTGATTTTCGCAAAGGGGTACGTTGATTTGTAAAAATAAATGTGATTGCAATATTCAGTGGCGTAGCTACCGAAGGGCTAGACGGTGGCAATCTACGATCGCTACTGAAAATTACACTTTCTCCACACTAAACAAAGCTTGAAAATTGTATATTTTGAACAGTCGTTTGGAATAGCGAGGACAATTATTCCAAACGCAAGTGTGACCAACTTACTAATAATGTAATACTGTATGATATTAATATGTAAAGTGTAATTACATAATTACATTTATATTATATAAATCTTCGTTTTCAATATTGAGATTACAAAGAAAATACAATACAAATTTTTAAATAAAATATGTCATTAGTTTTAAATTACAATCTATAGATTTACAGTTGTTGAATTATTATTAAATCTTGACAAGACAAAAGTGTGATCGTAGAAAAAGTATAGTGTTGAACACGTGCAGAATTACCTATTTCAATAGATATCTTTCTGCACTTGTTGCACAATATACTATTTTCTACGACCACTTAGAAATCTGCTCATTTTATATATGTTATTGCTAGGAAAATGAGATACAATGCAAACATCGTGCGAAATGATTTTGTTTTGTGAGTATTTCAATGCAGGCCATTTCATTTCAGTGCAGATGCCATTGCTAGAATACTTATTTAGAATTCTGAAATATTGGAATGGTGAAAACGGGACAAATTTATTATTAAAATTATTATTAATTAAGAAATAATATCTTGGTCGAGTACAACTCGTATGGAATGTCCATTTCATACTCGTTTGCAGCATTAGATTTCGGCTCATGCTACAAACTTTTATACTCATAGGAAACGAGTACCATTCCATGCTCGTTGTACAATATACTATTTCCGCATTCTTTTCTGAATTTTTTTTTAAATGCCAACAAAAACAAATTGGTTGCTATCATGATTTTTTTTTTTATTAAAAAAAAGACGACCTAATTATTTTTAGGAAAGCACAAAGGTAGAAAGAAAGCAACCTTTCGTCAATATATGTGACGCAAGTATGAAATAAACCGTTGTACATTAAACGTCCGTTAATGCTTTTTACGGTATTCATTTTGAAATTCCTTGCCTTGTCCGGAAACATTTTATTCGTACAGTAAAATCCCATTTACAGGACTTGTAACCTTAATAACTATTTTGGTCAATATGGTTACTGTCCTTTAACTCACGGTCCCCAAATATGCTAGTGGAGAATAAACGTAAAAACTGGAGCCCTTCAACTATGGGATTCGAACTGAAGATCTCGTGATCAACAACTCAATGCGTTACCATAGAACTATTTACGTTACTCTTCATCATTATCATCATTAGGATTCTACTCACCAAATGACCCATTGGGTGATGATCATCATGGTCTCAGACAACGTTTGGAAGAAATCGAGAAGTGGTTTGCCCTTGTGACCCATTTTGCCAAGTGTGATACCGAAGACAATGCTGAACACCACCAACCCAAGGACGTTGGTGTTTTCTGCATACTCATTTTTCATTTCATACTCTTCTAGTGGAATGCCTGATATTACCTCTGAAATTGGAGAGAGACATTAGTAATGGTTTTAGGTATAGGCGAACTAAAACATTTGTATCGTTTTAACGTCATCAGTTGTTACAAATACGAGTATAAAAACATAAATTAAATTTGTTCTATTTTTAGATGATGAAAGTGAGGGCAAATATTTATACCTATATATTTATTTTAATATTAAACATTTTAATTTATGTTGAGATTTTTCAATGTCCAAGTTATACTACTGGACGTTTACATTTCTCTGGAGTTTATTACACCCATTTTATACATATTTCTAATAATTAAAATTTATATATTGCTGGACCAAATATCGGACAATTTATTTATCGTTTTGTTTAAATCCGTATTAATTTAATTTTTGCCTTCATTTCAAGTTCACTTTTATTAATTAAAATGTTATTGTCGTGCCTAACTAATACCCGGTTTCACCAACTTGGTTTAAATAAATAGAAGCATATCGAATCTTTGACATCAATGTCAATTACTCCACATGACATGTAACTTCGATTTGCTTTTATTTATTTAAACCAAGTTTAGAATTTAACTATCTTTGGTGAAACGGGGCATAAAAGTATTAACATATTTAAAAACGTAACAGTAAATTGTTTTATTTATTAGGGAATTAGTTATTAGGTTGACTCAAGCATTAAGCTTTTAGTTATTTTTTTTTATTATTATTAGTTTGACACGGGTGGTTGCTTCATTTTAGTATAAATTAGATATTTATATTTTTCTTGTTGGATTCAATCTTGACCACTGTCTCAGATTACAAGTTGTGCAAACTTAATTATATCCCCTTTGCTTCTATTGATGATGATAACTTAGTTATCGAAATACGTATTTAGATGTTTTCTTTTCACTATAAGGCGGTTTTAGCATTATAAATTTTATAATTTATTTTAGATGAAAACAATTTTAAATTTTGATATTATAACATTTTTAAATAAAATGAAATATTATTATAAAATATTTTCTGAACTTAATCCCAAATCCTTTCATAATTTTACTACAATGAGTACTGAAAGTTTTTTTTTTCAATTTGTAAAGGGAAGTACCTGAAAGTTATATTTCCTGAAGCTTTCTGAAATATCTAAGTCTTGATATAAACATCTAGGTACATAGTTATTTTAAAATACTTATAATATTGTCAAATCGATTTAAATGAAATATAAATAATATGGTCGACAAACCGAAATGAGTCCTTGGTAGTCCTTGAAAGCCAATAGGGTCGCCTGTACATTCCGGGTTCCAAGTATACTTATATAAATTGCTTTATGTTCGATTGTACTATAATCACTTGTTTATATTGTTTAGCGTCAATAACGCGGCTCTTTATGGACTAGCCCGATAAATTAAAAACAATATACAGCTTGGTAGCCTAACAATAGAAAAAAGCACAATTCGAATTTGTCAATTTTTTTCATATCAACGTCAGTTGTCAAATACAAATTTTAAACCAAGAAAAATAATATGCAATACAGTCGGATATGAAAAATTGTATATAATACGTACATAATAGAGTTTTATTGACTCGCCCTTTTATGTTGACACGAAATAAGCGAGAATTCTACATCATGTAATTAATTCAAAATGCTACAATAATGTTTTTCTACGACCACTGAGAAATCTGCTCATTGTATGTTTGTTGTTGCTAAGGATATGAGGTACATTGTAAGCATCGTGCGAAATGAATTTGTTTTGTGAGTATTTCAATACAGGCTATTTCATTTCAGTACAGGTGCCTTTGCTAGGATACTTATTTAGAATTGTCAAATATTGGAATGGTGAAAGTGGGACAAATTTATTATTATCATTTAATTAATTTTGAAATAATATCGTGGTCGTAGAAAAAGTATAGTGTACAACTCGCATGGAATGTCCATTTCATACTCATAGGAAATGAGTATCATTCCATGCTCGTTGTGCAATATACTATTATTAATTAATAAACTTTTGATTCGAAATGTATTTAGTACATGTACTTTGAGTAGAATACAACCAGGGACGAATATCGGTTTGTCGACTAATATAAATATAATAATATTCTTACCTCCAGTGGTTTTATTTATAGGCCTTACTAGGATCGTTCGATACTAGAACAAAAAAAAAAACTAAATTAATTACAAACCAAATCATCGAATAAACTATTTTTATATTTTCCCCTGAGGTGTAAAATAAGGACAAGATACAATATTAGATTCTAAATCTGTTTATTAAATCAATATCACTATGCAGTTATCCCGTCCGAGACCTAGGGCATCGGTAATTACATTCGATCTAAATTTACGTATCACTAACATCGTTAGTAATTCGCTAGTCACCATCGAATTATTTATATTATTATATAAATGCACGGTATCCCCATTCTCAAACATGAATAATTCAACGTTGCTATCAAGTGAGCTTTGATGAAGCTCCATCTATGAAAGCTCTCGACACCGGCAGGTTGCTATGGCGACGTTTACATGCTGCAGATTTTCCTGACAACAGTGCAGCGGAGTTTGTTTTCAGCGAAAAAGTACGTGGGTTCCAAGACTTGTTTGATTTTAGAATTAATTAGTGGAGCACTTTGATCGAAACTAATTATTTGTTCCTCTAATTTGAGGGCAATTAGAGTTTATTGAATTTGTCAATGTGTTTTCTATTGAATCGACAGTTGCTGAAGCAACGAATCTCGAATGTCGAAGAAGTTTGGATTACTTACAGTTACACTGAAATTTGGTAATATTGGAACGCGTACTTGTAGGCTTTAATGAAAGCAAAAAATGAACCTTACACAGATAGTTGTACGACCACCCTTCTTTGTCCCCTTTGTTAGTAGCAAAAGAAAGGATATGTGTCGGTATGTTCCATAACTACCTTATTATTTTTTTACCTCCCGTCTACCTCTAGGTGAGGGAGGAATTGTTTTTGGTCAAAAAATTGGGTAGTGAGTTTTCAATGAATAAGCACGTTTTAGAGTCCCTACAATACGATTTTACTATTTTCGTCATGATGTCTGTCTGTATGTATGTATGTATATATATATATGTGTGTGTGTGTGTGTAGTCTGTGGCAATTTTTTCGTCTCGCATAACTCAAATACTATAACACCAAAAAAAAATAAAATTTTGTGAATTTTTGCTTCTTATATTTATATGAAGAGCTGATTAGATTTTGGATAAAATTGGTCAACCGGAAGTAGTAGTTTACTTGAAGACCTTAACAGTTTTTCGTGAAAAACACGGTTAAATTTCCTCTTTCAACAATTTATGTTATTTTAAAAGTTGTAGAATATTTAATTTTACATCTGTTTTGATTAAACTAATTTTATTAAATTTCATTAGATTTAGAGATAATAAAATATAAAGAAATTAGACTTCATAAATCTTGCATTCCTTGTAAACCATGGAAACAATTAAAATTTTTTTTTAAAGAATGTGACCCATGACATCTGTTTTTTTGATTGTGAAGCTGTTTTCTTAGTGAAATATATGTCAAAAAATTAAATAAATATATGAAATAAAATTAAATTTCTCAAATATAAATAGAAAATAAACAAATAAGAAGGTATGTTTCTGTATCATCAAATATTATTTCGTATCGTTTAAGAGTAGTATTGGGCGGGAGGTTATGTGCTGCCCACATCAGATTTTTTTTCTTCGATGAAATAGGAGTGATGGAATATACTGTGTGATTCATAACGTACTGAAAAGATTTGTGTACGTTGATGTCTTTCTTATAAATTTTTTGGCAAAAACTCAATAACAATAAAGTTACTGCAAATTAAAGTCAATCAATTAATGAGCAGTCGTAACAAACTACGGTAGTTAATTATGTTTTAAATAGAAACTTGAAAGTTAGTTGAACAATGTGTAATTATAAAAATTAATAGTAATGTCTTATCATAAAATTTACAGCTATTTATATTTTCTTTCATTGTTCAAAAATTACTGTACACATGGCTGAGAGCCACTTAAAAACAAAACAGGAAAACAAGTTGTCGTTGAAATTCATTTAAATATCAATTCATTAAATGTCAAAGTATGTTAAGTGCAAAATGGTTAATACTTTCAGAATCGAGGAATATGAGGAATATGTAGACATTATTATGGTTATTATGGTCACTGTTTTTGCAAATATTTTCTTTGGGTGCATAATTTAAAATTAAAATAACAAATTATCAATTTGAAAAATCATATTTATTTGAAATCGGCACTAAAGTGCTCAAAAATCGTCATTAAAAGCTCAAAAATCGTCACTAGAATAACCCATTATACGACGATTTTGAGCAACCCAGTGTTGGCAACCGTTAAATAATTATTGGACAATTAGGATAATTTTTGCAGATATATTAATGTACTATAGTAAATTTGGACGTAAAATGAAACAAAATTTGCAAGAAGAATTAATTAATTAATTCCGATGAAGAAATTGAGGACAAAACACATAATTTTGAGTGTAATTTACGATACCTTCACTTCTCGAGGTTGGCAACACTGACTGTCAGTTTCAATTGACAACTGATAGATGTATAAACTTAACCAATATCCTATATTGTAATTTTTTTACAGTTTTTTCGAATTTTAGTTTTCAAATAAAACTTAATATGTACCTCGGCACTGAAGTTCCTTTTTTTTCACTCACATGGTTTATTTTCCTCGGCCCTACGGGCCTCGGCAACTAAATTCCATATTAGTGATACAAAATTGAACTTCAGTGCCTTGATACATAAATAACTATTTTATGAATTTTTTTGTTTGTAATCCAATTCATATGTAGAATCTATCTGTACAAAGATATTCAGTATATTTTAGTGATTTCAGATTATATGACATGGGAAAATAGTTGCCCATTGTCAGTACTTTACTTATGTACATTACTATAATTATAATTGATTAATTATTATTTTGAAATGAATTAATGATTCTTCCCAATTATTTTCGGTGGTATTCAATAGGTGGACGATAATTTGAAGGAACATTGCTATAACTTTTTAGTTATTGATTTTTTGACATAATTCATTAAGGAAAAAGAACTATTTTGGGCCCTACTAGTTACACTTTCAATTATTTCCGTACTTTATGAATCATCCTATATAATAATGATCCCAGAATATTTGAGAAAAAATAGAAAACCCAATCGTTATTTGAAAATGGTCAAACTATCGCTCGAAGACCGAAAAGCTACATATTCAAATATTATTATAATGATGTTTGGAACTTCTAATTTGTCTTAAATATTCTCGGATCATTATATAATATAATCTACAAATCAATAGATTCATCGAACCGTATTGCCTCAGGAAATAAAAATTTATAAATGTGTTAACCTCCCTCCCCCTTCACCCCCAATTTCTGAAATGGTACAACCATTATATATTTCAATAGTAAGATTCTAAATCAATTTCTTTTTACAATGATGTTTACCAAGTAGAGGTTAACCTTTAAGTTATGCCTAATAATGCAAAAAGTAGTCTACTGTGATATTCCATTCTAGCAAAGAGCAAAAATCATTTGTAAGTGTTAATATATCTTGTCTTCACGCTCAAATAATTTTCTGTTAAAATCATTTAGTAAAAACCGCGCCAATTTCTTCCATGGTCCAACACCTCCTCATTGAGATCATCGCCAACAGCTCATTTACACTGACAGTGATCTGTCAACAGTATAAAAAATTAACGGTTTCTTATTATCAGTTTAACGAAAACCTCTCTTGCTAATCGAGCGTAGTCGTTGCATAACCACGTGTAGACTATATTAAGAGGACGTCTTTCTGTCTGTAAGAAAGTAAAGGATTGGAGAATCTGGTTCAGCAGCTGTTATGATCTCAGTAGACCTTGAACTCTAAGTGTACACTTTGTACACACTCACATACTTGGAGTGTGAGTACATTACCATATTACGTTTATCGTGTTATCGTGTTACGCTTTACTGTGGGCGACAGAAGTATTGATGATTACTGTATTTATTCTTAAGGCGTATGGATTGTATAGCTCACTTATTTAATCAGCAGAAAATATAGTTTCGACGAATAGGATACCTATAAATTTTCCAGAAACATTTTTTAGTTTAATTTTAATTTGTCTTCATATTGTACCATATAAATATTTTTTTAAAAAAACCTGGTGTTGGTAACACATAACTTTCTCATACAAATAAATCGTTATTACATGAATAAACTCATTGCTGTAGTACGCATCGTAATATGTCTTATATTTATCGAAATTTTTAAAAATACGGAAATTTCCCCCAATATGACTTAAAATTGTAAATTTTTTTTATTGCATTTCTTTATAATATTCGCGCCAGGAAACCCATTACAGCAGAGCGCATCGTCATATCTCTAAAATTCTTCGAGATATGACGATTTTTTATATTTTCCGAAAAGCAACTTTGAGGGGCTGTAACTCGAAAACTATACAAGAAATCGAAAAATATCTCCAGTTTTGTGTTTTTCGTGCCATTTATAATAAATTAGCAAATTTTTAAAATTTTGAATTTTTTTTGTATTTTTTCAAAATTTCTATCGGCGATAACTCGACAAATATTAAAGATACAGATTTGCAGTGTTCACCAATCGATTCAGCTCGTCGAAATACATAAGTATGCAAAGTTTCATAAAAATCGCTTTACGGAATGGAAAGTTAGAGCAAAAAGTCTTTAAATGGCGTTTTTCATCCAAAAACTCAAGTACTACCCCTTGACGTTTGGCCCAAATTTGGCCATTTTAAGACTTTTTGCTCTAACATTTCAACCGGTTGTCCGAATTTTCTGAAATTTTCAGGGTTTATGTATTTCGTCGAGCTGAATCGATTGATGAACACTGCAAGTCTGTATCTTTCATATTTGTCGAGATATCTCCAATCGAAAAATTTAAAAAAAATTCAAAAAATTTCAAAATTTTAAAAATTTACTAATTTATTATAAATGGCACGAAAAACACCAAACTGGATATATTTTTCGATATCTTGTATAGTTTTCGAGTTACAGCCCCTCAAAGTTGCTTTTGGAAAATATAAAAAATCGCCATATCTCGAAAAATATTAGAGATACGACGATGCGCTCTACTGTAATGGGTTTCCTGGCGCGAATATTATATAAAAATGTAATAAAAAAAATTTGCAATTTTAAGTCATATTTGGGGAAATTTCCGTATTTTGAAAAATATTACAAATTGCCATATTTCGATAAATATAAGACATATTACGATACGTACTACAGCAATGAGTTTATTCATGTTTAAATTATACATAAGTAAAATATTTCAAGTTAAGTTTGGAGGAGTATTTAATTTATTTTCTAGTAAACAATTTATTTGTACCACCAGATATTTTTATTTAAGAAACAATATTTACCCTAATTGTTTTCTCATTTGAAAAGTGAACCATATGGCAATAGGATAATTAGCGAGTTTTTATCTCTAGTTCTCAAAGTTTCCTAAAATATTTTTTAATTCAAGTTTCTAAGTATTTTGTTTCCTTCATCTTTTATTTATAATATTTACCACTAAAATAATTTATAAAGGTTTGATAGTTAAAAAGTGGATTAATAAAAAGTAAGTTTCTTGTTAATCATCCTAAGAGATGTACAATAACTACCAATCAATGTATTTAATCAAAACGGAATTAATTTACTGGATGTAAAACGATATACTGAAATACATGTTTAAGTAGAAATGCTAACTAGTTACATTTACTTTATTCTTAAGAAATATTTGCCATATTTTATTATAATTCCTCAATTCCTAGTTCATTTCCCATGTTTCCATTTCAATTTCCAGTAAACTCAGAACTTCCAAAGAAAGAGGCCATGACTGTAATATCTAACTATTCACAATACGACTTGATCTTAATCTATAAAAGTATTAAATAGGTGATGAAATGGTAATTTCCTCATTTTTTACAATAGCAAGATTATTTATAAAATGCCGAACGCTTAAAAATCAATTTCAGAGTAGCCTAAGCTAGATTATCAATAAGTATTAATGATCTCATAATATCTAAATATTGCTAACCAGTTATTTATTATTCATTATATTTAGTTTTTTATGTATCTTGTTATGTATTGGCGCCAACATAAATTAACTCGTTTTTTAATATAAAAATAGAACATAAGATTTCGTCATGGTTATTAGACCATGAGCATTTTGCAAGATAATAATAGTATTTATCGATCATTCTAAGAGGCTAAGTTTTAGTACAGTTCTACAGTAAAATCAAGTAAACCATCTTCCGGAAACTCGAAAGAACGTAATAAAATGATTAAACACTTTTTATAATAAAAGTACAAACGAACCGATCAACGTGTGTTCCGAATTTCGATCATTTTTAAAAGTGATTTCTGAATTAGAGGAGTCGGAAAAGTATACTATTATATTCGGAATTATGGTCATTATTCCTCATATAATAATATTCTTTTATAAAAAAATACTTCAAATAAAAGAAATAGATAATATATTTCTCTGTAATTTCTATTCGAAGTATTTTTTTTTTTAATAATTTAAGAAAATTGTACTTTGCTAAAATTTGGGCTAAAACACTTCTTTTAAAACACCCATAAACAGAACTCTTGGTATAAACCTTTGTAGGTAAATATAATGGCAATTTTAATGATTATAATTGCAATTATATTATATTATAAATATTGGTATAAAATTTGCATTGTATTGTTGCCTATTTATTTCTCATTATTTCTGTTAGTTTTTTAGACGTTTCTTAAAACCAATGATTTGCTTCATTGTATGTCACTTGTCTGTGTTTTAATCAATTCTCTCATTATTATATTGAAAATAAAGCTCTAGTGATTATTCCCGGAAATAATCTCTGTAGTTTTTTTGTTTTTGTTGACAAATATTAGTTGTCAAATAGTTATCATCAACATAAGTAATAGATGAGCAAAAAATATAGATTTAGTGACGTGCTTGATGATGAAATCAAAAAATAATATAAATAAATATAACTCGAGAGTTCGATTAATTAGTAAATGATTCTCCAGTATCTTTATCAAACTTGTTGCCCGGCAGAGATCTGTCAAATTATTTTCAATTTATTCTCACTCTTTTGTTATATTATTACTGAACTTTCAACTCAGTGTTAAACTTGAGGAACCAGCAACAGTATTCACGTTTTTATTTATGACAGGTTTAATTTTAGGTGCCTTTGTAAACGTAATTGATTAGTATTTAACCGTTTTATTATGATCCTTCGAGTTTCGATGGACAGAAGTATATATGAACGGAGTTCATAGTAATTTCCAAGGAAGACTAACAACAAAAAGTTGTAAAGTATGGAATAGGCAATTTTAAGTTTCTAATTTATTTATTTTAAAATCCTTCTAATGTTAGTTATCCCTCTTGCTATGCGACTGAATAATTTAGGGCCGGTATTTCCAAATTTAGTTATCTAGAGAATAAATTTATCAATAGAATAAACAAAAAATATCACATTAAAATCATAGCGTAAATGATGATTCTAGCTGTCATCTTTTGATGCGATATTTTTTGTTTATTCCATTCATAATTTATTCTATAGTTTATCTGAGGTTGGTAATACCGGCCCTTATAGTGAAATTGTTATAAGAATGTAAGGGTTACTATTATGCTAACTAAATAAATAAATGTTTTCTTGCAATGAATGTACAATCGCAAATTCGAGAAAGCAATAAAATCGAGAACGTTTTTGAAGTATTCCTGGTCGAAACAATATTAAAATTTACTTGGCATTATTTACATACCTATTCTGTAATATCTCTCAGGATTAATCTTTGCAACTCGGTTTCATTTTGGCAATTTTCAGTTTTGCGTATCTTTGTTCACGGTCGAATTAAAATGAAGGTTTGGGCCCCTGAATTGTGGGTGTGTGTTGGTATTTCACATTTTATTTTATAAATTTATAGCAGCTCTTTTGGCACGGTGACATATTACGTCGCCAAAAGCCAAGCGTTGTTCGAATTTTCGAATATTTGTGTTCGAATCTTTGTTGTTTACTTGGAATATCTATTTTATTATCCATTAACAATTTTTAAGCTAATATTTAGCAAATTATTAGCTAGTAGAAAAGTATGTCAAATGATTTAAAGTATATTTCATGCCAACTGTCATTTTAAGGTCTAAATTTATCTCGAAAGAAAACACCTTTTAACGGGTATTGTACTACATTTGACGTCAATCTATTTCTACGAATTCTCCATGCAAAAATTTCCAAATTCACATATACATAACATTGAGCTATATCCCACACAGTGGGGTAGCATGAATCCTGATACACAGTTAGTCAACAAACATTCCTATTCTGGTATCTATTCTTCACAATCATTCGTTCATGCTACAAACCATCAATTATATACTTTAGCTCACCAAAACCCGAAGAATCGTAAAAAAAACCGATTAAGCAACCGTTATATAAAAAATACTGTAATTGTATATCTAGTAGGAAAAGTGATATATTCCCGGACGATGGTGGAAATTGCAGGCCGAGCCTTAGGCGTGGCTTGAAACACCAGAAGGTCCTGAAAGTTTACTTTTCCTGTGTGGTACACCTACAATTTTTATATCGGTATATATTCGTTAACTAGACATAAAAATATTGCGTTGTTTTGATAAAAATATCTGAGGATAGAGTATCCATGGTTTGTTTATTTATTTGCACAAACGTCAAATATATTTGAAAAGCTAAATTGTACGGGAATACTTTGCCGGTGTCCGGAAAAGATATTCCCGTACTGTTATTTATCGTAACCTAGCAACGATACTAAACTACCGGATTAATGCACTTTGCGGTTTCAAAATATTCCGGAAAGGAGTCAGTTTTCGTCCGATCAAAAGAAAAAGAATCTTTCAACGCTTATACCGCAAATTGCTGTAGGTATATTTGTCAGAATACTTACAATGCCCAGTGTCGTATTAAAGAAAAAGTTAATTTTGTTTTTGCAAAATATTTTCAATTATATTGAATAATTTATATTATATAAGTACAGATTATATAAATGCTCTATTTATTATTTTTGTATTACCAAAGTATAATTTTCGAATGTAAAGTATTTCACCTGAATTAAAATTTAATATTTAAGGTATCATTACAAAAGACATTCTTTAAGTGTACTTGTTTTTAAGAAAAAAAGATATTAATTCTCAGTAACAAATTACTGGCCAAATTAATCCGAAATATAGCACTTCATATCTTCCCTATATACAGGTTGCCCACTATGCATGGAATATACCCATCACGAAAAGCTTGAAAAGAATTTCTGAGCGATCTTGCAGCTTCAACTTATATTTGTTGCTCTAATGCAAAATTTTTATGGTATAAGGGTACTAAGATTTTACGTCATCGAAAAGAGAAAAAAGTCTCCATTAAATGGGCCTAATAAAAGGGTACATTGCTATTTAAAAATATTAAAGTGTTATTCGTTACTCATTTGTTTTCTGAAATACAAAAAATTGAATGCTGTCTTATTATGGAAAATTAAATGTTAAGCAACTTTTATATACAAGTCTATATTTACCGAGATGTATACTATATTCCATACATAGTGGGCACCCTGTATATATAAAAGTGGCGTTTTATTAGAATCTTTCAGATGTGTTTCTACTTTTGTAATTGTAATAAATATTGGTGTAAAAGTTACAAGTATAATGTCTGGTAATATAAAAAAAATTGTCGGTTAAATTTACTTTTAAAACAAATTTACTTATTTTTACCAAGTGCACATTATTTGAAATTATTTTGACTTACTTAATATTGCCGTAAAAAAATTGATTGTCCTTTGGATAACTTGACGTATGGAAGTTATTATTATTATTTATTTTGCAATCGGGGCCAAACCCCATACAAAAGGAAGCTGACACAAAAAATATAAATATACATAATAATGGTAATACATAAATTGAATTTTACTCCCAAAACTTATAAATACATGTATATAAATGAGTAAAACAAACTTACTAATGTTATATGCACACAAATACACATACATACATACTTATAATATACAGGGTGTCCCAGATTTAAACGGCCTAACTTAAAATTAAGATTAAACACCAAAAAAAGGGGGACAAGTTCATTTGAGCAAATGTCCGTAAATGCTTTATTCCAGAGATATTCATGTTTTTCTTATTGAGTAGCGCTACTTTAAAAAATCAACTTCATAACGAAATATTCACTATTATCTTATTGATGTGAAACATAATAATTACATTGGTTATTACCTAATTTTAATACAAAATTTAGCTTGCTTGCACTGATGTCAAGGAAAAAATGAGAAACTATCAATGAATATAAGAAATTTTTATAAGGTGCCATAAAAGAAAAAGTCTATGAAGAACCGATAAATAATTTAGACTCACTACGTAGAAAAATTATTCAACTTTGCGAAACCATATCTCCCGAGCAATGCCACGCAGCAACCAAAACAGTGGCAGATCATTTGTAGGGTTTGTTTACGTGTTGCAGGTGAACATTTTGACCAAATATTATTTAAAAAAAAAATAGTTTATGAAGTTATGTTATTACTTTATTATTTTAAACAATAAATTTCTTTAAATTCATTGATAGTTACTCATTTTTTCCTAGACATCAGTGCAAGCAAACTTAATTTTGTATTGAAATTAGGTAATAAACAAATTATTTTTAATTTAATATGTAACATCTCAATACGATAATATTAGATATTTCATTATGATGTTGATTTTTTAAAGTAGCGCTACTCAATAAGAATAACATGAATATCTCTGGAATGAAGCATTTACGGACATTTGCTCAAATGAACTTGTCACCTCATTTTTAGGTGTTTAATCTATGGTTTAAGTTAGGCCGTTTAAATCTGGGACACCCTGTATAAATGATCCTAGAACTGGGAAGGTTGAAACGTATGAAGCATAACGAAATTCGATACCGAGTAAACAATAGTATCAAATGTTGGAAGAAGAAAAGAAAAATCCAATATAGGTACTGGTACTATGAAAAAATAAACAAATAAAACCTACTCATTAAGACAGAAACAGAAGCATTTATTGCATATAAAAATATTGAATTTGTTTTTTCAACAGTAAGGTCAACAGGTTTATAAAAAAATTTAATTCTGTATCATCATTCCTGATATATTTATTAAGGACGTGTGGAAGTTAATTTAACAGGATTTTACATTTCTTTATAATACAAGGCAAAAATTTGTTAAGTTACTTTTGTTAGAATAGAGTCCAACTCTGTATTAAACTTGGGAAACCAGCGACCTTATCATTTATGACAGAAATAAAAAATCTTCGTAAACGTAATTGAGCAGTTGAGGGATGCTAATTCGTTTTCTTACGATCTTTCGAATTTTGATGGACAAAATTATACCTAACCATTTATTCCTCGGGTACCCACGCAATCGTTCACCCTTAATCTCACCTGTAGATATTAGTTTCACCAATCTTTCATTCGACATTCGCTCTAAATGGCCAAACCACTTCACATACTCTTCTCAAATACCACATATCCACAGCTGTTATACTTCGTACATGGTTTTTCGTACACCTAATATTCAATCAAGAATCTATAGATATATTCGTACATTATTTCATTCTAAATTTAAATTTTCTCAAGATCATTGCTAAAGTATGTTTACCTAAAATATTTATCGTCACTTAATATGTACATAAGGGAGAAATATTGTTTGATAAGATAACAGCATCTTGTAGTTCTAATAGTGATTTTAAACTACTTGACTTGAAGAAGAAAAATGATAATATTATAAATAAAATCTTATCTCTTACCTGGCCTACAGTTGCTTGGACTATATTTGGCGGGAACAAATTTCTGTAACAAACCATAAATTATTAATGAGAACCAATAAATAGTAAAAAGCGATATTCAATTAATATTTATCCAATTCAGATGTGACAAGTTCGATGAATTATATTGTTTTGCAATGGGGTCCTTCAGTATAGTCACAAAATACAAATAAGTAATTTACATTATAACTAGACACAAAAACATCGTACTAGATATAATAGAAGTTTAAAAATATTATTAATTATTAAGATATTTGAGTTTTAAAGCAAGCAATGTTGGCGTCAAAGTATTATGTTTCTTTGTAAAAGCTTCTCTTTCACACATCTATTCTATTCTAAATTCTTTGTACTTCTCTTATTATTGAGCTGTCAGATTGTCGAACTGTCAAATAAATGGCAACTAATTTGAAGGATTTTGTTTTATTAGTAATCATATAATACAAATCACACTTGTTTGAGAATTCGCGCGATAATAAAATCACGTGTCGACACAACGAAATTAAAGACATGTTGAAATGCCATAGGTTAGCAAAGTTTATTAGTGGTAATCAAACATTTTACTACAATAATCCTACAGATTATTTATGTTTCTTCCTGGAATAAATGGTATTCATGTACATTTTAATTATTTAACACGATAAATGATTTGAGTTCCATTTAAATAATTTTTTAAACAATAAAATAGAACATGTATGTTACTACAATTATTTACAATCTCTACTGTTTGAGATCCACAACACACGACCACTCTGACGTCACAACATCTTTATAAATCATTGCGGCTTAATGATTAACAATTAAGATTTTTTTAAACTGCAGGTAGTCATCAATTTAGATATATTTTCATTAAAAAGAAATTTAATAGTAAAGGACCCCATTATAGGAGTAGGTCAAGGTATGAATTAAGATGAATCCATAAAGAAATGCCAAAATTAATTAATTTATTATAGAAGAACCTCAGTGATAACACAAGATTAATTACGATGGTCAAGTTTGCCAAAAGTTAATTATAATTCATCAACGCTGCCACAGAAAATTGTACGAGATTTATTCATATTTTCAATTTAATAATTTAAAGTACTGTAGTATAATAAGGACTATTTCCCTCATAAAATTTAAGCAATCAGAATTCTGACATTTCTGAATGTTGTCCAATCAACGTAGTATTATACAATAATTTTGCACTACTGCAAATTATTGATAATTCGCACTAGTGCAAATTACCAATGTTATTCTGACTTGCTGTCAAATGAAGTTTTTAAATTTTGCTTTATTTTTATGAGAGAAACAGCGTTTGGCTAAATTTTAATCGGGAAATAGTCCTGCGAATATCCCTCGTGCATGTAATTGTCGATAATTTTCTCAAGTGTGCGTCCGATAATTGACCATGCACTTGGGATATTATATATGAACAAATTTTATAAAACATATTTTTTATTATACCTGCATCATAATCCGTGTTTAAAACACGCTACAGCGTACATAAACGCAAGATTAAAACACGCCGTGCTTTAAAGGTTGCTAAGTAACAACAAAAATAATTACTATTAATATCTGTCAAAACTGTCATGACAAACAATAAATGTAAACCAATCTCCATGTAAACGATATACGTCAAAATTATGAAATGAATCAAACTGAAAATGTTGCTTTCCAGTGCTTTTCCAGAATATGATGCAGGTATAATAAAAATAGCGTATGACACACATGTATAAGTGCTTTTAAAGCACTAGCGACGTAAAAAGCACTCCGCTTCGCGTCGTGCTCTTAAACTCGTCGTACGTGCTTTAAAAGCTTACTTATACACTTGTATCATAATATACTATTTCCGCACGTGTTAAATATTAAACTATTAAAAAAACTGCTATATTAAACAGTTGATTTATGGAAATTTGATTTACGAAAACAAATTTTAGATAATATTTGAGATTGAGAAGAATGTTGTTAAAAAATTGGTCAGTTGAGGTGGTTTAACCATCTCGAGCGAATGTCGAATGAATGGTTGGTGAAACTAACATATGAGGATGAGATTAAGGATAAACGATTGTGAAAGTGGTTAGGTATGATTGATGTTTTATTGCATGAATGAATAAAGAATATGAACGAGGCGAAAGTGGTGTGCCAGGATTGGAGATTAAATGTGTGGGATATAACGAAATTTTATATATGTATGCATTTTAAGAGAAAAGTAAATGACATCTAGTACCAACCTTCTAGAAGAAAAAATTGTGTTTTGTTATGGCTTCATTATGAACGCAAAATATAAAACAAATATATTTTGGAAATTCAAAAAAACCGTTTATAGAAACCATTATATGATATAATTTTACTTTAGACAATTGAATGCAGGATTTTCGATTATAATTAGACAATTGGTCAAATTTTCTAATTTTATTTTGATGTGTCAAAAGCATTGAGTTTAGTTACCCGTTAAGGATATTTTTTCCACAACCGGGAGAGAAATTCCATTTATTTGACACCAAAATCATGACAAAAACAGCCAATTTCATATCTACGGGAAATTTGTGCACTTTCTCTCTCGGCGTGAGGAAAAGTTTTCAAATTATGTGAAAAATTAAATAAATCGAAGGCATTACAATTCAAATAATTTTGAATTACATAAAAACCATCGTAAATATTGGGGTCGTGAAAAAAATGATATGTACACCTCAGGAGAGAAGTGTATTTTTCCCTAGTCGTATTGTAGCCCTCGCCTACGTCTCGTGCTTTATTTTTTATTTATTCCGCCGGAAAATATCATAGCATTCTCTCCCTTAATGTTTGATATACTATTATTTGATTCGCCTGTAAACATCTGATAAAAAATAAATAAATATTTATCAAAACATGAAACTGGAGATTCCATTTATAAATATTTGAAACATAACGATTCTTCAGCATATATTTGTAAAAGCTTTTTGCTGAAATTTAAAATAATATCTGTTTGCTGAATATTCTTATATTCTTAATGACCAAGCCAATTAGCATTCAACGATATGAAAAAAATACCATATTTTCTTGTTTGCGTATCGTTTTGTTTTCTTTCAATTCTGTACCTTGAATTCCTTGGCCTGGGAATCAAGAAACACGTGTTTTAAACGTGCTTTCAACCCACGCATTTGATATAATAACATAAAACATACAGAGTAGCATTTCGTAATATAGACATAAAAGTATTTGATATGACGCAAAGGAGAAGAAATTTTTAACATGGTTAATTTCAGTAACTTCAATCATTCTTGTGGTAACAGCAAAAATATATCACCTACCAAGATCTGTGAAAGCAGAGTGCCACACTCAGCATGGATAAATGGCCTCATGATATATTAATTTACTTAAACAGGTTGGATAATTCAAGAACGCATTATAGCGTTTTTAATGCTATTTTTGAAATATTCCCAATTATTTTATATTGTAGAGAAAAAGTTTATGCTTCTTTTGACACTAATATTTATAATTATATTCTACAGTAACTGGGAAAATAACGGAAATGTTTATTGGTAATTTTCATAAAATCAACAGTGCCATGAAATAACAAAATAATTTTGATATTAATTAAGAGTTTATTTAATATATTTTTTCTACTCCTGTGTCCATTATATCAATTTTTTCGATGACTTATAGTACCCATAATTTACTCTTCTCAACCAATCACAGAGCCAGAAATCCATAATTCACTGTTATTTTAAAGACGTGATGTGGATCACCAAGCAACGACCGTCTGACAGTTGACATGTAGTCAGTTGTCATTGTGTATTTTTATGTTTACGTTTTTCAATGTGTGCTTTCAACGAATTTCGATCATTTTCAAAAATAATTTCAGAATATACAGGAGTAGAAAAAGTACAGTATTATATTCAGGATTATGGTCATTATTTACTCGGAATCTTCTTGAATAATGACTATCATAATCCCTCATATAACAATATACTATAGTTGAACACTATTTTTCTTTCAAATTATACAATTTTAATCAACACACTTAAAATCAAATATTGATGGCAGCAGATGACAGATAAAGCCAATAACTCTCAATTGGTACCTTTGTTTTGTCATTTTATGGCACTGATAATTTAAAGAAAATTATCAATAAACATTTCCATCATTTTTCCGGTTCCAGGTAGAGTAAAATTATAAATATTACCGTCAAAAAATGCAGAAATTCTTCCTCTACAATAAACAATTTAAGTTGTTGAAGTGAAATAATTAGGAAAGCCACTATCTAACATTTCCAAATAGCATTGAAAATGTAATAATTTTATAGATTCTAAAAACCGTCCACTTATATGTACTACGCACCTTATTTGACATATTTTAGTATTCATTAGAGAAAATATTTAGCTATTCGTGTACCTAGTAAATATTTTTAGAAATCAATTTAAAGATCACGTCTGAAGATAATCCTTGACCATTCATTTAACTATATAGTATTCGTATTCGTGAAGTGTGAATATAAATATTTATAACTATTTGTTTTGTCTATTTGCCAAATGTCAAACAATAGTTTGGCACATAAACACTATAAAAAAACTCGACATGAAATAATGCTCTAATATTTTACGATTGTTAAAATTGACAAAAAAGCAAAACAGATTTATAAATTAGATTAAGGTAAGGTATCCTTGTGTCCTTGGAACTTTGACTTGGGGAGTCAGCTTTACACGACTCAATTTATTCTTCACCAATTAAATGATCAATTTTTTGACGAATTCGAACATGTTCTATTTTTTGACAATTATTGAATATTATTTGACTGGGGGTGTAAAATATAATTTGTACAAATGAACGTTATCGGTTTGCCAACCTATACGTATGTACATAAATCTAAACTAAAATAGAAAATCGTAAAATGTTTTCAGTGCCCTAAATTAATATTTATGGTTTTCCACAGGTCTACCAACTGCTGTCTGCTGTCAACGGAAACAATATGGTAAGTCTTATTTCGATTTATTTATATATTTATTTTATTATTATTATGGAGTAAATAATTCCGGTGTAACGCGTCGGACTGTAGATCATGATATCCCCAGCTCGAATTTTAACTTTACCTTTATAGGTCACCCTACATTAACAGTAGCCTCTGCTGTAAATTTGGTATTCGCGTGCCTAGTTAAATAAGTAACTATGCTCCTTTTGATAATGAAAGAGAGAAATAATTTAAAATTTGAAAGAGCAGTATTGGATTTTTGTCAGCTATGCGGCATATAAATCCACCAGAAAAATAAGATATTACTTTTCAAGCATGCTCATGGAATAGAATAAACCAATGAAATGCTTTATTGTATGTCACGTGTCTGCGTTTTAACCAATCCTGTCATTATTATACTGAGAATGCTCTTGTGAATATTCCCGCCAATATTCTCTATAGCTTTTTATTTTTGTTGACATATGTCAGATGTCACATAGTTATCATCAACACAAGTAAAAATGAGTATAAAAGATAGATTTAGTGGCGTGCCTGATGATTAAATAAAAAAATATTCTAATTAAATATAACTCGAGAGTTCGATAAATTGGATAATAATTCTCCAGTATCTTTCTCAAACTTGTCACAATTTGGCAATAGCCACTCAAGCCCTTCGAGCTTTCGTGGCTATTGCCTGGCAACAAGTTTTCGAAAGATCTGTCAAATTATTTTCAATTTATTCTCACTCTCTTGTTATATTATTACTGACAATAGAAACACCTCTATAAACGTTCCGATAATCCGTTTTGGACCCTAACATAAACATAAATAGGAGTTTTCAAAGTGATCTGTTTAAGTATTTATATTATTATATTATATTTATTTACAATTACACTACTAAATAATTGACAAAAAATATATAATCGAGAAAAAACTATTTAAATCAATACTTATTGATAAAAATAGTAATTTTTTTGAAATATAAACATCGTCAAAAACGCTACCTACATTGTTAATCGTAAAGAAATCTTTGTAATAGTGTATATAACGGGTTCTTCATGAGTTATAATGTATCGTAAACTGTTGTTTTAATTCTTAAATTTGCGTGAAATTACAGAAAATTGAAAAGCGCATTTTTATAAATTCTTATAATTACTTTAAATGAAATTGTTAATAAAATGATTACATCAAGAATCCATATCGTGGAAGTATTTTAGATTAAAATCCCTATATTTTCGTATAAAAAATTTAAATTAAAGATGGTTAATATCGATTTTAATAGCATTTTACAAATATCTATGTCGCCATGTCGGTTTAGGACAGATGCCAGGACGGAAAGTAAGTCGCTTATAGTCAATACTTCATCAAAATAGTTATTTTCAATTCAATTATGATGTTAAAATTTTGTGAAACATCATAATATGATGGATAGTGACGAATGTGAAATGGAATATACTCCACCACGCATCAAAGAAGCTGCGATGAATGTCATATTAAATCTATTACCTGAAAAGTCGAAGAATAGGTATAAGAAGGAATACGCCTTGTTCAAACTAACTTGTCATTAAAAGTAAACTTGCTGTTATTATAAGTTGCTATTGTTAAATATTACCTACTATTGTCATGAACTGTTTTCTTTGCAAATTAAATTTTTCCATAATCCCTGTCCATTTTTCTATTCTACTAGTGAAATATATTTTGATGCTCGCCGAACGGCAAAAATCTTATTGCCGCTTGACAAGCGGCAAACGTAAATTTTCTGCGTTCAACTGACAGTTGGAAATGTATATTTTCTGCTTGGTCGTAGAAAAAAAGTTTTAACGTTATTTCTGTATCTATCCCCTAGGATACCCCAATTTTCATAAAAATTAAGATAGATATGATCTTACATGTTAACATTCAGAAAATAAATCAAAGCAAGGTTTTCTTGTACGTTTTTAAGTGGTAGCTAACAACAAGATGGTCGAATTTTTTTTTGCCAATTTGACCTGGAGTGACCTATGTCTGTTTTTGAATCGGATGGATTATACGAAAGTCGCGGAGATTTCTCTTAAATCCCAGTCCGTCTCTGTCTATAACTTATAACTCAATTACCTAAACATTCACGTGAACACATTTGCGCTAAATGAAACAAAACTGCAATTATACTTCCAAATAAGCGAGGCGCCAGGTGTAAACCTGCCTCACAGCGTATTCAACAAGTGTATTTAATATTTATAAAGCACGCGGGCGTCGCGAGTTTCTGTCTGTGTGTCTGTGTGTCTGTGTGTATGTGTGTGTGTGTGTGTTGGGCGGCCGTAGCCAAGGCCACCTGTGAGTTATTTTGCATATTCTTCGCTGATTATGTAATAACACACATTATCTTTATTAATAAAATTAAAGGACTCGAGTTCAATGAAGACAGAGGGGGTAATTTTCAACGTAGTTATTTTCACGATGACAGATGACTCTTTCAAATTTTTTCAATGGAATATTACATTGTTACTTTCGTTCATCCTTAATTTTATATATTCCGGTAGATAAATCTTCAATTGTTTATTATACAATTAACCAATTAATGTCACAAAAAAATTATTGCCTAATTCTTTCATTTACATACTTTTAACTTTTCCTTAAATACAAATTTTGCAAAGTACAAGACAGAATATTTAAAATTTACTTATTTATTTATGAGGTAAATAGGTCCATGTTCACGCATCGGACTGTGAAACACAAGATCCTCGGTTCGAGCCTCACAGCCGACAAATTTTCTAAATGAATTTATATACCTATCTATATGAAATTATATATCTATACATTTATCATTCAATTATTAGCGGTTGTCGATGGTTTTTACTGGTATGTTTTATTGTTTTTACTCTGTATTTATAATGTAAGATTTTGGAAATTATTTAATGAGAACAAAAAATTAAACAGGTTTTGGTACAATAAAATCGGTGTAAGTAACATTTTATGTACTAAATTTTGTTATTTTTAAGATGAGTTTGTTTTAGAATGCCTGGTATATTTTATCGCACAAGTATGCGAATTGAAAGTTTATGGTTGTTAATAGCATGGTGTTAAATATACTAACTAAAATTGGGATTATACAAATATTTTATTCTACAAATAGGGGATATTACTTTATTTTATTTAATTGCAACCTATTTTTTCGTGAGCTTATTTAATTCAGTTTTTAATACAACAAAATTTATATGTATTATATCCAACACCTCTCAATAAATACTCTATAACTATGGCGATTCTAAACAAGCAAAGTAACAGATTACCCACTAGTGGGTATAATTTAAAAAAAATTAATTAGTGAGTATTTTTTTATTTATAACAATATTAATAACACACAACACCTTGGTAACTGCTTTCATTGACATTTTAATTTAAAAATTTAAAGCATGTCACTGTCAAATAATATTTCATTAATAAATTTAACATTTATTAAGAGATGTTGGATAAAACGTTATACTTCATACGTGGGCAAAGTAGAATTACCCACTCGATAAAATTGTCACACTCAGCCTTCGGCTTCATGAGCTAAAATTTCTCTCGTGGGTAATTCCTTACTTTGCCCACTTGTAAAGTAAATAACTATTTTTTATATCTAGCTAAAGTAAGAAGGCATTGAATAAAAAACGATTGAAAAATAAATAAATCTAAAATGAAGGTTAGTAAAATACTATCAAAATTAACAATACAAACACAAAATAATTAACAATTAACATTGTTACAAATAATCTATTCTATCACCCTTATAATTCTAATATATTTTGTTAGTTTATAATACTGCTAAAAAAGTGCTAAAACAATACATGCAACGTCAATAATGCAGTAATGTAGCACATTTATAAATTTTGACTCGGAATGTACAATTTCAACTTGTACTATTGAACAATAATGTCATTTGTTATGTATTTGTCGAGGTATACACTTGGATTACTTGATTGATAATTCGCAGTACTCTAAAATTATATCATTTGCAAAACCATATAATTGATACAATTAGTATTTATTAATACATTCGTATTTATAATGTAAATAGATATAGAAAATATCGCATTCCAAAATAGCTTATAAATCAATTTTAATTAAAAGTATGTATAGGAATTTTCATTAATAAATTTATGTAGTTGAATAGTTTCATTAAAAAGTAATTCATTGAAAATATGAAACATGTAATACTAAATTAATTTAATTATAAACTGTATATGCAAGTAATTATAAAGTTATTTAAAAATTATTTTCTGTATTTGAATAACTCTGTGATAACGAATCGACCTGTGGATCATGAGACCTGCAGTTCGATTCCCACTGTCAACAAAGGCGCCACTTTAAATTTGCAACTGTGATCACTAATATCTTTGGGAACCGTAACTTGACAGCTGGTTCACACGTAAAATATCAACTGCCAAATTCTAAAAAAGTACCATATCCGAAATAGGTAAAAATAGTTATTTATGTATCAAGGCACCGAAGTTCAGTTTTTTATCACGAATATGGAATTTAGTTGCCGAGGCTCGTAGGACCGAGGAAAATAAACCCTGTGAGTGATAAAAGGAACTTCAATGCCGAAGTACACATTAAGTTTTATTTGAAATCTAAAATTCGAAAAATGTGTAAAAAAATATAGATTAAGTTTATACACCTGTCAGTGTTGCCAACCTTGAGAAGTGAAGTTATCGTAAATAACACTCAAAATTATGTGTTTTGTCCTCAATTTTGTCATCGGAATTAATTAGTTAATACTTCTTGCAAATTTTGTTTCATATTAGGTCCAAATTTACTATAGTACGTCAATATATCTGCCAAAATTAACTTACTTGTACAATAATTATTTAACGGTTCCAACATTGGGTTGCTCAAAATCGTCGTATAATGGGTTACTTTAGTGACGATTTCGGAGCTTTTAATGACGATTTCTGAGTACTTTAGTGCCGATTTAAAATAAAAAATGTTATATTTATATTAAATAAATACACTGCTGGGTAAAAAATAGGACATTTTTTACTATTTTCGATAAATTTTAATAAAACGATTGATGAATAGTTTAAACACAATAAAATTAATATGTAATGACGTTTAAACCAATAAACATAAACTTATACAAAATTTCAATAAAACGATGAAAAAAGTATCTCTTTTTTTATCAAGAAATATACCGAGTGTCTACTTATTTTATACGACATAGGAAATAGAATGTTAAAATTTCCATTATGCGGTAGTTCCTTCTCTATGAATGCATAGTTTTAATTATTATTGACTTTTTAAAATTATTTCTCAGTAATCATGGACATATTTACCATTTAGAAATAATTTAAACAAGTCAATAATCATTAAAGCTCTGTCAAATGTCATCTGTCAAACCCAAACAATATGATTGTTTGTATTTTTTGTTTACCATGGCACTCTAGAAACAGCTAAAAATTGTACATTTTATTTTACGTCTATCTCATGACAGAAATGTATCACATCAATAAATTTGGACTCATTTGGTGCAGTTTTTATTGCTGAATATTATTTTAATATTTTCACTTTTGTTCTGAAATTTGTAGGGAACGCATAATGAATATTTTAACATTGTCCTATGTCCTACAAAAGAAATAGACACCCAGTATAGGCATCTACGGCATCTCTTCATAATGTAAAGGACTGTGAAAACACTTAAAAATAATATGACACAGAATTATTTATTTTGACATATGATTTCCTGCTTGGCCTTGTAAATTTGGCCCGCCTCTGTATATAAAATATAAAAATATTCCATACAAGTATAAATCAAATAGTAAATATTAAAAAAAAAAAAACTTGTATCTCCTTGACTTATCGTTCACGTTATCCTTGAAAAGAGTATCTGCATAATTTAAGAGTAAAACGTTTTGAAAATTATCATATTTTAACATG
The DNA here is from genome assembly GCA_963942605.1 of Poecilus cupreus. NCBI lineage: Eukaryota > Metazoa > Arthropoda > Insecta > Coleoptera > Carabidae > Poecilus > Poecilus cupreus. Next base: position 3,798,075 of record OZ012726.1, on the reverse strand, counting down.
TTAAGCTTCCTAATGTACATTATACGATATTTTGAATGATAATGTTGCTGAAATCGCGAAAATTAATTCTACTCGTAGTACACTACAAGGATTTGTTTACTTTTGCAAAAAATAAATGCAGAATGCTATCACAACGTCATTGAGTATTTTTATTATGTTTTATTTACAATATATTAAACTTTATAGGTGAATGAGTTAAAAATTTGATTATTGGTGAATCGAAGGACGCATCATAATGTTATCAATGCTATTTTTGAAATGTAGTTATTTTGCATCAAAAAAGTTAAATATTTTATTTTACAGGAAATTTTCTGCAATTTTTTTAAACATATTTATAATTTTTCTTTACCTGGAACTGAAAAAAATAAAAGGAAAGTTTAGGTAATTTTCTAAAATCATCAATAACCAAACAAATGTACCAATTGAAAGTTATAGTTATTTACATTACAAGCAAGGTAAAACAGTTTTTACTGCTGAATGGAGGAAATGACCGGCGAGCCGATTAGGCGAGCCTGTCTCCTCCTTGAAGCAGGAAAAACAGTTATCCTGCGTGTATTGTACAACATTTTACTTGTTACTCATTTGTAAATCAAATTAAAATTATAAACACGTCATGTCAGTTACACACAACTGTTTTGTCAAAAATTATATGAAATGATTTCACATAAGCCTTGTAAGCATTACTGTGGCAACGTGCATTGTTTACCTTGTTTACTAACTTGTAAAATTTTTACAATGTAGCTGTCAATTAGTAACTTGTAAATATTCATTTTCAAAGGCAATAGAGGAGTTGGGTAAATGGCGTTTACAAGTGAGTAAGAAGTAAATGGTTTTATCAGTCATCTACTGCCAGTTTTTTGTTTCAAGTACCATGATGAAAAATATGATGTGGCAAGCATACAACCTCCCGCACAATACAACTCTTAAACGGTACAAAATATTATTTGATGATGATACAGAAAAATATCTTCTTATTTGTTTATTTATATTTAAGAAATTTTCTTTCGTATATTTATTTAATTGTTTGACATAATTCACTAAGAAAACAGCTTCATAATCACAATGACATGTATCACATTTTGTAAAAAAAATATTAAAATTTTAAGTGCTTACATGGTGTACTACGAATGCAAGATTTGTGAAATTTAATTTTCTTATGGTTTATTATTTCTAAATATAATGAAAATTAATTTTAGTGTAATCAAAACATACGTAAAATTAAACCGTGTTTTTTCACGGAAAACTGTTAAGAGATTCCAATGAAGTGCTACTTCCGGTTGACCAATTTTTTATCCAAAATCTAACTAGCTCTTCATATAAATATAAGAAGCAAAAATACACAAAACTGTATTTTTTTGTATTATAGTATTTGAGTTACGCGAGACGAAAAAATCAGTACATACCACTTACAAACAACGTGCTTAGTCATTCGAAACTCACTACTAATTTTTTTGACTCTTACTCTTACTCAGAGGTAGGCGGAAGGTAAAAATGTGTAATTTGGAAGAAAAAAATAGATATAATGAAACGGTTTTATGGTCTAATTAGTGTTCGATAAAAATGTTGTTTTTAATGTAAAATATTTAGGGAAACCAATAAGTGAACATTTCGAAAACGCTATGATGCATCATTCGATTCGCCATCCTGTATATAACAACAGTTTTTTTAACAGTAATTGCGTTTATTGTGGTTAATAATATGAATAAATTCACTAGTATTTCTTGAGGTTTTCCTTATGATAATAATAAATGAAAATGCAGTTGCTGAATGACTAACTGCTCATATTGCTTCTTCAAAGGAAATATTATTATTTCGCCTACTGTTTTAAATAAACACTCTTTTCCTCTTTGAATTGTGTAATGCACGTATGCGTTTAACATGAAAAGTAAGTTAAAATATATTATAATTTCAAATCAATCTTATTGGCGGGTACCTAAAGAGCAGTGTTTTAAGCTCGGTTTTAGCGTTGTACAATGTTCAACAATTATTTTATTAAAAAAAAATGCTTCAAATAGGAGTTGCAGAGAAATGTATTATCTACCACTTTTATTTGAAGTATTTTTTTATAAAATAATTTTAGAGCATTGTAGAGCGCTAAAACAGAGCTTAATTCACTGCTTTTAAAACACCCAAAAACAGAGCTCGTGGTACCAGCCAATGTATCTAGAGATGCCCGATTGGATATGTATAGTTGTCTGTTAGAATGCAAAAAGAGGTATGGTAGTGAATGTTGGGTATGGATGAAGAAGCATAAATGGAAATGAGGTATTTTAGAGGAGCTGTGTTTATGTCTAGAATACTTGGTGTATGAGTGGTGTGAGATTGATACAAATAATATAAGATATAATATAAATAATAAAAGTATAATTGATTGAAATGTTATAGGTATGGTATGTTGAATGAAAGGTTGGTGAAATAAATATATGAGGGTGAGGTTAAATAGATTGTTTGATGTGTTAATGAATGATTGTATGAATGTGGACGAGGCGAAAGTATTAATCAGAAGTTTGTGGGTATACGAGGCGAGATCGTGTTAAAAAATACGTTGGTTTACGGTGAGGGTGAAATCGAGAAGAATGTTGATAAAAGATGGGAATGACACATTTGTGATAATGTTGAATGAAAGGTTGGTGAAACTTATATAAGCAGGCAATGTAAATAACAATAACTGGGTTTACATATACCATGAGTTCTGAAAGCTTTTTTCAATATTTAAGCAGGCAATATTGAGAGTGCAAATATTGCTTTTTTAATATTTCAAACAACAGATATTTTTAACACTGCACTATTATTTGATATATAGATATTAAAAATGTTTTAGTTTTGTTCCCATTGTGAGTCAGATGAGTGAAATGTATTATTAATTTTTTTTTTATTATTGAACATGATCTATTTACAATTGACCTTGTTAAATGCCAGCAAGCAAATCTCTTAGGTACATTATTACATGGCATGCGAGAAGATAACTCCCATTGGAATTTCTTCTTAATTTTTACTTATGATACTTATGTTACTATAGTCGAAGGTATTTTAAGTTCAATTAAATATATAATTTAGTTTTCCTCAAAATTATCCAAATATTTTTGCTAACATCTTTCCTTTGAAACTTTTTGTCACAGCGGATACTATTTTTGAAATAATCTAGTGTGGGCACCACACTACTTTCTTATACATATTAAACCAACTGAACACGTATGACTTGTTCCTTGCGTATGACTTTATTTTGATAATTATTTGACGTACAGATGTTAAACGTGTTTAATTTTTTCTTCTTGTAACTAGAATTTTATTTGAAAATAGGTATTAATTAATATTAATAACTAATAATACAAATATTGCTTTTATAATATTTCAAACGACACATATTTTTGACACTTCACAATTATTTGACACATAGATGTTAAAAATGTTGTTTTTGTTTGCATCATAACTAAGATTATTGAAATATATTATTAAATATATAATTTAGTTTTTCTCAAAATTAGAAGCATGTACAAGAAAAGTGCAACTAACATTCTCTATTCCAAATATTTTTGCTAATATCTGTCATTCGAAACTTTTTGTCACAGCTTATTCTATTTTTGAAAAAAGTGGAATTTATTGTTTGTTTGTCCAGTTTTTTCAAAAACAACTCAACGCTTTATATTTTCATGAAACTTATAAATTCCAAGTCTCGTTCATTGAGATATTGCGCACACGGACATCCATCCATCCTCACACACAGACATCATTGAGAAATTGGTTTTAACGGATTCAGTGGACGTCAAAATATGTATCTCGTCAGCGATTTTTTTCAAGATTCCAATACTTCCTTATACTTTGTATAAGAAAGTAAAAAATCAGCCTATATATGCTTAAGCACAAGTTATTGTTAAACCGTTCGGTAATAATCAAAACCTTAAACAACCCTCAGAATTGAAAGAACCGCGCGCTACTTCATTATTGTAAACAGTTTCTTCGTACATCTTCAGCTTCCCCTGTTCGAGTTCCTCCTTCCGATCCTTGAATTCCCTTCGATTATCGGCGTTATCATTATCCTAGCAATCGGGCGCGGTACATCGGTACCATGCTGGTGTCCATGCCCACCGGATACAGCACTGACATTAGATCATTAATAATATCTACATCAAAATTTCCTGTTCCAATAGGCCATGTCCTGCTACGGCTGCCGCGCCGCCGAGCCTGAGCAGCAGTAGAGTTAGAGTAGAGTGCCCGCAGAGCTATGTAGAGTCTATAGTGCGCTGATGAGTGGAGTAGTCATGCAGAACGCCTGCTGAGCCATCTAGCGGATAGCTAGTGGATAAGCATCCTGGGGAATTGTCCGTGAGAAATGGATCACCCTTTTCAACATAGAAGGATTGGATGATTCCTTACTTTTGTTTTATAAAGCTTCACGTATTATTATGTGGTAAATAGATCTTTTTAAATAAAGTAATGAGGAGAAAAAGGTATATTAGGAATAATAGGTAGACAAATCATACCATATTACATAGCATACCAGATGACGTAGGTTCAAATCCCACTGAAAAGCATAGTTGATTGTGTTGTTTATAAATTTCAAAATCATCCACTCATGAGGGGGTCCATGACCAAAGCAGTAAGTCTACTTTACATCTTCGTATATTGTATGTATATTGTAAAGGAAAAACAGAAAACATTGAGAGAGGGGTGCCATTCGAAAAAAACCATTGGGAACAGAGTAATATAGGAGATTTAAAATTCGAGCAAATTGAAAATTTAGGCAATATGCTAACAAACACGAGAAAAAGAGAAGCAGTGTTCCGCATATATAAAAAAATTACTAAAGAACAAGGTTATAAAACTAAAGATATCAAATTGAGAATATACCAACCGATAATAATGTACGCTACTGAGACTGTAACAATGACACTACAAGATGATAAAGATTTAAGAATAATGAAACGAAAAATAGTAAGAACATTATTAGGACTAATAAAGTTATTAGAGAACGAATACAGACTAAGAATGACCTATGAACTAGAACAAGAGTTGGAAGGAGAAGACATATTGAAAAAGTTCAAGCAACAGAGAGTCAAATGGCTTGGACATATATGGAGAGCAGAGGAAAATGATCAGCTGTAGGATGCAAATCATGAAGAAGAAGAAGAAGACGAGACGGAAACAGATCAACATGGTTTAAGGAAGTAGAACAACTTGGGTTAGACAAACAAACACTGATATAATGACTAGAGAAAGAAACAAACCGGTATAAAATGAAGACAGAAGCAAGTAAGAAAGCAATGAAATATGAAGAGAAACTAAGAAGGACACCATGGAAAAGTATCACATATGATTGTTGGATAGAAATATAAAGAAAAGAAGAAAGAAAGCTGGAAAATAACCAATGGGAACTAACGGGCACTCAACGACCAATATAGAAAGACGAAGAAATCTAGTTAAGAATATGGTGGATGAAATTATATCGAGAGATCTAGATATACAAATTGAGTTAAAAACAGGAAAAATATATATATCAAATTATAATCCCAGAAATATATTCCTATTGACTACAAACAGACCACTATATATGATAAAAAACAATAAATATCTGAAAATAATAGCAATATTTAGGATAGACAATACAGAAAAAAGATACAATTTCTGAACAAGAGATGATGACAGACAATGCAGAATATATAGGAGAAACATTGAGATAATAAATCATTTAAGAAGAGACTGTACAGACAACCTAAGAAATGATAAATCTACACATACTACACGAAGAAAACCCAGACATTGATTGGATGAAGAAAGTATACCGAAACAGACTAAATATTAGTATTAGTTTTTAATATAAAAAAATGAAATACCACTATGTTAATGTAAATACAGATAATGTAAAAATTTGAATAAATCAAGGTAACAAACAAAATTTTTACTGTTACTACTACTATGGAAGTAGAACAAGATTTAAAAGCAGCAGGAATAAAAATTGACAAAGTAAAACACAAGATAAGACTACAAGGATTAAATAAAAAAAAAGGAGATTGACACACTCCAACAAAAGGCTCTAGAAAGATTAATTTATTATATTCTATAGAACAATAATGAAATAGGAAATAGAACAAAAGTTGTAAAGAGAAGATATAGTTAAAAATAGCTTGGACATATTTGGAGAGCAGAAGAATAGAATCAGTAGAAGAATGGATACCAGAAAGAAAAAGACGATGAGGTAGACCCAGATCAATATGTGTAAAGGAAGCAGTAGAAATTTTAAAAGCAGCAGGAATTTAAAACTAGCAAAGTAAAACAAAATATAGGAAGACGTGGAGAAATCTAACTACAAGGAGTTAAAGGAAAAGAAACGAAGATTAAATCACTAATAAAAAGATCTAGATATTTTCATAAGAAGTGGCGTTACCCCATAGGGGTATATATAATAAACCACGAGGTAAAAAATAATAATTGATATCTCAAAAAGAAATTTTCTAGTAATAAGATATTAAATATTAAAATAAAAATATGCGTATAGAGCTAAAAATACATTTAAAAAATGATCTAACAATAATTAATTGGCTTCGAGTAAAGGTCCATCTAGCAAAAAATTAATTGTATATATTTTTGTTTTCGTTGTAGTGTTATCAAAATAATTAATAATTTTTAGACGATTAAAATTAATGTTTATTAAACATGACTTACGAAACAAATATGTTTGATTTATTATGTGTATCTTATTTATCAACCATAAGAAAAAATTTAATAAGATAATTATTTATTATAATATTGAGAAATTTGCATCATAATAAATTTTCTAGAAATTTAACTGTATCAGCACAAGATGACACATTTAATAGTTCTATTTTTCTTCAAAAATTATTTCCATGCAAAAAAAGATTAACTAGAATTCTGCTTCAAATCAATATATTGTTTATTATTATTCTGACTAAAAATTAATTATGAATATATTCCCAGAAACATTTAATAAGTTACATTGAAACAATAAAACAGTATCTTCATACAAAGAATTAATAATTACAAATATTATAAAGTCTATTTAAAGAATTTAAATCACGGATATGCAACTGTATTCTACGGTGCTTATAAAATAATAAGTACTTAATATCGTGACGTCACTAATGATGTACTTAAAACTACGTCATATTTTAAATGAGTTGTACATAAGGTTAGTGTACCATTCTAGTCACGTGACTAACGAATTAGTATTCAAACCCTGCCAATTTTATCCAACAATACGTCAATCAGAATCTTTATTATATTGATGTCTGGTTTCCTTTTGTAATACATCAACAGAAATCTTGAACAAATATTTTTTTCGAAATTGATATACGTGATATTATTACGCGAAATTCGCCCAAATAGTGGCTAAAGTTAAATTTTAATTGCAAACCTAAAATAATAAACAAATTATTCTATAGTACTATTGGTGAATTTATTTATTATTTACCTTTGATAATAATTTATAAGATTTAACGCAGATTACATGTAGAACACGTCTAAGAATATATAAAAAATAATGAAAATTATAACCAAATTTGACACTTTAACAGTACTTTTGTTATCACAGCCATCTATACAGCTAGTAGACGTTTTACAAATACATAATGCTATTTTTTATGTCTTTATTAATAATTTAACGATTTCGCAAAAAATATAATGTATAAAGCAATTTTTAATTACTCATATGGTTTATTCTTCTCGGCTATCGCATCGCAGATTAAATTCCATATTCGTAATAAAAAATTATACGTATTTTAGTTGCCTTGATAAACAAATAACTATTAAAATTCTTCCCAATATTTTGGCATGAAAATCGAAATATTTCAATGAGTATTCAAAATGGAAAGTGAACATAAATATTTTGAATAACTGGAGTTCATACATACTTCGTCATATGTAAAATATCTCATGTCTAAAGTGGTCTAAAATAGTGCGCGTTCCTGATGCCCACATAAATACATTTACATTTTAAATAGGTAATCTAGTAATGCGTTTCTTCTGCAAAACAATAATTATTATGTCCAATAATGACTCATGTTACATTATAATTGTAATTAATTCAATCTTAAGTCGCTTAACCTGAGAGTAATCTTGTTTTGAATTAATTATTGAGATTGAAATAAACATGAAAACAAATTAAATGCATAAGAATTCATTTAGTAAGGTTCTGGATAGTTTTTGTTTTCTCTACTCGTATTTGTTACTACGGCTATATTTTTATATTGCTATATCTTTTTACCTATATATTTTATAACAAAAGTTGCTCAACATTTAAAAATACATTTGGTTACATGAAAAATATAACACTATAGTAAATAAATCTAAAACTGTTATATAATGTCAAATATTTAAAATTCATATATCATGAAATGTTAATATTCAGGAAGCCAAATGGGCCTTATTTCATTCATTTTTTTTTTTAATTCTGAACAACACTTGTGCTGTAAAGTGAATTGCTAAGAATAAGATAGCTAAATTTAGTATTTCAGCATAATGCATAATCAAATTAAAATTGATAATAATTAGAAAAATTGCAATACGGCAATGGAAAATTAAACAAAAACGAAAAATATTTGACGTTTCAGACAGATTTAGATTTTTTTATTACAGTGTTAATAAATAAATAAATAACCCTAAAACTGTTTTATGAGATGTCAAACATATTTCGTTTTGCTTCAATTTTCCATGGCCGTGATTGACAAGTTTAAAAAAATAGCGAAAAAAATTTTTTATTTAGAAAATTTTATTTTTAAAAAAATATTTTTTCTAGTCCTTTATAAATGTATCCCCATTATTATGATTCTCGACCAATTACAGAGCCAGAAATCCATAATTCACTGTTATTTTAAAGATATGGATTACCAAGCAACGGCCGTTTGACATTTGGCATGTGGTCAGTTTTCATTGCGTATTTTTTGTTGACGTTTTGCAACGTGTGTTTTCAACGAATTTCGATCATTTTCAAAAGTGATTTCCGAATTAACAGGAGTAGAAAAAATAGTGTTATATTCGGGATTATGATCATTATTCATTGGATGGTTTACATCTTCGTGAATAATGACTCATAATTCCTCATATAATAATATACTATTATTTTTTACATTTTAAGCTAAAAATTTATATGGAAACTCTCCAACTATAAAAAAGCATAAAAAAGTTTAGTCGGAATATGAAGAAGTATGAAGCAGAAACAAATGAAAACAAAATGTCCGTAAATGCTTTATTCCAGAGATATTTATGTTTTTCTTATTAAGTAGCCCTACTTTAAAAAATCAACTTCATAATGAAAACTGAAATATCCAATATTATCGTATTTAGATTCGCAAACTTGAATAATTTTTCTACGTAGTGAGTCTAAATTATTTATCGGTTCTTCGTAGACATTTTCTTTTATGGCACCTTAAAAAAATTTCTTATATTCATTGATATTTTCTCATTTTTTCCTTGACATCAGTGCAAGCAAACTAAATTTTGTGTTAAAATTAGGTAATAACCAATTTATTATTAATATAATTTAATTATTATGTCTCACCTCAATAAGATTTATGTACAAGACATTTGCTCAAATGAATTTGTCACCCTATTTTTAGGTGTTTATTCTGAATTTTAAGTTAGGCCGTTTAAATCTGGGACACCTGTATAAAAAATACCGTTGAAATCCCTATATTCCACATTTCAATTCTACAACCTGTGTAGAAAATGTAGAAATTTGAACACCGGAGGTAATAAATATCAAACTACTCACCTAATCAAGTCCAGCAGCGTGTCCACCGTAAGCACATCCCGATCATACTTCGTCGTCGTCGTATTACTATCCCTCAAGTTCGCCGCCGCGTTGACCCCTGGCCTAATCGTCACCACGAGGATAATCCCGAGGATGACCGCGCACACCGTAGTGCACGCATAGTAGCAGATACTTCTGATGGCGATCTTCCTCGACAGAGACAGATCCAGGGCGCCGATGGCGGAGATGATGGACGAGGTCAGCAGCGGGATGATCAGCGCCTTCAGCATGCGCAGGAACAGGTCTCCGGGGAACTGCAGGTACATGACGTCACGCTCCGACCATCGCGTCTGCGTGGAGCGGATGATGCAGCCGGTGATGGTTCCGCCGACCACCCCGGCGACGGTGAGCATGGTGAGGAGGTTCCGGTTTAGGAAGTCCCGGACGCGGGAGTTCTTTGGACGCGCCATTGTTGAGAAGTGGACGCCTAGAAGAAGAGGAGTTTGTTAGGTTTATTTAAACAATGACATTACCGCAAATAAATGGTTTAATATTGTAATAGTGCATTACAATACGAACGAAGAAACTTAGAATTTCGCTCACGCATGTGTCAGTTTTGAACACGAGGCGAGAGCAAAGACACATAGGTAAGTGAGCGAATTAGTTTCTTTACGAGTGTTTTATAGTGTTTTGTTTATGGGGTAAATAGCTCCGTGGTAACGTGTCGGACTGTGGATCGTGAGATCCTCAGTTCGAATCCCACTGCCGACAGTTACAAATTTAAATTTACCCCTGTGGTTCCCCCTCCACTAACAACTTTGGGGGCTATGACTTGACGGCTGGTAACCGCATTTCATAAGCTAAAATATATCACCTACCGAGATCTGCGCAAGCAGAGTGCCACACCCCTAATGGGTAAAAGGCGTGATGATATATTTATTTTATTTTATATTGTTCAATCCTGCTATTATAAGTACGCGCCCCCTTCCTTGTGGTCCACGTACTTAATATTAGGTTAGGTTCAATTTGGCAATGACAGATGAGTGTGTGAAAGTAGTGAGCGAAAGAACTTTCGCCCACTCACCTGTCATTATAATATATAATATTATACAAAAATATTTTCATGAAAAATAAAGATTTTCATAATTTTAATACGAGAAGGAAAAATGAACTGAGAGTGCCCCATAATAAATTAAAAATAAGTAGTCTATCTCTAAACTCAATGGGCGTAAAGATTTATAATAATTTGCCTTCATCTATAATAGATTCAAAAACTGTAACAAATTTCAAACAAAAACTAAAAAAAATTTCTTATAGAAAAGTGCTTCTATGATCTAAACGAGTACTTTAAATTTAATTCAATTTCAATGTAATTTTTTACTGCTGATATATGTATATATAATTGTATATTAATGTAATACTACTTTGACGCTTCCTATAAAATGTAATACATTTTCAAAAGGAATTATTATTATTATTACCCATCCCGTGGCCATAGGAATGCATTTTTTACTTATACTTATTGGAATCATGAAAGAAATCGCAAACGACATTTTTGCGGAAATACATATTTTGATGTCCACTGAATTTGTTAAGACCAATTTCTCAATGATGTCTGTGTGTGAGGATGGATAGATGAATGAATGGATGGATGGGTTGATAGATGGAAGGATGGATGGATGTCCGTGTTTGCAATATCTCATGAACGAAAAAAGATATGTAAACTAAGCTTAAAATTTATAAGTTTTATGAAAATGTGAAGAGCTGAGTTGATTTTGAATAAAATTGAAAAACCGGAAGAGGAAGTTTACTGGACACACAAAACAATAAATTCCATTTTTTACGAATAGAATCAGCTGTGAAAAAAATTTAAAATGAAAGATTTGGAATATAAAATGTTATTTACACTTTTCTTGTACATGCTAATTTAAAAAAAAAACTAAATTATATATTTAAGAATATAGTTCAATAATCTTAGTTACAATTCAAACAAAAACTAAAACATTTTTAACATCTGCATGTCAAATTTATTCTGTTGTGTGAAATATTATAAAATATTTGTATTATTAGGAAGTTTCACGATACATTTCTACATTTCTATTACAGTTAGAAAGTTTTGAAGACTAGATATTAATTAATATATATTTTAAAATAAATTCATAGTTTCAATGAGAACAAAAAATTAAACAGGTTCAACATCTATATATCAAATAATTGTCAAAATAAAGTCGTACGCAAGGAACAAGTCATACGTGTTCAATTGGTTTAATTTGTATAAGAACATTTACTTATTTATGTTTCTATTGTTCTTGACGAAGAATTATGCTCAATAATTCGAAACGTTGAATTTTAATAAATTTAAACATACAGAACTTTATCCAAAAGTCTTTTATTTCATTTATGTATTTATTAATTAAGTATAAACAATAAAACAAATCAAATTTTTTTGAAAGTATCTGAAAATGCACTTTTACTTAGTTTGACTACGTATTTCATCCTCCACTAACATCTTTTCTACTAAGTGTTCCCTAATTTGAAAAATAATAAATGCAGTGCTCAAAGGTATCGGCTACAATAGAGTTGCCTCATATAAAAATCTATAAAATGATGAAATGATATTATATTTAGTGCATTGAGCGAAATCTATTTCAATACTTCCAAGAACTGTCTGCATACGTATACAAGAATGCAAATATAAAATATACAAGTAAAATTGAATGCAATTTGCAAATGTGTTTGGCTTTTGACAAGAATCTAGGTCAATATTTCAAAGATGTCACACAAAAAATATTTTTACTTCATTTCTTAGAACTCTTTTCTGCTTTATTCAATTATTATAAAGAAAATATATTCGAAAAACACAACAAAGTACACATTATAACATACTATATTTCATTCAACCACTAAACAACAGATAATGTCGCCATTTTGATATTTTAATGGTCCCTATCTTTACTGATCATCAAATTCCCCAACTTAAACAAGGTTTGATTCTCTGATTAACGCTGATCTATTACGTTAAAATTCAACAGTTTTTTCCATACAACAATATTATAGTTTTTAGTTAATCATCGAATCATATTTGATTGATTCAATTTTTAAAAATCATGACGCTGAAATAGATATGCGCAAATAATAATTTATTATAAACGAAAGAGACAATGAATTGTTTAATTTCATCAAATTAATAGAATTCGAGGCTTTAATCCACATGCTTAGTAAACAAGTTGAACAGTCTTGAATAATTACAAAAAAAATACAGAAAAATAATGACAAGGATGTTACAGGAAATAGTAGGACGAAAAAAAAAATCAGTTTCATGAAACAGCAAATGTACCAATTAATAGTTATTTGTCAAACTAAAGACGAAAACGCTTTCTTCTCGTATTAGGACAAAACATTTTTCTCACGACATATTTCTAAAAAGATTTACTTGGTCCTTAAATACATTTTGAAAACACAACACCCAACTGACACGTCAAAACTTAGGTTATCAGTTGCAAGACCGTGTAACAGTTTTGCCAATGAACTAATCTTAAATCTAAATTAAAGTTGTCAAACTGTGATTTAATCTAGAAAGAAAAAAATATATGATATAATTTAAGATAATTTAAAGTAGGTAACTGTATCACTAAAATAAGGATTTTCAATAAAATTAAAAATTTCTTTATCAAAATTTTTTTGTAAATAACATTCATATTGGCAACACTATATTTCCCTCACTATTTCGGGAGAAGAAAGGTGGGTTTTCCTGGCATGTCGTAAGAAAGTTATTATACATTCCTATCCAAAACAATTGATATTAAACACAGGTGATAGCAGATGAGAGATAAAAAAAATACTTAAAATTTACACATTTGTATTGTTATTTCATAAAAATTACCAATTCCGGTTATTGGATTACCACCAAAAACTAATCAGCTCTTCCCAAGGGGATACAATTAATAAATGCAAATAAAAATTTTTAGTTTCGTAGCTTTTAAGAAAAGGTAACTCCAGAAATCCACAAACACCGACAGACAGACAGACAGACTGACAGACAGGCAGGCAGACTGACAAACAAACAGACAGACAAACCCACACACAGACATCATCGCGAAGCTATTAAAATCGTATTCTAGGGACCCTAAAACGTGCTCAATCACTGAAAACCACTAACGAATTTTTTGTATTGTGCCTTACAGGATGTGGCGGGAGGTAAAAAAGAAATGGACCTTGATTTTTGCCTTGATTGCAGCGTAGAATATTCATAAACCTTTAAAATAAATCAGTTCATACTGTCATACATATATTTAAATAAATATAGTTAAATTACTTCCCATATGCCTTGCTCAGAACATCTATTTGCAAAGTTAATGAATTAACAGGAACTTTAGATATGATTCAGTGATGTTCCGAAGTTTAAAAAAGTCTTTTCAAGTGTCAACCTATTAAAAAATAATTTACAAACAATAAACAAGTCCTTAATAAATTCTCAGCTCATCAAAGCAGCTCCCGTTCGCAAGATGCTTTCCAGTCTCAAATGAAACATTTTAATCGAGCGTCTTGTCGCGAATGCAATTAAATCTAAATCTCCCTCTAAAATAAATGGATTCGGAGCAATTTACACGTATAAACCTCAGAGGACCTCAGGCTGTGGATTTGTTACTAAACGGTTTGTATTAGATTCATTTCGAAATCAGCACGAAGTGGAAATGAGAAGATGTATTTAATTTATTTCGCGAGAAGTCTAAATTATAATTATTCGAACATGTGAAAATATGTGTTGTTGTTTGTAAGCAACCCTCTACAAGGGGTGGAAAGGGTTCACGGATAATTTTTCTGTAGACTAAAGGGATTAAACTAAATTAAAAAGAAAATTGATGTTACTTTTTACCTCTCGCCTCATACCTATAAGGTTCATGCTGAAAATTCGACAGTGAGATTTCAGTGGATGAGCACGTTTTAGGGACCCTAGAATACGATTTTAATAGTTTCGCGATAATGTCTGTATTTGTATTTGTTTATATAGATCTCTGGAGTTACGGTTTCTCAAAAACAAACTTAAAATTTTGAGGTGTTTTTTATATTAATTGGATACCCTTAGGAAAAGCTGGTTCGTTTTTGGTGATAATCCGATAACCGGAAATGGTAGTTTACTTGGAGGCCTATCAAGTTATTTTGAAATATTTCAGTAAACGTAAAGGTTTAATGTCAATTTTTGTTTAATCTACAATTGTTGTTTGAAACATTTTTCTGTTACTGTTACCATTTACGTATTGCAACACACTAAACAAAAATGATATTTTGACATTTTCGTTTAAATCTGCTAACATGTGCTTTTAGAAAAACAAAAACAAATCAACGCTTGAATTATGTCACTTTTTTGACATGTGTCGGAATAATTGTACCTAGTACATTTTTCTGCCATGAGATAGACGTAAAATGAAATTTATATTTTTTAGCTATTTACAGATTGCCATGGAAAACAAACATACAATTTTTTTAAATATATGCCAGTTGTCATTTGTCTTTAACTTAAAATAAATAATTATTAACATAATTAATCCAGAAGTATCTATACAACAAACATTAACTTCTTTTTTGCAATACCTGTACTGTAAGTTACCCATTAATAACAAAATTTAAACACAGTAAGTGGAACTTTTATTATACAATTGGTTTTCATGGTTACATCATTTACTTACCGTCCACGGTGGATGGTAAGTGAAACTTACCGTTCATGGTGGATGGTAAGTAAATATATATCATTCAAATTTTATTTTTAACCTCAATCTGACAGCTGTTAATTTTGATACCTATATTTCCTTTTCTTATATTTACGCAGGTATTGCAAAAAATATCTTACTAACCTCGAACTGTAAGTGATTTTTTAGGTCTCGAATGTTTAGGAAATCTCGACCCTATGGGTCTCGACATCCCAAACTACATTCTCGACCTAAAAACTATCACTTACAGTTCACGGTACCTAATATACTATTGTTCAACAGTTCACCTGCAATTTTATATAGTATGTTAAGTTTCAAGAACGGTAAGAGCAGTTTACCGATTGAAAACAATGTTTGGAGACTGAGCGAAGGCTATAATTTTGTCTGCTCTCGGTAATTCCTTAACTTTTGTGATGCTTATACAATTTTTTTAACAATTTGAGAATGCAAAATATATTTAAAAATATGCCGATATAAATTTCTTCTTCATTAGTAAAGCTGAACCCAAATGTATTGGGTGGCTTTTCTATAGTTACCATTGTATATAATTATGACAGATGTAAACAAATTTCCTTATGCATTTAAATGATAAATAGTAATTTAGTGCCGTAGTGTTATTTAAGCTATTCTTTGAGAAAAACAAGTAAAATATTATTACAATGAGCGATTTCGAAAGGGGTAAATAGCTCCGTGGTAACGTGTCGGACTGTGGATCGTGAGATCCTCAGTTCGAATCCCACTGCCGACAGTTACAAATTTAAATTTACCCCTGTGGTTCCCCCTCCACTAACAACTTTGGGGGCTATGACTTGACGGCTGGTAACCGCATTTCATACGCAAAAATATATCACCTACCGAGATCTGCGTAAGCAGAGTGCCACACCCTTAATGGGTAAAAGGCGTGATGATGATGATGATGATGATGATGATTTCGTAAGTTAGAAATTAGACAAAAAAGAATTGTGTAGTATTGGAAAAATCCAAATTTTGATATAAAAATACTAACAAAATTACTATCAAGACTATAAACTTACCGATCTGTGTAACATAGCAACCGGTAAAAACAACATACCGCCTTGGAAACGGTCAAGGCAAGTTGATAAAAAAGATCAATCGCGCAAAAATATATTAATATAGAAAGACATATTACGGGCTATCCATTCCAATGAAAAGTACCCCTTTCCATTTAAGAAAGTATAAGTTTAATTCCCCCCGTCACATCCCCAAACAATTTTTTTTACCAACTATTTTATTCTGTTTCCCTCCTTACTCCTGTGTATTTATTTTTTCTCTAATGTATTAGTTAACCAGCAAAACTGATTGGTTGTTTTAAAAATTAAAACATGATGCAAAATTTAATCCAATAATCTAAATAATATTTAAAATACCTACTTTGCTAATGTCTGCGAACATGAATTTCTTTTAATATTTTAATTGTCCTGTTTAATTTTTTGCTATCAGAAGAATTATGTACAACCGAAAGTAATTATAAACAGCGTTCCAATTACTAATCTAGATTTATCCAGATCTTAAGTAGGCCTGTACGCATAATTTAAATATTACACTTCGTATGTAATCCAAATCTCTTTAAATTGGTGTCACAAAAATGCTCTTTTTTATAATGAACCAGACAGAAATTTAGGACGAGAAAAATTAACGAGTTCACAAGTTTTCCAAAAAATTTTTGTGACAATTTTAGTAGTACCAACATGATATCAGATCTCACCTATGCTACTAATATTTTTGGTTCAAACTGTACAAAAATGACAATTAACTTGATCATTAAAAAGTTTGACTGGTTGGCCATAACTAATAAATTGTTCTAATACGTCAATAAATTGACTAATTCATTGTTCAAGAAAAAATTGATGCAAAGTGTAAACAGTAAATTGACAAGAAAACTTGGCCATTTTATTGACCAATAAATTATGTCGTGTGGAACAGGCATTAGACTAGAATATTATTTCTTCTGTGGTATATTAAGGATCTTTTGTCTCGGAATGTACAATTTAAACTTCTTTCGTCTTTCAGAAACGCATATTGGTTTGCCGACTTATCTCAAGAATTACAAAAGCTAACACCTAGGTTAAAGTATATGAATATTGCCACGATAGATATTAAATATAAAAACAGATTTTCCTTTAAAAATGTTATTTCTTAAGTGGTAGTGGGCGAAATATATCAAATTTCCTCTTTAGGAATCCAAATTCAAATTGTTCGTGGCCATTAATAACAATATGTCACCCGTTAATCATTGCTTTGGCCACTATCTCATCAACAAAATAGATTAATTAACACTTAACATGTGTCTAATGTCTTTAATAAATTGTCAAGTAAATTTTTTGATGAGCATAGTTTTTATTTCGTTAGTGAATTACGCAAATTAGTAAAAATTTGTCAACTGGAATTTACTGCTTTTAAAATACTACGCATCAAGAAGAAATACAATATCAGAATGAAGATTCTTCAATTGAATATATAAAAGCAAAAATGTACTGGTTGTAAAGAGGTGGTAGGTTGTAATTGTAGATAAATACTAAAATTGCTTTTATTAAATATTAAATAATATTTTCATCTGCATCACTTTATTTGTATATTTACTAAATGAATACTGTAAATACTTCTATACAAACATTGCAAGCGACAACTAAAATTGTCAATCGCACTTGCAGCATTTTAGAGGAATCTACCAACAGAGATCGAGTTATTTTACCTCAAATTTGGTAAATGAGTAATAGAATGTAACGTTTTGTTGCTGTTAGGGTTTTTGTTTTCCTCTTTGCCTTTTTTAGCAACCAATGTAAGCAATATCCATATTAATATAGAAGGAAACAAAATTGAATTAAAAATAAATGAGTCAAAATAAAAATATGTCATTTGTAAAAACCGTCGACAACAGAGAAATACAGGGTGAAATTTTTAAAACAACCCAACCCTAAAATATTTGCACATTCCTAATTGCACGACAAATATAAAAAATCAAATATACCGATAATAGCACTTCATGAATCAATTAATGTCACTCATCATACCAGTTGATGTGTTTGACAATCACAATCATGACACTTACAATTGAAAGCTAATACAGGTGAATTATTTTTCAAAAATCCCAATGAAATTTCTGCTAAATGTATTTAGTTGTTGGCTGCGTTGATGTAGGTAACAGAATTATTTTATAAAATGTAAAGCTTTTAAAATGTAATCAAGTTTACAGCCATTTGCACTCAATAATTAGATTCTCCGAGTATTATTATCTGCTGTAAAATTTTATTATGGGGCACTGATGAAGAACAGAGTTTTTATTTTTCATCCAGGTTCATCAGTCATTATTTATCTATGGTAACGCATTGTACAGAATATCTTGATATCATCAGTTTGAATCCTACACTTGAGAGTTAGTATTTTAACTTTACCTCTGTGGTCTCAGCTCCACTATTTTTTGGAAGTCGTGATTTGCGCAAAATTTACATACGATGCATATTTTTTTGAAGATATTTCTACTCAGATTTTTTTTTATTTAAAATCGGCACTAAAGTGCTGAAAAATCGTCACTTAAGTAACCCATTATACGACGATTTTGAGCAACCCAGTGTTGGCAACCGTTAAATAATTATTGTACAATTAGGATAATTTTGGCAGATATATTGACGTACTATAGTAAATTTGGACGTAACATTAAACAAAATTTGCAAGAAGAATTAACTAATTAATTCCGATGAGGAAATTGATTTACGATAACTTCACTTCTCGAGGTTGGCAACACTGACTGTCAGTTACAATTGACAACTGACAGATGTATAAACTTAACCTATATTGTAATTTTTTTACAGTTTTTCCGAATTTTAGATTTCAAATAAAACTTAATATGTACTTTGGCACTGAAGTTCCTTTTTATCACTCACATTGTTTATTTTCCTCGGCCCTACGGGCCTTGGCAACTAAATTCCATATTCGTGATAAAAAATTGAACTTCAGTGCCTTGATACATAAATAACTACTATTTGCTATTTGTTGATATTGCAGTTATTAAGTATTTTTAGGTAATATTTACAAATATATTGCATTAAATTTCTAACAAGAAAAATTATTGTTTTTATTTATTTGCTACATTTATAAAATTTCACAAATAGACTCATCAATAATAGCAAGTAAAATTATTTAAAATTGTTAAAGAAAGTTTGTATTCTTTGTAACAACTTAATTTGCTATAATAACTATGATTTATTGTTCAGTTTCAATATAATTACTAAAATATTTAGTCAAAAGCACATAAAAATAAATGTTAATAATTACCATATTCACAAATATATTTAGTTACGAAATACACAAAAATAATTTGTTACTTGCTAACAAATTTGAAACTTGTTAAATTATCAAAAATTAACGGTGGATCGTCTGGAACTAAAAATTTTGTTAAAATTTTATTAATTTTGACTAAATATTTTTTACTGTGCAAAATTTTGAAAAAATCCAAAAAAATCGAAATTTCTAAATTTTGCTAATTTGTCATAGAATGCTTGTAAAACACAAAACTGACGAGTATCAATTGATATCTTATATAATGTTTGAGTTTCACCGACTCAAAATTGCACATCGAAAAACATTATACATATTATGTTTTTACCCATTATTGGTGTGGCACTCTGCTTACGCAAATCTTGACAAGTGATATATTTTTGCCATTGAAGTGTAATTACCAGCCGTCAAGTAATAGCCCCCGAAGTGTAAGTGAAGGGGAAACCACAAGGGTAAAATAAAAATGGCAGTTGTGGGGTTCGAACTAAAGAACTCAAGATCCACCACATTTGTCGATAATGTAAAGACATATTTCTGTGCCAATTTCTTAGTATGATATGAATAGAATAGGTGACGTTTACAATTAAAAAGACCTAGGAATATAAATTAGTGTAGTCTACGATTAAATCGTGAATTGAATTATTCCTTGACCTATAGAACAACATATATATATATAGTCTAATACCCTTTTACCGTCAGGTGTAGGGTTTTGTCCTTAATCTTTACTCGTGCACAAACTTAGCCCACTTTTTTCTGTCCTTTGCGCACTGCTTCGCTTCTTGTAGTGACGTTCCTTTTTCCCTAAGTATCTTCTCTATTGTGGTATCCCATTCTTCAACATCAAAACTTATTATGAAACAATTCGCTGATATAAGGAAAACAGCGTACATGGTAATAAGCATGATGTCAACTATTAAAACGATTATCAACAAACAGTTCATTCTTTCCGTTATCAAAACGAACCACGTAAACAATCTTTCCTTGACTAAAACCAAAGTAATTTAGCAAAGTCTTCTCTTGGAGTATTTCTGTCAGAAATTTTCAAAACTTTGCCAACAGCAACTACGTAACAAATTTTTCTTTTTGTATCGTAGCAACCGATCTGTTTACTTGATCCTTTTGGCGACGCCAAATCGTGCTAACCGCCGTATAAATAAAATTGTTTTATTCTTAATTAACATACCTATTTTTGAGTAAATTTCTGCATTATTACTTAGATGAAAAGAAAGAATGTAGGTAACCTAGTTTCAATGAAATAATTTTTAGAATGCCCTAAATATGTTATCATTTATTATTTACTTATTTTCATTTTTATTTTCTATGACTAACAGCTGATTGGGACATGTTTCAAGGAAATTGGTCGGAAAATATTTTAAAATTTGGATTCACGATAACAAAGTTTATTTATATATAAATTTAATCATTCCATTGACAGCTAAAAATGTATATCTGGAACAATTTTAAAAATTCATTAAATATCAATAAATATTTATTTGTATATCAAAGAACTAGAGAATAATTTTTATTGCGAATATGGAATTTAATAACCGAAGCGATAGCCGAGGAGAATAAATTATATGAGAAATAAAAAATACTTTAGTGCCGAAATATACATTATATTTTTTCCGAAATTGATAAAATGTTAATTAAAAACATAAATAAATAGCATTATGTATTTGTAAAACGTAAGCTAGCTGTTGGGGATGGCTGTGATAACAAAAATACTATAATAATATAATAGATAAATTCACCAATAGTATTATAGAATAATTTGTTTGTTATTTTATGTTTTATAATTGAAGTTTGACATAAGAGTCGGTGAAGTTAAATTTTGATATAAGGGTCTATAAAGTTTAACTTTAGCTACTGTTTTGGCCAACTTCGCGTTGTAATATCGTGTACTGTATCAATTTCGGAAAAAGTGTTTTAATTTAAATTTCATTGAAATTAAATTAAAATTTCCAGGAATGACAAAACATGTAATCAGTTCACCAAATTTAATTAAACCTAAAAAACTATCATTTTAAATTGTCTACATAAAAGGAATGGCTTTTTGCTTTCCTTTGACTACCTAGTTGAATTAAAACTAAATTTAAATATTTAAATGACATTTAAATTAATGATTACCTACACGTATTACGACCATGAACCAAATATAGATTAATTAATAAATAAATAAATTAACAGCCTTCAATATTTACCATAACTATAGGTAGTGTACTCTATTATGGGTATAATAATGTAACCTTTGTAGTTTTGCTTATTGAAGGTCTCGGGTTCGTATCCCAACTAGAGCGTTGAGTACAAAAATTATAACAATTCACCCACAGTAATAACAAAACATTTATTAAATTATGTATTTTTTTACTGTAGTTTGGGTTTATTAATTAAAATGTTAATTATTCCTTGATTATTACAGTTTCTTTAAATTTTCTATAGACTATTATCAATTGTTTTATTAAAATTTAATGCCAATCATACAACTAAAAATAAAATAATGCTTTCTCATAAGTTTTAATTGAACTGTATCAATAAAATGAGTGAAAAAAATTTGCATTAATACGTATTTCATTATTATTATTGTTAGTAAAAACATAAACATTATTTTGAATGATACCAAAGTTTTTTGATTGTTTGAAAATTTGAAGTATTTGAAATATCCATTGAGAAACCTACGAAAAAATCATAGGAATTTTTATATTAAATATTTAATAATCAATCGGTTTTGTTAATTGATAATGTTGTAAGTATAATCTTGTATTATTTATTTAACTTACTACTCCCAATCATACAATTTTTTTATTAATATTATTTTTTTAAAGATTAAGGACATTCGGCTACAAAGGTCCATTTGTCTTGTTACAGTTTGATGTACAATATTGGTACAATTTATTAGTTATAATATTTATAAATATTTAGGTATATCCTTAAAATATTATCGGAATGTAAAATATTCTTTTCGGCAGTCGCGAAATTTTTGGGCTTCTGTTATTTGGTTATTTCCAATTATTACCAGTAAATAATATCAATCATTTTTTAATATTAATATTATTGTAATGAATGAAAAGATGTTTTGTTTAAAATCTGTAATATTTTATTTATTATTATGAGTTCTGAAAGCTTGTTCAACTTAATATTATATTAAACAAATGTATCAAATTAAACAAAACTTAATTCAAACACCAAATAGTTGCTGATCTTTTGGGTAAGGATCGCTTCGTTCGTAGAATCAATTTGGAAATTTGTTCACATATGCATATTTTGACATTTAGTAACCTGTATTTAAAATTTTATTTACTTATATAAATCAATAGAAACATTTTAAAATTTTTTCAATAATAGATGATAAAGGAATTGAGAAACAAGGGTTGGTATCACGAGATCTGTTTTTGGGTGCTTTAACAGAAGAGTTTAACCTCGGGTTTAGTACAATGTTTTAATAGATATTTACGATATAAGTGGGATAAGATATGCATGAGAAATCACATGAGTATATTAATAATGCATTATTAAACATGTATTGTACAATATTTTATCTATGCGCGCCAAAAGTTAAAAAAATGTAATAATTTGACTTTGTTTTTTGACAATTAGAAAATTAATCCAAGTAGTTGCTGTAAAAATGTTTTTAATCCATGACGACCACAATTTAACATTAAAGATTGCATTATCTATATTTATAATAAATAGTAAGTTAATGAAAACGAGTGCGGTAATGAAGCTCCTAACTCAAATAAATTGAGATGGATAAGTAACATTTAACTCACGGGCGTAGATAAAATTGTGTTATCAAAAAAGTTAACTAGAACTAACATAAAAATGGATTTTTTGTTTCTATATAATTTGTTCGCTAAGAAACTCATTGTTTTAGAGCACATTGTAATATCTTTTATATTTTTTGCGATATGACGATTTTTCATATATTCAAAGTGCAACTTTTGTCTTTCGTGCCTTTTATAATAAAAGAAATTTGGAAAAATTCCTATTTTTTTCAAAATTCAATCGACAGTAACTCGACAAATATTAAAGATTTGATAAAATAATCAAAAACTTAATCCTATTTCCTAGGGATGTTTTGAATTTTAACCCATTTGTTTCTGGGTGTTTTAAAAGAAGTGTTTTGGTGCTGTACAATGCTTTATAATTATTTTATCATTAAATGTTTCGAATAGAAGTTACAGAGAAATATATTATCTACCACTTTTATTTGAAGTATTTTTTTTATAAAATAATTTTCAGCAATGTATCTAGATACGCGTATGTTATAATTTCCTATTTCCTTGGGATGTTTTGAATTTTAACCCATTTATTTCTGGGTATTTTAAAAGAAATGTTTTGGTGCTGTCCAATACTTAATTATTATTTTATCAAAAAATGTTTCGAATAGAAGTTACAGAGAAATATATTATCTACCACTTTTATTTGAAGTATTTTTCTATAAAATAATTTTAAAACACTTTTCTGCGTATGTTATAATTTAATAGAGAATCATAACTTACGAGTTCAACAGGTAGACTCTCCTAAGTCCTTAATATCCTCACACACTTCAGTCCGGCACAGAGAGCCGAGATCCGCGGATCACACTACACTACACCGCGCTTCTGACAGCCTGAGACTACTACAGTCTAGCACAGCGCGTGGTTTTTAATTGCGAGATTGACTCTTCGGCTGGCTCGCGCGCTCGCTGCTCGCATACTGAGGCGAAGTGTCGGAGAACAGAGCCGCGAGAACGCAGCATCACTGCGATCGTGGACCAGGAGGTTGCGGGGAACGCGATCAGGCAGACGCGGATTCAGGCGGATTACGAGCAGGAGTTTGAGTTAGTTGTCAGGAGTCTGGAAACAGCTTGTAAACACTTCTGGGAAAAGTGAACCATATTGTGCAGTATCAGCAGCTTCTAGGAGTATGAGATGCGCTGACATCGTTTGGTATCCAAGCTAATCTTTGGAATGTCCCAAGGAGTTCAGCAAGGAGATGGATTTGACCCAACCTTATTCAATTTAGACTCAGAACAATTTATTAGGAAAACTGTAATATACGAGCCCAGAATCATTACTTTTGGTGCAATTATATCTTAGTTGCTATAATTTTTACCTCCCGCATATACATATATGTAAAGAAGGTATTATGTTTATGTAACGAATTAATAAGATTTAGGGAACAATTCACCAACAGTAAGTGGTAGTCAGGGGTTTTAGGAATATATTAGTAAATAAATGAGATAGAGTAAATTTCTAGGAAAAGTGAACCATATTGTACAGTATCAGCAGCTTCTAGGAGTATAACTCAGATGCGCTGACATAGTTTGGTATCTGAGCTAATCTTTTGAATGTCCCAAGGAGTTCAGCAAGGAGATGGATTTGGCCCAACCTTATTCAATTTAGACTCAGAACAATTTATTAGGAAAACTGAAATATAAGAGCCCATCATTACTTTTTGTCCAATTATATCTTAAACTCTATCATTTTTATCTCCCGCATATACATAGATGTAAAGGAGGTATTATGTTTATGTTACGATGTTACGAATTGATAAGATTTAGAGAACAATTCACCAACAGTAAGTGGTAGATTATTTGAAGGTTTTTCAGGGGTTTTAGGAATATATTAGTAAATAAATGAGATACAGTAAATTTCATTGCAATCATATAGATGTAGGGTCGACATTTTCATCTACGAATAAACTTCCGAATAAATTATTCGTCGAATAAATAAAAAAATACGCATCAAAAAGTGGCAGCTAGAACAATAAGTATCATTTGAGCTATGATTTCGATGCGACATTTTTCATTTATTCGGTACTTTATTCGTAGATGAAAATATCGGCCCGTAGAGTATTACCACAGTATAAGAATTTACATAGTAGCAACACTGCTTGAAATATTTCATGATCCCAATATTTCAGTGGTGCACAGCCGGGAAGATACCGCTTAGCATTCGCTGATAGGCTCTTAGTAACCATAGAAAAGAGAATATAGTATGTCAGTTTCAATTGTATCTGTCAAATATTAAGCCACAGTATTTCTGTCATGTTAAGTTCATAAAATGAGTGTAAAACAAAGAGGTAAACTTATTTGTACCATGAAAAATTGTAGGAACTTTTATAGTGCAGGTGAAATAATATTTTTTGATTTTATCCCTTTTGCAACTGACAGCTATTCAAATTTACCGCCGTATGCCGCAGCTGCCAATATGGGCGCTTGGCTCAAGGTCATCAGTTGATGCGACATAAAGATCAAAGGTGCCGACACCGAGTGTCACTACTATGAATTCTTATACTGTGGTACAATTTTTATTTGAAACATTTTTCTATATTTTGTTGTCATCAGATTAGAAAACAGTGTTCGTGGTGCCAGCCAATTCCTTTGGGACAAATGGCACCTTTATGTTAATGATTTTTGTTAATTTGTTATTATTTCAATTGTTATATTTCCTTAAAATATTCTTAAAAATAACAGAATTTAAGATTCTAACTGAGCACAACAATTTTCCCTTTGTAAGATCAGATTGGGCGAAATGAAATGATTCTGGGCTCGTACTGGGAAGAAATGCACAATCCACCAAAGAATCTTTCACCAAGATCGAAAGGTCTGCAAAAGTGATGGGTCTAACAAAACTTAATAAATTTTAATGACCAGTCAAATATTTCCAGTAGTAAACTATATCATCTACTTGGGATCATACCTATCCTAAGGTAATGAGATGAGACAAATGAAATTAGGGAAATTATTGTTACAGCTAACAAAATCTACTGCTAACTAATACCGAATTACCGATTCTGAAATCCAGAAATATACATGTCATAGGAAGACTACAATGAGGGTTATATAAAACTAGGAAAACTAAAAATTCGGAACTACTAGATAGATTGGGTAGGACATATCCAAAGAATGTCGCATGACCGAGTTCCAAAGAAAGCCCTCAAAGGATAACCTGAAGGCAGAAGACCATCTACGACGGGACGATGCAGTGAAACAAGGCGCTGCAGAATTAACACAAGTAGGAGATTGGAATGATTTCAGTTACGCTGAAATATTTACTCATATATCCACCAGTAACCAGTTAAATGTAGTATTGTTCCAGATAAAATGTAACAATGGGTGTCAATGCCAAATCTACTTTACTTCATACTTTAAAGTTGTTTACTAATGAAGAAAACATTCGAATGGTAACATGGTTTTATTCTGCTTATAGTTTGAAAAATGTTTGACATTATGATGACGAAGTTTATTTAACATTGACAACCCATATTGCATTTTGTCTGATATAGTACGGTGATTGATGTATTATTATGAATACCAGTTTTACATAGTACTGTTTCAGATAAAATACAACATAAGATGCCAATATTCAATGAACTTGTCCCACACTTCAAAGATGTTTAGTAGTGAAGAATACATTTGATGGTTACTTGGTACAATTCTAGTTATAGTTAAAGAAATGTTTATGATATGTTTGCCAATTTCTTTCTGAACATCGTAGGCTAACTCCTTTGACAGTTTCGAGAATATTTTCAAATTTAAAAGTGATGAATGTTTACACGGAAAAAATTGATTGCTACAATACCAATATTTATCTTACGTATAGTGGCAGCAATTTAGATATTTATATTAACAATATTTTTATTTACATTAGTAATGCGATATTATTTTGGTTTGCTGCTTCAACAATCTAAATATTCCCGTTTTTTTAATAATCCAATATTGTTGCAGTATATATCTAGATCATGTTGTCTTAAATATGATTTATTGTTAAGAATATAATATATATTCAAATCAATAACTAATATTGCTATTTTAAGCAAGGTATTTATTTATGATAAATATATATTATTGCTGAAGAATAAATGTATACCTATTGTTATAGTAAGAATATACAAATTGCTAGCAGCAATCGATTTTTTCGTGTAATTCATAAAAAAGAACAAGTAAATTATAATTAAAAGCTCATTTAACATGTATAACCTACATTGCATTTTATCTGGAACAGTACAGTAATATACGTACATATAACTATGTCTATAGTAAACTAAACCCCGTTAGAATGGATGTTTCAGGACATTTCAGGATCTCTCAACTGGTATTTGAAGTTGGTGGGAAATAAAAAAGTAATTCAATGTTATGTACATTATATTTCAGATATAATTTTTTTTTCAATTATCATTCATTTAGAAACAATAACATTATCAAGATAGTAAACATTTCTTAAGATTTTATAAGACAGTAAACAATTCTAGATAATATTGATAAAAAAGTTTGTAAACATTACTAAGAAAATATTGTAATTCTTCAGTGTTTTTTAGTTTCAACTTTTGACACATGTCTGCGTCATTGCTCCTAGATTCTTGAATGCAAATATTTGAGTGACATTTATTATCACTTCCAGAAATTTTGTCTATAGAAATTTGAAGAAATATTTCTCATAACCAAATAAACAAATCATAATTTTTACTGTTTTATATTTTATAAGAAGTAGAAAATATAGTAATCATTAAAAAATTCCATGGTTATTTTCACAATAACATATTTTGGAAATTACATTTAATAAATATTGATTGAGCTCTGTCGAGTTCAGTATCAATTTAGCTGTCTTAAGGATAAGATTTGAATTAAATTGTCAAAAATTAATTCTGAACGATCGTTAATGTTTTCTTTACAATAATTAATTGAATCCTGTGGAATCCTCACAGATGAGAGTTAAACTTCTGAGCGACCAATAATTGTTTTTATAAAATGTAGTTATTAGAAATCTATCTATTCTACCTAGTTGTAAAACATTACGTGTAGTTATGAAACAATCAAATTTAGATTTATATTTTTTTTGCATTTAATGGAGTATTCCGGTATAATTAAATTTATCCAAAGTAAAAAAATTTGTATAGTTTATATCACAATATAATAGGATAATACAATAAAACATGCTTAATAACAATTATTCATTCTTAATTTTATGTTAAAAAATGACTTTTTTAGGCTATTTTCTGAAAATTGTGACGGCACAACGCCTACTGCTCACTTCATGCTTATATATGCTTGGTTTTACTAATATTTTTGTTAATTTAAATATTATTTTTGAACATTTTGATACTCTGATTCCAGGTATTTATTGTTATGACTAATTTTCTTTAAGTACTTGATAATTATTAGACATAGAATATAAACAAACCAGTGAGTTGTTTATCCTGAAGTTAGCTGTAGGCTTTATGACGTCACAGTTTGATTTTTAAAAATTATTTCGCACATAATAAATATTTATTTTCATTTAAACTTTCATATTTGCATTAGCTACTAGTGACACATACTATTGAAAAAAAAATTAACCAAATACCTACATCGGAATCCCACATTACCTCCTTCCATTCAAATATAATAATACTGGAACGCTTACTGACGTTAAAAATATGAGCCGAGAAAGACAGCTAGTTGTTGGGTCATTTGCCTTTTTTTATACAATATTTGTACATACCAACCGCTCAACAAACGCAATACAACCACTTTACAAACAAGTTTTAGACAAAGAAGGGTGGCCTTACAACATCTATCTATCTCATGCCCGTTTTTTGCTTTCATAGAAGCCTGCAAGTTAGCATTCCATTATGACTATATTTCAGTGCTTGCTTCGTGCAAAAATGAATTAGTATTCAAACAATTTTAAACATTCCGAGAAGTGGGTGTCATTTGGGATTTTACTGATACTATTTTTGAATTTTATAATTTATTTAGACAATCAAGTACATGTTTTAGTAGTTCTGTCTAGAATGAAATGAAGTTGTAGCTAATCCAAATGATACAGTAACAATTAATAAAGTTGCAGTTACATTGAAAAGATATTAAATTATTGAAGTTTTGGCAAATCGACAAAGAAACGTCAAGTAGCAATTGCCATGTTCACACTTTGCACATACCAATACGAAAACTGCAACTTTAGAATTAAATACATAATGTTTTTGCATGACTACTAGACTATACTCTAGTACAAATAAATAAATATATGTTTGATGTGTCCTACTGTGCCCGACTTAAAATAAACCTAGGTCATTATAGCTTCGACGCTTCGAGAAATACAAAAGTTGTCGTAGTATTCAACGGACATTCTGTGACTGGGACCAAAATAGCTCGACCAACTTTTAATTTCGTGAGACGTTCAGGAGAAGAGACAGTTCCACTAGATACATTAACAAACGTTAGGAAATAATACACCATATGATCATTTATTAATTACTCTTTCCATCGTTACCTCTATTTCAAATACCTTTGTGTTGAATATTGGCGAACTGAAATCAATGTTGTTTATAAATTCATGTAAAAATAATGACATATCAAACTGACCTAGATGAAAATTTGTACCCAGAAAGTGATTGAAACAAACAAAGTATACTTTTAGAGATAGGCTTCTAATTTCGGAGAACAATTGCCTATTTTTTTATACTTATGGATATTTAGAGAAGAAGTGTATACACTGATATACGGTCTATTTTATAACACTGTAGCATTGAATAGTATCTTTTGCCCTTACTTGTAATGTTGTAATTGTTCGACTACTTTACTAATACTTAAATACTATCTATCTATAAAGAGAGACCTAAATGACATAAATATAATTGCAAATTTGTAAACAATTTTACCGAATTATCAGGGATAATATCAAAAGACCTCATGATTTTTTCGATAAATTTTTATTTTGCACGGATTTTTTTTTTGCTTAGCAACAAACACGAAAGCAAACTGCATGGTAAATTCCGACTCCGAAGGGTTGCTTGGTAACCGCCCGACGCCGTAGGCTGTTACCTTCAAGCAACGTTCTTGAGGTAGTTGTGATCAAATTATGAGTATTTATCAATGGTTTTTGCGATATTTATTATTATTTTCATTCACATACCGTATAAATGACGTTTTGAAATAAACAAATCAAATATTGAATTAACTGTCAATCGACTGTCAACAACTGTTACTCAGCAACAAGTGATAATTTCCCGAGGAAATTATCAGTGTAATTGTGACCTGATTGGTTACTTATGCACACGTGATCAGAAATACAGGGATTTGATTGGATAATTTTTGAACCAAAAAATTTTCAGTGTAATTGTGAACTGATTGGTTATTTTTGCACACGTGATCAGAAATACTGTGATTCGATTGGATATTTTTTTAACCAAAAAATTTTCAGTAATAATATAAAAGAGAGTGAGAATAAATTGAATAGCCCGTAGGGCTTGAATGGCTATTGCCAAATGGCGACAAGTTTGAGAAAGATACTGGAGAATTATTTTATAATTTATCGAACTCTCGAGTTATATTTAATTAGATTATTTTTTGATTTCATCATCAGGCACGCTACTAAATCTATCTTTTTTGCTCATTTTTACTTGTGTTGATGATAATTATCTGACATTTGACATCTGTCAACAAAAACAAAAAAGCTACAGAGAAAATTGCCGGGAATAATCACAAGAGCATTATTCTCAGTATAATAATGACAGGATTGATTAAAAGGCAGACACGTGACATACAATAAAGCATTTCATTGGCTTAAAGAAACGTCAAAAAATAATCAGTATACCTAATACTGTTCCCATTGTAAAATTTTCAATATCACAAGACCATATATTTTGAGTTTTTACCCAATAATACAAAGTCCAATTTCCCGGATTGAAATCACTCCGGTAAACATGTTAATGTGATACCTACAGTATGAAATCGTTTAATTAATTTATTAAATAAACTATCTCGCTTTACTCACCTGTAAAATAAACTCGAACCTCGTGCAATTCTAAAATTTTTGAGTACAGCCCTGCTCTGTAAATCCGGTGTGCGTCTGTTAAGTAGTGACTATTGTCCAACATGATAAAAAAGGGAAAAATTATGGTTTTAATTGTTTAAATGTGCTAACTACGAATATCTCACGCTTGTTTTACATTCCTGATTAATTTAAAAAGTTACAAGGTCTTGACTCTACGTTATCATTCGAGTTCAGCGTTTAGGATAAGCTGGATACAGTGGCGCGCACTACGGGGCACATTTTCAATGAATAATGTAATGATATATATGAGTCATTGTGCATATGTTTTCAGTGCAAAAACTGGCTGTAGTTGTTAAATGAAGCACGATCGTAATATAAATAATGACAATGTTATTATTGTACTTTCAACGTTAGGTTTACAAATGGGCAACATTGTAATGTTCTACTTCACTTCAAAATGGATGAATCCTTTTGATTTGTATCCTATTTTACTCCCAATTAAATGTTCGACGTGGAACATGCAATCGAGCTTATCTTTAAATAAGTTCCATTATAAATGAGTACTGTGATTCGAGTTTGTCGGGCGTGAGTTGTATAGACTTAGGGTTTGTTTAAGAAAAGTGCGAGCAAAGCGAGCTTATCTACAGGTAAATTCTACATAAACAAAATTTGTAGATCTTTATAAGAAATAGGGAAAATGGGGTCTTTCAGCATATTTTTCATTTTTTATTTTTTATGAAACTTTATCTAACTTGAAGACTATCTACACTTTTAAAAAGTCTTAATTGTTATTCATTAAACCACAATGATTTTTTTAAAATGTTGTGACGTCATTATAGAGTTGTTGGTGAATCTCAAACAGTAGAGATTTAAATAATTTTTGTCACATATATGTTCTATTTTATTATAATAATAATAATAAAATATGTAAAAAAATATATGACTACAATTATTTACAATCTGCATTGCTTAAGATCTTGCAACACCTCTACAATGACGTCACAACATTAAAAAAAAATCATTGTGGCTTAATGAATAATAATTAAGACTTTTTAAAAGTGTAGATAGTCTTCAAGTTAGATAAAGTTTAATAAAAAAAAAATTTTTAAATGGTGAAAGACCCCATTATGTACAAATTTTGTCAAACAGCCTTTCAAAATTTTATTGCATCGTTGATAAACACACGATAAAATCTATAGACTATCACTTATAGATTAGTCAACGAGACGAGTAATTAGGCTAATTAATATTTGATTGAAAGAGAGTATACTCGTACTTGCGATAATAATGAAATATTTTGATATCAAAATAGGAAGTGAATTCTGAAGATACTTTTGTTTATGATAACATTATTTGATAAACAATTTTACTCACTAAAATGCATGAAATATAATGTAGGTCATAATTTCAATTTTAATTTGTAAAGAGTACATTTGAAAACTATCTCTTATATTGGGCTTTTTGAATTAATTAGTTTATGTTGTTTTTGCACATAGTCAAATTTAGAAACAAATTATAATTTAAATAAATTAACCATTTTATTTTAATAATACCAAAAATTATATGCATGTAATCTTCAATTTGTATTGAATTTTCAATTTTAAATTAATTTTATTGCAAGTCGATCCATTGATATGACGTCAAATTGGTAAAATATAAATTGAGGTAGATAATAGCTGTTTGAAATTGACGTCAGATATATAATAAATAAAACTGTTATCAAGTTCAAAATAGTACCTATATTATGTATTAAGGGAGAGGAGTGTATGTTTTTTTCCCGCGGAGTAAATTTAAGCACGAGCCGTAGGCGAAGATTACAATACGACATGGGAAAAAATACACTTCTATCCTGCGGTGTATAAGTGTATATATTATTTTTTTTATGACCCGAAAAGTAATGATGGTTTTTATGTATTTAAAAATTATTTGAATTGTAATGTAATTAATTATAGTTTTGTTCATTTTTCAAATTATTTAAGCTCTTTCCCTAACGACGGGAGAGAAAGTGCCCAAATTTCTCGTAGATATAAAGTTGGCTGTTTCATCATAATTTTTGTATCATAGAAACCGAGTTTCTCTCCCGGTCGTGGAAAAAATATTAATATAATAATTTGTAATTGTAAAAATTAACCTGTATCTAATATGCAAAATATAAAATTACTACAAATAACCTCTTCCTTTTCAAATACGTTTATTTTCACTTGCCAAAATTACGTCACTTATCCCTTCTCTAAATTAATTAATATTTTTTACGACAGGTTTTAATTAAAAAATACGTGCATTTTTGCAAAATTTTGTCACAGATCTCATTGACAATTTTTTACAAATATATATTTTGGTTTTCCATTAATAATTTATACATCAAATTAATTTTATTCACAACACTATTATAAACCCCTTAAAAATTATACAAATCCATTTAATTAAGTTTTGTAAAACAAAAACCCATATACTTTTATTTGTAATAAATAAAATATTATTTAATTATAATACAATTAATGTTAAATAAAATAAAGTAAAAACTATAACTACATAATGTATTTTTAATATTATAAATTTAAATAAAACCACATCAATAAATCTTTTTAATAACAATGTAAATCAATGATTAAAAATTTCGTAGAATTTTCTGCAATCAATCAATTATAATGACATTAATATATTGAAAAAATAGTAATTAATATTTTATGTGTACATAAAAATAATTTACCTCCGGCACTGGTAAAACAAAATACGCGCAGTACTAAATTTATTGTTAAAACGAACGACAAAACTAGAATTGTTCATATTTCACGCATAATTAGGTCAATTGAAAAAATTTTAATTTTGTCAAGTTCACAATTGACGGATGTTAATAATTATTTCGTATTCTTAGTTATGACATATTCGCATTGATATTTACATTCAATTTAAATAAAATCGAATTATTTTATTATACAGTTTACAATTTTAATTTTATTAATTAAAGCAGGCGGAATTGGCTAAAGAACAAACGATATAATACAAGACATAATTACTTGATGTATTTTTAACCAGTTTTTATCACTATTAGATTTTGATAGGGCCACAAAGTCAAGTGCATGGCTTATCATTTTTTTCTAAATGATATTTACTTATTTCAAATAAAAATAATACTAATATTTGTCTTGCGTGATTACTGATTACAAATATTACATGTTCAATCATTATTATATTTATTTTTATTGATTAGATTATTGCAAAAATACAAACTTATTACAGTTTGCGAAATTGGAGAAGTGCTGTATTCTGCTGAATTGCATTTAGCTATATTTCCGTTACATTTGTAACTATGTGTTGTATTAACGTACAATGATGGGCATTAGTTTTATAAGGAATAAAGTTAGAAAGTAAAATAGGGGCAAGTTGAACTCTTTTCAAGTTTAGCTTCAAAAATTCATTAATGATATTTAGAGGAACTATGGCATCATTTTAAAATTGATATTAATTAATATCTAGTGTTTGAAACTTTCTAACTGATAATGCAAATATTGCTTTAATAATATCAAACGACACATATTTTTGACACTTGTATGTTAAATATGTTTTAGATTTTGTTCCCATTGTAACTATAAGATTATTGAAATATATTTTAAATATATAATTTAATTTTTCTCAAAATTAAAAGCATGTTCAAGAAAAGTGAAACAATATTTTATATTCGAAATACTTTTGCTAACATCTTTCATTTGAAACTTTTTTCACAGCTGATTCTATCTTTGAACAAAATGAAATTTTTTGTTTTCTTCCGGTTTTTCAATTTCATTAAAAATCAACGCAGCTCTTCATATTTTCATGAAACTTATAAATCATAAGTTTTGTTTACATATCTTTTCTCGTTCATTAAATATTGCACACACTGACATCCATCCATCCATCCTCACACAAAGACATCATTTAGAAATTGGTCTTAATGGATTCAGTGGACGTCGAAATATGTATTTCCGCAAAAATCTTGTCAGCCATTTTTTTCATGATTCCAATACTTCCTTATACTTTGTATAAAAAAGTAAAAATAGCGTTGAAATCCTTGTATTCCACATTTCCATTCTACTTTTCGGCCAAATTCACCCCATTGATCAATTTCCTCTCATTTTATTGCATTTTTTTTACTTTATAAACTATTTGATAGTTGAATAGTCAGTAAATAGTACAAGGTTTAATATTATTTCCCTCATTCCGTCATATTTTACGTGTTACATTACTTTCCAAACGAAAAAAAATTGTTCTCGTGTGTGGTAGATTTGTAATCTTCCAAAATGCATTTACGCTTTATTCTAGTGGGACTTGGTTCAAATAAAAATACTTGTTTATCTTGACAATTAATGAGAGGTGTGGTACTACACGATTTTTTCATTAGGTGTTATTATTCTGTAAGCGATAAATGAAAAAGAACTTCTAAGCCGTTAAAAATGAAAAAAATTGTTACATAATACAACAAAACAATAAACAGGATGTGTTTAATATTATTGGGTAAATATTGTTTTGGTCGTTATAAGAATGTGTTGTTTTTAATTATGTTACATCGGGATTCATATTACATAAAGAAAATTATTTTACTATTGCCATCTATGATACAACATAAGAGTTAAAAGCAATCATGAAGTAGATTTCTCTTTGAGCTGCTGGGCCATCGACATATTTTTTGACAGTTGAATGGCTTATGGCTTGCTTAGTAAACTACTTTCAAATTTAAAAGTTTAATAGTTTTATGTATAAATTATATACAAAATGCCTTTGAAATCAAAACCGCAATGTCTAAAGTGCGAGAAAACAGAATCTCCAATGTGGACGACCGAGGAAAATGGAGTACTGTGTATTGATTGTACAACAGAGCAAAAGATTACTCCAAAGAAAGAGGAGCCTTCAGATGATAATAAATCCGAGACAGCTTCTACAAATGGTTCAAAAGAACCAGAAAATGGCACAAAACCAATTAGACGAAGTACAAGATCTACTAGATATTATAAAACGAGGTTAAATCCGTTTGCTCTTCCGAAACAGCTAGCACCAAAAGGCAAAGGCAGACGGGTTATTTTTAAGAAGACGCCTATTAAATCTCCAGCAGCTGTTGCCACACCAATTACGAGTGATTCAGTGTTTTACAAAGTTTGTTACAATTATTATTAATTGAAATATCTAAGAAACATTACTTAAATATGTTTTAGGGCAGCTATATACAAATTGGTGATATTGTCTCAATGGTGGACGAAAACGATGACACATACTACGCCCAAATTAGAGGTTTATTAACTGATCAGTATTGCGAAAAAAGTGCAGTAGTAACCTGGTTACTGCCAACAGAAGAAAGTCCCCATCCAGAAGAAGGTTTCGATCCTGCTACTTATATTATAGGTGACATTCAGATGTTTCTCATTTGTCATTTGTTTAATCTTTTGTCTATCGATGTGCACTTGTCTTGATCAACTGTTCAGTGATGCTCATTTGTTTCTCGATGTTTATTTGTTATGTTTTAGGACCAGATGAAGAAATTCCACGAAAATTAGAGTGTATGGATTTTGTCATGCATGCTCCTTCGGAATATTTTAAAGCGCGGAATACTCCGTATCCTTCAGTTTATGCTCAACCAGAACCTGGATTTATTTGGACCTCTTTGCATCCGATACGTCCATAGCAAATCCTTTAATAATTATTTGTATAATATTTAATTTAAATATACATTGTATGTTTGTAAATTGTAATACCTACCGTAATTTGCTAAAAATACATACTAAATAAAAAATTATACCACATTATATTCATTGAAAGTATGATTAAATAATAAATATACTGCTTGGCCAAAAGAACTAAGTACTTAAAATAAAAAAAGATTTTTCAAATATATTGTCTGAAATTATTAAATGAAACGTTTCGAATTATTGAACATAATTTTTCAGCAGGAAAACAAATGAATAACATAAACAAATAAATAGAAATAGTAACTATGACTTATAAAACAGAAGAAACCATGTCAGGTTTCATAATTCGAAAAGCTGTATTTTTACAAAACTTAATCCAAAAGTCTCATAATTTTACTTAAAGTTGTGAATATTTTTTCAACTAACTATATATAATTATCGCTCGACTAAGCACATTTCGACTAAATTTCATTAAATTGATTAATATAACACAATAAACAATATTCATGTACTTTTATAGACATTGAAAATATTTTATCTACGACCGTTGTTAAAAATTGCCCTTTCAACGATTGTTTAGCAAGTTAAAAGAGTCACGTACAGACACTAGAGTTAAAAGTAACATAGCAACGTGTTAAAAGTGAATTTATCTGCGACCGTTGTTAAAAGTGATATTTTTAACGGTTGCTTAGCAAGTTAAATGTGTCACTTTCTGACACTAGAGTTAAAAATAACATAGCAACGTATTAGAAGTGATTTTATCTATGACCGTTGTTAAAAGTGACATTTTGAACGGTTGTTTAGCAAGTTAAAAGTTTCACTTTCTGACAATAGTATTAAAAGTAACATATTAACGTGTTAAAAGTAATTTTATTGTTACTTTTAACTCAATGCTAACGATTTTTATCATCAACAAACCTGTCAAAATATTCTATATTTTTTAGTATTTACTAATACAATAGGAAGATCGTAGATAAAATTTTATATGATATACGTGTTAAAAGAGATCTATTTCGTTCGTGGGGTTGTTTCACTCGGCTTCGTCTCGTTTCACAAACTTCCTCACTTACTCATAAAATGCCACATTTAACACGTATGTCATAAATAAAAATTGAACAATTTTGTATCACATCTCCAAGGGACGCACGTCGATTTGTCGACCTATATTAATACAAATTTAAGATTTTTAAAGAAATAAAAAATTGCCGATAGAGTACGCCAGTATTCAAATCCTGTTCACTCAGATACAAAAGCACAATTTTTGAAACATAGGTACTTGGCAACATATCGCATTTTGGATCATGAGGTCCCAAGTTCGGATCCCACAGCCGACAGTAGCTTTTTTAATTTTACTTCTGTTGTTCACTCTTCATTAACATCTTCGGGGACCGTGATCTGACGGTTGGTAATCGCACTTCATGCACTTTCTAACTAATTATAAAAATATTGCTTCTATAATATTTCAAACAATACATATTTTTGACACTTCACAATTATTTGATATATAGATGTTAAAAATGTTATAGTTTCTATTATAACTAAGATTATTGAAATATATTCTTTAACACATAATTTAGTTTTTTTCAAAATTAGAAGCATGTACAAAAAAAAGTACAAATAACACTTTATATTCCAATTGTTTTTTCTAACACCTTTCATTTGAAACTTCTTTTACAACTGATTCTATTTTTGTAAAGAAATGGTATTTATTGTTTTGTGTGTCCAGCAAACTTCCTCTTCCGGTTTGTCAATTTCATTCAAAATCAACTCACCACTTCATATTTTCATATGAAACTAACAAATTCCAAGTTTCGTTTATGTATCTTGCCTCGTTTTTATGACATCCATCCATCCGCACACACAGACATCACTGAGAAATTAGTCTTAACAGATTCAGTGGACGTCGAAATATGTATTTCCGCAAAAATCTCGTCAGCGATTTTTTATAATTTCAATACTTCCTTAAACTTTTTATGGGAAAGTAAAAAAGTATAAATACGAATAAAAGTTTTTAATTTGTATTTATTTGTTGTTACAGGAGACCATGGAAGGATATGGGGCCTTTGAAGGAACCTGGTAAGTTATATTTACAAATTTATAGTTTGTTTATTAAAATTTATTTCGAAAAACGTCGACGTACACCTCTTCATATACTCAATAACACATTATACAAAACGTTACAATTATTTGGTTATATTGTAGTTAAAATATATCAGTCTGACAATATTATTTTTATACACAATGAACAGACATTTGTCCCAAGTATTTGAATATTTTACACACTCTAACTATCTTATACAGTGTAGAAAATCCTTAAAATATATACTTCTACATTGTTAAACATCGTTTTGCACATATACACAAAACATTTACAATATTAGACATTATTACGTTGTGTCGTTGTAAAAATGCTATATACACCATTACAGATTATTGTATGATATTCTATTCTATCGTACACACAAATCGAAAATATGGCGTCACATGTAAGAATTTAGAATCATTTCGCTCAGTTTTGATAGTTGGTATTTGAGTCATAGTTGGTCCAAATTTTGTGCGAAAGTTCACATCAAAACAATGTGCTTTAGATATTTGAAAACACTCATCTATTGCCTCGAAAATCACGAAAAGTTGAAAGTTGTACGCCGGTTTCTAAACACTGTGCAATTTACTTAAATATATTTTGTATTTTAAGTTGTTTGTTTTCATAAATACAAAATGAAGAAGGTTTAGTTTAAAAAAACCTTTTTTGTAAGAAAATTTTACTCAGTTTTTCTCTACAACAATGGGGACTGTGACTATAGCTAATTATAAAATAATTAAATTAATCAATGCAATCTTATGATATTATTTTATTATAATAATAAAAACTACAAGCAATTTTATAATTTTATCTACGCCCGTGAGTTAAATACCACTAATCCCACTCATTTTGCATGAGTTAAGAGCTTCATTACCGCACTCGTTGTCATTAATCTACTATTTATTATAAATGTTAATTAATATTTAATTAATTAATAATTTTTGAAGCTTGTTCTTCTATATTCAACGAAATACTTTCTAAATCTCTCATTTTTACGAAATACTTCAAAAAGTTACGAAAATCAACTACATAATTGTTTAATGTCAAATTGTGGTTTTCATTCTTACAGCAACTACTTGGATTAATTTTCTACTTGTCAAAAAAATAAAGTCAAATTATTTAAATTTTTTACTTTGGGCGGGCGTAGATAAAATATTGAATGTACAATACAAGTGTGATAATGCAGTATTAATATTCTTATGTGATTACACACCTCGTTGTGCAAATTTCACATGCGTATATTAATAATGCTCTTATCCCACTTATATCGTAAATATCTATTATAGTATTTTTAATGTGAAATCAAATTTAAGATGCACCATTAACGTGACGTCATACTGGTAGAGCAAAAATTGAGGTAGGTCATTGCACTTTGAAAATGAAAATGATGTTTATTAGATATATAACATATATTTAACAAAAACATTTACGTACAATTGATATCATGTAAAAATTTCGAATGAAACTATAATTTCTATAATTAAATAGTATATTATACATTAAGGGAGAGAAGTGTATGATTTTTTCCCGCGGAATAAATTGAAGCACGAGCCGTAGGCGAGCGCTACAATACGACAAGAGAAAAAATACACAATTTATCTGATAGTGATACCATTAGGTTAATAATTTTACTAAAATAAATAAAAATATAATAATAGTTATTTACTTTACAAGTGGGCAAAGTAAGGAATTACCCAGGAGGCTGAGTGGGATAATTTTATCGAGTGGATAATTCCACTTTACCCTCGTGTGAAGTTTAACGTTTTATCCAATATCTCTTAATAAATGCAAAATATCAATCGAAGTAGTTACCAAGGTGTTGGGTGTTATTATTATTGTTATAAATTGAAAATTACTCACTAGTGACTTTTTTCTAAATTATACCCACTAGTGGGTAAACTGTTACTTGTTTCAAATCGTTATAATTATAAAGCATTTATTGAGAGGTATTTGATAAACAAATGGAATTAACAATTCTGAATTCGACATCATTAGAATATATTTTGTTTGTCACAAAACAATTGAAAAATACTTTATGTAACTGTTTTTGTGTTATAAAGTAAAAATTATAACGTGAAAGTAGATAAAAGAATTAGAATTTAGTCACAGGTCCCATTTTTGTAGTGCTGTCCCCCATTCAAAAATTATTTTATTTGAAGTATTTTTAACAGAGCTCTTATAATTCTTTTCATAAAACCAAAAACGTTTCGTTTTGTATTTTTTGAATCCATAGATTGTAAAGAATACCTATTTATCGTAAAATCATTTTACAATAACAATGATAATATATTTTGCAATATTGATACAAATTTGTACATACATCTTTAGGCATTGTTATAAATGTTTACAGAAACAATTCTGTGCTTTATTGTAATTTCGTATTTGTTTTACAATTTTGTATCAATGTACAATTCCTTAATAACAACAAAATTATGAGATAGGCTTCAAAGAAAGGTCATTTAGGCAGTGAGTACTTTTATAACATTATTTCTTAATTAAGTTCTTAATATTAACCATAACCATTCTATTAGATACCTTTTATCTCGTTTATATTTATAATTAATTTGGTAGTCGTCCAATTATCCTGTATTTCTTCGCACTTCATATTGTCTTTGTAAAATTTAAATTTGTATTTCAACAAAGTACAGAAATCTTTTGAGATATTGTTTCAGCAAAAACAAATTTGCCAATTAGAAATTAAACAATCAGCTTCAGGCATTTATTTTCTTTGTAACAATTCAGATGCAATAACAAACTGAATTGTTTGAAATCTCGCGCTCGATAGAAATAAAATAGTAGGTATAAACAAAAATAACTGCAGAATCTCTCATTATATGTGACGGATTTATCATCCAGGATTACTCAAAATTTAATGAGGTTTTCAATGTTTCATTTCAAATTTCATCGTGATACGAGCTGAGAGATTTTGAGAGCAATTCGTCAACTGAAAGTGGTAGTTTATTTGAAGGCCTGTCAGGTTTTCTTGGGCATATCTCAGAAAATAAATTAGGCGTAGATAAAATATTTTACACATAATTACAAATTCTGGGCATTAATGGGTTAGGCAGTTTTAATTATTTAAATTAAGAAAGAAACGTATAAGTATCAAAAGGTTAGCACTAGTAAATTGTTTACTAGAAAATAAATTAAACTCCTCCAAATTTAACTTGAAATTTATTACTTATGTATAATTTAAACATGAATAAACTCATTGCTGTAGTACGCATCATAATATGTCTTATATTTATCGAAATATGGCGATTTGTAATATTTTTCAAAATACGGAAATTTCCCCAAATATGACTTAAAATTGTAAATTTTTTTTATTACATTTCTTTATAATATTCGCACCAGGAAACCCACTGCAGCAGAGCGCAACGTCATATCTCTAATATTTTTTGAGATATGACAATTTTTTATATTTTCCGAAGCGCAACTTTGAGGGGCTGTAACTCGAAAACTATATAAGATATCGAAAAATATCTCCAGATTTGTGTTTTTCGTGCCATTTATAATAAATTACTAAATTTTGAAAATTTTGAAATTTTTGGAATTTTTTTCCAAAATTTAATTAGAGATATCTCGACAAATATGAAAGATACAGACTTACAGTGTTCACCAATCGATTTAGCTCGACGAAATACATAAACCTTGAAAATTTCAGAAAATTCAGACAACCGGTTGAAATGTTAGAGCAAAAAGTCATAAAATGGCCAAATTCAGGCCAAACGTCAAGGGTAACCACTTGACTTTTTGGACAAAAAACGCCATTTTCAGGCTTTTGGCTCTAACTTTCCATCCTGTAAAGCGATTTTTATGAAACTTTGCATACTTATGTATTTAAACGAGCTGAATCGATTGGTGAACACTGCAAATCTGTATCTTTAATATTTGTCGAGTTATCGACGATCGAAACATTGAACAAAAATACAAAAAAATTCAAAATTTTAAAAATTTGCTAATTTGTTATATAAGGCACCAGAAACGCTAAACTGAAGAGAATTTTTAGATATCTCGTGTAGTTTTTGAATTACAGGCCCTTAAATTTGCACTTCGAAAAATACAAAAAATCGACGTATCTCGAAAAATATTAGAGATCTGACGATGCGCTCTGCTGCAATAGGTTTCTTAGCGCTTATATTATAAAGAAATGTAATAAAAAAATATTAAAATTTTAAGTAAGGATATTCCGTGAGTTTCAAATTTTTCTATCGGTATGTGAATCTGTATTGAATGATTAATAATTACAGTTTCTGCTATTTGTTTGTTCCCATAGCACCTAAAATTAGTTTATTAAACATATAATTCAGTTTTATCAAAA
Organism: Poecilus cupreus; assembly: GCA_963942605.1. Lineage (NCBI taxonomy): Eukaryota > Metazoa > Arthropoda > Insecta > Coleoptera > Carabidae > Poecilus > Poecilus cupreus. Next base: position 3,754,569 of record OZ012726.1, on the reverse strand, counting down.
GAAGTAAACAATATCTGGTGTGCGCACCACACTACTTTCTTGTACAAATAAAACCAACTGAACACGTATGACTTGTTCAATTTCATTCAAAATCAACTCAGTTCTTCATTTTTTCATAAAACATAAATTCCAAGTTTCGTTCACATATCTTGTCTAGTTCATGAGATATTGCGCACACGGTCATCCATCCATCCACACACACAGACATCATTGAGAAATTGGTCTTAACGGATTCAGTGGACGTCAAAATATGTATTTCCGCAAAAATCGCGTCAGCGATTTTTTTCCTGATTCCAATACTTCCTTATACTTTTTATAAGAAAGTAAAAACAAGGCTTAAAAATGTAATTATTTGAAATGTGTCGAAATTGAAAAGTATATTTATGAAGGGATGAGCATTTCTTGATAATGGTGGTCCGTGTTCCTGTATTGTTTGATTAGAAATCTATGGCGGGAGGTATTGTGGTGCCCACAACAGTTTATTTTTTATTTTGTATTGTTTACAAGTTGTTTGGGCTGGAAGTTATGTATACCGTTATACTCTAAAACTAAACTAATAGCAGCAATTGTATAGTTTCAACAAAGAATAAATGTGTATCGAAAAAATATATAACTTTCTTCTCCCAACTTTGTTCTAAGAGAATGTTGTAAAAAATGAAGTCAGTTTAAAAGAAAAATTGTTCTAGTGACTCTGTTCAAGCTATTGTAATACTTGTACATTTTAACTTTGTTTGATGAAGTAATTATTCAGACTTCCAAAAGACAATTAAGAATTTTAAATGACACCGAACACAGACTTGAAAAGTTTTTATATTCAGTTGAAATCCAGGGATATTATTCGGCAAATTAAATTCGTTAACAGGAATATCACAGTTTAAGAGCACTGGCAGAGAGGTTCAGTAACTTTTGGTCGACTAACACACTAAAGTTAAAATGGTTGCTGGCAGCTGTGAGATTCAGAATTTCAACTAAGGTTCTCACGATTTTCAGTTCGATGATACGGGTGAGATTTTAAAGCAACCAATCAGTTTTGCTGGCTAACTAATAACTTTAGAGGAAAATAATTACGCAGGCTTATTCAACAAACAGATTCCACAGAGAAATAGACTTTTCAATAATATTTTTTCAATAATATTTTTAATCTATATTACTCATGATCATAAGAGCTTCTTTATTTTTGAATAAAATTTCTTTTTTATCGGACAGAAAAATGTAGGTTCCCATTTCTTATCAGTTCTTCTTATGACAAATCATCAAAATTATTTATATTTTAGCAAAGAATTTCAATTCTCAATGATTTAAAATATAACCTTTTCAATCTCAAATGTCAAAATTCATCATTTTTATTTAAATGATAAAAGTTGGTTAAATTAAATGAAAACATAATTTAAATGATTGCATGAGTGCTTACATTTGATAATACGTATTTGTTTTTACCTCCCGCCTACCTCTAGGTAAGGGAGGTATTGTTTTTGGTCAAAAAATTGGGTAGTGGGTTTTTAATGAATAAGCACGTTTTAGGGTCCCTACAAAACGATTTTACTATTTCGCGATGATGTATGTATGTATGTATGTGTGTGTGTAGTCTGTGGCAATTTTTTCGTCTCGCATAACTCAAATACTATAATACCAAAAAAATACAATTTTATTAATTATTGCTTCTTTTATTTGAATGAAGAGCTGATTAGATTTTGGATAAAATTGGTCAACCGGAAGTAGCAGTTTACTTGAAACCCTTAACAGTTTTCCGTGAAAAATATGGTTAAATTTTCTTTTTAATAATTTATGTTATTTTGAAAGTTGAAGATTACACTAATTTTATTAATTTTCATTAGGTTTAGAGATAATAAAATATAAAGAAATTAGATTTCACAAATCTTGCATAGTTCACCATGGAAACATTTACAAATTTTAAATTTTTTACGAAATGTGACACATGTCATTGTGATTGTGAAGCTGTTTTCTTAGGGAAATATATGTCAAAAAATTAAATAAATATACGATAGAAAATTAAAATTCTCAAATATAAATAGAAAATAAACAAATAAGAAGGTATGTTCTGTATCATCAAATACTATTTTGTACCGTTTAAGAGTATTGGGCGGGAGGTTATGTGCGGTCACATCAGATTTTTTTAAATTAAAATAAATATAAAGTAAATGTAAATAGCTGCATGAATTCGGCTTAATGCAAAAAAGTTGTTGTGAATACCACAATACATCCCGCCATAGTTTCTAAACGTACTATGCAGAAACACGGATTACCAATATCAGGAAACGCTCATCCCTTAAAAAATTGAGTTTTCAATTATGACATTTGAAAAAAATACATTTTTTCCATTTTTGGTTTGTAGATTTAAACGAAAATGTCAAAATATAATTTTTGTTTAACGTGTTATAATTCGTAAATGGTGACATGGAAATAAAAATGTTTCAAACAATAATTGTAGATAAAAATATACTTCAAAATAACTTGATAAGGCTTCAAGTAAACTACCACTTCCGATTATTGGATTATTACAAAAAACTAATCAGCTCTTCCAAAGAGGATACAATTGATATATACAAAATATCAAAATTTTCAACGACATATAACTGCTATAAAAATGAGATACTTGAGAGGAGTGTGTGGGTATACGACAAGTTATCGTATCCGGAATACATTGGTGTATGGTTAGTGTGAGACTGAGAAGAATGTTGTTAAGAAAATGGGAGCGCGTCAGTTATTCAGTTGAAGTGGTTTGGACATCTTGAGCGAATGTAGAATGAAAGGTTAGTGAAACTAATGTATGTGGGTGAGATTGAAGGTGAACGATTGCGTGGGTATCGGAGGAAAAAGTGGTTGGGTATGATTGATGGTTTGTTGCGTGAACGAATAATTCCGATTGTAAAGAATAGACGAACATATATGAATGTGAACGAGGCGAAAGTAGAATATCAGGATAGAAATGTTTGTAGAAGATTGATTGTTGGTTGACTGTGTTTCTGGGTTCGTGAGTGGGATATAGCGTTTTGTTATGTATATTTGTATTCCTACAGGATGTGGCGGGAGGTAAAAATGTCTAAATTTGTTGTCCAGTGTAATCCGAAGAGAAATAATTGTTTCAAATAATTCCTAGAATAATTAAAACTTTAAAATATCATTACAACAATACTTCCTGTAGATGTAAGTGGTATTAAAAAGTAAAACCCACATGTGTTCCACAAAATATTACATATAATTAGACTTCCTTTTGGCCTAATTATTAATTCAATAATCAAATCCCTTCAGATTGAAAAATAATATTTCAAATACTTTTCGAATGTTATCCCCAATCCCCAAAATACATTCTATAGGCTGAATTATTCGCGTGGAATCTTCGCCAAAACCTTTGTAGGCTTCGGCGATCGATACAACATTCGAAATGTTAAACGTATAAATTTATTTTGCGTTTCAGAGCAGTGAACTGTTTCATTGTTTAGCGTCACTTTTATTGGTGTAGGGAAAGGTAAACTGCGGCTCCATGCTAATTTTACGTTTACGGTTATTTTTATGCCTACACAAACGTATAACGCCCGAACGCACTACCCGTATTACCAAGGAAACAAAAGCTGGAGCATGTTGTAAAAACGGATTTTTTGTTTAATTTGTTGGGGTAATTTATGCGAAGGCTCCTGACAGGCAAAACTCGAACGCAGCAATATTACGTTACTTAATTATTTTTTGCCGCTGTTTAATTTTAGTAATGGAGGAATTTTTTTATTTTTCTTACAGACCATACAACCAGATAACAGTTGAAATGATTCAATTGATATGAGGAGAGTTTAGATATGACCCAGAATTTTATTCTCAACACCAAACGAATGGCCCTAGCGGCAATTCCTTCTTAACATTCTTGCAATGGGGTATCTAGAAGGCGTGCATAATTTCATCGTCACTTCAATTGTTTTTATTTAGTAATTGTCGAAATGACAGAGCAGGCAGTTTATGTTTCCGTTGAGCCACGAATAATAATTAGATTTCATGTGAATGAGGGTGTCAAACTAACTGATATTTTGTGAAGACTTCAAGCACGGTCTGAGGAATTCACTTTATCAAAAACCCAGGTCTTTGAATGATGTAAGAAGCTATGAAGGTTATCATAACTAACCTAGGGCGTTATAATTTTGACGTTGTTGCTATTGGGCACAAATTACACAAACACAGACTTCTATTGGCAGATAGAAATATTGAAATAGACAAATCGGTATTATAAACAAATAAGAATATTGCGTTACCTAGTTACAGTGTTTTCAAGCAAATAGATCTATCTAAATCTAACAAAACAAATGATAGGATAAAAATCGATAAAAATCTTTTACAAAATAATATATCGGTCGGTCGGACGTTAAACGTTAAACGTGCCACGGGCGTCAGTTACTAAAGAAATAAACTCTCAAATTCGCTATTATATCATTATAATCTTCTACAAAATTTCTACAGAAAATAATACAACACTGTATAGATAAATCTAAATTTGTTTTAGAAATGTCAAACATTTTTAGTTTTTGTTTAATTTTGCGTATTAGAATTTTTCTAATAAATATTAAATTTAATTTGATTGATATATCTTGAAATACTAATATTTAAGTAACCACATGGGCCTTGATGGTTGTTGCATGCATTTTAAAATTCTGAACTTATGTATATACACATTTGCTACAGAATATCAATTCTACACATGTACATAAAATATAAAATGGATTTATAATAACTTGATAATGTGATTAAATAATAGTATATTATATGACGAGGGATTATGATAGTCATTATTCACGAACATGAAGTTTGCCTTTGCTTAACAAACCTTAGGCGAGTGGTGCAAATAATCCGAGTGAGTAATGACCATAACCTCGAATATAATACTGTACATTTTCTACTCCTGTAAATTCGGAAAAAATGTTTAGCACTTTTGAAAATGATCAAAATCTGTTGAAAACACACGTTAAAAACGACGTCATCAAAATGCATAATGACAACTGAAAACTGACTACACTTTCTATATATATTTATTATTACATCATTGGTGACAGCGAAAAACGGAGCTCTCAAACCAAAGTGCCTTAGTAAACAGAGATAATTGTTATAATTAGTATTGTTACAGGTCCATGTAGATTTTAAAACTGTATTATTGAACTGCGTAAAAATGAAATAGTTTAATTCTTTTTCGTAACAAAGTTTTGTAACAGTTCTCCACCGTCAGATGTTCCGCAGTAAACTGTAATTTAAAGTTCGATTGGTTTCGGACAGCAACTAGAATTCAGAACTATTTCACGGAGAACGAACAGGACAAATGCTTTTCAGCAATGTAAAGGATAAAACGGACATGCTAACGTAAATCCACCCTCACTCTAGAACAGAATGACGAATATTATCACTGTTGATTTTCTGAAACGCAAATATTATTTCCCAAGAATCTGTTGCACAACCAGGAATATTACAGTTTGCAGTGATGAATGTGATATTAAGGATACTGCGAAATATTGAATTTCCATATATACCATGCAAAACTGAAAAGTTGCTGATTTCACAAAACGCATCGAAATCATGTAATGAGCAACTGTGACAAACTTACTATCATGGCAATATTTATATCAATGGACTACAATAATATATTTTTATAAATAGTTATTTGTATACCAAGGCCGCGAAATCACTCTTTAGCGTACCGAGAGAAAAATTGTCGCCGAGACCGCTTGCGGCCGAGGCAGGACAATCTCGAGGGCGCTAAAGGATTTCGCGGACAAGGTGTACACACTATTTTTAGTGCAACCGTAAAAAAATATGTAATTATAAATTTCATTAATTTTAAGCAGTTTTGTGTAAATAGAAAGTTGGCTTTCGAAGTGGCTTTGGGATTGACATTTGATAAACATAACAATTTATTTAAAAAACTAATGTCAATTCTTTTGCCAAAATGATCGTTCTTTTACGCAATTTCACGGCCGTTGTTAAAGGTAACGGAAGTCTGTATTGCGGCAGTGAAATGTTTATTTTGCGTCCGATTGCACAACAAATATATTTCGCATACAAGGCATAAGAGTTAGAAGATTTATGAAATTTAATTTCTTTATATTTTATTATCTCTTAATCTAATGAAAATTAATAAAATTAGTGTAATTAAAACACATGTAAAATTAAAAATTCTACAATTTTCAAAATAACATAAATTGTTGAAAAATAAAATTAACCAGTGTTTTTTACCTCCCGCCTACCTCTAGGTAAGGGAGGTTTTGTTTTTGGTCAAAGAATTGGGTAGTGAGTTTTCAATGAATAAGCACGTTTTAAGATCCCTACAATACGATTTTACTATTTTCACGATGATGTCTGTATGTATGTATGTATGTATGTATGTATGTATGTATGTGTGTGTGTGTGTGTAGTCTATGGCAATTTTTTCGTCTCGCATAACTGAAATACTACAATACCAAAAAATACAATTTTGTGAATTATTTAAATGAAGAACTGATTAGATTTTGGATAAAATTGGTCAACCGGAAGTAGCAGTTTACTTGAAGCCTTTAACAGTTTTTCGTGAAAAAACATGATTAAATTTCCTTTTTCAACAATTTATGTTATTTTGAAAGTTGAAGAATATTTAATTTTACATGTATTTTGATTACATTAATTTTATTAATTTTTATATGATTTAGAGATAATAAAATATAAATAAATTATATTTCACAAAAATAAACAAATAAGAAAGTATGTTTCTGTATCATCAAATATTATTTTGTACCGTATAAGAGTAGTATTTGGCGGGAGGTTATGTGCTGACACATCATATTTTTTTTTTTTACGGAAAACTTCTAGTGAACTGCTACTTCTGGGTGACCAATTTTATCCAAAATCTAATCAGCTCTTCTTATAAATATAAGAAGCAAAAATAAGCAAAATTGTATTTTTGTTGGTATTATAGTATTTGAGTTATGTGAGACGAAAAAATCTGTACAGACATACATACATAACATATAAACATCATGCCGAAAATAGTAAAATCGTATTGTAGGGACCCTAAAACGTACTTATTCATTGTAAGCTCACTACACAATTTTTTGACCAAAAACATTACCTCCCTTACTCAAATGTAAGCGGGAGGTAAAAACGCTCTGTCTATGTCTAATCCATTTTTGTCAAATTCGAAATCCTAGATATGAAAAATCCTATGTTTCACGTTTTAATAAATTTACGGCAGAGCGCTCTTTTTTATCGGCGCCTTCTTAATGGTCGCTCTTTTAAAATTTGCTTTACTGAATTCCTTTCATTACGCCCGTGTGAAATAGCGAAGATTCTGCACATGTTACACAATAAGATAAGGACTGGTAGAAGTACGCAATCAAAAACAATCTATCCGTTATTAAATTGTAATTAATTGCCTAAAATTAAGGTTAATTGGTTAGTTGTACGAAAATAAGTACGTATTCTTGTTCTAAATTGCATGAAATAAGGTCATGCCATGCAAAAATAATTATGTTTCTGATGCGGCTTCCAAAACGACGCAAACACAAACTACCCCAGACTCCCTTTATTTTATTATCAATAATGTTGTTAATGAGATTCTTATTAAATTCTACGCTATGAAACTCTAGCTGGGTAAGTCTCTAGCATAGTTTAAATTGAACAAAGGAATGTCGCAAGATACAAGAACGCTCAGGTTTGGAGACGTAGAGAAATTGCCTCTTAGAAGAAAACTGTTAAAGAGAAAAATGGCTTTCAGGCAACAGTTGGTTTCGTTTTCTACATTAGGAGATGAAAGAGTTTCTTTAACTTTTCGTAGGGTAATAATCGATTATCGTATTTTGACAGCTGCTTTGCTTTGGGTATTTGAGAAATACACTTGGGTTTGGCTATAATACTTTTCATTTTACTTGGAACATTGAAAACGAAATTTCTTTATAAAACCTTAGAAGTTGAGACCGCTTTATTAAATAAAAAAAAATAACCGAAAAATAGTACAACTTCCGGTTGATGAATTGCTACCAAAATTTGTTCAACTTGTAATTTGAAAATCTAAAAAATATGAAATTTGAAAATGATGTCATTAAATTTTGGGCTATCGTTGACGAAAAAATCTTCATCGTGATGACAGTGAAATAGCTTAATATAAAATTTTTTACCCGCTTTAGTGTGTACCTGTCATACATATACGAGCCCAGAAGCAACAAAATGTAGAAAAATATTTCAAATAAAGATTATTCTACATCTATTTGATTCTAATGAAATTTACTTTATTTCATGTCTAAAAACCCTGATAGGCCTTCAAATAATATACCACTTACTATTGATGAATTATTCTCAAAATCTAATCATTTCGTAACATAAACATAATACCTCCCTTTACATATATCTATGTACGGAAGGTAAAATTAATAGAATTTAATATATAAATATGGAGAATTAAACAATTTTCCTTTGTATAATTTTAACTGGGCCCAATGATATGATTCTGGGCTCGTATATGAGGGAGGTAATAACTAACACAAATAAGGAAAAATATGTCTGGAGCTTGAAAACTTCTGTTTTCGGTTGCACAAAGTGTTGTTAATTACAAAAAATAAAACAACGCATGTAAATAATATAAAAATTTAGATTTTTCAACAACAAACTGTTGGAAACATTACTGCGCTATTATTGCGTACCAAAAAAAAAAATAAATGATTACAACATGTTGTCATTCGTCGTGGCTGATGTCAACTTCTATTAGAGTAGCTAACAACGTAGTTAACGCCTTTTGCAGTTGAATTCTTGATTTCTACTTCGGCTTTTCAAAATATTTACTCGTTACTCACTTGTAAACACCATTTACCCAAGCATTGCCATTGAAAATGAATCTTTACAAGTTACTATTTGATAGCTGAATTTTCAAAATTTTACAAGTTAGTAAATAAGGTAAGCAATGCACGGTTGCCACAGTAATGCTTACAAGGCTTATGAGAAATCATTTAATAGTATATTATAAATTAAGGGAGAGAAGTGTATTATTTTTTACCGCGGAGTAAATTGACAAAGGCTATAATACGATGAGGGAAAATACACTTCTCTCTTGCGACGTATATTTATTATGTATTTCAAAATTATTTGAATTGTAATATAATTTATGATTGTTACGTTTGATTAATTAAATTTTGTTGATTTTTCATATTATTTGAGCCATTTCCCTCACAATGAGAGAGAAAGTGCACAAATCTTCCGTAGATATGAAATTTTTTTTTTTTTGACATGATTTTGGTGTCATAGGAACCGAGTTTCTCTTCCGGTCGTGAAAAAATAATTTTTGACAAAACAGTGGTGTGCAACTTCCATAATTTGGTTAAATTTTTTATTTTGGTTTACAAAAGAGTAACAAGTAAAATATTTTTGCTGCTTCAAGAAGGTGTCAGGTTCGTCTGATCGGCTCCCCGGTCATTTCCTCCACTCAGTAGTAAAAACTGTTTTACCTTGCTAGTAATGTAAAATACTATGAGTCGTTTTCTCCTTTTTCTTCGTTATTATTATTAAATAAAATAACTACCGCGTTGATACCATTGGAACAGTTACTTGTACATCGGCGTTCTATTCTAACCTCTTCGAATCCACCAAAATAGTCGGTTCTCTTTTCACTTACAACACAAACAGATTCTCACAGGATCGAGTCTTGCGTTTAAGCCCTAACAAATGTTTGAGTATCCTCCTTCCGGATCCGATGTGAATCTTCCGTTTCCGGGACAGACGATCCCGGTTTCGTTTGGGGTTGAGCTTCACCTGCGCCAGGATCCCCACTAGGAGTTCGTCCACGTTGTGGTCTAACCCGCTGGAGGTTTCGATGAACTTGCAGCCGCAGCTGTTGGCCAGTCGACGACCCACTGCAAGAAGAGAAGATTTAACTATTTTATGTTTTATAATGACTTAATTTTCTCACATCTCACACTCATCATACACCAATGTATTTCGGACACGATCACGTCTCGTATACCCACACACTAGTCTCAAATATCTTATTTCTAAAGCAGTTATACGTCGTTCATGCTTCTTCATCCACACCCAGCATTCAGAACATTACATCAATGTAGCCACTAACACACCATTATAAACACTCAATCGAGCATCTCTAGATGCATTCACATTTCTAGCAAATGTACCCAGAGCACCCAATACCTTACATCAATACGTCCATCCCTGGATACCCAAATATAGGTATAGAATATCGTTTATTATTCAGTAATTTATTTATTCCCGATTTATCAATCGATTGTTAATCAAATGTTAACTAACAGCAATATAAATAATACATATTTCTCTATACTTAACAGGACGGTTACCATAACAGTAACATAACATTGGATTGATAAACCGTATATAAATTTAAATCTAGAACTGTTCACGAGATTAAACTACAATTGTTATTATAATGTCAATATCAATAGAAAATAATGTAAATCCTAATAGTTGCGCTAAAGGTCATTGACCTCCAACAAAACGTGACTCCCAATACAGCTAAGTATTTAGCTACACCGGTTGAATAAATTACAGTAAATAAAACATTTAATTAAATAGGATTAATGAAATTACAATAATGAAATAAACCTCATATATTTGAACTTTTCAAGTAATCCGTGACCTTTAATAACTAATTCCCGGTGATTTAGAGTTAATTTATTTAATAATTTTGATTTAAAACAATTCACATTAACCCACATTTCATATTTCTATGTACGTTTCAAATCAGACATAGACTGTAATTTTGTTTGTTATTAAATTATTTAATTTATAACAATCAATCAATTCGAATTTTGTTGAATTAATTAAACTGAATATATGACATATTTTGCATGAATATTGCACGCTTGAATTATTCGTACGTGAATGATTTTCAATTCTGAAATAACTGCTTTACAAAATTATTGCACCACTTCGAATTTTGAGATTATTTTACAAAATTTATTAAAATATATTTATATGTTTGTTAAATTTGTAGAATATCATGTCAGACAAATAGAAAGCAAAACTTTTGGTATTAAATTGTGCCAGTTTTCATATTTATGCCAACATTTCAAGATGGAAGTTATATTCGACTTCTAAAAGTAAAATTATGTAAACTGTTGGAAAAAGTTGAGAAATAAGTTTCACTAAATCAAATTTAACAATAAAATATTGGATTTTGTTCTTTGAACACACCTTTTACTTTCAAACAATATTTATTAAAAAAATAACTATTGTTCAGTTGTTCAGCAACTTTATTTCTTGCTGTCAAAAGTTTCTAAATTATTACATACGTTGTATAAGTAGAAGAGTCATGAAAAAATATATTTATTGATTACCTCTCAATAAATGCTCTATAACGATTTTAAACAATCAAAGTAACAGATTACTCACTAGTGGGTATAATTTTGAGAAAAGTCACTAGTGGGTAATTTTTTATTTATAACAATAATAATAACACACAATACTTTGGTAACCACTTCGAATGATATTTTGATTTTAAAATTTTAAAGCTTATGTCACTGTCAAATATTATTTTTTTAATAAATTTTGCATTTATTAAGGGATGTTGGATAAAACGTTATACTTCACACGTGGGCAAAGTGGAATTAACCACTCGATAAAATTATCACACTCAACCCTTGGCTTCGTGTGCTAAAATATCTCTCGTGGGTAATTCCTTACTTTGCCCACTTGTAAAGTAAATAACTGTTATGTACATGGACTTGATAATAATAAAATTTATGAAAATGTGCAGAGTTAATTAGGTTTTGTAGATAATTTCTAACAGGAAAACTTCATTTTCACCTAAAATTAAAATTAGGGTCACAAAGTTCAAAGAAACATTAACATTTTTAATATGGAAAATATAACTTCATGGTAGGCCGTTTAAATAATAAATTATTCTTCTTATTATTGATATTTCTGTCATCAATTTGTCAACAATTGTTGTCGATGTAAAGCCATTGTTGATAGGAGTAAAGTTTTGTTCAACGGCCTACCTAAATTTCTTTTTTCCATATTAAAAACGTTAATGCATGTTTCTTTGAATTTTGTGATCTTAATTTTAATTTTAGATATAGAAATATGTTATATCGTTGAAAAGGGAATACTTCGGGCTATCTATCCTAATGAAAAAAGTACTCCACCCCACTACATTTCCCAAATAATTTTATTTTACCAATAGTACAATTATGTTCCATTTCTTGCTATATAAGCAAAAAATTATAAATTTTTTCTTAAGTTTTAGTTACCCAGCAAAACTGAATGGGTGCTTTAAAAAACTCATCCTGTATAATAATTATTATAAAACAGTCAAATTTTAATTTATACACGGTATATATAAATAACAGATGTCTTGTTAAATGTTAGAAACGATTTGAGTGCTTCTCGTTCTCGATAAATTGCACCCTCGTATTTTTAGAAACATCTCGTTGCATCTAGAGCTCCATGGAAGCGAATAACAAGAAAACAAGAGAACACCGGGTCATTTTGCATTTACTGCATGAATGCACGATATAATCTACCAGGATTGGGAATCCGGGTACACATTGTAATGTAGAACGAGTTTCGACGGTCTTTCCGTCTTCAACACACGGTTTTGTGCCATCCGGCGATTACAGATTGGCGATTGGTTGCTCTAGAGCTTGCTGTCACGTGATCGGGGGAGGGGGACGGTATTGATGACGTAGATATTAAGGGGTTGAAGGGTATTTGTAAGAGTCGAATTTATTCGACTCACAAGGCAAGTTTAATATTTTCTTTCGAATGTGGTAAGCGAACGAACTGCTTTGGTCATACGCTACCTAATGAATGGATGAATGGTGAATTATGTAAACATCACAAACGACCATGTTCTTCATTGGGATTCGAACCCACGACGTCTGGAGTACTAGGCTAGTGACATAGCTACTATTAAAAAATAATTTTATTTCCTACTGTATCGCATTTTGAATGTTACCGGACTAATTTCAGTCCTGTAAATATGACTTATTTTTATGGTTTCTTTTGTTGGAGAAGTAAGTTTCGTTCGAGTGACATTCTATGAGCATCCTAGTAAAGTTGTATCTAATTTATCTGTTGGATTTATTTGCTGCATAGCTGATAAAAATTCAGTACTACTCTTGCAAATTTTAATTTATTACACTCTCTCATTTTCAAATAAAGTATAAGCAATATTTTAGTAGGATTCTGATTTCGTCAGAAATGTCAATTAAACAAAATTGGTGTCTATAGTTATTCTATTTTTATTAAGACTTTTATTTACTTTCAAAGTTTTTTCTATTTACAATAAAATTGTTTAAAATTAATCAACTTTGTCATTTCATTTTTTTTACGATTGCACAAAAATAGTGTTTACTTACTTACTCACTTGTAAACACAATTTACCCAAGCCCTCTATTGATTTTGAAAATGAATCTTTGCAAGTTACTAATTGACAGCTGCATTGTAAAATTTTTACAAGTTAGTAAACAAGGCAAACAATGCACGTTGCCACAGTAATGCTTACAAGGCTTACGAGAAATCATTTACAATAATTTTTTACAAAACAGTTGTGTATAACTGACATGACTTGGTTATAATTTTAATTTGATTTGCAAATAAGTAACAAGTAAAATGTTGTACAATACACGCAAGGTAACTGTATAACTGCTTCAAGGAGATGACAGGCTCGCCGGCCATTTCCTCCATTCAGCAGTAAAAACTGTTTTATTTTGCTTGCAATGTAAATAACTATTACTGTATTCATTTTGAAATTCATGACTTGACTCCTTCTGGAAACATCTTATTTGTACCGTCAAAATTCATTTCCCGGATTTATAACATAAATAACTATTTTCTGGATCCACCGTTTTATAGTCAGCCGGAAACTCGGAGGAATAATTTGGGTTTTGTCATCACTTACCAACCATGGGCACCTCTCTTTTCCGTTCTAAGTCTGCCTTGTTTCCAACAAGAATCACTGCTTTACTGGACATGTAATCACTCTTCCATAAATATAGCAGAATCTCTTCTGCAGCTTTCAGAGTCTTCCGGTCCACTACGCTGTACACCACGACGAAGACGTCCACGTTGTAGGTCGCGCAGAAGCTCTCCACCTATGAACAAAAGCAAAAAAGGATGTTCAAGTTGATGTCTTTACATCGACAAGAATTGTTGACAAATTGGCAGGAGTATCAATAATAAAAACAATAACTTGTTTTGTTCAACGGAATATCTGAAGTTATATTTTCCATATTAAAAATGTTAATATACCTTGAACTTTGTAACCTTAATTTAATTTTAGGTACAGGAATATGTTAAATCGTAGAAAAGGGAATACTTCGGGCTATCCATCCCAATGAAAAAAGTACCATCCACAACCCCTTAATAATTTTATTTTACCAACCATACAATTATGTTCCCCTTCTTGCTGCATAAGCCTGTGTATTTATTTTTACCTTTCGCCACATCCTGAAAGGGAGGTATAGGAATCTAAAATTGGGTATGGAGTTTTCAGTGGATGAGCGCATTTTAGAGTACCTAGAATACGATTATAATAGTTTCGCGATGATGATTGTGTGTGTGTCTGTCTGTGTGGATCTCTGAAGTTACGGTTTCTCAAAAACTACTAAACTGAAAATCAATTGTATTCCTTTTGGAAGAGCTGATTAGTTTTTGGTGATAATGCAATAACCGGAAGTGGTAGCTTCTTAGCTACTTAAAGGCCTATCAAGTTATTTTTAAATATCTCAGTAAATTATGGTTTAATGAAAATTTTGTTATCAGAATAATATTTAAATTTTTTAAATTTATAATTATTGTTTGAAACAACACGTTAAAAATAGTATATTATGATACAAGTGTATAAGTAAGCTTTTAAAGCACGTACGACGAGTTTAAGGGCACGACGCGAAGCGGAGTGCTTTTAACGTCGCTAGTGCTTTAAAAGCACTTATACACGTGTGTCATACGCTATTTTTTATTATACCTGCATCATACTCTGGAAAAAACTGGAAAGCAACTTTTGATTTTGATTCATTTCATAATTTTGCGCGTGTGACGTTTGACGTATATTGTTTACATGGAGACTAGTTAGCATTTGTTGTTTACGTTTACAGTTTTGACAGATATTAATAGTAAATATTTTTGTTGTTGCTTAGTAACCTTTAAAGCACGGCGTGTTTTAATCTTGCGTTTATGAACGCTGTAGCATGTTGATATTTTCGTTTAAATCTGCAAACCTGTGTTTTTTAAAGAAACAAAACAACGGTTGAAAAATGTCACTTTTTGACATGTGTCATAATTTTTTGAAGGAATGAACGTTTCTTGATTGTCTTGGTCCATGTTCCTGCATTGTTTGATAAGAAATCTATGGCGGGAGGTATTGAGCTGCCCACAACAGATTTTTTTTCTAAAGTTAGCCAGCAAAACTGATTGGTTGCTTGAAAAACTCACCCTGTATGTAACTTATTTATTTTTATAAATACAGAAAGATGTTCATTGCCAAAGTTAAAAATCAATCTACAGAAAATCAATAGCAATCTGTTGTTTAGTTGGACTTTTAATCATCTTCGGCTAAAGAGAAGCAATCATTATAAAGTTTGAGAAGTTCTGATTGCGGATCAGTTGAAGTGAGCCGACAGAGATCTCCGATCAACCAAGAAAGTGATACAACAATAATTGGACTATTATCAGATACACGCATTCGACAACTCGTGACTTTCTGTCTTAAATCACAGTTGAGACGAATCGTAGTAATAAATAAATTACATCGTTTGTACCTTTTAGCAATTAATTTTACATCGTTCTAACACTTTCAGAAATCTTTCATTCATAATTCTTCATAATCCTTTGCTCGGAATAAATTTACGTGGTACGAAATTTCCAGCGTCTCATTAATAAGAACTTAATTAAAATGTTGAAGTGATTTTCGCACCGAATAATAATGTAACAGGGATGAAAATGATTTACATTTGTGAATGAAGTGTGAAATTCTGTAGGCGATAAGGTGGTTAAAGAAAGATTACGTGTTGTGAAAAACGTTTCAAACCACTCGCAAATATAAGAATATTAGATTAGGAGGAAGAAGAATCATTTTGCGAATGGTTTTTGCCTCTTGGATGTGTTTACTCAAAGGTTACAATATTTGCTTTCTTAAACGTGGTTTTATATACGTGAAATACGGGACATAGGCGTTGAATATGTGAAAACAGTTTTTTCGTGCGCATTGCTTTTCAAATTATTTTAGACAAAAATACTTTAAATGATAAAATTCTGAATGTAAATCATTTTGGCATTATTTTAAAAATCAAAGCAAATATGTACTGCAAAAATATTTGACAGGAAACATTACACATTTGATTATCGTTTTTGCATTATTCCATGGCAAATACGGCAAATACTATAACCGGCAAGTACTAGTTTGATTTCCGGAAATTTAACGTCTGGACTATTGAGTTTTGATTGCTACGAAATTGACCACGAATCGAAGACGAGTGGTCATTTTTAAGTAGCAATAAAAACAAAATATTCCAGAAGGTAAATTTCCATGGAAATCAAATCTAGCACGAAATAGATTTATCTAGAAAATCGTATTTTATGTTTTAATTGATAGAATTAATTTAAAAAATCTGTGGCCATCACAATACCTTTCGCTATAGATTTCTTATCAAATAATGCAGGAACACAGACCACTACTATTACGAAATGCTCATCCTTTCAAAAAAAAAAAAAAAATTCAATTACGATACATGTCAAAAAATGTCATTTTTCATGCGATCTATATTTTTTCTTTAGCATGTTGTAATTCGTAAATGATGACAGTAAGAGAAAAATATTTCAAACAATAATCGTAGTTAATAATATATTAAACATTATTTTTATAACAAAAATTGTCATTAAAGCATAATTTACTGAGATAATAATTTGATAGGGATTCAAGTAAACTACTACTTCCGGTTATTGGATTATCTCCAAAAACTAATCAGCTCTTCTCAAGAGGATATAATTGTTATGCAAAATATCGCAATTTTCAGTTTAGTAGTTTTTGACATATACAGACAGACAGACACAAAATTAGAAGTTGTGTTCGTTTGAAAATTGTTTGATGATAATGACATCAATCATAAAAAGATTTACATTCCATACTCGTAGACAAAGCACAAAAGCTTTATAAAAATAATAACTTTGTTATCCTACACACCCCAATGACAAATAAACAAATAAACAAATAATTTATTCAATTCCCTTGTTTTTTAAAATTCAAATGTGTTTGCAGACAAACGTTGACAAAACCTTGATATTTGAAACACAATTACAATTGAAAACAAATTTGCAAAAACGGGATTAAAAGGATCAATATTTTCCTCGTTAGTTTTAGAGATTTATTCAAACAATTAAACTGAGTAATTCTTTTCAATAATTATTCAAATGTCCAATTGCTGGCAGCTAAACTAATTAAATTTTGCTCGTAGCTAAATACTTTTTGTCTTTTTTTAGATTGTTACAACTAATGATCTAGAAAAGATTGAAGATAAAAATGTATCGCTTGTTCGTTTTAATTTCTTTTTGGAATTACTGCTTTCATTACGGAAGATAGTAAAAAGTTTAAAGAAGTTTTTGAATGATAACGTCTTGCAAATTGCTAGTTCCATACTAAAACTTTTATTAAGAATTTATGTATAATTACATTGTTATGTCAGTGATGAATTATTTCACAATAAAATCACTTTTTGTGGGTACTTCTTTAGAATATTTTCATTGGTAATCATGCTAAAATTTAGGGGAGGCTTCCTTTCGATATATTTTTGGAGATAATTTAAGTAATGGATGTGTGAATTGGTTGACGTACTTCAAATACAACCAAAGGGAATTTCCTGACGATTTGAATTTTACATTTGTATATCTTAAAGAAGAAAGGTTTCCGAAGTATTTTCAAACTGCAACAATTTTTGCTGTTTTAATGTATATTTAATGTTTCTTTCACAACAGAAGAGGGAGGAAATCTACCCATATAGGAGAAAACTTTTATAGAGAATAAAAAATTATCTGATTTGTTCAACACATAACTTCCCACCTTAACAACTTTTAAACGAGACACAAAAGAATAGAAAGTTTGAAATTACAACTTTAGCAAATTTTATTCAACATCTTTTTACCTCACGCCAGATCCTTCAAGGGAGGTATAGGAATCATGCTAAAAATTCGATAGTTAGTTTTCAGTGGATGAGTACGTTTTATCTCCTAGAGGGCGGAGGGAATAAAAACTTAAATAGTAACCCCCCCCCCCTCATTTTTAATGCCAATTTGGATTTTACTTTCTTATACAAGGTATAAGAAAGTATTGGAATCATGAAAAATGTCGTTAATGAGATTTTTGCGCAAATACATATTTTGACGTCCACTGAATCCATTAAAACCAATTTCTCAATGTTGTCTGTGAGGATGGATGGATGGATGTCCGGGTGCGCAATATATCATGAACGAGAAGATATGTAAACGAAACTTGAAATTTGTATGTTTCATGAAAATATAAAGAGCTGAGTTAAATTTGAATGAAATTGAAAACCCAGAAGAGGAAGTTTACTGGACACACAAAACAATAATTTCCATTTTTTTTTTTCCTAAATAGAATCAGCTATGAAAAAAAATGTTTCAAATGTAAGATGTAAGCGAAAATATTTATAATATAAAATATTATTTGCAATTTTCTTGTACATGCTTTTAATTTTGAGAAAAACTGAATTATATATTTAATAATATATTTCAATAATCTTAGTTACAATGGGAACAAAAACTAAAACATTTGAAACATCTATGTGTCAAATAATTGTGTCAAAAATATATGTCGTTTTAAATATTATAAAAACAAAATATTTGTATTATTAGTTAGAAAGATTTAAAGACTATTATTACCTATTTTACAATAAAATCATAGTTACAGTGAGAAGAAAAAATTAAGCAGATTTAACATCTATAGGCCAAGTAATTGTTAAAATAGTCATACGCAAGGCACAAGTCACGGGTTCAGTTGGTTTTATATGTATAAGAAAGTAGTGTGGTGCCCACACCAGATTTTTTTTTCTGCTGTTGTTTCACTTTTTCATCCAAAATTGATCCTATCATAGCCAATTCCTTCACCGAAAACTCTATTACAAAACTAGGTGAATGAAGGCAAAAAACCTGATATTTTTAAAAAATTTTGTTTTGTAGTGTACGTATTTTTTCCTAGAGAATTCAAATTCGCACAAAAAAATGGGGATTCCTATTAAAGTTTTTATAACACACCCCCCCACCCCGTAGGAGGTGCGCGGTGATGGGTCGAGTTTGGTATCATTGGATGTATGATAAAAAAAGACCAATCCTGCAAAAGAATCTAACAAAATTAACACAAACTTGTGCGCTATTACATTCAACTCTAAGACACCTCCGTCAAGTCAACTCCGAATAATACTCCAAGTGCTAACACATTTTGAAACTTGCCACTTTCGGAGCGTTTTCCACCTTGTTATATTATTAATATGATTTTCTAACATCTTTAAGGGACCTGACTTGATGCAAAGTCATACTGGCAGTAATACTAATTTACGAAAGATCTGCAGATTTTCAATTGACCTAATGATTATTATAAAAATGAACCAAAGTTGTGCATAAAACCTGTACGCTGTCCATATCAATAACTGCATAATTAATATAGTGTAGACTATATTAATTACAATATTAATTAATGCTGTCTAAACTATATTTAACAATTTTCTACGTAGCAAAACCTAACTGATGAAAATAAATATCTTGTGGACAAAATACGTCTAAACCCCTGTCGTTTGGCCTAACACATACAAATCTCTTTCTTGCGTTATGGCGTCGCGCGTGACGCGGTCGGTAAATCGCAATCTTACTTACCGACATCTCAACGGTGGGGTGATCTACAATCTCTAGTTCCGTTTCCTGGCCGTCTAGCATCACCGATACCGTCTTCTGGCCGTATTCTTCATCTGGAACAAATGAAACAAATAGAAAAGTTTTTTAATCGCAATCGATACTTGGACGGGATTTTAAAAGCAATTCGATAATTATTGTAAATGGATCTTTAATGTAGAGTTTAGTAGAGTAGCAGTGGCTTTTGACACGACCGATTAAAATTAATTGCACTCTAAGAAATACAAAACCCTTTTCTTATATTATTGTGGACTTAAATAAATATATCATCACGACATTTAGCAACTCTGGCTCCTAAAGATAATAGTGGGTGCAATAAAATTTGTCATCCTTCAATAGTTTACGAGTATGAAATGAACATTCCATTCGAGTTGTGCATTATATTTTTTCAACGACTACGATACTATTTCCTAATTTATTTATAATCTATTAAAATCGTCTTCAATTCAATACTTTAGTATGATAATTAGAATCCGAGCAACAAAAGATACAAACCAAAATTAAAAAATAGTACGTTTTATTAATACCAAGTTTCAATATTTTGTTCTAAAATTCATAGGGAACGAACTATTGCATAATGATTATTTTTTGACGATTCTTAAAACCAATTAAATACTTCATTGTTTGTCACGTATCTGCGTTTTAACCAATCCTGTCTTTATTATACTGAGAATAAAGCACTTGTGATTATTCCCGGGAATAATCTTTGTAGTTTTTTTTTCTTAACAAGTGTTAGATGTTAGATAGTTAAAAATGAGCAAAAGAGACAGACTTAGTGGCATGTCTGATGATGAAATAAAAAATAATCTAAATAAATATAACTCGAGAGTTCGATAATTTACAAAATAATTCTCCAGTATCTTTCTCAAACTTGTTGCCAGGTAATAACCACGAAACCAAGAATAGTATATTCTACAACAAGTAATGGAATGGTCCATATTCCACGCGAGCAAAAAGTTTGTAGCCCGAGCCAAAGGCGAGGGCTACGGTTTGCGAGCGTGGGATAGGCCATTCCGTTACATGTTGTAGACTATACTTTCTATAAAAAGGTTTTGGAAATTATACAAAAATACAAATATAAAACTGTTGAAAACGTCAAACTCAAATAAATCAAATTAAAACAAACCGACGTAACCATAGTAACTGAATCAAGATACTTCATATGTCGCGCTAATAAGCGGTGCTGATTCGTCGAAAATATTCCATACGCCGCGTATGGAATGTTAGTGATTCCATAACACTTTTTAGTAGTGGAATGCCCAGTTTCCAAAACAGTGTTATAGAAAGAAACTTTTATTTCTTGTTTTGAAAATCAAGCCCGAGACAAGCAATGGTCATAAGACAAAATTTTTTGTCTTGATGAATCATTAACAACTACAGTTATTTAGTAATTCTTAAAATGCTACGGGCCAGCATTTTTATATAAGAACAAAAATAATGTTTGCAATATAATATTTCAATTGAATTAGCAAATGTGTATAGAACTTTTATTTTCCTTTGCATCTTCCCTTCAATGAAATTACAGATAATCCTATAAAATATCTCGATATTTCAAATTTTAAGTTATTATTAAAAAGCATTTTGACAGTAACGTGATTACAGTCTTTAGATAAACAGCTTAAAAGCCGTTTTGTTCATTATGCTTTTAAAAATTTATATTTGAGTACATTCAAAGTTTCGCGTCGAGTTATCTTACAGTATCTAGATTTTAGGTTATAGATAACTTAGAGAACATGCATATTAATGAAAGGATATATAAACAATAGATTTTTTTACGTAGCAGGAAATTTTCGCCAGCATATTTTAACAATAATAAATTCCAAACAATATTGATTACCTGAAGGAAGTTGTGCATGGGTTGATTTGATTTATCTCCATTGTTCTCTCGTACGTCGTTTGTTCTATCCGCGACGCCACAAATAACTAATTAGCCTACTTTGATGTAGACATTTTCAAGGGTTTTGCAGCTTCTTTCATAATAAATCATCGAGCCTTCAAATTTAATAAG
Source organism: Poecilus cupreus (assembly GCA_963942605.1). NCBI lineage: Eukaryota > Metazoa > Arthropoda > Insecta > Coleoptera > Carabidae > Poecilus > Poecilus cupreus. Next base: position 3,732,665 of record OZ012726.1, on the reverse strand, counting down.
TTTATAATACTTTATCTCTAATTTAAAATTAAGAACAGCGCCCTTATCCATTGTTATTTTACTTCTTCTTTTTGCGTGTTTGGTTTTTTATCCGCAGTTGAAAATATGAGCACGTCACAAGACTATTCGAGCGAATATAACATTAGGTTCGTTTAAAAATGTATCACGTAAAACAGCTTACGAAAATTGAAAAGTCTTGTTACTCGAAAACTTGAAAATTGATATTGAGATGAAATGGGTTGTGATTTTCCATACAAAACTAGGGTATTCCGTGGGGTGATAGAAGAGTAACAATTCAAAATATGCGATTTGAATTATACCCAGAATAATTATCCCAAAGATAGGTGGATATATATTTCAAAAAATTGGGTGATTCATAATGTACGGAAAAGATTGAAAGTGTAGATAGGGAGCCCATAATAATGCTTTTTTCTTAATAAACTTTTGACAAAAACTCAATAACCAAAAAGTTACAGCAAATTAAAGTTCTTTTAAATTAACACCCACCTATTGAATACCGCTGAAAATAGTTTTAAATCTGACAATTTGCTGAAATTTTAATTTTAAATTATGCATCCAACAGAAAATAATGTTACAAAAGCCATTGTATTAAATATATATTAATAATACAGTAGCTAAGAAATCGTAAGGATTTTATTTTTAATAACAGAATTTCATTTATTGCACCATTGTGATTAAATGTTGCCAAATATAATTTGCGTTAAAGAATTTTTATTAAGACTGTCTGGAATTTCGTCATTCATAATAACAGGTATTTGTAATCCTGTAAAAAGCTTTATTAATAATTTTTTTCGTAGATAAAATTAGATCCTAAAAAACAAATCGAATGAAAATTAACATTTTAACTTGTTTGGGGTAGTGACTTGACGATTGGTGACCGCATTTCACTCGAAAAATATATCGCTTAATGTGATTTACAATGGGAAAATTGCCGTGATATATATTAATTTTTTGTTGTTCTTTCGTCAAAGGAAAATGCTTATTTTCTTTATTCGATAATGTTGATATAAATAAATATTCAAATTGGCTCGCACACCCGAAGAAAAAATCTGACGGTTATCAAGTAAAAATAATCCTATAAAGTAAACTCCCTGGAGGAATAATGTGCACTTTATTTCCCTGGGGATAAAATGTGACGTTCGTATCCCTATTTTGATGTAATAAAAATTTCTAGTCCCAATTGTGAAATGGTACATTTCCAACGACTACTAAGAAAAGTACGTAAATTCACACGCTAAACTATTACTGAAATTACGCATAACACTATCAATGCTGTGTGATATGACAGTTCATTAGCCAATTAGATGCATCCGCAACTGTGTGATATGATTTTATCACACTCTGCGATAACTGAGCGAACTAACCTAAAAATTTGTATTTATAAGTTTGATAGTTGCAGATAATTTGCTGAATTTATACGGATTATACCTATTCAATCACAAACGTCAAAAATTTTCATTTTCATTTAAAAGATAAAAGTTGGTTATCTCATAAATTAAATTAAATGAAAATGAAAATGAGAACATAAATTAAATTATTACATGAATGCTTACATTTGATAATACGTATTTATTTTTAAAATTAAAATAAATTTAAATTAAATATAAATGAAAATGGTTGCATGAATTCGGCATTAGAATAATGAAGCATTTTCTCTTGTTTAAAATAATATATCTACTGTTATTTGCTATAAATATATTATTATACCTTTTTCCTTTTGCTAGTTAAATGTGGTTACCAGCCGTCAAGTTAACTCCCCATCCAAAATGTTAGTAGATGGGGAACAACATCAGTAAAGTTAACACAGTCGAGTGTAGATTTTTTTTTTATATTAAATGGACTAACTACTTTGTTGATATGCTGCCTCATGAGTAGATGATTGTGAATATATGTGAACAACACATACGATCATGCTTTTTAGTGTGATTCGAACCCACGACCTCTGATGTCCGATCACCGAGATCGGTCCATTTTATTTATTGAAGTATTTACTTGTATACAACCCCTATTAGAAAATAGCAGCGACCTATGTTGAAAAGGGTCCCAGTCTACCTATAAATAAGTAAAGGAAATTGAATTCAAATAAAAACGGATCACAAATGCGCAATTCAGAACAAATAAAGAAGTTTAACCATCGCTTCGGTTATCAACCCCAAAATTCAAATTTGCTGTTTAAATATTAATATAAATAAATAAGGGTAAATTGTATTCACTTGTAAAATAATTCATGCATATTTGAAGAGGCACCGTGCTGTAATGAATCTTGTCTGCAACGCATGCGCAGACTAGAATCGCCGAAATTGGTTGTCAAGAGAAAATCAAGTGGCTTTTGTCAGGCATTTGGTCTCAAATTAATTTTCTCCTTTGACTCCTTCGAATAATTAAATATAGGGGTAGTTTTTGCGTACAATGGCCACGTCCAGACGGAAACCGCTTTCTTGCAGGAAATTGCTGTCCAAACACAGGGCGTTCAACCCTTAAATTCCATTCGCCGAAGGGTGCGAATCGACTAAATCACAGTTTGAAAACCTATTTATTTAGAGTTATATTTTGCCGGTCACTGGCAACATGAAAATTAATTTAAAGTCAATCATTCTTTGACAGTTTGTTAATTATTAATCTATTGTATTACTATAATAATATCACCTCAATTGATTAAACTTAATTAGATTTTTTTAATTTGATAAATACACCTGATAAATATTTGTTCTCATAAAAACTATGATTCTTGAAACATAATTTTGGAATTGAAATTTCATGTTTCGAATATTTCGATTCATACAGCAAAAAAAAAAAATTACGTACCGAGATATGATACAGCAAATGACACACCCAAAATGAGTGATTTTTTTTTTAAATTGCTATCGAGAGAATTTCGTCCCTATAAAAAAAGGTAAAAATCAACTCCTAGCTCTAAAAAAAAAAAAAAAACACTTTGTCAACAGGGTAAAAATAACGTGCACGATTTTTTTTTTGAGCTCAGATTCGTCAGCGTCGAAAATTACATAGAAATATAGTTGTTAATCATTCAAATAGTTATTTGTATATCAAGGCACTAAAGTATAATTCTTTATTACGAATATGGAATTTATTATAGCCGAGGAGAATAAACCATATGAGTAATAAAAAATACTTTTGTATCAAGGTATACTTTCTATTTTTTTTTGCAATACCTGTACTGTAAGTTACCCATTAATAACCAAATTTAAACACAGTAAGTGGAACTTTTATTGCACAATTGGTTTTCATGGTTACATCATTTACTTACCGTCCACGGTGGATGGTAAGTGAAACTTACCGTTCATGGTGGATGGTAAGTAAATATATATCATTCAAATTTAATTTTTAACCTCAATCTGCTAGCTGTTAATTTTGATACCTATTTTTCTTTTCTTATATTTACGCAGGTATTGCAAAAAATAACTTACTAAACTCGAACTGTAAGTGATTTTTTAGGTCTCGAATGTTTAGGAAATCTTGACCCTACCGGTCTCGACATCCCAAACTACATTCTCGACCTAAACACTATCACTTACAGTTCATGGTACGTAATATACTATTCCGTAATCGTTAAATATTAATTAAAAACATAAATAAATAGCATTATGTATTTGTAAAATGTCAGCTAGCTGTTGCGACAGGGATGGCTGTGATAACAAAAATACGTTTGGATAAAATTTACATTATTCTTCATATATTCTTAGACGTGTTCTGCATGTGATCTGAATTAAATCCAAGAAATAAATAAATAAATTATCAAAGGTAAATAATGAATAAATTCATCAATAGTATTATAGAATAATGAGATTGGTATTTTAGGTATGTAATATAAGTTTGACAAAACTCTGTGAAGTAAAATTTTGACATAAGAGTCTGTAAAGTTTAATTTTAACTACTATTTTGGCTAACTTCGCGTAGTAATATCGTGTACTTTAGTATCAATTTCGGAAAAAACATATTTAAATTTATAAAAAATTCGTGCGGCGACTCCACCAGATTCCTTCCAAATCTGAATCAACTCATCTTAATTTTCTTGCTCCACGGTTTCTTGTTCATGAGTAATTGCACAAACGAGCACATAGATATTATTGAAAAAATTACCTCCAAAACGTCACTACCAGTTTTATAATACAATCCTCATTTTCAATTTCGTCTAATTTATTCTTTCCGAACAAGAAACCACCCCCCCATTCTTTCATCAGTATAAAATTGCATCTCCAGTGTCCATCTGCCCCGCGTGACACAAAGGTAAACAAGCCGTGAAAGCTGTCTCCGAGAATCTGATCGCGGTCCCGCAATCGCATTACGTTACCGAGCCAAGGGAGTCCGCACGTACAAACGATGTCGGCAATCGAACCGTCGAAGCCTGGACCGTCACAAATTCCAAGCCGAAGTGCGGTGTATGGGTACAGAGTGTGGTTGAGTAGAGGATCTGTGTAGTGGACGGTAATTGGGAGATTGTAGACTGAAAGGATGGATTGGGAGCCTTCGGGTCACCTGCAGTATTATTCAAATAATAGGGAACCAAAATAATCGCACGTAGTCATGTCGCCACTTTTAACTTAAGAGAAGTCTAGCTTTGTATTTTGCAGATTTAACAAGTGCCGGTTCTTCAATCACTGGTTAACCCTCTATTGCATGAATTATTTTTTTTTTTAAATAAGGGCTCAAAAACATTATTTCTTACAAAAGAAATATTCATATATTTAAAATAAGTGTTACATAATTTTTTTTCCAAAAATTTTGTTCACTATTGGGAATATTATGAACAAATTCAACTTACAATAGAACTTTGGTCCATTGGGTCGTCTTCGCGTACTATAGAAAATTGTTTGATAAACAACCTCTTCTAGGAAAACATCAGATAAAAATTTTTTTTGGAAATTTTGTAAAGGTGTATTTAGCTGTAATATATCAGCAGGTAATAAGCTGCTTCCTTCAAATTTTCCATTTTGTATCTTAGTTTCTGTAATTATGTTGGTCAAATCGGGAGGAATGATCTAATTGGCAATTGACAAAGTGTATATAATGTTCCCAAATGTTACAACATGATTGCCATGAATGTAAACTGCATAAGAAAAGAAAAAACAAAATTTTAAATTTTATGTTCCCGACCGGGAACAGTATGCAATAGAGGTTTAAGACTCTGGTTAGCAGCAACTATGGATATTTCAGTGATTATGTAAAATTTGTGTTTTTCAATCTGTAACTTTGACTTATGATTAACTATGAAGTCGTAGTTAATTTGAATTATAATCTGTCATCTGTCATGAACGACGTATAACTGCTGTAGAAATGAGTTATTTGAGTGGAGTATGTGGGTGTATGAGACGTGATCGTATACGGAATACATTGGTGTATGATAAGTGTGTGATTGAGAAAAATGTTGTTAAGAAAGTGGGAGTGAATCAATTGGACATGTTGAGCGAATGTCGAATGAAAGGTTGGTGAAACTAATATATGTGGATGAGATTGAAGGTGAACGATTGCGTGGGCGTCCGAGGAATAACTGGTTGGGTATGATTGATGGTTGTTGCGTGAACGAATGATTCCGAGTGAGAATAATAAACGAGCATGTATGTATTGCATTATGAATGTGGACAAGGCGAAAGTTGTGCGTCAGGATAGGAATGTTTGGATGAGATTGATTGTTGGTTGACTGTGTTTCTGGGTTCGTGCTTCCGCACTAAGTGGGACATAGTGTGATGTTATGTATGTATGCATGTATTTGTCATATTGTTTTCGTGCTTACCATAAAAAAATTAAATAGGAATATGATTACGAAATTATTAACGTTTTTAATAGTGATAAAGACCAAATAAGACGATCGAAAATAATAAAACAGAGGCCAAAATTTTTCGAAGGATATTACGAATTAGAGTTATTTACAAGATTTAGCTTATCTAAAAGGACCATAGGAAATCTTATAGAAGAATTGCATGATATATTTGTACACCCCACTAATAGGATATAAAGTATTCTACTACAAGTAATGGAATGGTACCTATTCCACACGAGCAAAATGCTTACTACGGTATAGGAGTTTTTAACAAGATTTTGGAAATTATACAAAAATACAATAAAAACAAACTGTTGAGAACGTCAAACTCAAATAAATAAAATTAAAACAAACAGACGTAACCATAGTAACTGAATCAAGGTATTTCATTTTATATCGCGCTAATATGCGGTCTTATTCGTTGAAATTATTCCATACGCGGCGTATGGAATGATAGTTTTTCCAATACAGTTTTTAGTTGTAGAATATGTAGTTTCCAAAACAGTGTTATAGAAATTAATGTACAATGCTGTTCATTTTACATCAAAAGTATAAATAAAAAAGTTGCACAGAACTTAAAAATGAATGCTATAAGGGCCATTTAGTTACCTAAATATTGGTATTTCACGATACATCAATCAAATTAAAAAACAATATTTATTAGGAAAAATTCAAAAAGGAAAATATTTGACATTTCATTAAACAATTTAGATTCAAGTAAAATACCACATCTAATCCGCTCGTTACAAACTTGTACAAGCTAACTATGAAATTTAACATTGATAGCTTTGTTAAATTGAGTTATCGTGGACGAAAAATCGTCACACACAACCATCATCGTGAAAATAGAGAAACCCTAACAATTGTTTAGTGAGTAATTGCAATTGGGAATCTTAGATTTCGCTGGTCCAGTTAGTCAGTGCCACTGCTTCTAAAGAAGTTGGTGGGTTACACTACGCTGATGAGTTTTAATATAAACGAAACACTTCCGTAGTTACCGATTGATTGGATTAGACGGTCTCTGTGACTTAATAACTTAGTTATTAGAGACTAAATTTTATAAAGCATTGACAAATTATTGTCTTTATATTTTTTATATTACTTGTTTCATGGACAGTTTTCTCCTATTGAATTACTTTAAGTTTTGCAGTATTTCAAATAAATAAATAAATCTAAAATATAATGACTGAATTTCAAATACTGCGAACATTTAAACCCTTAATTACTTCTCAGTTCTACCCTTATCCGTTTCACCCTTCACCCTCGTCCTCCGAGCTCCGAATCCTTACTCTTCGTTCCTGATTGATGCAAGGAATTCAATAACATCCCCCGAGAATGCGACCTGCGGTGAAAGAACGCGGGGTTATCAACCCCTAGCCCCCACTCTCAATCTACGCCACTGTGTCTCTCATCAGTCCCCGAGCAATTTAAATCTAATACAGGGATACGAAACGAACGTGTCATTTAAATGCGGTTTTAATAGAATTGGTTAGTTTTGGAAATGATTTATTTCGGGAGGAAGGACCTCGGTATTGGGTATTTGTTTTCTATTACGTGCTGGAATTTATTTTTTACGAGTTTGTGGGGATAAAATAAAAACCACCAATTTCGTTTTTATTGGTTCAAGTCACGCAGATGGAACGGATAAAATTTTTAGGAGATTCCTTAATATCAAAGTGGTAGCGTCAAAAATTCAGAGACGTCAAATTTTCATTGCTCTATCGTGCACAATAAAACTATTTTATTGCACGAAATCATAAAACCTAAATTTATTTTTGTAAAACTGTTTATTAAGGTGAATCATACAATATGAAGTTTTAGCAAAATTATGGTTTTCAAAACTTCATGAAAGAATTTCTTCCAAATAAAAATACCACATGTATCCAGCCTCCTTCTAAATAGTAAAAAACTTCAAACAAGAATTGTAGTTAATATTATTTTACATCTTTTCATATATAACAAAATTTATTACGTACATAATACTTACATAACGTCATGCTATATTCCACTCAGTGAGGAAACACAAACCCAGAAACACAGCCAACCAACAAACAATCTCCTCCAAACATTCTTTCGCCTTGTCCACATTCATACATATTCATGTTCTTCTATTCTTTACACTTGGAATCATTCGTTCACGCAACAAACCATCATTCAAACACAACCGTATATTCCTTGGACGCCCACGCAATCGTTCTCCTTCAAACTCACCTGCATATATTAGTTTCACCAATCTTTTATTCGACATTCGCTCGAGATGTCCAAACCACCTCATTTGACTCACACCCACTTTCTTAACAACATTCTTCTCAATCTCACACTCATCGTACACCAATGTATTCCGGATACGATCACGTCTCATATACCCACACACTCCTCTCAAATATCTCATTTCTACAGCAGTTATACGTCGTACATGACAGATGACAGATTATAATTCAAATTAACTACGTCTTCGTAGTTAACCATAGTAAAAATTACAGGTTAAGTCTCTGAAATATCCATAGGTACTGCTAACCAGAGCCTTAACCATTTAACAATATTTCATTTCTACGGCAGTTATGTCATTCATGCATCTTCATCCATACCCAACATTCAGAACCATACATTAACACACCATTATAAACAGACACTTAATCGAGCATCTCTAGATACATTCACGTTTCTAGTTAATGTATCCAGAGCACCTAATACCTAGCACTCTGCAGACACGTGCCTTTCAATACGTCCGTCCCTCGAAAACATACTACCCAAAAATCCAAATTCATTCAGTTAAGTATCACACCATTCATTGAAACATTACAATCAGTCACCATATCATTCTGCTGAAACACCAACACTTTACATTTACCGACATTTAATAGCAAATTTAAACCTTTCCAACACTTTACATTTATCGTCAGTCAATAGCAGAATTAATTTACTGTAATAACAAATTTTTTCTACAACCACTTAGAAACCTGCTCATCGTATGTTGTTGCTAGGGATATGAGGTATGTTGCAAGCATCGTGCGAAATGAATTTGTTTTGTGAGTATTTCAATGTAGGTTATTTCATTTCAGTACAGGTGTCATTGCTAGGATACTTATTTAGTATTGTCAAACATTGGAATAGTGAGAGCGGAACAAATTAATTATTAATATATGAATTAATTAGGAAATAATATCGTGGTCGTAGTATAGTGTACAACTCGCATGGAATGCCCATTTCATACTCGTATGATTTTCAGCATGAGCCGAAGGCGAATGCTACAAACTTTCATACTAGTAGGAAATGAATACCATTCCATGCTTATTGTACAATATATTATATTTAGTTATATATGTCTAAAAAAAACTTGATAGGAAATACATTTCCGGTTGATGAATTACTCTCAAAATCTAATCAGCTCGTTACATAAACCTATTAAATATGAAAGGTATTGATAGCTTAATTAAATTTTCGCATACACACACACACACAAAATTTTGTCACCTTCCAATACCTCCCTTACTAAAGATAAAAATTAAATATTACTACCATCCCCTTACTCCAATGTTGAGACAGCCAGTCTAGATTTGGCTATGCATTGTAAAGTAGTGTTACAAAAATAGTTCATCTATTGTTATGCGTAACTTATTTATTAGTAAATTATTAACACACAAGATGGCCAGTCTAGATTTGGCTATGTATTGTAAAGTAGTGTTACAAAGATAGTTCATCCATTGTTGTGCGTAACTTATTTATTAGTAAATTATTAACACAGGTTTCTCTATTCTTACAGATTCGGAAACAGTTCAAGGGAATCATCATAAAGGTAGGATTAAGTTTCATTTATCCATAAAAGTTATTGTAAAATTCCACGCGACAAAATACCCCCACATTAGGGTCAAACATCCATCGCTCGATATTTTTTTATGTCGTGTGCTCTCCACGTGAGTAAACTATGCCCCACTCTCTTCAAACACCGGAAGCGAATACCGGAAACTATGGGCCTGCACACCATCCAATACGAATCGCTTCAACTGTTATCTATAAATATATTGATTCTGTCTTCGGTAGACGCTTCAAACTTTACGACAGTTGAATATGTCTACATTTACACTTCATTAACTCTGATGACACAAACAAACGCTAGAACGAAAATAAATATCTTCCAAGAAATTAAGGAAATATGCTTGGTTCATGGAATAATATATGAGATGATTCATAAAGTATGGAAAAGATTGAAAGTGTAACTAGAGGGGCCCAAGATAATGTATTTTCCTTAATACACTTTTGGCAAAAAATCTAAAAGAAAGTTACAGCAAATTAAAGTTGAAACAATTATTAAACAGTCCTTACAAACTGCAGCATTTAATTATATTTCAAGTAGAAATTGGAAATACAACAAGACAAAAATATTGCATTGCTTTGAGAAAAATATCTGAGGATAGTGTATATATGGTTTATTTATTTTCACAAGCGTCAAATTTATTTGAAAAGCTACATTGTACGGGAATACTTTGCTGGTGTCTGGAAAAGATATTCCCGTACTGTTATTTATCATAACCTAGCAACGACACTAAAATACCGGATTAAAGCACATTGCGGTTCGAAAACACACCGGAAAGGACTCAGTTTTCGTCCGGTCGAAAACAAAAGCATACTTTTGGGCCCCGCTAGCTACACTTTCAATCTTTTCCGAACGTTTTGAATTACCCTGTATTGTTGTGTAGTATATGCGAAAAAGGTAATCTTCCCACGTGTGTTATATACTTCTTTTCAACATTGAATGTAAAAAATAGTTTCTCACGTTTGCGTTAATCAATACTAGAAATGTAACAATTATTTTATATAATCATAGGAGTTTGATGGATCATCATAAACGATACGTCTATTTAAATATGACATGAGAGATTGATATCAATGTTTGATCAGTTTTTAACTTGAAAATCTAATTCTAACTATTGAATTTGAAAATCATTTTTAGATTAAGAATTATTATTTCGAAAGAATTACTTCCCTCATTAATGCTAGTGACTATTTCTAGCACCAAATTGAGAAAGAAATATATAATTTTCTTCAGTGATACATAAAAAGATATATTTAAAAATGTATTGTTTTAAATATAACAATATTTATCTGAAACAATTTAACAAAAACATTTTTTATTATAATGAAACAAAATTCGTTTGAAAATCATATAAATTTCCAGTAGCAACCTTTGAAATTAAACAAAGAAAATTAAATAATTTTGGAAGGTTAAAGGTGAAAATTTTGTTGGATAAACATCCATTAAATTTAAGAGGTAACAAATATTAATGCTAATATCCCCAGTTAATTATTTGTAATACTAACATTTTTCTTGAAGATATTTAAACTTAACTTAAAATTTAGTAGTATGTGAACAATTATTTTTTGACGTTTCTTAAAACTTATGATATGCTTCATTGTATGTCACGTGTCTGTGTTTTAACCAATCCTGTCATTATTATACTGAGAATAAAGCTCTAGTGATTATTCCCGGGTATAATCTCTGTAGCTTTTGTTGACAAATGTCAGTTGTCAGGTAGTTATCACAAGTAAGAAATGTGAAAAAATGATAGATTTAGTGGCGTGCCTGATGAAATAAAAAAATAATCAAATTAAATATAATTCAAGAGTTCGATATATTAGAATAGTATATATTCACATATTCCACACTAGCAAAAAGTTTGCGGATGTGGAATATGCCATTCCGTTACATGTTGAAAAAAATACAAATATAAAACAGTTGAAAACATCCAACTCAAATAAATCAATTTAAAACAAACAGACCTAACCATAGTAACTGAATGAAGATACTTCATATATCGCGCTAATTCTGATTCTGATTCGTCGAAATTATTCCATACGCGACGTATGGAATGATAGTTGTTCCAATACAGTTTTTAGTTGTAGAATGTGTAGTTTCCAAAACAGTGTTATAGAAAATAATTCTCCAGTATCATTCTCAAACTTCTTGCCATTTGGCAATAGCCACTCAAACCCTACGGACATACGTGGCTCTTGCCTGCCAACAAGTTTTCGTAAGATCCGTCAAATTATTTTCAATTTATTCTCACTCTCTTGTTATATTATTACTGAAAATAATTTAGTAATCTTACATCAAATAAAATCCCGAAACCTCCTAATGAAATTTCGTAAAAAAATCTTGTCTACTCCATCGCTTTACCCATACAAATACAGTAATCCAAGACTAAAGGTTTATGTGGTCCATCTGCCCGTATCCAGACATATCCACACTGAGATTGCCTTTGTCTTGTAACTCTTGTATGTGGCATAACACGCTGGCAATCTGCGCTGGATTCAATGGCTTCGTAGAAAATTCTTTTGCTTTATCGGCGGGATTTCTTTATTATTAGAACAGTCTTGTAATTTGATATAATGAAATCAGGGTTTCATAAAAATGCCAAATTAAGGAAAGACAAGTATATTGCGATGGCTTAAATACGAATATTGTTTTATTATTTATCCAACACCTCTCAATAAATGCTCTATAACTATGACGATTTTAAACAAGGAAAGTAACAGATTACCAACTAGTGGGTATAATTTTGAGAAAATACACTAGTGAGTATTTTTTTATTTATAACAATAATAATAACACACGATACCTTGGTAACCACTTCGATTGACATTTAAATTTTAAAAATTTAAAGCATATGTCACTTGCAAATAATAATTCTTTAATAAATTTTTTGGTATTAAGAGATGTTGGATAAAACGTTATACTTCACACGTGGACAAAGTGGAATTACCCACTCGATAAAATTATCACACTCAGCCTTCGGTTTCGTGAGCTAAAATTTATCTCGTGGGTAATTCCTTACTTTGCCCACTTGTAAAGTAAATAACTATTATTTTAATAATATATTATATTTTAGTCCCAGAATATCCACCGTTAATTTTTGTTAATTTAACAAGTTTCAAATTAAATATGAAAATATAAAAAATTAGCTCAAAAATCGGGTTAGCCTTGAAAATGAAACAAAATTCTAAAAAAAATAGTCAATTATGCAATTTATCATAATAATTAATAAAAAATACAATTTTAATTTTTAATATTTTCATATTTTATTTCTGGCGTATAGGGCATGTAAATGTAATTCTGTTTATTGATTCTGATGTAGAATTTTATGATCTCTCAACTTTATTTGAACCTTTTTTGTCTAATATAATTTGTTAAGCAGGAAATTACGAAAGTATGATACATGTTAAAGTCCTATGTTCCGGGGTCGCGGTCAACACCCTGTATACTATTATGTACTTTTTACTAAATATTTTAGTAATTGTATTGAAGCACATCAATAAATCATAGTTATTATAATAAATTAAGTTGTTACAAAGGATACAAACTTTCTTTAACAATTTCAAATTGATAAGTTAGATAAATGTACTTGTTATTATTGGCGAGTCCATTTTTAAAACAATTTTTCTTATTAAAAATCTGAATGGACAAAATTTGATTTTAACAAATTTCCATATTTTTATTAATTTAACGCAATATATTTGTTAATATTAACTAAATATGCTAAACAATCGCAAATCAAATTTTCTGTGTAGAATTTTAAAATATAATCCGGATATTTGGTCTAATTATATTTAATCCTTTTTTTACTTCATAAATAATTTCGCGCTATATATAACTACGTATGGACTATAAAGTAAAGGAGTACGAACCGTAAATCTGATAAAGAACCCCTTCTTCTTGTAAATATTTCAGTTAGACCAAAGTTCGTTCGATGACTCCAAATTTTTTTGCAATTTCTACCATTTCTGTTCGGTTAAAAATAGTCCAAATATCTATCGTCGACAAACGATGTATATTTGCTTTAGTATTTTTAAACTAAAATTTAAATTTTAAATATAACGCATTGAAAAAATATTTGTTTTATTTTATCCGTCCACGGACGCAATCATTTCCATATTTCTAGATTTAATTAATGCTACACAAATGTTGTTTTAATAGCAAAAAAATGACCAGTACTTTTTTTGCGTTAAAAGAAAATAACAATATAGAAACAATTGCTTATAAATATAAAAATACATAGAGTTTTCATTCAACAACTTAGTAAAACATATTTGCATTTCATTTATAGAAAATGTTTCTCTTGACACCTATAAGATAAAAATAAAATGCAATTGTTTGTTATTAAAATAAAATATTAGATATATGCGGATTCCCACGTCATACGATTAAATATATAATATAATTAAACCCTCAGCTTTAGTAGCTTACTGTGACAACATAAATATATTTGCATAAAATAGAAATTGACCTATAAATGTTAATTAAATTAACGCCAAGCTACAATACATACACATTTATTATTTAAACTATGACACAAAGGTTAGAAGTAATGTTAATAATGACATAATAATTATAATTTACAAGTATGTACTTAATCAAGGATTTTAGAGTGGATTTTCGATGGATTTAAGGGAGAATATTAATAAAGTATTTAAAAAAATTAGAAATAATATTGGGAGAAAGGAAAGAATGTTGCAAAGATTTTAGAAAAATATTCATAGGTATACAATACCATTAGCGTTGCAAATTATGTCGACAATTTTTGTTGCTGTATCATCAGTGAGTATTACGCTTGATTTTAAATATCACGAGTGCATCACGAGTGATAATTTAAAGCGTAATAACCATGAGTGATGCAGCCCCAAAAATTGTCTACATAACCTGTAACACGAATGATATTCGGTGGACAATTCAACGAGTCAAAATGTATTCTTTCTTTAAACAGACTTGCAAATAGATTCATTTCCACAGCAACAGTGTAGCAATTTAATTGTTTAAAATTGTTGACAGGATCACTAGCGAAAATTATCGAAAAAAAATATCGATGAGATCACTAGTGAAAAATGTCAGTATAATTATTTTCAATTGGTGGAAAATTTTAAATCCTCAAAAGCTATTGGACCATTTTGATAGATGACTTATGAGTCGAATTGTCAAAGGTAATACCAGTAGATGTGAATGTTTTTTGAAATTTTTTTGTTTTTGCAAATATTTCGTCAAAATTCTACGATTCAAAATTTGTGTATATCTAGTAGCTAAATATTATAATACGCTTGAAGATAAGTATATTATTGTATGAGGGATTATAATAGTCCTTATTCCATAGGCGAAAGGCGAGTGATGTAAATCATCCGAGTGCGTAATAACCATAATCCCGAATATAATACTGAACTTTTTCTGCTCCTGTAAATTCGGAAATAGCATTAAGAGCCAGTCTGTTCATCTACAAATAAACTTTCGAATAAGTTATTCGTCGAATAAATAAAAAAATACGTTTAAAAAAATAACAACTAGAACAATAAGTATCATTTGAGCTATGATTTCGATGCGACATTTTTTATTTATTCGGTACTTTATTCGTAGATGGAAATATCGGACCTTAGCAAATTATTGAAATATACAATGACAACTGACTACATGTCAACTGTCAGACGGCCATTGCTTGGTCTTTAAAATAATCGTGAATTATGGATTTCTGGCTCTTTTATTGGTCGAGAAGGGTGAATTATGAATCATAATTCATTGTCGTAAATTATGGGTACTCTACTTCATCGAAAGAATTGAAATAATGGGGATATATTTATACAGGAGTAGCAAAATAGTTATTTGTCAAACTAGAGAGGAAAGCGCTTCTTTTTCCCCTTCGAGTGAGGCATTTCGAACGAGAGTGGAAGAAGAGCTTTCCTCTCGTGTTAGACACAACATTTTTTTCACGACATGTTTCTAAAAACGATTTGCTCGAACCTAAAATACATTTTGAGAACACAACTGACAGACTGACACGTTAAAAGTTAGGTTATCAGACACAAGGCGGTGTAGCAGTGTTGCCAATGGATCAATCTTAAATATCTTTAATAAGTTGTCAAATTGTGATTTAATAAGAAAAAAATATATGAGATAATTGTAAGATAATTTAAAGTATGTATATCACTAAAATAAGGATTTTTAATAAAATTAGAAATTTATTACAATTTTTATAAAATATATTTTTTGTAAATAACATTCATATTGGTAACACTTCTATATTTTCCTCTCTAGAGAGGAACAACACATTTTCCTCACTATTTCAGGAGAAGAACGGTGGGGTTTCCTACCATGCCGTGAAAAAAATTATTACAGATTACTATTTCGATTTAAATAACATTACTTTGTTAAATGTACAAAATAATGTGTTATTGATCGCATATATATTTCTTCTGTAATGCGATACCAATACAATATTCCATCCCTCACAATTCTTAATTCTAATCAAATTATGAGAGTTTCCCGACGGTGAAAAAACCTCCGCCAACAAATAGAACTGTTAGAGACCGTTGCATTTAATAACATAAACACGTCAATTTGTTTCAATGAAAGCTTTTGATGCTTTCAAAGCACTTGACATGTACATGTACGTCAACACAATTCCATGAAGATAAGCTTACTATAATCCCTAATTGGTTCAGAATTAATCAACTCGGTTCACATGAGTGATCTGATACTGAAGTGATCTCGTTTGTGTTAATTCTACACGGGGCGCGCTAACTTTATACTTTATGCATTGTAGCAGGACCTTAGCGCTGTTGAGTTTGAAGTTGATACATATTTAAACATTAGGGACTCTTGAATCTGTAAGAAATTTAATAATATCTTTATGTATAAAATTATGGTGCCTTTGTTCGAAATTCATCTCCTCCTAAACGTCTTGAACGATTTTGATGAAACAACTTTTGTACTTATGGGGTCACTTGGGTGGTTCTTAGCTACTGTTGGACCTGGTAGGTGACGCTGTTATCAAGATCCAGGTTATCCCACTGAAATGTAGTAATACTGGAACGCGCACTAGCGGTGTAAATGCAAGCCGAGAGAGAATGCGACCCACAGGTATCCCTATCCTTGTCGTACAGTACATTCAAAAAGTTTGTGTTGTAGCATTCATTATTTAAGGGAAACTGAAATTCAAATGAGAAAAAGAAATAATGGCATTGTTTCTCATTGCCAAACTGATGTATTGATATACACTTTTATTATTTTAATATGAAATACACTACAATTTTACATTAAATGAAATGATTGAACATATGTCTAAAGTTTTGGGTTAAAGTATTTATAACGTACCTAAAAAGGATAATTTCGTATTTGGCTGCCACACAACTTTACAAAGCTTTGCGCTACAATGTCGAACCAATTTTTTTTATCAAGATATCAAGATCAAAAAATCTTGATTCTTGATGATACCGTCTTGTTTTGTCTTGGGAAATAAAAAATACTTCCTGTCTTGGTCTTGTCTTGATTTCAAGACAAAATCAAGAGTATATCTTGATTCTTGTGAAACACTAAATATGTCTTTTATTGGTTTTTGGATCTATGTACGTGTGCAAGCCAATTTTATTCTTTGTTGTTTCTTTTTACTATATCCATCCCTTCTACATAGTTTTTTCTCTATTTCGTGATTTATTCTTCTCCTAATCTCATTTTGCTCTGTTTTTTATTGGTCCTAGAATTGCTCTTATTATTTCTCTTTCTACCATTTTCAATTCTTCTTCATTTTTCTTTGTCATTGTTATTACCTGTGATGCATACATTATTTTATATATCCTCATCTTTATTTCCTTTGTTAGATATTTATTTTGTATTAATTTTTTTGTTGGTGTAGAACGCTCTGTTTGTAGCTGTAATTTTTTCTGTTATTTCTGAATTTCTTTCACCTTTATTTGCTAGCATCATCCCTAGGTATTTAAATCTATCAACTTGTTCACATCTTTAGTAATGTAACAAAATTTAATTTATTAAGATATATTTAATAGTATATTATGATACAAGTGTATAAGTAAGCTTTTAAAGCACGTACGACGAGTTTAAGAGCACGACGCGAAGCGGAGTGCTTTTAACGTCGCTAGTGCTTTAAAAGCACTTATACACGTACGTCATAAGCTATTTTTTATTATACCTGCATCATACTCTGGAAAAAACTGGAAAGCAACATTTTGATTTCATAATTTTGCGCGTGTGACGTTTGACGTATGTCGTTTACATAGTGATTGATTAGCATTTGTTGTTACGTTTACAGTTATGACAGATATTAATAGTAAATATTTGTGTTATTGCTTAGTAACCTTTAAAGCACGGCGTGTTTTAATCTTACATTTTTGAACGCTGTAGCGTGTTTTAAACACGGATTATGATGCAGGTATAATAAAAAAAACTTTATAGGCCTTTGAGAAAACTACCACTTGTGATTTACGATTCGCTTCGAAAATTTAACCAGCCTGTAACTTAAACATCCAAATTCTATAGGTAAATATGAAAATTTTACATGATATTTTGAGTTATTCTGGACGACGAATTCATATTTTAGGGACTCTCCATACATATAAGTAAGGAGAGTTAATACAATTTTCCATGAAATACGATTAAGTTTACTTGACAGTAATTACCCAACGCGGTGCAAGAAACTGTAGCATCCTCCGAAAAGGTTAAGAACTTTACTGAAGTAACTTAATCAAACTTTTTTGGGTCGTCATAAGAAATGGTATATCGAGAACTCGTATTTAATTATATCGTTTCTCAAATACCAAGAGTATTTCGTCCAACTTAAATAACAACTTCCGTCTATACTTCATACATTATAAATTCAAATCAATTTGGATGATTGATTTCCTTTGATTGAAATGTAACACCGCTTGTTGCTTCTCGACTGGAGTTCGTGTAACAGGTGCATCGGAATTAAATTTCTTGTGTAGTATTTGCTTTAAGTACGGGTATCTTTCATTAATTTCTTGAAGGCACTTATTATGTTTCTCTTGAACCTTGGGAGAGCTTTGAACTTTCTTAATTATTTTAAATTAAAAGTAATTGTTCTACGTGTCGCGTGGCCCATTTAATCATCATGAATTAATGTAATACTTCAAGGAATTATTAATATTTTCTTTGTAAGATATTTTATAATATATTAAGAATTATGTTACATCTTTGAAAGAAACTGATTGAAGACGTAAATGAAATGAAATTAAAAAAGCAGGGAAATATTCTTGCACCTTTGCTCTATGAATGTAGTTGGATTTTGCAGGTGTATATGCAACGAATATCTGATATTAAAATGAAGATGTACACATAAAACTTGTACCATATTTAGATTAACTACTGGCTTGCTTACTTTGTTATACATATTTTCGTTGAAATACATATTTTGATCCATTTATACCATTTTCTAAATGATGTCTGTGATAGGTAAAACAAAACTTAGTAAAAACCATTAAGTTCCAGTGTCATATTTATAGACCAGTAAAATACATATTTTGTAGGCTTAATACAGAATATTCTTTATTTATCTGAAAGTTGTACTGTGTTTTTTTTTTTATGAGAATGAATTAAATAATCTGTTGTGGGCACCACAATACTTCCCGCCGTAGATTTCTTATCCAACAATGCAGGGATACGAACCACTACTATCAAGAAACGCTCTTCCCTTCAAAAAATTATGACACATGACTTTTTTCAACCGTTTTGTATTCTTCAAAAAATACAGGTTAGCAGATTTAAAAGAAAATATCAAAATAAAATTTTTCTTTAACGTGTTGTAATTCATAAATTGCGACAGTAAGAGGAAAATGTTTCAAACAATTATTGAAGATAATAATATTTTCATTAAACTATAATTTACTGAGATATTTCAAAATAACTTGCTAGGGCTTCAACTAAACTACCACTTCCGGTTATTGGATTATCACCAAAACTATCAGCTCTTCCAAATGAGATATAATTGATATATATATATATATATATATATATATATATATATATATATATATAAAATAGCAATTTACAGTTTGGTAGTTTTTGAAAAACCGTAATTTCAGAGATTCACACAGACTGACAAACAGACAGACACACACACACACACACACACACACACACACACACACACACACACACACACACACACACACACACACACACACACACACACAGATATCATCGGGAAACTGTTAAAATCGTATTCTAAGGACCTAAAACGTGCTTATCCGCTGGAAACACACTACCGAATTTTTAGAATGATTCCTATACCTTCTTTACAGGATGTGGCGGGAGGTAAAAATTATCGAACTTACATAATATTGTTTGAATTATACCACTACAAATATTTATTAAAATTTTGTACCAGTTAATATTTTTTATAAGTCAAATGTAGTTACTAAACAACTAAGATTTGGATGTATAGGATACTAGATTTTTAAAGCCATATTTATTGTATAATTTAATTGTCGCAATAAACAATATCTAAACATTTTAATTACGCTATAAAATATTTTATATACGACTGGTTTCATATTTTATAAAGTATCTAGCTTACCTAAAGAAGCATCGTAAGCGCAAATATACTCGGAGGTGGTAAACTGATATGTGAGGGCGGTTTTCCCTACTCCTGATGCTCCCAGCATTCCAACTTTATAGCTGGCCACTTCGACTTCTGTTTCATCGCATGTTGTACTGCTTTGGGATGCATTGCTGCAAACAAAATCCTTGTTAAAAACATACATGTTAATGTATCTCGAATATTAAACATGATTAATATTGAAATAGAAGATAGTCTAACTTTGTAAGATGCTAGAGTTGCTTGTACATTCTGGGTTAAAAATATACTTATAATTGTTTAGTTCAGAAAATAAATGAACAATGTTAGTAAAGTTACTTTTTCACTGAATGCACAGTAGGCTGATGCAGAAACAACTATTTTTAATCTTCAAATGGGACCATACGGATTCTTAAATTATTTACAAAACTAAATTTTCAATTAAATTTAAATAAATCACTCAATTTATAGAGGTCGGTACCAGAGATTCAAGAATTTGTATTTTTTTTAAGTATTATGTTACAATAAAAATAACTCCATAATATGTAATTGTTTTAAAGGAATATTCCGATTGGGCTGATTATATCTATATATTTAATTATTTATATATTTGTATGTTTTGTATTGAGTAATGTGGATCAATAAAAACAATGTCACATGGTACTTGTTTTCAAATTATTTTTTAAATGAATCTATAGCTTAAACTCGGATGTTAAGAATAGCGCAAACTTAAAAGTGTTCAAAACTAAATTGAAAATATCTATGTTAAGTAACCTTTAGTTAGTTGCAGCTTGTATTATACTTTTTTTTTTTGGATTTAATATTTATATTTTATTATCTTTTTCCTTTTTCTTATATATTTCTATCAATTTTTAGTGAGTTACTCTTAAATGTTATTGTGATTAAATATTATATATTGTTGTAACTAGCATGAAGCTAAATAAATAAATATATCCTATTCTATAAAGAAAGCGATAAATTTTAATAGGAAATTTATTTTATCTACGGCCGTTGTTATCGGTTGCTTAGCAAGTTAAAAGGGCCACTTTGTGGCACTAGTGCTGAAAGTAACATAGGATCGTATTAAAAGTGATTTTATTGTTACTTTCTACACGTTGCTAACGATTTGTATCAATAAATCCACAAATATAACCTTACCTGATAAAATATCATTATATAAATTTTTTAGTATTTACTCTAGGAAGATCGTAGATAAAATTTGGAATGATAAAAATATTTAAAGTCATTAATTTCGTTCGCGAGGTTATTTTTAAAGATCATAGAGCTCAACTTAATCGTCATTTATTTATTTTTTTATTTTCATCCTAAAGGTTGAATTTGATGGCCAGTTGTTTCCTCATAATGTAGTTAATAACTGTAGGAACAGATAATTGGTTGAATCGAGCAATACTTTGGAGTTTGTGTCCTACCATATCAAATTTGCATAATCCGTAGAATATAACACACGATACTTGTACCTAATTAAATTAATTGTATTTGCAAAGTGGGAAGAAAATGCTTGGAAACTTCCACGAGTTAATTAGAAAGTTTTGTTAAATTAATCTATAGGTAACAACCATGAATTTCCCGGGTTTTGTTGTTTGGTACAAAATAACGCGCAAAATATATAGTTCTCAAATATCTGGAGTATCACAGAATGCTATTATCATTTTATATGTTAATATTAATTATGTCACGGCTACGTTGTTCGAAATACATAATTAGTGATTCACAGACACAAAGGTTCTTGCCGAAGATTTTGTCAAAGACAGGGGTACTTTTCAAATATCTCCGTAGCTATTACCCATATTTATGTATTCGTTCATATTACTTTGTAGTTTCTTATACGTAGTATATACATACATACATAAATAACATAACGCTATGTCCCACTTAGTGGAGTAGCACGAACCCAGAAATACAGTCAACCAACAATCAATCTCCTCCAAACATTTCTATCCTGACACACCACTTTCGCCTTGTTCATATTCATACATGCTCATCTATTCTTCACACTCGGAATAAATCGTTCACGCAACAAACCATCAATCATACCCAACTACTTATTCCTCGGACGCCCACGCAATCGTTCACCCTCTATTTCACTCGCACTAACCTTTTGTGATGGCCAAACCACCTCAACTGACTCACTCCCACTTTCTTAACAACATTATTCTCAATCTCACACCATTGCATTCCGGACACGATCACTTTCCTTTTAAATATCTCATTTCTCCACATCAATTATAGATCGTTCATGCATCTTCATCCATACATTAACACAACATTATAAACAGACACTCAATTGAGCTTCCCTAGATACATTCATGTTTCGAGCAAATGTACCCATACAACCCAATACCTTGTACCCTGCAGACACCCGCTTTTCAATCTCCCGGTCAATACGTCCATCTCTCGAAAACAAACCACCCAAATATACAAATTCATTCTCTTGTTCCAATCTCACACCATTCACCGAAACAATACAATCACTAAATCATTTTTTCAGACATCAACACTGTATATTTATCGACATTCAATATCAGATTTAAACCTTTCCCTACTACAGTATTACATTCGCAAAATTAACTGAATGAAACTGTTGCTTACAATGAAATTAAAAATTGTTTCAACAACTAACCCACTGTTTCTGAATTTTAGTATATATCCACTCGAGTTGAATAAACCCAACTAAAGCTTGATGGACGGGTACATTGTCTGTATTTTCGGAGAGTTTAGATAGGTATCGATTAAATTTTTTGTTTTAGTTTCTACTTTCTAGAAATAAAGGTTAAAGGTTGGAGGTTATAAACCAGAGAATACACAATGTACAAGCACATTTTCTTAAGCAAACATATAAGAGCTTGAAAATGAAAATTTATCGATAAAATCATGAGGTCTACCAGCGATAAATTTCTATGATTAGTTTTAACCAATCATAATTCAAATACTTGAAAATTCAACCAATGGGAACAGTTTACTGATCAAATCCCGTTACCCCGATAAAGCCCTATTACCCAGATTATTTCACTCACTACAAATTTGAACAATCAGAATGTCACATTTTCCATTGTTGTACATTTTAGATAAGTGATTAAACAGCACCATGCTATTTAATAGCGATTAAATTGAAGCTAGCTTTTATATGCAAATTTTGAACATTTTGAAGGCATATTTACACGGATAATCCGTTGCAGAAGTAAGATACATGTTTTTACCTTTACTGGTATTCTATATCTTCAAACAAGCTATTTTTATTTTCATTTATGTGTGTACCAATTTATTTATGTAAAAAATGTGTCAAAATCAACGTTTTAGTACAATTTCTTCGGTAAATATTAAATTTATGCTATGAATTCATGAAATAATCTTGACATATACCCCTCGTGCTAAAGAATTGAATCGATTAAATTTAATGACTAGGTTATTTATAAAATTTTACTTTTAAAAATTGTTATCGTATATAAATTTAAGAAAAAATTCAAATTATTATGTACTCAAACACTTTTTCAGCAAATTTTTTTGCATAAGCTAGACATGTCAAATTAAGGGCCGATATTTCCATCTACGAATAAAGTACCGAATAAATTATTCGCCGAATAACTAAAAAATGTCGCATCGAAATCATGGCTCAAATGATACTTATTGTTCTAGCTGTCATGTCTTGATGCTGTCTTTGGAATTTATCTCATCAAATTCCACGCGACCTCTCTGATTTTTTCAGATAAATTTTTATTTATCTACGATAGTGTGTAAAATTGATGTTTAACTGTTAGTTTCAAGTTTGTAAAACGGTTGTTTAGTAACACGATCTCATTAGTCACGGGCAGTCACGGGTTGCCAAGCAACGAGTGATTAAAATTTTTAAAGCACGCCAAATTTGCAAAAATTTTGTTTTCATGGCAAACTTCTCATTTAATATTGTGATCCTACTTCACAAATAAAAATATTTTTTGTGGTTTTTCATTATATCGTAGATAAAATTTTGTACGATACACATACGTAAAGCGTCTTTAGTCACTCAGGGATCTTAAAACACTCGCTACGCTCGTGTTTTAATTGACCCATTCGTGACTAAAGACTAGCTTTACGTACTTGTATCGTAAATAACTATTTTAAACACTCATTTTCTTTGCTTTTAAGCAAAACAATTCAAGCAAACTGACATTAGGTAAAACCCCTCCTTCTTCGGAGTCGAGATTTTCCATGAAGTTTGATTTCGTGATTGTTGCTAAGCAAAAAAAAATTCGTGCAAAAATAAACATTTATCGATATAATCAGAAGGTCTTGTGAAATTACCCTTGATAAAATCTCGCTACCAACTAAATAAACAGTTTTTAATGTTTATAACTGTCAGTGTGACAGTTAATTAATATTATTAAGTTTCGTTTTGCGCTGTTTTTCTAATTTATCTCATCAAATTCCACGCGACCTCTCTGATTTTCTCAGATAAATTTTTATTTTTAAGCACTAATTTTTTTGCTTTTAAAAGCAAAACCACTCAAGCAAACTGACATTAGTTAAAACCTTTCCTCCTTCGGAGTCGGGATTTGTTGCTCAACTAAAAAATTCGTTCAAAATAATTTTTTGTTTGTTTGCAATTTGTGTATTATAATGCAGGCGACCATTTTATATTTACCTTTGTGATTCATGGATAAATGACGTAATAACATTTATGTTTGTAATAAATATTAAATAAATAAAGTTAAGGGTGTTAATGAAATTGATAAGGGATATGTGTAACATATGGGCGAGGCATCGTCATTATCCGGTAAAAATAATTGCTTTTCTCGGCCAGGTCGTTTAAAATGAAATTGAGTTGAAATTTCCATTTAAATGAGACGCAAATACATCGTACGTGTGCGATACTAACGTTCACGTTTCTCGTCTTAAAATCTTTGAATTGCTCTCGTTCTACAGTCGTCTGGTTGGGGTTCGTGCTCGTTGTTTCCATCTTGTACCTCGCCAAACTCGAGCTGAAGCCGACTTGAAAACATGAATATTTAATCCTTCCTCCCAGGAATACTTATTTGTAATGTACTGATGTCGAAACACTGTCTGTTAAATTTAGTCATGTTTGATTGGGGGTAAATGTGTATGTGAATAACGGATCGAACTTAGAAATGTAGCACTTATAGTTGTTTTTTGCGAGTATGATATATTCGTTAGATTTCCTAGAAGGAATAATTAGGAACTAGTAATACAAGCTGTATTTAAGGTCAAACATACGCGCTGAAGAACAAATACTTTATTTTTTTTTAAACTGCAAATTCTATATTCTTCATACATTTTCATGTTCTTTATGGTCCAAAAACTTCTATCCGTCAAAATTTCATGGATTTTTTACAGTGACTTGTTTATTGCAATGTGAGATGAAGTATATTTCACAGGCTGGGTTCGTGCACCCCCATGAATTTTGTTTAGCAAATTCAAATTTGAATAAATTATTTTTACAATTATTCTTATAGAAAAACAAAACAATTATCGCAATGAGGTCTTTGAACATTCTAGTATTTATATATGTGGATGAAAAGCATAGCTATATCATAAAACTATAAAAAAATATTCGTTGAAGTCTAGTTGGACAAAAATTCAGAACTTTGATACTGTATTTCTCATTCCCATGAACTACTACAGTAATAAAAATAATTCGTATATTTATAAATATAGTCATATATAACATACTAAGTTTATTTTAAATTTTAATTTACAGTTGTTGAGAAAACAAATAAAAATATACCAAAAACCAACCTTTTTTATATTTTTGTTTGTTTAAATGAAGGCTGAAGATAGCTCAACATGAACATGACATTTTTGAAACAATATATCACTATTATAATAAGTGAAACATATAATGTTATATACCTACATTTGTAGATAAAAGTCCAAAGATTTGTAATAAATTTTAAAAAGCTAATTTTGTTTGCAAATTATACATGAAAATAATTTTCAAAGTAGTAAAGTTTATGTCACACATTCCCATGAACGACTACAATAATGTAAATGATTCGTATATTCATAAATATGATCGTCTATAACATACTAAAATTATTTTCCAGAACTTACAGTTTTTGAGAAACAAATAAAAATATAGCAAAAAGTTTGTTTTTTTGGTATATTTCAAATGGAAAATAATATAGTATGTTATAGATGACCATATTAAAAAATATACTAATTATTTGCATTACTGTAGTCGTTCATGGGAATGAGAGACACAGTATCAAAGTTCTGAATTTTTTTATAGTTTAATGTTATAGCTATCCTTTTCATCCACATATATAAATATTAGAATGTTCAAAGACCTCACTGTAATAATTGTTTTTTTTTTC
This sequence comes from Poecilus cupreus, assembly GCA_963942605.1. Taxonomy (NCBI): domain Eukaryota; kingdom Metazoa; phylum Arthropoda; class Insecta; order Coleoptera; family Carabidae; genus Poecilus; species Poecilus cupreus. The sequence goes on along the minus strand of OZ012726.1, from coordinate 3,706,170 downwards.
GATAAGAATAATTGTTGAAAAAATTTATTCAAATTTGAAATATTCGTTTTTAGCATGTGAACTGTTATATATTACATACTTTTCAAAAGTAACCTTTTCAAAATCAGGTCAAAGTAAATTTTTGCCGTAGGAGTAAACGTAATCATTAAATTAATTTATTTTATTTTATTAAATTATTAACGTAGGCAGCCGTATAATTTTCATTTTCCTCAACAACAATAATTATGTATTCTATATCAACCAAGCTTTTAATTTAATCTTCCGGTCATTGAACTTTAATTCTATATGTAGGTATACAGAGGTAACAACAAAATTAATTAAGGAATAGAGGCTTGGAATACATAACGACGAAGATATTAATTTAACAAATGGAATACCCGTGCTAACTTTTTATTTCTTGGAACAGAAATATTATAATGTATTTATTTCACCTGGAGGGAAACTCTGTTCCTATGATATCAAATCATGACAAAAACAGCCATTTTAATATCTACGGGAGATTTGTACACTTTTCCTCTCGTCTTGAGGGAATGTGCTCAAATAATGTGTATAAGGTAACTATAATAAATTACATTACTATTAAAATAATTAATATTGGGGTCGTAAAAAAATAGTACGTACACCGCAGAAAAGAAGTGTATTTTTTCCCTTGTCGTATTGTAGCCCTCGCCTACGTCTCATGAATTAATTCATTCCTTGGGAAAAATCATACACTTCTCTCTCTATTAATGTATAATACAGTATTTTATGATGACAAATAAATCAGTTTTACTAACAATCTTGACACATTTTACTGTTGTCAAAGTTGTTTTGTGTAGAGTCAAGTTGATTGGTTGGTTTTGGAAAAGATTCAGAATATGAAGGATGGGTAATATTTTAAATACAAATTATAAATCTTTAAATTTGTAAATCCACCATAAACCATTGTAAGGTATTCGTAGGTATTTTATATTTTCAAAACTAAATTTCCAAATCTAAATTTGTAAAATAAATAGAATATAAACACATAAGGTTATAATTAAATAATTTGACAGTTAAGAATAAAACAAAAATAACAATGAAATAGAAAGACTTTTGGAAGTGTTTCTGTAGATTTTTTATGAATATGCTAAGCGGATTAACTCCTACTGTCATATACCATGCTTTTCAGTGGAATTCGAACCCACGGCCTCTGGCGTACTAGGCTAGTGACAATTAATTTATTTATTAAATAAATTTAAATCTACAGAATTACATCCAAAAGCCTTTTTATTTCATTATTATGAGTACTGAAAGCTTTTTCAGAATATTTATTTCCCTCGAAAAATTTCAACCAATCGCGTTACAGTATTTTCTGAATTTCGACCAATGACAATCGAATAACTGTGAATATTTTTCATAACGAGTATTTGTGCGATACCCGAATATTTATAAGAATTGTAAACACAATGAGGAATATTTTCATTTCTTCGTTTTAGAAGGACAAAAGGGATAATATCTTCAATTTTTCAATCAATTTCTTCAAAAGAATTACTTTCAAAAAGCTGATGACTCATTTTTAACGTAATTTGACAAATGACATTTATCAAAGTCTGACGATTATGTGACAGATTAAAATAGACATATGTTCAATAATTTGAAATAATGACTGAAGTCTTTCTCGAGGAATATTCATCTAATATATCCGTCGTGCATGGCAAATGCAATCAGAATAGTTTCTCTCGAGCACGTTCGTGCACTCGAAATAATATTCAGCCCCACTTGGGATATAACAACTGAATATTTGGGGAAATTTTGAATATTTTCAAATGATTTATATTTCTGTTTTCTATATTTGTAGAAATAGAAAAAATAATATGTATTATATAATTACCACATTTACTCATAAGAACACAATGTACTATTTGCCGGATGCACTTATATAGTTAGCAGTAGATCTGCAAACGCAGACCTGACGCGTCCATGAATATTCCACGCCCAACTGTTTGAAAATACCCTTCACAGCAACGTGTTTAAATTACGTCCACAAGTGATCCTCTCACCCTGATCTCTTCTGTTTAACGCAGAATTGTAGGCTGTTTTACATACTGTGTCCTGGTCATCCTGCAAGCTTGCAAAGGACCCTAAATTTGACTCAGTAATGAGATGGTCTGTCAGAAGTGCAGTGGGGCGAATAATGGCCCTAGTTATAAACTCAGTTCAGCCGCACTTCAACGACCATTGCCGTGTAATCAGAATCAAGTATTAAGAACCATTGAGGCATTTTGAAAGACCTACTCAATTTTAAATGGATGTAAAGTTTAATTTAATGGGGCAAATAGCTACGTGGTTACGCATCGAACTGTGGTTTGAAATAAACTATATATTTCGACAGTTTAAAAAATCTGATGTGGCCAGCACATAACCTCCCGCCCAATACTACTCTTATCGGTTGCACCAACGTCAGTTAAATTTCATCTTGGTTTAAATAAATAAAAGCAAATCGAAATTATTTGTCATATGGAGTAATTGACATTTATCTCAAAAATTAGATACGCTTTATTTATTCAAACCAAGTTTAAAATTTAAATAACGTTGGTGCAACCGGGCATTAAACGGTACAAAATAGTATTTAATGATACAGGAACATACCTTCTTATTTATTTATTTTCTATTTATATTTAAGAATTTTAATTTTCTTTCATATATTTATCTAATTTTTGACATATATTTCATTAAGAAAACAGCTTTACAATCACAATGACATGTGTCACATTTCGTAAAAAATTAAAAATATTTAAATGTTTCAATGGTATACTAGGAATGCAAGATTTGTGAAATCTAATTTCTTTATGTTTTATTATCTGTAAATCTAATGAAAATTAACAAAATTGGTGTAATCAAAACACATGTAAAATTAAATATTCTACAACTTTCAAAACATAAATTGTTGAAAAAGGAAATTAAACCGTGTTGTTCACGAAAAACTGTTAAGGGCTTCAAGTAAACTGCTACTTCTGGTTGACTAATTATATCCAAAATTTAATTAGTTCTTCATTTAAATATAAGAAGCAATAATTCACAAAATTGTATTTTTTGGTATTATAGTATTTGAATTATACGATACGAAAAAATTGCCACAGGCTACACACATACACATAAACACACATAGATACATACATACATACAGACATCATGGTTAAATAGTAAAATTGTATTGTAGGACCCTAAAACGTGTTTATTCATTGAAAACTCACTACCCAATTTTTTGACCAAAAACAATACCTTCCTTACCTAGAGGTAGGCGGGAGGTAAAAACAGTTAAACATAAAATGTATTGATAGATGTCAAGTTTAAGTCATCTGTTCTTTCGTTGACTTCAAAGTTATGTTACGGTAAGATATCGTAGTGGTAAGAGTGCTTACCTTTGGAAACAGAGCTCGTGGGGTTCGAATCCAGAATAGGTCATTAAAAATTGTCATGATCTGATTTGAATCGGTATTCACTACAAAGTGGAGATAAAATTAATTTGGCAACAACAAAGCTATCGGGCACCGATTAGTAGTTGTAACAAGGGTAAAATAAGTGGTAAATAAGGTAAATAACTTCATTGTAACGTATCGGAATGTGAGTCATAAGATCTTCAAATCGATATTACGAGTATTCTCTGCATAAAAAGAAAATAGCATTGAAAGATACGAATTAAAATGAATTTTTCAAATATTGTAAAAATTAACTGCGAAATAAAGTCAAGTATTGCCTACATCCACTGTGATATATTTTATTAACACGGAAATAATAAAATCAGTTATTAAAAATTTATTTGTTTGCTTATTTCATCACATGAAGGTTTGTTGATATTTCATTTTATACAGATACGTGATTTTGGCCATTTTTAAATTTACTGTTTCGTTCCATTTCAAATAAACCTAGGCGCAACAAATTCAAATTATCGGAAAATGAAACAAGCTGAAATGTCAATAATCGACTATTGAAATCGGATTATAAATTTGAATACAGTAGTTTTAATAATTCATATGCAGTCTGCAGGTAATGTAATTACAGCATTTCGATTTTATTTCAGCGTGTTCAATTCAAGCAATTTTATAATATTCTGAAGCGTATAACTCGAAATTTTAATACAATTATACAAACTTGATGAATCAAGGAAAAAAAGTTTTAGTTCACAAAATAAAATTTGCAGTATCTGTGTAATACTACTTATTAAGAAATTTTATTTTGTTTATTTTTTTTTTTTACTTGATTCATCGTAACTAAATATTCGATAATTATGTCCATGAGTATATATAGCTATATACAGAAATAATAATCACTGTACAAATAATTTAAAAAATCCTGAAAATTTGAAGTAGAGTGCGGTTATTTATTTATTTAACGGAAATAATTGGAAAGAAATGAAATCTCAAATTCGCCATAATATCATTCCACTCTTCTATGAAGTTTCACAGAAAATAACTCTAAAATGTAATAAATAAACCTAAATCTGTTTTATGAAATTTCAAATATTTTTTGTTTTTGATTAATTTTCCATGGCCTTTTTACAATTTTGTCAAATAAATATTAATTTTCATTTGATTCATTTATCGTGAAATACTAACATTTAGGTATCCAAATGGGCGTTAATTTATTAATTTTAAAATTCTGCACACCTATTCTATTTACGCTTTTACTGTAAATAGGTAAAAATTTACAGCAATATTAAAATCCCTATATTCCAGATTTAAATTCTACAGCCGGTATATTAATATAACAAAATAATTCATATTAATTATAATCAAAATGATTTTGGAGAAGATGCACGTCACCATTCTGAAAAAAACTTTATAAAGTGAAAAATAACTTGTAAAGTTTATTGATGTATGTTAACGTTTAATAAAAACGGCGCAATAAATACTAGCATTAAGAAAAGTATATATTAATGCAATTTATAGTAATTTTATTGTCAATTTTATTCATTTATGGAATTTTAAATTATTAACAATAATTCTAGTTCATTTTATGTTCACGAAGTTGATTCTATTGCTAAATGTTCACGTATATAAAATTCATATCGAACTGTCACTTTACTGTCAGAATTTACTGTTGTTAAAATTATTGCTCCTGTTGATCCAGAAAATTATAATATATATGTATAAATATATTATGTTTATTGCAACAAATCACGTCTAAAAATGACGGCACGTGTGATGCTACACACATTGTATTTTCTTTTCAACAAAAAATTGTATCCCATTTAAACGTTGTTTCATAATGACGACATTATCTAGTAATATTTTTGATGACGTGCGTCTTCTCCAAAATCATTTTGAGTATAATAAAATAGAAAGTATTGGCAGAAATATGTGTAAGAGGTAAAAATGGCTACATTTAATCAGAGTTAAAACAGCACATGCTGTCGACATATTTTAAATATAAACATCATCCTCAGCCTTATTCAAAATCACTTCAGACATACTCCAATCTCCAGAGGCAGTACCTCCTTCGATATCTATATTCCAATCTATATCTCCATGATTTCCATACCTGTGACACCTGTCCCGATTGCCGCTGTTCCCGCTGCAGGAGGTCCCTGTCGACGTGACAGAGTTGATCGACCTGGACCTGCGACTCTTGAGGGAGTCCCCCAGGTTGAAAATACCATTGGCGGTGATTGAAAAGCTCCTACAACGATAGTATTCCACGTCTTCTTCGCTGTCTCCGTGCAGGGCCATGCGGCGGGTCTCCGCCAACGTGGGCTGCGAAGAGAACAAGAGTAAGAAGAGGCTAGGTTATACTTACATATTATACATGAATATTAAGGTAGTTCATCCGCGACATCCCTAATCATGTGAGTCATTAAAAAACTCATTGAAAATTTAAATTGTTACTTTAAAACATGGGGAAATATTTATTTATTAATTGATCTAAACCAAATGAATGGTTTAACTTTACTTTTTAATTATTTGCTATATTGCAACATTGGTTTTGTATATGTCAAAATAATGTAAACGTCATAGCCTCATCCATATGAATTTATATAAAATGAGTTATGAAGTACTTCGATTTTTTTTCCAAATGTACATTTTTTTATCATTTACCATATTTTGGATTGAAAGTATCAATAATTTATATTCTTATCGTTCGTGAATTAAATCTCAAGTCGAACAGTTAATTGTAACATTGTCAGTTCACGTCACTCTTTACTGCTCATATGCGCAATGCTGTCAAAAATATAAATTTTCTTGACACTTCAACTTTGAAATACCTGAATCATCAAAGAATAACATATTCGTATTTCAGACTTGTGTTGCCGTACATTAGCGCGATATATGAAGTATTTTGATTACGTCTGTTTGTTTTAATTTGATTTATTTGAGTTTGACGTTTTCTACAGTTTTATATTTGTATGTTATGCATAATTTCCAAAATCTTGTTATAGAAAGTATAGTCTACAACAGGTACCGGAATGGCATATCCCACAATCGCAAACTGTAGCTTTCGCCTTCGGCTCGGACTACAAACTTTTTGCTTGTGTGGAATATGTGCCATTCCATTACTTGTTGTAGAATATACTATTATCGAATTGTTTAGTGAAACTACAGCTAACCTCCATACACGCAATGGATTTTAGTGCGATTTTCTTAATCCAATTATCTTCTTTACCTATCATTTTTATTTTACCATATTCTACGACTTTTAATGAATATTATATGTTAATTTGGGCTACTTCTTGATCTGTGACCATCAACGAAATAAATACCTTAAAGAATAGAAGATTTGTTGCGGAATATTTCCGTGGTTTATTAATTTGTGCCAGGTGGTCCATCGATTTGTATAAATGCCCACATATATGCAGTATAAGTTTTTTTACAAGTTGTTCCATTTCGCGAAATAATATGAAACTTTAAATTTCTCGATAGAAACGATGATCGACTGTTATATGTAATAAATTAAAAAAATTCTTCGGACTGCAGTCAAAATTTATTAATATCCTGAAAATTCGACGTTACGGTCATGACCATCTTCAGGGGAAAATTAGAGGCGTGAAAAACTACGGTTCATGAAGGTCATAATCACTACCGAAACGTCAGATTTTTAGTTTAATAAAAAAAAATTGACAGCTGTCCTAAGAATTTTCTAATTTATTTATATTTCATTAGGTCGGTATTTGCAACTTCGAATATACTAGAGAATACTTTTACCCAGTAGAATAAAACAAAAAATATCGCATCAAAATTACAGCTAAATGATTATTATTATTCTAGCTGTCATCTTTCGATGCGATATTTTTTTGTTTATTCCACTGTTATATTTATCCTCAACTTTTTATCTGAAGTTGGTAATTGTTGGTTGATTATGTTTCTGGGTTCGTGCTACCTCACTGAGTGGGATATGTTATACTATAATATATTGTATCAGTGTTTCTCCAACAGTGTCAAAGTGAAATGTATCTATAACAGGTAATTCTGGTATTTAGCAAATTACGTGTTGTATACTTTGGAGCTTGCCGGGAGCAAACCCAATCTAATTTCCATTGATATCTGATCTGTGATCGGTACGTGACCAAAGCTCGTGTATACAGATGAGATTAAATTCCAGAAGCAACAGAGAGGAGATCTGCAGATTAATACTACGAAACGGAGATGGAGAAGCTGGCTTTACAATCTAGACCAAACATCTCAATTTCGGCAGAAATTGTGATATTTATTTTACTTTAATGTAAAAAAGTATCTCATAAATAATCTTGTTAGATATCGAAATACTCCTTTAAGAATATTTTCAACCATTCAGTTATTGTTCCTTCCGACATCTTCTACAAGGATGTATATAGGAATCATGCTAAAAATTTGGTAGTTAGTTTTTAATGGATAATCATGTTTTAGGGTCCTTAGAACACGATGATGTTTGTATATTTGAATCTCTGGAGTTACGGGTTTTGGAAAACTGCTCAACTGGATTTTTTATATTTTGTATTTTAGGCCGATCAGATTTTCTTTCTGATAATCTTCTCAAAAACTAAGCATACAAACGAGAGAAGCCTTTAAACTGTGTAATAATGATTTGAACATATCACAAGAAAAGCTCGCTGCCCAAGGTTTACAATTTATTACTTAAGGGATGGGACAGTGGCACTCAAACTATCTCTAATTGGGCACTGCTCTCGCATAAGACACTGGTTAAAGATTTCCTACAACTTACTGACATCCACTGATTAGCCGGGAACTGAACTGAAATAATAATAATAATAATAATAATAATAATAATAATAATAATAATAATAATAATAATACTGCTTTATTGAGAGATATCTCAATGGCGAGGTTCAGCCAAAGCTGATCTTCCACCTAACCAATACAAAAAAAATACATATGAAATACAATAAAAAATACATATGAAATAGAAAAAAAAATATAACAAAAAACGCAAATTACAATTTCTATTAATCACCAAGTAAACAATAGTAAACAAAGTAATAATACCAAAAACAAAAAACCAAAAACAATTAATAGTAATAATAAGAATTCAAGCAATTTTTGACAATGATAATAATAGTAAGTACACAAATTAACTTAACGAAAAATATTTTTTATATGACATTTGAAAGAATTACTGATAGAGACCTTAAATTGATTGGAATATTATTATACAGAGTAGGAGCTAAGTATGAAAAAGAATTTTTATATTTAGTTTTGCTGAAGGATGGCACAACATATATATCATTTTCACGTAAAGCATATTTATGTCTTTTTAATTCAAGCTTTTCATATAAATATTGTGGACATCCGGTAGTTATTGTTTTGTGTATGAGACAGAGAAAAAGTATTCTTACTCTATCTTCAATAAGATTTAAATTAACTTTGGAACGGTACAGGGAAATATGGTCAAATTTACGTACACCAAATACAAATCTCAAGCAGCTATTTTGCAAAAGATTAATTTTGTATTTGTCACCTTTTGTTAAATTAGGTACGTAGACGCATGAACAGTATTCTAATAGAGGAAATATTAATGAATTGACAAGGCGAAATTTAACATCTGGAGAAAGCAATTGACGGTACTGATACAACGCTTTTAGTTTTAATTTAGCTGCAATTAACTTTTTTGTCAAGTGTTCCCGGAAAAGTAAATTTTCATCAACTAACATGCCCAAACTCTTGACCACAGTACTACGTTGTAGTCTTGTGCCATTTAGTTCAATGCACGGAGATTCAAAATACTAAAGAACTGCAAATTTTCACGAACAACTATACTCAAAATGATTTTGGAGAAGACGCATGTCATCAAAAATATTACTAGATAATGACGTCACTATGCAACAACGATTATATGGGATTCTAATTTTTGTTCAAATGAAAATGCAGTGCGTGTTGCTTGACACGTGCCGCCATTTTTAGACGTAATTTGTTGCAATAAACACAATTATATATACATATTATAAAACACTAGATCATGAGGAGCACAAATTTTAACACAGTAAAGTTGACAATAAAGTGACAGTTCGATATGATTTTTGTATGTAAACGTGATCATTTACCAATAGCAACAACATAGCGAACATAAAATGAACTAGATTTATTGTTATAAATTAAAATTCCATTAAAGGAATAAAATTGACTAACAAATCACTGTAAATTGCATTAATATATACTTTTCTTAATGCTAGTATTTATTTCGTCGTTTTCTCTTAGCATTCTATTAACATTAGCATACCTCAATATACTTTACAAGTTATTTTTCACTTTATAAAGTTTTTTTTCAGGTTAATGACGTACGTCTTCTCTAAAATCATTTTGAGTATAACATTGAACCATTTACTTAGTTAAAAATTTCTGTATATCGTTTTCAATCTTTAATCGTAATAAACGCAAATACCGTATATTACTGTAATGAAGACCAATATACTCCAGTCCTACGTTTAGGTATTGATAGAAGTGAAGACAAAATATCCTGTCTTTCTGCAAAAATATTTGTCTGTGAATTTCTCTTTCAAAATTTAATCACGAAGTCGTCCCTAAAAGATATTCCCAAGCTTACACAGCAGGATTTTATTAAAAATTCTACAAACACAGGTGTGAGTCCTTCGTCCTTCCAAGGCTATCACGACCCATCCAGCTGTTCCAGAGCCTGGGATCTGGACATAATCGTAACTTGCATTCACGCTCCAGATACCTGGAGTTTGGAAGTTAAATTGCTATAATTCTTTCCGGGAAATGCTATGCACATTGCCCTGAATCCTCTCAAGGACGCGGCATGACCTGATTAAACTGCATATAGGACGAATATGAATTTATCCTTGGAGTAAACGCTGCACAAGTATTGCAGCTGCTGCAGTGTTCTGTTTTTGGAGGACGTTGTTTTGTAGTACGGTGCAACGCATGTTGTTGACAATTGGTGTTTTTGTTTATCAACTGTTCCGCAACTGTTAAATGTTAAATTGTTTATGGCTTAAAGGATTATCGGCGTAAAATAGGATTATGTTTGCAGGGATGCACAAATTAATTATTGGATGGAAATTAAATGTTATGGGGTAATAGAATCAGTTGCAAATAAAGTTTCGAAAGAAAAATCTGAGCAATAATATTTTCTTGTATCTGCGTCCAGTTAGGTTAAATAATATATTTCAATAATCACAGTTGCTTTAAAATAAATAACTGCAACACTAATACCTATTTTATACGATTTTCTTGATAATTTATTGTTGCGTGTAATACATTTTGGGTCAATTTTTTCTGACGCAGAATATATGAGAAAAATCTAGAGGATTTTTATTGGATAGTTCTAATTTTATTCGTATAGCTAGAACCAAAAAATATTAGTACACAGTCAAAAATTTTATTTGCGATTTGTTAATTTTACGGTTGTTAAAAATTTGTTGTTAATTGTGACAACTATATTATGTTTAAATAACAATTTGAACAAATATGACAATTTATTAAATTAAAATTTTGTCAAATCTGAATTTTTAACAAGAAAAATTATTGTTCTTCTTTATTTACTGGATTTATAAAATTTTACAAAACTTATCAATTTGAAAATGTTAAAGAAAGTTTGTATCCTTTTACAACTTAATTTGTTAAAATAACTATGATTTATTGTTCTGCTTCAATGTAATTACTAAAATATTTAGTTAAAAGCACGTAAAAATAAATGTTAATAATTACTATATTCGCAAATATATTTAGTTTTGAAATATACAAAAGTAATTTGTTACTTGCTAACAAATTAGAAACTGGTTAAATTAACGAAAAATAAGGGTGGATCGTTTGGGACTATAATTTTTACTTTCTTATACAAACATGCTTCTAATTTAAAAAAAAAAACAATTATATATTCAAGAAAATATTTCAATAATCTTAGTTACAATGAAAAAAAAAACGAAAACATTTTTAATATTTATGTGTCAAACGTGTCAAATAATTGTGAAGTGTCAAAAATATGTGTCTTGTGAAATATTATAAATGTAATATTTGTATTATTAGTTAGAAAGTTTTGTTGACTAGATATTAATAGATTACTATTTTAAAAATAAAGTCATACGCAAGGAACAAGTCATACGTGTTCAGTTGGTTTTATTTGTATAAGAAAGTAGTGTGGGGTGCACACCAGATTTTGTTTGCATTTTTTGACAAAACTGAATTATATGTTTAATAAACTAATTTTAGTTGCCATGGGAAGAAACAAATAACAGAAACTGTAATTACTAATCATTCAATACAGATTCGCATACCGATAGAAAAATTTGAAACTCACGGAATATTCTCAGTAATAATATAACAAGAGGGTGAGAATAAATTGAAAATAATTTGACAGATCTTTCGAAAACTTGTTGCCAGGCAATAGCCACGAAAGCCCGTAGGGCTTGAGTGGCTATTGCCAAATGGCGACAAGTTTGAGAAAGATACTGGAGAATTATTTTCTAATTTATCGAACTCTCGAGTTATATTTAATTAGATTATTTTTTGATTTCATCATCAGGCACGTCACTAAATCTATCTTTTTTGCTCATTTTTACTTGTGTTGATGATAACTATCTGACATCTGACATCTGTCAACAAAAACAAAAAAGCTACAGAGAAAATTGCCGGGAATTTTCACAAGAGCATTATTCTCAGTATAATAATGACAGGATTGGTTAAAACACAGACATGTGACATACAATAAAGCATTTGATTGGTTTAAATAAACGTCAAAAAATAATCACTTAAAATTGTAATATTTTTTTATTACATTTCTTTATAATATAAGCGCTAAGAAACCCATTGTAGCAGAGCGCATTGTCAGATCTCTAATATTTTTCGAAATACGTTGATTTTTGGTATTATTGGAAGTGCAAATTTAAGGGCCTGTAATTCAAAAACTACACGAGATATCTAAAAATTCTCTTCAGGTTAACGTTTGTGGTGCCTTATATAACATATTAGCAATTTTTTAAAATTTTGATTTTTTTTTGTATTTTTGTTCAAAATTTCGATCGGCGATAACTCGACAAATATTAAAGATATATATTTGCAGTGTTCACCAATCGATTCAGCTCGTCGAATTACATAAGTATGCAAAGTTTCATAAAAATCGCTTTACGGGATGGAAAGTTAGAGCAAAAAGCCTTAAAATGCCGTTTTTTGTCCAAAAAGTTAAGTGGTTACCCTTGACGTTTGGCCTGAATTTGGCCATTTTCAGACTTTTTGCTCTAACATTTCAACCGGTTGCCCGAACTTTCTGAAATTTGCAGGGTTAATGAATTTCGTTGAGCTGAATCGATTGGTGTACACTGTAAGACTGTATCTTTCATATTTGTCGAGGTATCTCCAATCGAAATTTTGAAAAATAATTCAAAAAAATTTCAAATTTTTCAAAATTTACTAATTTATTACAAATGGCACGAAAAACACAAAACTGGAGATATTTTTCGATATCTTGTATAGTTTTCGAGTTACAGCCCCTCAAAGTTGCTCTTCGGAAAATATAAAAAATCGTCATATCTCGAAAAATATTAGAGATATGACGATGCACTTTGCTGTAATAGGTTTCCTGGCGCGAATATTATAAAGAAATGTAATAAAAAAAATTACAATTTTAAGTCATATTTGGGGAAATTTCCATATTTTGAAAAATATTACAAATCGCCATATTTCGATAAATATAAGACATATTACGATGCGTACTGCAGCAATGAGTTTATTCATGTTTAAATTATACATAAGTAATAAATTTCAAGTTAAGTTTGGAGGAGTATTTAATTTATTTTCTAGTAAACAATTTATTTGTATAAGAAAGTAGTGTGGTGCCCACACCAGATTTTTTTACTGTGTAGCATAGGTGATATGTTGGTACTGCTCAAATTATCAGAATAAATTGCCGGAAAACTTGACATATGTAGATCGAATGACAAAATTTTTGTTCTAGGCAATTTATTGACAAGAAAACTTGGCCAATTTATTAAACAATACATTGCGTCGTGTGAAACAGGAATTATTTTCGCAAAAATGCATATTTTGACGTAATTTAAATTCGACTTAACTAACTTATGTACTTAACAATATATTTTGGAAAATAATATTAAATAAATATTGATTAAACTCTATAGAGTTTTATATTAAATTAAACGTCACATATACGAGATTATAACTAGCTAAAATGATTTATTGAATAGGTATTAAAAGCCAAATTAAATTAGTAAACTTTTTAGTTATTAAATTGTTTAACTACCAGATGAAATTAAACTCTTATGCAACTATCATAAATTATAATTACAATTCAAATAATTTTGAAATACATAAAAACCTTCACAAATATTGGGGTCATAAAAAAAGGATATACAATGCAGAATAGAAGTGTAATTTTTCCCTTGTTGTATTGTAATTTATTACGCGGGAAAAAATCATATACTTCTCTCCCTTAATGTATAATATACTATAAATTGAAATGAAGTTGTTATATTCGATAGAAAATTAATAATATACAATGATAATCTAAACTATCATATCAAATTAAATGTCTCACATTTGAGAGTTCTACTAAAATATTCTATTGGACAGATTTCTTCCACAACAATTCAATTCCTCTGTTCGAAAATCTATTTACAATTTCCAACAGTTCCGCAGATTGATTTTACGGTGACCCATTCCAACACCAAGCAACTTCCAGTTCTTGATAAAAATGTATATTTTGTAAATTGTATGAAGTTGAATTTAAAAAACTTCAAACTGGAATGTGAGTGACATTTTGTTGCTTTGTAATGAACCACAAATTTCAATTACAATACAACGTAAACATGTTGCGAGTTTACGTTGTGTACGGGCCGAATTGTTTTATCAGTAAATAGAATTGTTTGTTAACTCAATAATTTTATGCGTGCATAAGGATTTTGTAGCTGAATTACTGAAAATTAATTATTCTAGTCGACCAAGTTTAGTTTGGAGCTCTGCGTATTTTATTTCGCAGCAAATTCAACAAGAAAAAATTATTCACTAGTGACATTTCTCAAAATTTTACCTACTAGTGGGTAATCTGTTACTTTTCTTGTTTAAAATCGTCATAGTTACAGAGCATTTATTGAGAGAAGTGTAAAATTATAAATATTAGCGTAATAGTTATTTACTGTACAATTGGGCAAAGTAAGGAATTACCCACGAGGGAAATTTTAGTTCACGAAGCCGAAGGCTGAGTGTGATAATTTTATCGAGTGGGTAATTTCCCTTTGCCCACGCGTGAAGTATAACGTTTTATCCAACAAAAAAATTATGTAAGAAATATTATATTACAGTGACATATGCTTAAATTTTTTTAATTAAAATGTCAATCGAAGTGGTTACCAAGGTGTTGTGTGTTAGTATTATTGTTATAATTAAAAAGTATTCACTAGTGGCTTTTCTCAAAATTATACCCACTTGTGAGTAATCTGTTACTTTCCTTGTTTAAAATCGCCATAGTTACAGAGCATTTATTGAGAGGTGTTGGATAAAATATATTAAATATTACCGAACATTTTTGCAAAATTTATTTTTGAAATTAAAATGCCAATATATCCGTTTTATAAGTTTTTCTACCAGGTGTTTCATTTTCGCGTAATGATTTGGAATTTTATATTTTTTATTGAAACGTCCGAATATTTTTCCAAAACTTCATTTCTCTTTAAAATAGTTCTAATTAATTATACTTCTTGATTGATCAGTACAGAAACTATCCATATTTCTATTAATAAACATTTACACACAGAAAGTATGCTATGATTTATGTGTGAATGCTTAAACAATCGGATTAATTGCTGTCGGATCTTTAATAATTATTAAAAGTACTTATTTGATTTTTTCGTTTAGTTGATCAACTATTTATTGTTACCTATATTTTATTTAGTATTGATGTTAAAGGGCAGACATTTAAACAACATTTATAAATTTATTTATTGTTCTTAATTTCTGTGTGTGATCCTTTATTATTAAAACATGAATAGTTTCTGTACTGATTATTTTTGGACTATAATAAATGAAAACTGTATTAAAAGTAAAGTAAAAAATATCACTGCCCAAAAATGAAACACTTGGTAGAAAAACTTAAATTGCAGATATATTAAAATTAAAATAAAAGGCGGTTGCGGGATTCGAACTAAAAATTCGTTACCTAGAACATATTTTTTCCATTTATGTATTTATTTAGAATATGTAAATATATTTGTGACCCATATTGGAACAGTAGGTATATAAAAAATTTAATAATTTTAATGAATTCTTTGTATGTTCTTTTTCAGTATAAAATAAATAAATATTGATTCGTTGTTAAATATAATTGGAGTTATTTGATTAAACTTCTAGCTTTGATATTTATTTACTGTCTTCTTTTTTGACTGGAGGAAGCTTATTGGTGCTTTTTGTGTTCGTAGAATTCGTCAAAAACAAAATGTAACGATGAATACAAAAACGAATAAAATACCTGCTGGAAATAACGTACCAAAGTTAGAACTGTATTAGCTTCTGAAAATTTCATGAAAACATTTGAAACTGCAGATACGTGCAGATAGTTAATTTGATTTTATTCCTGCTAAAACTTTCTATGTCAAATAGTCCTGGATTTATAATAATTTACTAGAAATGAAATTAAATAAATGTCAGACGTTGAAGTATATATATATATATATATATATAAATTAGAAAAAAAACTAAATAATAGTTATTTGTCAAACTAGAGAGGAAAGCGCTTCTTTTTCCCCCTCGAGTTTCGAACGAGAGTGGAAAAAGAGCTTTCCTCTCGTGTTAGACACAACATTTTTTTCACGACATGTTACTAAAAACGATTTTCTCGGACCTAAAATACACTTTGAGAACACAAGTGACAGACTGACACGTTAAAAGTTAGGTTATCAGACACAAGGCTGTATAGCAGTGTTGCCAATGAACCAATCTTAAATAAGTTGTCAAATTATGATTTAATAAGAAAAAGAAAAATATAAGACATAATTGTAAGACAATTTAAAGTATGTATATAACTAAAATTAGGATTTTCAATCAAATTAGGAATTTATTTATAATTTTTATTATATTTTTTTTGTAAATAACATTCATATTGGTAACACTTCTATATTTTCCTCTCTAGAGAGGAACAAGACATTTTCCTCACTATTTCGGGAGAAAAACGGAGGGGTTTCCTATCATGTCGTGAAAAAATATATTATCACGCCTTTTATCTATTTTGGGTGTAGCATTCTGCTTACGTAGATCTCGGTTTTTTTTCGAATGAAGTGCGGTTACCAGCCGTCAAAACATAGCCCCCAAATATGTTAGTGGAGGGGGAATCACAGGGGTAAATTTAAATTTGCAACTGTCGGCAGTGGGATTCGAACTAAAGATCTCACGATCCACAGTCCGATACGTTACCACGGAGCTATTTACCCCATTAGAAAAAGTTAATAATCCTTTACACTTATATTCTTTTTAACTTTCGCACATACCGAGTATAGAATTGAAATATGGTAATGAATTTATAGACTAGCACACCAGAAGTCGTGGGTTCGAATTCCACTGAAGAGCATAAACGTTTGTATTATTCATAAAATTTATAATCATCCATAACCAAAGAAATTAGTCCGCTTTCCATCTTCGTAAAACAAAATAAAAAAAATATTTCATTAGAAATAGGGGATAACTTATATAGTAAAAAAAAATAATTGTAAAAACTCTGCTGGTCTACCCTTGGCATTAGCGAGAACCACGACCTGACGAGTCATAATCAATCTGGTTAGCTTGCACCGCGAATGGGCTATCACCGCAATTTTAATTAGCAATGGCGGGCTAACAGCCCCCGTAATGACGTATCAGGCGGCGTTAACCCCAGAATCAAACTGATCAGAGGTGGCACCGGCTTCTGCGAATCAAAATGGAGAGAGATTTAGGTTCGAAGACAGTGCAGGAAAATGGAAAGAATTATAGAGACTACAACAAAAAACGAAGATCCTACAGACATACATATGACAGTAAAAACATGTATCTATTTTTATTTGAAACATTTTTCTCAATAATTTACAAATGAACCAAATCAACGATATATAAATAAATATCATCACGCCTTTTACCCATTGGCTGGTAGTATGGTCACGGTTTTACCCCCGGGGGTAAGCTTGAGGATAAATATCGTAGTATAGTGCAATTTTAACGCGGTTTTAAGTATGTTTGGTTGTATTTACCATAGTAACACTGTCAAACTTACAACCAAACTTACAACTGGTGCAGGGTGAGTTTATGTCATTGTGCTATAAATAATAACGCCATAATGACAAGTATTGGGGAAATTGTTGATGTTATTGAAGAGGGAAATGAAGTACAAGACTTAGCAGAACACCGAATGAGAAGAAGAGTTATTTAGGCGATATCTGAGATTGAATTAATTTTCTGTTAAACCCTGAATAGTATTTTTCTGTCACAAAATCTACTATACGTACTAAAATTTTAAATTTGATAATTGATATCACTGCAATAAGATGCATGTAAATAAGAGTGAGAAAAATGTATACCTAAATATACCTATGTATTAAAATAATTTGAGAAAATTTATTAATTAAATACTTTATAGTAAAGCTAAAAGTAGTTTAATAAAGCATCTTGTCCTGACAAAATAAAAATCATTTGATAGTGGAATAATTATAATTTGTTTATTTATTCTACACATCCAGAGCTTTTTTGCAATATGTTATATGTCCATAAGAAGAACCGTAAATGAAGATGCATCTTATTTGAATCTTTTCAGTTACAGGTTCCAATATTCCCTCGAATATTCCATTTTCTTAAAATTAAAGTATTAATACAATATTTGAACATATTTTCGAAATTCGATGATGATATCATCGGGACGTATTCCCGACATTTTCTCCACAAATTTATCTGATGGTGTTGGTGGAGATCCAGCACCAGTTTTCTTTCTTATATTTTGCCACTGTTTTCTCGGCAACACAGTTTATCTCTTTCCACTGCTGCTTCAATTTATTAGCATCTCTTATGTAGCCACTCCCTTTAAACCTTTCCTCAATAATCTTCCATGCATTCTTTTTCTTATTTCTAATACTTATGTCAATCTTTTACTTTCTATTATGCTTTTATACCTCTTTAAACATTCCAGCCAAAAGCTCCTTTTCATCCTTCGTTAAATTTTCACTAATTTTTTCACACATTTCTTTTTTATTTTCTAAAAAATATATATCAGGTTGTTATTATGTTTTAACGGTGATATTTTAATAAAATACTGTAAACTGAAAAGAAATATAATAAATTAAATCAATTTATTCTTAAATCAATCTCGCTAACCTCACAATTTGAGCATCAGTTGACAGTTGATGTCAATAGTTACACTGTTGCCAAGTCAAATTTATTGTTTCTCCGTTGTAGCCTACAACCGGTCTAAAACCGCGACGATACTACACTTGGTTGTAAGTAAGTTTTAAGACATTGCCATGGTTTTAGTTACAACAGAGTTACCCCCGGGGGTAAAACCGTGACCATACTACCAGCCATTATGAGTGTGGAACTCTGCTGACGCAGATCTCGATAAGTGATATATTTTTGCATATGAAGTGCGGTTACCAGCCGTCAAGTCATAAGGCGATTTCGACTGGCACTGGTTACTGGCGGTTATGTGTTTGGTTTGTTTCAAACAATGACGTCACACTAACCGAACGGTTACTGAAAACGTGCGGTAGATTTTGACATTAATCAAATATGACAGGAAATATGAAAAATATGATAGTGTGTAATAGTTTGAAATCATAACATGTGAAATTCAACCAACCAAAATACTAATCGTTGCACCAACCGAGCTCTCGAGCATGTTACTGATTTGACATACCAAAACTGTCACTGGTTACATATGATATCATATAATTGCCAGGCGAAATCAATTGGTTACTCTATTTACTAACCATTCCTGTGACCAAGTACTAACCGGTGCCAGTCGAAATCGCCTATAGCCCCCAAAGTTGTTAGTGTAGGGGAACCACAGAGGTAAATGTATTTTGGCAACTGTCAGCTGTGGGATTCGAACTGAGGATCTCACGATCCACAGTCCGACACGTTACCACGGAACTATTTATTAATCAACGATAATGTGATATTTTGTTTATATGTAGTGACCTCAGTGAATTGTCCTACATGTGTGGCAACTTTGTCTAATTTAATCAAAGTCGTACCACTAATAGTTCTAGAGATGCCCATGGGGGGTAATGTCGCTTCTTATAAAGCTTTCTAGACCCTTTTATTGGAGTGGATTAATCTGCACATCTTTTCCTTTAAAGCCTTGTAGTTAGGTTTCTCCTCATCTTCCTATATTTTGTTTGACTTTGCCAATTTTAATTTCTGCTGCTTTTAAATCTTCTACTTTCTTTAGCTGTGTTGATTCTGGGCCTGTCACGACTTTTTCGTCCCCCTGATCAACAATCTACTGATTCTTTTCATTTACTCTCCATATATGTTCAAGACTTCTAACTCTTTGTTGCATGATCTATTTCATTACATCTTCTCCTTCCAACTCTTGTTCTATTTCACAATTTATTTTTATTTTGTATTCGTTTTGTATTATTATTATTGGTCTTAATACTGTTCTTATTAATTTTCGTTCCATTATTCTTAAATCGCATTTATGCTATTTTTTTGATATTGCGTTATTTTTAACCTAATCACTTTAAAACAAAAGTGTATACTTGGTTACTTAAATAATAAATTAGAAATCATTTACTGCATTCTGAAGAAATTTTTTAAATTTTAAATAATGGTATTTTACGATATACCAATTATATTAAAATCAATCTGGCAGATTCACAAGAGGGATTAGCGTTAGCTCCATTTTTTTCATCATCTGTAACTCTTTTTCCTAAATTAATTATATTATCCAAATGTTTCAAATTTTATGCGTACCAATCTTGATTACAACCTTAGTTATAATAATTATGTTCTGCGAATGGAAAATAAAGTTACGTGTAATAATAAAAATGGAGTTAGCGCTAATCTATTTTATAAATCTGCCTGAATATTTATTAGGAAAATATTTGACATTTCAGAAAAAAGATTTAGAGTTATTGAATACATTGTTGTATTATATCCTGTGGAAAGGCGTATTTTAGAGTTCACTTCATTCCATTTATTTCTGTTAAAAAAATAAATAAATCTTAACCTTATCTTGAAATGTCAAATATTTTATGTTTTTGTTTAATTTCCACGGCCGTGTTACAATTTTTCTAATAAACATTGCTTTTAAATTGATTGATACACCTTGAAATAATAATATTTATGTAACCCAATGGGCTTTATTGCATGCTTTTTGTAATTCTGAACAATTATTATATTTATAATGTTGCTGTAAAGTGAAAAGAAAATTTACAACAATATAAAAAGTCAGCAGTGAAATCCCTACATTGCACATTTCAATATAATTATTAAAGATTCTATATTTTAAAAAAATCTACAACAAATAAATAGCAAAAATATGACGTTAGAAAATATAAAATCTGCTTTTGATCATTCTTCCTCGCCACTGCTGTTGCAGGAACCCCCTAGAATAATTCTTGTCTCCGCCACTGAACAAGATCATTGGTATGGCAAACGCGATTACAGGAAGTAATTGAAGAGCAATACGGAAGTAAGATTTCGATATTGGACATATGTTTCGTATGCTTCCAGCAAGCCAAATCTTTAGATATCGTATTCGACACAAGTATTAGTAATTTTGCTAACAGTTTTCGTACAAAATTCACGTAAGAGATTGAATTTATAAGAAAATTCATAGTATGATAATATCCGGAGACTTCCGACAAGAAGAGAAAAAGTCTCTACATGGCATCTAGCAAGTAAATTAAAAAATGCCAGCTCTCCAAGTCAAATATTTAATAAACAACTTCATTAAAAAGTAAATTATTTGTACAAAACCTTCACTGGCTGCAAGCGAAGAAGAATTTTCAACTGAAACCTTTGACATTTGCCTTTTTTCCTGCTCAATTTATGCGCGTGTGTTGAATCAGGTACCACTTTGCCAAATTATCAATATTTCATATTTGAAATTAATGAAGTTCGTTTTGACATAAAAAATATAATTTCTGGTATTTGAAACAGAGTAGCATAAATTGACATGCATGATTATCCATCTATGTTTATAGGCCATATGCAAATTTTACATTGAATTCATCAGTTTTTAATAAACCCTCGCTGTCGGAATATTGTATTTATTTATTGGATTTTCATTAGTATCAGCAGTACGCGATACAATTTGCATTTTGTATTTGCTAAGCCTGTAATAAATGAGTCAATATATCATTAAATTATCTTTATTGCGAAATGATATTTATTATGGAAAGTACTAACAATTTCATATTATCAAAGCACGTATTTATATAAAAATCTTGTCTATGTAAAAACACTATATGCAAACCAATTTAATCACAACAATATAATACCTTATCTTTTAGTAGTCTCAGTAAGTGTTAAACTAGCCCAGGATCATATCATTTGGCCCAATTAAGCCTTTTAGAATAACTTAAAATAAATTGTTCTGATCCTACAAATGGAAAACTGTTGTACTCCACCTTAAATTCTGATACTTTTAAGAATATTTTAAGGAAAAATAACAGCTGATGTAATAACAAATTAACGAAAACTAACATAAAGATTTCATTTGTCTCATAGGTCTTGGCAGGCACCAAGAACACTGTTTTTGAATCTGATAACAAAATATAGAAAAAAGTTTCTTATGAATATTGTAGGTTCATCTTTTTGACTCCATTGTAATTTACTCTATCTTATTTATTTATTTTAGATATGCCCAAAAACCCTGATAGGTCTTCAAATAATCTACCACTTACTGTTGATGAATTGTTCCCAAAATCTAATCAATTCGTAACATAAATATTATAACCTCCCTTACATATAATATGTATATGCGAGAGATGAAACTGATATAATTTAAGATATAAATATGGTGAACTAAATAATTTTACTTTGTAAGATTTCAACTGGGTAAAATGATATGATTCTGGGATCGTACTTTTACGTAAATAACTTAAAAATTTTATTCTTTATTTTAAATTTTAGTGGGTTAGTTAAAGAAGCAATTCTTTCAAAATTAGAAACATCGGTATATGTACAATTCAAAAGTAGAACAAAGAGTAATAAATCATCCATAATTATAAAATACTTCAAACATCAAACGCCAAATTTCTGCCTTCAAAATGTAATTCTCATTTTCGTGTTTGCAAAGTAGAATCTGTATTTTATTAAAGTATTTCTCAGCATATTACCGAATCAGTGACCTATGTAATTTTCGTTTGGATTCCATACTCCAGATATTTGTATGTAAACCGGGTGTAGAATTGAGATATATAAAATATGGAAAACAATCATACATAAGAATCATGCAAAAATTCGATAGTGAGTTTTCAGTGGATGAGCACGTTTTAGGATCCCTAGAATATGATTTGAATAGCTTCACGATGATGTCTGTGTATGTGTCTGTCGGTCTGTGTGGATCTCTGGAGTTACTGTTTTCAAAAACTACTAAACAGACAATTTTTATATTGTGTACATATCAAGAAGAGCTGATTAGTTTTTGATGATAATCCCTTAAAAGAAAGTGGTAGTTTACTTGTAAAAATAACTATACATTTCAGTTCTATACCCGGTATATCCTGTGATATCCTGCGCACATTCTTGATAACCGTAAGTTATCTCATAGTTTAAATTAAGATCGGAGCTTGGAAAATCTAATCGATATTTCTGAATATATCCGAAACTGTTTTAAAGGTTTACGGTTTGGAAATTTGAATCAGATATTTTTTAACGTTCATAGCTCAATGGTCCGTATGAGCGGGATCCGAAGGCAATATTGACCTATTCAAGCAAGACAAAGTTTACTAGAGCAGTTCAACCTTTTTATTTACTCAGATTAACTTTATTTTCTTCGCCAGTATCACAGAATTTATAGTGAAATTTCAGTTTTTATTTCATTATACGAGGGCAGTTTGATAAGTCTTTTGAAATAAAAAAAAAATTTCGGCGAAAAAGCGTTTTATTTCTTAACATAGTCCTATTTTAGCTCAATACATTTAGTCTACCGTTTTTCAAATTTTTTAATTCCTTCCAAATAAAAGGTTTTCTCAAGACCCTCAAAATAGGCATTTGTTTCAGTGATGACCTCTTCATTAGACCCAAATCTCCTTTCACCCAGCCATTTCTTCAGGTTTATTAAAAGAAAATAGTCACAGAGAGCTAAATCTGGAGAATATTCTAAATGAAGTAGCAGTTTGTAGCCTAATTTATAAATTTTTGCCATGGTGAAGTTGGTTGCGCTTGTGCTCGAATGTGAGCAATCGCGGCAGCCATCGCGCCGATAGCTTTTTCATGTCCAAATATTCATGTAAAATGTGATGTACCCGCACAGATGAAATGCCCACAGCCTCAGCCACCTCACGCACTTTCATTTTCCTATCGTCCAATATCATTTCATGAATTTTATCGGCAATTTCTGGCATGACGACCTCTTTTGGGCGACCTGAACGTTCGGCGTCATTTGTACTGGTACGACCACAACGGAACTCAGTAAACCACTTCTTAACCATTGAAATTGATGGTGCAGAGTCCCCATAATATTTATCGAGCTTTTCTTTGTTTTCGGTGATGGTTTTTTACGCAAAAATTAATGACTAATCAGCACACGAAATTCACTTTTTTCCATTTTCGTTAAAATTCACGAGGTAGACTGCTTTTAATGGCTGACAAACAAAAACGCAACGATTTAGCTTACTCAAATTTTGACTTTAGTCTATTAATAGATGCTAGTAGACGTGAGCAGTGTTACCATCAAAGTTACTACACGGGAAATTCAGTAAGTCACTGACTTATCAAACTGCCCTCGTAAGTAGGATTAAATTGGGAAAACTCCTACATTATTTGATCCTTGTTTCTTTTTAAAGATACTTTAGTAAAATTTTCGGCCGATGGTATTAAAAATGTGTTGAAGTTTGTGATTGGCTGCAGCATTATTATCTATGGGAGATAGTTATTTATGATACAAGTATGTTAGTAGCTAGTCTTTAGTCACTAATGAGTCAATTAAATGACGAGCGTAGCGAGTGTTTTAAAACCCCTGACTGACTACAGATGCTTTACATATGTACATCGAACAATATTTTATCTACGATATAATGAAAAAAACCTATGAAATATTAAAGAAATACTTTTATTTATGAATTAGGATCACAATATTAAATGAAAAGTTTGCTTGATAACAAAATTTTGTTTTACAAACTTAAAACGAACAACTAAACATCAATTTTCCACACTGTCGTGGACAAATTTTGTTACATGTTTGTCATTATAATTTTTAATATTTATTCAATTGTAATATAAAGGATGTAATATAAATAAGTACATTAAATTTAACCAATATATTTGTAAGAGTGCTAAAAATTCAGAAGAGAGTTTTCAGTAGATGAGCACTTTTAGGGTCCTTACAATACGATTAAAATAGTTTCGCGATGATGATGTGTGTGTGTCTATCTGTCTGTGTGGATCTCTGGAGATACGGTTTCTCAAAAACTATTAAATTTTTATATTTTTTATATAGAGTTTATCTGTACTTCAGGAAATAATTAAAGGATATTTAAGCTCAGTTTTAGCGCTGTAAAATGTTCTAAAATTATTTTATAAAAAAATATTTCAAATAGAAATTACAGATAAATGTATTATCTACCACTTTTAGTTGCATTATTTTTTATAAAAGAATTTTGGAACATTTTACAGCGCTAAAATCGAGCCTAAAACACTGCTCTTAAAATACCCAAAAACAGAGCTCGTGGTACCAGTCATTGTTTTTAAATTCGCTAAATTAAGCTTTGTTTACATGAAATGAATATTTTTAGGGCCACTGGATTAGCGACCTTTATTTAAGAAACATAATTAAAATTAATTTACAAAACATTGCATTGTACTCATTAAACTTAGAGAAACATCAGGCATTTATTTGGTGTTGTGTTAACAATTACTCGTAATCAATTTGTCAACAATTGTTGTTGACGTAAAGCCATTGTTTACAGGAGTATCAATAAAAGAAACAATGACTTGTTTTGTTCGACGGCCTACCTGAACTTTTATTTCCCATATTCCTTGTATATTACAAGAATTATTCAATATTTAACTAATAAAATATTATTGGTAAATATCCTTAGAGTCCTATATCGTCTTTTCTACTGTTTCTACAAATGGTCTATAATCGTGCAATTCAAAATCAGTTTATCTTTCATTAACCGAGCCCCAAGAACAATGAAACAGAAAATTGTTTTTAATATTTGATGAGATGTCACAGAACTTTTTCGCTTAAATGTTTGTCTTAGTAAGCAAAACTTTAGTTCAAAGTAGAAAACTAAGTTAACATTTTTAAATATTAATAGGTGACCTAAATTGGACTGAAGATAATGTTTCTGCTTAAAGGATATTATTTCTAGAGTTGTCTTCAGTTATTTATCCCATTGTATTTCTTCCATTAATACCGAAAGCATTATAAAGTTTTCTCTGCTTTAATTTTGAGTTTATTTCGTTTCATTATAGAAACTTTGTTAATTATATAATAACAGAAGGGATTTCTAATTATTATGTTGGAGTAATAAGATTTCCTGGATGTTAATGTGATCTAATATCTCGCTATCGCTATAGTATTATCTTACACGTGTACACTACAAATTGTATTAGCATATGTATCTTTGGAATATGTTCTACTAAAATATAGAATTCATACAAATGAGTATTTTATCCAATACAGTTTTTCTTCGGGGTTTGTTTGTTTGAGTTTTTGTTTTTATAAGGGCCGGTTTTTTCACTATTTGTCGTATAAAAAAATTATATTATTTGTTCTAACCGTCATTTCTTGATGCTCTATTTTTCATTTATTCGTTAAATAATTTATCTTGAGTTTATTCTTAGATGGAGGAACCGGCCTTAAGACATGTAATCTAATGTGGATACGACACGACTTTCTTATACATATAAAACAAAATTTGATTGTTTAACAATTATAATTAACTATATATTTTTTAACAATTTATTTTTTTTTAATTTAATAATTATTTTACAAAGATTAGCTTAAATCTATGTGATAACAACTATTATAATTTGATGCTGCTATTAGTTAACTAATACATCATCACATACATAATATTAATTATAAACAATTAAGTTTAAATAATTAAACAGATGATATTGCCAAACTTCAGGGGTCTCAAAAATTATACATATATAACTGAAAAATATTTCAAATAGCTCCATGGTAACGCATCGGACTGTTTGATCATAAGATCCTTTTTCAAGGATATAACATGTTCCTATACCTAAAATTGAAATTAAAGTCACAAAGTTCAAAGAAACATTAATAACTTTAATATGGAAAATATAATTTTAGGTAGGCCGTAGAACAAAACAAGTTATTTTTTTATTATTGATAGTCCAGTGAACTAAGGCTTTACATCGACAACAATTGTTGACAAATTGATGACAGGAGTATTAATAATTGGAAAAATAATTTGTTTTTTCTTCAAACGTCATAAAAGTATGTTGTTACGTATTTGTATTCAACAAGCTGAAGTTCATATTGTCGCCGCCGGCGTAAAAGTGTTTCCTTGGCAACACATTTACTCCGGCGGCGGACAAAGTAAAATATCATGCAAAATAGTAAGGTTGTAATTCAATAATTTGACAGTTCAGAATAAATCAAATAAACAAAATAACATATTCTGTGGCAACTAGAAATACTGGATACGGTAGAATATATGTTGAAGTTTTGAGCATTTTTTAATGTTTTAATATCTATTTTCTATGTTTGAAGAAAAAATAGCATGTGTTATTCGGAGTAAATGTGACTTTGTATGCTTCGCATGTAATTGTCTGACTCGCTTCCTTCGTCGTGCAAACTTACATGCTCGGCACCCAAAGTATCACATTTACTCCTAATAACACAATATACTATTGTTCTACGGCTTACCTAAAGTTATATTTTCCATATTAAAAATGTTAAGTTTTCTTTGATTTTTGTTACCTTAATTTTATTTTTAGATAAAGGTACATTTTATATCGTTGAAAAGGAAATACTTCGGGCTATCCGTTCGAATAAAAGAGTACCCTTTTCCATTTAAGAAAATATTACTTTCATTACCTCACTCCATAACCCCTTAATAAATGTATTTTCCTCGCCGTACAATTATGTTCCCCTCCTTGCTATGTAAGCCTCTATATTTATTTTTGTTTAAAGTTATTAGTTAGCCAGCAAAACTGATTGGTTTCTTTAAAAATCTTAACCTATAAAACATGTAGTAAATTGCTGTAACATCATAATGTGTAACTTTAGATCGTCAGTTTAAATCCTACAACCGACAAAATCCTTTAAGCTTTCTCCAGTTGTTATATCTCAATATATATTTTGTGAAAGGAAAGTACCACACCCATTATAAATGAATATCAAAATAATACATTTATTTAATATTAAAGTAACATAAATATGATTTTCTGTTCAACGTCCTTATAATAGTATTAGCTGCCTAATTTAATCTCAGTGCACTTATTAAAACTACATCTTCGAGTAAATATATTCATGACAAATTTAAGTTCTGAGCAGTTCAAGAACACTCGGAACATAATAGAATAAATTATAAGTGAAAATGTAGTGAGGACAATAGACAAAAGGCGATGCCTCATAAATGAGAACTCAGGAGAACGAGAGGAGAACA
The DNA here is from genome assembly GCA_963942605.1 of Poecilus cupreus. Classification (NCBI taxonomy): domain Eukaryota; kingdom Metazoa; phylum Arthropoda; class Insecta; order Coleoptera; family Carabidae; genus Poecilus; species Poecilus cupreus. The sequence goes on along the minus strand of OZ012726.1, from coordinate 3,677,978 downwards.
AGGGAGACACGCGTTCAAGAGGAGAGAAAAGGACGAGACACAATGAACAAATGTCAGATGAAGCACGCATTGCTGTCGCACTACAAACATATGAATGTGGAACCGAGCGGAGGACAAAAAGACCATTGCACCGCACTGTTGTATCTCATTTGAATGGATGCGAACGCATAGGCGTACCACGACAAGGGGCAACAATATTTTATTCCTGCAATGTATACTTAGTGAGAAAGCAATATACTGAGGGATAATTTGCTGAACGATAATCAGACTATAACAATCTGGCCTATTCTCTAAAAAGTGAATCGTTTTTTAGCAGCTATTGAAATAATCACCATTAAACATGAAGTTTTGATTCGATTTTGTCACCATTAGCAAGTTGCTACGTAGCAACTTCGTTAGAGAATTAGGCCGAATATTTTCCTCAAAAAATTTCAAACAATGACAATCGAATACAGTGAATATTTTGCATATCGAATATTTGTACAAGTGCGATACCTGAATATTTATAATAATTATAAACACAATGAGGAATAGTTTAATTTCTTCATTTTAAAAGAACAAAAGGGGTATTATCTTTAATTATCCAATCAATTTCTTCAAAAGAATTACTTTCAAATCATTGATGACTCATTTTTAACGTAATTTGACAAATGTCATTTATCAAAGTCTGACGTTTATGTGACAAATAAAAATAAAAATATGTACAAATATTTAAAATAATGACTGAAATCTTTTTCGAGAAATACTCGTCTAATATATCCCTCGTGCATGGGAAATATTTGGCATGCACTGCTGAGATTTTAACATTTTACATGTTGTAGACTATACTTTCTATAACAAGATTTTGCAAATTATACAAAAAATACATACAAAATCAAGATACTTCATATATCGCGCTAAAGTGCGGCTCTGATTCGTCGAAATTATTCCATACGCGGCGTATGGAATGACAGTTATTCCAATACAGTTTTTAGTTGTAGAATGTGTAGTTTCCAAAACAGTGTTATAGAAAAATATATTACCCAGATCTGCGAAAATCACTAAAATATAAAAATACTGCTCAGCTAACCTGTAGGGTTTTATGAAACCGAAAAACTAGCCTGATATATGTTGTAAGGTAACACTTCCTCGTCTAACACTTGTCTTATATATTTTTGCTCATGCAGTTCCGTCAAATAACAACCCCTAAAAATATCCGAGAGCGGAAAACGATTCATAGTCCGTGCTATTTGCTTTTCAGCATTCATAGTACATTTAAACTATAAAATACTTTGCCTACGCCACTGGAACCAGGAAGAAGACATTTGTTACTTTTATTGTTTTCCGTATTGCGGGAAATGTACCCGGAAAATTTTATTATTTCGCGAAAATGTGCTGCAATTTAACTACATATTATCCCCAACACAAATACAATTTGCAAATTTCTACAATTCTGTTAAATTTTTAATAAATGATATAACAAAACAAAACATATCATGAAGTAAAATATGAAATACCTTCAAAAATTGATAAAAAGTTAAATTAAACTTTTTTTCTTATTAAATTTGTACTTGAAAAGTTTTGTTTGCACAAACGTTTTTGACAAAATTTCCATTGGGAGAATATTACCTGTAAAATAAATTGAATTTTGGTTCATGAAATATTTTTAAAAATAAATAATATAGTATGTAACAAAAGAGCCTATTAATATGCAGTAATTAACTTATTTGTTGCTTATTATTAATTATAACAAAGTTGGTAATACAAAGAAGTCAAATATCAAAGAAATAATTTTCATTCAAACGTCAATTTTGTACATATTAACGGAACATGAAATATACGCAAAATATATCAATAAAGCTTTCTGTCGAAAGAGCCGAAATCTGTCAGTAAACTTATTAGGTAATTTCATTTTATCAACCCCATATTTTATTATAAAAACTAAGTTTGCTAATCGTGCCACGAGCAATTCACTGCTAATGGATGGTCTAATCCAAGCAATTCCTGCAAATTTATTTTAGAACTATAATCTTCTAGAGTAATTTTGCTTTTTATGAATTTATGGTTGGTATTAGTGGAAACAAATTAAGTCCAACGGAGAGTAGAATTGTTCATTTGTCATGATTACAGTTACTGCTAACTACTGCCATTTAATAAGTTATGAATAAGTAGACAATGACAATAAATATTTCTTATTTTCTCGTGGCATTTATTCTTGTAGTATTTATTTAAGTTACTATACCCTATTTTAAATAGCAGACGGTAGACAGATGCTTAAAATAATTTTAAAGAAAATGTAAAAATACAATTGAGGAAGAAAATGCCAAATAAATTGATAGACATACATGACTACTTTCTACTTTCTGTACATGTACTGGGTGGTCCATCGGACTCTTTTTTTTATCTTTTCGGTTGTTTTATTACCGAAAAAACAAAGTTGATTTTAAATTAAAATTCCCACATATTTGTAATGTTTGTAATTTTGTTTAAATACCATGGCTATCACTACAAATGAGCACTTTTATAAAATTTAAATTTATTTTACGTGTTACAAATGTCAAATGGTGTAAAATAAAACATGATTAGTGACTTAGTCGCAGAATTTAATTATCTACAAGATTTGTTTAAAGTATTTTACTCTAAAATAGGAAACGACATAACATTGTATTTTCTATATTGCATAAATCAATTTACCACCTTGTATAGGCATGAAGTGTGGTTACCTGTCGTCAAACCATATTCGCCAAAGATGTTAGTGGAGGGGGAACCACAGAGATAAAGTTAAAATGGCGACTATAGGCTGTAGAAAAAAATGCTCTATTTTTTAAAGATAGGTGGAACGATAAATTCCACTATTAAATACAAAATATTCTTCTCTTCTAGAAGCTATAGGAATAGAAGATTCTGGTGCTGCTAATTCCATTTTAAGCATATTTTTTTGCAAACATTTAACAATAATAATTATAAATATTAACGACTGCCATAAAACATGTATTACACGATGTAGTTTTTCTTTTCAAGTGACTTTAAATTGTCTTTATAAGTGAACTTATCAGTCTATTTACATGATCAAGTCTTTAGTGAATTAAACAACCAAGTGTCACAAGTTCAGTTATACCAACATAATTATATTCATTGATTTTGCGCCACTTGAATTTTTTTTTATGGGGTAAATAGCTCCGTGGTAATGTGTCGGACTGTGCATCGTGAGATCCTCAGTTCGAATCCCACAGCTGACAGTTGCCAATATAAATTTACCCCTGTGGTTCCTCCTCTACTACCATCTTTGTGGACTATAACTTGTCGGCTGGTATCCGCACTTCATACGAAAAAATATATCACTTACCGAGATCTGCGTAAGCAGAGTACCACACCCATAATGGGTAAAAGGCGTGATGATATATTTATTTTATTTTTTATATTTGAAATTTTTAGATGCATTACCACTAAGTTCTCAACTTCTTCCCTACTCCACTGTGCCATTGTAGGTTTATTATTAATTATAACCTTGTAGCATCAAAAACATAAACACAACTGACATTTGACAGTCACTTGTCACTTCGCTTAGTTGGTATAGTTGGTAGTACAGTAAAAGTTGTAATCTTTTTTTTTTATTAGAAAGTATCACCTATAACAGTATTTCGTTGTAAGTTTTAAGTGACAAGTCCATCCATCTCTCGTCATTGTACGAGAGAGAAAACTTTTTAAGTCACTTGAAAATAAAAACTTCATTTTGTAATGCACGATTCAGAATTTTCTTTTTGCAATACCTGTACTGTAAGTTACCCATTAATAACAAAATTTAATCACAGTAAGTGGAACTTTTATTGCACAATTGGTTTTCATGGTTACATCATTTACTTACCGTCGATGGTGGATGGTAAGTGAAACTTACCGTTCATGGTAGATGGTAAATAAATATAAATCATTCAAATTTTATTTTTAACCTCAATCTGACAGCTGTTAATTTTGATACCTATTTTTCCTTTTCTTATATTTACGCAGATATTGCAAAAAATAACTTACTAACCTCGAACTGTAAGTGATTTTTTAGGTCTCGAATGTATAGCAAATCTCGACCCTACGGGTCTCTACATCCCAAACTACATTCTCTACCTAAAAACTATCACTTACAGTTCACGGTACGTAATATACTATTTCGTTCATATCTTGAGATATGTATTATTCAGGCAACATTTTTAAAATGACCAACTAATATAATAACTATTGCGTAATTTAATCAAAGTTGTAACTCCTTTACTTCCTAAGACATCTCTGTACAATTTTAATTCCGCGCAACATTCAATATCTTCTCCCAATAATTTCAATATACTCCCGTAGACAATTCCACACCAAATGGATCTAAATCCCAGCAATCTAAAGGATCGATTCTGTGTGTGCAGTCGAGTTAACCGTACCGTGCAGCTCAAGTTAAGCTAATGTCCATGTTGTATATTTCGCATTGTGTGCAATGTTGGTTTTGTTTTCAATACGAATGGAATAATGGAAACTCATCGAAGGGAAGACAGATCTGTTGGATTAGCAAAAATGAACTGTTTTATATACAGCTTTGTTTTGGAATTATTTGACAAACAGTTTTAAATTAGTGTCTGGCTTTATTCATAATAATGAATAGGTACACAATGAGTCAAATTAACTTTGATTATTTCCAGAACATAATTATTATTGATATATGTCGTTACAATTTTAAAGCATGTGATTTTTATGTTACCTGAATTACATCAACATTCATTACGTTTTACAATTTACTAGGATTATTATTACGCAGCGAATATTCCTATTTATACCAGTGTTTCTCAAACTGTATGTCAAAAACTTTTAAAATATAAAAAATATAGCATCACTCCAATTATTCACTTTGGGTGTGGCACTCTGCTTTTACAGATTTCGGTAAGTGGTAATGGAGGGATAAATTGAAAATGGTAACTGTCAGCTGTAGGATTCAAACTGAGGATGTCAAAGTCTACAGTCCGATGTGTTAGGTACCAAAAAAACTATGTACTCCGCATATTATTTACTGGTTGAAGTTTTTAAAAGGGATAAATAATTTTGGATCACAGTTTTTGGAAAATTATTATCATATATTGTAAATGACAGCCTGTAAGCAGTGTGCCACACCTGAAAATAGGTGAATGACGTGATGATATATTTATTTATAATATCAAACGACAATCAATTTTATCTAAAAGATTCCAGTTGTACAATTTCACGAAATATCACTAAAAATTGACATATACTTTTATTGTATTTCTATATAATATAAACCATAAGAAACTCACTGCTGCAGAGCGCATCAACATATCTCTCAAATTTTTTGAGATATGACAGTTTTTGATGTTTTTCGAAGTGCAATTTTGAGGAACTCCAACTCAAAAATTACGCAAGATATCGAAAAATTCTCTTCAGTTTTGTGTTATTCGTGCATATTATAGTACAATAACAAATTTTTAAAAAATTGTAAATTTTTGATTTTTTTTAAAAAATTTCGATTAGCAATATCACAAATAATAAACGAGATACAAACTTGCAGACTAAACCATTGGATTCAGCTTATCGAAAAACATAAACCCTAAAAATTTAAGAATATTCGGATTGTGGGTTGAAATATTAGAGCAAAAAGTCTGAAAATGGCCTTTTTCAGGCCAGTCGTCAAGGGGTATCCTTTGACGTTTTTCACCAAAAACATCATTTTCAGACTTTTTGCGCTAACTCTATAACGTGTAAAGCAATTTTAATGAAATTTTACATACTTATGTATTTTGACGAGCTGAATCGAATGGTCCAGTCTGCGAGTCACTACATTTTATGTTTTTAGAGTTATCGCATATCGAAATTTGGGGGAAAAAATCGAAAAATTTCAAAATTTTCCAAATTTGCTAATTTGTAATAAAATGCATGAAACGCACAGAACTGAGTCTATTTTTCAATATCTTTAATAGATTTTGAGTTGCAGCTACTCAAAGTAGCATTTCGAAAAACATCGAAAATTGACATATCTCTTTAAATTTAAGTGATATGACGATGTGCTCTACAGCTTTGAGTTTCTTAGGGTTTATATTATATAGAAATACATTAAAAGTATATGCCAATTTTTAGTGATATTTCGTGAAATCTGAAATTGTGCAGTACTTTCTTAACATGTATTTGTTGTCAATGGTAAATGAACTTGTATTAAATTTTCTTATTTGTACAGATATTATAAACATTTTTCAAATTATAACCACAATCCTCGTTTAAATAATTGGGCCATATTGTGTAGTTCCAGATAATGTAACAATTTACTGATCTACAGATATGTTACGAAGCATCAATATAAAATACAAAGTAATCTTTAAAATGTTATTAGTTCTCAAAAAAATAATAAAAAGCACGTCAAAATATTTTTTTAACAACTATATTTTAACATTACTTTTTATTTTCCATTGAATCTTCAATTCTGAGGATGACCTATGTAATGCACACTGGTCGAAGAGCATCAGAGATCATCGAAAAGCTCTTCGATAAAACAACAACGAATACAGCGAGTATCTCTGCAAAAAAAAATCTGGCACCACATTACTTTCTTATACAAATAAAACCAACTGAACACGTATGACTTGTTCCTTGCGTATGACTATATTTTGAAAATTATTTGTAATATAGATGTTAAACATGTTTAATTTTTGTTCTTATTGTAACTATGAATTTATTTTAAAATAGAAATTAATTAATATCTAGTCTTCAAAACTTTCCAACTAATAATACAAATATTACTTTTAAAATTTTTCACACGACACATATTTCTGACACTTAATTATTTGACACGTTTGACACATCTTGACATAGATATTAAAAATATTTTCGTTTTTGTTCCCATTATAACTAAGATTATAGAAATATATTCTTAAATAGTTTTTGAAAAACTGTGGAGATCTACACAGTCCGACAGACATATAGACACAGACAGACATCATCGAGAAACTAGTTAAATCGTATTTTAGGGACCCTAAAACGTGCTCATCCACTGAAAACTCACTACCGAATTTTTAGCATGATTCCTATACCTTCTTTACAGGATATGTCGGAAGGTACAAAATTCGAATTAATCCTATAGGGAAAAAATTGTAGTAAAAAATGTTACTGTCACCATATTTCGCGCGCAAAATACCATGCTTAATAAGATCTGCAACAGCACACTCAGTAACAGGTAAACCGTTCTCCACTATTACATTATTAACACGTAATTCTTTGCTGTCATTTTCACTAAATTCAATTTCAAATCCAGATAATAAGAAAATAATGACAAAATATTGATTTATTGGTAAACATATTGGCTTGAGTAAAAAATTCTTTGATGTGACTACACAAGAATCCGCTGTGTGTGACACGGCTGAAGGAATTTAACGAACCTGAGGCATGTAGTTATACGCATATCGCTTAGAGTTCTTTGTAAGTGTGAAACATTAATATATTTCAAACAGGTTTATTGTTTGAATTACTTTAGATAAAAATGCTTGAAGTACCCATCACACAATTTCATTAATCGTTAATATTAATATTGATTTTATAATTAAATTAGAATCCTGTAATTTAATTGATTGAATTGAATTTTTATATGGTTTTATTTTATTCTACAGCACTTCGTTTTCTGGAATATTTCTGCTCATAAATTATGTGGTTTTAATTATTTTTCTATCGTTATTATTTTATATTTATTTATTAATATTTCTGTTTGTTTATTCATATTATAATTAATTTATACAATTATAATTATGTATCAGTAATTTTAGCTTCATATATAAAATGTTAAAATAGAAATGAAACCATTTTTATTTTGATAGTTTCATTATAATTGTGTTTAAATTTACTTTGTAATTATTTACATAATTAATTTTATCGAACAATTAATTGAAAACAATATATGTAACGTCGTGCTATATTCCACTCTGTGAGGTAGCACGAACCCTTAAACACAATCAACCAACATTCAAACATTTTTATCCTGGCACACCATTTTGTCTTGTCCACATTTATAGTGCGATTCATACATGCTCGTCTATTCTTCATACTTGGAATCATTCTTTCATACAACAAACTATTCAACATACCTACCTAACCACTAATTCCTCGGACGCTCACGCAATCGTTCACCCTCAATCTTACCCGCATATATTAGTTTCACCAACCTTTCATTCGGCATTCTCTACATTCCGAAAATTAACAATTGAATGTTTTTATTAATTAGAATTACACATAGTAATAATGTCAAGAAATTCAGACCAATAAATAAATAAATGTAAATATAGCAACGGAAAGTTGATAAACTAATGCTAACTTACTTTAAAAGTAATTTTTTTTTAATATCGCATATCATTTGAAATTATTTTATGACTTATTTAACATTGCTGTCAAAAAAATGATTGTGAATTAGATAATTTGATATTTTAGTTTGTAAGTTTTAACTGGAATTTAAATTTCTTTATAATATCGGGCATAAAGGAAAGAAATAAATAAAAATGTTTAAAGATCTAACAGCAACCAATCTATTGTTTAAAAATCACACACAATTCATAGCATACTTCCATTTGTAAATACGAGGTACACATACTATGTTTTAATAATTAATTATTTTATGTTTCCTTTACAAACGTCAGACAACCAACAAGACATAAAAATATTATGTTATTTTCATAAAAATATCTGAGCATCCATGGTTTGTTCATAAATTTCCACAAGCACCAAATTTATTTGGAAAGCTAAATCGTACGGGAATACTTTGCCAGTGTCCGGAAAAGATATTCCCGTACTGTTATTTATCGTAACCTAGTAACGACACTAAAATACCGGATTCATGCACTTTGCGGTTCTAAAACACAGCGGAAAGGAGTCATTTTTCGTACGATCGAAAAAAAAGACATTATTTACTACTTGTTCAATATTTTACTTTCGCTATGAATACATCAAAACATATTCTTACCCGATGCCTGGGTACAACAGGCATGGAAGCAGTCCTGGATCTCTGCCTCTGATAATGATGATGTTGCTCGGTCAACGTCGGAGCATGTCCTCTTCTGGGACTAGGACTATTACTCAAATCCCTTTCCCTAGCACTTGGTGACGTCCCAGGACTCAAATGTATCCTTGCAGGACTATAAACCGGCGAAGTCGCTGCAGGAGAAATCGTCGTGTTATGATTGGGACTTAAATGAATCCTTGATGGAGGTGAACCTGCATTCAAGTGACCCCACGGTCGAATCTGTTCAGTTTGAAGAAACCTATGAAGATCAGGAGGAGGACGAGTCACTGCTATTGACGAAGATCTTCTTCGGTTGACCGCTGGACTTACAGCAGGAGTACCCGACCCTTCGGAATTTTGATTAGGAAGTGGAGTACTTGGTATCTTCCTGGAATGAAGATCAGATGATCTTCTTTTGTAATGTCGTACTGACATACCTCTTCGGCAGTTTCTTTTAGAGGCTTCGTATTCGTGACTGGCACCGCTTTCGCTGCTGGTGTCAGATCTTGGAATTAGTTTGTCTTCGAGCATGGTGGCAATTATGTCTACACTATCATCGTCTTCATGGAGGGTATGGAAGAAATCTTTGAATGAGTCTGGAAAGGATGCAGGACACATCATCTTTTCATAGGTTGGTTGGCGAAGGGAAGAGGTTGCCATTTTACTCCTGAGAGGGTCATTGGCACTTTTGAGGTAATTACATTTTAGAAAAGAAACCACCAATATTGTCCAAAGTCTAAATCACTTTATGTTCCAAAACAAACAGCACAATATTTTGTATAATTCTCGTTTGAAAACAACGAAACGTGCGATTTCGCGAAAGCGTGTTACGTTCACGACACTCCGGAGACTCCGGTGACGTTCCAGCGACCGGAGCTAGACTGGCAGCCGAGCAGCTGGCCCCGGACTTGTATACAAAGTGTTGAGCTTGCGCGATACGGAGCTTATTTCCATCGAAAGCTCTGCGCAATCGTAGTCGAGTATTTACTATCTACTAAAGTTTTATCTTTTTGTGAAATTACTGTTATTGTTTGTATTGAATAGTCCTCATGTTTGGGTTTGAAATTAAATGAAGTGGTAATGAAATTACGGTAATGAATGATCGAAAGACGAGTGGTGATCATCTATTAATTATAATAATGTAGGTACAATAGGTTTCTATACTTTAAGAACAAACTATAAGAATAGATAATTATGAAATACTGATCATAAAATATTCGCAAAATATATCTGAATTATAGTTATTTGTATATCAAGGCACTACAGTATAAATTTTTATTACGAATATGGAATAAAGAACATGAGTAATAAATATATTTTTTTCCGAAATCGATACTAAAGTACACGATATTACTACGCGAAATTAGTTAAAATAGTAGCTAAAGTTAAACTTTACAGACTCTTATGTCAAAATTTTACTTCAAAATAACAAACAAATTTTTCTATAATACTCTTGGTGAATTTATTTATTATTTATTTTTGATAATAATTTATCGTATTTAATTCAGATCATATACAGAACATGTCTAAGAATATATAAAAAATAATGAAAATTATAGCATATTTGACACTTTGACAGTATTTTTATTCTCACAGCCATCCCCGTCGTAACAGCTAGCTGACGTTTTACAAATACATAATGCTATTTATTTATGACTTTAATATAATAAATATAATGTTTAACTCGGCACTAAAGTATTTTTAAGTACCAATATGAATTATTCTTCTCTGCTATCGCCTCGGATAATAAATTCCATATTTGTAATGAAATGTTATGCTTTAGTGCCTTGATATACAAACAGCTATTGTGCCGAGGTATACTTTATACTTTTCTAAAATCGTTAAATTATTAATTGAAAACATGAATAAATAGCAGTATGTATTTATAAAAGTTAGCTAGCTGTTGCGACGGAGATGGGATAACAAAAGTACTGCCAAAGTGTCAAATATTTGGTTATAATTTTCAATATTTTTTATGTTTTTGACATGGTCTGCAAGTGATCTGCATTTAATTCAATAATTTATTATCAATGGTAAATAATAAATAAATTATTATCAAAGGTAAATAATAAATAAATTCCCCTACAGTATTATTATGTTAATTTAGGTTTGTAATTCAAGTTTGACAGATGAATCTGTAAAGTAAAATTTTGAAAAATAGTCTGTAATATTTTAGTTTAGATACTATTTTGGCTAACTTCACGTAATAATATCATATACTTTAGTAACAATTTTGGAAAATGTTATTAATTAATTAAATAAGCGTAATGCTTAAGTTATTGCAAAAGCAAAATATGATATAGTGCTATAAACATCCAATTTTTCTGCTCTTTCTATAAAAATACTCGAATCCAGTATTTAAATTATCTTATGCGTAAACTAACTATAGAAGCGCAAACAAGTAATTTAATTTACTTGTTTCGACGTAGTGTGCTTGGATTTGCAAAGCCAGACAGTCGCTTGTTTCTATGTTTTGTGTTGAAGTAAAATGAATATTTGATTTTTGTGCTGTGAATATTTAACAAATTGATGATTTCAAAGTTATTTACTGTGAAACAATTGCAGTGTTTTGTTTACTAATAGGCAAAGATGTTGCAGCAGCATTTACATTGTATTTATTACGTTCAATTGTTCTTTTTGGTACAATAAATGTAGACAACAGAGAAAAGAAAGAAATATGGTCCTCAGTATTTTAGCTGAAACTGCAAGGAGTTGACATACGGTAGGAATATTCTAATTTTGCTTGTTTTTGCCTCAAAAAATATTTAAAATGACATCTGTTATAATAATTAAGTAGTAGTTGTATTGTTTCATAAATAATTTAATAAATATCTACATTTAATTGTCACAAAATAGTAGGTATGGCCCTTCTATCTCAAGGTTTAGACTGTAGGGTACGTATAACTAGTCTCATAATCGTGTACAAATTTCGCCCATTGTTTCTTATTTTGTTGCTGTTCTATAATCTCTCTTTTCCTTCATGTTTGTCATCCAAATTTGCTGCATTGGTCCCAATTTATTCATTCTGTCTTATTTCTATGAAATATATTATCTTGCATTGCAATTGTTCTCTTTATTTTTCCTTTATCGGTTTTTTTTTTGTTTAATTCTGAATTGTTATAAATTTTTTTGTAACATGTACATAAGTTAAAGTTTTCTGAAAGTGACAGTTTAGGCGCGAATTAATACAACTCTATTGTGCACGTGTTACACACAGTGTTCCATGTTTGACTGCATTGTAATAATATATTATATAACTAGTGCTGAAAGTTGGATATTTCACATGAGTGTGAAGTTTGAGCCGCGAGCCGAAGGCAAGTGGTTTAATTACACAATTGTGATAAACTCTTTCAGCACGTGTTGTACACGATACTTTTCCGACGACCACAATTAAGTAAAAAAAAAAAAAATTGAAATAATATATTCAAACAGATTATGTTAACACCATTGCTATCAGAATTCACCAAAAATTATATTAAAATCTGATAAATCGGGGACCAGCCTTCTTAATCCATGCAAATTCAGCAAATTATATGCAACTGTCAAACTTTTAAATAAAAATTTTTAGGTTAGTTCGCTCAGTTATTGCAGCGTGTGATATAATCATATCACACAGTTGCAGACGCATCTGATTGGCTTACAAGCTTTCATATCACACAGCATTGCTATTGAGATGCAATGACCAACTTTCAGTAATAGTTTAGCGTGTGAATTTATGAACTTATAGTAGTGGTCATCGGAAAATTATTTTTCTTTAGCTTCGAATAACATTTATATTTAATATGTGACGATGACATTAAAAAATTTGATAGTTTCGAAGTGTGTTTCTATTTCTGTTTGGTTATCAAGTTGTTTATAGTTTATTATTATTTATTTTGATAATTTTGTGCAATCTGGCATTTTCCGTCTCAGTCATGCTGATTTGTTATTATGTTATTCAAGTATCATCAAAAGCTGAAGAATCACTTTTGCTGACTTCGTTGAAAGAATTGAGGAATGAAGAAGATATTAGGCCCAATATTCTAATGAAGTTGTTACGTAGCGACTTGCTAATGGTGAAAAAATCGAATCAAAGCTATATTTCATTAGCTGTCAAAAAACGATTCATTTTTGTCACAACAAGCAAGTTGTTATGGTAGCTTTTTAGAGAATAGGCCCGAATACGACTTTTGAATTTATCGTTATCGACTAGTCAATAAAGTACCACTTTATGGCTGCGGAACAATATTATAAACAAGTCAAATATAAACAACATTTTGTATTAATACAAAATGCAAACTCTAAATAAATATATCATCATTCCATTAATTTATTATTGGCAACATGTGTCTCTTTGCTTAGGTCAGATTTCAATGATACAATTAACAATTCCGTCAAAACGCAGCCCCTAAATTTGTTAGTGAAAGAAAAGTTCATATTTATTGCCCAAGACGGGCATCGAACTTATTTAGAGCAATATTAATGACCCTGGAAATTTTCAATATAAACTTGGCACTTATGAAAATCCCAGATCAATATTGACCATCCGAAAATAGCCATCCCCTCAATAATTCCTTGTCAGTAAATTACTTCCTCATTTTTCTCTGCAATTTTTCAACCGCTGACAATTTCCGCGTCTTAACAGCGTGGAAATATCGTGAAAAATCAAACAGTAGTTTGTTGGTTCGGAAAATGATTTTTTCGCGCCTATCACTAAACAAACGAGAATCTAATGATAACGACACGCCTTCTGTTCATTGTTGCCGTTCGCTGATAAGGGGGATCCATTTGCTTTATGCAAACAAAGTTTTCAATTAAAATATTTCGTTTAAATGGAGTTGTGTTATCAGACATATGGTGGTCTCTCCGGTTATAATATTGTTGGATTATCTGATGCAGATTATTTGGTTTCCGAATTTTTTTCCGAGAAAATATGTAATTTACAGTAAACGTTGTATTTCCTGAAAGCATAGCTTATTTATTTACTAGTAATTTGAATATGTTTTTAATACCATTTATCAGATAATTCTACAATGAAATCTGCGAGATAAATATGATTTTTTCTTTAAACGTCATAAAAGTACGTTGTTATGTATTTGTATTCTACAAACAGAAGTGCAATATTGTTGTCGCCGGCGCAAAAGTGTCTCCTTGGCAACACTTCTACTCTGGCGGCGGACAAAGTAAAATATTATCAAAAATAGTTAGGTTGTAATTCAATAATATGACAGTTAAAAATGAAACAAATAAACAAATATAAACAAGCAGCATATTCTATGACAACTAGCAAGTAGAATATTTCTCTCGAAAAATTTCAACCAATCACGTAACAGTATTTTTTGAATTTCGAATATTTTGTATATCGAGTATTTGCACAAGTGTGATTCCCGAATATTTATAATAATTGTAAACATAATGAGGAATAGTTTAATTTCTTCGTTTTAAAAGGACAAAAGCGATAATATCTTTAATTTTTTAATCAATTTCTTCAAAAGAATTACTTTCAAAACGTTTATGACTCATTTTTAATGTAATTTAGCAAATGACATTTATCAAAGTCTGACGTTTATGTGATAGATTAAAATAAATATATGTTCAATAATTTAAAATTATTTGCCATGCACTTGGGATATACTATTGAATATTTTTTTTAAGTTTTGGGCATTTTTTAATGATTCATAATTCTATTTTCTATGTGTGAAAAAAAAATAGCATGTGTTATTCGGAGTAAATGTGACTTTGGGTTCTTCGCAGGTAAAGTATCACATTTACTCCTAATAAAACAATTATTATTATAAATATATAATTTACATTCGGTAAAAATGGAAAATTCTTTTGCTTTTCTAAATTACAAATCCTGTTACATATTTCTTTTGCTTATCCTTTGAGATCTTTCATGTAATACCAATCGATGTTTATTAAATATTTGCAATTTTGTATTTTACAAAATTGTGTTCAGTTTATATCTAAAAATATGTCTTACCAAGATCTGCTTAAGCATAGTGCCATGCCCATAATAGGTAAAAGGCGTAATAATATATTTACTTGTTACTCATTTGTAAACTTTACCCTCTATTGAATCTTTACAAGTTAGTAATTGACAGCTGCATTGTAAAAATTTTACAAGTTAGTAAACAAGGTAAACAAAGCCACAGTAATGTTTACAAAGCTAATTTGAAATCATTTCAAATAATTTTTGACAGAACAGTTGTGTGTAACTGACAGGACTTGGTTATAATTTTAATTTGATGTACAAATGAGTAACAAGTAAAATGTTGTACAATACACGCAAGGTAACTGTTTTACTGCTTCAAGGAGGTGATAGGCTCTCCTGATCGGCTCGCCGGTCATTTCTTCCATTCAGCAGTAAAAACTGCTTTATCTTGCTTATAATGTATATAACTATTAATTAAAAATATTACTCTGACTTAAAGATAATAACTATTAAAGTGAAATATGAATTGTAGATTCTACATCCTTTGTAATACTTCATTGTAAGTACTGAAATAACTTCTCAAAATAACAGATTACGCTTGGAGATGCGTACAAATCAAAATGCACATCTAATTATTTTTAAGCTTCGCGAGGAATTTAATTTTAAAAGTTTTAAACAAAGCCGTAAGCCGATTTATGAGAAATATTTAACTAAAAAGGTCAAACAACTTTGCGAAACACAAAAATCGCCCCCAAGAAGTGTTTGACGAATATCCGAGGAGTAAATGAACCGAAATGATTGAAAGTCTCAAAGCCGTCAGAGAATGTTGAGTTATAAATGAGAAAATAAAACGTGTGCCAAACAATTTATTAAATAGCTTTGCAAAATATATTTGCCGGAAAATTAAATCAGCTTACAAAGTTCAATAAAAGCCCTAGTTTGCATTATAAATGTTAGAATGGCTCAGCAACAAAGAAATGTATCGCTTTGCGAAAAAGTTGCCATAGAAATTATTTATGCAAAAAGCAAGTCTGGAGCGAAAGAAAGAAATTTATTGTGGTTGAAATATACACTAGCAAATCACTTACAAGCTGGAATTTACTATTTCAACTAATTATTCGTAAAATGACGATTTGATAAACACTTCTTATACATTTGCGTTACCTTAAAATTCAAGCAGAATGATTTTGAACTCTCTATTCGGAAAATCAGGCACTTTTATATATTATTACTTTTATAATAATTATTATTAATTTGTTTTTCTACTACTCCTGTATAAATATATCCCAATTATTTCAATTTTTTCGATGAATTATACTCGTAGTACCCATAATTCACTCTTCTCGACAAATGGGGTCTATCACCATTTTTTTTTAAATTTTTTTTATGAAACTTTATCTATATTTAAGACTATCTACACTTTTAAACAGTCTTAATTGTTATTCATTAAGCCACAATGATTTTTTTCTAAATGTTGTGACGTCATAGTAAAGGTTTTGCTAGATCTAAAACAGTATAGATTTAAATAATTTTTGTTACATAAATGTTCTATTTTATTGTAATAATAATAATATAATAAGTAAAAATATATATATGTCTACAATTATTTACAATCTGTACTGTTTTAGATCCAGCAACACCTCTACTATGACGTCATAACATTTTTTTTTAAATCATTGTGTCTTAATGAATAACAATTAAGACTTTTTAAAAGTGTAGATAGTCTTCAATTTAGATAAAGTTTCATAAAAAAAATAATAAAAAAATGGTGAAAAACCCCATTATAAACCCAGAAATCCATAATTCACTGTTATTTTAAAGATGTAATGTGGATCACCAAGCAATGGCCGTCTGACAGTTGACATGTAGTCAAGTGTATTTTACGTTGACGTTTTTCAACGTGTGTTTTCAACGAATTTCGATCCTTTTCAAAAGGGATTTCCAAGTTTACAGGAGTAGAAAAAGTATAGTATTATATTCGGACATGTGCCCTCGGATGATCTTCATCTTGAATAATGACTATCATAATGCCTTTTATAATAATATATTATTATTTGATATTGTCAAAATTTATTAGAAATATTTGATAAGTGACATTTGTCAACATCAATTAATTCATTATTATTGCCATGGATATTTGCTAATGGAAATTATAAAAATACCTGAACGACTCATCAATTTATGGGGTGGTAAAAATGCATAAAAAAAGGATTTAGAAAAATTATTAAGAAATATTGTTGTTCTTGAAGATATTTATCACTGGTTAAATTTAATGTACTTATTTATGTTACCTCCTTTATATTAAAGAAAATGCGAAATTTGAATTTCATAACTCAAATACTATATTTCAAAAAAATACAATTTTGTGTATTTTTGCTTCTTATATTTATATGAAGAGCTGATTAGACTTTGGATAAAATTGGTCAACTGGATGCAGCAGTTCACTAGAAGCCCTTAACAGTTTTCCATGAAAAAACACGGTCAAATAAATTTTCATTAGATTAGAGATAATAAAATATAAAAAAATAATTATATTAATCTTACATTCTATGTACCTTATGGAAACACTTAAAAATTTTCAATTTTTTACGAAAAGTGACATGTCATTGTGATTGTGAGGTTATTTTCTTAGTGAAATATATGCCAAAAATTAAATAGTCTTTATATTTACAAAATACGATATTGTATCTTGGGACAGTTTACAACCTTTCATTTTTGTGTATCTTCTATTATATTTGATATAACAACACAATAAAAATTATTATTATTAACAAAATATTAGTCTTCCCTATAGTATAAATATTTTCTTAATATCGAATCACAAAAGAAACATTGCACAAAAAAATATGACTAGTTTCTTACTGGCGCCTCCACCAAATTTCATATTTTACCCCAAATCAGATTTTCTATATTCGCAGACTTCTTCAATATAACTAAATACGAATAAAACTACAAGAAGCCCACTTTTGACCGTAAGAGTAAAATGGTGTTCATTTTAATTGGCACTCACAATATCCTTTCTTCGACCTTGCACATACTTTCAGACAACATACTTTCAGGTCACCTAAGCCATTAAAAACACCCGTGAAACTGAAAATCTACGTGACGGTTTCGCAAACACAATCTCAGTTTGTTTATCTTCCAGAGCCACGTGTCAAGTTGACTGACCCCTTGTAAACTGTGACAAAGAATCGGAGGATGTCCATTGCATTGATCCTAGCTCGAGGGTTGCAGACCCCTCCAGAATTTTACAATGACGTCATCGTTGGAACTATGACGTCATTGCGAATGTAGGTCACTCGTAGTGCAATAAACCCGTGATGCTACAGAGTAGCACGAATTATTCATTGATGCTGCCAAAATGTTTTTGGGGGTGACGTGGCAAACATTTTATTCACACACAATTATTTTATAATAGTTATTTATGTATCTACGTAATTGCTTATTATTACAGGTGTTTTGTGGTTAATTAACTATTTTATAAAACAATTGACGATCGTTCTAAATTCCTTTTTTATATTTTTGTTAATTTCTCCTTGCTAACACGCACCTTTAATTTAATCTTTTAATTAATATTTATGCCCAAAAAAAGTAGATTTCGAAAATAGCAATCTGAATCTTACGTATAGTGACAGCAATCCAAATATATTTATTTCTCAGCACTAATACATATTTAAAATAAATAAATATCTTGAACTGAAATAGCAATATTAGTTCTTGTTTTGAATATATTTATTATATTATTCAATATAGCATATTTACGACAATATGGTATTATTGTAATATATCTAAATATATATTGCAACAATATTGTATTATTGAAAAACAAAATATTTGTTGTAGCAGCAATCTAAAATAATACCATAGTGCTAACATAATAATAAAAATTGCTATGTAAATACATATTTTCCAGCAATATTTTTATTTATATTAGTAGTGCGATATTATTTTCAATTTCTGCTACAACAATCCGAATATTTTTGTATTAAAATATTGTTTTATACTATATACAGGCTGTTCATTTTAAGCGGTACACTATTGCTATTTCGAGAACTATAAGAGCTACGGGGTCGGTTAAATTAGTAAACAATTTCTATATTATAAGAATATTAAAATGAGCGAAACAAGAATTTTTTTAGACCAGTGGTTCTCAAAATTTTAAATAGCAACCTATTTTTTTTTTATTTGCTTATTCGATTCAGAATTTTTTTCTGCATTCAACGATGTCCACATGTAATAACCAAATAATGCAAAATATTTGAGATAAATGCAAAATTAAAAATGTATCATATTTATTTAAATGCCTATACAAAGATTGCCATGGAAGAAAACAAATAAATCAAATGCAGAAATAATTGCAAAAACTGTAACAATTTTCTTAAATTTGTAGGAATTTTAGTAGTCTTGTAATATAGAAATTGTTTACTAATTTAACCCACATCGTAGCTCTCATAGTTGTCGAAATAGCAATAGTGTACCACTTAAAAAAAAAAAAAAAAAATATATATATATATATATATATATATATATATATATATATATATATATATATATATATTACAATAATATGTTGTATTAAATATGCCATATTGTTCATTTGTAATTGCATTTGATTCCAATTTCAAAAAAAATTTAATTTAATATTTTACGTTCAAGTAAACTTCAACTTTTGCAATTATGATAAAAATCAACTTTTCCCATTTTCATAAAACTTATAATTCTAAAGGTTTTGTTGTTATATCTTTTATCGCTTGAGAGTTATTAAACATAGAGACACACATCCTTCCATCCACACAAACCTTATTGAGAAAATAATCAAAACGGATATTCAGAGGTTCACAAGTCAAAAATTTTGCACAAGTTATATAATAGTATATCAAAGATCAATGATAATAATTGTAATCTTATTGTGTGAGAAAATAAATAATCGACCATTATGATATGAATTCTTCATATTATTTTTCTTAAACCTATTGTGTTCTTATACAATAAAAATAATAATAGTGTAAAAATCTTGGGAATTGAAGATTTAAAATTGAAATTTTCGAATTAATTATTGATATTTTTTTATTATTATGGTCAAAATTTTACTGCACTATTACTACACTCGAATGAGCTATTACCGAACCCCTTTTGAATGCTTAATAGTTTTGTTCAGAAAATAGAAAAATGATTATTAAAAATATAAAGTCAGGGTTAAGTGAAGTCAAAGCACTGGAGAATTTTCATCCCCCAACCCAAATGTGATCCGCTACGCTCAAAACAAGGGTTGTTTATTTACTGACCGCTCATCTTACTTTAAAATCATTGGGGTTGATGAAACTTTTCACCCTTGAAACACGTAGAAAACAGAATAAAACATATGAGCCCTTCCTAAAATTCTAATATACTACAGCTACTTTAAAACCTGAAATTTTATTTTCAAGTTAAGTGATTAAAATTCAACTTTAACTTTTAATAAACTGATATTAAATTATGTACCAAGGTGCGTCAATAGGCGACATAATTTATTCCATTTGAAAGTTAATTATGTAAAATATTAATTTCCAGAAAATTAAATTAAATCTTACAAGAAACAAGTCTAAAGAAAATTTAAATTGCAAATAAAAGTTTAACACCTTTTCATTAAACAAGTAGCAGGAAAAATCTTCGCTATTTAAAATTAAAATTGGAACATTAATTTCACTTAAATGGATCTCAATGACCAGTAAGTGTAGTAATTAATTAATTAAAAATTATGAGCCTACAATAGGCAGAAAAAAATTTATCAATACTCTAAGGCAAAAAGATCAATAAAAAACCTATTATGTTTCGGGTATATTTTTGTAGCCAGACAGCTAATAATATTAGGTATTATAATAGTAATTTTCCGAATATAAAACAAAAACTACTAAACAGAAAATTTCGATATATTTTATATATCAATTGCATCTTCTTTGGAAGAGCTGATTAGTTATCAGTGATAATCCAATAACCGGAAGTGGTAGTTTATTTGAAGGCCTATCAAGTTTTTCTTCAATATCTCAGTAAATTATAAATTAATTACAATTTTTGTCATTAGAATAATGTTTCAAATATTATTGTCCACAATTATTGTTTGAAACATTTTTGTCTTACTATTACCATTTACGAATTGCAACACGTTAAAGAAAATATATATTTTGACATTTTCGGTTAAAAAAAAAACAGCGGTTGAAAAATGCAATTTTTTTACGTGTCATAATTGAAAAGTAATATTTTTTAAGGGATGTGCTTTCTTGATAATGGTAGTTCCTGCATTGCTTGATAAGAAATCTTTGGCGGGAAGTATTGTGGTGCCCACAACAGATTTTTTAATTAATGATTTAGAAATGATGTAAATAGCTCCATAGAAACGCGTTGGACTGTGGATTGTGAGATTCTCAGTTCGAAT
The DNA here is from genome assembly GCA_963942605.1 of Poecilus cupreus. Taxonomy (NCBI): domain Eukaryota; kingdom Metazoa; phylum Arthropoda; class Insecta; order Coleoptera; family Carabidae; genus Poecilus; species Poecilus cupreus. The sequence continues at coordinate 3,656,657 of OZ012726.1, read as the reverse complement.
CCTACAGCTGACAGTTGCCAATTTAAATTTATCCCTGTGTTTCCCCCTCCGCTAACATCTTTAGGTGATATGATTTGACGGCTGATAACCGCACTTCATACGCAAAAATATATCACTTACCGAGATCTGCGTAAGCAGAGTGCCACACCAATAATGGGTAAAATGCGTGATGATATATTTATTTTATTTTAGAAATAGAATAGTCCAAAATTAACTGTTTTTATATATTAGACGAATTATTATTTATGTTTATATTTATAGTGCAACTTGTACTATTATAAATAGTAATTTCTGGAACAACTACGTTTTTCTATATGAGTTGTGCTCATTATTAGTTTTATATGATCAACCAGAAATTAAGCGTTTCCGGTTCTTTAAAAATTTCGATAATTCTGGAATAATTTTCTCAAAATTGAATAATTTTCGGTGGGCTATTAGATGAACAGATGTGTGTCCATATCTATAACAATTTTAAACGATAAAAGAGTAACGAAACTTGAAACGTCATAGTTTTATTAATTATCTGGAAATATCAGTTTGTTTAAAATATCTGGCTCTCTAGTTCCTGGAAGTATCAAGATTTTGTATGGCTACCTGGCAAAACCCTATAAAAACTCATGGAAAGAAACCTTATCCATAGAATAATTTCATTCTTGTTGAACTACACAAACACGAACTTGTTTTTTAAAAAATGTGTTTTATTTCCAGGAAACCAACTGGTGAAAATTTTCACGGCCCTAGCATGTTTGTATAAGGTAAGTGTTTTCATATATTTATTAAAACGTTGAGTCACATTTTCTTTCTAGTTATTTTCTATTATATTACTCGTAGAATGTTGTAAAACGACGTTGAATACTGTAAAAATACTCTATGTTATTACTTTACGAAACAGTGCTTTCATATCAAAGGAAACAAGAATATAAAGTAAACATAAGTTAAGGCAAACAATAAATTAAATACGAAAATAGAACTTGCTTCTGTTGTATTTTGTCTAGCGTACGGTCTGCCGCGTACATTGTGCTACGTGGGTCATAGCATTAACACTTGATACTTGTAATAAACTAAGTTTGTTTCCATGTAGTCATAAAATTTTAATTGGTTAATTATGGAAGCATACTAGAAAAAGTCTTTTACGCATACTAGTAGAAAAATTTCTGGAATATTTTTTCTTCAAGAAATTGCCAACTCCAAATGAAAAACAGTCTTTTGCACTGAAAATATCCACTGTTTCAGGCTGCAAAAGTTAAGTTAAAAATCAACTTGGCGATTTGAAATGTTTATGAAACGAGTGTGCTCTAATTTCTGCTTGTCCTTAACAAATTAATAGTTATTTAAATATTGTTTAACTCGTTAAAATTTTATGTTTAAATTACTGTAAATCTTGAACGGCATCACATATCGACTTCCCGTTTCCGGCATTCATTTGCCCGGATATTTTGCTAATAGTACTATTATTTTTACACTTTTGTGGACTCTGGTAAAGCTGTAATATATTCTTATTCCCCCGAAAAACATAAATAAATTTCAGTAATTTGCTTAACATTTAGATTTTCAGCATTCGATTGCCCGGGTACTTTTCTATAAGTAATATTATTTCTATACTTTTGGGAACTCTGGTTCAATTGTAATATATTCATATTCCCCGAGAAAACATAAATAAATTTCAGTATTTTTCTTAAAATTTTGTGTTTAAATTACTGTAAATCTTGTACGAAATTAAATATCGACTTCTGGTTTTCGGCATTCGATTGCCTGGAAATTTGTCTATTACCGGAAGTATTTCATATTTGATTCCATATTCCATTCAAGATTTATAGTTAATTAAACACAAAATTTGAAGAAAATTACCCTAAATTATTTTTATTTTCTCGGGGAATATGTAAATATTACAGCTGGACCAGAGTCCACAAAAGTATAAAAATAATGATACTAATAAAAAATGTCCAGGCTATCGAATGCTGATAGTCGGTAGTCAATATTTGAGTCCATTAAAAAGACAGTCGATCATTAATTGGACTAAAAATTATAATTTTTTATTTTCACTTTTTTCTCGAAATCTAGAACACATAAAAATCATTTAAAAAATTACAACTACTTGACCTTTTGCAAGGCTAGGCCTCCGTTCAACCTCTATTCCCTGGACTACGAGCGACAAAATAAAATTCCTCAGAAAACAACATTTTTTTTATATATTTAAACGTCTTTCTCGCCTTAAGTTAAGTAAAATCAAATTTGTTTACTGATTCAGATGCAGAGATTTAATCTCTTCAACTTTTAATTGAAACATTTTTCTTTAAAATAAACAGGGAAGCAGGATATTGCATAAGTATTATATAACATGTAAAATGCCTATGTTCGATTGAGTTAGTCACTATCCTGTATATTTGAAAAACATTCTAAAACTGCAAACTTCCACTTTCTGTTATTGGATTGCTACCAAATCTAATCACTTTGTAATTTAAACATCCAAACTGCAAATGTGAACATTTCAAATCTCTTACTTGAATATGAGAGAAGTAATAGTTATTTGCATTACAAGCAAGGTAAAACAGATTTTATTGCTGAATGGAGGAAATGACCGACTAGCCGATCAGGCGAGCCTGTTACTTCCTTGAAGCAGTAAAAACAGTTACCTTGCGTGTATTGTACAACATTTTACTTGTTACTCATTTGTAAATCATATTAAAATTATAACCAAGTCCTGTCAGTTACACACAACTGTTCTGTCAAAAATGATTTTAAATGATTTCGCATAAGCCTTGTAAGCATTACTGTGGCAACGTGTATTGTTTACTTTGTTTACTAACTTGTAAAGATTCATTTTCAAATGCAATAGAGAAAATAAATAAAATAAATATATCATCACGCCTTTTACCCATTACGGGTGTGGCACTCTGCTTACGCAGATCTCGGTAGGTGATATATTTTATCGTATGAAGTGCGGTTACCAGCCGTCAAATCATAGCCCCCAAGGATGTTAGTGGAGGGGGACCCACAGGGGTAAATTTAAATTTGTAACTGTCGGCAGTGGGATTCGAACTGAGGATCTCACGATCCACAGTCCGACACGTTACCACGGAGCTATTTACCCCATAGAGGGCTTGGGTAAATGGTGTTTACAAGTAAAAAGTAAAAGAATTTTTTTTTTATTACGAAGATGAGAGGCGGACTAACTACTATGGTCATATGCCGCCTCATGATTGGATGATTGTGAATTTATGTAAACATCACAAACGATCATGCTCTTCAGTGGGATTCGAACCCACGGCCTCTGGCGTGCTAGGCTAGTGACATAGCCACTACGCTACGGAGATCGGCAGTAAAAGAATTATCTGCTTTTTTATTTTCTTTCTTTCAAATATGCAATTACTAAAACATAAACCAAATAAATATTCTTGCATCCCAGCTTGTAATAGAGAACCTAAACGTAGTTTAAACCACGGTGAAACATTTTCATTTTCCATTAATAATTACGTTTACCCCATCAAAGCATCAACAATAGCACCCTAACCTCAATTTCCACACGTGTCGAGGCACGCATGCGCAGTTCCCGTCACTTGTCTCGCGTTTCGCTGATCCCTATTGTAGCCCCCTGGGATCGCATTATACATTAATAATGACAAGTAATTATACAGATTTACAGCGACGCTCTTACTAACCTACTTCTTTTGGTGAATAATTGTACAAGACAAGAACTCAAGTTAATGAAGAGTTTTCGTAACAGGAGGAAATTAAATTATTACAAGGAATTAAATAAAGAAATGGCTGGTTTGTTCATTTGTGAGCTGGAAAATGCTCCTGAAAGGTTTTAGAGAAAACCGTTTTGCTTCTTAATAATTTAGGAACATTACAAAGGACTATAACCTATCGTATTCGTTGCTGATTTATGCTTATGCTTATTTGCTGCTAATCAGTTGTCAAACTGTATCGCTAAAGATATTAGTAAAGTATAAGTCACTAAGGTTCTTATGATCTGCAATCCAAAACATTCCAACGGAGTTTTTAAAACTTTTAATTCAAATAATTATAACAGGCTATTGCACCATTATCAAAAATGGCAAAAATTTATTGAAAATATGGAAGATAAGAGTTAAAGGATGCGGAAAATTCCATATTTTTCATTATAAATTACTCCGTTTAATAAATACAGCATGTTTTGTTTTTGGTGACGTAGGACGTGTGTAGCAAAAAGGATTCAAGTATTTACTTCCACACCTCCTTAACAAAGAATATACATATTTGGGCGTGTCGGATCTGTAAACTAAACTGTACGCTACTAGTTCCACCTTACTTCGAGAATATCAAAATGTTTTTGTAAAATGAGACAAAAAGTAAAATAAATAAAGTGAATAAATTTATTTTATCCAACACCTCTCAATAAATGCTCTATAACTATGGCGATTTTAAACAAGGAAAGTAACAGATTACCCACTAGTGGGTATAATTTTGAGAAAATCCATTAGTGAGTATTTTTTTATTTATAACAATAATAATAACACACAACACCTTAGTAACCACTTCGATTGACATTTTAATTTCAAAAATTTAAAGCATATGCCACTGTCAAATAATATTTCTTTAATAAATTTTGCATTTATTAAGAGTTGTTGGATAAAACGTTATACTTCACACGTGGGCAAATTGGAATTACTCACTCGATAAAATTTCTCACGTGGGTAATTCCTTACTTTGCCCACTTGTAAAGTAAATAACTATAATTTCTCTAATAATAAAAAAAATATTACAATTTAAACACAAATTAATTTGTAATTTTCTCAACATTTTTTTTTAAGTCTGTGAACTACCGTTTGTTTACTTCTGGTATAATACACTATCTACGTCATCAATGTTATTTAAAATTTAGACCTTAATATCTCGCTTATTTGGAGGAATTTTTAACTCTTACTTTCACGGGCTTTCGTGACTATTGCCTGACAACAAGTTTTCGAAAGATCTGTCAAACTATATTCAATTTATTCTCACTCTCTTGTTATATTATTACTGAAATATTTTGATATTGACTGATATCCTTCTAATTTAGGCCATAAAAGTATCCATCTACTTGAATATTTCTTGATATACCATTAAGAAGTTTTGATTTGTACTCTTTGCTATACGGTAAACTTTTAAATTGAAAGTCACTTCAGATTTGCAACGAACTCTATGTGAAACAAATTTTCTGAATCATACTACGCAGTACATTCTTACAGTAAACCCAACCGTAGTGAACTTCCATTAGCAAAAGAAGCACTTGTAATGCATTTGTTTTTCTGTGAAAAAATGTAATGCGATACAATTAATCGTGACGTAATCAACTGATAGACTCTTATGTATTCAAATATACTGTAACATACAAAAGCTTTTATATTCAGGGCTTAATTGTTGATAATAACATAGTGGACCAAATGAATATTGCTCAAAAATTTATCACAATAAACTACGTACACATGGAAAAAGGACTGTTATATTTATATTATTTCTATAAAATAAATACAGCGGTACGCAATTTACTTTTATTTTAGGTGTGACACTCAATATTTACAGATCTCGGTAAGTGGCATTTTTGCGGTTACCAGCTGTTTAATCATGGCCACCAAAGATGATAGTGAAATTAAAAAAAGTTTAAGGATTATTTTTTGACGTTTTTTTAAACCAATGAAATGCTTTATTGTATGTCACGTGTCTGCGTTTTAGCCAATCCTGTCATTATTATACTGAGAATAATTCTCTTGTGATTATTCCCGGCAATTTTCTCTGTAGTTTTTTTGTTTTTGTTGACTGATGTCAGATGTCAGATAGGTATCATCAACACAAGTAAAAATGAGCAAAATAGATAGATTTAAGTGCTGTGCCTGATAATGAAATCAAAAAAATAATCTAATTAAATATAACTCGAGAGTTCGATAAATTAGAAAATAATTCTCCAGTATCTTTCTCAAACTTGTCGCCATTTGGCAATAGCCACTCAAGCCCTACGGGCTTTCGTGGCAATTGCCTGGCAACAAGTTTTCGAAAGATCTGTCAAATTATTTTTAATTTATTCTCACTCTCTTGTTATATTATTACTGAAAATAAAATCAACCTCTACATGTTAAAATGAACTTGACGCTCCACGAATAGAATTATATCTCAATAAATCAAATTATATATGAACATTCAACACAGAGTTAACACTAATTTCTATTGAAAATCACCCTCATGAATGAGTGAAAAGTATCCCTCATACAACAGGAAACTTAAAAAAATACTGTGATTGTAAAAAAAGATTGCAATGTCCATTTTTTTTTTTAAGAATGGGTACCCGTATTAGTCTCGATGCAATGTTCAAAATCCATCCCCATAAAATGGCGGAAACCAACCCTAGATTAAAGTTGCTAGGAAAATGGGGAAAAATCATGTCAACATGGTTTCTATTTTAATATGAGCTCAAATTGAATAAAAATACTCGTGTAGCCCCAACTTTATTCAGTGATACCCTCATAAGGTAGGGTGAAAACTACCCCTTGTACATGGCGCACTTTGGAAAAACTGCAATGAATGTAATAAAAACTTACAAAGTTTCAGTTTCTTGTGAAACAAAAAGCATTAGTCTTGATGCGATGGTCAAAAACTGCTTCCGTAGAGTGGCGGAAACCGCCCCTAAATTTAAATTTGGGAGAATACCGGTGAAAAGTTTTTGTCATCGTGATTTCTATTTTAATCGATGCTAAAATTGTCTGAAGATGTACAGAACTGCAGTTTGGAGGTAAATACTTGCATAGCACCAAAGTCATTCAGTGACATCCCCATGAGAGGCTGAAAATTACTCCTCACATAACATGAAATTCAAAAAATAGTTGCAGTGGTTGATTTTAAATGTTTGCAATTTTATTTTTGACGCGTTGAAAGTTACGTAGGGATATAGTTGCCTCGGTAGCAGCTCAAAAAAAATTTTTTTTGTAAGGCTTTGTTATCAATTAAATAATAAAATAAATAAAATTAATTGAGTCACTAGCCTAGCACGCCAGGGGTCGCGGGTTCGAATCCCACTGAAGAGCACAGTCGTTTGTGTTGTTCACATACTTTCATAATCATTCAGTCATTAGGCGGCATATGACCATAGTAGTTAGTCCGCCTCTCATCTTCATAAAAAAAATGCAATGCAATGGTGCAATAATTTTGTGCAATAATTTTGTGCAACAATGTAATTTTTGGCAAATAATTAATTATTAGTTCAATCCTTTCTATTGAATACTGTAGTGTCAAAATGTTTACATTTGTTCCATACATTCTTTGTTACTCTAACCAGCATTTTTCTGTAGTTAAAAACGTAGTTAACTGACAACGCTTTTTGCCTACAGACATAAGAATGCGAATTATTAAAATACTGCGCATCAACATTTTATGCAGTTATTACAATTTTATAAATAAAACATAAAGCAAGTTAGAAGCAGAAGTTGTTCAAGAACATCGTAGAAATGAATAGAAAATATGAATTGCAAAATTTTATTTTTGTCGTTCGTTTTCATTTTACCTAACAATTTATTTACAATGCAGTTTACATTTTCTACACTATACATATGAGGGCTGGTCAGAAAATAATAGAACTTTGTTTTTCTAAACATTATAGATTATTGGTCCTTGTCCTAGAGAGGAAAGCGCTTCTTTTGCCCACTCGAGCTCCAGGCAAGGCGATGTGACAGTGTTGCTAATAAACGAATCTTAAATCTAAATTAAAGTTGTTATATTGTGAATTAATCTATAAAAAAATAACTTAATTGCAATATAATTTCAAGTATGTATATTACTAAAATTAGGATATTCAATAAAATGAGGAATTTATTTACAATATATTTTTTGTAAACTACATTCATATTGGTAACACTTCTATATTTTCCTCTCTCTATGTTGGAAGAAAAAAGGTAGAGTTTCCTAGCAAGTCACGAAAAAAAAATTGTTCTGATCTTACAAAGGAAAAGTTGTTGTAGTTAATTTAATTGTATTTTAAATTCTGTTATTTTTAAGAATATTTTAAGAAAAAATAACATCTGAAATAATAACAAATTAACAAAAATCACTAACATAAATATTTCATTTGGCCCAAAAGTATTGGCTGGTACCACAAACACTGTTTTTCAGTCTGATAACAACGAAATATATAATAATGTTTCAAATAAAGATTGTAGGTAATATTATTTCACATTTTTTGATTCCAATGAAATTTACTCTATCTCTATCTTATTTATTTACTAAGATATACCCAAAAATCTTGATAGTCCTTCAAATAATCTACCACTTACTGTTGATGAATTGTTCCTAAAACCTAATCAATTCGAAACATAAACATAATACCTCCCTTACATATACCTATGTATTTGCGGGAGGTAAAAATGATAGAAATAAAGATATAAATATGATGAATAAAACCAATGTCCTTTGTATGATTTTAGCTGTGCCAAATGATATGATTCTAGGCTCGTATGTCATATAGCTATTACATTTTCAACAACTTGATTACAAGTCAAAAAAATTTGATAGTGAAGGATTGTTTGGTCGAACCTGATAAATACATATTTACAATTGACAATAATAGGTACTTACGGCACCATTAAACAAAATTTTAATCTCTGCATTTATAATAAACAGCGAAGCATTGTAAATTTAGTTTTTGTGTTACAAACTTGTGCAGGTGACAGTTGCTAAATTAAACAAAATTCTGCAACGTTCTCGCGGATAAATTGTTTTTTGTTTTGAGGGAGTTAATCGAATTTATTTCAGTTGTAAAATGTCGTTTGTGTGGAATTACGTTGATCCTACGAAAAAAATTGTTTTCCATAATAATTCGTATGAGTTTCCTAAGGAAAATAATACTAATAGTTCAGTGGTAAACGAAAACGACTTGGATGAAGAGTTCAACTGTTTTATTTTCACTTTTATTTTACCGATTATCTGTTGTTCTGGGGTGTTTGGAAATGTTTTGTCGTTTCTGGTGCTTCTGAAAATTAAAGTCAAATGTTCCAGCTACACTTACTTGACTGGTAATTGTTTTGAGTACTTCTTTTATTTTAATTCTTTTTAAACATTAAAAGCAACAGTCGACTGTCACTTTTTACAGTTAAAACAGCATCAGACTTGGCGGTGTGTTTCTTGCTACTGATGTCGGCTATTGCCCATGGATTCTTCTACAACGTCGATGGAGAGGATTTTGATCTACTCATTACTTTACCAACGGCGTCCATTTTTAGTAGTATTAGTGTTTGTGCTACTGTTGGAGTTACTTTGGGTAATTTTCAAATTTATTAGAATGTTGCTAGTAGAGATGGAGTGCTAAATAATTATATAGATTTGCTTCAAAGTTTAACGTGAGGATTAAACGTGCTTGCATAAATGTGATATTACAGTTTTTGCAATTATTTCTGCATTTGATTTATTTATATTCTTCTATGACACTCTTTGCATAGACATATTAAAATGTAAATGATACATTTCTAATTTTGATTTATTCTCAGATATTTTGTAAAATTAGGGTATTGCATGTGAATATCATTGAATTCAGAAAAAAAATACTGATCTAATAAACAAATTTAAAAAAAAAATATGTTGCCATTTTAAAGAAGAAAGTTGAACCCCGTTTTTTGAGAACCACTGGTCTAAAAAAATTCTTCCTTCGCTAATTTTACTAGTCTTATAATATAGAAATTTTTTACTTATTTAAGCGAGCTCGTAACTCTTAGTTCTCGAAATTAAAATAGTGCATCAGTTAAAATGAACACCCTGTATAAAAGTTTATTGTCATAGAAATATTGAAATGTAATTAGATACACAAACGATACCTATTGAGAAACTTCCGGAAATCTCAAATAATTTATGTACGTGTCTCAAAAAATATATCATTTACCTCGAAGACCAAATTAGGTTCAGAAATCTTCAAAATAATTCCGAACTAGAAAGAATTCTAATAAATACTATAAAAATAATTGACAATCAATCAAAAATAAGTCTTTATATTATTTTAATGCAGTTTTCTTATAGGATACCTTTTATTTCAGATGAAACTCAACAACATCTTATTTATATATAAAAAAAATGACGATCATGAAAAATTAAATTTTGAAATTTGAGGTCAAGCTTTTCTGAGGTTTTTAATTTGATACCAAAGTAGATAGGATTTAATTAATATTTATTACAGGTCGTTTATCAAATATGTTATTTTTTTTATTGTTTTATTTAAAACCGAAAATAGATATTCGAAAATGACAAAAAACATTTTATATTCAAAATAATATTACTTCTTTTATTTGAAACATTTTCACACAGGTGATTTCATAGTAGTAGCTATTTCCTTTACAAGTGGGTAATTTTACTTTGTCCACTTGTGAAGTATAACGTTTTATCCAACGCCTCTTAATAAATGAAAAATTTATTAAAGAAATATTATTTGACAATGACATATGCTTTAAATTTTCTAAATAAAAATGTCAATTGAAGTAGTTACCAAGATGTCGTATGTAATTATTGTTATAAATAAAAAATTACTCACTAGTTACTTTTCTCAAAATTATACCTACTAGTGGGTAATCTGTTACTTTCTTTGTTTAAAATCGCCATAGTTATAGAGCATTTATTGAGAGGTGTTGGATAATAGTTATTTACTTTACAAGTGGGCAAAGTAAGGAATTACCCACGAGAGAAATTTTAGCACACGAAGCCGAAGGCTGAGTGAAATAATTTTATCGAATGATTAATTCCACTTTGCCCACGTGTGAAGTATAATGTTTTATCCAACATAAGTTTATAATATAAAATATTATTTGACAGTGTCATACTTTAAATTTGTAAAATAAAAATGTCAATCGAAGTGGTTACCAACACCAAGGTGTTGTGTGTTATTATTATTGTTATAAATCAAAAATTACTCACTAGTGACTTTTTTCAAAATTATACCCACTTGTGGGTAATCTGTTTCTTTCTTTGTTTAATATCGCCATAGTTATAGAGCATTTATTGAGAGGTGTTGGATAAAATAAATTAAATTACTTATTTTGTGTGTCAATTAAACTTCCAATTTCGATTTTGAATTATTACCAAAATCAACTCATTTCTACGCATTGTCATTAAACTTATAATTATGTAGTTTTGTTACTTTACCATTTCTGGTCCGTGAGTTGTATCCATCCATTTATCTATGCAACTATCCATCCATTTTTGTACGTTCTGAATCACTCTGTACATTTATTTAATTATTGGCCACGTAACTCTTGAAAAAGAAGTAACATAAAATATGAATGTTTCTAATAGTCTTGATATACAATAACATCGCCTATCACCGATCCTGTAAACTTCCGTCTCAGGTTTACGTTTACACAATCCCTCCTCTGCGTCGTAGAAATTCCCCCATCTTCCTGTATCCATTCTCCGCTTTATTCACCGGACATTGACAAATCGCGTCTGCAACCTCCGACCTCCACGAATGCCGAGAATTGCAACGTCGGTCGCTGGCATCCGTTACAACGAGGAGGTGGTTTGAAAACTCTCTTGTTATCTATGCACGCTACTCACGAGAAAAGAGAGAAGTTACTGCAAAGAAGAAGAACAGCGGCCACCTGACAGCGAGCAGAGGGTTTTGTTTTAGTTAGACGTTACCGGATACTGTAAAGTTTAAGTGAGTTATAATATTATGACTTATTTTACGACTAGTAAAGTAAAAAGAGATGCTAAGGGAAACTTCTCGCGTAAGAGGATAAGGGTAATTATTATCTACTATAAATAAAATTTAATACTTCAACAAATCCTGCAAAATACTGGATGTAGTTGAGTTGCAACTTAAACCCATTACAACAGAAGTTATAAGTGGCTCCTAATGCTCGTGTTTAATTGACCCATTCGTGACTAAAGACTAGCTTTACGTACTTGTATTGTAAATAACTATTTTTTGTTCCTGTATAAATATATCCCCAATTGGGATCTGACATGGGGGCGAGGCCTATTCAAGATGGCGTCAATTAGGGTGAAGATTCGAATGACATTAGTATTGTTCGCGTATAAAATATAAAAAATGAGTCTCACGATTAATAATATTTGCGAATGCGCTACAACAAATTCTGCAAACTAAATTTTAAAGAAGCTGAACGCATTTTATATACTTTTCAATTGATTAAATGTGCGAATAAATTAAATGAAAGTGACAGTGGCTTTCTGTATGTCAACATCGAATTTACGAGGTGATCCCAACCAAATTAATAGGAAAATTACAGTAGATGAACAAGTGATGAGTGTTGTTTGTTCCTGCATGGCTGGTTTTGGGTGAAAAATCAAAAACTACAATGCTACGCTGTTGTACTGGTATAGGTTAGTTGTACGTTTCTTGATCTAAATCAACTAAATAAACAAATAACTAAAAATGAACAAATATAAGGAACATACAGAATATAGATTTAATTTAATTTTTGAACTTACTTAAATACAAAGTGAAATGATTTCGGAGCAAATTCATATTATAACCTAAAATTTTACTTAATTAGATGTACATAACCGTCTGGTACAAAATATACAAAGCATATTATTCATTGTAAACGCATTCATGTTATTTACTTTTGTTAGTTTTTTCGAACTCCAAATTGGTTTACTTTATAAATAAAACATTTGTCCAGCTTCGGAAAATAATGAAATGTAACGTCCAGATTTTTACGGAACTTAGTATTACACCCTTTTACTGCAAAGTACACTTTATTTTTCAATTTTTCGCGGTCATTTATTATCTCAAAAATCGTTATTCCCATTTATCGCAATGTATTTCCATTGATTATATATACTATGTACGAAGTATATATAATCAATGGTATTTCTAACGGAATCTTCATCCTACTTTGTGTTCGAAAATAATCCGCTAGATGGTATATCGCTACATTTCAGATTCCAATAATTAAATTTTTCGATGAATTATAGTACTCATAATTCACGACAGTAAATTATGATTAGTGTTTCACAAGAATCAAGATATACTCTCCATCTTGTCTTGGTCTTGTCTTGATTTCAAAAAGTATTTTCCATTTCCCAAGACAAGACATGAAAATATCACCAAGAATATAGATTTCTTGTCAAGAAATCTTGATATTTTGATAATAAATTTTTGTATTCCGCATTTATGATTAAAATATAAAAATTTTTATCTAAGACTATTTTTTCAAAATAAATATTTTACTGAGCTATTTATCCCTTTAACTCGTATATATTTTATTTAATTAATTTTATTATATATTATTTTATCCAACACCTTTCAATAAATGCTCTATAACTATGGCGATTTTAAGCAAGCCAAGTAACAGATTACCCACTAGTGGGTATAATTTTGAGGAAAGCCACTAGTGGGTATTTTTTTATTTATAATAATAATAACACACAACACTTTGATTGACATTTTAATTTAAAAATTTAAAGCATATGTCACTGTCAAATAATATTTCTTTAAAAAATTTTTCATTTATTAAAAGGTGTTGGATAAAACGTTATACTTCACACGTGGGCACTCGATAAAATTATCACACTCAGCCTTCGGCTTCGTGTGCTAAAATTTCTCTCGTGGGTAATTCCACTTTGTAAAGTAAATAACTATTGTTTTTTTATATTTGTGTACAATGTATAATATTCTTTTCTACTTTAATTTTGAAAAAAAATGTTCCTTTTTTTATAAGATTGAGAGGGAGAAATGTTATTATGGGATAAAACCTATTCCAAATCTCTGCTAGTGAAAGACGGCGGATCAAGTTAATTTTAGCTAGATTCTGTTAGATCGGTTACATCACTATCCGAGTAAATCTGATTTATATTTCTTTTAACACTCATTGTTTTAAATAAAAAGCATAGAATATCGAAGTGCAAAGCAACGCAATCAACATGTAATAAACAATTAACTAAAAGTGAAGGGATTGGTCAGATTCCTACGCTACGTTCTTGGACGTTCGGAGTCGATAAACCGATAGAAAAAGGGGATTCCCCTAAAATATTAAGAATCAAGACATCAATAATTTTTAAACAAGACAAGGAATACATCGCCAAGTAATGAGCAAGACAAGAAACTTTAGATTTCTTCTCTTGATGAAACACTAATTATGATTCATAATTTACTCTTCTCGACCAATGACAGAGCCAGAAATCCATAATTCACGAATATTTTAAACACGTGATGTGGATCACCAAGCAACGGCCGTCTGACAGTTGACATGTACTCAGTTGTCATTTTGTATTTTATGTTGACGTTTTCCAATGTGTGTTTTCAACGAATTTCGATCATTTTCAAAAGTGATTTCCGCATTTACAGGAGTAGAAAAAGTATAGCATTATATTCGGGATAATGGTCATTATTCATCTTCGTAAATAATGACTATCATAATCCCTCATATAATAATACACTATTTTCTACGACCACTGAGAAATCTGCTCATTGTATGTTTGTTGTTGAAATGAATTTGTTTTGTGAGTATTTCAATACAGATCAGTTCATTTAAGTACAGGTGCCATTGCTAGGACACTTATTTTGAATTATCAAATGTTGGAATGGTGAAAGCGGGACAAATTTATTATTAAAATTAAATTAATTTTGAAATAATATCGTGGTCGTAGAAAAAGTATAGTGTACAACTCGCATGGAATGTCCATTTCAGACTCGTATGATTCGCAGCATTCGCCTTCGGCTCATGCTACAAACTTTCATACTTGTAGGAAATGAGTACCATTCCATGCTCATTATACAATATACTATTGTTACGTTTTGAGGGTCAACATTGGTAAAAACGAATTAAATATGATTTTAATTCCAAAATTACAGAGGGTCATTCTGCCCGGAAAGATTTAACGCATGTCTATCAAAACGTAAGGCCAGCAAGCTTATTGCGAATGTGAGTAATCTTCTACAATCCAAATACATGCAGAATTAACTCTGCAAACGGACAATAACCACAAATCTGCAAAGCTCCCGTATATGAAACCTATCCTTGCGTAACTTTCCAGCTCTCCAGAATGGCATTGTGAACGCACCTTTACAGGAAGAGGGCATCAGCCTCCTATAAAGGACGATGTTCAAATGCTCAAGCAGTCTAATCATTTCTTTATGTTTCCGTTTATTTCGAAGATGGAAGTATTTGAATATTTTTATAGAAAAATGTTAGATGGTGAAATACAGCAGTGCAGAACATGTGGAGATAAATGTGTATTGATACGGAAAATTGATGAAAGGCCATGGAAATGGCTTCAGGCAATAGCGCAGTATTTTTCTTTCTATACGTAGGTACGTTCAATGTGAAAGCACTAAAGCAGTCGAATCAAAATGTAAAGAATTTAGTTGAAATATGAGTACCATCAAATTTTACTTTGTCATCAAGAAATAATGAGATCTATTTGTTAGTGTAATTAATTAACATCATGACAAAATATAATATTAATTTTTTATTGGTTTATCAACAACAGTTCTGTTACTATTAATGAATATATTGAATCCTTCATTATCATCAATTTCACTAGCAATCGTTTACGATCCCAATTTTGATTATGAACAATTATTAGAAATAATCAAATTATTTAAACTTTTGTACATTGTTTTTTTAATAAATCTAGCCTAGTAAGACATCGAAACATTAAAAAAAATTGTATTAATTTATTTTATAGTAACAATTAAACAATTAAAGAAACTATTCGAATTGAACAGATCCAACCGTTCTATGTAACCTAAGCGTGGATAACACGATGAAGTTTTTCTTTTCAGGTGATTTTAAAATGACATTTGATAGCTAATTCGCATACTAAAAAGAAACGGTTTTTTTCTGGCTTTATGATTGGCCGAGAAGAGTGAATTATGGGTACTATAATTCAGGGAAAAATTTAAATACTGGGGTATATAAATACAGAAATAGAAAAACAATCACTTTATAAAAAAAGAAAACAATACTTTCTTCAATAATAATATAAAATATATATAAAATAAAAATAAAAATATCATAACGCCTTTTACCTATTATGGGTGTGGCACTCTGCTTACGCAGATCTCGGTAAGTGATATATTTTTCCGTATGAAGTGCGGTTACCAGCCGTCAAGTCATAGCGCCCAAAGATGTTAGTGGAGGAAGAACCACAGGGGTAAATTTTAATTGGCAACTGTCAGCTGTGGGATTTGAACTGAGGATCTCACGATCCACAGTCCGACACGTTACCACGGAGCTATTTACCTATATATTTTGTCCTACATTTTAGGAACCACTAATACAGATTATATTTTACCGATTTATATGAAATGTATGAACAATTTCCAAAACATACATAACATCACGATATTTCCCACACAATGGGGTAACACGAACCCTGAAACACAATTAACCAACAATCAATTTCCGACAATATTCCTATCCTGGCACACTTCTTTCGTCATTAATTAATAACGCGATTCTTACATGACAGTGATTGTTTATAGGTTTATACTCCCTAATCATCTACTAACTTTAACATGCACATTTGTTTTTCACGGAATAGTGAAATAAAAATTAATATATTTACAAGCTTTGCCTTCATTTCTTATTATGTAACTAAATATTGAGTCTTGAGTTACATTTAACTTATATATTTACTACTAGAATTAGCTGTGTATGTTTAGATCGGCTATTGGTCCTGCGAAAACCAACCAGTCCAACAAAACCTGCCATGTGCTCTCCTCCAGTCGCTAGAAGGATTATGGCAGGATCAATCTTTATATCTATTATTACAAACGTTCCATATTTCTTCATATTTGCTCTGAAGGAAGATGGATATCTACATCCAACGAAATTCTTCAATTCTCGGTTAGTATATAGAAAGTATAACAGGATTTCCACGCTTCTGAAATAATAACTGCCAAACTAATTCAGATTAGAAATGATTCTTTAATTTTCGGTTATTATATAGAAAGTATAATATATTTTCCACGTTTCTGAAATAATACAGGTATATAAATGATTTCACATCTAGGTAAATCAGAGCTTAATCTAAATCCAATTTAAGTTTGATTCTAAACTACTACGATTTTTTTTTTACTCTACTCAATTTTTGGAAATAGCTGCAAATTTCTATTCAATAAAATTAGTTTTGTTTATGATTTTTTAAATTGCAAACTACATTTTAAAATATAATATACATATAATAATGTACATCAAAAACTTGATATTTCTTTCATAACCAAAATAGTGGTTTGAGGATAATCACGAAAGTAGAATATATACCCTATGGTGTAATGTTGCTTCTTATGAAGCTCTCTAGATCCTTTTGTTGGCGTGGATCAATCTCTGTTTCTTCTCCTTTAAATCCTTTAATTAAGTTTCTTCCGATTTTTGTTTTACATTGCCAGTTACAAATTCCTACTGTTCCTAAATCTTCTTCTACTTCCGTTAGCCATGTTGATATGGTTCTACCTTACCTGCTGCTTCCTCCTGATCACTATTCTACTACTGATTTAATTGAATAGTTTTCGTCTGCTCTTCATATATGTCCAAACCATCTGACTCCCTGTTGCTTGATCTTTATATAAAAGCAGAGTGCCACATCCAGAATGGGCAAGAGGCTGGATAATATAATTACATTATAATATTTATCATTTGAAATGCCCATTTATTTAAATCTGGTAAATGAGTTTTTACGGTACGAAAGAGATTTTTCCGAACTAGGTGACCAAGTAGCTGAGTCAGAAATTTAGAAATTAGCATTTTTGAAAGAATATTTGCTTTCTTTCTTCCTTGTTTACCTTTTTAAAAACAATGAGGACGTCTTGGTTTTAATAAAATAAATATTTAATTATATCAACCAATTTTGTTTTGTTTAAATTTCTAACATTTGCAATAATTCATGCGGAAAGCAATCAAAACCTATTAAAATATTATCTAGCAGCGATAAGTAAGGTCTTATAAACAGTCCAATAAACAAGTGTATATGATACAGTATAAAATATATTATTTGAAGCCGATCTCGATGACGTAATGTTAGTCCACTTGCCATCTTAATATAGGAGAAATTATATGACAAAATGAATGAATGAATGGTTTAAGGACATTATAATTAAATATCAAATTCAAAGGCCCTGCTTCAGGAACGATCAAATAAGGTACAGTCATTAAAACCACAGGTCAAGTATTCATGCCTTTTGCTCTTTCTTTGAAAAACAACCAAGCGATTAAACAGATGAGCATCGTGTGTTAAAAGCTGGAAAGTTCCCGTGCTTGGCGAACGTTCAGTCAACATCCCGGTGGCTCGCGTGACAAACGCCGCTCCAGTGGCGCACGTTGCAGGGCGTCGAGGACGCCAATGAACCCTGGTTGCTATGGCAGCCACCTGGTTCAAGAGCCAGAGAGAAACAAGTGTGGTTATGGTGGTTTGTGGTTTATTAACATCTTTAGTTTGGGTTAATTATTTTGAATTTAGTTAGACGTTGGTACGTGACAAATAAATTATATTGTAATTTACTAAATGAAGTTACAATTTTCTAGACAGTTTGAATTTATTTAGTTTCGGGTTTATTTGAAAATACCGCAGGTCTAAATTGGGTTTGTTAAAAGTGCAACAAGATATTGTTACAGAATTCCTAGTTGCAAAACTGTTTGACTCGAAATGTTTTTATATATCGGATATGTACAAATCAATTGTACATTATATTACATTTAGAACGATACCAGGAATAAATAAATTTATTAGTGGCTGTCACTAGCCTATAACACCAGAGGTCGTGGGTTCGAATTCCACTGATGGCGAACAATACCAAATGTCGTATTGTAAACATTGCTCATTAGATGGAACTTATAACATTTGGTATTGTTCGCTATCGACAAATGTATTTTCGAGATTTATAACCTTCAACATTTATAATATTCGAGAATAGTATATTCTACAACAAGTAATGGAATGGCACTTATTCCACGCGAGCAAAAAGTTTGTAGTTCGAGCCGAAGGCGAGGACTACGGTTTGCGAGTGTGGGATATGCCATTCCGTTACATGTTGTAGACTATACTTTCTATAACAAGATTTTGGAAATTATATAAAAAATACAAATATAAAACTGTTGAAAACGTCAAACTCAAATAAATAAAATTAAAATAAACAGACGTAAGACGTAACCATAGTAACTGAATCAAGATACTTCATATATCGCGGCTCTGATTCGTCGAAAATATTCCATACGCGGCGTATGGAATGTTAGTGATTCCATAACAATTTTCAGTTGTAGAATGCGTAGTTTCCAAAACAGTGTTATAGAAATATATTTTCAAGGTTTGTAATATCCAAGGAATTCGAGAATAGTTATTTATTCACAATCTCTATAATAATATGTCAATTCCAAACGTTTTAGAGGTTGGGAAATACGTCGTTCCGTACTATACTCAAAATGATTTTGGAGAAGACGCACGTCATCAAAAATATTACTAGATAATGACATCAATATGCAACAACATTTATATGGGATACTAATTTTTGTTGAAATGACAGTTCGAGATGAATTTTATATGTAAACGTGATTATTTACCAATATCAACAATACAGCGAACAAGAAATGAACTAAAATTATTTTTAATAATTTAAAATTCCTTTAAATGAATAAAATTGACTATAAAATCCCTGTAAATTGCATTAATATATACTTAATGCTAGTATTTTTACGTCGTTTTTTTTAAACATTAGCATACCTCAATAAACTTTACCAGTTATTTTTCACTTTATAAAGTTTTTTTCAGGTTGATTACGTGCATCTTCTCCAAAATCATTTTGAGTATAATATGACAATCTCTTGTGTGGGAAGTAACAGATCTATACTCAAAATGATTTTGGAGAAGACGCACGTCATCAATCTGAAAAAAACTTTATAAAGTGAAAAATAACTTGTAAAGTTTATTGAGGTATGCTAATGTTTAAAATAAAACGACGTAAAAAATACTAGCATTAAGAAAAGTATATATTAATTCAATGTACAGTGATTTTATAGTCAATTTTATTAATTTAATGGATTTTTAAATTATTAAAAATAATTGTAGTTCATTTTTTGTTCTCTATGTTGTTGCTATTGGTAAATTATCACGTTTACATACAAAATACATATCGAACTGTCACTTTACTGTCAGACTTTACTTTATTGTTAAAATTTGTGCTCCTCGTGATCCAGTGTTTTATAATATGTATGTATTTATGTATGTAACAAATCACGTCTAAAAATGGCGGCAGGTGTGATGCAACACGCATTGCATTTTCATTTCAACAAATATTAACCCATATAAACGTTGTTGCATAGTGACGTCATTATCTAGAAATATTTTTGATGACGTGCGTCTTCTCCAAAATCATTTTGAGTATATCTCATGGGTGGCAAGTATTTATATAGAATTGCCTAGCAATACAGTCATAAATCTCTGAAAGTAAATTGATCAGTGCTGTCAAATACATTGATAAAACATGATGATTACAATAAAACATCAATAATTACAATATTAACTTTGAAAAGAAGCATTTTTATTATAAAGTAATATAACATTCTAATGTAATGCTGTTTTATTAGGATTTGAAATCCTGAACTGTTGACACATGTCAAATTATTGAAATAAATTTAAACATTTGTTTTCAAAGACTACTACCATACATCACCTATGTTTGTTGGATGTACGAATATATTGAGAAGTTAATTTGGATAATTAAGGATAATTGTTAATAAAATAGTATTCATAGTTCGGTGGGAGTTTCACTACAGCCTTGCGCTATGTCTGAGTCTCTCGGTCATCTAATAAGCCTTCGGCTGAAATGAAACATTTCACACCTATCATGTAATATACTAAAAAAATAGATATATCACCTGACTTATATATTTTGGAAGTGGCACTCTGCTTTAGTAGATCTCTGCAAGTGATATATTTTTGCGCACTTCAAATCTCTTGGACATTTTGTTTTATTATAAATAATAACAATTTCTGGATTACAGTAAAAATTCATCCTTTTATATTTATTATCATTAATTTGAAAGGATCAAAAAATATATATTTTATTAATTTATTAGAATCGACTTATCAATATCCACTGATCATTTTAATGTCACCAAGATTTCCTTTAGCTTTAGCCTCGTCAACTCCTACATTCAGAATTTCGCATTCCTTTATATCAAACCGTCATCTATTCATTTATTTCCTGCACTCCCACCATGTCGACCTACACCCTCATCATATCTTATTTAATGTATAAAAGACATATGAGTTAGCTACATACGTTCAAAGCCCTTTCAACAGAATTCCAAGAAGCGAAACTATTTAGAAAGAAGGGAGTTCAACGACATTTTTACCTCCTTTAACAGCAGTTGGTAATGAGACAAGAAGCTGTAGGCATGAACAAAAGAAAGAATTCTGAGATGTGAAAAGCTAAAGTGATACTCAACGAAAAATTTAAGGAATATTCCTTTAAGGCCTATGCTTTGTTGTGAAATATTTTCATAGAATTTTTAACTTTTCACAGTCTTCTACAGCGAAACAAAGACTGGTATTTTTAACTCTAACCAGGAACTAATATTATACAGGATGGTAAATCGAAGAACGCATCATAGCGTTTTAAATGCTGTTTTTGAAATGTTCAAATATTGGCTTCCCTTCTTATTTTACATCAAATAAGTTAAATAGTTTATTTTAGAGAAAGAATTTCTGCATTTATTGTCACTAATAATTATAATTTTACTCAACCTGGAACTAGAAAAAATGACGGAAATATTTATAGGCAATTTTCTTAAAATCATCAGTGTCATGAAATAATAAAAAAAAATGTACCAATTGAAAGTTAAGGTTTTATCTGGCATCTGCTGTCATCAGTGTTTGACTTTTATGCCCGGTTGCACCAACGTTAGTTAAATTTTAAACTTGGTTTAAATAAATAAAAGCAACTCGAAGTTATATATCATATGGACTAATTGATATTGATGTCAAAAATTAGATTCGCTTTTATTTATTTAAACCAAGTTTAAAATTTAACTAACGTTTGTGCAACCGGGCATAAGTGTCTTGATGAAAAATGTATAATTTCAAAGATAAGTTAGATATAATAAAATGGTTTCATAGTTAAAATAGTGCTCGACAATAGTATATTGTGTTATTAGAAGTAAATGTGTTATTCTGTGTGCTGAGCATTTAAGTTTGAACGATGAGCGAAGCAAGTCGAACAATACACTCTGTAACATATGATCCGAATAATACATGCTAGTTTTGTTCAAACATATATTTATAAATCATTAAAAAATGCCCAAACTTTCAAAAAAATATTCTGTCTTATCCAGCATTTCTAGTTGCCATAAAATGCGCTGTTTTGTTATTTGTTTTATTTTAACTATCAAATTATTGAATTAAAACCTTACTATTTTTCATATTTTACTTTGTCCGCCGCTGGAGTAGAAGTGTTACCAAGGAGACACTGTTACGCCGGCGGCGACAATATTTAACTTCTGCTTACATACATACATATATAACATCATGCTATATCCCACTCAGTGCGGTAGCACGAACCCAGAAACACAGTCAACCAACAATCAATCTCCTCCAAACATTCCAATCCTCACACACCACTTTCGCCTCGTCCATATTCTATTCTTCACACTCGGAATCATTCGTTAACGCAACAAACCATCAATCATACCCAAACACTTATTCCTCGGCCGCCCACGCAATCGTTCACCTTCAATCTTATCCACATACATTAATTTCACCAACCTTTCATTCGACATTTTAACAACATTCTTCTCAATCTCACACTCACCATACACCAAAGTATTCCGTATACGATCACATCTCGTATACCCACACTTTCCTCTCAAATATCTCATTTCTACAACAGTTATACGTTGTTTATGCTTCTGCTTGTTGAATGAAAATATATAACAAAGTTTTTTTATGACGTTTGAAGAAAAACGTATTTATTTTATTTTGTTAAATTAATCCTTAGCCTTTCAAACTCATTCACTCATCTGAAAATATTCAGCATCATGTTTAAATTTAAACATAGAAACACTTTTCTTATTTGTACTTCAAATTCTTATTTTCATTTTTTATTGTCATGCTTTAAACTGGGCTTCATAGAAAAGCCGTGAATACCCAAATAATAGCATCATATAATTTTATATTTCGTGTAAACGAAAACGTGATCTATCTACCTAAATAATACGACATCACCAACAAAGAAAAAAGGTATTTTTATCTAAAAATGAATAGCCGAATAGGTACAAAGAGATCGTTAACAATATCTCTAAGAATATCTCGGCGCAAAAACTCACGTCTAGCTCACGTTGTCACGTCAGCAGACGCTTGGAAATCTGGCGTCACGCATCGCGTCGTCACATGTCACGTGTCATATCAGTCGCTGCTCGATTGTCGATGATGTTTCAGGTTTCTGTTCCCTGTTGCTTGATTTCTCTCTTTTATCTTGTTAGATTATATGAACTTGAAATGATCTGATAGCTTTCTCTATTGAGAGATCAAAGCATGCTCTACTTCATAAATGTAAGAAGATATTAAGTAGATACATCTGGTTAGAATTTATTTACATTAATATAAATAAATGTATCGTCACTTTATATACTCATTTAGATTGTGGCACTCTGCTTTCACTATAGATATTTACAGAAAAACTAGAATATAAACAAAAAACTTGATAAGTGAAGCCACGGCGGCCATTTGTTAGAAAGGCAATATTTGAATATGATGTTTAGTAAATAGGAAATGAAACTAACACAAATTTTTATTAAATTTATTTTAATTGCTGAATTATTAAATATAATACAAATATTAAACTTGATCATTTTATTTATTGGTTTGAAAATAATATTAGTATATTAAATTTTTGGAATTTTTTTTGTAATAGTTAAAAAAATACGATTTTCCGAAGATGTACAAGAAGCTAATTTTGTAATCTTTACTAGTAGTATTGTAGTACTCCCAAATTCATTTTGAACACATTTAGGTATTTTTTATAACAGTGTTATTATATTTTCTGTAAAAAAAATTAAGAATTTTTAAGTGATATAATGGAGAATTTGAGAATTAATTTCTTTCTGTTTAAAAATAAATAAATTTAGAACTGTTTTATGAAATGTCAAATACTATTAAATAAATTTTCTATAGTCGTATTAACAAACATACATAATGTCACGCTTTATCTCACTCTGTGGGGTAGTACAAACCCAGAAACACAGTCAACCAACAATCAATCTACTCAAAACATTCCTATCCTGACACACTATTTTCGCCTCGTCCACATTCATACATTCTTTGCACTCGGAATCATCCGTTCACGCAACAAACAATAAATCATACTCAACCACTTATTTCTCGGACGCCCACGCAATCATTCACCCTAAATCTCACCCGCATATATTAGTTTCACCAACCGTTCTTTCGACATTCACTCAAGATGTTCAAACCACCTCAACTGACTCAGTTCCACTTTTTTAACAACATTCTTCTCAACCTCACATTCACCATACACCCATGTATTTCGGACAGGATCACTCTCCTCTCAAATACCTCATTTCCAACAGCAGTTATACGTCGTTCATGCTTCTTCATCCACACCAAACATTTAGAACCATACAGCAATGCAGGCACTAACACACCATTATAAACACTCAATCGAGCATCTCTAGATACATTTAGGTTTTGAGCAAATATATCCAGAGAACTCAATACCTTGCACCCCTGTAAACACCCGTCTTTTAATCTCCCATACAGTTAAGTATATTTGATACGTAAATGTCCGGTATTATAAAGAAATTTAAATGTCACTTAAATTTATTTCTTCTTAATAAGTGCACATCATTTCAAATTATTTTATGACTGATTTAACACTGCTGTCATAAATTTGATTGTAATTTGGATAACTTGATATAAATTTAGTATGGAAGTAAATTTTACTGAATTTTAACAGTTCTTTACTTTACAAGTGGGCAAAGTAAGGAATTATCTACGAGAGAAATTTTATCGAGTGGGTAATTCCACTTTGCCCACGTGTGAAGTATAACGTTTTATCCAACACCTCTTAATAAATGAAAAATTTATTGAAGAAATATTACGAGAAATATTATTTACAGTGGTTAAAATTTTTAAATTAAAATGTCAATCGAAGTAGGTACCAAGGTGTTGTGTGTTATTATTATTGTTAGAGATAAAAAAAATACTCACTAGTTCCTCAAAATTATACCCACTAGTGGGTAAACTGTTACTTTGCTTGTTTAAATTGCCATAGTTATAGAGCATTTATTGAGAGGTGTTGGATAAAATTTTTTATAATATCGGGCAAAAAACTTCATTTGTAATTAATTTTATCAAAATACTCTTCTTCTCCTCCCTTTGTCAAGGGCCTCCGTGGCGCAATCGGCTAGCGCGTTCGGCTGTTAACCGAAAGGTTGGTGGTTCGAGCCCACCCGGGGGCGAAATCTTTTTACACGCTTAATTTAAAACTATTATAATTATATTTCATTTCAGCGTTTACATATTATACAACTGGATCAGGTTTGCTATATTTGGCATCATTCCTACTGTTTTCATGCCGATAGCAACAATACTATTGATTATTTCTATAAAGAGGGTTTCAAATCAACTTCAGCATCTGTCATGCAAAGGCAGGTGTACGTCCTTGGTGAGTAGGGCGGTGGATAGATGGCACTGCGCACGACATCCCTGGGTTGTTTTCACCCTTGCACGCTTTATACACTCTAGCGGTTTGCTTGGCCTAAGGATGGATAGATGGCTCTTTTGTTGCAGCTTATTGCAAAAAAGTTTTCTTTATTTCTCATGCTGTGTATTTTGGAGGTATAGCTTGGGAGGGCGCTAGTATCCCTTTATGTTTTCATAAATTACAACAATTAAAGACAAATAATATAAAATTAATATACTTATACGAAAATTATTCATTTTGGATATGGCACTCTGCTTTCGCAGATCTCAGTAAGTGATATATTTTTGACGCAATGGCAACTATTACTTGTGTAAGAATTAAAATTGAGGATTTCTGTTTCACAGTCCGACACCACGATAACTATAATAGTATATTATGATACAAGTGTATAAGTAACTTTTCCTTAAATCCGACTCATTGCATTTGAATTATTTTTACAATTATTTAGTAATTTGTGGTAAAATTGTGAGAAAGGTTCTTTTGTATTTTGAATATGATGGGTGCTTAATTGTTTTATTGCGGTACTTCGAGTTTTGGTGGGTTAGAGTATACCTCCAGGGAAACAAATCAATTTATCCACATGTATCAAACGTGGCAATAATAGTTATTTACTTTACAAGTGGGCAAAGTAAGGAATTACCCACGAGAGAAATTTTAGCACACGAAGCCGAAGGCTGAGTGTGATAATTTTATCAAGTGGATATTCAACTTTGTCCACTTATGAAGGATAACGTTTTATCCAGCACCTCTTAATAAATGAAAAATTTATTAAATATTATTTGACAGTGACATATGCTCCAAATTTTAAATAAAAATGTCAATCGAATAAATTACCAAGGCGTTGTGTTTTATTATTATTGTTATAAATAAAAAAATACTCACTATTGAAGTTCCTAAAAATTATACCCACTAGTGGGTAATCTGTTACTTTCCTTGTTTAAAATCGCCATAGTTATAGAGCATTTATTGTTAGGATAAAAAAATCTTAAGTTCCCATACAAAACGATATAGAAAATATCTTCTCATTAGGATCCAACCCGAATGACAATCACCCTAATCGCTGTCGCCATCTTCTTCCTCGTTGGTGAAATCCCCGGTCACTTAGTATCCAAAAAAGCCGCTTTTGTTTTCCTCTACAATGGAGATGCTTCAACAGTCATCACCGACGACGCAGATTTGGACATTCTTCGCCATGTGTCTTTGATTCTTGGATCCGTCAACTGTTCCATCAACTTCTTTATCTTCTACATGTTACATCCGCCGTTTGGCAAAGGGCTGAAGAAATTGTTTTGCAGAAAGAAGAAGAGGAAAGATTCGCAGAATGTTTTAGTGAAAGTTTATGTTATTTCCCCGTCGGGAAATGTTGATTTTAATGATTTTAAGAAGGTTAGAGGTTTGATGCCGCAGTTTAATGATTTTCCTACTTTTATTGTTCGTTGAGTTTTTTGTAATTATTGGTCGTTTTCCGCATAGCAATAACGTTCCTTTTATTATTTAAACTTTATATATGTTCAATATTTAATATTCATTTGACATATATTATATGTTCACAATTATTTATACAATATTCAATCAACATTAAAATAATTTTTGGATATTATTTAAACAGGTTGTTCGGAAAAGTACTGATAAGCTTCAGGTAGAACAATACTTCTCTAATGCAAAAAATTTGTAAGCTACACGAAGCCATCAAACTTGTAAATGTGCGAATAGAATTAAGCTAAATTTTTAAATTTTTTTATGGAATGTCAGTTCCGTTTACATTCAAAATGAATTGTGTACAATTGCGTTGATGTAACTAATCGTTTAATACCAAAACTTTAAGTTCTTAACTCTTCTTCAGACGTATTTTTTAAAATTTTACTACATATGGCTACCTTTCACAAAATAGTTTTTTATTTGAAATCGGCACTAAAGTGCTCAAAAATCGTCATTAAACACTCAGAAATCGTGACTAAAGTAACCTATTATATGACGATTTTGAGCAACCCAATGTTGGCAACCGTTAAATAATTATTGTACAATTAGGATAATTTTGACAGATATATTAACGTACTATAGTAAATTTGGACGTAACATGAAACAAAATCTGCAAGAAGAATTAACTAATTAATTCCGAGGACGAAATTCAGGACAAAACAAAATTTTGAGTGTAATTTACGAAAACTTTACTTCTCGGGGTTGGCAACACTGACTGTCAGTTTCAATTGACAGATGTATAAACTTAACCTATATTGTAATTTTTTTACAGTTTTTTCGAATTTTAGATTTCAAATAAAACTTAATGTGTACCTCGGCACTGAAGTTCCTTTTTATTACTCACATGGTTTATTTTCCTCGGCCTTACGGGCCTCGGCAACTAAATTCCTTATTCGTGATAAAAAATTGAATTTCGGTACCTTGATTCATAAATAACTATTGTTTAAAACATAAATGAATAATAGTTTGTCAAATTTTAAAGTTTATCAAATAGATTTGAATTTTGGTTATAATTTTTATTATATATTTCATTTCGTATCAATATATTCGGTCTAATTTTTTTCAAAAGTTAATTTTATATTTGTACTTAATAAAGTAAAGCTGCTTAAGTAAACAATTTTAATTTCCAATTTAAATTTCCACTGACTGTACATATTTCAAATCTTAACTTAACATTCGTTGAGATGGTTGAGATTTACATAGTTACTTCATGATAGCAATAACAATTGTTTGGATCCGTGTTGCAAAATTTACATTTCTTTAAATAGCTCGTGCGGTTTTACGAAGGACCTTACAAATTTTATCATTAGGATTACTGAATTATCCAAAGAATCGTTCTACCTGAATCTAATCAGTACTTTTTCAAACAATGTGAACTTTCTACAAATGTTTTGGTTACTAATTAAAGAGAAACCGCTCACAATATTTTGACAGAAATGTATTGGTTTTAAATAATATTTAATATATATTTTCTTTACCACCTAATAGGTGGTATTCTAAAGTATTTTATTATACTTGCACAATATTTCAAAGAGTGATTATACCACTACTATTGTATATTTTTAATATTGTTGTTTGTTGACATAATTGTTTATTCCATATCTAGATACTCTTAATACACTTCCCATACAATAAAAAAATAGTTATTTACTTTACAAGTGGGCAAAGTAAGGAATTACCCACGAGAGAAATTCTAGCTCACGAAGCCGACGTGTGAAGTATAACGTTTTATCCAACACTTCTTAATAAATGAAAAATTTATTAAATAAATATTATTTGACAGTGACATATGCTTTAAATTTTTAAATTAAAATGTCAATCGAAGTAGTTACCAAGGTGTTGTGTGTTATTATTATTGTTATAAATAAAAAATACTCACTAGGTAGTGGCTTTCCTCAAAATTATACCCACTAGTGGATAATCTGTTACTTTCCTTGTTTAAAATCGCCATAGTTATAGAGCATTTATTGAGAGGTGTTGGATAAAAGAATTAATCTGTGTATTTGATATAATAATACTGATATTTATTACAGTCAACCAACAATCAATCTCCATCAAACATTCCTATCCTGACACATCACTTTCACGTCGTCAACATTCATACATGCTCGTCTATTCTTCACACTCGGAATCATTCGTTCACACAACGAACCATTAATCATACCCAACCAGTTATTCCTCGGAGGCCCACGCAATCGTTCACCCTCAATCTCACCCGCATATATTATTTTCTCCAACTTTTCATTCGACATTCGCTCAACATGTCCAAACCACCTCATCTGACTCACCCGCATTTTCTTAACAACATTCTTCTCAATCTCGCACTCACCAAACACCAATGTATTCCGGGTGCGATCAAGTCTCGTATAATAATAATAATAATAATATTAACAATATTCAATTCCTTTATTTAGGTTTCCAGAGGACAGTCTCTAAAAATATGATGCAATGTAATCTAAACGTCTGCAAATGCCCGTGTGTAATTTCTCGGCTAAATATACATCATTACAATTAGACAAATATTGATTTAGGCGCAAATGAGTGGCTTAAAATACCATTCATCATGTCCATACCTTATCGGGAAATCTCAAAATAGCGGCGGGAGTTTTCCACGAGTAATTTCTACTCCGGTATGCCCGGAGCATTATTCACGGCTCTTTGTTTAAGCAACAATTCAATTATTTAGAACGGTTCGTTTTCACAGTTCCACAAGAATTATATCAGTTTCGGTTTCAGGATATACTTTTTGATAAATTAAAGAATTGTATCGTTACGCCATTTATACAGTTATGGGTGTGGCACTCTGCTTTAAGTGGATTTTAGTAAATAATATACCGGGTGGTGTCTCGGACGACGTAGTATAGGGATTTCAATGGTAAATTCTTAGTATGCAATTATTTGCTCCCCTAATTATTTTACAGCAAAAGTTTACTTAGATTCTAACTAAACAAAAGAAATCTCTATTTCCTAAGTATTCCTGGAGGTCCTTATACAACAATGAAGCACATTTTGATTGCTAAACAACTTGTAATATAAATGAAAAACTTAAAATTATTTAAACTGCAATGAATTTGATTGGTTTCGTATAGATGTTGGTGTTAAACAAGGTTGTGGAATGTCTCCTTGGATGATTAATTTGTATATGGATGTGTTGTTACGAAAGGCATTGAATGAAACTAATGGTGTACGCATTGGTGGACGTATAGTGCCTGTGTTAGCTTATGCGGATGATGTTGTTGTGTTGGGTGAAACTGAGGAGCAATTGAGAAAAATGTTTGTGAGCATAAATGAAGTAGGAAAAAGTTTAAATCTGCCATTGAATGTCGATAAATGTAAAGTGTTGGTGTTTGAGAAGAATGGTTTGCTGACTGATTATAATGTTTCTGTGAATCGTGCGAGACTGAAACAAGTGAATGAATTTGTATATTTGGGTAGTATATTCTCGAGGGATGGATGTATTGACCGGGAGATTGAAAGGCGCGTGTCTGCAGGGTGCAAGGTATTGGGTGCTCTGGGTACATTTGCTCGAAACGTGAATGTATCTAGAGATGTTCGATTGATTGTATATAATGGTGTGTTAGTTCCTACATTGATGTATGATTCTGAATGTTGGGTGTGGATGAAGAAGCATGAACGACGTATCACTGCTGTAGAAATGAGATATTTGAGAGGAGTGTGTGGGTATACGAGACTTGATCATATACGGAATACATTAGTGTATGGTGAGTGTGAGATTATGAAGAATGTTGTTAAGAAAGAAGGAGAAAGTCAGTTGAAAAGGTTTGGACATGTTGAGCGAATGTCGAATGAAAAGTTGGTGAAACTAATACATATGGGTGAGATTGAAGGTGAACGATTGCGCGGGCGTCCGAGGAATAACTGATTGGGTATGATTGATGGTTTTTTGCGTGAACGAATGATTCCGAGTATGGAGAATAAACGAACATGTATGAATCACACTATGAATGTGGACGAGGCGAAAGTGGTGTGTCAGGATAGGAATGTTTGGAGGAGATTGATTGTTGGTTGACTGTGTTTCTGGGTTCGTGCTACTCCACCTAAAATAACAAACAAATTATTCTATATTATGCTCCTAAATTGTATAATGGTATTTCACACAATCTGAAGTATTTAAACTTGTCTGCTTTTAAGCGGGCTTTGAAGAATGAATTATATAACAGTCAATTTTAAATTTAGGTCAATGTTCATTATTATATAATTTTTCTCTATGTAAATCGTAACTTTATTTTTCTACATGTATGTACACCTGTTATGTTATTATATACTATTTTGTATAATGGTTAAGTGTAAGACCAGCTTTTAGCTGAACTTCGTCATTTGGTAATAAAAAGAAATTTATTATTATTATTATTATACTATTATCAGATTTAATGCAGATCACATGCAGACTACATCTAAGAACATTATAAATAATAATGAAAATTATAACTAAATATTTGACTCTTTGACAGTACTTTTTTTAATACTGCCATCCCCGTCTCAACAACTATCTGACGTTTTACAAATGCATAATGCTATTTATTTATGTTTTTATTTAATAATTTAACGATTTCGGAAAAATATAATATACACCTGGACACTAAAGTATTTTTTATTACTCACATGATTTATTCGTTCGAATTATACTTTAGTGCCTTGATATACAAATTCATTCGATAACGCAAGTTAAGCAGCACTGTCCGCGGTCAGTAGTTGGATGGGTGACCGCTTTGCGAAAACCCATATTAACGAACACTGCGTGCCGTTGTCACACCACCGAAAACGTTGAGACCGTTTTTTTCAAATGACTAAAAAATATTTCTGTGTTTCTCCGGTTACTAGCTGTTAAGTCTCAGCACCAAAGATCTAGGAGAACTTCTAAGTTATTTACTAGTCTTTAATTCTACTGTACTTCCTATATAACCTGTATGTACCCGAGGTAAATATTCCGAACAATCGCCAAAATCGCTTTTAGTTTGTAAAAATCTCCACCGCATAAAAAACAACTTAAAATAAAATTTCAACATTCGCATTCAAAGGTACAATTTAAGCATGTCGTCAACAATTTTAACAAACACTTTTTCATCCTTTCCAAGTCTTCCATCTACTGGTATAATGTATAATGAGGCCCATAAACTTGCAGAAGAGAATTCATCTTGTAAGGAGATCATTTATCTGGGCAACTTACGCGGAAGTTATTAGAAATTGTCGTTTTTATTTCTTTCATTCATTGTTATGTTCGTCTAAATGTTCCCTTGGAGACACAATCAGCACGGGAAATATTCTCTGCTTTTTAACGATTGCGCCTGATTTAAGCAAGGAATATGAAAAACTACAAACTTATTTTATGTAATTTTTCACAGAAAAATAAGAATGTTTGTCTTCTTCATGTAATGTCATTTATCAAACGTTTCTAGCAGAATTTTACGCAGGAATTCAATACGAGGAGAGACGATTTCTTCATTTTTATCTACCTTTAAGTGAGGAAGGTATTGTTTGTGGTCAAAAAATTGGGT
This sequence comes from Poecilus cupreus, assembly GCA_963942605.1. Lineage (NCBI taxonomy): Eukaryota > Metazoa > Arthropoda > Insecta > Coleoptera > Carabidae > Poecilus > Poecilus cupreus. The sequence goes on along the minus strand of OZ012726.1, from coordinate 3,623,993 downwards.
GATTGTGAAGCTGTTTTCTTAGTGAAATATATTTATTATGTCAAAAAAAAAAATTAAATAAATATACGAAAGAAAATTAAACTTCTCCAAAACAAATAAGAAGGTATTTTACTGTATCATCAAATAATATTTTTGCAATACCTGTTCTGTAAGTTACCAATTAATAACAAAATTTAAGCACAGTAAGTGGAACTTTTATTGCACAATTGGTTTTCATGGTTACATCATTTACTTACCGTCCACGGTGGATGGTAAGTGAAACTTACCGTTCATGGTGGACGGTAAGTAAATATATATCATTCAAATTTTATTTTTAACCTCAATCTGTCAGCTGTTAATTTTGATACCTATTTTTCCTTTTCTTATATTTATGCAGGTATTGCAAAAAATAACTTACTAACCTCGAACTGTAAATGATTTTTTAGGCCTCGAATGTTTAGGAAATCTCGACCCTACGGGTCTCGACATCCCAAACTACATTCTCGACCTAAAAACTATCACTTACAGTTCACGGTACGCAATATACTATTTCTACCGTTTAAGAGTTGAATTTGGCGGGGGGTTATGTGCCGGACACATCAGATTTTTTCTTTCTCATACGTATGGTAATAACCTATTTTATTATTAATATTTTGGGTTTTCGGATTACTGATTCATATTAACTTGCAGATTGTACAAATCACTCAAATAGTTTCAGTTTTGGAATATTATAGCCTACGGCGTTGTAGTTCCAGTATTTCATAATCCGAAATACCAAATTTGCATTAATACAGGATGATTCATAACATATAGTAAAGATTGAAATTGTAGCTAGGGGGGGGGGGGGGCGAAATAATGTATTTTCCTCAAAAATTTAATAATAAAAAATCTGTTTATGGCACCACAATACCTCCTGTCATAGATTTCTTATCAAATAATGCAGGAACACGGACCACCACTATCAAGAAACGCTCATCCCTTCAAAAACTTTAGTTTTCACACATGACACATGTCTAAAAATTACATTTTCAATCAACGCACAGGTTTACAGATTTAACCGAAAATGACAAAACATATTTTTTCTTTAATGTGTTGTAATTCGTAAATGGTAAAAGTAAGAGAAAAATGTTTCAAACAACATTATTGTACATAATAATATTTGAAACAATAATATTATATAGGTTAAAAGTTAATTTTAAAAAAACATACGAGTAGTGTAGCATATAGGATAAGAAACAAAGAAAATATAGAACTGTTTACAAACGAGAATTGTAAACAAACGACAACATAACAAAATATCTTTCGTTGAAATATAAACTGTATGACTAATATAATATTTTATGTATTCTTGTAATCGATACATAAATTATTAATCTAATGCTAGAATATATTGTTGCGGCTCCTGTTGCCATAACAAATGGTTGAAAACAAGTGCAACATATTGTACATTGTGAACAATAATAAAATTGATATTTTAAAGCTTAAGCTTTTGATTTCAATTAAGATAAAAGCTCAACCTAGAATTAAAGATTAATATCTCAGATAATCAAGTTGTAAATTATAAAACTTTTGACTTATTTCTGATTTAGCTCAACATACACTTTTATTAACTATTTGTCTTTAAACTTTACAATAAGATTATGAAGAAACTTTACTAAGTAGGTAATAATTAATTTATTGCCTAATCAACTTAGATTTAGAAATGACAGACTTTTGAAGAAGGACGCAGGCTTATAAAAAAATTAAATTAATTTTGTGGAGAGCCTGGAGATTATATGACAACATTTTCTATAGTGAGTACAAATACGAGTCGACAAACCGATATGCATCTTACATTATTTAGTAGCTCCGCGGTAACGCTTCGAACTGTGGATCAAGTGATCCTTTATTTTACCCCTATTGTTACCCTTTAACATCATCTTTGGCGGGTATGACTTGACGGTTGGTAACCTATTTCACCCATAAAAATCCCTGTTATGGTGGGCTAAAATCAGGCTTTCTTCTTAATAATGTAGTTCTGTTTTAATATTTTAAGTATTCCCAAGGGGATTCGATTGCGTAATCGCAATACAAAAAATTAATTAATTACGTATCGTAATATGTCTTATATTTATCGAAATATGGCGATTTGTAATATTTTTCAAAATACGGAAATTTCCCCAAATATGACTTAAAATTGTAAATTTTTTTTATTACATTTCTTTATAATATTCGCGCCAGGAAACCCAGTGCAGCAGAGAGCATCGTCATATCTATATTATTTTTTGAGATATGACGATTTTTTATATTTTCCGAAGAGCAAATTTGAGGGGCTGTAACTCAAAAACTATACAAGATATCAAAAAATATCTTCAGTTTTGTATTTTTCCTGCGATTTATAATAAATTAGTAAATTTTGAAAATTTTGAAATTTTTTTGAATTTTTTTTCAAAATTTTGATTAGATATATTTCGACAAATATGAAAGATACAGACTTGCAGTGTTCACCAATCGATTCAGCTCGAAGAAGTACATAAACCCTGAAAATTTCAGAAAATTCGGACAACCGGTTGAAATGTTAGAGCAAAAAGTCTTAAAATGGCCAAATTCAGGCCAAACGTCAAGGGTAACCACTTGACTTTAATTTTTTGGACAAAAAACGCAATTTTAAGGCTTTTTGCTCCAACTTTCCATCCCGTAAAGCGATTTTTATGAAACTTTGCATACTTGCGTATTTCGACGAGCTGAATCCATTGGTGTACATTGCAAATCTGTATCTTTAATATTTGTCGAGTTATCGCCTATCAAAATTTTGAAAAAAATACAAAAAAAATTCAAAATTTTAAAAATTTGCTAATTTGTTATATAAGGCACCAGAAACTCTAAACTGAAGATAATTTTTAGATATCTCGTGTAGTTTTTGAATTACAGGCTCTTAAAATTGCACTTTGAAAAATACCAAAAATCGACGTATCTCGAAAAATATTAGAGATCTGACGATGCGCTCTACTACAAGGGGTTTCTTAGCGCTTATATTATAAAGAAATGTAATAAAAAATATTACAATTTTAAGTGAGGATATTCCGTGAGTTTCAAATTTTTCTATCGGTATGTGAATCTGTATTGAATGATTAATAATTGCAGTTTCTATTATTTTTTGTTCCCATAGCAACTAAAATTAGTTTATTAAACACATAATTTAGTTCTTTCAAAAGAAGCAAACAAAATCTGGTGTGGGCACCACACTACTTTTTTATACAAATAAAACCAACTGAACACGTATGACTTGTTCCTTGCGTATAACTTTATTTTAAAATAGAAATCTATTAATATCTAGTTTGACACATAAATATTAAAAATGTTTTTTTCCCGTTGTAACTAAGATTATTGAAATATATTCTTGAATATATAATTTAATTTTTCTCAAAATTAGAAGCATGTACAAGAAAAGTACAAATAACATTTTATGTTCCAAATATATTTTATTTGAAACTTATTCTCTAAGCTTAAACTATTTTTGAAAAAAATTGAATTTATTATTTTCTGTGTCCAGTAAAGTTCCTCTTCAAACTTATAAATTCCAAGTTTCGTTCACATATCTTGTCTAGTTCATGAGATATTGCGCACACGGACATCCATCCATTCATCCTCACACACAGACATAATTGAGAAATTGGTCTTAACGGATTCAATGGACGTCAAAGTATGTATTTCCGCGAAAATCTCGTCAGCAATTTTTTTCGAGTAAGTAAAAATGGAGTTAGCACCTTTGTGAATCTACTTGTGAATGTTTAAGTTAAGATTTGATTAGTTTTTGTTAGTAATCCATCCACTGAAATTGTTGTTTGTTCCCTTGAAGGCCTATGGCTTTTTTAAATATGTGCGCGGCAGGTAAAAATAAATCGCGTCATTCACTTAGAGTGTAGCGCTGCTTTCACAGATCTCGTGATATATTTTTACCGTCAATTTATATACATCCCCCCCCCCCAATAAAGGGGAAAACACAGATATAAAGTTGAAATGACAACTGTCGGCTGTGGGATACTGGAAACTATTACCCCCATTAAAGGAAATATATTTAAATTTAAACAGTACAGAATTAAAAACAGCAGCTAATTCTTTCACTGTATTGTGTTTTACTTATTTTACTAAACACTGTTCTTTAGATTAGATTAGAAAAGTATGGATGCCGTATTGTTTCAAATTAAACCAAGTTAGTTTGAAATTTTATTGCGTCATACACGAGTAGGAATCACAGAAGGGTTGAAGTTGGATCCATATGACGTAACATTCTACCTGTGACGTAAGTGTGTGGGTGAAACGTTCACCCGCCACTTGTCGCCTGAACAACTGAAGGTCAATTGTGTGGGAGTGTGAGTCTATTGACACAGATACATTTATTTACGTCACGGAAAAGAAGTAACGTTTCTGGATTCAGATCTACGCTTTTCAAAAAGAACTTGGAGTATATTTTACAACTCGAAAGAAGCATACATTTTCTAATTCTATACAACTTTTTTACTTACACGTTTGTTATAAATATGTAAACAAATATACTACTTAAAAAAAATCTGTTGTGGGTACAACAATACCTTCCGCCATAGATTTCTTATTAAACAATGCAGGAACACGGACTACCACAATCAAGAAACACTCATCTCTTCAAAAACTTTACTTTTCAATTATGACATATGTCAAAAATATTATATTGTATAACTAGTGCTAAAAGATACCCTTTCAACATATATTGTACACGATGCTTTTTGGACGACCATAATTAAAAGTATTAAAACAGATTATGTTGACATCATTGCTATCAGAATTCAGAATTATGTTAAATTCTGATAAATCAGTGTCCAACCTTCTTAATCCGTGTAAATTCAACAAATTATCTGCAACTGCCAAACTTTTAAATAAAAATATTTAGATTAGTTTGCTCAGTTATCCCAGCGTGTGATAAAATCATATCACACAGTTGCGGACGCATCTGATTGGCTAACGAGCTTTCAGTAATAGTTTAGCATGAGAATTTATGTACTTTTCGTAGTGGTCGTCGGAAAATGACTTTTTTCAACCGTTGTTGTTTTTCCAGAATGCATAGGTTAGCAGATTTAAATGAAAATGTCAAAATGTAATTTTTCTTGAACGTGTTGTAATTCATTAATGGTGATTGTAAGAGAAAAATGTTTCGATCAACAATTATAAATAATAATGTTTGAAACTGTATTCTAATAACAAAAATTGTCATTAAACCATGATTTACTAAAATATTACAAAATAACTTGATAGAATCTCAAGTAAACTACCACTTCCGGTTATTGGATTATCACGAAAAAGTAATCAGCTCTTTCCAAAGGATTACAGTTGGTACATACAAATTATCAAATTTTCTGTATAGTAGTTTTTGAGAAACCGTAACTCTAGAGAGAGATCCACACAGACAAATAGACACACAAACACACACGCAGACACCATCGCGAAACTATTAAAATCGTATTTTAAGAACCCTGAAATATGCTCATCCACTGAAAACATACTACCGAATTGTAGCATGATTCCAATACCTCCCTTACAGATATAAGGCGAGAAGTAATTTTAATTCTACACTCAGTATAGGTATAAAAAAGATTTCAACCTATTTCATATATGTTCGAAACATGAATTGGTGTATTCACATTGTGGCTAAATTCCAGCTTGAACAAATACTCGTAAATGGTTTGTTTATGATTATCAAATAAAATCGCTTTAAAACAAATACGTAAGAGACCACCAAAACTACATCGCAGTACAAAAGCCCGTAACTAAATAATTCATCTCAACAATGTCTCTACATCTAGATAACCTCTGGCCTGTAGCGTTGATACGTCAACCTCACTAATAAATATTAATCCGGAAACAGCGGTCATGAGCGCTAGCTCACGGTAAATACGAACCCGGGTCCAAACTTGGATCTTGGTTACGTCTTCAAATAAAGTAAATTTCTCAATGGGTTTAAATCGGCCCAGTGCGGACGCTCTGTGGCGGACGGTAATGCAGTTTCCTTCAGGAAACGCCAAGGGACAGCATATAAACCCGCCCTAATAAAATTATCGACTGAGAGGAGCAACATGTGCCCTAGATTTTTCAAAGAATTCGAACTATTGAAATTATTTGATTCAGATTGATTTCTGTACGATGGTGTATGATAAGTAAACATTACTGTATTTCAAAACTAATTTAATTGCTTTCTTATACAAAGTATAAGGAAGTATTGGAATCACGAAAAAAATCGTTGACGAGATTTTTGCGGAAATACATATTTTCCGTCCACTGAATCCGTTAAGACCAATTTCTCAATGATGTCTGTGTGTAAGGATGGATGGATGTCCGTGTGCGCAATATCTCATGAACGAGACAATATACGTAAACGAAGCTTAGAATTTATAAGTTTCATGAAAAAATGAAGAGCTAAGTTGATTTTGAATGAAATTGAAAACCCAGAAGAGGAAGTTTATTGGACACACAGAACAATAAATTCCATTTATTTCAAAAATACGATATATAATGATATATATATGATATATGATATATAATGATACGTATAATCTGCTATGATAAAAATTTTCATATGAAACAGTAAACAGTAAAAATGTTTGGAATATAAAATATTATTTGCTCTTTTCTTGTAAATGCTTCTAATTTTGAGAAAAACTAAATTATATGTTTAAGAATATATTTCTATAATCTTAGTTACAATGGGAACGAAAACTAAAACATTTTAAATATCTATGTGTCAAACGCGTCAAATAATTGTAAGTGTCCAAAATATGTGTCGTGTGATATATTATAAAAGTAATATTTGTTTTATTAGTTATAAAGTTTTGAAGACAAGATATTAATTAATTTCTATTTTAAAATAAATTCATAGTTACAATGAGAATAAATAATTAAACAGGTTTACCATCTATATTGTACATTGTATATATCAAGTAATTGTCAAAATAAAGTCACGCAAGGAACAAGTCATTAAGTCATACGTGTTCAGTTGGTTTGGTTGGTTTTGTATAAGAAAGTAGTATGGTATATGTAAAATACGTTCGTACGAAATAGTTAAAGTCTCAGCTATATATTTGAGTCCAATTTGTCGATCGTCCAAAATCATGTCGTGCTCGGATTCAACATTTTCAAAAGTGGATACAGAAACGGGTCTCCAAACACTGTTTTCCTCTTTAACCTCTGTTCTTCCTCTTTCAAATTCAGCAATCAATTTTTTTACGGTCGTGTATGAAGGGCAATGATCTTTCAATGTATCCAACATATTCGCGTAAATTTCCTTTCCGGGCAATCTATTTTAAAACAGGTATTAGATCACCGATCGATACCTAAATTTATCAAAATTGTAATTATTAACGGACATGGTATATTTAAAAATTCACACTGTGAAATCGGTTAAACGCTAAACTTTTTAACTCCAAAATTGGAGAAACCATTTATCAAACAACCGCTTTTGGTTTTGTTTATGGGAAAGTTCCAAGGCTAACTATACTATATTAATATTTAAGATACCTTAGTGTACGCATTTTTTATTTTAGATAACTTTTGCACTAAGAATTTTGTAATGAAGTACATAGGTAAAAAGATACAGCAATATTAAAAAATAGTATTGAAACCCCTATACACTGCCATCATAGTAAAATTATGAAATTGTATTCTAAATAATCTAAAATTTGAAGGAAAAATAATACAAATAATTCATGTTGAATTTCTTGCTATGAGCAGTGTTCAGCTAAAGAAATAAATGATTAGAAACAAGATATTTCTGCCTGATTCAAACGAGTATTAACGCAGTTTTTCGTTTCTGTTTCAGTTTGAATTGTGCAGGTGTACTGGTAATACGTGTTGTTGTGTTTGAGTTTCTCTGTATGAAAGCTGCTATGCAAGTCTTCGAAATGTAAGTACTTTTATTAATTATTCATATATTATTTCAATTTACTTGTGTACAGGCATAGGAAGTTGTTTTAATTGTTATAAAACAATGGACGTACGAGTAGCTGGAAAATGTTAGGCACAAAAAATAAGTATAATAATTATTATTATTGCAGATATGAATTAAACACGGAGCTGTTGCAAATTATGACCACTCATAAAACAGTTTCTGTACGTGTGATACACATTATTTTTTGAGTCTATTTTGTCGTAAATTTATTATATGGATTTATGAATACATCACCTATATAAACAATTCATTTGTATTCTTTAAAAAAATCGGTGACATTTAATTTGCTGATATTCAATTACTGGTTGTGCACTGCACTTGAAAACTATTATTTACATGTGATCTTACAATTAACAATTTAGCTCTAAGCCAACGCACAAAGTTGACAGCCAGTTGATACCAACTCTAATCTTACAAAAATCCCCAGTTCTTGTCGAAAATAATGTATTGTACAACGAGCATGGAATGGTACTCATTTCCTACGAGTATGAAAGTTTGTAGCATGAGTCGAAGGCGAATGCTGTAAATGTGTAAATCATACGAGTATGAAATGGACATTCAATACGAGTTGTATACTATACTTTTTCTACGTCCACGACATTATTTCCTAATGAATTTAATTTTAATAATAAGTCTGTCCCGCTTTCACTATTCCAATATTTGACAATTCTAAATAAGTATCCCAGCAATAGCACATATACTGAAATAAAATGACCTGTATTGTATTGAAATACTCACAAAACAAATTCTTTTCGCACGATTCTTGCAATGTACCTCATTTCCCTAGCAACAGCAAACATACAATGAGTAGATTTGTAAGTGGTAGTAGAAAATAGTATATAGTATATTATTATATATTATACGAAAATGAATCCGAGTAAATAATGACCATAAGCCCGAATATAATAATGTACTTTTTCTACTCATGTAAATTCGGAAATCACTTTTGAAAATGAACGAAATTTGTTGAAAACACACAATGTTATACGTCAACATAAAAATACACAATGACTACATGTCAACTGTCAGACGGCCGTTGCTTGGTGATCCACATGACGTCTTTAAAATAACCGTGAATTATGGATTTTTGGCTCTGTTATTGGTCGAGAAGAGTGAATTATGTGTACTATAATTCATTGTAAAAAAGTTATTAATGGGATTTTTTTTACAGGAGTAAAAAAAATATTTGCATGGGTCTGAAAAGTTATATTTCTGTAAGTTGTGTACTGAAAAATAAATACTATAAGAAGGGTAGTTTCCATATTCCTAGGTAAACGAACTTCGCAGTTTTTCTTTTAAAATTAGTCATGTTCCAAGTACCGCGGAAGAAAATAATTTCTTAGAAAGAAAATGCACTTACCACATTAAACTTTTAATGTAATGAATATAACCTCTTGACTATAGAACCTTCAACAAAGTAAATTCCACGCCCGTTACCGTCACAACTTTATTACCAGGCAGTTACCGTAAGAACTCACCAATCCCACACATGTTTTACGGTTAAACCCGCATTGTGAGTTATTTTACAACCAAATATTAACCACACCTCAACCACTCGTTACCAGATTGCAATCCGGTTACTCTGTTTTAGTTAGGTAAACCATATTGAACCGGGGAATATGCGACATAAGGACAATTATGTTAGTGTTTGCTAGGATTGGTTACAGATTGTAAATAGGACATATGCATCGGGAATTTGCTGTGATGATATTGTTGCGAATTAATTAGATTTCTGGAAATGCTGACTTGATTGTAGCAGGATGTTAGTCAAATATAGATTCGGAGTAAATATAGTATTGTGTGCTTTATTATTAACTGTGTAGATACAGTTGAATGGTCGCTATTTTGTGATACATATTTGACACAATGTAACTTATTTCCGGTTTCTTTGAATCGATTATTCAACACGATAACAATGCAGTGAAATGTCAAATTTGATCGGATATACTTTTTATCTCCCGCATTATATGTAAAGGAGGTATTGTGAGGTCCCTAAAATAAGATTCCACTATTTTCATGATGGTGTCTAATTTGTTAATTTGTATATGGATGTGTTGTTACGAAAGGCATTGAATGGAACAGAAGGTGTACGTATTGGTGGACGTATAGTGTCTGCGTTAGCTTAAGCAGATGATGTTGTGTTGGGTGAAATTGAAGAGCAATGAGAAGAATGATTGTGGTTTAAATCTGTTATTGAATGTCGATAAATGTAAAATGTTGGTGTTTGAGAAGAATGTTTTGGTGTCTGATTGTTATATTTCAGTGAATGGTGTAAGACTGGAACAAGCGAATGAATTTGTATAGTAGGAGTGTGTTTTCGAGGGATGGACGTATTGACCGGGAGATTTAAAGGCGGGTGTCTGCAGAGTGCAAGGTATTGGGTGATCTGGATACATTTAATAGAAACGTGAATATATCTAGAGATGCTCGAATGAGTGTTTATAATGGTGTGTTAGTGCCTACATTGATGTATGGTTCTGAATGTTGGGTGTGGATGAAGAAGCATGAACGACGTATAACTGCTGTAGAAATTTGACAGGAGTGAAGGGTATACGAGACGTAATCATATCCGAAATACATTGGTGTATGGTGAGTGTGAGGTTGAGATGAATGTTGTTAACCATTTTGAGAGAATATAGAATGAAAGGTTGGTGAAACTAATGTATGCGGGTGAATTTGAAGGTGAACGATTGCGTGGGCGTGCGAGGAATAAGAGTTTGGTTATGATTGATTATTCGCAGCGTGAACGAATGATTCAGAGTGTGAAGAATAAACGAGCATGTATGACTCGCACTATGAATGTGGACGAGGCGAAAGTGGTGTGCCAGGATGGAAATGTTTGAAGGAGATTGATTGTTGATTGAATGTATTTTTGGGTTCGTGTTACCCCATGTATGTCTATGTATGTGCATATGTATTTGCATGTATGTGTGTGTGTGTGCATATGTATTTGCATGTGTGTGTGTGTGTGTGACTTATTTCTAGTTCAGATTAACTTAAATTTTAAGGTCAATTTTATTTGATATTTTTTGTTGGTAATTACCTCCATTATTGAAATAAAGTGAAATATTGTGTGTTCGATTTACTTTTAACAAAACAGCTCTGCTGATTGTTATGATAGATAATTATAAAATATTGCTATCTGATAATACATTTTCCCCATCAAAATTATAATTCTCACAACTATGTATTATGAAAACAATAAACAATTACTCAAATCTAGTATTTAACTATTTGACAACTCGATATGTTTTAATAAAATAAAACATTTGACGATCGCTAAAAATTTATATTATTACATTTTAGTTCAATTTTATTCATGAGATCTTTTCTTTAATACAAAACTTAGGTATTAAAAACAATTGACGATCTACCTTAAATTGATTATTTTAAATATTTTATATAATTTTCTCAATCATAAAAGAAATAAAGATCTAAATCGGTACTTCAAATTGAAAAGTACCAATTACAAAGTAAAATCTTGCAGGCTAATTCGGTCCCTAATCGGGGATTTCCCCGAATTAAACCGGACTTTCGTCATGTTGCTACGCAACTCCGGAGTTCGGTGGTCCGGTGAAACTCCGGTGCGTGCTTCTGGAACTCTAGGGAAACGAAACACAAGGACCATAAAATCGCATTTGCATTGCATCTCTGTTATTTCTTTTCTCTGGACGTTTTTCTTGAACTACGTGACAGAAATGGGCAATCAGTTGACGCCTGACATGCTGGAACGCATGAAAGAGGGCTGATCATAGACGAAACGAATTCCTTGAGTTTTGAGTCAATTAGTAGGTTTGTTCCAAGTGGTCATTTCTGACAAGTTTGTGGCAAATTTCAGTGCGCCTGCGAAAAATGTAAACAAGTTAACTTTGAAACATTTCTTTTTGTGGCGAAAAATGTATGAATTTCTTTATTTATATTTATATTTAAGGTTAGCTGTCAAAACAAAATATGAGCATGCACATGCGCTTCATCCCATTCGCCGTTCCAGTCTATGTTTCAAACTTAACTTGTTTACATTTTTCGCAGGCGCACTGAAATTTGTCACAAACATGTCACAAAATTGTCAGAATTGACCACTTGGAACAAACCTATTGTCTATTTCTCCAGTTTCCGCACAGTGCTTTATAAATGTTCAGCTACCGTCTTTTTAATTTCTTTAATATAAATGTTTAGTAATGGCTAAAGAGTGAGGATAATTCAAAATAATTTTACTGCTGATCGCCTACTTTAAATAGGTTTGACAGGTGTTTCCGATCAAATAGGGTTTGTCATACTAAGTTTTTCTGAAAAAGCACTCTAAGTATGACTAATTTCCGCGATGACGGTAGAACTGTTTTTAAATAATTATAATTTTATTTAACATCTCTTCTGCTTGACAAACTTAGTGATACCTAACTTATTTTGTTCGTATGATCTTTTACTATCGATTTATACAAAAAACTTCAATTTCACTGCACTTTCAATGTCAGCGGCTCCTCGTCTACATGTTACGAACCAAAAAGGAATATAGGAACGTTTGTTTTTCTTTTGTTGGAGAAGTAAGTTTCATTCTAGGTATAAAGCGAGCGGCATTCTATAAGCATTGTAGTAAAATTATGTCTTATTTTTCTGGTGGATTTATTTGACGCATAGCTGACAAAAATCCAATACTACTATCGCAAATTTTTATTTATTACTCTCTCATTTCAAATATACAGATGAACAGATTTTGTGTATGATGTGAGCTTTGGCAAACTAGGGATTTTAGAATGCACAACTAACTAATAAGTTCTACATATCATAGTTCAATTAATTATAAATCTACAATAGTACATTATGGTGGAGGCGCGTACAAACGTACAATAGTTACTTGTATATCAACACACTAAAGTATAATTTTTTATTACTAATATGGCCATCGCCTCGTAGAAAAAATTCCATATACGTAATAAAAATATGATGTGATGCACATAACCTCCCGCCCAATACAATTCTTAAAGGGTAGTAAATAGTATTTGATGATACAGAAAAATAACTTCTTATTTGTTTATTTTTTATTTATATTTGAGAAATTTAATTTTTATTTCTAATATCCCAAGTGCATTCGCGCAATTTTGCTTAAAAAGTGTTTGAATACATAATAATTTGAAAAAATTCCGAGACCGCAGGTCGAGGGATTTTATCTTAAATTATTATGTACGATAACACTTTTTTAAAGGAAAAATTTTATAAATAAGCTAGACATCGAATTTAATCGATTCAATTCTTTAGCACGAGGGGTATATGTCAAGATTATTTCATGAATTCGTAGTATAAACTTTAATTTTTGGCGATGAAATTGTATTGATTTTGACACATTTTAACATAAATAAATCAGTACGCACATAAGCAAAAGGCACCATAAAATTTTGTTGTTATATTGTAACTATAGCAAATTGTTTGTTTTTTTTTACTTGTCAAATAAATGTCAAAAATTAATAAATAAAAATTGCTTGAATTGAATAATTTAGCATGTTCAAAGATTTTATTTCAATATCTCTAAATCTAATGAAAATTTATAAAATTAGTGTATTCAAAACGGATGTAAAATTGAATATACAATTTTCAAAATTAAATAAATTATTGAAAAATTTAATTTAACCGTGTTTTTTCACGGAAAACTGCTTCAATGAACTGCTACTTCTAGTTGTTCAATTTTATCCAAAATCTAATCAGCTCTTTATATAAATATAAGAAGCGAAAATACACAAAATTGTATTTATTGGTATTGTATTTGAGTTATGCGAGACGAAAAAATTGGCACAGACTACACACATGCGGACACACACATATACATACATGCAGACATTGAAAACTCACTACCCGATTATTTTAGCAAAAATAATACTTTCCTTACTCAGAAGTAGGCGGGAGGTAAAAATTTTACTTCATGCAAATAACTATTTGTATTTGTAGGCGCCTCCACCATAAAGTACTATTGTAGTATTATTTCATTAATAACAGATATTTAAATTAATTTTATAAACAAATATTGCAATAATTATAATAGCAACCCTTCTCGTCTGCACTACCCTTTAATCCGCGCATGTGCACCACCCCTCAAGTCACGTGTCCGTTGCCGTCATCCGCCTGGCCACTAGTTGATCACGCGACGCCCGGCGTCTCTCGGCCACCGACGCGTCGGTCTCAGTTCTGTCTGAACCACTGCGGCGCCCGAACCAACGGACGCATTGGACTCGCGGAATTTTCCCGCGTAATTATAGTTCGAGCTTTTCTCGCTCTTTAACGCGGCGCTGATGGCTAGCGGGAAAGTTGGTTTAATTTACACATGACTTATACATGATTGTAATTAACAAATGTAATAATAAGTTTTAGTGGTGAATATGACAGAGTGTATTGTTAAAAATAATTGTTGTATGTGGGTGTAATAGTTTTTGTCCTTAGCGGGTCACTGATTCCTACAATACAACAAATTGTCATCGATTTCGAATTATATTGTAGGTCGTTAATAATACAGGTAATCATTATTACTTTTGTAAAAAATATAGGAGTAGAAACATTAATATAATATACGAGTATAATGTACTTTTGTTCAAATTTGAGCGATAATATTTATTTATTAACAGCACTATGTTGTTGATAATTTTATATAAAAAATCTGTTGTGGGCACCACAATACCCCCCGCCATAGATTTCTTATCAAACAATGCATGAACACGAACTCCCACTATCAAGAAACACTCATCCATTCAAAAAATTATAACACAAGTCAAAAATAGATATTTTTCAACCGTTGTTTTGTTTTTTCAAAAATACTCAGATTAGCAGATATAAACGAAAATATCTAAATATAATTTTTCTTTAACATGTAATTCGTAAATGATGACAGTAAGAGGAAAATAATTGTTGATAATAATATTTAAAACATTATTCTAATAACAAAATTTTCATTAAAACATAATTTTCTGAGGTATTTCAAAATAACTTGATAGGGCTTCAAGTGAACTGCCACTTCAGGTTATTGAATTTTTACCAAAAACTAATCAGCTCTTCCAAAGGGGATACAATTGATATATACAAAATATCAACATTTTCAGTTTAGTAGTTTTTGAGAAACCGTAACTCCAGTGATCTACTCAGACTGACAGTCAGACAGACAGACACACACACACACACAGACATCATCGCAAAACTATTAAAATCATATTCTAGGGACCCTAAAACGTGATCATTCACGGAGAACTCACTACCGAACTTTTAGCATGATTCCTATACCTCCCTTACAAGATGTGACGGAAGGTAAAAAATAAAATGTTTATTAAAATTATAGATGTGTACAAGGCTTTATTATATTATTTAAAAATATTGAGACAGTTATTAGAATGTGTATAGTAATTTAACTATTAAAGTACTTCTGCATGTAGGTATTTAATTTAATAAAATAATATGATAATATTTGAGACATGCAGGATTATTATTACAATAAATTATCATTTATTACAACTCTAAAACAAGTTGACAATTTTTATTTCAATAATTTTAATATACAAAATAGATTATTGTCACACCATGAAAAAAACATTTATTAGAAAATAGTTTTTCACGGTGAACACTAACTTTTTTAATTAGTTATTATAAAATTTGTTTTGTATTATATTTCATGGGTATTTCCTTATGGTTGTACTGTATTTTATTTAATATTAATTATTTTCTCTCTTGTACGTTATCAACATAATATCGATAACTGATAAATTCCCTAACCGTGCGATCGACGATTTTACACACGACTGTGCGTAAGAAAAACTTAAATGGATTGTATATAAATGTTCATTTAGAGTAGTGGTCGAAGAAAAAAAAATCTATAACACTGTTTTGGAAACTATGCATTCCACAACTAAAAATTATATTGGAGCATTCCATACGCCGCGTTTGCAATAAATTCGACGAATCAAAGCCGCATATTAGCGCGATATATGAAGTATCCTGATTCAGTTGCTGTGGTTACGTCTCTTTGTTTTAATTTTATTTATTTGAGTTTGACGTTTTCAGCAGTTTTGTATTTGTATAGTTTGCAAACTCTTGTTATAGAAAGTATAGTCTACAACAGGTACGGAATGGCATATCCCGCACTCGCAAACTAAACTCTTTGCTCGTCTGGAATATATGCCATTCCATTACTGGTTGAAGAATATACTATTAACAGATCTATCAAGGTTCAAATTATTAATTTTATTCTGCTTCTATTTCGTGAAGAAGGCCGATTTAATTAATTTGATTTAGACTTATTAGATGCATTATAACATATTTCTTTAAATTTGACTATGATCACAGACCCCATTAATCTTATATTTCTTTTATGTGATACCCTCTTACAAAAGAATTTAATTCCAGACAAAAAAGAAACAATCCTCGAAGTTTTCTAGTTAAAATTTCTGTTTGACTTCTAAGTTTTCATCGCTGGCAGAATAAAAACTTAGCAATTGAGTTCGTTACACAATTGCTAGGAATTTTTACCAATCAATTTAAAACTTCTACGACTCCATATAAATTATTAATTTAGAACTACACTTCATTAATGTAGTGAAATGTAGTTGATGAATATTCATATGTAAAAGGTAATAAAGAGTTAATTAAACATGTATATAGAAAAATGGTGGAGGAACTGTAAGTACGAGCACATTTTTTTCATTTAAATTACCTATTTCTATTCGAAATATATTGATTACTACCTGGCTACTTCAAAAGGATAAAATTTCAGAGCACAAAGGTGGTTAACGCCTAAGGAAGTTAAGATATTGTTACCTCAGGTCGAAAAGTTGAAAAATGTGTTAATTAGTGAAAGTTCAGTGGATGGATAGCGAATTTTCTGAACGGGGACCTGATGAGAAACTTTTCCGATCAATAAGTGTCTATCAGTTTTTCTCAGCGAGTAGTTATCTCTTATAACTTTTTCTTTCGGATATTAAATGTTTTAGCTTAATATTAAGGCTTGAGATTCTGGGTCAGCTTTTTGTTTGAATTGTAATACTTTGAAAGCTTCACAAAACATTAATCGGTAAACAATTTTCATTTGGATTTTATTAAGTAAATAAATATATTATCACGTAATGTACCTATTTTCTGAGTGTGGCACTTTGCTTAGAAAAGATCTCAGTGTATGACATATTGTTGCGTATACAATTCAAATAATAGCCCCCGAAGAAGTTAGTAAACAAAACAAGTTAAGGGTAATATTACTTGGCGATATTTTTTTTTAAATTATTCCGAAAATTTGTCGATTAAATTGACGATGGAAAAAAATTTGGCACCACACAATTTTTTTATACATTTAAAATATAAAATATAATTAAATGTTTCAATTATACTTATTTTTATTTTCATAGCCCTGTGATTACTGAAATATAATACACAAACGACATAAAAAATTTCAAATGACCACAAAAAAATTAAGTACATGTATCAAAATAGTTATTTGTATATCAAGGCACTAAAGTGTATTTTTTTATTACGAATATGGAATATACCTTATGAGTAATAATAATAGTTATTTGCTTTACAAATGGGTAATTCCACTTTGCCCAAGTGTGTATAACGTTTTATCCAACACCTCTTAATAAATGCAAATTTTATTTTTTAAATATTATTTGATAATGACATGCTTTAAATTTTCTAAATTAAAATGTCAATCGAAGTAGTTACCAAGATGTCTTGTCTTATTATTGTTATAAATAAAAAATTACTCAATAGTGACTTTTCTCTAAATTTTACCAACTAGTGGGTAATCTGTTATTTTCCTTGTATAAAATCGCAATAGTTATAGAGTATTGAGAGGTGTTGGATGATAGTTATTTCCTTACAAGTGGGCAAAGTAAGAAATTACCCACTAGAGAAATTTTAGCACCAGAAGCCGAAGGCTACGTGTGAAGTATAACGTTTTATCCAACACTTCTTAATAAATGAAAAATTTATTAAAGAAATATTATTTGACAGTGACATATGCTTTATATTTTTAAATTAAAATGTCAATCGAAGTAGTCACCAAGGTGTTGTGTGTTATTAATATTGTTATAAATAAAAAAATACTCACTAGTGACTTTCCTCAAAATTATACCCACTAGTGGGTAATCTGTTACTTTGCTTGTTTAAAATCGCCTTAGTTATAGAGCATTTATTGAGTGTGTTTTTGTGTGTATATCTGTCTGTGTGGATCTCTCGAGTTACGGTTTCCGAAGTCGTTAAATTATTAATTAAAAACATAAATAAATAGCACTATGTATTTGTAAAGCGTCCGCTAGCTGTTGTGACAGAGATGGATGTGATAACAAAAGAACTGTCAAAGTGTCAGATATTTGTATGTAATTTTCATTATTATTGTTCTTAGACGTGGTCTGTATGTGATCTGCATTAAATAAATCCTATAAATTATTAACAAAAGTAAATAATAAATAAATTCATAAATATTATAAGAGAATAATTTGTTTGTTATTTTAGGTTTGTAATTCAAATTTGTAAAGTTTTACTTTAGCTACCATTTTTAATAACGCGAAATGTTATCGTGTACTTTAGTATCGATTTCGGAAAAAAATATATTAGATACTGTGGATTCCAAAATGGATAAATGGCCAGATAATATAAATTTAATTTTATACCAAACTTAAAAGAATTCTAATAAATCATTTAAAATCAATTAACAATCACAAAAAAATTGTTTTACATTTTAGTGTAGATTTCCTATGTGAGACATTTAATTTGAAACCAAATTCGACAAAATTCAATTAACTACTGTAAAAAATTATTGACGAATGTTCAATTTAATTTTTGATAACTTTGTGGTTAATAATTTTATTCCAAACTCGGTAGGGTTCAATTGACTTGTATAAAAAACAATTATGATTGTCTAATAGTTATTTGTATCATTAGTCCAGAAACAGCACTTTTACGAATGAATTTTGAGACGCTGAGCAGAAGGCGAGGCTTGCAAATTACCAGAACTCGCAAAACAGTTTCTGGACGTGTGATATTCATTATTATTTGTAACATATTTGTCAGATATTTATTAAATGAAATTACTGATTTATTTGCGACATATGAAACACTAGGAATTTTTTATGTTGGTAGTATCGGATATGAGGGACAAGTTTTTTGCTTTCTTAGATATTTACAAATTCTTTTTGCATTATATAAAACTTATAATACGGAGTTTTGTTACTCTACTTTTTTTCCTCATTTGTGAATTGTTGAGCATACGGACACACATCCATTCATCCACACAAACGTCATTGATAAAATGGTCAAAGCGAATTAATTGTATAATTGGTTTAATTTCTTATAGTGTGCATGAGTAATTAAAAATAAACTAATCAATTAAATAGAGTATGTACATAAAAGTTACATTATGGGACTGTGACTAGTCGGCCGGTAATAAAGTAATTCATGGGTAAAAACATATCATACAACAATGGTTAAATGGCATGATGATATATTTATATTTATAGCTGTTGGAAAAATGCACAATATGTTTCTTTCAAATAAAATTTTATATTATTGAAGAATTCAATTTAATACACCTCTTTCACACGTATATTATTATTATAGAAAATTCGTATGTCACGCCATGTTACTTTTCAATATACATTATTACACATGAAAGCAAATATAAATGTAAAAAATTCCGTAAGAATGAGATAAGGTAGATATATTTGCAAGAACGTGTCAGAGTTGGGTTTGTCAGAAGATAATTCAGACGAAAAAAATGATGAACGCTGCAATGATAAAGAAAATTTATATACCTAGGTGATGTGAAAATATGTTTCTTATAAACTTCGTCTGGCCCAAAGAATGTAAACAGAGCTTCTCGCACGATTTATCATAATATCTCACAAAATTTCTAATAATAAAGTGTAATTAATCTTTTAAGCGCTCTAGAATTTTCCAAACCCTGACTTGAAGATGGTAATTTGCGCTGAAAATATTTAGAAAGTATTTTCCTTTAATAAATAAGCACACATATACGACTGCTTATTCCGCCAACAGTAAACTATTAAAAATACTTAGCTTCTGTCATTAATATAGTACAGTTTATACAACACCGCACTGTTTCAGTTGAAATGCAACTAAGGTTGACAATATTAGTTGGCCATAATATTTAAAGAAGTTTATTAATCAGGAAAAAATTCCATTGGATACTTGGAACAACAATTCTAATTTCAGTATAAGAAATGTTTGTGATATGTTTGGTAATTATTTATTTTTTTCAAACGTAATAAAAGTACGTTGTTATATAATTTTTTCAACAAACAGAAGTTCAATATTGTCGCCGCCAGCGTAAAAGTGTTTCCTTGGCAACACTTCTACTCCGGCGGCGCACAAAGTAAAATATTATGAAACTAGTTAATAATTTGACAGGTAAAAATGAAATAAATAAACTAAAATAGCAAAACAGTTTATTCTATGACAACTAAAACTGTTGGATAAGACAGAATAATTTCCTCGAAAAATTTCAACTAATCACGTTACAGTATTTTCTGAATTTCGACCATTGACAATCGAATATCAGTGAATATTTTGTATATGTGCAAATACTCGAGTATTTGCACAAGTGAATGCCTGAATATTTATAATAATTGTAAACACAATAAGGAATAGTTAATTTCTTCGTTTTAAAAAGATAAAAGGGATAATATCTTCAATTTTTCAATCATTTTTTTCAAAAGAATTACATTCAAAACGCTGATGACTCATTTTTAATATAATTTGTCAAATGGCATATATCAAAGTCTGACGTTTGTGTGACAAAATAAACTAAATATATGTTCAATAATTTAAAATAATGACTAAAATCTTTCTCGAGAAATATTTGTCTAATATAACCCTTGTACATGACAAATATTTGCCATGCTCGAGGGATAGCTGAATATTTTTTGAAGTTTTTTGTATTTTCTAATGATTTATATTTCTATTTTCTATGTTTGAAGAAAAAATAGCATGTGATATTCGGAGTAAATGTGACTTGGGTATCATATTTACTCCAAATAACACAATATACTGTTACTACGCCCGTGAGTTAAATGTCACTTATCCCACTCATTTTGCGTAAGTTTAAAGCTTCATTACCGTACTATTTAATATAAATGTTGATAATACAATCTTTACAATTCTTTAATAGATATTTACGATATAAGTTGAATAAGAACAATATTATGATACGCATGTGAAATTTGTGTAATAACATGAGTATATTAATAATGCAAATATTATACATAAAAAAATTTATAAATTTTACTGTTTTTTGACAAGTATAAAATTAATCCAAGTATTTGCTATAAAAATGTTTTAAATCCATGACGACCACAGTTTGACATTAAACAATTATGTAGTTATTTTTCATAAATTTTATAAGTATTTCGC
Organism: Poecilus cupreus; assembly: GCA_963942605.1. NCBI lineage: Eukaryota > Metazoa > Arthropoda > Insecta > Coleoptera > Carabidae > Poecilus > Poecilus cupreus. Next base: position 3,602,671 of record OZ012726.1, on the reverse strand, counting down.
GCAAATGAGTGATTCAGAAAGTATTTCGTAGGATATAGAAGAACAAGCTTCAAAAAGTGATTAATTAATAAAATATTAATTAATTTAAAGAATTGTAAAGATTGTATTATCAACATTTATAATAAATAGTGCGTTAATGAAAACGAGTGCGGTAATGAAGCTCTTAACTCATGCAAAATTAGTGGGATAAGTAACATTTAACTCACGGGCGTAGTTAAATTAATTAATCTTTAATTAATTAATAATTTTTTAAGCTTGTTCTATATCCGACGAAATACTTTCTAAGTTACTCATATTCTCGAAATGCTTCAAAAATTTATTAAAAATAACTACATCATTATTTAATGTCAAATTGTAGTCATCCAGGATTCAAAACATTCTTAATGGAACTACTTGGATTAATTTTCTACTTGTCAAAAAAAGTCAAATTATTTTAATTTTTTAATGTTGGGTGGGCGTAGATAAAATATTTTACAATACATGTGTGATAATGCATTATTAATATTTTTATATGATTAACTGATTATAGAACTCGGCTATCGCTTCGTGTGTAAATTTTACATTTGTATTATAATATTGTACAGCGCTAAAACCAAGGCTAAAACACTTTTCTTTAAACATCCAAACAGAGCTTGTGGTACCAGCCAATGTGATCCCTTTCCTTTACTTGACAGCTAGTAACAGTACTTCACAGACATAAATATATCATCCCGAGATCTGCGATGGTCATCTCTAGTAAATTCAGTAGCAATAAAAACGACCTATATCATCAAATATCTGTAAATTCTTGAAAACCGCTTACAAAGCATGAAACCCCCATTTTATCAAAAATTTTACTAGCAATAAAAATTCCTGTTCCAATTTACTATCGACTTATCATTGCTCAATTTCTGTCATCGCATCAAATCTGCTCCTTTCTCTCCTTGGCCATTTAGTCCTCCAGTCCGTCACCCAGCTAATCCTATTACAAGTTGGCGCCCTAGGCGATAATGCCCCCCGTGCTTTCAATGTCCTTACAGCTCTCATGGCCTCCTAGACATAAAGCACACTCTACATGTTTCATCCACGGTTTTATTTGCGCCTCACACGCGACACAGAACAGAAAGGAGGCTTCGGGCTTCGAAATTGCCGGACGGCTTTTGTCTCATGGGAGGAAAACTTTAATTAAGGGAAACTTTGTGAATAATTTCAATGGAATTAACAATTTTTTAGTTGTTTTTGAGAGACTTAAATTAGTTTTGGGGGTTGATGTGGAATAATAGAAACTGTTCGTTGTTGGTTGTTGAATGAATATAGTTTCGTAATTCCACATCAACAGAAACTAACTGCATGTCAACTGTCTTGCAGCCAGTCATGGAAACAATTGAAATTGCAGGTGTACTTGTACATACTTTGATATGTTATTTGCATTACAGCTGAAGCATTTCATTTCACGACAAACCATTATAGTTTTGTTATTATTTATCTGAAGTCTGAAGTGTGTCAAGGAGATTGAAAGGCGTATTAGGTGCTCTGGGTAACTTGGCCTGAAATCTGAATTGTTACAGTTTCTCGATTGAGTGTGTCAGAAAAAATACGGTACCGAATAGAAGTGTGACAGTTTGAACATATTGAGAGGATGTCGAGTTAGAGATTGATAGAATAGTAATATCAGAGTGAATGTGGACGAGACGATACACTAATATAAATGTTTTCTTGGAACAAACAGATTCCTCTTAAATGAAGAGAAAAATAGATTTGAATAGTACATATCCGATTTTGATTTTCTTGAAAACTTTTGTAGGTTTAATAAATATTCTTATATGAAAATTAGTTTAGTTTTGAAGGAACATATCAAGCTATTCAATTGAGACTCATTATGGGCACGAAGTAGTTTGAATAAGAGCAAATTTAATTTAAAATGATATCGTTTTGATTAAAATTAAAACGACTTATTATCATTATTTTTAAAAACAAAATTTAAAATTAAACCTAATCATTTTGTAAGAAATAATTGTTTTTTTCCTGGAATGCATACATATGGAACTTGAAAATTTTCTGGAAACAAGAAGTTTCTTTTATGAGTGTAGTTGTATACCAGGATAAGAAATGTTCTTATGTGCAAAAGTGATTGTTGATTGAATGTTATATCATTATGACCAATGTATACTGTACCCCACTGGCACAAAATTCTAAAAATCTGTTGTGAGAACCACAATACCCTCAAGAAACGCTTATCCCTTAAAAAAATTGAGTTCTCAATTGTAACATTTTTTTTCCTTTTTCAACCGTTGTTTTGTTTTTATCAAAAAGCATAGGTTTGCAAATTTAAACGAAAATATCAGTACATAATTTGTCTTTTAAGTATTGTAATTCATAAATGATGACAATAAGATAAAAATGTTTGAAACAATAATTGTAGATAATAATATTTGTAACATTATTCTCATATCAAAAATTGTCATAAAATCATAATTTACTCAGATCTTTCAAAATATACTTGATGGGGCTTTAAGCAAACTACCACTTCCGGTTATTGTATTATCACCAAATACTAATCAGCTCTTCCAAAGGAGATGCAATTGACATATACAAAATATCAAAATTTTCAGTTTAGTAGTTTTTGAAAAACTATAACTCCAGAGATCTACACAGACTAACAGGCAGACAGACAGACAGACAGACAGACAGACAGACAGACACACACACACACACACACACACACACACACACACACACACACACACACACATACACAGACGTCATCGCGAAACTATTAAAATCTTATTCTAGGAATTTTACAACGTGCTTATCCACTGAAAACTCACTACCGAATTTTTAGCATGATTCCTATACCTCCCTTAGTCGATGTGGCGGGAGGTAAAAATGCCAGAACAATGTATATCTTGCCAAGAAGATCAAGCATCTTCAAACTTGATTTATATGACATTTGTATCTCAAATATATTAAGATTCCTGCCAATTTATTTTTAAAACTAAATATGTCACAATCCGAAATCTTTGCCACAAACTCTTTTTTTGTTTTGATTACTAATTATTATTAATCTCCCCCTCTCCCCAACCCCCTATCTCACACGTACAAAACCAAAAAATAAAAATTCTCGTAACTCTCCCTCCGTCATGTATAATTTCCACAATCCTGGTCACCGAAGTTACGATCACAACTTGTAGGGTCACACCGACCTTTTACCTTTCCCGTTTGACATCCTTCCCCACCCCTCCCCCTGAGTCCTGTCCTGTGGGAGCGTAGCAGCGGACGCATCGATAGCACTTGTTCAGCTTTAATCCTAAGCCCGCCCTGATCGATATTTAGTAGTACCATTTGTTGTAGCCGACACGATTATCGACGGCGGCTGATAGTCGATGCGATCTGATGTTTTGGTTAACGAAACAGTTGCACATAAAGAGGGGAGGATGATAGATAGCTGTGATATTTTGCGCGATAGCGGACTATAGTGTTGCTGGGTATGTTATTATTTTAAAATAACTATTTAGGAGGTGCTAGTAAAAATAATTAAAATACTATTTATAGATTTTAAATTGTCGCTAAGATCAACAGAAACTATAGTATTATTAACAGGATAGCATCAACACGTGTATTTTGTATTCTAACTGTATTTACAAATATAGGTCGACAAACTAAGAGGCGTGGTTTCACAGCCCGCTAGTTATTCAAATCAAAGCGATATGTGAAATAAATCATTTCATTTCAATTTTATTTTTTTCGTTAATAATATCCATGTTTTTCTTTGCAACAAATGAAAAATTAGAAAAGATCTGCAAAAATCGATTACTCTGACAATTTTACATAGGTATCGATAAAGACTCTAAGTTTCTAGTATTAATTAAAATAATTAATTAAATATATACGCCATATACTTTACATGTACTACCATTTACCGCCTTACATTTTCTACAATATCTTAAATTCCAGATAAGATCTGCAACTGCGGATCTCAAAAAACGATTCCTCAGACAATTTTACATAGATAACGAAACAAACTCTAAATTTTTATGGCTAGTATTAATTAAAATAAATAATTAAATAAATACGACATATACTTTACATGTACTGCCATTTACCCCCTTACATTTTGTGCAATATCTTAAATATCACATAAGATCTGCAACTGCGGATCTCAGAAAACGATTCCTCATACAATTTTAAATAGGTATAAAAAAAACTCTTAATTTTTATGGCTAGTATTAATTTAAATAAATAATTAAATAAATACGTCATATACTTTACGTGTACTGCCATTTACCCCCTTACATTTTCTGCAATATCTTAAATACCAGATAAGATCTGCAACTGCGGATCTCAAAAAGCGATTCCTCGGTCAATTTTATATAGATATAAAAACACTTTTAATTTCTATGGCTAGTATTAATTAAAATAAATAATTAAATAAATACGACATATACTTTACATTAACTTCTATCTGTCCCCATTCAATTTTCTTCAATATCTTAAATAATAGATGAGATCTGCAATTGCAGCTCTTAAAAATCGATTCCTGGGACAATTTTACATTGGTATGGAAAAAAATCCAAGTTTCTACTGCAAATATTAATTAAAATAATTAATTAAATAATTACGCCATGTACTTCTATCTGCCCCATCAATTATCTGCAATATCTTGAAAACTAGAAGAGATCTGCAACTGCAGTCCTCAAAAATCGAACCTATGGAAAATTTTAAATCGATTTGAAAAAAAAAATCGTTAAGATAGCTCTTCTAGAACAGTTTTTAAACCCACTTTTGCACTGAGACAAACCCACTCAAAATACTAATTGCATATATTAATGCATTTTAATGCATAATTCAATGTTCGTATATGATTGTAACGCAATATATCAACCCGTTGAATTATAAATGTCAAAAATCATACCGTTGGATGACTAAATCTATAATAATTTCAAAATTTACAAAATCTTTCCTCAAATATTTTAATTATTAGGTCAAATCTTGATAAAAATGGGGTTGATATCGAAAGTTTGGGTGACAAAGACTTTAAAAATACCCCTCCGGGCCGTTTTAAATGCTTTTAAATTAAAAATAACTCAATTTAAAGTTAAAAGTAAGGTTAGATTTCCATATTTCATGACTTTTGCTTCATTTTAACCGATTTCCAGCCAAACCCCTGGATATAGTACGTTGCAAACAGATTTGAACCTATTCATTAGAAATAATTATTTTTTAGTTATATAGCATAATTTTCATTTCCTATAAATTGTTATTTTTAGTCATAGAAAATTGGAGTTTTTTTCCCTACCGACGTAAAATTTCCTGAAAAATCCAAATTTGAACATTTCAATCACGTATCTTTTTTGGATTTTGCGTTATTTTGAAAAATATATCAATATGTTGACTTTAATTTATTTAATAATTTTTATTTTTATTTCTGGTTGAAACAAATTGGATTCTTTTTCAGTACCAATGTAGAATTATACGTAGAATCCTATTTTGAAATTTTCAGTTGTGTATCTATTTTCAAATTTTGAAATTTTGGAATTACATATTGATTTTTGAATGCTCATATCTCGTAAACGAAAAATGATAGAACATTGTGGTTTTCAAATTTGAGCTCAGAAAATTAAACAAATTTATAGAAAAATATTTTGGGAGGCCTTGGAAAATTTTGAAAATTTTGGAAACTTTGGAATTTAAAAATCGGTAAATATTGTCCGAACCCTATCGAGTTTGGTATCAAATTAAATGACTCTGGAAGGAGCGTCTACCTAAAATGTCAAAAATTAATTTAGGTCGATTCTCAATTGTTTTTTTCTGAAAGATGTTAAAATTGTATCGAGTTTGGCATCAAATTAAACTTCTCGGAACGGAGAGTCTAAAAAAATGTAAAAAATTATTTTTGACCGATCATCGATTGTTTTTCGTAAAAATTGATAGAATTGTATTGAGTTTGGTATCAAATTAAAGATTTTGAGAAGCAGAATTTAATCGAAATATCAAATATTAGTTTTGACGATCATCAATTGTTTTTTCCTGAAAGTAGATAGAATTGTATTGAGTTTGGTATCAAATTAAAGGTTTTGAGAATGAGAATTTAACTGAAACTATCAAATATTAATTTTGGGCGATCGTCAATTGTTTTTTCCTGAAAGTAGATAGAATTGTATTGAGTTTGGTATCAAATTAAAGGTTTTGAGAAGTAGAATTTAATCGAAATATCAAATATTAATTTTGGCCGATCGTCAATTGTTTTTTCCTGAAAGTAGATAGAATTGTATTGAGTTTGGTATCAAATTAAAGGTTTTGAGAAGGAAAATTTAATTGAAAATATCAAATATTAATTTTGGCCGATCGCCAATTGTTTTTTCCTGAAAGTAGGTAGAATTATATTGAGTTTGGTATCAAATTAAAGGTTTTGAGAAGGAGAATCTAATTGAAAATATCAAATATTAATTTTGGCCGAACGTCAATTGTTTTTTCCTGAAAGTAGGTAGAATTATATTGAGTTTGGTATCAAATTAAAGGTTTTGAGAAGGAGAATCTAATTGAAAATATCAAATATTAATTTTGGCCGAACGTCAATTGTTTTTTCCTGAAAGTAGATAGAAGTATATTGAGTTTGGTATCAAATTTAAAGTTTAGAAAAAGAGAATCTAATGAAAATATCAGACATTATATGCATGAAGCTAGCTTTAGTAACCGGCAGTAGCTTAAGGAATTCAGCTAAACACATAGTAAGAAAAGGGTTTAGGGCAGATATAACTAGTGATTTGTGAGGTTATATTAATCAGACCTTGAGAAATATTCCCGCAAGCTTTAAATTAATCGTCTTGGGAATTTAGTTTAGTTGACATTTGATTTAGTCCCTACTTCGTTTATAGTTCAGCTTAATTTACAACCCTTAAAATCCCGGATTACATTGCGTTAAATTTTAGCTTTTAGTCTTGGGAATTAAATCTACACAATTTACACATTAAATGTGAAAATTAGAAATTCTGCGTTTTTTACTTTCTTATACAAAGTATTACGAAGTATTGGAATCACAAAAAAATCGTTGACGAGTTAAGATCAATTTCTCAATGATATCTGTATGTGAGGATGAATGGATGGATGTCCGTGTGCACAATAGCTCATGAACGGGACAAGATATGTAAACTAAACTTAGAATTTATAAGTTTCATGAAAAAGTAAAAAGCTGAGCTGATTTTGAATGAAATTGAAAAACCGGAAGAGGAAGTTTACTCGGCACACAAAACAATAAATTCCTTTTATTTTAAAAATAGAATCAGTTGTGAGAAAATATTTCAAAAGAAAGATGTTAGCAAAAATATTTTGAATATAAAATGTTATTTGCACTTTTCTTATACATGATTCTAATTTTGAGAAAAATTTAATTATATATTTAAGAATATATTTCTATAATCTTAGTTACAATGAGAACAAAAATTAAAACAATTTTAATATCAATGTGTCAAACGGGTCAAATAATTGTGAAGTGTCAAAATATGTGACATGTGAAATATTATAAAAGAAATATTATTAGTTAAAAAGATTTGAAGACTAGATATTAATTAATTTCTATTTTAAAATAAATTCATTGTTGCAATGAGAACAAAAAACTGGTTTAACATCTATATATCAAATAATTATCAAAATAAAGTCATACGAAAGGAACAAGTCATACGTGTTTAGTTGGTTTTAATTGTATAAGAAAGTAGTGTGCTGCCCACACCAGATTTTTATACTTACATATTATTTTATTCAGTTTTTAAAAGATACTATTAAATTTTATAGTTTTAACATACATATATCACGTTATATCCCACTCAGTGGGATAGCACGAACCCAGAAACACAGTCACCAATAATCAATCTCCTCTAAACATTCCTATCCTGACACACCATATTTGCCCCGTCCACATCCATACATGCTCGTCTATTCTTCACAAGCGGAATCATTCGTTCACGCAACAAACCATCAATCATATCCAAACACTTATTCCTCGGACGCCCATGCATTCGTTCACCTTCAATCTCATCCGCATATATTAGTTTCACAAACCTTTCATTTGCATTTATTTTAAAAACATTCACCTCAACTTACACTCACCATACACCAATGTATTCCGGACACTATCATGTCTCGTATACCCGCACACTCCTCTCAAATATCTCATTTCTACTGCAGTTATACGTCGTTCATGCTTCTTCATGCACACCCATAGAGCATACATCAATGTACACACTAACACACCATTATAAACACTCAATCGAGCCTCTCTAGATACATTCACGTTTCGTACAAATATACTCAGAGCACCCAATAGGATGCAGAATAATATTGGCTACAATTTTATTTGATACTTTTTCTATATTCTTTACTGTTTAAAATTAAAATTTGTGGGAAATTATGTGCTGAGAATATTAAAGTGTACGGTCTGGAAAAATCTTTACAAAATCCTTAAAAATTACTTAAGTTTGTGCAGTTCTCAAAATTTTACGGATGTCATAACCGTTAATTTAGAAAGAAGCTTATAAAGATTTACAATACTTTTGTGATAATACTCCAAGTAAATTTCCCAATAATGTTAAGTTTTGCAAAGGCTGTGTACTTCAAAGAAATAGTTCAGAAACTCATGTTTTTAAATTACTGTTTGTTAGAACTATTCGCTTCTTAATCGAACCGTAAAAGTCCTACAAAATATTTCTCTGAAATAAAAGTTCAGTCTCTCCGATTGTACATTCCGAGGTACCACTCATCTGTGCCATTTTAATAACGAGAAAGAAATATCGTTACTCTTGAAAAATTGTAAATAAAACTTTGTGTTTGCATTAATTTCAACGAACAAATATTTGAAGTATTTCTGAACTCTCTTAGCATTCAACTCTTTTATACAATTCGAAACAAACAAAATTGCTGCAGCTTTTGTTTGTTATTTTTTCAGAGCTTGCTTCGCGAGTTAATGTAATTTACTTAAAACTGTAAAAGTTCTTTTATGTGTTTCTGCAGTAAATTTGATTGATTTATTAAGTTTAGCGTGACCCAGATTTCGCAGTTTTTCATTTGGAAGTATTTTTAAAATTCTGCGCAGACCTATTACCATTTTTAATACACGGCAATCAATTTCTCCCTCATTCACTACAAAATAGCGTTTTGCAGATAATTGGATTGGTAATTTAACTATATTATACTCGGTTTTAAATTTGTAATTTGCGTTTTACGTATGGTAATTGGCAAATTATGATTGATTTATTTATTTAGGCGCAAGCAGAAACTAACCCTGATTACATTTACTTCGAATGAAACACACATGGTCCTACAGTTTAAAGTATAATAATCCATTGGAAATAATTCATTTATTTATAGGAAATCAAAATGAAACAAATAATATTATAGGTTCTTATGGATTCTAAATAGCTCAGAAATCACATTAGCAAGTGATAAATTTATACATATTCCTCATTACTGAAAGTATTAAAAATTTCGAAACTTAACTGTGTATTATTATACTTTGACGTTTCAAGAATTGACATTTAAATGAATTTTATTGGCAACTAAAATTTAAATAGCCATAACTTTTATAATAATACAAAACTATTATTTTTTAACTAAACATTGTTCAACTAACTTTAAAGTATTCATAGATTCTATTTAAAACATAATTAATGACAAGAAAAGGTGACAAACATTTAAGTATAGTGGAAAGAAAAATAATAAGAACAAGATTAGGACTCGCAACGATAACAGAAATCTGGAGGAAGAAGAAGACGAGGTAGACCCAGATCAACATGGCTAAAAGAAGTAGAAGAAAATTTAAAAGCATTAGGAATTAAAAACTGGCAAAATAAAACAAATAATAGGTAGATGTCGAGAAAACTACAAAGATTTAAAGGAAAAAAATAGAGATTAATTCAGTCGTACAAAAGGATCTAGAGAGCTTTATAGAAATCAGCGTTACCCCATAGAGGTATCAATATTAATAATTCACTATGTATAAGTTAAAATTAAACAAGAATGAAAAATATTGGACATTTCATAAAACAGTTTTAGATTTATTTATTACAGTGTTATATTATTTAGAAAACCTCTATGTGCCTCAATTCAATTCAATTCTATTGCTGTAGAAAGCTGTCATTCCAGGCATAAATTGTTGCCAACCTTGTAATTGTATTATTTTCAAATTAAATTTCATTCAACAGTCCACCAATTTCTGTTATTAATATTACGCAAAAGGCTATTTGAAAAACTGTACTTTTTTATTATAAATGTTTTTAATATACGCTTTAGAAGTAGGAGTGTTTTCTCCGAAATTTCCCGCACGCTTTTTTGGTAGAGACTTGGAATATTAGAAGATTTATATTTCAGTACGAAACTGTATATTTTAATGTATTTTGTATCGTTATAAATTGATGTCTTTGAAATAATTTGCTACCCTTATTGAATTTAGAAAAAACGAAAATTATGTAAATATTTATAAAGCCAATAAGTAAAGATAAGAATGAAACACGACTCCACTTAAAAAGAAACCCGAAATCATTAGACGCAAATACACCATGAATTTGAATAATATTTCTATCATATCAGATATCACATTATAATGTATATTTAATACTTTCATCATATTTCGTAACATGTCATTATTGTTTCCATTACCGAGAATTTATGTTCTTCTCGTTTCAAATTCACTTCGCTCGAATAATTTATTTAATTGCAGCTAGCGTTTCTACATAGAGCAATGTGTAGAAACTATTGATTCCATTGTTAATGTGTAGAGAATCTATTTGTACAGGAGCTCAATTTGTTCCCAAGTTAAACAAGACAAAGTAGCTTCGTAGGCATCTAATCTTAGATAATGCTTTCCTAATTGCTTCAATCACCAGTAAGATAAGACAAATTGAATTTTCTCGTCAGATGCAAAGCGAAATTGGGCGCTTATACAGAAAAATTAATTCGGGAAATGAATACGAACGATATTTCCAGGACGAAATTACAGAATTGCAAAGAACACAATATAATTAAAACAGGAGCAAATTTAATTAGATGTAAAATAAAATTTCAATCAAAAACTTTCGGTTAATAAGGTAACTAACCAAAAATTAGAATATGAATTATTGTTTTTAACTGGCGTAAATGTTGACCTATCAGATCAATTTTGAAAAACTTTGTGTAAAGTTTAAGTTTAAAAAAAATTTGCGTGTGACGTTGGTCAAAATCTTATAAAATATTTTTAAATTGATGTAAATTATGAATTATCAGAACAATTTTGAAAATTTTTGACCCGACTGCAAAATTTATGTAAAAAATAGAAATTTACGAGAAAACTTGATGTTAGATCTTCATTTACATCTATTTAAACAGCACATGTATAAAACTAAAGAAAATAAAATTAATATTCAGCAAATAAACAATATAGAAAAAATACTGATCCTCTGTTACAGCCTCTTGGTTATTGGGGCGTAAAATTGCCAAAAATAATTTTCAGGGGCCAAACGGGAAAAATTACAAATTAGTATACCTGAATACATCACCTATGATATAAAATTTATATTTTAGGACAACAGCAAAAAATAACAGGGGTGTTTTTTACTTACATTTGCACCTCTTTCTGAATCTGTTTCATTTGAAATGTGTGTTTGCTTTCTGCATTAGAAATGTTAGAATCAATCTCTTGTATTTCGACATTTTCATCTTCGCTCTCGATCATTAAAATATCATACAACCCACTTTCAGTTTCAGTTAAAAAACACGGAGACATGTTAATTATAAAATCGACGTAACTGGTACAGTGGAGTCAACAGACACCCCAATTGTTATTATCTCCTTAATTAAGAAATATATAGATTCGTGTGACCGTCACTAAGTCGAGTGTGTCGATTCATGAAGCTGCTGAAAAACTCAAACATTTAGTTTAAATTTGTAACACTATAGAATATTGCAAATCATACGAGTATGAAATGGACATTCCATGCGAGTTGAACACTATACTTTTTCTACGGCCACGATATTATTTCAAAATTAATTTAATTTTAATAATAAATTTGTCCCGCTTTCACCATTCCAATATTTGACAATTCTAAATAAGTACCCTAGCAATGGCACCTGTACTTAAATGAACTGATCTGTATTGAAATACTCACAAAACAAATTCATTTTGAACGATGCTTGCAATGTACCTCATATCCCTAGCAACAACAAACACACAATCAGCAAATTTCTCTGGGGTCGTAGAAAAAAACAACTATATTTAAAAATACTATACCAGTTAAGGGTTAAGACACTCTGTGTAGTCTTTGTAGTATTGCGTCAACCAAATAAATCTTACATCCCATTCTCCATTAAAACCAGATAAGTAAAACATGCTAAATACATTCCGGAATCATTAACTATCCAGCACTACAAAACAACCCAAATTCTCTCTGCATGAATACTGCAGTAAAAATCCATCCACCCGGAAGTTGTGGTTCAACTAATGGTAGTGTATGTACATCCGTTAAATGCTTATCCGCAACCGCTGCTCAAAACAAGCAGATAAACTGATTTATATTTGGTTGAAGGCCCAACAGAACGGCAGGTGTAGTTGGTGAGCAAAACTCACATTCAGCGAAAGTTTATCTCACCTGCTGACGAGGGCAAACTGCGGAGGAAGCCTCTTCAAATAAAACACGGACGCAAATAGTAAAACATATGAGGAAAACACTGTAATAATGCTAGTTGTTTTACATTCGGATGAAGTTATTGTGACGAGTCAAACATTTCGATTAAAATGAGAACATTTTGGGTCTTGAGAATATGGTTTCATTGTTTTTACGACGATGTCTTTGTGTAGATATTTCATATTTACAATTTGAATGTTCAAGTTACGAGCTGATTAGATTTTTTAGCAATTCTTCAACCGAAAGTGGAAGTTTACTTAAAGGCTTATCAGGTTATTGTGTGTATCTCTGTAAATAACTATTTTATTGGTTGCAATTTGAAACTTTTCTCAAAATTGTCGGGATGTTATGCGATGGGAACATTAGAGTTTTATTATAGTTACTACTTTGTTTAAGTCGCATCGACCGATGACCTTAATTCGAGCAGCCATATTGGCAGTAGCAGTATACGGCGGTAATTTGAATATCTGTCAGTTGCGAATGACAAAATCTAAAAATATAAATTTCCGACGACCACTACGAAAAGCACATAAATTCAAATGCTAATCTATTACTGAAAGTTGGTCATTGCATATGCTGTATGATATGAAACCTTATTAGCGAATCAGATGCGTCTGGAACTGTGCGATATGATTTTATCACACGCTGCTATAACTGAGCGAACTAACCTAAGAATTTGTATTTATAAGTTTGACAGTTGCAGATAATTTGCTGAATTTACACGGATTGAGAAAGTTGGACCCTGATTTAACAGATTTTAACATAATTTTTTGTGAATTCTAATAGCAATGATGTTAACATAATCTGTTTTAATATTTTAATGTAAATTTTACATTGTTTTCTTTTTACTTAATTGTGGTCGTCGGAAAAGTATCGTGTACAATACGTGCTGAAAGGATATTTCACACTCGTGTGAAATATCCAACTTTCAGCACTATTTATACAATATATTATTTTTGTACGACCACTTAGAAATCTGCTCATTGTATGTTTGTTGTTGCTTGGGAAAATCAGGTACATTGCAAGCATCGTGCGAAATAAATTTGATCTGTGAGTATTTCAATACAAGTCAGTTCATTTCAGTACAGGGCCATTGCTAGGATACTTATTTAGAATTGACAAATATTCGAATGACAAAAGCAGGACAAATTTTTTATCAAAATATAAATTAATTAGGAAATAATATCGTGGTCGTAGAAAAAGTATAGTGTACAACGCGCATGGAATGTCCATTTCATACTCGTATGATTGTTGCATTCGCCTTTCATACTCGTAGGAAATGAGTACCATTCCATGCTTGTTATACTATTACCTCCACTATATACATTCTTTCTATGCTTTCCCTCATTTTATGAACTTAACATGAAAGAAATACTGTGGCTCGTTATTTGACAGATACGACTGACTGACACTGACATACTGTAGATACTCTTTTATCTATGGTTACTAAGATATCAGTATACACTGAGCGGCCATCTTCTCGGTTGCGCACAACTAAAATATTTTGATCAAAAATATTTGAAGTGACGTTACTGTATGAATTTTTATACTGTGATGATTAGAATCTGATATGGTCACCGCCTACATTACCAAAAATTTTAATTTCGAAACGGTAAAAAAGGTTGAAACAAAAATTGAGGTCAATAAGATTTACTGAATTTTATTACATCCAAAAATGATTTTTCTATAACACTGTTTTGGAAACTACACATTCTACAACTAAAAAATGTTATGGAATCACTAGCATTCCATACGCCGCGTATGGAATATTATCGACGAATCAGAGCCGCGATATATGAATTATCTTGATTCAGTTTCTATGGTTACGTCTATTTGTTTTAATTAAATTTTTTGAGTTTGACGTTTTCAACAGTTTTATATTTGCATTTTTTATATAATTTCCAAAATTTTGTTATAGAAAGTATAGTCTACAACATGTAACGGAATGGCATATCCCACGATCGCAAACCGTAGCCCTCGCCTTTGGCTCGGGCTACAAACTTTTTGCTCGCGTGGAATATGTGACATTCCATTACTTGTTGTAGAATATACTATTCTCTTTTTCGTTCCATTTACAAGTTGTTCAGTCGAAAAGTTACGTCGATCTTTTCCCGTACAATTATTCAAAAATGTCATTCTGTCAACCAGCAACCAAATACAAAATTAAAAATTAAATTAATCATCGTCACTGCTCAATTTTCCGCTGCCTACCAATTATGCGTGGCAGCCTACGTGCTGCGAGTTTCGAACATCGATACGTTATGTTATCGTGTCTATTGGCATGCACGTATGCGGTTTTAGTTCAAATTGCACCAATAACCCCCTCGTCGCATCCCTGCGTATCAATCAATAACGTAATTAGGGAATTACAACGCCGTATTACGCCAAGCGAGGACTATGGGTGATTCGCTGTCGATTGGATTATTTGGCGAAGGACGCAACTGAGAATTTAATTTTTATGGAATTGAGCTTGGCATTTGGTGATATCGCATGACGTAAAAGAGTTAATAAATTGAATGGTGTGGTTAGTGTGATGGATTGCTAAATAATAGATAACCATGTTATCGTAGAGTTTCATTTGGAGATGTTATTAATTAATTGGTTATCAGACACAAAACTACAGGGGATCTACAACTTATGATGGAATCCAAAACATTCTGACCCAGTTTTATTTATCTCTACAGGGTGTAACATAAATAAGTACATTAAATTTAATCAGTGGTAGAACTGATCGCGAACAATATTTCTTAATAACTTTTCTTTTAATTCAAAAATACAATATTTAGTTTATTACTTTCGCGATGCAAAAACATATATGATATGTTTAGAACTTCGCATGTTCAAATTACGATTAAATTTTGGTATTAATCCATCAACCGGAAGTAGTATCTCCAAATATTGTTTTCTATCTGTAAACTGTACTTACCATTCTTAATATATAATATACTATACCGTGTATGAAGGTCTCTGGATGTAGTTCTTAAGTGCTAAATGGTCCACCGCTATCTAAAAAATTCTAAATACTCATGAATGTTAGTTTATGATTAGGTCTTTCTTTAAACCGATATACGTGGATCAAATCAACTGAGAAAATGAAACTATAAAAGTGTCATATAATTCTAGCTGTGATCTTTTGATATTAATGTTTCAGTGAATGGTGTAAGATTGGAATAAGTAAATGAACTTGTATATTTGGGTAGCATGTTCTCGAGGGATGGATGTATTGGCCGGGAGATTGAAAGGCGGGTGTCTGCAGGGTGCAAGGTATTGGGTGCTCTGGGTACATTGGCTGGAAACGTGAATGTATCTAGAGATGCGCAATTGAGTGTTTATAATGGTGTGCTAGTGAAATGAGATATTTAGAGGAGTATGTAGCGTGTAGGTAAACGAAAGGTGGTCATATCCGGAATACATTGGTGTACGGTGAGTGTGAGATTGAGAAGAATGTTGTTAAGAAAGTAGGATTGAGTCAGTTGAAGTGGTTTGGACATGTGGGTGAAATTGAAGGTGAACGATTGCGTGGGCATCCGAGGAATAAATGGTTGGGTATTATTGATGGTTTGTTGCGTGAACGGAATGAATCGCACTATGAATGTGGAGGAGGTAAAGTGGTGGAATGTTTTAAGGAGATTGATTGTTGGTTGACTGTGTTTCTGGGTACGTGCTACCCCACTGAGTGGGTTATAGCGTGATGTTATGTATGTATGTATGAAAGAATATAATATAATGTCTACTTGTTTTAATTTGTATTTTTCGAGTGAAAATGTTATCATTACAAGAAATAAATTTTATTTTGTAAAAATTTTGATTTTCTTCAAACGTCATAAAAGTACTTTGTTATGTATTTGTATTAAACAAGCAGAAGTTCAATATTGTCTCCTTGGCAACACTTATACTCCGGCGGCGGACAAAGAAAAATATTTAAAAAAATTGTTAAGTTGTAATTCAATATTTTGTCAGTTAAAAATAAGACAAATATACAAAAATAACAAAACAGCAATTAGGAATGCTGGATAACACAAAATATTTTTTTTAGTTTTGGGTATTTTTCAATGATTTATAATTCTATTTTCTATATTTGAAGAAAAATGGCATGTGTTGTTCGGAGTAAATGTATAATACGTGTAACTTATATGCTCAGCATATAAAGTATCACATTTACTCCTAATAACACAATATACAAGTTTGTTTTTTTCTCGTACTGTTCTGATTTGACTCAAACTCATGTAAAAATATTTTGAGTATATGTGATACTAGCAACATTTTTCAAGAACGCATTTTTTTGGTCTATCACCAAACATTTCTATTAAAATTAGAGAAATATGCTATTGCTTGAATGGTATAGAAAGGAAATAATTTTAATTGCTTTGATTTATTGAACGACAAAATAACTTTACATTATAACTATTTAATAAGTCTCACAATGTTAATTTATTTAAAAAGTGTATAAGCACAATTTTTACAATTGGTCTGTATTTACATCTAACTAGACAAAATACTCACACCACACATATTCATCAACAATCATTCTCTCACTCAATACTAGAATTATTTAAAATGTTCTTGAGGCACAACTGCTTGAAAATACTGCATGACAGAATACAATAATACTAAATAACTCCCAATGTGTCATAGACACATCCCAGGGTTTTGCGAACACCACATAGGCCACATAGCTTCAGCTTGTAAACCACGTTTCACCAATCTATCTCTTTGAGTTGTTAATCTGGTATATACATCTTCATGAACAGCGAGGGTTTCTAGATCTAGACTAGGATCACTCCAGAGTCTCTCGGCAAGAGCTGCAGCTCTGGGCCAAAGCCTGGTATCTAGAGAGGTTTCTTCTACTTGTTCTGTCCATAAACATGCTTCTCCTCCAAGAACTAGCGAACGTTTTGACGGTGAGAGCCTCATCCTTTGCCAAGGACGATGTGTGTAAACTGTTTGCCAAGTTCTGTAAGGATCACACGCTGCTCCTCCTATTTCACGCCACTTCCCAAAACCACAGTCTAAGTACCAAGCATCTACGTGGGATATTATTATTCTATATCCGTCATCGAGAAGATCTGTGGTTTCAGGCCAATTGCTTCCGCCCCAGGTTTGAACAATTGTTCGGTGTTTATTCAGGTATCTATCGATGTATGGACGTTTTGTTAAGTCACTAGACCACATAATTATATTTGGAATTACTTTTCCATTATTTGCTGCTTCTAATTTCTTCATTGCTTGAAGGGTAAAATCACCCCATGTCTCATGTAAGTCTGTATAGTTATACGGGGTGGAAATTTTTGTTTGTTGTTGCTGTTCCCAACAGTGTAAGTTAACCTCATCACCCCCTAAATGGAATATTTCTCGTTCTTCAGTTGCTTCTAAAATATCACGGTAAAGATTTTCCAAAACTCTGTAAATATTTGGATTGTCAGGGTTAAGTTGTCCACAAGGTGGCTCGCCACAATAGACGCTCCAAGGTTGTTGGTTTACACAAACAGCAAGTTCTCCCAAATTTTCAGTTGGTCCCCAGTTCCATCCATTCCCAGCATGAGCAGGGGTATCAATTTCCACTAAAATTCTAATGCCTCTCAGTTTGGCAAAATGCACCAACTCTTTAATATCATCTGGAGAATACACCATTTCCGGTGACAAGGCTCCATATCTGGCCATTTGAGGAACTCGAGGTGCATCAAAAGGGAAACTTTGGGAATCGGTTAGATGCCAATGGAAAATATTTAGTTTGCAAGCAGCCATTCCGACTAACATGCGTTTTAAAGCAGGCACTGAAAAGAAATGGCGAGAGGTATCAAGCATAAGGCCTCGGTAAGCAAATTTAGGCGCATCTTGGATTGCTGCTCCTTTTAGGACCCTCAAAATAGTTCCATGTTGTGTTTCGTCTCCCCAAATTAACTGAGAAAGAGTTTCTAATCCATGTCGTGCCCCAAAAAATGTTTTTGCACGAATCGTTGCAATTAAATCTCTTTCCGAAGGACGGACTGTCAAATTGTAGCTTTCATCGGTGTTTAATCTAAGAGTAGTGTGATTATGCAGAGTAACAATTATCTTAATGATAAATTCATTAATATCACTATCCATATATCCTGGGTCTGTTTCTTCAGTTATCATACTCCTGATGTTATCTTTGAATATATTATAAGCTTGTTCAAGAAGATCCTTTTCTGGTTGATCTTGAGAAACTTCAAACCTCAGTTGGTGAAAGAAGAATTGAACGTAATGGCTTCCTAATTTTACTTGTCCAGTTGGCTGTGGCCATAGCTGGGTTGATCCACAGAGCATGTTGCATGTTTCTAGGGAGGTAGGAGGATCTTTTGTTTTTTCACGGCGCTCGCAGCGATTGGCTGTGCAGACCCATGTCCATAAGGGTTCAGCAAACCTGAAACAAATATTGGAAATTGATTTTTGACATGTACTTGGGTTATTAATGAAGTGGGTGATTTATTTTGGTAGTAAACATGGATGATTAATTACTTCAAGTGAATATAGTTTCTATGAAATATTGTCATTTTGTGAACAAAAAATCTGGTGTGGGCACCACGCTACTTTCTTATACATATAAAATCAACTGAACACGTATGACTTGTTCCTTGCGTATGACTTTATTTTGATAATTATTTGACATACAGAAGTTAAACCTGTTTCATTTTTTCATATGGTAACTATTATTTTATTTTCAAATAGGTATTACTTAATATCTAGTTTTTAAAACTTTCCAACTAATAATACAAATATTGCTTTTATTATACCGGGAGTTTTTTTTATCAGTATACATAGGGATGTATCATTACCATAGTTACAGTTAAAGTGATTGACAGCAATGTATTAACGCGTTTTTTTTTAAAGAGTAAACATAGGGCTAATTTACATTGATTATTAATAATAGTTAATCATAATGAAACAAACAATGCAAGTTTAAACAAATAAGAAATTTGTTTTAATTGCTTTAGTACTTAATAAATTACATTAAATTGATAGGAATTATTATTTTTAATTACTGTAAGTTATCCCTATGTTTACTCATAAAAAAAACGCTTTAATACATTACTGTCAATCATTTTGACTGTAACTATGGTAATGACACATCCCAATGTATACTGATAAAAAAAAACTCCCGGTATTTCAAATTACACATATATTTGACACTTCACA
The DNA here is from genome assembly GCA_963942605.1 of Poecilus cupreus. Classification (NCBI taxonomy): domain Eukaryota; kingdom Metazoa; phylum Arthropoda; class Insecta; order Coleoptera; family Carabidae; genus Poecilus; species Poecilus cupreus. The sequence goes on along the minus strand of OZ012726.1, from coordinate 3,582,887 downwards.
ATTATTTGACACGTTTGACACATAGATGTTGAAAATGTTTTAGTTTTTGTTCCCATTGGAACTAAGATTATTGAAATATATTATTAAATATATAATTTAGTTATCAAAATTATAAGCATGTACAAGAAAAGTACAAATAACATTTTATATTCCAAATATTTTTGCTAACATCTTTCATTTGAAACTTTTTTTCACAGCTGATTTTATTTTTGAAAAAATGGAATTTATTTTTTGTGTGATAATTTCTTGTTCCTGTTTTTCAATTTCATTCAATATCAACTCAGCTCTTTATATTTTCATGAAATTTATAAATTCCAAGTTTCGTTTACATATCTTGTCTCGTTCATGAAATATTGCGCACACGGACATCCATCCATCCATCCATCCATCAATCCATCTTCACACATAGATATTATTGAGAAATTGGTCTTAACGAATACAGACATCAAAATATGTTTTTCCGCAAAAATCTCGTCAACGATTTTTTTCATTATTCCAATACTTCCTTATACTTTGTATAAGAAAGTAATTCCGATATTTAAAATTATTTGATCCTAAATTCGAATAGTTATAAGTTGGATAGTATAGGATGCACTAATTAATATCTCATTTGATTGAACCTTCACTAGGCGGAAAACTAACATGATTACTAGCGCAGACTGGCACTCATCTCTTCTCATTTGCGTCTACATTTTCTCACACATCGCGTGAAAATTAGCGTAAGTAATCAACATACGATGTTATATCCTGACTAAAGTGAACTTCTATAATTACATATAGAAACATATAGAGATAAATATGCATCGTGCGGTCTGAGTTTGTCACTTGGGAGTTATTAATATCTTTGTAGGGAATGAAATTAGGGTCATTTGTAACGTTTTTATTTGTTCCTAATATGAAAAGTTTTGCTGGGAATTTCACGGGATATTTATGGCCAGGAAAAGGTGAAATATTATGTGCTTTGTTTATTCAAAATTTGGAACAGTTTTAACAGATGCAGGGAATATTTAATTTTACGTCACTATGTTCACAATTACTGAAATTTATCTGGCAGCTTTCTTGCAGAATAACAAATTATTTTATACAAAAAAAAATTATAAATATACAGACTGAATATTTTTACATACATACATAACGTCACACTATGTCCCACTAAGTGGGGTAGCACGAACCCAGAAACACAGTCAACCAACAATCAATCTCCTCCAAACATTCCTTTACTTTCGCCTCGTCCACATTCATAGTGCGATTCATACATGCTCGTTTATTCTTCACACTCGGAATCATTCATTCACGCAACAAACCATCAATCATACTCAACCAGTTATTCCTCGGAATATTTTTAAAGCTACCAAACAGTTTTGCTAGTTAATTAATAAATTTAGAGAATGAATAAATACGTAGGGTTATACAGCAAAGAGAGGGACATAATTTTACGGTATTATTAGGGGATGTGGAACTATAGAATAAATTTACGAGTATCAATGGAATAAACAAAAAATTTCGCATCAAAAGATGACAGCTAGAATAATAATTGCCATTTAAGCTATGATTTTGATGCGATATTTTTTGTTTATTCTATTGATAATATTATTCATTAGTTAACTGAATTTGGAAATGCCGGCCCTAAATGAAAAATATTGCCTCCTATGGAGTGAAGAAAATTCACAAGCCATTATTGAAACGGTGTTACATAAACAAGAAGTTACTGTTTGTTGTGCTTTACGGGCTGTAGGAATATTTGGTTCATATTTTTTCAGAAATGATACCGTCAGAACGTTACAGTCAATGGAGACCTTATAGAGCCATGATTACTGATTTTTTGTTCCCCAATTGAATAGCATTAATGTGGAAGAGCAGTGGTTTCAACAAGACGGCGCAACATGTCACACAGTGCGCGCCTCAATCGATTTATTGAGGGACACATTCAATGAGTGTATAATAAACCTGTAGATTGGCCTCCAATATCTTGTGATTTAACAGCTTTGGATAATTTTCTGCGGGCTTATTTGAAGTCGCTAGTCTACGCCAATAAACCCAAGACGATAAACGACATGGAAGCCAACATTTACCACGTTATTGCCGATATACGGCTCCAGCTGTCTCGAAAAGTGATCGAAAATTAGACTTCCAAATTGCATTTAATTCGAGCCAGCCACGGTGTCCATCTTTTCGAAATCATATTGAAACACAAATGGCATAAAATTATCTTTCCAAAAAAGCCAAAACCATTATCATTACCACGATTTTAAAGAGTTTTATTTCATTTTAATGTTCTATACCTCTAAAAAAGAAACACCCATAAATAGAATTATACGAAGTTCATTTAACACTGACAATTTATGTTGTATTTTATCTGGAACAGTACGGTGATACATACAACTAGTATCCCTAGTAAAACATTAAAGACAGAAACGTAAATGTTGCATTTTAACTAATACTCACGGTATGAGCTAACTAATGATTAAAACACTTTACCCTTAAATTTTAAACGGTTGTTTATTCCTGTAGAAGATGTCATTAAATATTTGAAAAGTCCGTTTAAATATGCCTCTTTATATTATTCATTCTTTAGTTTTTATAATGTGTTATACAAAGTTTTCCTCTGGTTTTCATTTATAATTACCGTGTAGAATAATGCAGAGAAAAGAAAATAATTAATCCTGCAAACTGCAGGAGAAAAACATTAAACCAGTTTTTGTTATTCTTTATTTTTTGCAGTGGTTTGTTTTATTTCCTCTGCTAATGACTCATATACATAAGTTTCATCCGGTTACAATTTTGCCAACTTGCGGGCAATGTTAAACACCAGGCTTGCAAAACTCTCTTTCAAACTTTCAATGTACAAATAATTTTACCAAGTTTGTAACTAAGATAGTAATTAAATTAGCCGCAAATTGAATCTTTGACACTCCCATGTTTACCGAAGATTCTATTATGATTCTAGGCAAAGAATGTTGCCCATAGACGTAATTGTTATGGGTAGTAGTTTCTGTGACATTGTAATTTAAATCAAACATCAAAAGCGCCCTCATGAATACGGTTAATTCCAAGGGTTGAAGATCTGTAAAAACAGACTCTCTCTGTTTCTTAATGTTCTTATTTTCGCGAGAGTCTAACAAAAATTAGATGTTGTCCCAAGCAAATAATGTCGTTTGACTTCTTTGGATGAAACAAGACAATTCGCAAAAATAACAAGAAACATAATGAAAAGAAATTATTTAATTTTTGGTTCCCCCATAAATTTTAAATTGAATTCTTGAATTGTACGACTGCGGCATCAAATTATGATTAAATAAACTGAGGCAAATGGAATACTAAAACAGAGACAACGAAAATGTTCAGAGGGCAGAAATATAAATAAATAAATATATCAATCACGCTTTCGCCATTTTTTAGTATGGTACTCTGCTGAAAAAGATATCTGCGGGAATCTATCTTACCAGTCGTCAAATTGCGCTGCTATTTTTATATAGTAAATTAATTAGGTATTAAAAATCAATTAAAGTCATAATTTCATTAATATAACATTCAACAAACGGGCTGAGGCCGTAATAGTATATTCTACAACAAGTACTGGAAAAGCACATATTCCACGCGAGCAAAAAGTTTGTAGTTCGAGCCGTAGGCGAGGGCTACGGTTTGCGAATGTGGGATATGCCATTCCGTTACACGTTCTAGACTATACTTTCTATAACAAGATTTTGGAAATTATACAAAAAATACAAATATAAAACTGTTGAAAATGTCAAACTCAAATAAATAAAATTAAAACAAACAGACGTAACCAATGAATCAAGATACTTCATATATCACGCTAATATGCGGCTCTGATTCGTCGAAATTATTCCATACGTGGCGTATGGAATGATAGTTATTCCAATACAATTTTTAGTTGTGGAATGCGTAGTTTCCAAAACAGTGTTATAGAAAAATGTTTTTAATATTCCTGTATAAATATATCCCCATTATTTCAATTTTTTCTATCTTCTCGACCAATCACAGAGCCAGAAATCCATAATTCATGGTTATTTTAAAGACGTGATGTGGATCACCCAGCAACGGCCGTCTGGCAGTTGACATTTAGTCAGTTATTATTGTGTACTTTTATGTTAAAGTTTTTCAACAAATTTCGATTATTTTCAAAAGTGATTTCCGAATATAGAGAAATGGAAAAAGTATAGTATTATATCCGAGATTATGGTCATTATCACGGCCACAATCCCTCTTATAATACAATAATATACTATTTTAAGCTAAAGAAAAATAATCTGCAATGCGTTAAAAACAGTAGCAAAATATGAATATTATAATACCCTTGAAGAATTGTATATTATTATATGAGGGATTATGATAGTCATTATTCACGAAGATGCAAATCATCCAAGTGAATAATGACCATAATCCCCAATATAACACTGTACTTTTTCTAATCCTGTAAATATGGTAATAACGTATAGCATTTCAGAAAATGATGACAACGACAACTGACTACCATGGCTTTAAAGTAATAAAAAACAATTGATTTCTTGTTTTTGCGATTGGCTGAGAACAGCGAATTATGAATCTATATTTAATATGACTACTATAATTAATGGACAAAATTTAAATAATGAGGATATATTTACATAGGAGTATAAAATGAAATTATCGCCTTGTTTTGATTCTTTACTAAGGATATTTTTCCTTAATTGACAGCTAGTCATAATTTTGTAATTTTAATGATCGTATCTGCAGTTACAAATTTTAATCTGCTTCTTGCTTCACAACAAATCATTTTTAAATATAAGCTCATAACATAATAATCATATCACTTGTAATATTACCCTTGAATATATTTAGCGGAAAGTACATAGAGCTGAAGGAATGTTTGAAATACATTTGCATGTGACAGAATTAAATTGAAACCTAATTTGAAAGAAAAAGTGTAATTCTCCTTGCTTCCATTAGGCAAATTGTGTAAAACTCCGTACGTCTTCGCATACTGGCAAGAACTTCTAATAGCACAAAGAACCTTGGTTATTCGAAACCGGATATACGTCATATCGCGCTCGGGTATAATTATATCTTCCTGTAAACTTCGTTATAATAAAACATGAAGCAAGCTATTACACCCTGACTGCTTGCGAGTCGCACGTCTGCATCCGCGTCTTGTCAATTAGAAATCTATTTCAGTATCCTGCAGAAAACGTACCTTATTCATCGTTTCACTTGGCTGGAAATCGGAATTTTCCACTAGCGTGCATGCGGCATTTTCCAGCATACAGGAGGATAAAATTTTGAATCTTCCGTTAAGGGTTCACTGTTATATTTATATTACTTTTGATAAACCATGTGCTATGAATTTACTGAACGAAAATAAGACCTACAACAATGTATGCTGCTGAAACAATGACAATGACAAAATATGAAGAAGATTTAAGAATAATGGAACGAAAAATAATAAGAGCAATGAGAAAACACAAAACTGCAGTCAGTATAGATGATATTTTATTTGACAAGCATTGATGTTTCGTAGTATATGGCTACTTTATCAGGATGAAGTCAATTCAATTTGTCAATCTCACGTTTAGTTAAAATACCGCATACTGCAAATAGGTCATGTTTATTGTATTTGGATGTTAATGTTCTTTTTACATATTGAATTAACTCCATCCTGAGGAAATAGCAATAAGTCCTGTGTATTACATTTTTCATCACTTCTACCAGTCGGTTATATGACCAGCGAGCCGATCAGGCGAGCCTGTCACCTCCTCGCAGCAGCAAAAACAATTACCTTGCGTGTATTGTACAACATTTTACTTATTACTCTTTTGTAAATCAAATTAAAATTATAACCAAGTCCTGTCAGTTACACACAACTGTTCTGTCCAAAATTATTTGAAATGATTTTGCATAAGCTTTGTAAGCATTACCGTGCAACGTGCATTGTTTACCCTGTATACTAACTTGTAAAATTTTTACAATGTACCTGTCAATTAGTAACTTGCAAAGATTCATTTTCAAAGGCAATAGAGGGCTTGGGTAAATGGTGTTTACAAGTGAGTAACAAGTAAAAAACTTTTTTTCTACGACCACTTAGAAATCTGCTCATTGTATGTTTGTTGTTGCTAGGAAAATGAGGTGTATTGGAAGCATCGTGCGAAATGAATTTGTTTTGTGAGTAATTTAATACAGGTCACCTCATTTCAGTACAAGTGCCATTGCTAGGATACTTATTTAGAATTTTCAAATATTGGAAAGATGAAATCGGGATAAAATTATTAAAATTAAATTAATTAGGAAATAATATCGTGGTCGTAGAAAAAGTATAGTGTACAACTCGCATGGAATGTCCATTTCATACTCGTATGATTTTCAGCATGAACTTTCATACTCGTAGGAAATGAGTACCATGCCATGCTCGTAGTACAATATACTTTTCCAATAAGACATTAGAAAATGCATACAGAATAAAGATGAACTTTTAAATAGAACAAGAGTTGAAATTAGATGACATAGTCTAAAAGATCAAGTTATAGAGAATCAGATCATATATGGAGAGCAGGAGAAAAGGATGCAAATAAATCAGTAGTTAAATGGAGACCAAGAGGAAGATAAAGACGAGGTAGACCTAGATTAACTAAAGAAAGTAAAACAAGACTGGCAAAATGGGGTAGCACGAACCCTGAAACCATAATCAATCTCCTTTAATCATTTCTATCCTGATACACCACTTTCGCCTCGTCTACATTCATACGTGCTCGGCTATTCTTCACACTCGAAATCATTCGTTTACTCAACAAACCATCAATCATACCTAACCACTTATTCCTCGGACGTCCACTCAATCGTTCACCTTCTATCTCACCCGCATATATTAGTTTCATCAAACTTTTTGACTTTATGTGAGAAATTACTATAATGAAAACTACAATTTTTGAATTAGATTAATTACCGGCCGTCGAATAACACCCCCTCCTTTAAGATGTTAATGAAGGGAAACCCACAGGCGTAAAATTAAAATGGTAACTGTTAGTTATGGGATTCAAACTCAGGATCTCATAATTCATAGTCCGACGCTAGTTACCTTATTACACTAGGAATTGGATTAGGTATTTTACAGTAAATCTAATCGAAAATGGAATCAAAAAGATGTTGCTAAACTAAATCAATTATCAGCCGTTAAATCACTCCCCCTCCAAAGATATTAGTGACAGAGAAAGCATAGGGGGACAAAGATAAAATAGAAACTATCGGCGATGGTCTTCGAACTAAGGATCTCATAATACACAGTTTGATGCGTTACTACGGAGTTACGCCATTAGAATAAGGGTGTGATCAGATATCAGATAGTTATCATGGTCTGCAACTGCAGATCCCTGTTTCCTATAAATAAAAAGAAGCTTTAAATAGACTAGAAAATCTGCTACGCATTTATTTGAATTTGAGTGAAATACGCATAATTTAAATTAATTACTTTTGCAATTAATTTTCCGTATTCATATGTAGGTAATTTAAAACAAATGTCTGCAATTTATCTTCATACTAAAATTTTGAATAAATATATTTTATGTAAATAAAGCCTCAATTTTTGGTCTCCAATATTATGAATAAATTATTGAACATTAATTTTACAGTTTGCTATTCTAATTAACATTAATCACGATTCCATTTTAAGCTCATAGGAGTAATAGAATAATCTTACTTTATTAAGTTTGCTGGAATAGAAGGTAATACCTTCATAAATACATTTAATCGTGTTTAGAAATAAATTCTAATTATTAAATTCCTTACAGTTCAAATTATATTAAATTAATATGTGCAATATTTGTTACACGTAGAATCGATTGATTTTGAATTGCGTAGAATACCAAGTTTGGAGTTTGGGTTTAAAAATTGGTTTAGTTATTCTGCATTGCTGGAAAGATAGAAAACTTTTCTTTTTATTGTATTTTAATCAATAAATGCGAAATTGTGTACGATGTGGAATGAAATTTCTTATTTCTCTAATAATAGGGTAATAAAATCAATAAGCAATATTTTATACTTCCTTATAATCAGGATTGAAGGACGAAAATGTGGGACAGAATTGTATAATAGATTTCTGACAGGTGCTTAAATATAGAAGAAGTTTAATCATGATGAAATAAATATACAAACGGAAATAATACTTTTACTTTGAGCACTTATGTGCAAGGTATTATGCTGGTTTAGGATCCTAGAATATAATATGATTATTTTTACGATAATGTCTACAAGAGATTGTGACAATTTTTCGTCCAATGCAATATTTCATTGTATATCACTTGTCTGCTTTTTAAGCAATCCTGTCATTATTATACTGAGAATAATGCTCTTGTGATTATTCCCGGCAATATTCTCTGTAGCTTTTTTGTTTTTGTTTACGGATGTCAGATGTCAGATCATCAACACAAGTAAAAATGAGCAAAAAAGATAGATTTAGTGACGTGCCTGATGATAAAATCAAAAAATAATCTAATTAAATATAACTCGAGAGTTCAATAAATTAAAAATAATTCTCCAGTATCTTTCTCAAACTTGTTGCCATTTGGCAATAGCCACTCAAGCCCTACGGGCTTTCGAAGCTATTGCTTGGCAACAAGTTTTCGAAAGATCTGTCAAATTATTCTCACTCTTTTGTTATATTATTACTGAGAATAAACCTGTAGGGGTTATTTCCTGGAATAATCTCTGTAGCTTTTGTTTTTCTTGACAAAAGCCAGATAGTTAGGTTAGGTTAGAATGACAATAGCTTATAGCACATGTTAAATGCGATACCTAATTTTGTTTTGAATTTGTGCCCAAAATAATCTAATTAAATTATTTGAAAGCTCTCTAGTTATTATCAATTTATTCTCAATTTTTGTTGTATTATTACGGATAACAGACCACAGCTTTGACAGCTATTTAAATAAACCATTATTAAGTATTCAATAAAATATAATTTAGATATATAACTGGTAAAATCGAACGATACGAGCACAAAATATGTAAGATGTGAGAAAATTAAGGGTAGCCATGTTGCAAAGTAAAATGTGAGGTTATAAAACGTTCCACTCACCTTCTGCCATGTCGCCTCGTGAACCGCAGCTCGACCCTCTCCGCAACCTGCACCCAGTAGAGGTAGACGCTGAGCCCCACGGCGAGCGCCACGAGGGCGAGCAGAGCGCGCCGCAGCCCCGCCGGCTTCAGAGCCATCGGGTGGCGCGGGCAGGAACTAACGCCGCCCTGAAACCGCCGCAGACACAGACATGTTAGCATGGTCGGCAGTCGGCGCGAGCGCAGGGCCGACTGAGCGGCAGTGGAGAGTGGTAGACGGTTAGTGGGGTATGGATTTTTTGCGGGGGATGGATTGGGGTGGGTTTAATTCTTATGAGATCTTTGGAGAATTGGTTAAACGGATGACAAGAGATATGTCGTATTGACATCGCACGGTTTATTTTTTAAATTAAACAATTAAATCATAAATATAGTAGTGTTGTTAGTTGTAACTATATTCCATTTACGAATAAGAGAACCTGGCAAAGACATTCCAGTGGCGCACCAATAATTGTGTGCTCACTGCTCAAGGGTAACCAAAAAACATAATTAAATACAGATCTACTGCTATATTACTTAAGGTTTGTTCCAAGTGGTGATTTCTGACAAGTTTGTGACATGTTTGTAACAAATTTCAGTGCGCCTGCGAAAAATGTAAACAAGTTCAGTTTGAAACAGACTGGAACGACGCATGGAATGAAGCGCATGTGCATGCTCATTTTTTTATTTTTTTGTTTTGACAGCTAACCTTAAATATAAATATAAATAAAGAAATTCATACATTTTTCGCCACAAAAAAGATATGTTTCAAAGTTAACTTGTTTACATTTTTCGCAGGTGCACTGAAATTTGTCACAAACATGTCACAAACTTGTCAGAAATGACCACTTGGAACAAACCTTTAAACTTAAATATGTTCATCATGTTATTGGCCTTATGATAGCAAATTGCGGTATTACAGTACTTCGTTTACCGCCCTGTAACTGCGAACTCAAACTCACTGAATTAGTGTAGGCTCAAGTAGCGAGTGAAATAGCGTGAAAGCATGAAACACCCCCAAGATTTATTTGCCGCATAACTGACAACAATACATGTACAAACATGAAAATTTGATTTATAACTCTCTGTCATGCTCAATTAAGTATTAAGCACTAAAACACCAGATTTATAGCTGCTTCGCCTCGTCAAAGAATACTGCCGAAGCTGAAAATCTGTGTTTGGTGCCTCGTTGGACACATTTTTTTTTTTACTGATTTGGAATTAATATTAATTTAGTTATTATTTCCATTGCATATTTTGAAAGACGTTATGATACATTTATTAAATAATTATTTATTTACTGAATAATTATTCTTATTTATCGAAGTTGCTGAGCACGCTTCACATTTAAAAAAAATTATTAATTATTTTGATAATTATTTGACATATGTTTAAGTTTTTGTTACATTGTACCAAACTATGTTATTATTTTAAAATATTAATTAATATCTAGTTCTTAATATTTTCTAACTAATAATACAAACAATATGCCCATTGAATAAAAATATTGCTTTTATAATATTTCAAATGACACATATTTTTGACACTTCACAATTATTTGACACATTTGACACATAGATGTTAAAAATGTGTTAGTTTTAATTTCCATTATAACTAAGGTAATTGGAATGTATTATTAAATATAGTTTAGTTTTTCTCAAAATTAGAAGCAAAAACATTTTATATTTTTCCTAGCATCTTTCATTTGAAACTTTTTGTCACAGCTGATTCTATTTTTGAAATTGAAATTTATTGTTTTGTGTGTCCAGTAAACTTCCTCTTCCAGTATTTCAATTTCATTCAAAATCAACTCAGCTCTTCATATTTTCATGAAACTTACAAATTCCAAGTTTCGTTTACATATCTTGTATCGTGGATTCAGTGGATGTCAAAATATGTATTTCAGCAAAAATTTTGTACCAAAATTGATACATATTTGGAAACCAACAATACAACTTAAATCATTATTTACCAAATAACGAATCCATAACCAATATTGTATCAGCCATAATCCGGGAATTGGAGTTGATATAACCACACTTTTTGAAGCAATATATTTTTGTTTCATTTTTATCACAATTTTAATAATAGGTGTAAAGAAATCACGCAAAATTTAACCGGTTTAAAATGATGATGTACAGATTTTAATCAAATTAAACATGCCCGATATTTAATACTGACAACCAACTTTTTTGATATTGTTTTAAAAACATGAACATGACAGTGACAAATTATTTGTGGAAATCATTCTAAAGTTTGCGCGAACAATTCAGTGATTACAATATTCGCTGCATTTTGCAGCAACCCTAAATAAATATTGGGGAACCCAACAACAAAACTATCGAACTGCCTCTGTTTACTTATTCATCTCCTGAGAATAGCCTAATCCATCAATAACAAGAAGTAATCGATAAGTAATGCTGTTAAGTACAGATTTATTCAATAACTGGTGTTTTCCTCTATTACCTCCATTAGGAGAGTAATATTAGGTGAATAAGCGACGAAAGCCAATCAATTTATCTGAGGGTGGTGCAATCGAAAGACGCAAAATAGCGTTTTCAATGCTATTGTTGAAATGTTCAATTATTGGCTTCCCTAATTATTTTACATAAAAAAATTTAAATAGTTTATTGTTGAGGAAGAATTTCTGCATTTTTTGATAATAATATTTATTATTTTACTCTTCCTGGAACCGGAAAAATGACGGAAACAAAGATCACCACAATCAAGAAATGCTCATATGCCTTCGAAAAATTTACTTTTACATTTTTTGCAGTTGCACTTGTTAGCAGATTTTCAGATTTAATCTAAATTGTCAATTGTTGTTATAATTGTCCCTTTTAACGGTTGCTTAGGAAGTTAAATGTGCCACTTTCTGACAGTAGTGTTAACAGTAACATAGCAACGTGTTAAAAGTAATTTTATTGTTACTTTTAACACGCTGCTAACGATTTGCATCAATAAATCAACAAATATAATCCTACCTCTCAAAATATCATTCTACATTTTGTAGTACGTACTAATACACTAGGTAGATCGTAGATAAAATTTTGTATAACGTGTTGAAAGTGATTTATTTCGTTCATGGGGTTGTTTCACTCGGCTTCGCCTTGTATCACAAACTTTTCCATTTACTCATAAACAGTGTTGTGACAGATCATTTAAAAAATAATCTAGATCAAGATCAAGATCTTTACATTCAATATGATCTAGATCAGATCATAGATAATCGAATCTATTTTTTTAGATAAGACCATAAATAAGATCAGTAATTTCTTTCCACAAAATTTTTAATTCTTATTAGAAAATAAATGGTGGCATTTTAATAACAACAAATAAAATACAAATTAATTCTTAGAAAATAAAATCCCAAAAGATATATTGAATTTCATTTTTAAGATCATAGATCTTATTCCTTTTGATCTAGATCAAAATCAAGATCAGAAAATATAAAACGATCTATACTAGATCAAAGATATTGTGAGTTGATCTAGATCAGTTACAACACTGCTCATAAAATGTCACTCTTAACACTTATATCATAAATAACTATAGTGTAAATTATGACATATTAAAAAAAATCTTAGCTACAATTTGTATTTGAAACTTGTCTTGTATTTTGTAGGGTTTAAAAATTTCAAGTTACTTAGACTAAATCTAACTATACTTTTTAATATCCAATGAACTTATCCTATCAATTAGTGATCCATCAAACTCAACAAAGTGGATATCTACTATCTTATCATTAACATCATCCTCTTCTGTCTTATGAACCATATCAAAAGTTCATATATCCCATTAAATAGAACTTCCAAGAATATGAAAATGAAAATGGGTTATTAGAACGTATCTTGTTAAAAGTTGCAACTAGTTTAACAGTTTAATAGCTACTCTTGCTCTCTCTGAATACGATCGATATTTAAACTAAGCAATGCGGAGTTTAGTTCACGGTACGACAAAAGTACGTACATGTGTTGAAAGAAGGGTAGATTACAAGTAAATCGATGATGACAGGGATAGTTATCTGTTATTAAAATAAATATTTGATCTGAAGCGTTTGCTGACATGTGTTTGGTACGATAATATTGTATTATTTATAAATTTCATATTTAGAAATAGATGTTCATGTTACGAGCTGATTAGATTTTGGTATGAACTATCAATTGAAAGTGGTAGTTTACCTGAAAACCTATCAGGTTTGCAATTAAAATAAATAAATAACTGAAACATTTATTCTATCGGGTATATTATAAAAAAAAAAATTCATATATAATACCATTAGTATAAAAAACTTAAATTTATCCCCTAAGCCTTAAAGTTAAAAGAAATCTAATAAAGAAATCTAGATACGTATTTCGACAACTAAGTTGTCATCATCAGTAGAACAAAAAGAGGGAGACAACCAAGATTACACAACTTGTAAACCAAGCCAGTGTTCAAGAGTGAATCCAACTTAATAAACTAAAAATACCTATTTATACTAAAACGAAGCAATCAACCGTGTCAAATTAACCAATAATAATTAAGATAAAATCTAATAGCTTAATGCTTGGGTCAACTTAAAAACTAATGTACTAATAGGTCGAACAATTTATTTTTATTTATTATTTATTTAGATTTCTTTTAACTTTAAGGCTTAGGGGATAAATTTAAGCTTTTTCATATTATTCTTAGCCTTGGATTTTCACAATTTATTATAATACCATTAGTTTTATAAGTTATGTCGGCAATTTTTGTTGCTGCATCACAAATGGGTATTACGTTTGATTTTAAATAACACGTGTACGCAGCACTCGTGATATTTTCAAGCGTAATAACCATGAGTTATACAGCCCCAAAAATTGTCTATTCAATGAGTCAAAATGTATTCTTTCTTTTGATTGAGTTTGAAGTAGATTCACTTCCACAGCAACAATGTAACTATTCAATTGTATAAAATTATCGATGGGATCAATGGGAAAAAATGTCGATGAAATCACTTGTGAAAAATGTCAGTAAAATTCTTTTCAATTGAAGGAAAATTTTAAATCGAGGGATATTCGAAGGACTATTTTCCGATTAAAATTTAGCCAAACGCTGTTTCTCTCATAAAAAATAAAGCAAAATTTAAAAACTTCATTTGACAGCAAGTCAGAATCACATTGGTAATTTGCACTAGTGCAAAATTATTGTGTAATTCTACGTTGATTAGACGACATTCAGAAATGTCAGAATTCTGATTGGCTTAAATTTTATGAGGGAAATAGACAATGAAAATATATTTTAAATTAAATTGTCACAAATCTGCAGTATAAGTTTTTCTACTGGGTGTTCCATTTCCTCGCCTATATATTTTTGCAAAACCATTTATTTCTCTTTAAAACAGTTCTTATTCACTTCTCTCCCTTAATGTATAATGTAGTATTAATAATAAATAATCACATACAGAAAGTATACCATGAATTGTGGGTGAATGTTTATAGTATATTGTACAACGAGCATGGAATAGTACACATTTCCTACGAGTATGAAATGGACATTCCAAGCGAGTTGTACACTATACTTTTTCTACGACCACAATATTATTTCAAAATTAATTTAATTTTAATAATAAATTTGTCCCGCTTTCACCATTCCAATATTTGACAATTCTAAATAAGTATCCTAGCAATGGCACCTGTACTTAAATGAACTGATCTGTATTGAAATACTCACAAAACAAATTCATTTCGCACGATGCTTGCAATGTACGTCATATCCCTAGCAACAACAAACATGCAATTAGCAGATTTCTCAGTGGTCGTAGAAAAAATAATTAGATTAATTTTTTACAATTCATTTAAATGTCAATTTATTAAACGTCAAAATATGTTAAATGAAAATGGTTAATACTTTCAGTAGCGATGAATATGTAGACTTGATTATGGTTTATAGAATAAATTTCATTAATTAAAAAGATTTCTACAATTCACCGGTTTTACAATTATTTAGCACAATATGACAAATTGTCGGATTTGAAAGAAATATGTTTGTATGGCAACGAGCGAATACTGATTCATCGCAATTATTTTCAGCGGTATTCAATAGGTAGGCATTAATTTAAAAGAACTTTTATTTGCTGTAACTTTGTTGTTATTGAGTATTTTTCAAAAGTTTATTAAGCAATATTTTCAATCTCTTCCGTAGGTTATGAATCACCCTGTAGAACGAATTCGCAAAACAATGGGGTCTTTCACCATTTTTTTTTTATGAAACTTTATCTATATTGAAGACTATCTACACTTTTTAAAAGTCTTAATTGTTATTCATTAAGCCACAATGATTTTTTTTAAATGTTGTGACGTCATAGTAGAGGTATTGCTGGATCATAAAAAAAATTAAAAAAAAATGGTGAAAGACCCCATTCTGCTATCTTCTATCTCGTGCTCGAAATAAAGTGTCGCTTGTTGGAAACATATAAAAAATTATCTTAATTCTCACGTATCCTCTAGCACCGTAAAAAATGACGGCATTATACGTAAAGCATTTTCTCAAATTGCTGGCCGGTCTCACGTTGTTAACGTATCGATCCCGAGACCTCTACACTGCCGTAACGTTTTATTTCTGACACAGTTTTCAGTTGTCGCACGCAACTATCGTTTCCATTTTCAGTGGAGAACTACCGCAAGTAATTCCAATACTTAAAGCAAAGTTTTCTGTAAGTTTTGTTCGTCAAACTGAAGTTGCTACCTTCACTTTTTGTAGAAGTACTGTCTTTTTGACGATAGCTATAATTATGCTGCATTATTCAATTGGCCATTGCAGTAGGATTCTATGACTACAGGATGATAAAAATAATGATTTAATATTTAAATGGCATGTAATATGAAAAAATCTGGTGTGGGCACCACACTACTTTCTTCTACAATTAAAACCAGCTTGCGTATGAATTTATTTTGATAATTATTTGATATATAGATGTTAAACCTGTTTAATAGAAATTAATTAATATCTAGTTTTCAAAACTAATAATACAAATATTACTTTTATAATATTTTACACGATACATATTTTTGACACTTCAAAATTATTTGACACGTTTGACATATAGATATTAAAAATGTTTTAGTTTTTGTTCCCATTGTAACGAAGATTATAGAAATATATTTTTAAACATATAATTTAGTTTTTTTCAAAATTAGGAGCATGTACAAGAAAAGTGAAAATAACATTTTATAGGTATTCAAAATTTTTATCCTAACATCTTTTATTAAAAACATTTTTTCACAGCTGATTCAGTAAACTTCCTCTTCCGGATTTTAAATTTCATTCAAAATCAACTCTTTATTTTTTCATTAAACTTATAAATTCCAAGTTTCGTTTACATATATTGTCTTGTTTCGTTCTTGAGATATTGCGCACACGGACATCCATCCATCCATCCATCATCACACACAGACATCATTAAGAAATTGGTCTTAACGGGTTCAGTGGACGTTAAAATATGTATTTCCGCAAAAATCTCGTCAACGATTTTTTCGCGATTCCAATACTTTATATAAGAAAGTAAAAATGAATAATTTATTAATAGTAGTTTATATATCAAGGGAATAAAGTTTGTCATTATTTGTCGAAAGCAAAGATTTATTCCTGAGGGATGCAATAGGTTGAGGTAAATAATGACACTTTACTCACGTATTATATACAATATTTTATATAACAGCATGTCGATCTAGTAAGATTGATAGGTTATTCAATCGGAATATTTAATTTATTTTTAAATGTACACCGAAATGACAGTTAAGTCAAATTTGAAATGATTGTTAAGCATGGCCGGCGAACATTGTCTGGATGATATGGAGCATTCCATACCTCAGAAAAGCCTAGGTATGGAATTCCATACCTCAAAAAGTAAAAAAAATTGTATTCAATGTCATTAGGTTTGAACAATAATTCACCCCCCCCCCCCCCCACCTCCCCCCGCCAACACTTTTCACTATTACTCCATACCTCAGCAATATTTACTTCGCCGGCCCTGTTGTTAAGACAAAACCAAAGAACTGCTATGAGAGAAATTCACACCATCTATCAAAAAAAATATGTAAATAATTAAGTTCCAATTTATATTATTTTAAATTTATTTTTAGGTTCAAAAATCATTACATTTTTCCCAAAATAAATCCCAACAAATTTTTTTTAACTGCTGTTGAGACAACTATATCCCTATGTAATTTTTGACACTGAATCCGAATTCGAGGACAAAAAAAAATTGTGCCCTCCCAAAATGAATCCCGAGCGCTAAAAAACACTCCCTCAACAGGGTAAAAATGACGCTCCATGAATAGTCTAAACGGTACTGAAACTATTTATTGAATTTCGTGTTATGTGAAGAGTAATTTTCAGCCTCTCATGGGGATGTCACGGAATGACTTTGATGCAATACAAGTATTCACCTGCAAACTGCAGTGCTGCAAATATTTAGACAATTTTAGCATCGATTAATTTATTCCTTCAAATTAAAATTTTGGGGTGGTTTCCGCCACTCTATAGGAGTAGTTTTTGACCATCGCATCAAAACTAACGGAGGTACTCAATGTTTCACAAGAAACTGAAACTTTGTAAGCTTTTATTACATTCACTGCATTTTATCTAAGGGGCCCAATGTACGAGCGGTAGTTTTCACTCTCCCTTATGGAGGTGTCAGTAAATAAAGTTGGGTGTGGCACTCTACTTACGCAGATCTCGGTAAGTGATATATATTTACGTATGAAGTGCGGTTAACAGCCGTCAAATCATAGCCCCAAAATATGTTAGTGAAGGGGGAACCACAGGGGTAAATTTGAATTGGCAAATGTGAGCTGTGGGATTCGAACTGAGGATCTCACGATCCACAGTCCGACGTGTTACCACGGAGCTATTTACCCCATCAATTCTTTAAATTAATTAATAATTTTTATAGCTTGTTCTTCTATATCCGATGAAATACGTACTTTCTAAATCGTTCATCTTCACGAATTGCTCAAAAAAATTTATTAAAAACAACTACATCATTATTTAATGTCAAATTGTGGTCGTCATGGAATAAAAACATTTTCACAGCAACTACTTGGATTAATTTTCTACTTGTCAAAAAATTCAATCAAATTATTAAAATTTTTCAACTTTAGGTGGGCGTAGATAAAATATTGTGCAATACACGTGTGCTAATACATTAATAATATACTTATACGATTACACAAATTTCGCATGCGTATTTTAATAATGCTCTTATCCCAGTTAAATCGTAAATATCTATTTTAGACGCGTAGACAACTGACCCCAATACAAAGAATGGAACGAGAAATTTCGTCTTTTTTGCTTCAGAAAACTAGGCCAGAATTTTGTTGGGGGTGATTACAACGGGGGTGGATCCAACGAAATTAAAAGTATCTTTGGGAATGTTCCTTGCGATAAAATGTTTCTGTGTTAATGAAAAATATCATTGACATATGACGCACTAATTACGAGTATGTTTGCGTTTGTCCCAGAAATGAAACTGTTATTTCCGTAACTTTTTAGTAACTCAAAAATAAAGCTAAGAATTATTTGCTGAAACAACATGCATAAAATGTAAAATTGTCGCTTCCTGAAGTATAGCTGCGATGTATCATTTTGTACAAATATTATCATTTGTGAAAGTCAACTCTCGGTGAAAATATGCTCGAGTTTTACTCGTAGTACTTCAGCTTCAGGAATATCTTATTCAAATGCATTCAAACTGCACTTTTCCTTATCCGGCCACTTTTAAACGCGATATTTCTTTGAAACGGCACTTCATGTGCTTGCTACGTATTAGAATAAGAGATGTATTTTTCCCAGCACTATTTCGGACTATAACTTATTTTGATGTTTACTAGAATGATAGTTTTTAACCCGTTTGAAAGACTACTTTAATTAACTATAATATGAGGGCATATAATATCGAAAAAAATGAAGAATTATAGCGTAATGATAATATATTATGATACAAGTGTATAAGTAAGCTTTTAAAGCATGTACAATGAGTATAAGAGCACGACGCAAAGCGGAGGGCTTTTAACATCGCTGGTGCTTTAATATAATATTATGATACAAGTGCATAAGTAAACTTTTAAAGCACGTACTACGAGTTTAAGAGCACGACGCGAAGCGGAGTGCTTTTAACGTCGCTAGTGCTTTGAAAGCACTTATATATTTAGGTGAGATAGTATCTAGCTTTCTTTCAGTTTAAACTATTTTAAGACATTACTATCTCTGTATCAACAAACCATCTTTGTACAGAGTACAAATCTTTACTGAGCTAAATGAATTTCTTTTCACAAAAACTGCTAATGGGGTCTTTCACCATTTGTTTTTTTTTTTTTTATGAAACTTTATTTAAATAGAAGGCTATTTACACTTTCAAAAAGTTTAAATTGTTATTCATTAAGCCACAATGATTTTTTTAAAATGTTGTGACGTCATTGTAGCGGTGTTGCTGGATCTCAAACAGTACAGATTGTAAATAATTGTAGTCATATATTTTTTACTTGTTTTATTATTATTATTACAATAAAATAGAATATTTATGTGACTAAAATTATTTAAATCTCTACAGTTTGAGATTCAGCAATACCTCTATAATGACGTCACAACATTTAAAAAAAATCATTGTGGCTTAATGAATAACAATTAAGACTTTTTAAAAGTGTAGACAGTCTTCAATTTAGATAAAGTTTCAAAAAAATAGTATATTATGATACAAATATATAAGTAAGCTTTTAAAGCACGTACGACGAGTTTAAGAGCACGACGCGAAGCGGAGTGCTTTTAACGTCGGTAGTGCTTTAAAAGCACTTATACACGTGTGTGATACGCTATTTTTTACTATATCTGCATCATACTCTCCAAAAAACAGGAAAGCAACATTTTAATTTAGATTCATTTCATAATTTTGCACGTGTGATGTTTCACGTATATCGTTTACATGGAAATTGGTTAGCATTTATTGTTTACATTTACAGTTTTGACAGATATTAACAGTAATTATTTGTGTTGTTGCTTAGCAACCTTTAAAACACGGCGTGTTTTAATCTTGCGTTTGTGAACGCTGTAGCGTGTTTTAAATACGGATTATGATGCAGGTATAATAAAAAAAAAATTTTAATGGTGAACGACCCTATTTGTAAATTATATAAAGATGGAATACTAAGAATTCATATCTAGTACTAGTCTCTATTTAAATCCCAATGCTAATGATTTACCTTCCTCTACTAGCCTAACACACTTATATTTCTTAGGAGCATATTTATAATTAAAATAAGCGACGCTATTCATTGACAATATTTCATAAAACTGCCACGAGTGTTTTATTTCTCCGCGACAGAAATAAAATCAAGAATGGTAGAAACGAGAAGATACCTCTATTACCATCGCTGCACCTGTTTGTTTTTATCTATAATACATTTTATGTCTCTCCAGTTTATCGCAAATAAAAGGATGAGTCATGGTTAGCTCGATTTATAGCAAAAAGCGAATGGAACACATTTATGATAGCGCTGTCTGCTTGAGATGATGGGATAGCATGGAGCTGATGGCTCTTCTCTGCAAGGGTGTAACTCCAGTAATGGGCCAATGACAGTAATGTGTGTGTTGTATATTGAAGATAATACGCTTTTTATGGTTTTGTATGGGGCTAAATGTAACTATAATTAATTTATATGATGTGCTGAATGGACTTTTATGAGAGGTGCATTGTTTCTCTTTTTTGCATTCATTTGCAGCTACAGAATAAAAACTGGATTCGTAATAATTGTTTCATATATTGAAGTAGGAATGAACGGATCCGATTTTTTTCGTGATTCTAATACTTCCTTATACTTTGTTTAAGAAAGTAAAAAAGAAGCGAGGCAGACCAAAAAAAAAAAAAATGATTAGGAATTAGAAATTAAAAATTGGAAAAACAAAGCAAGAAACTGAAAGAAGTGGAAAGAATTTATATAACAAGCCCAGGGCCTGCAAGGCCTGAGCTAATATACCGTATGTCCCCGGATTGAGTTTACAAGAGGAAAAAAATTCTTATTATTGACTTTACGAAAAAATGCCAAGGGAAGAAAAATTTTTGGACATCTTAAAACGCATGTTTCAGCTATTAAAATTTTTAAATAATTTTTTTTATTATACCTTTTTTTGTATTTTGTCCTAATAATACAGTTATTACATTCAATCAAACCTTATTTTAGTTGGCTTTGAAATATTGACAAATGATTATTAATTCTAACTACAGATAAAAAAAATTATGTAACGGTAACATTGCACTAAAAAGATTTTTTGTTCTATTGTTAACATTTCTTTGACAAACTGTCACTATTTTAAACAATAACTTCTTACTAATACGAATTACTTTTGACATTTAATCATTTGTTTCAAAGCAAACTAAAATAAGGTTTGATGGAATGTAATAATTGTATTATTATAGGACAAAATACAAAAAACGTTATAATAAAAGAACCATGCATTATTTAAAAATTTTAATAACTGAAACATGCGTTTTAAGACATCCAAAAATTTTTCTTCTATTTGCATTTTTTCGTAAAATCAATAATAAGAATTTTTTTCCTCTTGTAAACTCAATCCGGGGACATACGGTATATAAATATGTTATTATAAACATTTATAATAAATAGTACGTTAATGAAGACGAAGGCGTTAATGAAGCTCTTCATTCACGAAAAATGAGTGGGATAAGTGACATTTAACTCACGGGCGTAGATAAAATATTTTACACATAATTACAAATTCTGGGCATTAATAGGTTAGGCAGATTTATTTATTTAAATTAAGAAAGAAACGTATAAGTATTAAAAGGTTAGTAGTAGTAAATTGTTTACTAGAAAATAAATTAAATACTCCTCCAAACTTAACTTGAAATTTATTACTTATGTATAATTTAAACATGAATAAACTCAATGCTGTAAGTACGCATCGTAATATGTCTTATATTTATCGAAATATAGCAATTTGTAATATTTTTCAAAATACGGAAATTTCCCCAAATATGACTTAAAATTGTAAATTTTTTTTATTACATTTCTTTATAATATTCGTGCCAGGAAACCCATTGCAGCAGAGCGCATCGTCATATCTCAAATATTTTTTGAGATATGACGATTTTTTATATTTTCCGAAGAGCAACTTTGAGGGGCTGTAACTCAAAAACTATACAAGATATCGAAAAATATCTCCAGTTTTGTGTTTTTTGTATCATTTACAATAAATTTGTAAATTTTGAAAAATTTGAAATTTTTTGAATTTTTTTTCAAAATTTTGATTGGAGATATCTCGACAAATATGAAAGGTACAGACTTGCAATGTTCACCAGTCGATTCAGCTCGACGAAATACATAAACCCTGAAAATTTCATCAAATTCGGATAACCGGTTGAAATGTTAGAGCAAAAAGTCTGAAAATGGCCAAATTCAGGCCAAACGTCAAGGGGTACCTATTGACTTTTGGACAAAAAACGCCATTTTAAGGCTTTTTGCTCTAACTTTCCATCCCGTAAATCGATTTTTATGAAACTTTGCATACTTATGTATTTCGACGAGCTGAATCAATTGGTGAACACTGCAAATCTGTATCTTTAATATTTGTCGAGTTATCGCCGATCGAAATTTTGAACAAAAATACAAAAAAAATTCAAAATTTTAAAAATTTGCTAATTTGTTATATAAGGCACCAGAAACACTAAACTGAAGAGAATTTTTAGATATCTCGTGTAGTTTTTGAATTACAGGCCCTTAAAGTTGCACTTCAAAAAATACCAAAAATCGACGTATCTCGAAAAATATTAGAGATATGACGATGCGCTCTGCTACAATGGGTTTCTTAGCGCTTATGTTATAAAGAAATGTAATAAAAAAATATTACAATTTTAAGTGAGGATATTCCGTGAATTTCAAATTTTTCTATTGGTATGTGAATCTGTGTTGAATGATTAATAATTACAGTTTCTGTAAATAAACTATCAACTTATTGCTACTAAAATAGTTGATCGGACTATTAGACTACTTGTTTCTATATATGTGAAATAATAAGATTTTTTTTTGTAATTATGCAGTGAAATCTACTAATGCCCATTTTTATGGTTTCAGGTACAAATTCCGGGTGCATCTCTCTTTAATGGCTCATTCACAATCAATCTACGAGTGCTATCTCGAATGCAGGTGAACGTGACAGGTGCGCGTATACCGGAACCGGATATTTAGTAGGCGCTCCACGTTTCGAACCGGCATTTTCAAACATTGCGCGTATTTTTCTTGCCTTCCAGGTAAGCCACACACATTTTTCTTCCACTTGCGAATTTAAAAAATTTGTTGCCACCCGAATGGAATCGAACTTCGATTACCCAATTTTTCTCATGAAAAAAATATCTAGATTACTCTGTTAATTATTATTCAATTATATTTTGCGAGTTTTTTTGTCATATATTATACACTCATAAAAATAACTTATTGTTTCAAGAAAACTTTCAGTTTTCCTTTTGTAGCATTCGTTGAAGAAAATTTATTTCTTACAAAATGATTAGGTTCCATTTATAAAAAAATAATTTTGAATATAAATTTTATTTATCTTCTTTTATCTGCATTGAAAGAAAATGAATATATTTTAAATTTTGCTTTTAAAAATAATAAGAAAAAAGTCGTTTTTATTTTCAACAAAACGTTTTTATTTAAAACGATATCATTTTGAATTAAAACTACTCCTATTCAAACTACTTCGCCCCATAACGAGTCTCAGTTGAATACTTTGATATGTTCTTTCAAAACTAAATAAATTTCCTTACAAGAACATTTATAAAACCTACAAAAGTTTTCAATGTCACAAAATCGGATTGGCACTATTCAAATCAATTTTTCTCTTCATTTAAGAGGAATCTGTTTGTTCCGAGAAAACATTTTTACCAGTGTAGGAATCACTAATAAATCTTTGCAAACAACAATAAACTAGAAAAATATGAATTCAAAAGCCGAGGGTATAGAAACATTTCTATTATTACCAACTTTGCCATCGATAAAACAAAAAATCGTGAAAGACTGGTGTGATCTGCAGTTTTTATTGAAGAGTTGCGCAACTAACAATAAATTTAAACCGATTTATAAACGCCGTTTGGTTAATCAATTAATTTAATTGAATATGATACAAACGAACATTATATTTTATATATTTTTTGTACATCATATATTTTAGTATGTATTCTTTAGAGTACGCGCTTTTTGTTTGTAGCTCTTGAGCGCTGTGGTATTATAGTAAACCCTTGTTCGAACGTCTGTATTATTTGACAAGCTGGTAAGTCTCCGACTTGGAGATGCAAGTTGTTGTTTTGGGGTAAACAGGGTTTGAATATTAATATAATTAAATGCATTTGGTGACAATGGTGGATTGTTGTGTGTCAAGGGAGGTTAGTTGGTCAACTTGGAATTAGAATTGTAATTGCATGATTGAATTAGCGATGTCAAAATTAGAAATGGATTTAGTGGAAGCCTAGACGGGACCTAATTTAATTTAACAGTGTAACTGGTTAATTTAATCACACTTTTTAATCGGTCCAAAAACTTCGTGACATTATTTAAGAGTAATTCTTCAATAGGAAATCTTTGATGTATGTAAAAATTAAAACACTCGGTGATGTCCACGAAAAATAGATATAATTAGAGAGCGGATTTTAATTAAAATTTCTGATACAACGGAAAAAGCAATAAACAATGCAATAAGCAAATACACAAACCAATAAACTCTAATATTTTTAGGTAAATCCCTGTAACGGTAACGGTAGGTGTTCATTGTATAAACGAATGAAAAAAGGGTACAATGAATATAAGACCGAGAATTCTCTGTTGGCTACATTTTTTTACTTATGTTTTACTTTTTACCTCCCGCCTACCTCTAGGTAAGGGAGGTATTGTTTTTGGTCAAAAAATTGGGTAGTGAGTTTTCAATGAATAAGCACGTTTTAGGGTCCCTACAATACGATTTTACTATTTTCGCGATGATGTATGTATGTATGTATGTATGTATGTATGTATGTATGTATGTATGTATGTATGTGTGTGTGTAGTCTGTGGCAATTTTTTCGTCTCGCATAACTCAAATACTATAATACCAAAAAATACAATTTTGTGAATTATTGCTTCTTATATTTAAATGAAGAGCTGATTAGATTTTGGATAATATTGGTCAACTGGAAGTAGCAGTTTGCTTGAAGCCCTTAACAGTTTTTCGTGAAAAACACGGTTAAATTTCCTTTTTCAACAATTTATGTTATTTTGAAAGTTGAAGAATATTTAATTTTACATGTTCTTTGATTACACTAATTTTATTAATTTTCATTAGATTTAGAGATAATAAAATATAAAGAAATTAGATTTTACAAATTTTGCATTCCTAGTACACCATGGAAACATTTAAAAATTTTAAATTTTTTACGAAATGTGACACATGTCATTGTGATTGTGAAGCTGTTTTCTTAGTGAAATACATGTCATAAAATTAAATAAATATACAAAAGAAAATTAAAATTCTCAAATATAAAGATAATAAACAAATAAGAATGTATGTTTCTGTATCATCAAATACTATTTTGTACCGTTTAAGAGTAGTATTGGGCGGGAGGTTATGTGCTGGCCACATCAGATTTTTTTTTTATAATATCAAGTTTCTAGACTTAGTTTATATGTATATTAGTAGTATATTTGTTAATTGTGAGTCAGGATTAAGAGTGTATTGTGCAATTAAATTCATAATGCATTCATTTATACTTTAAATCGGCACTAAAGTACTCAGAAATCGTCATTAAAAGCTCAGAAATCGTCACTAAAGTAACCCATTATACGACGATTTTAAGCAACTCAGTGTTGGCAACCATTAAATAATTATTGTATAAATAGGATAATTTTAGCAGATATATTGACGTACTATAGTAAATTTGGACGTAACTTAAAACAAAATTTGCAAGAAGAATTAACTAATTAATTCCGATGACGAAATTGAAAACAAAACACATAATTGTATAAAGGTTGGCAACACTGACTGTCAATTTCAATTGACAACTGACAGATGTATAAACTTAACCTATATTGTATTTGTTTTTACAGTTTTTTCATATTTTAAATTTCAAATAAAACTTAATATGTACCTCTGCACTGAAGTTCCTTTTTATCACTCACATGGTTTATTTTCCTCGGCCCTACGGGCCTCGGCATCTAAATTCCATATTCGTGATAAACAATTGAACTTCAGTGCCTTGATACATAAATAACTATTTATCTAATAATAAATTTTTTTTTACTCATTTTGTTGAATATATATTGTCATATTTGTGCATATATAGTGCATATTTCCCAAAAAATCAGTGCAAATAATCCGCTATCTAGATATAATTATTTAACTAGTTTTGGCTATATGCCTTCATCAGGAATGCAAGGTACATTTTCGTTATCCCATTTTAAATATAATACAAATATTAATTCTTCGGAATTAACTATCATGGAAGGGACTTGAAAACTTTCTGTAACTGTAATACCTTGGTGAATGGATTAGATCAGATTAGACTAAATGCTTGATATACAAATAACTATTATAATCTTTTATGAGTTCTGAAAGTTTTTCAACTCATTAATTCAAGAAGATTTAATACAATGTATTGTAGAAACAAATTTAGGTAAATTACTGACGAACTATTTATTATATTAAACGATCTTCAAGTGCGGAATAGTACATCCCTGTTATATCACTTAGTATTACAGCAAAATCATAATCGCCTCTTGGGGGATCGAATATGAGCATGCGACAGCGACTATAGCAACATAGGACGCGAAGGACGCAAGGCTAAGTGAGAAGTCAAACTTTATGTTGGCAACAGAGGATGGCGGTTTCTCCATGATAGAACGCTCGCTTAGTGGGGACATAAATTCGAAATGCGATATCAGGACTTGTCACACTGTTCGACGGCTAAATGATGACGGGTGATTATTGACACACAGGGCAGGATTTAGGGGTTGTGAAACGGGAATTTGATAACAGGAATAATAAAATTTGATTTAAGATGATTAAATTAGTTAAGTAAATAAATATTCGGTATTATACAGAAATTAATTGTCACTTAAATTTACTTCTAAAGTAAATGCTTTTAACAAGTGCATATCTCTTGACTTTATTTTATGACTTACCTAACATTGGCTTCAAAAATTAGTTTGTCATTTTGATAACTGGATGTAAATTTAGTATGGGAGTGTAATGATATATTAAACAGATTTTATCCATCACCTCTCAATAAATGCAAATTATCCACTAGTGGGTATAATTTCGAGAGAGGTCACTAGTGAGTAATTTTCTATTTATAACAATAATAGCAACACACAACATCTTTGTAACGACTTCGATAGACCATTTTATTTAGAAAATTTTGCATTTATTAAGAGATGTTGGATAAAACGTTATACTTCACTCGTCAGCAAAGTGGAATTACCCTTCGGCTTCGTGTGCTAAAATTTCTCTCGTGGGTAATTCCTTACTTTGCCCACTTGTAAAGTAAATAACTATTATTTGAAGAGTTTTATTCTACAGGGTGGCACATAACGTACAAAAAATATTTAAATTGTATCTAGGGGGTTCCAAAATATTATCTGTTCCGTAATAAAGTTTTGGCAAAATATTAATAACAAAAATATTACAGCACATTAAAGTTGAATCAATTAATGGGCACTTGTTACAAACAACGACAGTTAAGGATGTTTTAAATATAAACTGGGAATACTCTAAAGTTAGTTGAACAATATTTTGGTACAAAAATAATAGTATTGTATTATTATAAAAGTTACGGTTAGTTAAATTTTTCTTTTATTGTTAGAAAATTGCTGTCCACATGGTTGAGAGCCACTTAAAAACAAAACCAGAACTGGAAAACAAGTTGCCAATTAAAATTATTTTAAATGTCAATTCTTTAAATGTCACAGTATAATTAAAATATAACTAAATGCAAAATTGTTAATAATTTCAGTTACGAGGAATATGTAGACATAATTATGGTTTATGGATTAAGTTCATTAATTGAAAAGATTTCTATAATACACTGCTTTTGCCGTTATTTTTTGTCGCGTGCATAATTTAAAATTAAAATGAGAGCAAATTGTCAGATTTTTAAGAAACATATTTCTATGGAAACAAAGAAATAAGGATTGATTTCAGTGCTATTTAATAGGTGGGCGTTAATCTAAAAGAACATGAATTTGCTGTAACTTTTCAGTTATTGAATTTTTTTTCAAAAGTTTAATAAGTAAAAGCATTATTTTGGGCCCCCTATCAACACTTTCAATCTTTTCCGTACGTTATAAATCACCCGGTATATGCAAGAGATAAAAACTAGTGTGGTAAACATATTACATTTTGGAAACAATTTACTGCATCTTATTTGAGTCCAATTTCATCCCCCTTCATTCCAGATATTTCATCTTAATCGCTAGATTATAATTACCAGCTAAAATAGGATTAAATAGTTACGTTAAAGTAGCTAAAACTAATACCTATTTATCTAGGTTATCAGGAAGACTCAGAAATTTCTATTTATAGACATTTCGAGCTTGAATTTAAACTGAAATTGATTACCTGTCATATTTTATATTTAACTGTCCGTAAACTACTTTTAAAAGTTTGTTTCTATTTTTACGCGTCATTAATATTTTGTTTTCATTCCGATTCGTGGCCGTCTTCCAAATTTAAATACGATAAATATTGCGAATCATTTTTATTCTAAATATAAACGAGAAGCACATAACCTTCCGCCCAATACAACTCTTACACGGTACAAAATAGTATTTGATGATACAGAAAAATACCTTCTTATTTGTTTATTTTCTATTTATATTTAAGAACTTTAATTTTCTTTCATATATTTATTTAATTTTTTTTGACTTATATTTCACTAAGAAATCAGCTTCACAATCACAATGACATGTATCACATTTTGTAAAAATAGTATATTACGTACCGTGAACTGTAAGTGATAGTTTTTAGGTCGAGAATGTAGTTTGGGATGTCGAGACCCGTAGGGTCGAGATTTCCTAAACATTCGAGGCCTAAAATCACTTACAGTTCGAGGTTAGTAAGTTATTTTTTGCAATACCTGCGTAAATATAAGAAAAGGAAAAATATGTATCAAAATTAACAGCTGACAGATTGAGGTTAGAAATAAAATTTGAATGATATATATTTACTTACCGTCCACCATGAACGGTAAGTTTCACTTATCATCCACCGTGGACGGTAAGTAAATGATGTAACCGTGAAAACCAATTGTGCAATAAAAGTTCCACTTACTGTGTTTAAATTTTGTTATTAATGGGTAACTTACGGAACAGGTATTGCAAAAAATTAATTTTTTAAGTGTTTCCATGGTGTACAAGGAATGCAAGATTTATAAAATTGAATTTCTTTAAATTTTATTATCTTTAAATCTAGTGAAAATTAATAAAATTAGTAAAATCAAACAGATGTAAAATTAAATATTCTACAATTTTCAAAATAACTTAAATTGTAAATGGGGTAAATAGCTCCGTGGTAACGTATCGGACTGTGGATCGTGAGATCCTCAGTTCGAATCCCACTGCCGACAGTTACCAATTTAAATTTACTCCTGTGGTTCTCCCTCCACTAACATCTTTGGGGGCTATGTTTTGTCGTCTGGTAACCGCACTTCATACGAAAAAATATATCACTTACCGAGATCTGCGTAAGCAGAGTGCCACACCCATAATGGGTAAAAGGCGTGATGATATATTTATTAATTTATTTTTTGTTGAAAATTTCAGTTTTTTTCACAGCATACTGTTAAAGGCTTCTAGTGAACTGCTACTTCCGGTTGACCAATTTTATTCAAAACCTAGTCAGCTCTTCATATAAATATAAGAAGCAAAAATACACAAAATTGTTTTTTTTTTTGGTATTGTAGAATTTGAGTTATGCGAGACGAATAAATCGGTACATACAACACACACAATACCTTCGTTACTCAGAGATAGATGGGAGGTAAAAAATAAAGTTTTTTCTTCAAACGTCATAAAAGTACGTTGTTATGTATTTGTATTCAACAAGCAGAAGTTCAATATTGTCGCCGCCGGCGTAAAAGTGTATCCTTGGCAACACATTTAAGCCGGCGGCAGACAAAGTAAAATATTATGAAAAATAGTTAGGTTGTAATTCAATAATTTGACAGTTAAAAATGAAACAAATAAACAAAAATAACAAAACAGCATATTCTACGGCAACTTGAAATGCTAGATAAGACAGAATATTTTTTGAAGTTTTGAGCATTTTATAATATTTATAATTTTATTTTCTATGTTTGAAGAAAAAATAGCATGTGTTATTCGGAGTAAATGTGTCTTTGGGTGCTTCGCATGTAATTGTTCGACTCGCTTCGCTTGTCATTCAAACTTACATGCATCAAAGTATCATATTTACTCCTAATGACACAATCTACTATTATTATTTTCTGAACTCTGAACAGACGACGTAAAAGAATCTATATTTGTATAGTTTATATTTTATTTATTTATCGCCCGAATTGAGTTAACACATCCGAGAAGACAATCAGATTTCCGCCAAAAAATCTCTTGTAATTCTTTTCTCCGACGCAGCATATGTCTCCACGTTCTAACAACACAAGTAATCTTATTTCATTTAAGATGTGTGAAACGACATTAGCAGAATAACCAGAGGAAAGTGTTCGCTGAATAAACAACTTAAATTAAATTTAAGTCTTGAAAAACAGACACGCAGACTTTTCGTGAAACACTTCTGCCATCTGGCGGAATTAATAACAACCATTTACAAATGAATGTCGCTTTAATGACAATTGAAAATTTGGGTGGATCACTGGGTTCTGGGTTTAATTAAGATTCTAGCGAAATTGAGTTGTATTATTTGATAAGTAGCAAAGAAAATTATGTTTGTTTAGGCTGAATTTCAAACAACATGTTTACCTAAGCAGAAATACATTAATTTTAACTGTACATAAAACCATATTCATTTAATATTATGTGCTTAAAATTAAGGGACTTTTATGGAAGATTTTATTTTTGTACGTAGTAAGAAACAAAGTTAATTAATGAGGTTAATGTTTGGATGGGCTAATGGATGTGTGCCCGTATATTCAATTTCTCGTGACCGAGAAAATACAAAATATAATAAAACTTCATAATTATCTATAAGATTCCTGAATGAATTGATTTTGTTACACGGAACAATAATTCAATTTTTTTGATGAATTATAATTCATATAAGTATAATATATATGTGGGTGAGATTGAAGGTGAACGATTGCGTGGGCGTCCGAGGAATAACTGGTTGGGTATGATTGATGGTTTGTTGCGCGAACGAATGATTCCGAGTGTGAAGAATAAACGAGCATGTATGAATCGCACTATTAATGTGGACGAGGCGAAAGTGGTGTGTCAGGATAGAAATGTTTGGAGGAGATTGATTGTTGGTTGACTGTGTTTCTGGGTTCGTGCTATCCCACTAAGTGGGACATAGCGTGATGTTATGTATGTATGTATAATTCAAGACAGTGAATTATGATTCATAATTCACTCTTCTCGAGCAATCACAGAGCCAGAAATCCATAATTTACAATTATTTTAAAAACATGATGTGTATCACCAAACAACGTCCATTTGGCAGTTGATATGTTGAGTCAGTTGTCATAGTGTATATTTATGTTTAAGTTTTTCAACGTATGTTTCCAACGATTTTCGATCATTTTCAAAAGTGATTTCCGAATTTACAGTAGTAGAAAACGTATAGTATAATATTCGGGATTATGGTCATTATTTACTCGAATAATCCTCGTGAATAATTACTATCATAATCTCTCATATAATAATTTAATAATATACGTAAAGTAATGTGTTGACTACATCAGATTTTTACCATTATTTTCAATACCTCACATTTATATTTGGAAATTGAAAATTATAATTAATATTTCCCTTAATTTTAAATAGTTATTTAATTCAGAAACTTAAATTTCCTTGTAAAGCGACATTTTTAGGTCAATAATAATCCATTATTAACCACTTTCTGTATTATGAAGCAAGCGGTATTGTAAAACTAATTCATAATTCTAAATGAGGTCAATAATAACATTTTACTAGGCTGGTAGAGAAAATAAACATTTGTAGTTATTTTGAGAAATTGTAATTCACATTTTTTTTAATAAATTACCCTTGTTATTCCTGCTCCACTAATATATTTGGGGTTTGAATTTTGGCAAGCCTGTACACAAAAAATATGTCATATATTGAATACTGTACGAGAAGCATCCTATATTTGAATATATATTGAAAAATTCTAATTTTTATATTGTAGATACTTATGAAATAATAATTTTGTATAAATACGGTAAAATAAGGTGAAACTAGAACACATAAATAAATTACAAATATCATTATCAAAATAAATATGTACAACCAATTTTATTCTATTATATACCAAATGTCAAAAGTTCAGATGAAACTAGTTTCAATTCATATCGATTGAAAGAGATAAATAAATAAACATACCCTCATGCCCTTTACCTATTTTATGTGTGAACTGATCTTTTATATATCTGGTAATAAATTTTTAAGAACGGGGGAATCGCACTGAGGATATCATGATCCACAACCCGATGCGTCACCAAGTTATTTACGATATTTAAAATAAATTTGTTAGTTTATGTTTGTATATCAACTTTCTATACATATTTAAAATATAACTTACTCTATAACGAACCATGCTAAAACTGGTATTCTATTCAATACACATTTTCTTTAATGTTTTACATATGTATCAGTTCAAAAATGATCACGTACTAAATACAAATCAATCATTGGAACCTTCATAACAAAATTAAATTTATCTGAACAAAAATTAGGTACAGATAAAAATGATAACACTATTTACACATTTAATCAGCCATTTGAAAATAGCTAACATTAGACTGAATTCACAGCTACGAGTATGTACTTCAATTGCACATTTTTAAATTTGTTCGAAATGTGTAGCATTTCAATAATTTAATTGAATTTAAAATGGAATTTAAATTGTGCAAATAGCGCAATAAATCTCACAATATTATTTTCGAATTTCAAGTTTAGTGTTTGGATTTTGAAGTTACGAGCTGATTAGATTTTGATAGGCCATTAATCGGAAGTGGCAATCTTCTTGAAAGTCTATGTGTATTTTGGAGCATATTTTAGTAAATAATTGCAATAGAGTAAATTTTGTTGTATGAGGACAGGAGAGTTTAGGTATGAAACGGAATTTGTACACTCGCAAAACCGTAACCCTCGCCTTCGGCTCGGACTACAAACTTTTTGCTCGCGTGGAATATGTGCCATTCCATTACTTGTTGTAGAATATACTATTATCGGAGTGTTCATTTTAATAATAATAAGTAATTATTACAACTCTGAAAAGCAAATTATTATTTGTTATCAACACCTCTTTTGCCTTGCCATGCTGTAATATTCTATTACAACCGCGAAACTTATGAATGAAAAGTTAAAAAATTATAAGAAATATTGAATAATATGTGACTGAAATGATTTAAATTTTTATAATTTGTAAAAAAACTTTACCTCCCGCCTACCTATAGGAAAGGGAGGTATTGTTTTTGGTCAAAAAATTGGGTAGTGAGTTTTCAATGAATGAGCACGTTTTAGGGTCCCTACAATACGATTTTACTATTTTCGCGATGATGTCTGTATGTATGTATGTATGTGTGTGCGTATGTGTGTGTGTGTAGTCTGTGGCAATTTTTTCGTCTCGCATAACTCAAATACCATAATACCAAAAAATACAATTTTGTGAATTATTGCTTCTTATATTTAAATGAAGAGCTGATTAGATTTTGAATAAAATTGGTCAACCGGAAGTAGCAGTTTACTTGAAGTCCTTAACAGTTTTTCGTGAAAAACACGGTTAAATTTCCTTTTTCAACAATTTCTGTTATTTTAAAGGTTGAAGAATATTTTATTTTACATGTGTTTTGATTACACTAATTTTATTAATTTTCATTAGATTTAGAGATAATAAAATATAAAGAAATTAGATTTTACAAATCTTGCATTCCTAGTACACCATGGAAACATTTAAAAATTTTCAATTTTTTACGAAATGTGACACATGTCATTGTGTTTGTGAAGCTGTTTTCTTAGTGAATTATATGTTAAAAAATTAAATAAATATACCAAAGGAAATTAAAATTCTCAAATATAAATAAAAAATTAACAAATAAGAAGGTATGTTTCTGTATCAAGTACTATTTTGTATCGTTTAAGAGTAGTATTGGGCGGGAGGTTATGTGCTGGCCACATCAGATTTTTGAAAATCGTCCTTATCATAGTCAAGCACTCTTATCAGAATACTACAACCAAAGTGGACAAATAACTCGATTACATTTTGTTAAAACAATACCTACCTATATGAGTATTATTACCGGTTCAACTTCTACCCCCTGCAATAATTAATTCCGGAATTGTACCGGTAAACAGTGTTGTATTCCCCAACGTACTTTCGATTCGGTAGTTCAGCATCAGCGAAGCGGGAAAGTTTATTTCGGTTTGGACTACCGCAGCCAACCTTACGGAACTAAAAGTTTCAGTGGAATTACCGGTTGGAAAGGTGAGAAAAACATGGTCACTTGAGTATAGTACTAGTACACATGAAGTCTGTAGAATAGCGAACGAGGAAAACTCTTATTTGTAAACAAATTTAAGATGACATTTATTTTACGAGGTCTTTTCAAAAATTCATACCGTTTTTGTATTACTCGAGAAGACACTCTTGAATACATTTCACACGTGAAGGTATAGACTGTTTTTATTTCTAGTGAATCACTTGGCAGCCCTTAAAGTAGGTGCAGAATATTACCAGAGATTTATTGTAAAATTTGCAGTTGTAATTTCACTTTTGAAAAATAATTATGTACTAGGTGTAGAATTGAAGTGTAGCATATAAATATGTCACTGCTATTTTTTGTTTATATTACAGTTTCTTTTTGCCTATACACTTTACAACACAAGTGTATAAAAGTTGTTCAGAATTTAAAATGCATGCAATAAGGCCCATTTTGTTACCTAAATATTAGTATATATTTTTAATAAGTGTAGGTCATTTCAAATTATTTGACTTACTTAACATTGTTGTCAAAAATTTGAATGTCATTTAGATAAATTGATGTAAATTTAGTATGGAAGTAAATTTAACTGGAGTTTAAATTTCTTTTATATACGTCGATGAACTAAATGTCACTTATCCCATTCATTTTGCTTGAGTTAAGAGCTTCATTACAGCACTCGTTTTAATTAACGTATTATTTATTATAAATGTTGATAATACAATCTTTACAATTTTATAAATTAATTAATATTTAATTGTTTATTAATTTTTTAAGCTTGTTCTTCTATATGCGTCGAAATACTTTCTAACTCATTAATTTTCACGAAATGCTACAAAAAAATTATGTAAAACAACTACATAATTGTTTAATGACAAATTGTTGTTGTCATGAATTAAAAACATTTTTTACAGCAACTACTTGAAATAATTTTCTACTTGTGAAAAAAATTAAATAAAAATTACTTCTCAATTATATCTCATAAAATGTTGAAATTTAACATTTATGAAATAGTTATTTATGTATCAATGCACAGAAGTTTAACTTTTTATCACGAATATGGAGTTTATTTGCCGAGGCCCGTAGGATCGAGGAAAATACACCATGTGAGTGATAAAATGGAAGTTCAGTCCCGCGGTACATATTAAATTTTATATGAAATTGGAAATTAGAAGAAAAAAAACAGTAAAAAATTATTATATAGGTTAAGTTATATATCTCTCAGTTGTCAATTGAAACTGACAGTCAGTGTTGCCAATCTTGAACAGTGAATTTATCGTAAATAACACTCAAAATTATGTGTTTTGTCCTCAATTTCTTCATCGGAATTAATAGTTAATTTTTCTTGCAAATTTTGATCATGTTACGTCCAAATATACTATAGTACGTCAATATATTTGCCAACATGATCCTAATTGCACAATAATTATTTAACGGTTGCCAACACTAGGTTGTTCAAAATCGTCGTATAATGGGTTACTTTAGTGACGATTTCTGATCTTTTAATGACGATTTCTGAGTACTTTAGTGCCGATTTCATATAAAATAATATTGTTTAATTTTAGTTTTGTAGCAAGTTGCTAAAAAACTCATTATTAAACTGAAATAGTGAAACTAAGACAGCTTTATCATTAAAATATAAATTAATTAGAAAATAAAATGGTGGTTGTACAAAAAGTATAGTGTACAACTAGCTTAGAATGGCCATTTCATACTGGTATGATTTGCAGAATTAGCCTTCAGCTCATGCTATAAACTTTCATACTCGTAAGAAATGAGTACCATTCCATAATGCTTCTTGTATACAATATACTTTTCTATAATCATAGATAGAATACGAGTTGTTTGAAATAATATTAATATGAATTTTCATTAAATGCCTGATATTTTAAAAATATATAATATTGATCAAAATATAATCTCTTTTAACAATCTGTAAGATAAAACAAATTCCTCAGCTTTGTGCATATTTCTCGTCCCTCCTCAAACAATTTCGATTACAATTCTCCTCCATGCCTCCCAATATAACTTTCCCGACAAATTATTTAAAAGCCAGCGCAAAACGTGTCCAAAAATAACCGAATGGATAACGAACGGCATAGGATCACTTTGTATCATAAATAATGCAGCTCAGTCCCAAATACCGCTGTCTCCCCTCTTCGCAAACAAACGAACAAACCAATGACGTCACGGCCTCTAGTGACGTCATGAGGAGACATCTCACTTCACGGGAAGTTCACTGCAGCGCTGCAGCGGATCCTACAGGAATTCAAGTTGTAACGAAATTTTCTTTCTTGCAGGAAAACTGATTTGCGATTGAACAAGAATAGGAAATAGTTTCTGGGGACATATTCTTATTGAACTTTCACAATATTTTATATTATTTATATATTTTACCGAGATCTGCAAAAGCTGCGTGGCTCGGGTAAATGGCGTGATGATATATTTTTTATTTTTTTTTAAATGAATAGTTTAGAAACTGCAATACACTAGAAGCCCTTAACAGTATTCCGTGAAAAATAGGTTAAATATATTTTTTTAACAATTTCTGTTATTTTGAAAATTGTATAATATTTTTTATTTTACATGTGTTTTGATTACACACATTTTATTAATTTTTATTAGATTACTACCCGATATTATAAAGAAATTTAACTGTTTCTTAAAATTACTGTCAAAAATTGGACTATGATTTGAATAACGATGTAAATTTAGTATGGAAGTAAATTTAAATGGAGTTTATTATACCAAGCACTAGAGATAAAAGAATAATTAACGTATCAAGAGCGTTATTATTGCCCAGTTAACGCCCGTGCTGCGTTCAACGTTTAATTTCTAACCGATATATTTTTATATAAAAGATTTTTATCGATTTTTGTCCCATTGTTGAATTTTGTTAGAGATATTAATCTATTTGTTTACAGACACTGTAACTAGGTAACGCAATATTCTTATTTGTTTACAATTTATATCTGTCAATAAAAGTCAATGTTTGTTTATATCTGCCAATAATAGTCAGTGTTTGTGTATTTTGTGCCCTATAGCAACAACTTAAAATTTATAACGCCCTAGGGCGTTATATAGTATATAACTGCCCGGCTAAACGGGCCCGGCTAGACGGGCAGTTATGATAACAATAACGTAATGGTCGGACATTAAGAAATTAAATTCCATATATCTTGTATTCCATTTATACCATGGAAATACTTCAAAATTTTAATTTTTTTACGAAATGTGATATACGTCATTGTGATTGTGAAGCTGTTTTCTTAGTGAAATATATGTCAACAAATTAAATAAATATACGAAAGAAAATTAAATTTCATTAATTTAAATATAAAGTTAACAAATAAGAAAGTATTTTTCTGTCATCAAAAACTATTTTGTACCTTTTAAGAATAGTATTGGGCGGGAGGTTATGTGTTCGACACATTTTACATCGTTTTACTATTAAAATTGACGGCTAAATTTTGGTTGTTACGTGTTTTGGACAAATTCAAGTATGGTATATGTATTTTTGGGAATAGTACGAATACCAACCCCCAAATAAAAATTGCACAAACAATTTTACTTGAAATAAATTCAACGAAAAAGTTTACAAAACCATTAACCTTCCCACAAGATCAAAACGGAAATCAAGTAGGTTTTGACATCGTCAAAGTCTAACTTCCCGAATGAGGAGCAAGGGGCATGCTTTCAGTTTTCCCGTCAGAGCCAAGAGTATGATTTAACTGTATGCAAATCACAGGCCTGAGGGATCAAACGTTTGAAATATTGATTATGTGTTGTGTCGAATTCAAATGAGCACCGCGATCGAAGAAGGCCATGAAACGTTTTATTTTTGTTTCTGGAATTGAGTGCGAGCTTTTCTACGGTCACTAGATCACTGAGCGATACGAAAGGGCCATTCAAATAATTCTTCTGTATGATTAGATTGGTTGGAAGGATGTCGCTGGAAATTGGAGAGATAATTTTTTTATCCATAAAAATGATTCAGTATTACAACTTGTAATCTTTATATTGCTTTCATAAGTAAAGAAATATATCTTGGGGTCGATCTCACAGGAATAGAAATTTTCAGCTTTAATATTAATTTCATGGAAGAAAAATAATATTCTTAGGGCTTCTGAATACACTTTGGTAATAACATTTTGATAAATATGCATCAAACTCTTGGATATCAGTCAATATTAAATATTACATCGACCGATTTCGACGTCACAAATGTCTTCCTCGGGAGGTGATATTAATAGAGACTAATAGAAAACATGTTAAAATGTGAGAGGAACAATATTCCTTTATAACTTTTTTTTCTAAAACATCTAGTTTTCGAGATAAAATTCTTTAAAAATTTATTAGAATTTAGATGTCCCGCCAATGGAGAACATATGACTGTATAGATGGCGTTAGTGTAGACAATGCACTACTGCGCATTACATCTGTTTTTGCATCGTGAAAGCTAACCTAAATTTTCGATTTGTGTAATAATAATGTATTCAAACGATATTGAAGTTGAAAAACAAATTCTAATGAGAATACCTACCACTCAAAATTACACAAATAGCAACATTACATACTGTTAATTTATTACCAACTAATTAAAGACGTCAGTATCCATTTGCAAAAATTGACGTCTGTGCTAGGTAAATCTTTTAAGATCAAACACTGGACTTTTACATATTATTATTTGTTGATTTATTTGATATTATCAAAATTTATTTGAAAAGTTGACAAGTGACATTTATCAAGATCAATAATTTCATTACTGTTGCCATAGATACTGCTATTGTACCAAATTATGAATATACCTGAACGACTCGTTGATTTATGGGGTGGTAAAAATGCTAAAAAAAGGGATATAGAAAAAAAAGTTATTAAGAAAAATTGTTGTTCTCGACGAATTCCATCACTGGAGAAATTTAATGTACTTATTTATGTTACACCCTGTATAAGTTAGTAATTAAAATAATAACGCTATAATGATTTAATAATTGTTTTTTATAAGAAATACCTAATTTACAGTTTTAAACCAGCTCCTCCACCAAATTTTGCGCCTATTTCTTTTTGCAATAAAAACAAACCATAACTAAATAATTTATTCTATATATTAAACAGGTATTAAATGTAATTATTCTCAATGAAATTCATATTTATATGCATCAGAAAGTTGTATAATATATATGTAAATGAGTAATCACTATTTTTCCGATAACGTCCGTGTGTGAAATATCTATACAAAAGAAAAATAATTTTTTAAATATAAATATAAAATAAATAAGAAAGTATTTTCCTGTATCATCAAATACTATTTCGTACCGTTTAAGAGTAGTACTTTGTCGGAGGTTATGTACTGAACATATCAGAATATACAACCTATTTCAGTGTACAATTTTTGTCGTGTCTCTCTTGAATTTTCTTTTTTTGTTGCATTTCATCAGAATAACTGTAGTACATAATTTATAATAAAAACAACATATTGAAAAAAACCTGTCTGCTACTTGACGGACGCCTGCAAAAAATTCTTCCCAAGCAAATAGCAAATATATCTTCGTATATTGTCTACCTTTTCTATAAATAAAACAAAAAGAAACGAAATTTCGTCAATCCTGCCGTTGTTCACATTTTTTATTATTTATTTGTTTCCTCCTTCCCTGGGCAAATATCAGTTATTTTCGTCTCTGTCATATGATGTCGTTTCGTCTGTCGGTTGTCCAGCCCAATGTCGCAATATTCGGCGTCCGATCAGGCTGGGGGAATTTCGTTTTGTACATAACAGAAAAATGAATCGGATGAAGGAAAATGGAGAGCCGCGGGACAGCCAATCGCAGAATAGTGTAATCGTCTTTTTTCTCTCGTGGCTAGGCTTGCTTAGTACTAACCGCATCTTATATTGATTTTCTTGACGTACCTGATTTACATTCACACCTTTAATTCGCTATGTTTTCCTATCTTTGAAATTATAAATATGAATACAATCAATATATCATCATGTAATTTACCCATTCTGGAATGGTGGTTTGTTTTCACAGATTTTACTGTGATGTTTTTGGACGTGCATTACACGATGAAGTTTTTCTTTTCAAGTGACTTTAAATTGTCTATAACTGAACTTATGAGTCTATTTACATGATCAAGTTTTTAATGAATTAAAACAATCAAGTGTCAAAAGTTCAGTTATACCAATATAATTGTATTCATTGATTTTGCACCATATGAAATGAAACTTGATCATGTAAATAGACTGATAAGGTCAATTATAAAGACACGTTTGAAGTCATATGAAAAGAACAAATTTATCGTGTAATGCAATTGAGAAGAATGATTGTGAGCATAAATAAAGTAGGGAAATGTTTAAATCTGCTATTGAATGTCGATAAATGTAAAGTGTTGGTGTTTCAGCAGAATGATTTGGTGACTGATTGTAATGTTTCAGTGTATGGTGTGAGACTGGAACAAGTGAATGAATTTGTATTTTTGGGTAGTATGTTCTCGAGGGATGGACGTATTGACCGGGAGATTGAAAGGCGAGTGTCTGCAGGGTGCAAGGTATTGGGTGCTCTGGGTACATTTGCTCGAAACGTGAATTTATCTAGAGATGCTCGATTGAGTGTTTACAATGGTGTGTTAGTGCCTACATTGTTGTATGGTTCTGAATTTTGGGTGTGGATGAAGAAGCATGAACGACGTATAACTGCTGTAGAAATGAGATATTTGAGAGGAGTATGTGGGTATACGAGACGTGATCGTGTACGGAATACATTGGTGTATGATGAGTGTGAGATTGAGAAGAATGTTGTTAAGAAAGTGGGAGTGAATCCGTTGAGGTGGTTTGGACATGTTGAGCGAATGTCGAATGAAAGGTTGGTGAAACTAATATATGTGGGTGAGATGAAGGTGAACGATTGCGTGGGCGTCCGAGGAATAACTGGTTGGGTATGATTGATGGTTTGTTGCGTGAACGAATGATTCCGAGTGTGAAGAATAAACGAGCATGTATGAATCGCACTATGAATGTGGACGAGGTGAAAGTGGTGTGTCAGGATAGGAATGTTTGGAGGAGATTGATTGTTGGTTGACTGTATTTCTGGGTTCGTGCTAGCCCACTAAGTGGGACATAGCGTGACGTTATGTATGTATGTATGTATGATCCAGTAAACTTCCACCTATATGAACTCAGTCCTATCTTTTCTTGCTCATAAGTTACAACCAAATATACTCAAATGTATAAGGACAAGATTACGATTTGTTCGCTAATTCGTTTTGTGAAAATTATATTTGTCCAAAGAAGCGAAGCCTTATTAGCATTTAAATGCTTTTGCTTTGCAATGATTCAGCAGGTTACCAGTTATCTAGCTCATCAACTCAGCAATTCAGTTAGAGAAGTGTAAGTTGAACGCTAGTTCCGAGTTTGGAATCAACTGATATTGTTTTGCAGGCGAGCGGCCGTGCTAACTGAATTAACTCTACCTGCTGTATTGCAGCAGAATTCGTTTAGCGAAACTTTTAAACTGAATTGATAAATACTGCGGCTCTGAATGAAAAATGTTCTGGCTTATCAACCGCGTAAAAAATATGTGAGATTAATTTTTATTTTTATATACGACGGGCTTAATTAATCTATGTCTACATATGCGCTAATGAAATTTTCTCTAAACGTAAAAACAGAAATATGTAGCTATGTTTTCATTATCTTAATTTGTTTGTTTCTAAAATGTTTCATTTTATTTTACTCTAGAACTAACAGATGATCTAATTAATTTACTTAACTTTTTATAGAACTACACCAGAATTAAATACCGTTATATGTCTCACGTGTTCTACTAGATATATCGTACAATATACTATTATCCAACACCTCTCAATAAATGCTCTATAACTATGGCGATTTTAAACAAGGAAAGTAACAGATTACCCACTAGTGGGTATAATTTTGAGAAAAGTCACTAGTGAGTAATTTTCTATTTATAACAATAATAATAACACACAACACCTTGGTAACTACTTCGATTGACATTTTAATTTAGTACATTTAAAGCATATGTCACTGTCAAATAATATTTCTTCAATAAATTTTGTATTTATTAAGAGATGTTGGATAAAACGTTATACTTCACTTGTGGGCAAAGTGGAATTACCCACTCGATAAAATTATCACACTCGGCCTTTGGCTTCGTGTGCTAAAATTTCTCTCGTGGGTAATTCCTTACTTTGCCCACTTGTAAAGTAAAAAGCTATTAATTCTTTTAACTTTGGGCGAGTGGGTTAAATATTGTACAATACACGTGTGATAATGCATTATTAATATACTTGTGTGATTACATTTCACATGCGTATCTTATGGCCAGTTGCACCAAGAAAAGTAAAACTTTAAACTTGGTTTAAATAAATAAAAGCAAATCAAAATATTTTGCATCGCTGTGAAACATTCGATTTGCTTTTGTCTATTTAATCCAAGCTTAAAATTTAAGTTTTCTTGGTGCAACTAACCCTTAATAATGCTTTTATCCCACAATATCTATTCCATGGAGTAAAATAGAGCGAACGACAAAGGTAATAGACAAAAACGCATCAAATGACCTCACTGAGTGGCATAATATTGTAGCACGGCGGGCTGACGACTGAACATAGGGTTGACAAAATAAAACACACAAACACTTTTAAGATGATAAAAAATTATATTAATTGAAATGGTAAAACGGTGAATTTAACAATTTTAGAAACAAATACAAATATTACAACGACGACAACGTATGAATATGTTTAAAAGTTGCAATTACCAAAACATATTTAGCAAAACAAAATTACTCAAATTCTACATTTTCGTAGAGCACTGCAGACGTAAAAAGACGTCTGCTCTGTTCAAAATCTAACAACTAACTCTCGTCTTGTGCTAGCCAAACTACCCATGTACCCCACATGTGGTGGAGAGGAAGGGAAAATCTTTCTCACAGAACTAGCACAAGAATTACCTAAAACTAAAACCTTAATCTAGGGTTGGACCAGGATCTGTAAATCTGTCAACCCCAGATGGCCTCTCAAGCCGATATTTCAGAATATTTGCCGCGATAAACTCAAATGACTATTTATGATAACTAAATTCTAACACACATGTGTAGCAATAAATTAACCTCAAGAAAACAAGAACTCCTGTCAAAGCGATTTTCGATGCGTTCACGTCCCAAACGCAGTTTGAAACTTGATATTTTAAAATCGCTTTGATAGTAAAAACAATAAATCGTATTCTGAATGTTCGCCTTGTTACAATATGTTAGATTACTCTACTAAAATGAGGGGAATAAAATGTTTATTATATCAGTGCCGTAGATAAAATATCTATTATTATAGATACGGTAATACGAGTTTTCCGAGCTCCAAGCAATATCGGTAAAATTTCGAATAGTTTTTGCGTAAAAATGGACAGTCGAGTGTCAAAAGCGACAAAATAACTAAAAATACAAAATTATAAGTAATTTTTAGTATGACTTATGGCTGGTTTAAACTGTATTTAATTTATAAATTTAATTTTGAAAATATAAAATACATAGAAATACCTTTAAAGCTTTATGCTGGATTTACAAATTTATAGATTTATAATTTACATTTAAAATATCACCATATTTTATATTCTAAATCTAAATTTCCAAATCCAACCAATCAACTTGAAAGGGAAACAAAAAATAATTTTGACAACAGTAAAATGTGTCAAGATTATCAATCAATAGTTATTTACTTTACAAGTGGGCCAAGTAAGGAATTACTCACGAGAAAAATTTTAGCTCACGAAGCCGAAGGCTGAGTGTGATAATTTTATCGAGTGGGTAATTCCACTTTGCCCACGTGTGAAGTATAACGTTTTATCAAACACCTCTTAATAAATGAAAAATTTATTAAAGAAATATTATTTGACAGTGACATATGCTTTAAATTTTTAAATTAAAATGTCAATAGAAGTAGTTACCAAGGTGTTGTGTGTTATTATTATTGTTATAAATAAAAAAATACTCACTAGTGAATTTCCTCAAAATTATACCCACTAGTGGATAATCTGTTACTTTGCTTGTTTAAAATCGCCATAGTTATAGAGCATTTATTGAGAGGTGTTGGAT
The DNA here is from genome assembly GCA_963942605.1 of Poecilus cupreus. Lineage (NCBI taxonomy): Eukaryota > Metazoa > Arthropoda > Insecta > Coleoptera > Carabidae > Poecilus > Poecilus cupreus. The sequence goes on along the minus strand of OZ012726.1, from coordinate 3,538,028 downwards.
AAAATTATTTATTTGTGATCATCATAAAATATTGTTGTAAAATGGATGCGGAGAGTGTTGAATATGATATTAATTTAATATCTTTGATTGAAGAACTTGACATATGACAGGTTAAGGTTATTTTGTTGTTGTTTAAAGCATATGTCAAAAAGCTGAAGCTTTAGCTTGATTGGCAGATTTCAAATATAATAAATTAAGTATGAATAAGAAGATAAATCGCAAATTTCAAATCTAAATCTGTAAATTAAATTCATTATAAATCAGCCATTAGTCCAACGGGTGCTATGAACCTCTTGTATATTTTAAATATTGTATTGTCTACTTCAGAAATTCTGTGATGCCGTTTTGGTATCAGTAGGAGCTCTGAAAGCCTTTATTTATTTATATCCTATATAGGAATGAGTCGCGAAAAGATCAATCAAATACTTACTAATTAGTGTATCCTTAAATGAGCGTTCGTGTAATGACAGCAATAATTTCCAAGTGACGATAGCGATTAAATTTGTCATGTTGTCAAAGTCCGTAACTTGAACTGGAGCAATGCATCAAACACAAATCTTTCCAGTAGGCGCCGAGTGTCAAATTTGCAAACATTTATCTAATCTATCGTAACAGTCCGGGAACCGCGATCCGGTCGAGTTGCGGTGAAATTTACTCCGCGCCGGGTGCAACAGTCGCCCGGAGTCCCGGAGCGAACTCCGGGGTAGGAAGCAGTGGCGGGGAAGCTCACGCAAGGCCCTACAAGAGGGCGATCATTTTCGCTCTTATATTCTTTTTATTTTCTTATTACAAAGTATAAGGAAGTATTGGATCATGAAAAAAATAGCTGACGAAATTTTTGCGGAGATATTTTGACGTTTACTGAATCCGTTAAGACCAATTTCTCAATGATGTCTGTGTGTAAGGATGAATGGATGGATGGATGGATGTCTGTGTGCGCAATATCTAATCAACGACACAAGATATGTTAACGAAATTATGAATTTCATGAAAATATGAAGAGCTGAATTGATTGCGAAACCGGAAAATAAAATCAGCGGAAAAAATTTCAAAGGAAAGATGTTAACAAATATATTTGGTATATAAAATGTTTTATGCACTTTTCTTTTACATGCTTCTAATTTTGATTAAAAACTAAATTAAATATTTAATAATATATTTCAGTAATCTTAAGCTACAATGGGAACAAACAAATAAAACATTTTTAACATCAAACGTGAAGTGACAAAAATATGTGAATTTTGAAATATTATAAAAGCAATATTTGTATTATTAGTTAGAAAGTTTTAAAGACTAGATATTAATTAATAATAATACCTACTTTAAAAGAAAATCATAGTTACAATGAGAACAAAGAATTAAACAGGTTTAACATCTATGTATAAGAAAGTAGTATGGTGCCCACACCAGATTTTTGTTCAAATTTACAAATATTAAACCTGCCGAAAAAGTACTCTTATTATGATCTAGAGCAATATTTGATTTTACATGAGATACTCGATTGAGTATTTATAATGGTGTGTTAGTGCCTACATTGATGTATGGTTCTGAATGTTAGATGTGGATGAGGAAGCATGAAATACGTATAACTACTGTAGAAATGAGATATTTGAGAGGAGTATGTGGGTATACGAGACATGATCGTATACGGAATACATTGGTGTATGATGAGTGTGAGATTGAGAAGAATGTTGTTAAGAAAGTGGGAGTGAGTCAATTGAGGTGGTTTGGACATGTTGAGCGAATGTCGAATGAAAGGTTGGTGAAACTAATATATGTGGGTGAGATTGAAGATGACCGATTGCGCGGGCGTCCGAGGAATAACTGGTTGGGTATGATTGATGGTTTGTTGCGTGAACGAATGATTCCAAGTGTGAAGAATAAACGAGCACGTATGAATCGCACTATGAATGTGGACGAGGCGAAAGTGGTGTGTCAGGATAGGAATGTTTGGAGGAGATTGAGTGTTGGTTGACTGTGTTTCTGGGTTCGTGCTACCCCACTAATTGGGACATAGCGTGATGTTATGTTTGTATATATGTATGTATGAATTTGCTTAAATATTTATTGATATTGAAATAAAATACTTCTTCAGAATCAAGCCAAAATATTTATTTTTTTTTTAATCCGACGTTTCGATCATAAGGAAGATGATAGTTTTTTTAGAAAATTATAAATACTTTGGCTGTAGTCCGAAGAAGTCTTTCATTTCAATACTTACCACAGTCGCTCATCGTTCCTATTAACCATTTATCCATTGAAATTATTTAAATAATTTAATATTTCAATGCCTCCTTAAACATCCTACATTATTCAAACACCTGATTTTTAGATGAGGTGGATTCCCCCATACTGTTCTTGAAGTCTATGTAAAATATCACATGGTTTGGCTTTCTCATTCACAAGAAAACTAATTATTTTTCGTTGTGCAACGGAAACATGAACTGCGTACTCTGTCATTTTGACAATTACTAAATAAAAACAATTGAAGTGACGATAACATTATGTACACCTTCCAGATACTCAATTGAAAGAATATTAAGAAGGAATTACTCCTAAGGTTTTCAAATTCCGTTTCATATTTGAACTTACCTTTAACATACAGCATAGTAAGTACCAGGAAAAGGTATTGGACCAAGGTGTCTCTACCAATATTATTCAGGAATAAATATAGCGGGCATAAAAGTAAAATTTTTGATACGATGTCCCACCACTGTGTGAAAGGGACCCACTACAGGCGCGTATCCACTATGACGAAGACAAATCGCCCGGGCCGGAACTCCAGAAACAACTGGAGCGCAAACGGCGCCCAACTGAAAAATGACTCCCTAATGGGACATTCCGTAGCGTTTCGTTTCATTGGATTAGCGGCCAGCCTGCAATCTGGCCCCGAGATGCGTGCTCGTGGTTTTTACCGCGTGATGAGGAACTATTTTTCTAGCGCGGAATTAATGCTTTCCTGTTCACCGCAGACGAGTGGACCTGCGGAGAGAAAGTAGTGCGTAGTAAGCGAATGTGTTGATGGTAAAAGGACGCACTTTTACTAATGGTAAAAAAAGCGGGGGTTTGAGGTTAATTAATTAAATAGGACGGATTCGTCGACGAACTCTGATCTCTGCAGTTTTGATAAAATTTGCTGTGATGCTGTGATATCTTCGAAGGAAATGTATGAAGAAGATTCTGAATTATCTATTAATACCCTGAACAAATATCTATTCACAAAAATTGGATCGGATGCAGCTACTTTGCCAGAAGATTTGGCGGTAAATTTTCTGTATTGCATCAGAATTACAAATGTTTGATACATAGAATAAATGTGTCAATGATTTGTTTATTCTTACAGCAACAATGACTATTCAAATATGAATAGATAGGTTCATAGACACACATTTGAGAAAATTCTAAATAACGGGTATAGTTTTTAGAAATATACAATTTTAAAATGAAATAAAACATATCTAAATCGTGGTAATAGTCATGGTATTATCTTTCTTGGAATGATAATTTTATGCCATTTGTGTTTGAATATGATTTCGGAAAGATGGACGTCGTGGGTGGCTCTAATTAATTGCATTCTGGAAGTCCAATTTTCGAGGATTATATCGGCAATATTAGGTTTGTTCCAAGTGGTCATTTCTGACAAGTTTGTGACATGTTTGTGACAAATTTCAGTGCGCCTGCGAAAAATGTAAACAAGTTAAGTTTGAAAAATAGACTGGAACGGCGAATGGTATGAAGCGCATGTGCATGCTCATATTTTGTTTTGACAGCTAACCTTAAATATAAATATAAATAAAGAAATTCATACATTTTTCGCCACAAAAAAGAAATGTTTCAAAGTTAACTTGTTTACATTTTTCGCAGACGCACTGAAGTTTGCCACAAACATGTCACATACTTGTCAGAAATGACCACTTGGAACAAACCTAATGTGATGAATGTTGGCTTCCATGTCGACCATCGTCTCTTGTTTATCGGCATAGACTAGCGACTTCAAATATCTCCGCAGAAAATGATCCACAGATTCACTGCGCGAAATTATGCACTCATCGAATTTGTCCCTCGATAAAACAATTGAGGCGCGCACTGTGTGAAATGTTGAGCCGTCTTATTGAAACCACCGCTCTTCCACATTAATGCTACTCAATTAGAGACGAAAAAATCAGTAATCATGGCTCTATAGCGGTTTACTGCAACGTTCTAACCAGTATCAGTTTTGAAGAAATATGGACCATTGATTCCAACAGCCCGTAAAGTACATCAAACAGTGACTTCTTGTTTATGCAACGCCGTCTCAATAATTGCTTATGGATTTTCTTCACCCCAAAGGCGGAAATTTGTTTGTTGACGTAGCCATTTAACAACAAAAACAATAAATTTGCATAATTTTCAAGCGTAATTCTGGCCAAGCGTAAGTTTATTTATTGTGAAATGGAAAATCAAACTGAGCACAAAACAGGTGTCCGCTATCAAATTTAAATGGGATTAGCTTCAATATACAGGGTATTCATTTTAAGTGGTACACTATTGCTATTTCGAGAACTGTAAGAGCTACGAGGTCGGTTAAATTAACAAACAATTTCTATATTATAAGACAATTAAAATGAGTGAAATAAAAATTTTTTTAGACCAGTGGTTCTCAAAATGCGGGGTGCAACTTTCTTATATTAAATGGCAACCTATTTTTTTTATTTGTTTATTCGATTCAGTATTTTTTTTTTTCTGAATTCAATGAAATTCACATGTAATGACCAAATAATACAAAATATTTAAGAAAAATGCAAAATGAAAAATGTATGATTTTTATTTAAATATGCATATTCAAAGTTTGCCATGGAAGAAAACAAATAAATCAAACAATTTTTAATATTAGTTTTTTGAAGTGTACCTCTGTATTTCTGTATTGTAACAAAATTATTAATTATTCTCATAATTACAGTTTTTTCAATTATTTCTGCATTTGATTTATTTGTTTTCTTCCATGGCAAACTTTGTATTTGCATATTTAAATAAAAATCATACATTTTTTATTTTGTATTTTTCTCAAATATTTTGTATTATTTGGTCAGTACATGTGAATATCATTGAATTCAGAATAAATAGTGAATCGAATAAACAAATAAAAAAAAATAGGTTGCCATTTAAAATAAGAAAGTTGCACCCCGCATTTTGAGAACCACTGGTCTAAAAAAATTCTTGTTTCGCTCATTTTATTTGTCTTTTAATATAGAAATTGTTTGCTAATTTAACCGACCTCGTAGCTTTTATAGTTCTTGAAATAGCAATAGTGTACCACTTAAAATGAACATCCTGTATACCCTATCCAACAAACATTTATCATATAAATCGATCTATTCTGTAAAAAGTTATGCGTAGTCATACATAAATAGTTATTTACATTACAAGCAAGGTAAAACAGTTTTTACTGCTGAATGGAGGAAATGACCGGCGAGCCTGTCACCTCCTTGAAGCAGTAAAACAGTTACCTTGCTTGTATTGTACAACATTTTACTTGTTACTCATTTGTAAATCAAATTAAAATTATAGCCAAGTCCTGTCAGTTACACAACTGTTCTGTCAAAAATTATTTTAAATGATTTCGCATAAGCCTTGTAAGCAACGTGCATTGTTTACCTTGTTTACTAACTTGTAAAACATTTACAATGCAGCTGTCAATTAATAACTTGTAAAGATTCATTTTCAAAGGCAATAGAGAGCTTGGGTAAATGGTGTTTACAAGTGAGTAACAAGTAAAAAAATATACGCGTCGCCTTGAGAACCTCCTTCTTTCATACCGTCTAATTCACCTTCGGAATTAAGTTATTTTCGAAAGACTGCCAAAGCTCACGAGCATTAAAATAGAACAATCACAGGTGAAACAAAAAATAATGACTGCGGTTAGTTCGCAGTTTCAGCTACTAAATAAACGTCCAAAAAAATCAGCAGAACGAGCAACTCGCCATAATAATAACAATCAAATGGTCTGCAAAAATAACATTCAAAATTCCACCCAATAAAACTTGGGACCCGTCACGAACTTTCCTCGTTAGAACTACAAAAAAATATTATTAATTCTTCTAGTGCAAAACGTCAAGAATCAAGAGAGCCTGGTTGTGGAGAATCTACGCAACTCGCGTAATGACGTCATCATCGCGTGTGTACCGCTCGCGTGTCTTACCCCCGCCCCTAGCTGATACCGCGGGGAGGGGGCGACATTGTGTAGTTGCTAGTTACTGCTACCCCAGTGTGTACGGACACGTGGGTTAGAAATATGGCCGTTAGGGGATGAAAACTGTTTTTGTGATAATGTTAAGGACTTAAGGGTGGAAAATAATGTGCGGTGGTGGAAATATTGTGGCTGTTACGGTGCTGTGGTTAAAATTTAATTATACCCTTTATCGGTAAATATTTAATTCGTTTTGGTTTTGGTTTGTTGAATACAATATTTGAGTGCCCATTATACGTATATTTATTTTTAATAAATTGATTCTCGTACATACAAGGTGTCCGAAAATTGATGATAAGCTTCAGGTAGAACGATTCTTTGATTAATTTGAATTGACAATCCTAATGAAAAAATTTGTACGGCCCTTCGTAAAGTCACAAGTACCCATCAAACTTGTAAATATGCCATTAGAATTAAACGAAATTTTGGAACATCTTTAAAATATCATTGCTGTTTACGTTCAAAAAAGATTTTGTAAAAGTGCATTGATGAAACTAATTGTTTAATACCAATACAATTTTTAACTCCTCTTCAGAGGTATTTTTTAAATTTTATTATATATACCTTTCACATTTTTTTTATTTACGAGCGTTGTTAAAAGTGGCACGTTTAATGGTTGCTTAGCAAGTTAAAAGTGTCATTTCCTGACACTAGTGTCAAAAGTAACATAGCAGCGTATTAAAATTGACTTTAGTGTTACTTTCAACACATTGTTAACAATTTGTATCAATAAATCAATTAATATAATCCTTATTATCAAAAAATTATTCTACATTACCTAACCAGAAGATTTACCGTGCAGACTAGGTGCAAAATATGGTGGAGGCGCAGTATACATAATCATTGGTTTTATTATTCGGAAAATAATAATTATTTAAACGATTATTTAATAATAATAATAGTTATTTACTTTACAAGTGGGCAAAATAAGGAATTACCCACGAGAGAAATTTTAGCACACGAAGCCGAAGGCTGAGTGTGATAATTTTATCGAGTGAGTAATTCCACTTTGCCCCCACGTGTGAAGTATGTTTTATCCAACACCTCTTTATAAATGAAAGATTTATTAAAGAAATATTATTTGACAGGGACATATGCTTTAAATTTTTAAATTAAAATGTCAATCGAAGTAGTTTCCAAGGTGTTGTGTGTTATTATTATTGTTATAAATTTAAAAAATACGCACTAGTGACTTTCCTCAAAATTATACCCACTAGTGTGTAATTTGTTACTTTGCTTGTTTAAAATCGCCATAGTTATAGAGCATTTATTGAGAGGTGTTGGATAAAATATTTTTAAAGAAATGAACGCAAAAGTCTTTGTAATTTTGTTGTTGGTAAGGGAGGTATTAGTTTATGTTACGAATTGATTAGATTTTGAGAACAATTCATCAACAGTTAGTGGTAGATTATTTGAAAGCCTATCAGGGTTTTTGAGCATATCTCAGTAAATAAATGAGAGAGTAAATTTCATTGGAATCCAACAGATGTAGAATAATATTACCTACAATAAGTGTGTAACACTATATGTATAGGGTGTAGAATTGAAATGTGGAATAAAGGAATTTCAAATTTCAATGTAATTTTTTTGATATTGCTGTAAATTCACTTTTCAAAAAATGTGCTGTAAATTCACTTTACAAATAATGTGTAAATACCAAAGATGTTCAGAATTAAAAAATGAATGTAATTAGGCCCATTTGGTTATCGAAATGTTGGTATTTCACGATATATAAATCAAATTAACATCAATATTTATTAGGAAAATTGTAACACGGCCATGGAAAATTAAACAAACGAAAAATATTTGACATTCTATAAAACAGATTTAAAGTTATTTATTTATTTAACAGAAAGAAATTAACTCTCAAGTTCACCATCCTAATCGTAATCTTCTACGAAATTTCTACAGAAAATAATACAACACTGTTATAAATAAACCTAAATCTGTTTTTAGAAATGTCAAATACTTTTCGTTTTTGTTAAATTTGCCATGACGGATTACAATTTTTCTAATAAATATTAATTTTATTTTGATTGATGTATCGTGAAATACTAATATTTGGGTAACCAAATGGGCTTTATTGCATGCATTTTAAACTTCTGAACAAGTTTTGTATTTATACTTTTACTGTAAAAATTCTACACCCGATAGGTAAGGGAGGTAATGTTTATGTTACAAATTGATTAGATTTTGAAAACAAGTCATCAACAGTAACTGGTAAATTTCTTGTAGGCCTATCAGGGTTTTTCAGTAGTAGTAAATAAATTTCATTGGAATCAAAAAGATGTACAATGTTTATTTGAAACATTTTGCAATATTTTGTTGTCGATTCAAAAACAGTGCTCGTAGTACCAGCCAATAACTTTATTTTATTTATGTTAATGATTTTTGCTTATTTGTTATTATTTCAGTTGTTATTATTCCTTAAAATTTTCTTAGAAATAACAAAATTTAAGATACAAATAAATAGAGTACAACAATTTTCCTTTTGTAAGATCAGAACAATGTTTTTAAAGTTACTCTAAAGTCTTAATTGGGCGAAATGATATATGATTCTGGGCTCGTAATAACCTATAGATGTATTCATGAACTGTAAACGAAGAAAACTTGGACTAAAATGATATATTTTAAGGCAAGAGTCTGTTGTATACTTTGATTTCTGATTGTACTCTTCCAATACCAGGCTCTATATTCAAACTCTTCATAATTCCACCAACTTCTCCCTCCCCATAATTCACCAGCAAACAACTAACGATACATCATAGTTCACTCTGAGTTCTGGCGAGTTATTCAGTCCATGATTCAACAGCATCGCAGCAAGCTGTGCATCGGTAGCTCTTTTTGTCTGTTTTGTTTTCGGTTTGCAAATAAGCTGAATCGAGGCAGCGGTGAACGAATTTCTAGAATGATGCAAACGCGAATGGAACTTGATTTATAATGCGCGCTGAAAAGTGGTTATTTATCATTTAACCGGAGTGAAGGGAGCAATTGTTTGAAGAGATATGTTTGCAGAAATTGTACGTGTCGGTGATTATGATTACTATTTCATGTGAGCGAAAAGCAAACGATTGATTTAGCGGAATAAAAATGGCGAACCTTACGTATGAATACAATCATTGTAATCCAGTTAGGTTTTTTGAGTTTGAATCTCTACTATATCCTGTAGATATCACTACTCTATATCTAGTTTTTATTTCTAGAATTGCAGCATAATTACACATACAATAATTGAAATAAAAATTGTCTATAATACTGATATTAATAATAGCAAAATTCATAGTTTAATAAATATTGATATGAATTATCCTACATTATAATGTTACCTAGGTCGACAAACGGATATGCGTCCGCGATAAGAATGCACATTAACTCCACTAAAGAAAACTAAATAAATATATTGTACATTTTCAAAATACGTTCGAGTACTTTATTGAAATTACACTTTTCTATTAACGTTTTAAAACAATTTTAAAAAGTTAATGTTGTTTTTTAAAGTATAATTTAAGTTTAAATTATATGTTTTGTTTTATATGGAAAATTTTATTTTATGTCTATCTCAGAAATGTATTATATCAATAAATTTAAAGTCACTTAATGCAGTTTCTGTTTCTGAACATTTTTTATTTTTCAATTTTTTTTTGCTTGTTTTTTGCTACACAATTTATTGGTTAATAAATTGGTCAATTTATTGCTGTGTGTAATACGATACTTTGCGTCAATTTTATTTCTTTATAAATAAATTAGTCAATAGATAATGTTCTTTTTTTGACAATTTTTTAGGGAATTCTAGAGAATTTTAGTCATTGCCAACCACTCGAATTTGTTTTCTTGGTAATTTATCATTTTTATTCGTATAGTTTATCTAAAATATTAGTAGCATGACAGCAAAATATCGTGCTGGTACTACTGAAATTGTCATAATAAATTAAAGGAAAACTTGATGTGTAGAAAACGAATGACAATATTTTTTCGCGCCGCCGTCCGACATTGATACAATTACATATCTCTAAAGCGGTCGGAAATCTTGTTTTTGTCGTACTAGTTCGACAAAAATTGCTAACTTTTTATGTTTATATGTTGGCATCACTTCACTAATTTTAGCTAACTTCTGACGATAGAAATGTCAAAGTATTACATTGACATAAAAATATTACGGCAATATATCTACAATTGAGTATTTGCAATACAAGAAAACAGAATATTTATGGATTTTAAACATACTTGTTAGTAATTATAAATGAATTTGCAGTGTAAAATCCAAATAAAAATATGTAGATATTTTTGGTTATGATATTGGAAAATAAACATAATTGACATTCAAATATTGTGAAGTTAGCAACATAAAAAAAATCCCTGTCATAATGAGTAATAAATTAAATTTATTTATTAAATATACATAAATGTTGGCGCGAAAAATCTTGTGTATCCCTCGGTTGGAAACTATTTTGCGAGTGCTCGTATTTGTAGGACTCGCCTACGGCTCGTCCTATCAAAATAAACTCGCACTCTCAAAATACCAGTTTCCAACCTTGTGATACAAATAACTATTATTCTTGAAAATTTATTGACAATTAAATTTGGCAAATAAATTGTTTAGTGAATATGTTGTCTTAGAAAATTTAAATGAATTCTATATCAAGCTAATAAATAATACGACAAATGATTATAAATTGCATTAAAATTGTATAGATATATAAACATATGTATAGTAGAGAAATGTGATGGACTAGTTTCCTTACTAAGAGCTTTTCTTCGCCATTTTGTACTGAAAACTACAGCAACTAAACAAACCAATGAAATAAATTATGATGCAACAAAGGCAACGATAATTTTCCTCATGAAAAAAAAAAAACAATGTATCATTAAAATCCTCTTAGCAACAGTCACACATATCGATCTGTCACAATATCAAACACAAGTTAAATACACAGATTATAAATATATACCACTCTACCTGGGGGTGAATGCCCTCTGTTTCCCTTGCGAAGTCAAGCGTGAAATTTTTCCTCTTTCGTGAAGGTTGAGGGTGAGTTTCCCCACAAAGGGAATCGAAGCGTCTAATGGGTTTTAAATAGCTTGAGATGTCAGCGAAGTTCGTTTTGTAATCTTAATTATCGTTTTTGAAGGGCACAAAGCCAAAGAACAGTCTTAAAATTGCTCTTATCGCTAAGATTCAGATGGGTAATTATTCAGACAAAAACTGGGTCGATGAATTATTTGTGTAATTAGTCGCTAATGCATTGATGAGATAATTTTTTTTTAATTAAGGCCTGTATCCACGGTGATAGAAATCGGTACGAGATCTCGGATATAGTTCTCGAATCAAAAACTTGGATCTTGGACACTACCAACTTGGACGAAAAAATCGAAAAGAAAACTATGATGAAAAAATGCGTTCTGTCAGATATTTTCATACTAGTTGCTAACTTCATATAGATGTTACCAAATTAAAATTTTGACGTTTAATGTTTGAAAAGCTGAAAAATTTTCAATCAAAGCTGGAAATTAGTATTTTCAAACAGTTTCTGAAATATGAAATATAGCTTATATTAATTTCTCGTTACAAATTTAATTTACTTAAATCAGAATAATTTCTTGAGATATATTTTATTAGTTTTTAGTATTGGTACATTGGTAGAATTGACTGAACTAACTTCATAAATTAAGGCACTAGAATATATGAGTATTCTCATCCGCCATTTTGGGTCCAAGTGTCATAAATAAAACAAATTATTGGAATCCAGTTACTTTAATTCTTTTCTGTCAAATTTAGAGTTGATACTGATTAATAATTGTGATATATCATTCCTTCAATTATTATATTCCATATCTAACAGGTAAGTGTACAGAATACTTTCTAATAATATATTACCGTATGATTTGTGTAGTTGAACTTTACAGAATTTCAAGAAATATGTTTCCAAATTTGACAGATACAAATTTTAAATGTTTTTTTTTTAAGTAACTGGATTCCAATAACTTGTTTTATTTATGACATTTGGACCCAAAATGGCGGACGAGAATACCTACATTCTTCTAGAGCTCTACATAAATTCGACTAACCTGACATCTATAGTCTTACAAGTTCACTATTTATGATATAGAACTATATCCGATATCTCGGACCGATTTCTATCACCGTGGACACAGGCCTTTAGAATAATATATTGTATTATTTTTAATAAATGTGATACTTTGAGTGTTGAGCATGTAAGTTTGAACGACGAGCGACATGCTAATTATATAGAAACGAGAATAAATTTTACTTTAATCTGATACTGAGCATTTGAAGAATTCTGACAAATATACAGAAATTTGTAGTATAAACATTGAAAGATTCTTATGTACTTTTAATATAATATAAGTGATGTTTAATTGTTTTTTACGACCACTCGGGTTTCGATATATGGTTCAGAATGTTGGGTTTGGATGAAGAAGCATAAACGACGAATAACTGCTGTAGAATATTTGATAGGAGTGTGTGGGTATACGAGACGTGATCGTGTCCGGAATACATTGGTGTATGGTGAGTGTGAGATTAAGAAGTATGTTGTTAAAAAAGTGGGAGTGAGTCAGTTGCGGTGGTTTGAACATCTTGAGCAAACGATTGGTGAAACTAATATATGCGAATGAGATTGAGGGTGAACGATTGCGTGGGTGTTTGGTTTGTGAAAACGAATAATTCCACGTGTATGTATGAATGTGGACGAGAGGAAAGTAGTGGAATGTTTGGAGGAGATTTATTGTTGGTTGACTGTGTGGGTTCGTGCTACCCCACTGAGTGGGATATAGCGTGATGTTATGTATGTATGAATGTATGGATTTCAGTGGACAACACTATATATTACAATATTCTGACTGTAAGTGTCGAACTGAAGACTTTATGATCCACAGTCCGATGCTTTACCAATTACCCAATCTGGGTGTGGCCCCCAGAGATGTGTGAAATGCAACATGGGTAAAGTTAAATGGCAACTGGCAACTGTCAGCTGAAAGATTCGAACTAAGGAACTTGATTTCATGATTGTTTTCAGTTACAAATTTTTATTTGAAATCGGCACTAAAGTACTCAAGTAACCCATTATACGACGATTTTGAGCACCCTATTGTTGGTAACCGTTAAATAATTATTGTACAATTAGGATTATTTTGGCAGATATATTGACGTACTATAGTAAATTTGGACGTAGCTTAAAACAAAATTTGCAAGAAGAATTAACTAATTAATTCCGATAACGAAATTGAAGACAAAGCACATAATTTTGAGTGTTATTTACGATAACTTCACTTCTCGAGGTTGGCAACACTGACTGTCAGTTTCAATTGACAACTGACAGATGTATAAACTTAACCTATATTGTAATTTTTTTACAGTTTCTTCGAATTTTAGATTTCAAATAAAACTAAATATGTACCTCGGCACTGAAGTTCCCTTTTATCACTCACATGGTTTGTATACTAAATTCCAAATTAGTGATAAAAAATTAAACTTCAGTGCCTTGATACATAAATAACTATTATTTCAAAACCATATGTAATTAGTTTAATTTTTTACTAACGCAAAATTAAGTTAAATGAGAAGTAAATTTTGTTAATTAAATATAAACTGTTTTGCTATTCGTGTTTGTAAAAATTCCCTGCAGACTACCAACAACTTTTTAATTTTATTACATTATTTTTCTAGTTCTATATTTACACTGTATACTTGTAAAATAATAGCTCCAATTTTCATGTGCTTATTCCCCATTGTCACGAAACAAAAACATCAGAAATGGCAACCATCTTTCTAACCTTAAAAAAACATATTTATAAAAGAAAGCGCTCCTAATTTCATCACAATCACAACATTTTTCTTCCCAAAATGGAAACCAATCACTAAAAGATTGTTTATTTTCAGTGTTGCGCAGAACGAATAAAATGTCTTCGAATCCGACAACAGCGCTATTATGCATCATCGTTTGTAAATAAATCAGAGTGAAGAAAACAAAATCATCGAGAAGAAGAAGAAATCAAGGCTATCTGGAGTGGAAAAAGAAAACAGGCCGTCTCATAACAAGACCTAATAAATCGGAAAACGGAACAGCGACGCGCGGGAAAAGTTGGGATGCCTAGTGAGTGCCAGCATGTGGGAATAGCGGCACATCACTACGGCGTTGTATAGCAGGTGAGCGGCACTTGTTATTTTTTTATATACAGGGTGATTCATAACAATAAACAATAGTTATTTACTTTACATGTGGACGAAGTAAGGAATTATTCACGAGAGATTTTAGCACACGAAGCCGAAGGCCGAGTGTGATAATTTTATCGAGTGGGTAATTCCACTATACTCACGTGTGAAGTATAACGTTTTATCCAACATCTCTTAATAAATGTAAAATTTATTAAAGAAATATTATTTGACAGTGACACATGCTTTAAATTTTCTAAATTAAAATGTCTATCGAAGTAGTTTCCAAGGTGTTGTGTGTTATTATTATTGTTATAAATATAAAATTACTCACTAGTGGCTTTTCTCAAAATTATACCCACTAGTGGGTAATCTGTTACTTTCCTTGTTTAAAATCGCCATAGTTATACAGCATTTATTGAAAGTTGTCGGATAAACAACTTGATAAGTGAGGCCGCAGTGGCCATTTGTTAGAAAGGCAATTTTTTAAAAATAATGTACAATAAATAGGAAATAAAACTAAAATAAATTATTATTAAATTTATTTTAATTTCTAAAATATGAAATGTAATACCAATATTACACTTTACCATTTTATTTATTGATTTGAAAATAATACTAGTTAATTTAATTGTCTTTTAATCAAATATTCTTTTTGATTTGACGATTTTGCTACACTGTTTAACTTTACAATCAAAACTGAACTATATATTGTAATAAACATCTTGAAATTGACAAAAATGTCACTTTCTGCCTTTTCAGCAAATGGCCACCGAGGCGTCACTTTTGCGCGTCGAGTTAGGTATCTAGATTACGTATAAACATCTATGCTTGTTCCTTAATAAACTATTGAGAAAAACTCAATAATCAAAAAGTTACAGCTAATTAAAGGTCTTTTAAATGAACGTCCAGCTATTGAATTCCGCTGATATTAATTGGGTAGAATTATTGTTTTCTCTTTGCCACAGAATAATTATTTGTATATCAAGGCACTAAAGTACAATTTTTTATTACGAATGTCGAATTTATAGAAAAATGTATTTTTCCGAAATTAATACTAAAGTATATGATATCACTCCTCGAAGTTATCCAAAATAGTAGCTAAAGTAAATCTTTACAGACTCTTATGTCAAATTTTATTTCACAGACTCATCTGTAAAACTTTTAGCACTAGATAAAATAACAAACATATTATTCTGTAATACTATTGGTGAATTTATTTACTATAGTTTGTAGCAACTGTTTATTAATTGATTCAAATTTAATTTGCTGTAACTTTTTTTGTTATTTTAAGGAAAAAACATTAATTTAAAACCCCTACCTAAATTTTCAATATTTTCTGCACGTTATGTACATGGTATATATTTAGGTATAGACAAGACAATACACACAAACCTCTTTAATTGTTTGTACATTAAAAATATAATTAAAAAGACAATAAAAAATACATTTACATGTCGAAACATTTAGGTCATTACTCCAAATTAAGAATCAATACAATAAAATTTACGAGGTCGCTTCACATATTATTAAAACACAAAGTCAGTGACCTGAGGTCAACAGCATTTGTATTCCACAACACGCCGGTGACACATGTCAAAGTTCAAACAATATTTCAACCCGGAAACGTCAGTTATTCACTTGTTAAAAAAAACTGTCATGTATTTACTAAATAACATGAAAGTATGGAAATATAAATTGGTATCGGACGTATATTATACAAAAACAATAGTTTAGTGCGAGTTCAATGAACTTTGCAAAGTCTAACTGCACGCGAGACAGGGGGTAGATTGTAATATATGGTTGCATACGCAGAGGTAATGGCAGCCGGAACGTAAAGTTCTTGAATTTATTATTATTTGATTACTTAGTACTGTCGTAGAGTGTAACCAACTGATAACATAATTCATAAGTTTCTATATGCAGTTACTGAGGTCGCGCATGTTGAATTAGGGTTAAAATATTTGAACAAAACACTGTCGTTAAATTGCAAACTAGAAAATTATCTTTATGGGAAGATTATATACCGAGAATGGAAATTTATGAATACTAATTTTATCAATTTGGTTTGGTGAGTGTGAGATTGAGAAGAATGTTGTTAAGAAAGTGGGAGTGTATATGTAAAGAGGTATTGTGACGGGTCAAAATTTTCGATAGTGAATTTTCATTAAATAAGTACATTTAGAGGTCCCTAGAATACGATTTCACTATTTTCATAATTATGTCTATGATTAGATTGGTAATTTGTTGAAGGTCTTTAAGGATTTTTGGGCATATCCCAGTAAAACAAATGAAATATAGAATAGAATATAAAGTAAGCCATAAAGTCAAAACAATTTTATCGTTTTGACAGCGGATAAATAGTAAGGTAACTTTTTGAAAGTGATAAATAGTTATTTACTTTACAAGTGGGCAAAGTAAGAAATTACCCACGAGAGAAATTTTAGCTCACGAAGCCGAAGGCTGAGTGAGATAATTTTATCGAGTGGGTAATTCCACTTTGCCCACGTGTGAAGTATAACGTTTTATCCAACACTTCTTAATAAATGAAAAATTTATTAAAGAAATATTATTTGACAGTGACATATGCTTTAAATTTTTAAATTAAAATGCCAATCGAAGTAGTTACCAAGGTGTGTGTTATTATTATTGTTATAAATAAAAAAATACTCACTAGTGGCTTTTCTCAAAATTATACCCACTTGTGGATAATCTGTTACTTTGCTTGTTTAAAATCGCCATAGTTATAGAGCATTTATTGAGAGGTGTTGGATAAACGTTATTTACATTTTTTTAGCAACCAGATCAAAATACTAACTACGTTAATGTCACTTGCATTATATGTCAAAAATATGGTATATAATAATTGTACTTTTACCTATTGCACTTTTAAATCAATCTTTTCATAAATAATGTCGTTAAATTATCTCGTCGAATTACACTCGAGCATTTTATTTTCTTCGGATAAATTTCAGTTTGACAATTTGACTCGAAAACTATTTAAGAAATAAAATCATTCCACCTACGGTGTCGCAATTTTATTAAAACAGTTTTCTTGTCAAATTGCTAGGCAACAAGGTTTCGTACAAACAGAAATTTATCCGGCAAAATAAAAAGCTCTTGTGTAATTACAGTTGAAACTTTTTCCTATATTTTATACAGTTTAGGAATTAAAATTTGCAAAAGTTTATGTGATGACCATATAAGATTTTAATACATTGTAATACTACAATTTATTATTCAAATTATATATGGGGTAAATAGCTCCGTGGTAACGTGTCGGACTGTGGATCGTGAGATCCTCAGTTCGAATCCCACAGCTGACAGTTGCCAATTTAAATTTACCCCTGTGGTTCCTCCTCCACTAACATCTTTGGGGGCTATGACTTGACGGCTGGTAACCGCACTTCATACGATAAAATATATTACCGAGATCTGCGTAAGCAGAGTGCCACACCCATAATGGGTAAAAGGCGTGATGATATATTTATATTTTATTTTATTTTATTTATTATTCAAATAGATATTTGCTTATTTCAAACAGTTAAAACTGCCTTGAAAATACCGCCGAATATTATTGCAGACTGAACACGTTCACAGCAAAAGCAAGCATTGGCCAGTTCATTATTAACAGCAGATAAAAACCAAGAAATACCTAAGCGTGTCAGTTAAGCATAGCATTTGGTACGTGAGTGTAGTGTTTGTGTGGAGTTGTCGAATAAATAATAAATAAGTAAGTAGCAATCTAAATCATAAAACATATATGGTACAATTATTCTGTAGTTTTAAATACGTTTCTGATGCATTCAATACTTCCAACGAAATATAGTAATACTGGGACGTTAAGCTGTAGGCTTTTACGAAAGCGAAAAACGAGCCTGAGACAGATAGATGTTGTAAGGCTGCTCATCTTTGCCTAACTCTTGTTTGTTGAGTATTTGCTATGTAAAAACTTTGTACAGCAACGATAGATACTCCATCAACCAGCAGTCTCTCTCTCGGCTCGAATTTTCAACGTCAGTAAGCGTTCCAGGTTCCAGTGTTATTATATTTCAATGTTCACATCCCTACTTTCATCTACTAACCTGTTTTGACGTACAGTATTCTTATTTAACAATAAAGCACTACTTTAAATCGTAGGGGAAAGTGTTGTACTTTGGGACGTATCTTGGGACAATATAAAATGCAGCATCAACTGGACTAAATTCAAGTTGTACGATTTTAATTGTTATTCAGACACCAATAGGAAAAGAGTGTTAATCAGTGGAAAATTTTTGCAAAGTCCAGTTAGTATACCGAGTGATTAATAACATACGGAAATATATTAAACTTTAGACAAAAATTCAATAACAAAAAAGTTACAGCAAATTAAAGTTGAATCAATTAATAAACACCTATTAATTATGTACTAAATAGAAATTAGGTATACTATAAAGATAGTTGAACAATGTTTAGTTAAAAAAATAATAGTGATGTATTAACATAAAAGTTAAGGCTATTTAAATTTTTCTTTTATTGCTCAAAAATTGCAGTCCACATATTTAAGAGCCACTGATAAACAAAAACACAACTAGAAAGCAAATTGCCGTTGAAATTCATTTAAATGTTAATTCATTAAACGTAAAAGAATGTTAAATGTAAAATGGTTAATACTTTCAGTAGCGAGGAATATGCAGACATGATTATGGTTTATAGAATAAGATTTATTAATTTAAAAAATATCTACAATTCATGGCTTTTGCCATTATTTAACAAATTTGGCAAATTGTCGAATTTAAAATAATTTAAAAGAACTTTAATTTGTTGTAACTTTGTTGTTCCAACCTCAGATAAACTACGGAATAAACTGTCTTTGAAATAAACAAAGAATATTGCATCAAACACTGATAGCTAGAATAATAGTATATTGTACAACAAGTAATGGAATGGCACATATTCCACGCGAGCAAAAAGTTTGTAGCCCGAGCCAAAGGCGAGGGCTACGGTTTGCGAGCGTGGGATAGGCCATTCCGTCACATGTTGTAGACTATACTTTCTATAAAAAGGTTTTGGAAATTATACAAAAATACAAATATAAAACTGTTAAAAACGTCAAACTCAAATAAATCAAATTAAAACAAACAGACGTAACCATAGTAACTGAATCAAGATACTACATTTGTCGCGCTAATAAGCGGTTCTGATTAGTCGAAAATATTCCATACGCAACTTATGGAATGTTGGTGATTCCATAACAATTCTTAGTAGTGGAATGCCCAGTTTCCAAAACAGTGTTATAGAAAAATATTAATCTGTGCAATGATTTTGATGCGATATTTTTCATTTATTTTAATGATAGTTTTTTTCGTAGTTTATCCGAGGTTAGAAATGTCGGACCTAAGGAAAAAATAATATTTTGGGACCTCCTAGCATCTTTTCCGTACGTTATAAATCAGCCTGTATATGGTCTTATCGTTTCGAAAACTTTGTGAACTGAGATTTTAAAATAAACTTAATTTCTGATTGTGTGGGGATTTTTTTGTGCTCCAGGTGCGTGATGTCCATGAAACGGCTCGCCATCTTGGCGGCCGTGGGTCAGGGCACGCTGAACGGCACGTCGGTGACGCTGCTTGGTGCTAATATGACCACAACTTCTGGAGGCCGCGCATCTGCTGGCTCGCTTCACGGAAACGTCAACGTTCTTCTCGGCGGGTAAGTGCACCACGTGCTCCATGAATTTTTATTAATATTCGTAAGTTTTCAACGAGATAAAATAGAGAAAACAAATTTAAATTGTAGCCTATATTATTCTACATTTTTTTGAATATAACAAAATATTTCCTAAATCAATTATTTATAGAGATATCTTCAATAAACCTGATAGGCCTTCAAGTAAATTACTAGTTACGGTTGATGAATTGCTACTAAAATCTAATCACACATTAAAAAATTTATAGGTAGTCAAAATTGAATAAATTTTAGTCTCAGACGATCCACAGTTAATTTTTGTTAATTTAACCTGTTTCAAATTTGTTAGCAAATAACAAATTATTGTTGTGTATTTCGTAACTAAATATATTTGTGAATTTAGTAATTATTAACATTTATTTTTATGTGCTTTTAACTAAATATGTTAGTAATTATTTTGAAGCAGAACAATAAGTCATAATTACTATAATAAATTAAGTTGTTACAAAGGATACAAACTTTATTTAACAATTTTAAATTGATAAGTTAGCTAAATTTACTTGTTATTATTGACGAGTCTATTTATTAAATTTTATAAATCCGGCAAATAAATAAAAACAACAATTCTTCTTGTTTTGTCATTTTTGTCCAAATTGATAATTTAACACTATCTTTGTCAATATTAACTTATAGTTATTTGTCAAACTAGAGAGGAAACTGTTTCTTTTTCCCCCTTGAGTTCGAAGTTTGCCTAATGAGCGCAGCGAGTGAGGCATTTCTAACGAGAGTGGAATAAAAGCTTTCCTCTCGTGTTAGACACAACATTTTTTTCACGACATGTTTCTAAAAACGACTTGCTCGTACCTAAAATACACTTTGAGAACACAACTGACAGACTGACACGTTAAAAGTTAGTTTATCAGACACAAGGCGGTGTAGCAGTATTGCCAATGAACCGATCTTAAATATCTTTAATAAGTTGTCAAATTGTGATTTAATAAGAAAAAGAAAAATATAAGACATATTTATAAGATAATTTAAAGTATGTATATCACTAAAATACGGATTTTCAATAAATTTAGAAATTTATTTATAATTTTTATAATATATGTTTTGTAAATAACATTCATATTGATAACACTTCTATATTTTCCTCTCTACAGAGGAACAACACATTTTCCTCACTATTTCGAGAGAAAACCGGTAGGATTTCCTACCATGTCGTGAAAAAATAATTTAATAATACTTAGAATTTAATAGCAATCTATTAATTGGAACTACTAGTAGATTTTTAGGAATATCTCTATAATAATTTTGTCTTGTAATAAAATAATATTAGCTTCAATTTATATTTGAAACATTTTTCTCTAATTTGTACCCAAATAAATGAATAAAAAGCTCTGTCCGAAAGCAGGGTTTCCTAGCGCGCATGCGTGTATTGTTTATTTACCCTATATACAATATTAGCCATCGGCTCACTCTAACACTACACGAGAAGTGCCTGCTTGGCTCCGTGTCAAGTTACGGCTTTTAACTGAACAAATTGAAATTTGTTGGGTCGAGTTACACTCCTGAGTGTACTCTGGGGTGTCACACACTGTACACAAACGGTACACTCACCCACATAACTCCATGTTTAATGTTCTATGGAGATAGGGACAGCCGGAATTTGAACGATTTGGTTATGTTGCCTCTACTGGCTTGTAATGACGGGAATATTATGCATAACGCTGAGGGTGAAAGATGCTAGTTCTTACTAAGGGTTACTAAGGGTTGCTGAGGGTGCGTCGTTTAAAATTATGTATTTTTTTTCAACTTTGACTGACGTTTAATTTATGTTATGCTGAAGGATTCTATTTTGTCCTAATACTGCATTTGAAAATAACAAAACATCAAAAACAAAGGGGACCTTCACTATTTTGTGCAGTTTTAAAAAGTCTTAATTGTTATTCATTAAACAACAACGATTTTACAAAAATGTGACGGCAGTGTTGTCGACAAATAGTAGGGATTGTAAGTAATTGTAGTCACATAAATGTTCTATTATATTTTTTATAAAATTATTTAAATGGAATTAAAATAACTTTTCGTGGTAAATAATTAAAATATATATCGTGTGTCCCACGTAAATGTTGGCATAGGCAGTTAACATGTAAAATCAGTTTTTTTTGTAAATAGAAAGTGTCCGGCAAAAAATTATGCATCCAAATTTTATATCACAATACTGTCAATATCCCTACATCTTATTTAATGTAGATTATTTTATTTTGATACCGCAATTTAATGTAATTAATAATAATAATTCCTAATTTTCCGCCTACTCTTTTTATTGCTACTGACGTATAGTGCTTGCAATTTGTTTTAAAGATTTTAATGTATCACTGTTATCATGAATATATTACATGTCGAGAACCGTGTAAATATTATTAGAATGTATTATGGGGGCGCAGTGCAATACAAATATCTGAATACATCACAGGAATGAACGCCGAATGGTTTCCATTGCCCGAAATTGACAGTGACAGATTAAAATATTTAAAACAAATTGCAAGCACTATACTTCAGTAGCAATAAAAAGAGTAGGCGGAAAATTAGGAATTATTATTATTAATTTCATTAAATTGCGGTATCAAAATAAATTAATCGGTATTAAATAAGATGTAGGGATATTGGCAGTATTGTGATATAAAATTTGGATGCATAATTTGTTGCCGGGCACTTTTTATTTACAAAAAAACTGATTTTACATGTTAACTGCCTATGCCAACATTTACGTGGGACACACGGTATAAATACCATTTATTCCAGGAAAAACTATAAATAAACTATAAGATTATTTTAGATAAATGTGTGATTACAACTGATAAATTTTGGTAATAGTCATTCAATATATCTTTAATTTCGTTGGGTCGACCTTACCAAGTGGTTTCATTATAGTGCGAATTCTCAAATAAATGTGATTTGAGTTATTTGGTTATGAATTCAAAATAAAACAAACATCTTGAAATTAGATGCCAACTATTTGACACTTCGACAATCTCAATAATAAGAGAAGTACAAAGAATTTAGAATAGAATAGATGTGTGAGAGAGAAGTTAAAACAGAAAAACATAATAGTTTGACGCTAGAATTGCAATCTTTTAAACTCAAATATCTTAATAATTAATCATATTTTTAGAACTTCTATTATATCTACTACAATGTTTTTGGGTCTAGTTATAATTGAAATAACTTATTTCCCATTTTGTGACTCTAGTGAAGGACAGCATTCAGATACTCTATTTATTCATTTATATTAAACAAGATATGTTGATGTTTTTCTATAAGCGAATATTAATCGTGATCCACAACAAATTTAGTCAAAATCTTGATGACAAAAATGATAGGCCGAGCAAATTAAAGCACCTTTCAACAGATAAGACAAACGATGCCTCCTGCATCATTTTTCATTAGAGATTGGAGTAGCTAACTCTGAAACTCTAACAAGAAATGGAATTAGTGGGACGCCATTGTGATCAGAAGTGGAAGAATGGAGCAAAGCAAAATGTATTGTTGATGACGAAGCCTAACATATTTGTGATCTTTGAAAACTCTTTCTAATCTTAACAAGCTAATGGTGCTATTATTTTTATCAAATGATAAAGTTTTGGATAAACAATGTGGAAATATTTTGTCATCAATCAAAACTTTTGCTTGGGAGCTTTGAAAAATTTCTTTCGAGTTTTCATAAAATAAATAAATATTTGGTGTATAATTTAAATATGGAATATGGAGATTTCAACACTACTTTTACCTCCCGCCACATCTTGTAAGGGAGATATAGGAATTATGCTAAAAATTCGATAGTAAGGTTTCAGCGGATGAGCGCATTTTAGGGTTCCCAGAATATGATTTTAATAGTTTGGTCATGATGTCCGTATAAACCCTCTCGTATGATAACAGGCAAACAATATTTCTTAAACGTAAACATAATGGGGTCATTTTTTTTTTCAGTAAGTTTGAGTAAAATTATAAATATAGATAGTAATTTTAATATTAAAAGGCATTTAGTTACGATTTTTTGAAATTGACATCCCATTTCAAATTTTTCGCTTCTTGACGTCATCTTGTAATTCTACGAAACACGCTCTTGCGGAGAGCGAGGAACTACACCAACTGTCAAATTGACTGTTATCTGTCATTGTTATTTACTAAGAGGTTTTTACAAATATAGTTTATCCACATTACCTGGGCAAAATAATACAACAAATATATTAAACATAAGTTTAATTTGAAAATCGTTGTTAACTGCAACATATGACTTGAGATGACAGGTGTGATAATGAGACTACCGACATTACCGACATGCGACAAAATATGGTGCATCAAAGCATTTTTATTTTAACACGTCTTAAACTCTTTGTCTAAAAACGTTATAATTAACGAATACCTAATTTATTTAATTTATGGGAGTGTTCATTTTAATAATAATAAGTAATTATTACAACCTTGAAAAGCAAATTATTATTTGTTATCAACACCTCTTTTGTCTTGCCATGCTGTATATTCTATTACAAGATGACGTCACGATTTTGCAACCGCGAAACTTCATAAAGGAAATTATGAATGAAAAGTTAAAAAATTATAAGAAATATTGAATAATATGTGACTGAAATGAACTAAATTTTTATAATTTGTAAAAAAACAACTTTTTTTAAAAAGTGTATGACCCCATTGTGAACCTTATAACTAATTGATTATGTGAATGAGGCTTAAAGAAATCTATTTTACACTTGTTGGGCAATATACTTTCTATTATAAAAAACTCCGAACAATATAAAAAACAGCAAAAGCATAACAAAATCCCAGTTCGCACGATCAACTTAGCACCCCCTACAATTACAATTCGTTCGTGTTGTGATCGCCATCAATCCTTGTTCCTCCTGCACGGATGCCCTGCCCTTTTACTTCTCTTTTCCATTCTCTCGCCTGATCTGCCGACGGAACAGTGTACATCGCAAGAAGAATGATAAATGTTTAATGTAGATGAAATGTATAATGTATTTGCCGCGTGTGCTGGATATTAAGGCTTTATACATCACAATAATATTTTTATGAAGTTAATATAATACTTCTTGCACGATATGAAACATGAAAGATGGAAATGCAATATTGAATGTGAAAGAGCGTGTTGGATTCAATTTAAGGTTGTAAAATTTTGAATTAAATATGACAAGATGCAATATTATGTAATCCTATTGTTGCTTCTACTTGAAATATAGTAACTTATTACTTTGTCCCAAGCAAAAAACAGTAAATGTCATCTTGTTTTATTAGGAGTAAATGTGATACGAAACACACAAAGTCACATTTACTCAAAATAACACATGCTATTTTTTCTTGAAGCAGAAAATGTAAATATAAATCGTTAGAAAATGCTTAAAACTTCAACAAATATTAGGTAGTTATATTCCAAGTGTATGGCAAATACCTGAATATTTTTTCGTGTGCATAAATGTGCACGAGAGAAAATATTCTGATTGTATTTGCTATGCACCAGGGATATATTAGACGAATATTTCTTGAGAAAGATTTCAGTCATTATTTTAAATTATTGAACATATATTTATTTTAATCTGTCACATAAACATCAGACTTTGATACATGTCATTTGTTAAATTACGTTAAAAGTGAGTCATCAGCATTTTGAAAGTATTCTTTTGAAGAAATTGATTGAAAAATTGAGGATATTACCCTTTTCGTCCTTTTAAAACAAAGAAATTAAACTATTCCTCATTGTGTTTACAATTATTATAAATATTCGACTATCGCATTTGTGCAAATACTCGATATGCAAAGCAATCACTGTATTCGATTGTCATTGGTCGAAATTCAGAAAATACTGCAACGTGATTGGTTAAAATTTTTCGTATTCAGTATTTCGAGTTGCCTCAGAATATATTTTGTTATTTTTATTTCTTTGTTTCATTCTTAACTGTCAAATTATTAAATTACAACCTTACTATTTTTCATAATATTTCACTTTGTCTAACACCAGAGTAGAAGCGTTATCAATGAATCAGTTTTACGCTGCCGGTGAAAAAACTGAACTTTTGATTGTTGAACTCAAATACATAATAACGTAGTTTTATGACGTTTGAAGGAAAAAGTTCCAAGTTACCGAATTATCAATTAGAATAAACAGTTGCGCCTTGTATTCTGAATTTTTATTATTATTATTATTATTAACTGCTGAGGTTATATCCCGCCTCGGAACCTCGTTTTCGGTGGTGTGACAACGGCACGCAGTATTCGCTGGTATGTGTTTTCGCAAAGCGGTCACCCATCCAACTACTAACCGTAGGCCATATTGCTTAACTTGTATTATCGAGTAATCCGGCTTTAACGCTACCTGCCAAGCCGTTGCCCAGGAAATTTTCATCGACTTAATCTCGATGCTGTCACCGATGAGCGTGATTCATAACCTACGGAAAATATTGAAAGTAAAGTTAGAGGGGCCAAAAATAATGCTTTATCCTTAATAAACTTTTAACTAAAACTCAATAACCAAAAAGTTATAGCAAATTAAATTTCTTTTAAATTAACCCCCACCTATTGAATACCGCTGAAAATAATAATTTTTTTTTGTTTCCACAGAAATATGTTTCTTTCAAATCTGACAATTTTCTGTTTTTTTTTTTTTTGCTAATTTAAATTATGCACGCAACAAAAAATAATGGCAAAAGCAGTGAATTATACAAATCTTTTCAATTAATGAATTTATTATTATTATTAATTATGTCTACATAGTCCTCGTTACTGAAAGTATTAACAATTTTGCACTGAACTATATTATACTTGGACGTTTATAGTTATTTACATTACAAGCAAGGTAAAACAGTTTTTATTGCTGAATGGAGGAAATGACCGGCGAGCCTGTCACCTCCTTGAAGCAGTAAAATAGTTACCTTGCGTGAATTGTACAACATTTTACTTATTACTCATTTGTAAATCAAAATAAAAATTATAACCAAATCCTGTCAGTTACACACAACTGTTCTGTCACAAATTATTTGAAATGATTTCGTATAGCCTTGTAAGCAATACTGTGGCAACGTGCATTGTTTACTTGTAAAATATTTACAATGCAGCTGTCAATTAGTAACTTGTAAAGATTCATTTTCAAATGCAATAGAGTACGTGGTGTTTACAAGTGAGTAACAAGTAAAAGAAATGACATTTAAATTAATTTCAACGGCAACTAGTTTTTCAGTGGCTCTCAACCACGTGGACAACAATTTTGGAACAATAAAAGATAAATTTAAGTAGTTGTAACTTTTATAATAATACAATATATTAATTTTTTTAACTAAACATTGTTCTAATAACTTCATAGTATTCCCAATTTCAGTCATTGATTCAACTTTAATGTGCTGTAACATTTTTGTTAGTAAGTTTTGCCATTTTTTTGAAGAAAAATACATTATTTTGCCCCCTCCCTCCCTAGATACACTTTATATCGTTTCTGTACGTTATCAATTACCCTGTATTTCCCAAAACCAAATTGTAGGTGAAGTAGCACCTAAGTAGTTATTGCAAAAAATAGTTGAGTCGATCTGAACGTTGTAAAACAGAATGCCACATCCAAAATAAACGACATAATGTTATAACCTTTCCAATAATTATTGCCGTAATTTACAACTTCTACAGTAGAAATTCAGATAAAAAGTGACAAAATAATAAAAGATTCAACCGGTGACATCAAATATCCGTCGTCAGAGCTTCGTCGCGCGAAAACGGAAACCAATTTCGTGGCATCGCGTTTTCTGCGCTTCGAATTGCGAACTCATTAGATCGGCAAGTGCCAACACTGAAGCCGACGGTGCCGAGCCTTCAGGAGGTAAATACAATTTTTATTTAATAATCCTTGTTCGATAATCGGTTGACATCGCCTGGAGAACTAAGGCGAGAATCAGGAGGAATCGGAAGAAGGGAAATATGTAGTTTTGGAGTAAATATTTCTTCAATGGTATTTAGCAATCAATTTGCAAAGGAAATTTGGACAAGGTGGGGTCGAATCCGTTTGAAGAGTTTGGTCGTTTGTATTGTTTACATATAGTAATTTATATTACAAGCAAGGTAAAATAGTTTTTACTGCTGAATTGAGGAAATGTCCGGCGAGCTGATTAGGCGAAGCCTGTCACCTCCTTATGCGTTTTAACAAATCCTGTCATTATTATACTGATTATTTCACTCATTACAAATTTGACCTATCAGAATATCTCAATTTCCATTGTTGAGCATTGTGGATAAGTGATTAAACAGCACCACGCTGTTTAATCGCGATTAAATTGAAGCTAGCTTTTTTATGCAAATTTTGAACATTTTGAAGGCATATTTAGCCGGATAATTAGTTACAGAAGCAAGATACTTACATGTTCTTTACCTTTACTGGTATTCTATTTCTTTAAACATGTTGAATTATTCATTTCAAGGTATTTTTATTTATTAATTTTTTACATTTATTTGACAAGTAAAAAGAAAAACAAACAATTTGCTATAGTCACAATATAACCGTACCATTTTATTTATGTGAAAATGTGTCAAAATAAACGTTTTAGTATAATTTCATCGCCAAAAATTAAAGTTTATACTATGAATTCATGAAATAATGTTGACATATACCCCTCGTGCTAAAGAATTGAATCGATTAAATTTTATGTCTAGCTTATTTATAAAATTTTGCTTTTAAAAAAGTGTTATCGTACATAATAATTTAAGATATAATTATTATGTACTCAAACACTTTTGAAGCAAAATTTTATGCATAAGTTAGACATGTCAAATTTAATCGATTAAATTCTTCGCACTCGTTATATAATTATTGATTATTTTTTCACGTTTCTTTAAATCAATTAAATGTTTTATTGTGTCACGTGTCTGCATTTTAACCAATCTTGTCATTATTATACTGAGAATAATGCTCTTGTGATTATTCCCGGCAATATTCTCTGTAGCTTTTTTGTTTTTGTTGACAGATGTCAAATGTCAGATAGTTATCATCAACACAAGTAAAAATGTGCAGAAAAGATAGATTTAGTGGCGTGCCTGATAATAAAATCAAAAAATAATCTAATTAAATATAACTCGAGATTTTGATAAATTAGAAAATAATTCTCCAGTATCTTTTTCAAACTTGTTGCCACTTGGCAATAGCTACTCAAGCCCTACGGACTTTTGTGTCTAATGCCTGTCAAAAAGATTTCGAAGTATTTGTCAAATTATTTTCAATTTATTTTCACTGTCTTGTTATATTATTACTGAAATTGTTCCGCTATCAAGAATATAAGCAAATTCAATTCATTAAGATAATTAAACAACAAACTTAATACGATTAAAATAATGTCCATTTAACAGTAATTTAAATTGGGATAGGTACATTGCAAATATGGTTTCATCGAAAGCGATTATAAATCGGCATTACATATGCTATATCCAATAACAATAGCTAATGGAACTGATTAAACAGCATTAGATTAATTTGCAGTCCAGTGTGGCGGTGTAAGCTGGATTAAAACTCAAATTTCAAAAATAAAACAATCTGTAATGTTCGGAATTTTGACAGGCAATTAATCTAGGAATGATGTGACATTGTTTGTTTATTCGAAGATTAAATTCCCCCAATCCATAGCTAACTGCGAACAAATTGAACGGAATGGCGTTTTGATAAAGTTAATAATGGAATTTTGAATTCGAATGAAATTCGGCGGCGAAAAAAACAACCGCAGAACCTTTAACGCATTTACTGATTTCGTTGTTTAAATCCAACTTATGTTGAAATTTATTTGGAACAATACAGGGTGAGTTTTTTTTAGAAAACCAAACAGTTTTGCTGGCTAACTAATAACTTTAGAGAAAAAATAAATTCTCAGGCTTATACAGCAAGGAAGAGGCAATTGTACGGTTGGTAAAGGAGTACTTTTTATTAGAATGGATAACCTGAAGTATTCCCTTTTCAACAATATGTTCCTACCTAAAATTAATATTAAGGTCACAAAGTTCAAAGAAAAAATACCATTTTTAATATGGAAAATATAACTTTAAGTAGGCCGCTGAACAAAACAAGTTATTGTTTTTATTATTGCTACTCCTGTCATCAATTTGTCAAGAAATGTTGTCGATGTAAAGCCATTGTTGGCATAAATAACAAAAATAAAAACATAGTTGTTTTATTCAATGGCCTACCCAAATTGATATTTTCCATATTAATAATAGATTTGTTCCAACTGGTCATTTCTGACAAGTTTGCAACATAGACTGGAACGGCGAATGGAATGAAGCGCATGTTCATGCTCATTTTTTGTTTTGACAGCTAACCTTAAATATAAATTAAGAAATTCATTCATTTTTCGCTACAAAAAAAGAAATGAAGCTTATGTTTCAAAGTTATCTTGTTTACAATTTTCCCAGGCGCAGTGAAATTGTCACAAACATGTCACAAACTTGTCAGAAATAACCAGTTTGAACAAACCTATTGTAAATGTTTCTTTGAACTTTGTGACTTTAATTTTAATTTTAGGTAAAGGAATATGTTATATCGTTGAAAAGGGAATACTTCGGGCTATCCATTCCAATGTAAAAGTACCCCTTTTCATTTAAGAAAATATAACTTACGTTCCTCCTCATCACATCCCCCTAATAATTTTTTATGCCAATCATATGTCCCCAGTCCCCCTCCTTGCTGTGTAAGCCTATGTATTTTTTATTTCTCTAAAGTTTTTAGTTAGCCAACAAAACTAATTGGTTGCTTTAAAAAACTCACCCTGTATATATTTTTAGTTATTATTTGTATTATTGATACTCCTGTCATCAAGATGTCAACTATTGTTGTTGATGTAAAGCCATTGTTGACAGCAAAGTCAATAAAAAACAATAACTTTTTACCTAATTTTCTCTTTCCCATATTAAAAATGTTAATGTTTCTTTAAACTTTTTGTCCTTAATTTTAATTTTAGATATAGGAAAATATTATATCGTTGAAACTGAAATATTTTCGGGCTATCCATTCCAGTAAATAAGTACCTCTTTCTATTAAAAAAAAAAGTAACTTTCATTCCCCGCTGCCAGATCCCCCTAATAATTTTATTTTACCAACCGTACAATTTTGTCCCCCTCCTTGCTGTATAAGCCTGTGTATTTATTTTTTCTCTAACGTTTATTAGTTATTAACCGCACTTCATACGCAAAAATATATCACTTACCGAGTTCTGCGGAAGTGCCACACCCATAATGGGTAAAAGGCGTGATGATATATTTATTTATTTTATTTTATTATTAGTCAGCCATCAAAACTGATTGCTTACTTATAAACAAAAAACAATTTACCCTGTATGAAATGTATATTATTATAAATTAATAAATTTGGCTGTCAAGTTAATTTTCGTTGACAAGAATGTTGCATTTAATCCGAAACAGTACGGTAATGTATATAACTGGTATCCATAATAATACATTAATAACAGCAAAGTAAATATTGTCAAATGTAATCATCAAGCATTCAAAATCAAATTTATAGATTTAGAATTATATTTTTTGAAATGTCATTATTTTCACTGATTGGAACAATTTAAAGGAATCAGTTTACCTATTAAACTCTGAAAAAATAAAATGAATTTAATTACAGAGTATAAAACGTAGGGAAGAGCAAATTTTAATGATTTCTCTTCTTGATTTCCGTTTCGTTAAATGTAAGATTTCACCGGTTGACTCACACAATTAATTTCAAGAAATCAGGAGAATCTGATTTCACAAAAATAATTATTGTCGATTAAACATGGGAAATGCAGTTTTATCATAGTGTTTTATATCAATTAATTTGGATTTCATATCGTTTAGGAGTGCATCGGTAACTTAGCTGTAACCTAGATGCAGTTACGTGTTACCAAACTTGCGTTAAGTTTGAATTTAGTTTCTACGTTATGTGTTTGAAACCAGAACGTTCTGATATAATTGTTATTATTACTATCGCTTCTTCTTATCTTAATATGATCTTATGGCAGTTTAAATTGTTGAAGATACCACGAGGGATGATCAGGAAAATAAAAATAATATAGTGTGATCGTTACATAACTTTCTTATTTAAATATACTATATAAAATAAATCGAAATTTGAATGGGTAAATTACTTACACGATGAAGTTTTTGTTTTCAAGTGACTTCAATATTTTTTTATTTATTTAAACTTTATATTATTTTATCTACGATAGTATGTAAAATTGATGTTTAACTGTTGTTTTCAAGTTTGTAAAACGGTTGTTTAGTAACACGATCCAATTAGTCACGGGCAGTCACAGGTTGCCAAGCAACGAGTGTATAAAATTTTTAAACACGCCAAATTTGCAAAAATTTTGTTATCAAGGCAAACTTCTCATTTAATATTGTGATCCTACTTCATAAATAAAAATATTTTTTTTATATTTTTTGGGGTTTTTTATTATATCGTAGATAAAATTTTGTACGATACACATACGTAAAGCGTCTTTAGTCCCTCAGGGGCCTTGACCCATTCGTGACTAAAGACTAGCTTTACGTACTTGTATCGTAAATAACTATTATATATTATATTGTCGAGTGATGCAAATCATCCGAGTGAATAATGACCATAATCCCGAATATAATACTATACTTTTTTACTCCTGTAAATTCGGAAATCACTATTGAAAATGATTGAAATTCGTTGAAAACACACTTTGAAAAACGGGAACATGAAAAAAACTGACTATATGTCAATTGTCAGACGCCCGTTGCTTGGTGATCCACATCACGTCTCTAAAATAAAAATGAATTATGGATTTCTGGTTCTGGGATTGGTCGGGAAAAGTGAATTATGGATAGTATAATTTATAGAAAAAAAATTAAATAATAGCTATATATTTTTACAGGAAAAGAAAATAGTATATTATTGAATGAACAATTGAGCATGTAATGTATGCTATTACTCATGAGAATGAAGTTTGCGTCACGAGCGAAAGCGAATGATGTAAATCATTCGAATGAATAATAGCCATTACATGCGAGTAGAATACTATGTTTATCCACAACATTTCGTCAAATATTTGTTTTAAAATTATAAAATAAGTAGAATTTTTGCTTTGACAAACACAAAAAGCTGTTTGTTTATTAGACAAATTGTGGCAACCACCACTAGACTACATAATGATGTAATAAAATTTTGAAGTGATTTAACATTTAGCAGAAAATCTTAAAATCAATTATTTAGCTACAGTTTAAGTTTAAAAAGAAAATAAAAATAAGAAAATTAGTGTCTTTTGTTTTTTTATGCGGATAAAATTACTTAAAAGTCATTTTGATTTTACTCTTTTGACAGGTTAGATTTGAATTGTGATTGGTCGATAAGAGTGAATTATAAATCATAATGCACTATCGTGAATTCAGGGTACTCTAAAATTCATCGAAAAAATTAATATATTGTGTAAATATTTATACAGAAGTTAAAAAAAAATATAAACTAAATGTCATTCTGCCTATTTTCTACATAAAACGAAGGTCGATTTTTGCTACCATATTCCGGAAAAATTACTGAAATATTCAGTTGTATTTACTGATTTCTCAGTTTAATTGATTTAGCGATACTATTTCTTCTTCTTCTTCCATTCAGAGCCATGCTGAGCGGAGTCATCCTCGTCGTGTTCCTCGTCTGCTACTGCTGCCACCGCAACATGCGGAAACATGCCCCACCGTACCCAGGGTACTGGCGTGAACCAGAGGTGCCCATGGAGGTGTTCACCCTCGCTGGCCAGGCTCAGGTGAGTTCCACCCTCCAGGGGATGTTATTTATGCCTAGGGCGCAAAGGTAGACACGTAGACACGCCCAAGTAATGTGTAGGGAGATAAAGAGAGGAGATAATGTACGCTGGTGTTTTATAGCCGAACTCTAACGGTCTTCGTAAAACTACTAACTACTTAAAATCTGATGGTGGATTCTATGGGTTAAATGATGGCAAGTGGTTCTAAAAATAAACAATACATACGGAAGTGTGTTGTTAAACAAATAATACTTATTCTTTATAGCTTTCAATAAGTGAAAAAGGCTTTCAGAACTCATAGTATTGAAAGAGTATATTTTTACAAGTTCAGAAACATAATATTTTTCCCAATTAAGACTTTAGAATTCCTTACAAATTGTTGTACTCAATTTATTTTTATCTTATATTGCATTATTTCAAAGAATTTATAAGGAAAAATAAGAACTGAAATAATAACAAATAAACAAAAAGCACTAACATAAAGATTTTTTTTGCCCCGAGGGATTGGCTGTTACCACGAACACTGTTTTTGAATCTGATGACAACAAAATATAAAAATATTTCAATTAAACATTGTAGGTAATATTATTCATTTACTTACTAAGATATGACCAAAAACCCTGATAGGCCTTCAAATAATCTACCGTTTACTGTTGATGAAATGTTTCTAAAATCTAATCAATTCGTAAAGTAAACATAATACCTCCCTCACATAAGCAAAGTAAAAATGATAGAATTTAAGATATAAATATGGTGAATTAAACAGTTTTCCTTTGTATGATTTTAAATGGGCCAAATGATATAATTCTGGGCTCGTATAAAAATCTATAAGCAGAAGAAGTCAGTGTCACACTCAAATGGGTAAATGACATGATGATATTTTCATTTTACTTTAGAGCAAAAGTATAAATTCTATCATATTTAAATTAATGTTTAATAGAAAATTGTAATACGATCATGGAATATTATACAACAATGAAAGATATTTGACATTTCAGGATATAGATTTAGATTTATTTATTTATTAGAGTATTGTATTATATTCTATAGCAATTATAAAGAACATAGCGAATTTGAAAGTTTATTTCTTTTTGTTTTATGAAGTAAATAAATATAAAACTGTTTTATGCGTCATAGTTTATTGAACAATTAGTGTTACAATGAACTTTTTTGTAATACTCGTATTACAATTAGGCATTGTAACACGAATTGTTTATACTACTTTTCCTATTTCACGTTCATAAATTCAATAAAAATAAAAATAAAATAAAATTGTACGGCAGGTTTAATATACCACTGGTCGCCAAGGGGCTTTGCCCCCGGGGCCTATCAGATCCCAGGCCGCAACCCCGACGCAGGGGCTCCGATTCTATAATTTTACGTGAGCAATGACAGCCTCAAGTTTGACGACTGTTAATTTTACAAATAATAAATTCCCCAAAAACAGCTGCACAAAATTCAATTTTGTAGCATTGTTTTTGAGAAAAACAGTGTCACAAAAGTCACTTTGTGTACGTGAAATAGGAAAAAAAATATCTATAATCTTAGTGTATTATATAGTAAATACTAAAAAATGTAGAATGATATTTTATCAGGTCGGGTTATTGATACAAATCGTTAACAACCTGTTAAAATAATAATAAAATAATATATCATCACGCCTTTTACCCGTTACGGGTGTGGCACTCTGTTAAAAGTAACAACAAAATCACTTTTAAAACGTTGTCATGTTACTTTGACACTTTTAACTTGCTAAGCAACGTTAAAAGACACTTTTAACAACAGTCGTAGATAAATATTATTATTAGTTTTGGAGTTTATTAGTAAAATTCGAAAAACAAGTGCAATTCGATTACTTCATGGTTTTATTATAAATGAGCTAAAACGAAACAATATTTGGTCAAAAACAAATACAGTTGAAACTTATAATTTCCAACTAAGCACTTAAAAATAAATGAGAGGTTGCTGGACAGGTGAAATTACACTCATTGTTGACACAGTCCAAAAATATGCGCAGCATTATTAGCAAAACAATTACACTGCGTTGAAATTGCTCTCCTGGTAGTAATAGTTGTTTTCCGTGTGAAATTAAAAATACAGCACAGAACTAAATATAGAATTAGAACGTCATCATATGTATAAAACAATAATTTCTACATTTTGAATATACAAACAGTAGAAACAACAAAATATATTGTGAGATAAATTTAGAAAAGTGACACATGAGATGAAAAAATAATTTGACATTGTTTGTGTGTTATTTATAGTTGATGCTTGGGCATAGCTGGGTCACACTGATTTATTTTTAGATATTAACTGTAAATAATAAATATGAGTTTTAATATTTAATTAGTGTTCTGTCTACTATAAACTTGTAATTCGAAAGTATTGATTCATATTTATTATTTATTACTTTAGACACATTAATTTAGTAGAAAATCATTGAATATTTGATTATACTCAAACCTAATTTATAACGCAATTTAAACTAAAATTAAAATTGTAATCCTTCTTCGTAATCTTCGTATTGACATTAAAACAAATTTAATTTATTAGCCCACGTAAATAATCTAGTTAACAAGTAGTTGTATATTATATATTGTATTTAATCATTGCACATTCAATATTATAAATATGGTAGAAAAATACTACGAAAAGTACATAAATTCACACGCTAAACTATTACTGAAAGTTGGTCATTGCATATCACTAGCAATGCTGTTTGATATGAAAGTAAATTATGGTTTAATACAAATTTTGTTATTTGAATAATGTATCAAATATTATTTTCTACAATTATGGTTTGAAATATTTTCCTCTTACTGTCACCATTTTTCGAAGTACAACACGTTAAAGAAAAATTTGGTGTGGGCACCACACTACTTTCTTATACAAATAAAACAAACTGAAGATGTATGACTTGTTCCTTGCGTATAACTATTGTGACAATTATGATTTTATTTTAAAATATTAATTAATATCTAGTCTTTAAAAGTTTGTACCTAATAATACAAATATTGCTTTTATAATATTTAAAACGACATATATTTTTTACACTTCACATTTATTTGACACGTTTGACACATTGATGTTAAAAATATTTTAGGTTTTGTTTCCAGTGTAACTAAGATTATTGAAATATATTATTAAATATATAATTTAGTTTTTCTCAAAATTAAAAGCATGTACAAGAAATGTGCAAATAGCATTTTACATTCCAAATATTCTTGCCAACATCTTTCATTTGAAACTTTTTTCAAAGCTGATTCTATTTTTGAAGAAAATGGAATTTATTGTTTTGTGTGTTCAGTAAACTTCCTCTTCCGGTTTTCCAATTTCATTCAAAATCAACTCAGCTCTTCATATTTTTATGAAACTTATAAATTCTAAGTTTCGTTTACATATCTTGCTATCGTTCATGAGATATTGCGCACACGGACATCCATCCATCCATCCATCCATCCTCACACACAGACATCATTGAAAAAAGTACGTTGTTATGTATTTGTATTCAACAAGTAGAAGTTCAATATTGTCGCCGCCGGCGTAAAAGTGTATCCTTGGCAACACATTTACGCCGGCGGCGGACAAAGTAAAATATTATGAAAAATAGTTAGGTTGTAATTCAATAATTTGACAGTTAAAAATGAAGCAAATAAACAAAAATAACAAAACAGCATATTCTACGGCAACTTGAAATGCTAGATAAGACAGAATATTTTTTGAAGTTTTGAGTATTTTATAATATTTATAATTTTATTTTCTATGTTTGAAGAAAAAATAGCATGTGTTATTCGGAGTAAATGTGTCTTTGGGTGCTTCGCATGTAATTGTTCGACTCGCTTCGCTCGTCGTTCAAACTTACATGCTCAGCACACAAAGTATCACATTTACTCCTAATGACACAATATACTATTTTCAAATTTTCCAATACTTCCTTATACTTTGTATAAGAAAGTAAAAATTATATTTTGATATTTTTTTGTTTAAATCTGTTAACCTGTGTTCTTTGAAAAAACAAAACAACGGTTGAAAAATGTCATTTTTTGACATGTGTCATAATTTTTGAAGAGATGAGTGTTTCTTGATAGTGAATTGTTCGATAATAAATCTATGGCGGGAGGTATTGTGGTGCCCACAACAGATTTTTTTAGACAATGCACGTTCCATTATATTTCAGTGCTCCCTTACAGGATGTGGTGTGAGGTAAAAACATGATGGCATTTAATGTAATCCTGTGGCATGTGAAATTACCTCCAGAACAAATTTTCCGTCATGATACACATAAAACAATTTGCAATAATTACCCGTCGTCTCGGGAGTCTCATCTAAACTTTGGCGCCGGTTCAAACTTCCTTCAAACATTACACACGCGCGTAAGGACATTTGTTAGACTTTCATTTATATTTCCACTTAAAGCAATCGTTACTTTCAGTGTAAACTGTATCAGATGTCGCACGTCGCATACTAAAATCCTGACAGTAACAGTAACGAAGATCGGGAGATCGGATGTAAAGTTTTAATGCCTTGACGGTGACGGTGGCGGTGTCTACCCCACTCCGACGGCTGTGAGCGCCGCGGTGTGGGTTTCATTTGTCTGCCCGTTAAATAGGACAATGCGTGAGGTGAGACGACGCCCGAATGCGCGTTTTCAAAGCTGCTGAAGTCGGAAATAGAATTCACAGTGATTATTTCACTCATTACAAATTTGACCAATCAGAATATCTCATTTTCCATTGTTGTGCATTTTAGATAAGTGATTAAACAGCACCATGCTGTTTATTCGCGATTAAATTGAAGCTAGCTTTTATATGCGAATTTGTATCATTTTGAAGGCATATTTAACTGGATAATTTAGTTGCAGACGCAAGATACTTACATTTTTTTACCTTTACTGGTATTCTATATCTTTAAACATATTGAATTATTCAATTCTAGTTATTTTTATTTACAAATTTTTGACATTTATTTGACAAATAAAAAGAAAAACTATCAATTTGATATATGTAGTTACACTATAACAACATAATTTTATGGTGCTTTTTGTCTATGTGTGTACCGATTTATTTATGTGAAAATGTGTTAAAATCAACGTTTTAGTATAATTTCTTCGGCAAATATTAAAGTTTATGCTATGAATTCATGAAATAATCTTGACATATACCCCTCGTGCTAAAGAATTGAATCGATTAAATTTGATGTCTAGCTTAATTACAAAATTTTGCTTTTAAAAAGTGTTATCGTACATAATAATTTAAGATAAAATCCCTCGACCTGCGGATTTTTTCAAATTATTATGTACTCAAACACTTTTTAAGCAAAATTTTTTGCATGAGCTAGACATGTTAAATTTAATCGATTAAATTCTCAACACTCGTGATATAAGTATTGATTATTTTTTGACGTTTCTTTAAACCAATGAAATATTTTATTGTATGTCACGTGTCTGCGTTTTAACCAATCCTGTCATTATTATACTGAGAATAATGCTCTTGTTATTATTCCCGGCAATATTCTCTGTAGCTGTTTTGTTTTCGTTGGCAAACGTCTAAGAACATATAAAAAATTAATGAAAATTATATCCAAATTTAATACTTTGACAGTACTTTTGTTATTACAGCCATCCCCGTCGCAACAGCTAGATGACGTTTTACAAATACACAATACTGTTTTCCGAAATCGTTGTTATTATTTAAAAACATAAATAGTAGTTATTTACTTTGCCCACGTGTGAAATATAAAGTTTTATCCAACACCTCTTAATAAATGAAAAATGTATTAAAGAAATATTATTTGACAGTGACATACTTTAAATTTTAAAATTGTGTTGTTTTATTATTATTGTTATAAATAAAAAAATACTCAGTAGTGACTTTCCCCAAAATTATACCCACTAGTGGGTAATCTTTTACTTTGCTTGTTTAAAATCGCCATAGTTATAGAGCATTTATTGAGAGGTGTTGGATAATAGTTATTTACTTTACAAGTGGGCAAAGTAAGGAATTACCCACAAGAGAAATTTTAGCACACGAAACCGAAGGCTGAGTGTGATAATTGTATCGAGTGGGTAATTCCACTTTGCCCACGTGTGAAGTATAACGTTTTATCCAACACCTCTTAATAAATGAAAAATTTATTAAAGAGATATTTTTTGACAGTGACATATGCTTTAAATTTTTAAATTAAAATGTCAATCAAAGTAGTTACCAAGGTGTTGTGTGCTATTATTATTGTTATAAACAAAAAAATACCCACTAGTGGCTTTCCTCAAAATTATACCCACTAGGGATAATCTGTTACTTTGCTTGTTTAAAATCGCCATAGTTATAGAGCATTTATTGAGAAGTGTTGGATAAAATATAATGTTTACCTCGTCACTAAATTATTTTTATTCTCCTCGGCATTCATTTTCCATATTCGTAATAAAGAATTATACTTTAGTGCTTTGATATACAAATAACTATTTATGCTCCTTTACTATTTGCTAAAATATCTTTATCACCATCACAATCATGAACAAAATCACATTACTGGCATCCGTCCCAGTCTACTTTCCAACGTCATTAGCAAGTCGCCTCCCTGAGTAAAACATCCTCCTCATTCTCCTCAAACTCTTCGCCATGGAGTCAGTTTGCAAACAATGCCTCAACTCTTCGTACAAGAACAAAAAGCGTCCGCCACCTGACAGGTAGATGAAAACGAATTACCTCCGAGCTCATGCTGGATGCAGCAATGTGGCAATGAAAAAGGGAAACGTGGTTTTTGTCCAAGACAATTAAAAACGCCGCTAATTTCATTAACATAACGACCAAGTAATTAAGGATGCAACGAAAATGCTGAAATACGCACAAACATTCTGTAACGGGAATGGTTTCTTTGTTAACACTCACTATTAATGCTATTTGTTTTGTTAATATGCAATATAAGGTTTGAATCTTACTACAGGAAAATTATGCTTACTTTTTGACAAACCAAAATAGGTTCCCGGTAGAAATGTGCACTAGTTTTTAATGTACATTCCGCGTCAAAAGTTACTATTGTACACACATTGACTCTTATTCTTATTTCTTTTTTTTTTTTTCATTTTATATTTATAACCTCAGATTAACTAGAAAATAAATTTAGCAGTGGAATATACAAAAATTATCGCATCAAAATCATTGCTTCTAGCTGTCATCTTTTGATGCGATATTTTTTGTTGTCCACTGATAAATTAATTCTCTAGTTAATCTGAGGTTATAAATATTAAATGAAAAAAAAAATAACCTCCCGCCCAATACTACTCTTAAACGACACAAAATAGTACTTGATACAGAAACATACCTTCTTATTTATTTATTTTCTATTTATATTTCAGAAATTTAATTTTATTTCGTATATTTATTTAATTTTTGGACATATATTTTACTAAGAAAACAGCTTCATAATCAAAATGACACGTGTAACATTTCGCAAAATATTGATAATTTTTAAGTGTTTCCATGGTGTACAAGGAATACAAGTTTTATGAAAACAAATTTCTTTATATTTTATTATCTCTAAATCCAATGAAAATTAATAAAATTAATGTAATCAAAACAGATGTAAAATTTAATATTCTATAAGTTTCAAAGTAACATAAATTGTTGAAAAAAGAAATTTAACCGTGTTTTTCACGAAAAACTGTTAAGGGCTTCAAGTAAACTACTGCTTCCGGTTGACCAATTTTATCCAAAATCTAATCAGCTCTTCATTTAAATATAAGAAACAAAAATTCACAAAATTGTTACGCGAGACGAAAAAATTGTCACAGACTACACGCACACACACATACATACATACATACATACAGACATCATAGCGAAAATAGTAAAATCGTATTGTAGGGATTTTAAAAAGTGCTTATTCATTTAAAACTTACTATCCAATTTTTTGACCAAAAACAATACCTCCCTTACCTAGAGGTAGGCGGGAGGTAAAAAATCAATGCAGAAAATATCCTAAAATCAATATGATCATTTCCTTATTATTTGACAATTTGCTTAAATGAATTTCATTTTACCTCGAATAACAATTTATGATACAACTATTTATTTATTATAAAACAATACATAATTTATTGTAAAACAAAAATTTTATACTGTGTTTAATGCGAGCACAAACAGAATATATAATGGATAACCGAAAATGATCAAAATTTCACTTTATCTGTTCGATATTTCAAAAATATAAACGGCTAATCAAATTGTTGTTATTATTCAAATTCAAATAATCGGCTAAAACAACATTTTTTATATTTACACTGTTCTGAATGTAAATTTTTATAAAAAAAAAATACTGCAGGAAAAAAATTAAATACACAAAATGAAAATTTCAGCTTTATTGACTTTTTAAATACATTGAACAACAATTGGCAATAAAAATATTTTTAAATAATCATTACCTAAATTAATATTCTGTCTAATTATTTGAAATATTTTAAGTATTTTCCATGAGGAATGAAGTGTTGCTAATTATTTTATAGCAAAATACTTTACATAAAAATTTAGAGAAATATATTCTATGTCTCTATCTAAATTAGTTTTTACTTAAATTTTATCCAGTACCGGTATTTCCAACCTTAGATAAACTTGAGAATAAATTTAGCAGTAGAATAAACAAAAAATATCGCATCCAAATCATAGCTTAAATCCCCCTAATAATTTTATTTTACTTACCGTACAATTATGTCCCCCTCTTTGTTTTATAAGCGTGTGTATTTATTATTTCTTTTAAGTTATAAGTAGCAAGGCTGATTAGTTGCTTTAAAAAACACCAATATTTATTATTCTAAAATTAATTTTCTGTGATATTCCATCATTTTTTAAATTAATATTTTGTAAAAGCATGTTTGAAATATCATACGTTCTCATTATAAATAAAGTTTTATAATAAATGCTTTAGAAATAGGAATTTTTTGTCGAAATTTCCCGAATGTTTATTTGGTGGAGACCTGGAAAATGGACATGCTACAAAAAGTAATTTTCTATAGAAATTATTGTGTGAATATAATTTCATTTGAAAGTTTGATAAGCCAGTCAGGAGTGTATAAATTGAATATGAATTTTTAAATGTTTTGCTAACCTAGTTAAGTTAAAACCCATTAATTTATATCTATTGATTATCTAGAATCAAAGTTTATACATCGCAAAATGTGAAACAGATAAAACAGTAAATTCATTTCGCTGT
Source organism: Poecilus cupreus (assembly GCA_963942605.1). Taxonomy (NCBI): domain Eukaryota; kingdom Metazoa; phylum Arthropoda; class Insecta; order Coleoptera; family Carabidae; genus Poecilus; species Poecilus cupreus. The sequence continues at coordinate 3,494,950 of OZ012726.1, read as the reverse complement.
TTCACAGCGTAGCAAAAAATCCTGGATAGGACAATACTATTTTAAACTAGAGCTACGCAGATCCGAAACAAAATACCAGTGCATTAAAACGCTGTCCGCGAACGAAAGTTTATATTTCGCTGTCACAGCTCATGATAAAATGTTGTCCTCTCTCTACTTCTGCCCAGCTGAACGTTCTCACGATATTTGAAAATGCATTACGTGGATAGATCCACTGCGTTGCTACATCCGCTTCATATATAATCTATGGGCTGGGACATGGTCGCCGAAACCGAAATTTCATAAGAATAAAATTGAAAGAAATCAAGAATTTTGTCATCAATACGCAACTCGTTTTCGAACGTCCTCAATTCCACGATACATCTTACAAACTGTGGTATTGTGGATGGATCTTATGACCCTCAGTCCGATGCGTTACCACGAATGAAAGAATTTAACCCCGGTGAACTGTTTTGACAGTTTGAAATTACACCAGAAAATTTGGTAAAAAACCGAATTACAATCGATCACACAGCACCCCTAAAATAATATGTTATTATATGAGGGATTATGATACTCATTATTCAAGAAAATGAAGTAGACCTGTGAAATAAATCATCCGAGTGAATAATGACCATAATCCCGAATATAATACTATACTTTTTCTACTCCTGTAAATTTTGAAATCACTTTTGAAAATGATCGAAATTAGTTGGTTGAAAACTAGAGCTCTAGAAGAATGTAGGTATTCTCGTCCGCCATTTTGGGTCCAGATGTCATAAATAAAACAAGTTATTGGAATCCAGTTACTTAAAAAAAAACATTTAAAATTTGTATCTGTCAAATTTGAAAACATATTTCTTGAAATTCTGTAAAATCCAACTACACAAATCATACGGTAATATATTAGAAAGTATTCTGTACACTTACCTGTTAGATATGAAATATAATAATTAAGAGAATGATATATCACAATTATTAATCAATATCAACTTCAAATTTGACAGAAAAGAATTAAAGTAACTGGATTCCAATAATTTGTTTTATTTATGACACATGGACCCAAAATGGCGGATGAGAATACGTCAACATTTAAATACACAATGACAAACTGAATACATTCAACTGTCAGACGGCCGTTGCTTGGCGATCCACATCACGTCTTTAAAATAACCGTGAATTATAGATTTCTGCCTCTGTGACTAGTCGGGAAAAGTTAATTATGGATACTATAATTTATAGAAAAAAAAATGAAATAATAGAGATATATTTAAATCAATCAATCAATTATTTAGCTACAGTTTAAGTTTAAAAAGAAAATAAAAGTATGAAAAATGAGAAAATTAGTGGCCTTTGCTTTTTATGTGGATAAAATTACTTAAAAGTCATTTTGATTTTACACTTTTGACAGGTAAAATTTGAATTTGACATAACGAATAAATAATATTATTTCATCGAACTGTTTCATTAGTAACAGTAACAAGGGTTATTATTTGTTATTAATTATTAGTTAATATTAACAAATATATTGCGTTAAATTAACAATTTGAACAAATATGACAATTTGTTAAATTTAAATTTTGTGCATTCTTAATTTTAACAAGAAAAATTGTTTCTATTTATTTGCTACCTACATTTATAAAATTTGACAAATAGGCTCCGTTAATAATAACAAGTAAATTTAGCAAACATATCAACTTGAAATTGTTAAAGAAATTTTACATATTTAGTGACAACTTATTTGATATAATAACAGAAAACTTATTCAAAGTAATTATTAACATTTATTTTTATGTGCTTTTTTGAGTACTTATTTTAGTAATTGTGTAACAATATTTATTTACTTTACAAGTGGGCAAAGTAATTTTAATTTTTTTTTTACGAAGATGAGAGGCGGACTAACTACTATGGTCATATGCCGCCTCATGCTTGGATGATTGTGAATTTGTGTAAACATCACAAACGACCATGCTCTTCAGTGGGATTCGAACCCACGACCTCTGGCGTGCTAGGCTAGTGACATAGCCACTACGCCACCGAGATCGGCAAAAATTTTAATTTTATCGAGTGAATAATTGCACTTTGCCCATCTGTGAATATTTTAACAAACATCTCTTAATAAATGAAAAATTTATTTAAGAAATATTATTTGAGAGTGACATAAATTTTCTAAGTCGAAGTAGTGTTGTGTGTTAATATTATTGTTATAAATAAAAAATACTCACTAGTAACTTTCCTCAAAATTATACCCACCAATGGGTAATCAGTTACTTTCCTTGTGTAAAATCGCCATATTCATAGAGCATCTATTGAGAGGTGTTGGATAAAATTTCTTTTTCGCTTAACATACTCAATTTTTCCCCGTCTTTACACAGATTCCAATATATTCCAATGAATTATCCTATAAAATTACAAAAAGATTTTGTTGAACCCCTCTTAATTCCCCTGCACCCACGAAATATTCCCCTACTGCGCCCATGTCGGATACACGTTTGAAACATTTGCAAATGACATTTGATGTGTTTTGCATGTTCCGTTCACCGTATCTCGGACATCGGATGAAAATATGATACGGTCTTGCGCTCTGGGCCTCTAATGGAATTATGAGACGTGTCCTTTTTCCTATGATTAATATTGATGGCTTCAATGATGGCCACTTTAATAAATAACGAAATATGATAATTTCACCATAATTCGCAATCGCTGCTGTTTTGCATTAATTAGGATGAATTCAATTTTAATTTAAATTCGTGCAAATTGATAATAATTGTACAGGTTATCTGTAATTAACTGATTACACACATTCATAGTTTAACATCATAAAATGAACCCACTAGTTTATTGTATTTTGTTCATTATTACTTCCAATTGCTTGGGTCGAAGATAAATAAAATAAAAACTCAATACGTGGGATACTACATTAATGTCGCACGTGTGTTATACACAAAATTGACCTACTTATTTCAATACATATTTTTACCACACACATGCAAGTTGTAGAATTGAAATGTGTAGTATAGGAATTTCAATACAATTTTTACATATTGTTGTATATTTTACCTATTTACTTTACAACAAAAGTTGTTTAGAATTTAAAAATGCATGCAATAACGCCCATTTGGTTACTTGCATATTAATTCAAACTTGAATTACAAACCTAAAATAACAAACTAATTATTCTATAATACTATTGGTAAATTTATTTTTTCACGACATGGTAGGAAACCCCACCGTTCTTCTCCCGAAATAGTGAGGAAAATGTGTTGCTCCTCTCTAGAGAGGAAAATGTAGAAGTGTTACCAATATGAATGTTATTTACAAAAAATATATTAAAAAAATTATAAATAAATTCCTAATTTTATTCAAAACACTTATTTTAGTGATATACATACTTTAAATTATTTTACAATTATGTCTTATATTTTTCTTTTTCTTATTAAATCACAATTTGACAACTTATTAAAGATATTTAAGATTGGTTCATTGGCAACACTGCTACACCGCCTTGTGTCTGATAACCTAACTTTTAACGTGTCAGTCTGTCAGTTGTGTTCTCAAAATGTATTTTCAGTTCGAGCAAATCGTTTTTAGAAACATGTCGTGAAAAAAATGTGTCTAACACGAAAGGAAAGCTCTTCTTCCACTCTCGTTCGAAATGCCTCATGAGCGCAGCGACAGGAGGCAAACTTCGAACTCGAGGGGGAAAAAGAAGCGCTTTTCTCTCAAGTTGGACTAATAACTATTATTATTTATCTTTGACAATAATTTATCGGATTTAATACGGATCACAAGCAGAACACGACTAGGATTATATAAAAAAATTATGAAAATTATAACCAAAGACACTTTGACAGTAATTTTGTTATCCCAGCCATCCCCGTCGCAACAGCTAGCTTACGTTTTACACATAGATAATGCAATTTATTAATGTTTATAATTAATAATTTAAAGATTTAATAGTTTTTGGGAATCCGTAACTCCGGAGATCCACGCAGAATAACAGACTGACAGACAAAAAGTCTGACAGATAAACAGACAGACAGACACAACCATCATCTCGAAATTATTAAAATAGTATTCTAAAGACTCTAAAACGTGCTCATCCACTGAAAACTCACTACCGAATTTTTAGCATGATGCCTATATATCTCTTATAAGATGTGGTGGGAAGTAAAAACTTCAACATAAAAATACACAATGACAACTGACTACATGTCAACTGTCAAACGACCATTGGTAGGTGATCCACATCACGTCTTTAAAATAACCATGAATTATAGATTTCTGTCTATGATTGGTCAGGAAAAGTGAATTATGGATATTATAATTCATCGAAAAAAGTTAAATAATGGGGATATATTTATACAGGAGTAGAAAAAATATTTTTTATTATACCTGCATCAAAATCCGTGTTTAAAACACGCTACAGCGTTCATAAACGCAAGATTAAAACACGCCGTGCTTTAAAGGTTGCTAAGCAACAACACAAATAATTACTATTCAAAACTGTAAATGTAAGCAACAAATGCTAACCAGTGATATACATCAAACGTCACACGCGTAAAATTATCAAAATCAAAATGTTGCTTTTCAGTTTTTTCCAGAGTATGATGCAGGTATAATAAAAAAATAGCGTATGACACACGTGTATAAGTGCTTTCAAAGCACTAACGACGTTAAAAGCACTCCGCTTCGCGTCGTGCTCTTAAACTCGTCGTACGTGCTTTAAAAGTTTACTTATACACTTGTATCATAATATACTATTTAACTGCTTTCGAGAGAACTATAACCCTACACAGTAAAAAAATTAATTGCGATTTGTTAATTTTGTGGTTAAGTATTTTTAGTTAATATTAACAAATATATTTCGTTAAATTAGCAATTTGAACAAATATGACAATTTGTTAAATTAAAATTTTGTCCATTCTGAATTTTAACAAGAAAAATTGTACATTTATAATATTTAACAATTAGACTCGTCAATAATAATAATAAGTAAATTTAGCTAACTTATCAATTTGAAATTGTTAAAAAAAATTATATCTTTTGTGACAACGTATTTGTTATAATAACTATGATTTATTGTTCTGCTTCAATATAATTACTAAAATATTTAATCAAAAGCACATAAACGTAACATCTTGTAATAGTTTTGGGGTCACTGTGTGTGGCCGGCCAGCAGTAGTAAATAAGTCAGAAGGCATTTTTATTTGTATACCAAGACAATAGGCTGACGAGTCGTAATTCCGACTGCGTTGTATACTACATTTTCGCATGTTTTTGCCATGCATTCAAAGTCTTGTTCCCGGCCGAGCCTTATAAAGTATTAAAAACTTGTTCTGTGAAATTTTTATCGAAAAAATTCGCGTTCGGACAAAGGAGAGAGCCAGAGAGTGGAGAGACGCATAATCAATGAGCCCGTGACCAGTGTTTCAATTAAACCGCCGGAAAATAAAATGTAAAGTGTTGCACAGGAAGTGATGTACGTTTGGAGAATCGCCGACGACTCGAAGTAAATACTTTATTTATTATATATTCCATAAATAATAGGAAATTTGTTTACTAAGCTCGTAAATTTGACGAATTCAACTATTGTTATAATACAGTTGCTACACTGATAAAAGGGATGTCTTGGAACAAACAGATTCCTCTTAAATGAAAAGAAAAACTGATTTGAATAGTGCCAATTCGATGTCATTTTCATTGAAAACTTTTGTAGGTTTAATAAATATTCTTGTATGAAAATTAATCTAGTTTTGAAGTAACATATCAAAGTATTCAATCGAGACTCATTATGGGGACGAAGTAGGAGTAGTTTTAATTCAAAATGTATTGTTTTAAATAAAAACGTTTTGTTTAAAATTTAAACGATTTCTTTCTCATTATTTTTTAAAACGAAATTTTAAATATATTCATTTTCTTTCAATGCAGAAAAAAGAAGATAAATAAAATTTATATTAAAAATTAATATTTTTTTTAATTGACCTAATCATTTTGTAAGAAATAATTTTTTCTTCAACGAATGCACACAAACAGAAAACTAAAAATTTTCTTGAAAGAAGAAGTTATGTTTATGATTATTTTTTGACATTTCTTTAAACCAATCAAATGCTTTATTGTATGTCACGTGTCTGCGTCTTAACCAATCCTGTCATTATTATACTGGGAATAATGCTCTTGTGATTATTCTCGGCAATTTTCTCTGTAGCTTTTTTGTTTTTGTTGACAGATGTCAAATGTCAGATAATTATCATCAACACAAGTAAAAATGAGCAAAAAAGATAGATTTAGTGGCGTGCCTGATGATGAAATCAAAAAATAATCTAATTAAATATAATTCGAGAGTTCGATAAATTAGAAAATAATTCTCCAGTATCTTTCTCAAACTTGTCGCCTGGCAACAAGTTTTCGAAAGATCTGTCAAATTATTTTCAATTTATTCTCACCCTCTTGTTATATTATTACTGAGTATTTTACGGTACTGTGTTGTTGTTAAGCAATATTTTAATTGGATTTGATCCACATTATCGTTTTCCGGATTCATGTTTGATAAATTTTATTAGAAATATCAACAAAAAATTGGTTGCTATCATTAATATTTATTTCATTAAAATATGTAATTAAATATGTAATTAGCAGGTTGGATTTAAAAATTATTCTAGTAGAGCTATCTTAACGATTTTTTTTTTCAAATCGATGTAAAATTTTACTTAGAATCGATTTTCGAAGTTCAAGTTCAATATATTGTCGATAATTCAAGTAAATAAATACACATTTAAGGCTGTAACTATGGTTATTTGAAATAAATAATGTCCAACATTCCTCACTCAGTGAGAGAATAATAGAGAAGTCACCAAGAAAATAATTACTGATTAAATTCACTAAATTCTTTGTTATATTATATCTCTGGACTTCTTCGGAATTAAATTCAGACATGCTTCTTGTGCTACTAGTCAGATATTTAGAGGTATTTCCACATTTTCATCTAGGTATTTTTTGCCTTTTTTCGTGTTTATAATTTACAATGACAGATCACAAACAACCATTCCATGGCTACTTTGTAATTTCTATATTTTATAAATAGCATATCAAATGTCTCGTCAGTGTCAAACAAAAAACGTAAATATACAAACGATTTAAAACGTTTCCAGAGTGGTGTTGGATAAAACGTTGTATTGCACTAAACTTTTTCCTTTCGTGACTAATATGTCACATTTCACACTAGTACAATAAATTACTAATACTACACGTACCCGTCAGTGTAGTCATTTGTTGCGAAATAATCAATTGTTATACTGTTCTTAAGGCCATTCAAATAGTTTCCCTAAAATGGTATACAGGGTGTCCCAGATTTAAACGGCCTAACTTAAACCATAGATTAAACACCTAAAAATAAGGGGACAAGTTCATTTGAGCAAATGTCCGTAAATACTTCATTCAAGAGATATTCATGTTTTTCTTATTGAGTAGCGTTACTTTAAAAAATCAACATCATAATGAAATATCTAATATTATCGTATTGAGCTGTTACATATTAAATTAAAAATAATTAGTTTATTACCTAATTTCAATACAAAATTAAGTTTTCTTGCACTGATGTCTGGGAAAAAATGAGAAACTATCAATGAATTTAAAGAAATTTATTGTTTAAAATAATAAAGTAATAACATAACTTCATAAACTATTTTTTTTAATAATATTTGTTCAAAATGTTCACCTGCAACACGTAAACAAGCACTAAAATGATCTGCCACAGATATGGTTTCGCAAAGTTGAATAATTTATCTACGTAGTGAGTCAAAATTATTTATCGGTTCTTCATAGAGTTTTTCTTTTATGGCACCTTATAAAAATTTCTTATATTCATTGATATTTTCTCATTTTTCCTTGACATCAGTGCAAGTAAACTAAATTTTGTATTAAAATTAGGTAATAACCAATGTATTATTAATTTAATTTAATTATTATGTCTCACATCAATAAGATAATAGTGAATATTTCGTTATTAAGTTGATTTTTTAAAGTAGTGCTACTCAATAAGAAAAACATGAATATCTCTGGAATAAAGCATTTACAGACATTTGCTCAAATGAACTTGTCCCCCTATTTTTAGGTGTTTAATCTTAATTTTAAGTTAGGCCGTTTAAATCTGGGACACTCTGTATATTGGTATTTTTGTTGCGAGCAAAAGCAACGTAAATCTCCATAAAAATTCAGGAAATGTATCGTTCCGTCTTTGAAGGCTTTTACTTTTCATTTCATTAATATTTATCAGCATATTTCATCTTCCCCATATTCCTAAAGTCCAAGCATAAACATAAGAAATGGTATTTCCACAAATATTCGTCACTCTTCGAAAATCAGTTATTTATGATCAGTTTTATTGCACTCTAAACCAAATTGCAAGTTCTAGCTTTTGAAATATCTCTTAGGTTTAATAAAAAATGAAAATATACTGCGATTGCGCAATAATAAAGCATGATACATAATGCAGGATTCCGTCACACGACAGTGATTTGACCCTTCTCAAATCGTTTATCCACTAAATTTTAAATCGGTTCGTTCACTCACCTTCCTCTATGAATATTTAACTGTCCCCGAACTGTCTATACTTCGCACATGTTGTCAAAATGTCACTGGAGCCATCCATCATCTGGGAATCATCTACGCCCTTGTGGTTACGTACCTAAAACATCAAATATTCACATCAGTTCAAGAATTTTACTGCGACAAGGAGATTTAGCTTTTCCAAAATGCCGGGAAGCTACTTCAACTGCAATGCATATTTTATTTTCAAAACGGAAAGAAAATTTGGTCTGTAAAAATATGGTTAGTGTTTTTGAGGAAAATTGCGTAAAACCTCTTGGTATTTAGATGATTCTTCGAAGAAAAAATGCTTGTAAAAGCTGCCACTTCCGTTCTGAGAAGCTATAGAATTGTAAATGTTTACGAATGCTAGATTTCTACGAATCCTTGGACTTATTCTCATTTTATTTTAACTGGAGCGCCAAGGAATATAAGCCAGATCTTTACCAGGAATCTGAAGTTTAATCTAAATTCAAAACCAAACTTAATTAATTTTTTGCAATACCTATACTGTAAGTTACCCATTAATAACAAAATTTAAACATAGTAAGTGGAACTTTTATTGCACAATTGGTTTCTATGGTTACATCATTTACTTACCGTTCACGGTGGATGGTAAGTGAAACTTACCGTTCATGGTGGACGGTAAGTAAATATATATCATTCAAATTTTATTTCTAACCTCAATCTGTCAGCTGTTAATTTTGATACCTATTTTTCCTTTTCGTATATTTACGCAGGTATAGCAAAAAATATCTTACTAACCTAGAACTGTAAGTGATTTATTAGGTCTCGAATGTTTAGGAAATCTCGACCCTACGGGTCTCGACATCCCAAACTACATTCTCGACCTAAAAACTATCACTTACAGTTCACGGTACGTAATATACTATTAAAACGCTAGAAAATAGCGAAAAATGATTAAAATAACTATAACCCATATATAAAATAAACCAATTATTTACTTGAATTTCGTTAAATACAATTAAGTAGCAGAATTTAGAAAAATGCTCAGTAATAATATAGCAAGGGAGTGAGTATAAATTGAAAATAATTTGACAGATCTTTCGGAATTTTGTTACCATTTTGTTACCCTACGGGCTTTCGTACCTATTGCCAAATGGCAACAAGTTTGAGAAAGATACTGGAAAATTATTTTATAATTACCGAACTCTCGAGTTATATTTAACTAGATTATTTTTTAATTTCAACATTAGGCACCACACTAAATCTATCTTTTTCTGCGATTGTTGAAAAATCTGAACTTTTTTTGATGAATTTCAATGCGCGAAATGTAACATTCTTAGCAGCATCTTTTTTTTTTGTTATGTTACTAAGGTATACAGTTTTATCGCACGGATTGGGAAAACATTTTACCCGAGAATAATCACTAGAACTTTATTCTCAGTATAATAATGACAGGTGACATACATTGGTTTTAAGAAAGGTTAAAAAATAATTTTTAAGAGACAAAATGTTCGTTTCTTAGCTATAACTACCATGTGTGACAAAAACTGTTATTAACTTTTGTGTTACATTATTTAATCAATAGTCTAATAGTAGTACTTTATACATTAAGGGAGAGAAGTGTATGATTTTTTCCCCGCTGAGTAAATACACTTCTCTCCTGCGGTGTATATACTATTTTTTTTATGACCCCAATGTTATTAATGGTTTTCTATGTATTTCAAAATTATTTTAATTGTAATATAATATATGATTCGATTAAATTTGTTAATTTTTCACATTGTTTGAGCACTTTCCCTCACGACAGAAGAGAAAGTACACAATTTCCCGTAGATATGAAATTGGCTGTTCCTGTCATGATTTTCTGAACCATTGTTTTGAATGACAAAATCCCTCGCCTTCGGTTAAGCAACAATCTTTCGACATACAATTTATTCCGGCAAAATAATGTTAATATATTGAAAACATTTTGCCTCAAAAAATATCCAATTTCTGATCGCGTGTGCGAAATTAATCAATCAATTTATAATTACAATGTTAATTTCCCCGGGACTTGTTGTTAAGTAACAGTTATTGACAGTTAATTCAATAATTTATTTGTTTATTTCAAAATGTCATTTGCATGGTATGGGAATGAAAGTAATAATAATAATCGAAAAAAAAAATGCTCACCGAATATTTCTCGACCATTGATAAATAGTCAAGAACGTTGCTTAATGGTTACCAAACAATGTTCTTTCAGTAGCTGTGATAAAATTATTTCTGAATTATCAATATCCTTGGGATATTATAGCTGAAAATTGTATATCTTTTCTGTTATGATTATTTTCTTCAGTACATTATGCGGAAACGGCAACTCTTATAAAAATGACACTTAAATCCCTTCAGCTATATTGTCAGAATATACTTATGCCATTTTTGACACAAGATTGTTTCTAGGCCACAACTATTCAAAATTATATCGATATATTTTTGGCTCTCGGTATATTACAAAATTCAACATAAAACAAAGATTTTTTCTGAGGAACTGATGTATATTTGAAAAGCCTTATAGGCCTTCAAGTGAACAAAATAAACCATACGAGTGATAAAAAGGAACTTCAGTGACGAGGTACATATTAAGTTTTATTTGAAATCTATAATTAAAAAAAAAACTTTAAAAAAATACAATATAGGTTAAGTTTATACATCTGTCAGTTGTCAATTGAAACTGACAGTCAGTGTTGCCAACCTCGACAAGTGAAGTTATCGTAAATAACACTCAAAATTATGTGTTTTGTCCTCAATTTCGTTATCGACATTAATTAGTTAATTCTTCTTGAAAATTTTGTTTCATGTTACGTCCAAATTTACTAAAGTACGTCAATATATCAGTCAAAATTATCCTAATTGTACAATAATTATTTAACGGTTGCCAACACTGGGTTGCTCAAAATCGTCGTATAATGGGTTCCTTTCGTGACGATTTCTGAGCTTTTAATGACGATTTTTGAGCACTTTAGTGCTGATTTTAAATAAATTTTATTTATCTTCTTTTTTCTGCATTGAAAGAAAATGGATATAATTTAAATTTTGTTTTTAAAAATAATGAAAAAGCAATCTTTTTAATTTTAAACAAAAGGTTTTTATTTAAAACGATATAATTTTGAATTAAAACTACTCCTATTCAACCTACTTCCTCCCCATAATGAGTCTCAGTTTAATACTTTGATATGTTTCTTCAAAATTGATTTCAATACAAGAATATTTATTTAACCTACAAAAGTTTTCAATGAAAACGAAATCAGATTGACACTATTCAAATATTTTTCTCTTCATTTAAGAGGAATTTGTTCGTTCCAAGAAAACAGTTTTATCATTGTGAATAGGTAAAACGATACAGCAATATTTAAAAAAAAAACCTGTACATCACATTTCAATTTTACACCCTGTATATATAAGGGAGATAAAGTTTTTCGTTGCAGTGCTTTTTCAGATATTTTAAAAATAAGAAACGCAAGTCCGAATTTATAAAGGAATTTAACCGTCACTTAAATTTACTTCTAAAGTTTTTTTTAACGAAGATAGGCGAGTGATTTAAATCATCCAAGTGAATAAATACCATAATTTCGAATATAATACTGTACTTTTTCTACTCCTGTAAATTCGTAGATAATGATCGAAAACGGTTGAAAACACCCGTTAAAAAACATACAATTACATAATGACCATGGGGTCATAAACCTTTTTTCATATTATTTTTTTTTTCTGTAAGTGAGTAAAATTATAAATATAGATACTAATTTTAATATTAAAAGGCATTTAGTTATTAAGATACGATATTTTAAATTGGTATCCCATTTCAAATTTCTCGCTTGTGACGTCAGTACCTGCGTCATCTTGTTATTCTACGAAACACGCTCTTGCGGAGAGCGAGGAACTACATCAACTGTCAAATTGACTGTTATCAGTCATTGTTATTTACTGAGAGGTTTTTACAAATATACATTACCTGGGAAAAATAATATAACAAATATACTAAACATAAGTTTAATTTGAAAATCGTTGTTAACTGCAACATATGACTTGAGATGACAGATGTAATAATGAGTCTACCGACATTACCGACATTACCGACAAGCGACAGGATATAGTACAACAAAGCATTTTGTTTTAACACGTCCTAAACTCTTTGACTAAAAATGTTATAATTAACGAATATCTAATTTAATTTATCGGAGTATTCATTTTAATAATAATAAGTAATTATTACAACACTGAAAAGCAAGTTTTTATTTGTTATCAACACCTCTTTCGCTTTGCCATGCTTTACATTCTATTACAGGATGACATCACGATTTTGCAACCGCGAAACTTCAGAAAGGAAATTATGAATGAAAAGTTGACAAATTATAAGAAATATTGAATAATATGTGACTGAAATGATCGAAATTTGTATGATTTGTAAAAAAACACAACTTTTTTTTAAAAGTGTATGACCCCATTGACACTTTGGTAATCCATATCATAGCTTTAAAATAAACAGGAATAATTGATTTCTGGTTCTGTGATTAGTCGAGAAAAGTGAATTATGACTCATAACTCACTGTCGAGAATTATGGCTACTATAATTAATCGAAAAAATTGAAATAATGGGGATATATTTACACTGGAGTAGAAAAATATCTTTATAAAAGCGAGCATTAATCTTAATAAAGGCTTACAAATAAGGAGATTCAATTTACTGCAATAATTTTTGCATATTGCAAACTATATTTCATCTTAAGATACAGCTTTTACGTTGTATAATATCTACAAAAATTTTATTGGTACCTCGCACCATAAAACTGCACTTTGCAGTTAATTTTTTAAATTAAAAATATTTCCACTTTTACGATTTGACCATGCAACAAACTCGTGCAATATATAAACCACCATGTATTCGTATTTTACTATCAGGCTATGCTCTAAATTAAACCAAGATCATAAAATCCCCTTTTGCGATAATGTTACATGTTTATGGCAATATTAAAATGAACGTAGAAATTTTTTAGTTTCGTATCAGCAACAAAAAAGGATTCAGAAGGTGGTTAATGCCACGAGGTGATAGCATTTTAATGGGAATGTTATGATAGCTGGCGTTGGGTCACGAATGCAATTTGAGGAATTTTGATTGGTTGGTGACATTTAGAGTAATCAGATATAAAATGGTTTAATGCACTTTGAACAAAGATGGAATTTGAATCCAGAGAATCCAAAACATAAACATAGTTTTCCATTTGTGGGCCGAAATACGAAATGGAGTTCGACACTTCAAATATTTTATCCAACACCTCTCTATAAATGCTCTATAACTATAGCGATTTGAAACAAGGAAAATAACAGATTACCCACTAGTGGGTATAATTTTGAGGAAAGTCACTAGTGAATATTTTTTATTTATAACAATAATAATAACACACAACACCTTGGTAACTACTTCGATTGACATTTTAATTTAAAAATTTAAGTCAAATTATATTTCTTTAATAAATTTTTTATTTATTAAGAGCTCTTGGATAAAACATTATACTTCACACGTGGGCAAATTGGAATTACCCATTCGATAAATTTATTACACTCAGCCTTCGGCTTCGTGTACTAAAATTTCTCTCGTGGGTAATTCCTTACTTTGCCCACTTGTAAAGTAAATAACTATTGTGATCCCAATATTTCAGTGGTGCGCTACTGAAAAATGGCCGCTCAGTGTCCGCTGATAGGCTGATATATTAGTAACCGTAAAAAAGAGAGTATAGTATGTCAGTATCAGTTGTATTTGTCAAATATCAAGCCACAGTATTTCTTTCATGTTAAGTTCATTAAATGAGTGCAAAACAGAGAGGTAAACTTATTCGTACTATGAAAAAAATGTAGGAACTTTTATAGTGCAGATGAAATAATATTTTTATATTATATCTCATTTGCAACTGACAGTTTTTCAAATTTACCGCCGTATACTGCTACTGCCATTATGGCTGCTCGGCTAAAGGATGCGACATAGAGAGCAAATATATCGACAGCGAGTTTCTTATACTGTGGTAAAATTATAAAATAATTTTACATTATTTTCTGCAAAAATATTTTTTTCTACTCCTGTATAAACATATCCCCATTATTTAAATTTTTACGATGAATTATAGTATCCATAATTTACGATATTGAATTATGATTAATAATTCACTCTTCTCGACCAATCACAGAGCCAGGAATCCATAATTCATAGTTATTTTAAAGACGTGCTGTGGATTACTAAGCAACGGTCGTCTGATTGTTGACATGTAGTCAGTCAATATTATGTCAGTTGTCATTGTGTATTTGTATGTTGACGTTTTTTAACGTGTGTTTTCCTTTCAAAAGTGATTTCCGAATTTAGAGGAATATAAAAAGTACAGTATTATATTCTGGATAGTTTCATTATTCACTAGGATGGTTGATATCAGACATCACTCGCCTACGGCTCGTGACGCAAACTTCATCTTCGTGAATAATCACTATCATAATCCCTCATACAACAATATACTATATTTTTTGTTTTCCTAATAAAGAATAATTTCAAACCTTGTATTTTTACAAAACTTATTCTAAAAGTCTGTATAATTTTAAAAAATATATTATAAAAAATCAAATATATTTTTTTCACGACCGGGAAAGAAACTCAGTTTCTATGATACCAAAATCATGATAGCACCAGCCAATTTCATATCTACAGAAGATTTGTGTATTTTCTCTCCCGTCGTAAAGAAAAGTACTCAAATAATGTGAAAAATGGACAAATTTAAACAAATGGATTTACTCTGCGGGAATACAATCATACACTTCTATCCCATAATAGGTTTGTTTCAAGTGGTCATTTCTGACAAGTTTGTGACAAATTTCAGTGCACCTGTGAAAAATGTAAACATAGACTGGAACGGCGAATGGAATGAAACGCATGTGCATGCTCATTTTCTGTTTTGACAGTTAACCTTAAATATAAATATAAATATAAATAAAGAAATTCATACATTTTTCGCCACAAAAAAGAAATGAAACTTATGTTTCAAAGTTAACTTGTTTACATTTTTCGCAGGCGCAGTGAAATTTGTCACAAACATGTCACAAACTTGTCAGAAATGAACACTTTGTCACAAACATGTCACTATGTATAAAGTTCATATGGATGCATATTCATCAAATTTGTGTATCGTATAGTATTGTTACCAGTTGTCAAACCAAACCACCCGTATTAGAATCTACTGCTACTAATAAATGATTTTTCCATAACGTCACATTTTGATTTCATTTTCTCCCGCGTAGAAAATGTGCCTTGCAAAAATAAATTGAAGATTTCAAATTAAAATTCTAATTTTAATTTTATGCTCGTGTGAGTTATCCAACGCCGAACCATTAATCTAATTATAATTCGGATTAGTAAACACTCAAAATTAATTTAAAAACATCCCGCAATGTTTTAATATCAAACATTAATGAAATTTCAAGTCGACTTCTTTTATTTTCCAGCAAACCAAGTTTATTTTAATGTTGGCTGCGGCGATATTTATTGTTCACTTGGAATCAAAGTAATCTCTGAAAAAGAAATGAATTATTGATTCCAGATACGAATTAGAGTACCTGAAGCAAGACTTGAATTCTCGATACAGAGTGATTGAAGTTAACGGCAAGAATTTACGAGAAAACTTTTTTGGTTTTGAATTTTTGGTTTCTTGTTGCCTGCGATTGATGGGAACATCACGCTTTGATTAAATTTTCAATCTTTTTAGAGATTATAGGCTACGAGCCCAGAATCATAACATTTTGCCCAGTCTAAATCGTACAAAGGAAAATAGTTTGTTTCACCTTATTTATTTCTTAACTTCTATCATTTTTACCTTCCGCACATGCATATATGTAAGGGAGGTATTATGTTTATGTTGCGAATTGATCAGATTTTGAGAATAAAAATCAACAGTAAGTGGTAGATTATTTAAAGACCTATCAAGGTTTTTGAGCATATCTTAGTAAATAAATGAGATAGAGTAAATTTCATTGGAATCAAAAAGATGTAGAATATTATCTACAATGTTTATTTGAAACATTTTATATATTTTGTTTTGCATCAGATTCAAAAACAGTGTTCGTGGTACCAGCCAATACCTTTGGGCCAAATGAAATCTTTATGTCAGTGATTTTTGTTAATTTGTTTTTATTTCAGTTGTTATATTTCTTTTAAATATTATTAAAAATAATGGATCTTAAGAAACAAATATTTATTTGGGAAAAGATGTAAGATCAAAACATTTTTTAAAGTTTTTATAAAATTCTTAATTGAGTGAAATAATATGATTCTGGGCGAGTATACGTTATACAAGTATATAAGCCAATTTTGAAGTAAGCTAATAAAATTTATATTTAATAATAATAAATATAATAATAACAATAATAATTTAAAGTAAACATACATAATTTTACTACGACCACTTAGAAATTTGTTTATTGTATGTTTTTTTTTTTTGCTAAAGAAATGATGTATATTACAAGCATCGTGAGAATAGTATATTGTACTAGCGGTCCGACCTGCTTCGCAGGTCTGACCCCTAGGCTCCGCGACCCTGAAGAAGATAGCAACTAAAACTATAGGAAAATAAATTGGAAGTTTAATCAAATACCTTAAATTTGTTAGCAAACAATTGTCGAATAAAATTTGTCTCTTTGTTCCCCGCTTCCTTGTTAGTAAATTGGCGAAGTCATGTCAGTGCATTGGCATTAAATACCCCTAAGTTAGGTTTTTAGTAATTACCACAAAAAAATTACTGATCGTTATTATTTATGACAAAGAGGTTTCATCACTACTTTTTCCTACTTTTTGAGCCTAAACCATTGCATTCAATACTCCACAAGCTAGGTCTAGGGAAATTTTCAGTAAATTAATTGCCAATCGTACTGATTTGTAATAAAGATGGGTCATTTCCAAGTTCCTCAATATTTCACTTCTAATACATATCACTTGGTACTCCACAGGTCGCATATTCATGAATTTTAATGAAAAACAATTGCCTATCATAATTGGTTTGCGGAAAAAAATTCAACAAATATAATAGATTTTTGTGGACATTACCAAGATAAAGTATTTTATTTTTACCCCTACAATAGATTTAAATTTACTTTAAAAAAATAACTATCTGCCAACTCCTGAAACATTTACTTAGATAAACTACAAGTTAGGTATCGACAAAATTTTTTTTAAAAGTTTAAACAATTGTCGATTGTAACGATTTTTGATCAAATTACGTCACTTCGACCTTTCTTTCGATACCGAATATGTGATTTTTAAAAGAATTTTATATTAAATACAACTTGCATTAATATTTGATCATGTAATAAAGACTTTTGTCAATCTGACATTTCTATTATCTTCTTGGCAATTTAGAAATACCGTCAATAATAATGTATAATAATTTGCATTCCATATTGACAAATTTGGCAGATATACATAATTTTTACTAATTTTGTTCGTGTAATACCAACCTTATCCAGTCTTACGTCAGCTTGTCAGTTACACTTCAAAGTACAATCGAAGCGAAAAAATTAAAACTTGTCCATCAAGATTCTTATATGATACCAAACACATTTTTCTAATGACTTTTATAAAAACAATCGGCCAGCCTCCATTTTTTATATTATCATTTATTCAGTCTATTCGACACCGGTCTTTTGATACCCGCGTCACTAAAGAAGGTTACAACGGTAGAAAAATAAAATGAGTAGTCTTAAATAACTACCATTTAATACCAAACAAATGGCGAAGCAAGCTCATCGCTATGTTCCTCGCTTCCAAGTCAGTAAATTGCCGAAGAAAGCTTGTCACTTCGTTCCTCGCTTCCATGATACTACTTTGTGACACTTAATTAATTACCAAACAATTGACGTTCGTCCAAAATAACTTTTTGACACTTGAGTTTAAATCTTATTAGCGAGACCTTTAATTCAATACCAAACACAGTAGGATTTAAATAACATTTATACAAAACAATTGACAATCACCCAAAACAACTTTTTGACACTTGAGTTCAAACCTCTTCTCCGAGACCTGTAATTTGATTCCAAACACGGTAGGATCTAAATAACATTTATAAAAACAATTAACGATCATCCTAAATAAATTTTTGACACTTGAGTTTAAATCTCATGATTGAGACATTAATTTCAATACCAAACACGGTAGGTTTAAATAACATTTATAAAAAACAAATGACGATCGTCCAAAAATAATTTTTTGACACTTGAGTTTAAATCTGATGAGTGAGACCTTCAATTTAATGCCAGACACGGCAGGATTTAAATAACATTTAGAAAAAACAATTAACGATCGTGTAAAATAATGTTGTGACACTTGATTAGAAATAAAAAACAACTGATGATTGTTTAAAATAACTTTTTGACAATTCTACGAATTTAGATAAAAAAAAATCTGAAATGTATTATAAATATTTAAAACGAACTTTTTTATATTAGATAAGTAATTAATTTGTTTAAATTTTACCGCCTAAAATACTTAGAAGCATCGATGTTGTCGAGCAGAGACATCTGTTGTATTTTTTGAGAAGAAAAAGAATCCAGCTATAAAGTGAAAAATAGTTTTCAACTTTTTATTATTAGATAAGATTATTGTAATAATCATGACATAAAATTACACTTAACTAGTATATCAAACCCAAAATCAAACGCAGTAGAAAGATTTCATTCCGTATTAATAGAACATTTACGAATATTACATTCAACAAGAAAAAATAAAGACCTTCAAACCATTATAAATAAAGCAATAATAGCGTATAATAATACTAAACATTCCATAACAAATTTAACTCCTTGAGAAATACTTTTCGGACATAATGAACATAATACATATTATAGAGAACAAAAAGCTGAAGAAGAAATCATAAACGATTACTTCATTAATAAATCCGATACAAAGAAAATAATTAATGAATTGATTGAAAAAGATAAAACAAAACGAGTAAAAGAAAATGAATTACCGTTAAAACTGCCAGATAAAGTTTATGTTAAACAAAATAATAGATTAATGCATAAATATAAAAAACACATATTTAAACGAGTTACAGTAGAAAATTATAACCCTATATTAGGAACAGTAGAAATAAAAAATAAAAGACATGTTCGAAAATTCAAACTCGATAAAATCTACTTTTGATTTTAGAACTTACGAAGAATTCTTACCCTTTACATCAACTCGATCCAATCCCTTTTATCCACCATAATAAACTATATGAATTTATAGAACCGCTTACATATTTTATTAACAGAGGAAATAAAAATATATTGATAAGTAAGATTCAATAAAGAATCTAATAATGTAAACTTTTGTCAAACAAAAGGAATAGAAGTTAGTAATTGTACTAGCGTCGACCCCGCCTACGGCGGGGGTCTCAGCTAGGGCTCCGCCATCTCTGAAAATCTCACAAAACTTGTATATAATAATAGAATATGCGAAAAGTGATTAGCGGTTCGATCTAATTCGCAGGTCTAATCACTACGCTCCTCGACCTTGAAGAAAATTTCAACTGAATTAAGGCTCCAACTATAATTATGGGATAATAGTACATTGTTAATATCTCATATGAGACCATGATGAAAAAAGGTCATCACTTCGTTCCTCTCTTTCTTGTAGCTAAATTGATGAAGAAAGCTCGTCACTTCGTTTCTCGCTTTCATGACATTAACATATCGAATATCGTCACCATGTTACTATGGAAATTTGCGTGTCTCCCATATTTTTCCTTGCGGGAAGTTGTGTGTCTCCCATGTTTTTCATTGAGGGAAGTTCTGTTTTTCCCATTGATAGAAGTTGTGTGTTTACCACTGAAGAACATTGCTTATTTTACCTTTATGCAAAGTTGAGTGATTTCCAAAGAGGGAAGTTGTGTGTATTCTATCGAAGGAATTTGTGTATATTGCATTGAGAGAAGTTGTGTGTTTACCATTGTAAAAAGTTGTATGTTTTCCATTAAGGGAAGTTGTGCGCTTTCCACTAAGGGAAGTTATGTGTTTTCCATTGAGGAAAGTTGTGTGATTAGAACTGAAGAAAATTGCATATTGAAAATTTGAGTGATTTCCATAGAAGGTAGTTGTGTGTTTTTTATTGAATACCCTATAAGTTAGCTTTCTAGTAATTTCTACAAAAACAATTGCCGATCGCAATCATTTGTGATAATGAATGTTCTTCACTAACATTCCTCAACTTACTGCTCCTAAAAGATTTCATTTAATACCACGAAGTCAGGTTTCTATGAAACAAAAAAAAAAAAACAATTGCCGATCGTAACGATTTGGAATAAAAAAATTCGTCAATTCTGTCCTTCATTTCCTGTCATCATAAAATTTCATTTAATACTTTATAAGTTAGCGTTCTAAGAATTTCCATGAAAACAATTGATAATCGTAAAGATTTGTTTTAAGGATGGGTCATCACTACGTTCTTTAAGTTCCCACTTTTATAAAATTTCACTTGCTACCCCACAAGTCAGGTTTCCATGATTTTTTAGAAAAAACAATTGCTCATCGTATTCCATTTCATTTCATTAAAAAAAAAGAAAACTATATCAGTCGGTCCATATTTTTGACAATTCGTTAGAACATGTCTATTCAAGACTTTTCATTTGATACCAAGCACGATATATTTTTGATGACTTTTAGATAAGCAATCGACAATTGGTCAACATCCATTTTTTTATATAATCATTTACCTCGTCTCTTCGAGACATTTCTATTGATACCCAATAAATGATTAAAAAAAAATTAATCATACACAATTTACATTAACATTTGATCATGTAATAAAGACTTCTGTCAATCTGACACTTCTATTGTCATCTAGTCATTTTAAAAGTATCTACAGTCAATAATAATATGCATCCTACATTAGCTTTATATTTCGCGGTTTTACTTTATTTTACTAAATTTAATCGTGTAACACCCACTTTTCTCAGGACGTCAATATACAATCAGAGCCAAAAATTTTTCTCGATATTTTTAAAATTTTTTAAATTAACGTTTCAAAAATTTGCAAAATATGAAACAGGTTTGTTCATTTATTCTAAACACAGATAAATTTACAAAACTTCTCCAACTTGTCTACAATTAATGTAATTTATATTTCAAATTTAAAACTGAACTGTCAAAACTGACAAGTTGTCATAAACGTTCATCTTAAAACTATCACGGCCACCACAATCTAAGTTGATTTTGGCCCAAAAATGCATGTTTTTTCAAGTTTTCTCGCACATCATATATAGGAAAAATATGAATTCATAAAAAGCACGCAGTCCTAATCAAACTCTACACGTCTGCGAAGGTTTTATTCAAATCCATTAAACCGTCTGGGCCCTAGATGAGGACAAAATGCGTGATGAATCTATAGATAGGCACTGAATTAGCCAAAATAGTATATGGATAACTTGTGCTGAAAGTTGGATATTTCACACGAGTATGCAATACCCTTCCAGCACATGTTGTAAACAATACTTTTCCGATGACCACAAATAAGTAAAAAATTTATATAAAATTTACATCATTGCTATCAGAATTCATCAAAAATTATGTTAAAATCTGATAAATCAGGGGCCAACCTTCTTAATCCGTGTAAATTCAGAATTATTTGCAACTGTTAAACTTTTAAATACAATTTTTTAGGTTAGTTCGCTCAGTTATCGCATCGTGTGATAAAATCATATCACACAGTTGCGGACGCATCTGATTGGCTAACGAGCTTTCATATCACACAGCATTGCTAGTGATATGCAATAACCAATTTTCAGTAATAGTTTAGCGTGTGAATTTATGTACTTTTCGTAGTGGTCGTCGGAAAATGAATTTGTTTTGTGAGTATTTCAATACAGGTCAATTACTAGGATACATATTTAGAATTGTCAAATATTGGAATGGTGAAAACAGAGCAAATTTATTGTTAAATATAAATTAATTATCATTCCATGCTTGTTGTACAATATACTATTACGTAAAATTAAAATAATAAAAAAAGTTATTGTTATTGTTGTGCAATTTAAACATATCCTATTACAACATAACTACCAAAAATTAAAAATAAGTTAAATTTATATGTATTTAATTTATTTATCCAACACCTCCCAATAAATGCTATATAACTATGGCGATTTTAAACAAGGAAAGAAACATATAACCCACTAATGGGTATAATTTTGAGAAAAGTCTCTAGTGAGTAATTTTCTATTTATAACAATAATAATAACACACAACACCTTGATAACTACTTCGATTGACATTTTAATTTAGAAAATTTAAAGCATATGTCTGCCAAAAAAAATTTCTTTAATAAATTTTGCATTTATTAAGAGATGTTGGATAAATTTATTTGAATTTTAAAGCCTGACAAATACGCTTTCATAGTCTAATGAATATCCGTCTTGAAAATTGTTAAGAAACATCCATGCAGTAATTGCTAATTCAAGTAGGTTAAATATCAAAGATAATTAAAATCTTTCATAGCATTTACATTTTTATATTCTTTAAGAAATTGCATAAAGTGCATAAAAACTAACAAGTATAGCTCGACTTCCTTTCATAAGAAGGAGAAAATAACGGCTTTCCTGTTTTATTTTTAACATTCGTTTATTTAATACTCGCTCTTAACTACGTATACACGTGCAAAAAATAAAAGTTTTCTCAAGAGGCTTACAAAAGAAAAATGAAGAGAAATAAAAATTCCAGCACAGTCGCGGGTAAACAGTAAAATTTATGCTCCTGTATTATTTCAATGCTTGCACCACACCTCTAGAAATTCGCAAATAAATATGAATAAGTATTTACCTATCATTGCTTCTGATACTTTAAACAATTTATAGAGTTTTTCACTTTTCTAAACAGTACAGTTTTATCTTCATCACCTCTTGAAATCTCTACTATAAATTAACATAAGTAATTATAAATCTTACATCAATTACATTTATTTATTACCGCCCACATATATACAGGCTGTTTCTTTTAAACGAACCAGTGCTTTTTTAGGCGAGTTAATATATTTAGAGAAAATTTTTGTCTGTAATAACAAACCGAAAATTCAACCAGTAGTTTTCAAACGGTAAAACAAAATTATATATTTTTTAAATGATAACCAATAATTTTTTAGTTCTTTAAATACAGATTTTCCTTCCGAATTCAACGTTCTAAATAAGCTGTTGCAACATTATTTTAAGAAAATAGTGATTTATGTATCAAGGCACTGAAGTTTTTATCACGAATATGGAAAATGAACCATGAGAGTGATAAAAAGGAACTTAAATTTTATTTGAAATCTAAAATAAGAAAAAACTGTAAAAAAAATATTATATAGATCAAGTTTATACATCTGTCAGTTGTCAAATGGAACTGACACTCAGTGTTGCCAACCTCGACCATTGAAGTTAACGTAAATAACACTCAAAATTATGTGTTTGTCTTCAATTTCATCATCGGAATTAATTAGTTAATTCTTCTTGCACATATTATTCCAATTTACATATAAATTTACTACAATACGTCATATATCTGTAAAATTATCCTACTTGTACAATAATTATTTTACGGTTGCCAACACTGCGTTGCTCAAAATCGTCGTATAATGGATTACTTTAGTGACGATTTCTGAGCTTTTATTTGAGCACTTTAGTGCCGATTTAAAATATATATTATTAAAAATTAGAAATAATTTCAACAATACCAACTATTGATAATATGACTGTTTGTTTAAAATTAATAAAATTTGTAATTACATATTTTTTACGGTTTTTACAAAAAGGAGTGGGTATCCTTCAGCGCCCTCTATTGATGCTGTTAACTTAGTTATCGAAATAAGTATACAGATTTTTCTTTGTCTCTTTAAAGCTTAGGGGGTAAATTTATTTTTTTAGATATTTCTTATCCTAAGAATTTTACAGTTTTTTAAAAAATGGCAGAACCCACAGTCCGATGCGTTACCATGGTTACGTATTTACGCCATATTTTACCAAATTTGTGAAATCAAACAGATTTTTATTTAAAACATTTTCCTATATTTTACATCCTTTAAAAGTTGCGGAAGGTTATGCATTGGAGACATCAAATTCTTCTTCCTTAAAACATAACAAAAAACGCCTCTTAAATTTCGTCTTCAAAAAGAAAAACACTCCACCCCAACACTCTCACCTCAACACCACTCGATCTTAAGCATCTCTTTTGTTCCAGTGCTACGAGACCTCCGGGTTATTCATCCCCGAAGCCACCCTCGAGCCTATCGTGCGACCACCTACCCCAGGTCCACCCCCCGCCTACGACACCGTCATCGCCGCCGAGAAAGAAAAGCTTTCCGAGCTAAACTCTTCACCCGATAAGGAGAAACCAAACCCCGCGAAAGTCGATGCGAATATCTCAGGCACCGACGGTGCAGTGGCTGGCATCCCGGAAGATGAGACCGGCCTGCCCAGCTACGAGGCGGCGCTGCGGATCGAGGCCGGGGGATATGTTTAAGTGTATATAAACCGTGAGTTTTATTTTTTGTTTTTTTATTATTTTCTCTCGTTCGGACTAATGTTTGCTTTTCTGAAACACTGGGATTACAAATATAAATACTGGACTGGTTTTGATTGCCAGTGATGTTTTTGTTTTATGGTGAGGTGGATTGTGACAACACCAATGCGTTCGAAGAACGCACCCTGTATCTACGATTAACGGACTGTTTAGGTTAGGACGTACGTTAATTCTTTCTGTAGTAAAACTTCATTCAGTGCTAGTGTTTTTATGCATAGTGGTAATACGTAGCACATAATAAGATGACATTCTGTTTAATTGTTTTATCCATAACCTCTCAATAAATGCTCTATAGTCTATAACTATTGTGATTTTAAACAAGGAAAGTAACAGATTACCCACTTGTAACAATAGAACAATAATAATAACACATAACACCTGGGTAACTACTTCGATTGGCATTTTAATTTAGAAAATTTAAAGCATATGTCTGTCAAATAATATTTCTTTAAAAAATTTGCATTTATTAAGAGATGTTGGATAAAATGTTATACTTCACACGTGGGCAAAGTGGAATTACCCACTTATACAATAAATAACTATTATTTCATTAGTTTCATTTATTAGAAATACAAATATGAAATTTTAAATTAAAATAGTATATTATTATATGATGGATTATGATCTTTATTCACGAAGATGAAGTTTGCGTCACAAGCCGTAGGCGAGTGATGCAAATCACCCGAGTGAATAATAACCATAATCCCAAATATAATACTGTACTTTTTCTACTCCTGTAAATTCGAAAATAACGTTTAACACTTTTTGAAAAATGATCAAAACATTGAAAATCGACAACATCAAAATACTAAATGACAACTCAATACACTGTCAACTGTCAGACGGCCGTAGCTTGGGGCTTTAAAATAAACTGAAATAATTGATTTCTAGTTCTGTGATTGGTGGAGAAGAGTGAATCATGACTCTATAATTCACTATCGTGAATTATGACTACTATAATTAACCGAAAAAATTTAAATAATGGGGATACATTTATACAGGAGTAGAAAAAAAAATGCGCACAAAAAACCTTATTCCTTCTTTTAAACTAAACATACAAGCATGTTGTGAGCAGTAGGGGTTGTGACGTCATAATTTTCAAGGACTTTCTCGGGGTGTTTTACATCTTAAATTTATTAAATTTATAAATAATAGTATATTCTTATATGAAGGATTATATTTCATTGATATTCTACCATTTTAAAAATTAATATTTTGTAAAAGGATGTTTGAAATACTTTTTCATTATAATAGTAATTCACGAAGATGAAGTTTTCGTCACGGCGAGTAATGTAAATCATCCGAATGAATAATGACCATAATCCTGAATATAATAGTATACTTTTTCTACTCCTGTAAATTCGCAAATCACTTTTGAAAATGATCGTTATTCGTTGAAAACACACGTTGAAAAACGTCAATATAAAAATACACAATGACAACTGATTACTTGTCAACTGTCAGACAGCCGTTGCTTGGTGATCCACATCAAATCTTTAAAATAACCCTGAATTATGGATTTCTAGCTTTGTGATTGGTCGAGAAGAGTGAATTATGAATCATATTTCACTATCGTAAATAATTATGGATACTGTAATTCATAAAAAAAAATTGAAATAATGTTGATATATTTATACAGGAGTAGAAAAAATATATATTTTATTTATAAAAACGAATATTATTACTTATTTATCTTTTAATTTCTTGTAATATTTTTTTTTTTTAACAAATATAGAACTAGCTGTAGCTACAAGTCTTCTTCGTTAGTGCATAACTAGAAATTCTTGCTCTTCTACATTTATTTTAACAGCTGTCAATAAAATCCTATTTAACCCTTAAGCATAAACACAAAAACATTCTTATGCATTATGTGTTAGCGCTACGTATTGGCATTACACATTAAAACTATAGCTATGAATGAAGCTTAAGTTGGCATCTTTATAAAATTTCTAATATAAATGTTACTCATGTTAAAATAAAAGGTGTAATAACTCAATCAATATTAATATTTGATTGTTTATAAACGTTTAAAATGACTAAACATATCTTAACTAAATCGCAACAAGCGAAATATTAAAACGTTGACCATAAAATGTTTGAAAATTGTACATAGTTTATAAACTAGACAAAGCGCTGTTTTAGAACACATTACCCTGTTGGCACAGTGAGCTGTTAGACACTTCTTATTTTTACAGACAGCGTATTTTTATAAAATGAATAAGTACCCTATTCTAAAACGCGGTATAACGGCGGCCCAAAAGGACTCTTACTTAAGCAACGACTATCAGTTATATAGATTATGATTTTGATTTCAATGAAAATAATTCTAATATAAATCTTTCAAAATAATTTTGAATGTTGATATTGAAAGCATATTCTTTCAATCACTTGATAGATTCGGAAAAAATATTGCTTTTAACAGAAGTTACGAGCCCGACAAATGTATTCGTATCACCTGAAAATTTGCTACAATTAAATATAAATAATTATTTTCTTATTATAACAATATTTTATGAGCTGTTTAAAAATAATTGTCCTGCGTCTAATAATAGTATATTATGTGACTAGGAATTGAAACAGGACTTTTTATGTTCAAGCATTTCCAAGTAAACTGTAGGTATATAAAATTCAAAATCGTATTTTTTCTGCCATTTTAAATAATAAAATATGACAGAAATACGCAATACACCAGTAGTATATGAAGCAACTAACATATTATTTTACGCCGTCAAATAATATTTATATTATTGTATCCCGTACAGTTAGATTTATATGATTGTATTAGTATCAAAATGATTAACTTCCATATATTATATGGAGTAGCTAAATATGGATATTATAATACGCTTGGAGAAAAACAATAGTTATTTCTTTAACTAGGCACCAAAATACTAGTTTTACAGCAGAGGTTGCCGAAGCTGTAAATTTGTGTTTGGTGCCGAGTTGATCACATAATTTTTTTGCGATTTAAAATTAATATTAATTTAGTAATTATGTTATATGCATATTTTGAAGGTTATCGCTGTCAAATTACGTTGCCATGTATTTGTTGAACAGTTGCTATGCATTTGTTGACGGTTACTATGCGTTTGTAGAGCGGTTGCTACGTAAATAATTTTACAACCGAGGCACAGACTATTAGCAGTCCGGAAAGTGTCACCTTTAATGTCAGTCGGCAAAAAAATATTTATATCGAAATAGATCTAATTTAGCCTACATAAAAAATCTAGTCAACAAGTAATTGAATATTGTTTTTAATTGTTACATATTCAATATTATAAATAATATTACTGAAAAATATTTTATCCAACACCTCCCAATAAATGCTCTATAACTATGGCGATTTTAAACAATTAAAGTAACAGATTACCCACTAGTGGATATAATTTTGAGGAAAGTCACTAGTGAGTATTTTTTTATTTATAACGATAATACTAACAGACAACACCTTGATAATTACTTCGATTGACATTTTAATTAAAAAATTTATAGCATATGTCACTGTCAAATAATATATCTTTAATAAATTTTTCATTTATCAAGAGGTGTTGGATAAAACGTTATACTTCACACGTGGGCAAAGTGGAATTGCCCACTCGATAAAATTATCGCATTCAGCCTTCGGCTTCGTGTGCTAAAATTTCTTTCGTGGGTAATTACTTACTTTGCCCACTTGTAAAGTAAATAACTATTAATTATGCAAATTACGGTAAATTTTATAAATATCGTTCGAAGAATTATCATTTACCTAAGAGTACAGTGTAATACATAGATGACATCATAATTTTAGCTTGTAAAGCGACAATAGCAGCGTAAAAAATATATTTAATTGTAGCATAATTTAGGGCTGGGCTCGTATTCTGTGATAATGGAAATGTGCATAAATGAAGAATTATCTTACTGGTCTGTCGAAATTTCATCTCTAATCCATTAAAATGTAAAAGAACTTTTTACTAAAATTCACTGTCGTTCAAAAGAGCCTTTTGGACCCCCGATATAGCAAGGCATTGCAAAGGCAGATTCTAAAGTCAATTTTTCAATTGTAGCCCCATGAATAATTGACCTATTATTGGATTTCAAGACAGTATTGCAGAATAAGTTTCGAATGGACAAAAGTAGCTCAATTAGCAACTTAGATTTTACTCAAATTCGAAATCAAATCAAATATTTTGAAGAACAAAATATTTATATATTACTAAACAATAAACCGACAAAAACAGATTTCCACGGTTGTCTATTAATTATCAACAAAATATAGCAATTATCAAAGTGTATTAATCTCATTGAATGTAATAGTAATTAATGATAATTGCATTGTTGACAGTGTCAATTGTTTGGGAATCACTGGTGTAGTACAATACAATTATAATTATCCGGAATTCGGATACAATGATACAAATTACGGAACTTGTACCTATCGTGGCAATAAATTGACTGGCAGTGGTACCAACGTAACTCATAATTATTTATCAGTTAATTTCATCTACTTTTGTCTAATTTACCATCGGTTGTTATTGGATACCATTGTTTAGTGTAAATGCTAAATAATTACATACTGTATTGAATCAAGTGTGATTCTATTTTACCCAATTATGACACCAATTTGAATGGGAAAACATTCGAAATTAAAAGAAGTTTTTTCTATGAACAAATATTCTAAAAATATTTAACTAAAATGAGTGTTTGAATATAGCAATATATTATTAATTAATACTGTAAAATGTTCATCCAAAATTTAATCATAAATGATTATGCCATTAATTTTAACGCGCCAATATTTATTACACATATAATATTATTTATGATAAAATATGAATTTAATACACTGAAAAAAAACTGGAACGCGCATTTGTAGTCTTTGCCGAAAACGAAAAACGACCCTGAGACAGATAGATGCCGTGGGCCACTCTTCTTTGTTTAACACTTGATTTCATAACGGTTGCTATGCGTTTCTTGAGCGGTTGCTATGTAAAAACAACGGTTGGCATTGTTAAAACATTGTATAACAAAGACAGATAGCCCTCAGCTAGCTGTCTCCCTCGGCTCGAATTTTCATCGTCAGTGAACGTTCCAGTGTTATTATATTTCAATGATTCAATGAGTTGAAAAAACTTTCAGAACTCATAAGCTTAAAATATAAAAGGAATATTGGTGTATAGTTCTATAAATAAATTTATTTAAACTGAACGTTATTAATTATTGAACATATTCTTCATAGGAAAACAAATGAATAATATAAACCATATATTTTTTATATTTTCAAAATGAATTGTTTTTAGTATTTTAATTTATAAGGCGAATTTATAAGGCGAATTGTAATCACCGATAATAATACCTGAAAATAGAAATAATTAATAATTAATTCGCTAAATCAATACTCGAAATAATTGAAAAATATAGGTAAACAAAACGATGCCCAATCTTAATTGACATTTCTGTTTAAATTTTTTTTTAAGTTTATGTCATCAAAAATACAAACATGAACTTTAAATAAAAATTATATTTTAAGTGAGATATGATTTCGAATTATCTCATAAAATTTTACCTCGGTAAATTTATTACAAATAGAATTTTTTCTTTCTGATAATTACTTTCATTGCACACAGAAAAATATATCTCTTACTGAGATCTGTAAAAGCAGAGTGCCACATTCAAATTGGGTAAATGACATGTTGACAAATTTATTTATTCATAATAAATTTGTACAAAAATATTTGCAATGGTACTAATGCACTCGGATATTATTTTTTGTGTGTAATAATTATAAACTTTTGATTTGTAATGTACAATAGAAACATGTACTAGTGCGGATATCGGTTTGTCGACCTATATGATCTTATGATAAATGTATATACCAAATAGAAATGGACCACATGCTTACTGTTCGAGCAGCAAGTATTCCCAAATTATTTTAGAGAAATATATCAAAAAAATTCTTACATTAATTCTCAGTAATAATATAACAAGAGAGTGAGAATAAATTGAAAATAATTTGACAGATACTGGAGAATTATTTTCTAATTTATCGAACTCTTGAGTTATATTTAATTAGATTATTTTTTGATTTCATCATCAGGCACGCCACTAAATGTATCTTATTTGCTCATTTTTACTTGTGTTGATGATAACTATCTGACATCTGACATCTGTCAACAAAAACAAAAAAGCTACAGAGAATATTGCCGGGAATAATCACAAGAGCATTATTCTCAGTATAATAATGACAGGATTGGTTAAAACTCAGACACGTGACATACAATAAAGCATTTCATTGGTTTAAAGAAACGTCAAAAAATAATCACCTAAACAACTTTTAAAGGATATAAAATATAGAAAAAATTGGCAAATAAAAATTGTCGCAAATATTATTCCATATCTTTTTGAAGATAACAAAATTAACCCTAAAAAAATGTATGCATCATATTAGATCCGCTATTTTGAATTTTACAATTTTTACATCAAATTCGTACTCAGCGACCTTAAAACTCACCACTTCTAATCTACGTTGAACATGCGTTTAAATGGTTACACCCGCTCGCACTTCCGTTACACGCTGAACGCAACATACATTTTTGCCATAGACCAGCGGTAATGTTTTATATACATGTCAATTTTAATTACCGTCTTTTAAATAACAAATTCCTTCAAAAAGTTGTTATTTCATCAAAATAGTATATTATATACTATATACAGTAAGGGATAGAAGTAAATTGAAGCACGAGTCGTAGCCGAAGGCTACAATACAACAATGAAAAAATACACTTCTTTCCTATTTTTTCACGATTCCTATATTTATGATGGTTTTTATGCATTTCAAAATTATTTGATTTGTAATGTAATTTATGATAGTTACCTTTGATTTGTTTAATTTTATTCATTTTCCACTATATTTGACCCTCACGACAGGAGAGAAATTCACAAATCTCTCGTAGATATGAAATTGGATGTTTCTTTCTTGAGTTTGGTATCATAGAAACCGAGTGAAAAAAATATATAAAACGCATAGAATGTGCTAAAAGAGTTGACCAAATACTTCGCGAATTAAACATTGACATCACAAGTACACCAATAAATTCAAGTTCTACTAAAAATTTAAAATCCTTTTCCTGCGTCGTCCTCCATTCATTCTTAACCGAGCTTAGCTGTTTATCGTTACTCCTTGTTTGTGTCTCCTGGTCGCCTGGAAGTGGCCACTCGTCCTGCAAGGATAATTCAGACAAATTCCATCCATCTGTCCTTATAAAGATTGTAGGAAGGACGATGTACGCTAAGGCTAGTTTCTACTTTATAATATGTACTGGTCGCCGTAGTGAGGAATAATGCATGAAGTTGGAAACGAGTAAATTTTTTCGGGGTTTGATTTGAAGTTAGCACTAGAGAACGATGTTTGTCAGAAAGTTTTGTTCTGTTTTTAAAGAAACATGTACTGACCCTCGTATATATTTTGTGGAGTAAATTTTAATTTACTTTTAGTTTATTTTCATTGGCACTCAACTTATAGTCTATTCCATGAGACCTTTCTTTAAGATACAAATCCACGTGGTTTCCTGTGCTATCATTGGTCTTCGAACATGCTAAACATTATGCGAAATACAAAAATGTATACACTGTTAAAATATTACACTACACTTTACCCGCTAGCCGGGCAGTTATATATCAAATAACGCCTTAGGGCTTAATGAATTTGATGTTGTTGCTATTGAACACGGAATATACAAACACTGACTTCTATTGATAGATATAAATAATGAAATAAATAAATTGGTATTGTTACCTAGTTACAGCAAATATACAGGATGTTCATTTTAAGTGGTACACTATTGCTATTTCGAGAACTATAAGAGCTACGAGGTCGGTTAAATTAGCAAACAATTTCTATATTATAAGACAATTAAAATGAGCGAAACAAGAATTTTTTTGTAATGACCAAATAATACAAAATATTTGAGAAAAATACAAAATCAAAAATGTATCATTTTTATTTAAATATGCATATACAAAGTTTGCCAGGGAAGAAAACAAATAAATCAAATGCAGAAATAATTGAAAAAACTGTAATTATGACAATAATTATTAATTTTGTTGTTGCAATACAGAAATACAGAGGTACAGTTCAAAAAACGAATATTAAAAATTGTTTGATTTGTTTGTTTTCTTCCATGGCAAACTTAGTATATGCATATTTAAATTAAAATGATACATTTTTATTTTGCATTTTTCTCAAATATTTTGTATTATTTGGTCATTACATGTGAATATCATTGAATTCAGAAAAAAATACTGAATCGAATAAGCAAATAAAAAAAGTAGGTTGCCATTTAAAATAAGAAAGTTGCACCCCGCATTTTGAGAACCACTGGTCTAAAAAAATTCTTGTTTCGCTCATTTTAATTGTCTTATAATATAGAAATTGTTTGCTAATTTAACCGACCTCGTAGCTCTTATAGTTCTCGAAATAGCAATAGTGTACCACTTAAAATGAACACCACCTCTTTAACAATGATAGGACAAGAGTATAAAATAAGATATCGGTTGGACATTAAACGTTGAACGCACCACGAGCGTTAACTGGACATTAATATTTTCGGTCAACGTACACACCTCGGGCTGGAGGTCCTTGGCAGCATGCTGTTGACCTCACGTATTATTGTTCTTATAACGCCCTTGATACGTTAATTACTATTAATATATACATTGTTGCTTCACTAATTAAATTAGATCAAAAGTGTAAATACAAAAAATGTTTAGAATTAAAAACTGTGTACAAAAAGTATCTACTTGTTGCTTTTTTTTATGCAAGAGTAAAAGCAAACGAAAAACTGATTTCATATAGAAAATCACGAATTGAATGTTCAGTGGAATATTTCATCTTTAGCTAATTCATTCAACACCCTCAAAAATCAATCATTATTACCCTAATTAACCTGCATCAACCCTCTATGAGGCAAATTAACGACACATATACACAATCCTATAAGGATAACACTCCTACTAATGTGGTCAGTGACAACAGGACGAGATATCCCGCAATCCTTCGTCCCAGCTTTAATCCTTCGGGAACTGTCACACGCAGTGCGCACCGCGGCAGGATAATGTACTTCTGTTGTCTCATCCTGGAGTCCTGGCCCGCGCAGGGACTTGTTTAGCAGGAGTAAAAGGATGGCAGGATCTGACAACTGCTGGTTCTTTGCGGGATGTGGAGTAATCAGAATTGGGGGAATTTTAAGGAGGAATGTTAGTGGAATGCAAAGACACAGGCAAGAAAAATTAACTGTTTGTTTATTTAAATTTTTAAGTGGCCAGTACATAATGTCCTAGAAATTTTTATTCCTAAACGATATAAATTATAAAAAATGATTCAGATAAAATTGTGGCCAACATTATTTCAAATCTTTGCTAATTAACAAAATTTACAATTATTAACGGAGATTCTTTAAGGCCTTCAAGTATACTACCACTTTCGGTATGTGGATTGCTTTCAAAATCTAATCAACTTGCAACTTGAACATCCAAATATGTAATTTAAAAATACCTCCCTTACATATATTTAATATTTTAATAATAAATTTGTCCTGCTTTCATCATTTCAATATTTGACAATTCGAAATAAGTATCCTAGCAAGGGTACCTGTACTGAAATGAAATGACCTGTATTGAAATACTCACAAAACAAATTCATTTCTCACGATGCTTGCAATGTACCTCATTTCCCAACAACAAACATACAATGAGCAGATTTCTAAGTGGTCACAGAAAAACATTTTTTACAAATTTCTTTATTGTTCTTTATTTCATGGCATACTTTCTGCGTTTAAATCTTTATTTATAAATACATGAATAGTTCATGTTCTGATTATTTTAGGACTACAATAAATAGAAACCGTTGTAAAGAGAAACGAAAGTTCTTTAAAATTTTGTAGAAATATATCAAATAACGTATACTGTAGATATTTTAATTTAAAATAAACTGTATTTCTAAAAAAATTTGGTAGGTAATATTTAAAATAATCGACTGAAATAAAATATTCAAACCAATTGACCATCCGGTATATTTGTAAGATAATAATACCCCGCAAATTTTAATTCTAATGCCTGTTTTACAGGACGCAATATATTAGTCAATAAATTGCCAAGAACAAAAATATTGTAGTTTGTTTTACACACGTAAAATTTTCCGCCAATTTATTGTGACAATTACAGCAGTACCAACATGATACTGGCTGTCATCTATGCTACTAATAGTTTTTGTTCAAGCCATACACACAAAAATAACAACTAACCTAAGCATAGAAATGTTTGACTAATTGACAATGACTTAATCCTAAAATTCCCTAAAAAACTGTCGAAAAATATAACATGTTGTATTACGTCAATTAATTGACTAATTTATTGGTCAAGGAAAAGTTGACGACAAGCATCTATTACACACAACAATAAATTGACAAGAAAACTTGGACAATTTATTGACCAATTAATTGCGTTGTGTGAAACATGCATTACACAATATGTAAAACATGTGCCAATATTATTCTACACCTTGTTTAATAAAAATAAAATTACCCTAGAATAATAATTACCACAGATATGTATGGAAAATCTTTTAGACCTTCAAAAAATCCACCACTTACAGTTGATGGATTACTCTCAAAATCTAATCAGCTTGTAACATCTAAATTCTATATATAAAATTTGAAAATGATATCGTCATGAGCTTTTAAGTTGTAAAAACGTTTTCCAGGGTGACCTGTTACAATAACTCCCTTAAATATATGTGTATTAAAAATATTTGTTTTACTTAAAATAACAATTTTTGCAACCCTACCTCAGTTGAGATCCAAAAAAGTCTCGGTACGTCTGAACGTTTTCATTAATCTATAAAATGCAGAAATGTTAAAGGTCGCAATTCCTCATCAAAGAATTATTCAGTTCCGTAGATTTGTAAAGCAAAGAAATTTTCCACAAATATTTGAAATCCCACAAAAGATTCATGTCTCCCCTTCCCGAGATTCAAGATTCAAGCAAAAGCACAATATGTCCTTTTTATATTTCGGTAACGTGGAGAAGTTAGCATATACGACGATGCGCGATGAATATGAAATTCGAAACGGGATTCTCTTCAGCCATGTAATACGACAGACACGCATCTTTACGGGAATTTTGAAGCCTCAGATAGAAGTTAGTGGGCGTTTGCTAATCGCTGGACCCATTTTTCATTTCAAGAGGAATTATTGACAGATTCAAGCACAGTGTTTGACTAATTATCAATTTAATTCTACCCTAAAGTCAACAAATATTACTTTTCATTTATTGTAAATTTGTCTCGACCATAATACCCTAAATTATTTGCATGTTACTTAAATATTTATTTTTCTCAAGTTTTGGAAATAGATAGAAGAAAATTGCAAATAATATTTTTGCTAATACTATTTTTAAATGATCAATTATTGACTTTCTTAATTATTTTACATCAAACAACTTAAATAGTTTATTATCAGTGTTGTAACTGATCTATATCAACTCAACAAATCTTTGATCTGATCTAGATCGTTTTATGTTTTCTGATCTTGTTTTTGATCTAAATCAAAAAGAATAAGATCTATGATCTTAAAAAGGATCAGATATTTTTCTGAGTACTGAAAATTATCAGTCAGAGTTACCAGCGTGAATTTGTCAAATTTCGCCACAAATACGAAGAAATTCCGCTACCAATCTTTTTCTTGCTAAATTATAAGATTTTAGCTACATATGGCAACATTGGTTATCATTTGTTCGTTACCTACCTTTTTTTTTATATACGTACTTGAACTTTTAATTTTATGCTTTATTTTCTTAATGATAAAAAATTATGTGAAAAAAATTACTGATCTTTTTTTATCTAAAAAAATCTTTTGTTCTTTTATTTATTTATTTGATCTAAAAAAAAAAGATACAATCATAAAAGTTGATCTATGATCTACTCTAGAACATAATAAATGTAAAGATCTTGATCTAGGTAATTTTTAAAATAATCTGCCACAATATTGTTTATTATAGTGAAATATTTTTTGCACGTTTTGACATTAATATTTATAATATTACTCTACCTGGCCCGGAAAATGACAGCAATGTGTATTGGTAATTTTCTTAAATTAGCCAAGAACATAAATTAACAAAACAAATGTACCAATTGAAAGTTATTGGATTTATTTGTCATCTGTTTTCATCAGTGTTTGATTTCAAGTGTCTATTAAAAATGTGTAATTTTGAAGAAAACTTTTTTATGGTCAAAATAATGCTCGACAAAAATGTATTAAATAAAATATACTCTTAATTAATGTCACATTTATTTTGTTTTTTCACGGCACTGGTAATTTAAAGAAAATTACCAATAAACATTTCCGCCATTTTTTCCGGTTCTTGGCACAGTAACATTATATATATATATATATATATATATATATATATATATATATATATATATATATATATATGCTTATATCCCCTACAATAAACTATTTACCTTTTTTGACTTAAAATAATTAGGGAAACCAATAACTGATCATTTCGAAAATAGCATAGAACACGTTATGGTGCGTTCTTAGATTCACCACCTGTATATTGGAAGTAATTTAAATTTATTGTTTTCACGATCATGAGCTACTAACATACATACACACCTCCATCCATCCATCCATCCACCCACAAACAGACACCATTGAGATAATTGTCAAAACTAAGTTTTCAAAATTGGAATGTAAAAATCAATGGATTTCAAATTTAAAACTAAAAAGGCTTAGTTGAAATGCTCTTTCGCTATCGGAATAGTTTTTTCGTCTTCTTTAAAGTTAGATAAAAAGCCTAATGTCGCTCAAGTTGATGTACTAATCGCAAACTAGCATGTTACTTGCTATCTTCGC
This sequence comes from Poecilus cupreus, assembly GCA_963942605.1. Classification (NCBI taxonomy): domain Eukaryota; kingdom Metazoa; phylum Arthropoda; class Insecta; order Coleoptera; family Carabidae; genus Poecilus; species Poecilus cupreus. The sequence goes on along the minus strand of OZ012726.1, from coordinate 3,456,929 downwards.
CTCGCGTTACCTTTTATGGTTTTATCGCCACTTAAAAGTGTCGTACTCGTTAACGCTAATTTCGTCTCCGATCGCTCACACGTAAAGGTTTCAATTTTAACTGTACTTAAATATATTGACTATAAACTGTACAAGATAAAATAATTTACATTCGTAATTTCATTGAAAATTTTTATTCTTTTCTATAACTATAAACTAAATGATTGATGAAATGTCAAGTAAATGTCAACAGTAATTACACAGGAGCTTTTTATTTTCCCGGATAAATTTCTGTTTGTCACGAAACCTTGTTACTTAGCAATTTGACAAGAAAATTGTTTTAATAAAATCACGACGCAGTAGGTGGAGTGTTTTTATTTTTTAAACAGTTTTCGAGTCAAATTGCTCTCGGGTTATAAAGTTTAGTTGTCAAACTGAAATTTATCCGAAGAAAATAAAATGCTCGAGTGTAATTCGGCGAGATAATTTGACGACATATTATTTATGAAAAGGTTTATTTAAAAGTGCAATTGGTGAAAATTATTATATATCATATTTTTTGACATATTTTCTTCACGAATGACATTAATGTAGTTAGATTTTGATCGGGTTGCTAGGAGAAAGGTAAATAAGGTTTTATCCAACACCTCTCAATAAATCCTCTATAACTATTGTGATTTTAAACAAGGAAAATAACAAATTATAGTTTTGGGTAAAGTCACTAGTGAGTAAATTTCTATTTATAACAATAATAACACACAACACCTTGGTAACTATTTCGATTGACATTTTAATTTAGAAAATTTAAAGCATATGTCACTGTCAAATAATATTTCTTTAATAAATTTTTCATTTATTAAGAGATGTTGGATAAAACGTTATACTTCATACGTGGGCAAAGTGGAACTACCCTCTCGATAAAATTATCGCACTCAGCCTTCGGCTTCATGTGCAAAAATTTCTCTCGTGGGTAATTCCTTGCTTTGCCCACTTGTAAAGTAAATAACTATTATCACTTGCAAAAAGTTACCTTCCTATTTATCCGCTGTCGAAACGATAAAATTGTTATTCTATATGGCTTACTTTATATTGGAGCTATATTATCTCTTTAAAATCGGTCTCTTGGTAAAGCATACTAATTGGCTTATAATGAAGGAAATAATCAATTTAAAAATAAAAAATTGTGAAATTTGGTGGAGGCGTCAATATATAAAATCATCGATTTTATTTTTAATAAAATGAACAACTATTTGAACATTATAAAAATTTATAATAACAACAATAACTTTAGTACTTTGTATGGGATACATAGCTCCATAGTAACATGGGTCACAAAATCCTCAGTTCGATTCCCAAAATCCTCATTTTTAAATTTACCCCTGTGGTTCCACTTTCATTATCATCTTTGGGAACTAGTAATCTGTGAAAGTAGAGTGCCACACCCAAAATGAGTTACAAACACACATTACCCTTTTGGTTCCTCCACTATACGTTTGTGGAACGGAATTTGTCAGCTGGTAACCGTTTTTCACACGCTAAAATATATCATTCCGAGATCTGCTTTAATCAGAATACCACACCTAGACTTCAATAAATGACGTGTTGCTATATTTATTTATAAATATAATTATTTACCTCTGAAATAATTTGGGAATATATACAAGTGGATAGCTATAAGTTACTAAATATTTGGTCAACTTAAAATAACATAAAGAACTGCTTAAACAAAGAACAGTAAGACGGATAAAAAATATTGAAAGATTCTATTGATTAAATCGGCCGAATAGACACTACCCAATTTCAATTAGATTTAATTAATCTCCCAATTTAATTTGGCTGTAATTATCGAAAGATATCTCGAGAGCAATTAAAAGATTAATTAACTGGAAGATAAAGAGATAAACGTCGAGGAACAATTGTGTCACAAAACGATTTTCAAATAAAGGAACATGAAACAAACAGTAACGAAACTTATGTCATTTGTTCTTATACGGTATTAGAGTTTTATGTATTTTAATCAAGAAGGCCTAGACAGGCCAACTGTGATACTCGATATAAGATGTTTCTGTGCCTATAGACTAATAGAGCTTCTAAAATGTGTATATGGGTAATTCATCAGAATATGGGCACCTGCAACGAACATTTTAATCATTTTTAATCTTTTATGCACTATTCCCCCTGAACTTTCATTGTGAATGTTTTTGGAATTTATTATGTAGTTCAAATTAAATTAGACGCCAATCATCTTTATGATATAAATACAGAGTTTAACACGAAATGCAGGCCATAGGTGTTTAACATGTGAAAATAGTTTTTTCGTGCGCATTGCTTCCCAATTTTTTTTTTATGATATGAATGCATCAAATAAATCAGTAAACAAAATTTATTTACTATGAGTTATAACTACAAAATTACTATTTAGTAGTGTTCGCTATAGAATAAAACAAAATAAAAAACATATGTGTAATGTTTTCCTGTCAAATATTTTGCTTTGCTTAAACTCATATATAATTCTGCTGATTTCTCTTATACTTACAGATTCTAATACTAGTACTAGACTAATACATGATCTTCATTATTATGTGTAGTATCACGATCTAGTTTTTGAAAATTAAATGTTCCAATTTTGTAAAACTTTTTATAAATTTTTTGATAGTAGATATACTAGGAAAGTTGTGATGCTAAATAATTCCTTTTAATAATTTGTTTTTATTTTCATGTGAACTATTTTCAATTTTTTAAATTATGCCTCTTTTACAAGATATAATTTTTTAAATTATATATTTGTCAAATTTTTTTAAGAATAAATTGTCAAGAACAAAACTATTGTTTGTTTTACATACATCCAATTTTCCGTCAATTTATTGTGACAATTTCAGTAGTACCAACACAATATCAGCTGTAACCTATACCGTTAATATTGATATTCTATATTTAAAGATATTTAAATCTATTTGGTTTTTCTAGTAAAATTGTATATCAATTTCGCTTAATACGTAACACCAAGAATGAAAAATATACGTACAAAACTGACATAAACCCAAAATATAAATAAGTTTGACTAATTGAGAATAACTAAAATACCCTAGAATTCCCTAAAAAATTGTCGAAAAATAGAACATGTTCTAATTTGTCGATAAATTAATCAATTTATAATCAAATTTGACAAAATTTTTGTGTATTTCGTAACTAAATATATTTGTGAATATAATAATTATTATAATTTATTTCTATGTGCTTTTTACTAAATATTTTAGTAATTATTAGATATATTGAAGCAGAACAATAAATCATAGTTATTATTACAAACTAAGTTGTTACAAAGGATACAAACTTTCCTGAACAATTTCAAATTGATAAGTTAGTTAAATTTATTTGTTATTACTGATAAGTCAATTTGTTAATTTTTTATATGTAGTATATACATTAAAATAACAATTTTTCTTGTTAAAAATTCAGAAGTGACAAAATTTAACAAATTGTCATATTTGTTCATATTGTTAATTTAACACAATATATTTGTCAATATTAACTATAAATACTTAACAACCGCAAAATTAATAAATCGCAAATCAAATTATTTACTGTGTTCGTGCAACAAAGCAAATACTAATGCAGAAATATTTGACAAGAAAACATTACACATTTATTGTCATTTTGTTTTATTCCATGACAAACACTATTAAATAGTGATTTTATAAATTTTCACGTTTAATTTCTGCAGTTACAAATCGTAGTTAATGAATTTTGTTTACTGATTTAAATGCAGAATTTTAAGTTCTGCAACATTTATTTGACGCATTTTTATCTAAAATAATTTGGAAAGCAATGCGCACGAAAAAACTGTTTTCCAATGTAAAACGCCTATGGCTCGCATTTCATGTTTCACCCTATATATAAATATCGAAGGAGGTGTACTAATAAAGAGAGAATAACTAAATTATGAATAATTTTTTTACTAACTTGATCCTAAAACATTTATATAATTTTGAATGTACGGCTGAGAATTCTGTGACTTGCAAATTCTACTTTCTCTCTTTAGTTAACTACTGTTAACAATTAAAAGGTTACAAATGAATAAAACTGTCCGTGTGTCTCGCTCTAGTACCTAGTTATAAGTGGCATCGCACCAAATACTATAATTATTATTAAAATATCCATTGTATACCGATATTTAGAGTTACTTATGTATAGATCGTCGCCTGAATTGTTTATGTAAAATTTTGTAACTCTCCTTTGTGTAAGGCAGAGTGTGCGACAGGAATTGTAAAATAAATTTTCATTTAACTACAGCCCTTGCCGTTGTGAGTTATTCCATTCGCAGGGGTCTTGTTTCATGTTAGCGCAGGTGTTAGTTGAGTTGCTGGCCACGAGGCGCTGCAATCGGTAAGTTACTGCAGTTTGCACTTTGCTGACACCGTGTAGATGGTGTAGATTCTTGCACGAAGCACGAAACAAAACGCAATGCTTTGTTGTTGATGTTGAGTTTTATTTTATTTTGTTTGCCCGAATTACGTGCATGTGATTAACGACAACATGCATGTTCTAAATAAAGGAATACAGCTATTACTTGGTGTTGTTCGAGTGTAATTCAAACATGTTTCTAACTACCAATTGTATCTACATAGTTACCTCAATATAAATAAGAAATATAATAAATTTACAAGTGAATACGGTAAATATTATAAATATTTTAATTGTTTTCTAATATATTGGACAAATTAATTTATGTGTTTATATTTATAGTGCAAGTTTGACAATTATCAAAATAACTACTTGAAGAATTTCATTTCTTTGTATAGACTGTTATTAGTTTTATACTTTTCGTACAAATAATATTGTACAAACCTCTTGCGTAAAATCGGTTCTTTCTGTTAAATAAAATAATGATGTATAACATGCAGTTGTCAAAAAAATATTTTGAAATGCTTTTCATTATTTTTTGACAACTAATAACATTTTAAAGATTACTTTGTATTTTATATTGATGCTTCACTCCTGAGGATAACTTATCTGTAGATCAGTAAATTGTTACATTATCTGGAGCTAAACAATATGGCCCAATTATTTAAACGAGGATTGAAAAATGTTTATAATATCTGTACAAATAAGAAAATTTAATACAAGTTCATTTACCATTGACAACAAATACATGTTAAAAAAGTACTACACAATTTCAGATTTCACGAAATATCACTAAAAATTGGCATATACTTTTATTGTATTTCTATATAATATAAACCCTAAGAAACTCAATGCTGTAGAGCGCATCGTAATATCTCTTAAATTTATAGAGATATGGCAAATTTCGATGTTTTTCGAAATGCTACTTTGAGTGGCTGCAACTCAAAATCTATTAAAGATATTGAAAAATAGACTCAGTTCTGTGCGTTTCATGCATTTTATTACAAATTAGCAAATTTTGAAAATTTAGAAATTTTTCGATTTTTCCCCCAAATTTCGATAGGCGATAACTCAAAAAATATAAAAGATAAAGACTCGCAGATAGGACCATTCGATTCAGCTCGTCAAAATACATAAGTATGTAAAATTTCATTAAAATTGCTTTACGCGCTATAGAGTTAGAGTAAAAAGTGTGAAAATGACGTTTTTGGCCAAAAACGTCAAAGGGTACCCCTTGACGTTTGCCCTGTAAAAAGGCATTTTCAGACTTTTTGCTCTAAAATTTCAACCCACAACCCGAATGTTCTGATATTTTTAGGGTTTATGTATTTCGTTGAGCTGAATCCAATGGTTTAGTCTGCAAGTTCGTATCTCGTTTATTATTTGAGATATTGCTGATCGAAATTTTGAAAAAAAATTCCAAAATTTTCAATTTTAAAAAAATTTGTTATTTTGCTATAATATGCAAGAATAACACAAAACTGAAGAGTATTTTTCGATATCTTGCGTAATTTTTGAGTTGCAGTTCCTCAAAGTTGCACTTCGAAAAACATCAAAAACCGCCATATCTTGAAAAATTTAAGAGATATGATGATGCGCTCTGCAACAGTGAGTTTTTAAGGGTTTATATTATATAGAAATACAATAAAAGTATATGCCAATTTTTAGTGATATTTCGTGATGAACTGTGTTTAAATGAGTAAGAAAAATGTTTTACGGAAATAAGAAATTTAAAAATTAATCAAGTGAATACGGTAAATATTATAAATATTTTAATTGTTTTCTAATATTTTAGACAAATTAATTTGTGTTTATATTTATAGTGCAACTTTGACAAATATCAAAAGAACTCCTTGAAGAACTTCATTTCTTTGTATGGATTGTTATTAGTTCTGTACTTTTCGTTCAAAAAATATTGTACAAACCTCTTGCGTGAACTCGGTTCCCGCATTTGGTATGTAAATAACTATTAAAAATCGCAAATACAAATTTTCTTCATTATTAGTAATGCTGAAACCATATATTAAGAGGCTTTCTGTAATTGCTTTTTGAAAAACAAGAAAAATTATTGTCATAAATTTATTTTTATTAATTTGCCGTGAAATATTAATATGTAATATTCCATGCATTTTTGTTCTTACACTTATGCTGTAAAGTAAATAAGTAATAAGATACAGCAATATTTAAAAATAGCATTGAAACCCCTATACACTACATTTCAATTCTACATCAGGTATAAAGTAAGTTAATATAATTTTGATTAAACTAATTGTTATAATGTTATAAGGATTTAGTGGTTCACCATCTTCTTTGCACCCTATATGTCTATGCTAGTATTAAATTTCAAAGCACATTAATTATGTACTTTGTGTTTATGAATACACCTAAATGACACAACTCCACCAGTGCCAGATTGAATTTCAATTAAAACAGAAGCCATTAATTCACACATCACACAAACCCGTACAGGTTACAAATAAAAAAATAATAGCATCTGATTCTTAACAACGCTAAAACTTAGCGAAACCCAAAATTTAATTATGGAGTTTTTACCCAAATTAATTACACCGTGACAGGAAAAACCAAAGCGCGTGGAATGTATATGACAGCGGTTGAACTTCACTGATATTTCATATAGATCTGTCACCGCGGTTACGGTACCGGAACCGCAAAAAGCCGCTCAAAGATACGTAGCTTCACCCGGTTCAAATGGTCAAAGCTTGGCGTGAGAATTCGGATAACAATGTTATTAAAAGCATTCTTTTATTTGAAAGAATTTTATACGGTTGAGCTCATCAGAATTGTTGGGTTTGTTAACTGGAAATATTTGTTTTGGACAATGAATTGTTTTTTATTGTTATGATATGGACTTGCTTTTTATTTTAAGTGCAGATAATTGTTTCTACATTTACTTTACTTTCATAAACTATTTTAAATAAATATATCGTCATTTATCCATTTTGATGCAGAATTCTGCTCTCGTAATTTAATAAGACATATAAAGTTTTTCAAGTGATGGCTCTCAAAGACTAAATTAAAAATCTGATGTGGCTAGCACATAACCTCCCGCATGAAAAACTCAATTATTAACTGAGATATGCTTCAAATATCTTACAGGTCTTCAAGTAAACTACTACTTCAATCAGCTCGTAATTTAAATATACCGGATTTAATGAAATAGTATATTGTAGTGCTATAAGTTGGATATTCCACACGAGTGTGAAGTTTAATTACACGAGTGTGAAATACCATTTCGGCACGTGTTATACGCGATACTTTTCCGACGACCTCAATTAAGTAAAAAAAATATAATATTTACATAAAAATATTAAAACAGATATGTTAACATCATTGCTATCAGAATTCACCAAAAATTATGTTAAAATCTGATAAATCAGGGTCCAACCTTCTTAATCCATATAAATTCAGCAAATTATCTGTAACTGTCAAACTTTTAAATACAAATTTTTAGGTTAGTTCGCTCAGTTATTGTAGCGTGTGATAATATCATATCACATAGTTGCAGACGTGTCTGATTGGCTAACGAGCTTTCATATCACACAGCATTTACTAGTGATATGCAATGACTAATTTTCAGTAATAGTTTAGTGTGTGAATTTATGTACTTTTCGTAGTGATCGTTGGAAAATAATATTTCTAATATTAATTGCTAAAATAGAATGTTGTGGAAACCACAATATCTCCCGCCAAAGATTTCTTATCAAACAATGCAGGAACACGGACCACCGCTATCAAAAAACGTTTATCCCGTAAAATAATTTAGTTTTCAATTATGACACATGTTTAAAATTGACATAAAAGCCCAGGTTAACAGATTTATTCAAAAATATGAAAATTTTATTTAACTTTAACCCTGTTATAATTCGTAAATGGTGACAGTAACAGAAAAATGTTTCTAACAATAATTATAAATAATAATATTTTAAACATTATTATAATAACAAAAATTTACTGAGATATTTCGAAATAACTTAAAAGGGCTTCAAGTAAACTACCACTTCCGGTTATTGGATTATCACCAAAAACTAATCAGCTCTTACAAAGGGGATACAATTGAAATATACAAAATATAAAAAAATTTAGTTTAGTAGTTTTTGAGAAACGGTAACACCAGAGATTCATTCAAACCGACAGACACGCAGACACACACGCAGACATCATCGCAAAACTATAAAAAATGTATTCTAGAGACCCTAAAACGTGCTTATCCACTGAAAACTCACTACCGAATTTTTAGCACGATTCCTATAGAATGTGGCGGGAGGTAAAAAACGTAGTAACCCTGTATTTGTAATGTAAACAACTACAAATTTCAATGTTTTTGTAAGAGTTATTTACCGAGTAAATATGGTATACAAATAAAATAAATAAAAAACATGTGAATTTATTTAAATTCATAATTGAATTTCAAGGAAATTGTAATAATTCCAACGAATTTCATTTACATAAAAATCTACTTAAAAAATTAGATAACCATACTTTAAAACTATATAAATAAAATTTAAAGGTTATTTCCTTCAATTAAAGATTTATTACATAATTAAAATATCTTGCTTGCTTTTAAATTAAATATACAAAACTATTTCACCCGTTGGAATTTTTGACTGTCTGCAGTAAATAATTCATGTATTCCTGCATTAGTTGAAAACGTTGAGCCTTTCAAATTTCCTTAACAAATGCTTTATTAATGTCAGGCCTGGCGTAGAATAAAACTTTTTGTAAAGATTTTTGACACCGTTTGTAACTTCCGCCAGTCGTTCTTGCTTTGAAGCCTCTATGAAACTTATGAGAAGTAACAAAAGATTCTAATTAAAATTTCATGTATTCTACTGACTTCAAACTTATCTAAAACTTTACACCGAGTAAGCAAATTGTTTATGTACGTTTTCTTAGCCTTCTCAGATCATTGCACACTGAATAAAACAGCTTATATTTAAGGTAGTTAATCCTTTGATGGTCACAACTGAAGATGAAGCCCAAATTAATATATAATATTCATTAAGAGTCGTAGAATACGGTGATAAAATAAAAATCATAGGTACATACATGCATACATAACATCACGCTGTGTCCCACTCAGTGGGGTAGCACGAACCCAGAAACCTCGTCCACATTCATAGTGCGATTCATACATGCTCGTTTATTCTTCACACTCGGAATCATTCGTTCACGCAACAAACCATCAATCATACCCAACCAGTTATTCCTCGGACGCCCGCGCAATCGTTCACTTTCAATCTCACCCGCATATATTTGTTTCATCAACCTTTCAAGATGACCAAACCACCTCAACTGATTAACTCCCACTTTCTTAACAACAATCTTCTCAATCTCACACTCACCATACACCAATGTATTTCGGACACTATCACTCTTCTCTGAAATACCTCTTTTCCACAGTAGTTATACGTCGTTCATGCTTCTTCATCCACACCCAACATTCAGAACCATGCCTTAATGTAGAGACTAACATACCCATTATAAACACTCAATCGAGCATCTCTAGATACATTCAGGTTTCGAGCAAATGCACCCAGAGCACCCAATACCTTGCATTCTACAGACACTCGCCTTTCAATCTCCCGGTCAATACGTCCATCCCTCGAAAACATACCACCCAAATATACTAATTCATTCACTTGTTCCAGTCTCACATCATACACTGAAACATTACAATCAGTCACCAAATCAATTATATGACTAATAATAGTATATTATATATTAAGGGAGATAAGTGTATGATTTTTTCCCGCGAAAATTAAATTGAAGCCGTTTAAAAATATATTCCCATTATTAAATTTTTTCGATGGTTTATATTACCCATAATTCACACTTTTTTTTCACCCACATATATTAGTTTCACCAACCTTTCATTCGACATTCGCTCAACATGTCCAAACCACCTCAACTGACTCACTCCCACTTTCTTAATAACATTCTTCTCAATCTCACACTCCTCATACACCAATGTATCCCGTATACGATCACGTCTCGTATACCCACATACTCCTCTCAAATATCTCATTACTACAGCAGTTATACGTCGTTCATGCTTCTTCTTCCACACCCAACATTCAGAACCATACATCAATGTAGGCATTATAAACACTCAATCGAGCATCTCTAGATACATTCACGTTTCGAGTAAATGTACCCAGAGCACCCAATACCTTGCACCCTACAGACACCCGCCTTCCAATCTCCCGGTCAATACGTACCATAGAAATAAGGAAGATAGTGGGCTATTTCAGTATAATTGAATTTATTCAAAGTAATGACTTTTTTGTATAGTATATATAACACAATATAATGGGACAATACAATAAAACTTGCTTAAAAATAAGTTTTTATTCATAATTCTATGTTAGAAAAATGCAATTTGTAGACTATTGTAAACTCTTCTGAAAAGTGTGACGTCATAACGCCTACCGCTCACTTCATACCTATATGTTTTGTTTTGCGTATATTTTTGATAATTCAAATATTATTTTTGAACATTTTGATACTCTGATTCCAGGTATGTGTTGTTATGACCAATTTTCTTTAAATACTTGATAATTATTTGACAAAAACTGTAAACACACTCGTGAGACACTGACAGGTTAACATTGACAACATAACCATAAGCACGGGCTTGTTTATCCTGAAGTTAGCTGTAGGCGTTGTGACGTCACCTATTGATTCTTTAAAATTTGATGAAATCTTTTTAAAAATCATATTTCACTTAGTAAGAATTGTTTTTCATTTAAAATTTCATATTTGCATTACTAATGTCGCAAACAAATGAAACAAAAATAAAATAAATACGTAGATAAAGTTTAAATAAAATGACTCACTTGATTAGAGATATCACGGATGAACTACCTTAAATATTCACAAAATATTATTACATTTCCTCACAATTTTTAGCAACTTTCAACACTAAAAAGTAACTTTCCACAACACCAAATGTGAACTGTATTCACAACACAGCTATTTTTAGTTTGGAATTAAAGCTATTAAGTTAAAAAGATCAGACTCTTCGAAATGTTGAGCGCGAACTACTTGGGAAACAGCTAAAAAAACTTTGTTTGGAACTACGCATGTTCCTTAAATAGCCCACAAACATCGGCTGAGTTGTAATAATAATTAGTTGTATCTTCGCTTCTAATGACTGCTGCTAAAATCATACATTAAACGCTAGGATAGTACAAAAATAAACCTTTCAAATTTGCAGATTGTATAATAAATTTCTGAATTCATAATATTTCGTACCACCTGAAAAATATGCTTTAATATTTTTTTTATCCGGAATCGATACTAAAGTACACGGTATCGCTCCGCGAAGTTGTAGTAACTAAAGTTAAATTTTACAGACGCTTATGTCAAAATCTGTCAAACTTGTATTGCAAACCTAAAATAACAAACATATTATTCTATAATACAATTGATAAATTTATTTCTTATTTACCTTATTATATTTTATCGGATGTAATGCAGATCACGTCTAAGAACATAATATGTAATATTGAAAATTATACACAAATATTTGACACTTTGACAGTACTTTTGTTATCACATCCATCCTCTTCGCAACAGCTAGCTGACGTTTTTTCATGTTTTTAATTAATAATTTAATGATTTCGGAAAAAAATTATATTGTGTATCTTGGCACTAAATTATTTTTTATTACTCATATGGTTTATTCTCCTAGGCTGTCGCCTCGGGTAATAAATTCCATATTCGTAATAAAAATTTATACTTTAGTGCTTTGATATACAAATAACTATTTTCAACTGTTAATTGTTTATTTTTAAAGCCCAGGTAAGCAGATTTAAACGATAATTTCAAAATATTTTATTTAAAGTGTTGTAATTCGTAAATGAAGACAGTAAGAGAGTAGTATATTATACAAGTAATGGAATGGCACATATTCCACGCGAGCAAAAAGTTTGTAGTTAGTGCCGAAGGCGAAGGCTACGGTTTGCGAATGTGGGATATGCCATTCCGTTACCTGTTGTAGACTATACTTTCTATAACTAGACTTTGGAAATTATAGAAAAAATACAAATACAAACTGCTGAAAACGTTAAACTCAAATAAATAAAATTAAAACAACAGACGTAACCATAGCAACTGAATCAAGATACTTCATATATCGCGCAAATGTGCGGCTCTGATTCGTCGAAATTATTCCATTGTTCCAATACAGTTTTTACTTGTAGAATGTGTAGTTTCCTAAAAGTGTTATAGAAAAATATATCAAAGAAAAATTGTGGATAATAATATTTGAAATATTATTTTAATAGCAAAAATTGTCATTAATAATAATAATAATAGTTTATTTGCCCAAAAGTTACACCAATAATAAGACATAAAACAAAATAGTTAAGGAAAATAGTAAATTTTTTTTTTTTTATTAAGAAATTACATAGAATTACTATAAGAATTAAAACTAGTCTACCTAGACTAACCATTAATTTTTCGTTAAAAAATTGTAAATAAATCACTATGTTTTATTGGATGACTTGGCATAGTGATTTATTTTCTATTTTCCTTAACAATTATTTCGGCTGAATAATCTTTTCCAAAAATAAAACAAAATACAAAATAACATGAAATATTCATAAGTTACAATAAATATAATATACAAATATACATTATACCTATATCTAATATGACGTAAAATAAAGGAAAACAAAAATATCTAATAAACGTAATATTGTGAAATAGCCTAGATTAAAACAAAATTATATTGCATACCTCGGCACTAAAGTATCTTTTATTACTCATATGGTTTATTATATATTCGTAATAAAAAATTATACTTTAGTTCCTTCATATACAAAATACAAATAACTATTATCCAACACTTCCAAATTATAACATCAGAACTATGGTGATTTCAAATAAGTAATGTGGTTTATAAGTCACTAGTGAGATAAAAGTTTTGTCTCACTAGTGATTTAAAAAATAAAATAATGTTTCGGAAAATGAACGTGTTTCTAATTATGTCTAATTTTAATCAATATACTTGAAATCAAACATTGATGACAGCAGATGATAAGTAAAGTCAATTGGTACATTTATTTTATTATTTCGTGGCACTGATGAATTCCGTTTTTTTTTTTTTCAGATAGAGTAAAATTGTAAATATCAGTGTCAAAAAAATGCAGAAATTCTTTCTCTTCAATAAACTATTTAACTATTTTGATGTAAAATAATTAGGGAAGCCAATAATTGAACATTTTAAAAATAGTATTGAAAACGTTATGGTGTGTCTATTGATTCAGCACCCTCTATATTTCAGTGGCTACAAAGAAAATTTAGCAATAATATTTAGGGATGTCCAAAAATGGATACTTGTATTTGGAATAATCTATTTTGGCTTCCGTGAAGTAAAAGGTACTATGATCCCGGAAGAACAAATTGATCTACATTTTAAATCATTTACGTTCTCCGTCAAGTGAAAAACACTTAAAATATTGGCCTAAATTCAAGATCTGCTGGCCTAAATTCATTGTGCTTAATTAAAATTATGAATCAGCTATTTTTTACCGTCTGGCTATAACGCTCTTCTAATACCAGTCTACCGGAGAGCCAAAGAATAATTTATTCCATAAATTATAGTATTCGTTCTTGTTTTTCTATTTCGTTTATGTAATATGTCTGGCGAAGTGGCGACCTGACATTGGTGACGTCACAGCGTGAAATTTAAGTCTAGGAAAGTGATTCAGCGAACCGGGTTACTGAGATATTGTGACGTAATTGTTTTTTGCGCGGCTTTTTCGAATCTGTTACTGTGCAGTTTTAAGAATTACACAGTATGTGGTTAACTATTTTATTAAAGCAATAATAAGATGTGAAGGACACTGTTTAAAATATCATTAAGAACTTGGTAATGAATTTGATATTGTAAGATATTAATAGGAATTATTTTGTTATTAAAATAATATTATCAACATCTCAATCTTTATAAAATTTCCACTGATTTGCCCAGTTACCTGATGATTGTTATAACAATTTTTTTTTTTCGGTGTTGCCAAATTTACATTTCTTTTAAGTAGCTAGCACCCTATACAAACTATAAATAGGGTTAATAATTTCCGTATTAATAAATTGCTTGGCAACGGCGATGGCATAAAGCGTTGATGTGGTTCACTCTATAATGCAAGTTAAGCAATATTGCCCGAGTCACAAAATAGAAAATAAATCATTTATCTTATGACTAGACCCAAAAACATCGTACTAAATATAAAAGAAGTTTTAAAAAATGTCATTAGTTATTAAGATATTTGAGTTTTAAAGACCTCTACAATGACGTCAAAGTATAATGGCGTACATCTATCCTATTCTAAATTATTTGTACTTGTATTATTATTGAGCTGTCAGATTGTCGAAGAGTCAAAATAGTTGGCAACTAATATGAAGGTTTTTTGTTTCACTTTGAATTCATAAATATATTTTATCCAACACCTCTCAATAAATGCTATATTACTATGGCGATTTTAAACAAGCAAAGTAACAGATTATCCACTAGTGGGTATAATTTTGAAGTAAATCACTAGTGAGTATTTTTTATTTATAATAATAATAATAACACACAACACCTTGGTTACTACTTCGATTGACATTTTAAATTAAAAATTTAAAGCATACGTCACTGTCAAATAATATTTCTTTAATAAATTTTCAATTTATTAAGAGGTGTTGGATAAAACGTTATACTTCACACGTGGGCAAAGTGGAATTACCCACTCGATAAAATTATCACACTCAGCCTTCGGCTTCGTGTTCTAAAATTTCTCTCGTGGGTAATTCCTTACTTTGCCCACTTGTAAAGTAAATAACTATTAAGTACATATAAAATATTATTACAAATAACTGGGGTTAAGTTCAGTTAATATTTATTTAAGTCACAACGTTTCGACAGCAAAATGCTGCCTTCTTCAGGTGAAATATAAAATATATGAAAAACCATGAGTTCTGAAAGCTATTTTCAATATTCAAAATATATTAGTTTTTTATAACTAATAAATATTACTTTCGGTTGGCGCAACGAAATTAAAGGCTTGTTTAATGACATAGGTTAGCAAAATTTATCAATGACTAAAATAATCTTGCAATTTATCCATGTTTCGTCCAGAAATAAATTTAATTCGTGTATATTTTAATTATTTACCATGAAAAGTTATTTTAATTCCATTTAAATAATTTTCCGAAAAATATGTTAGAACATTCATGTGACTACAATTATTTATAATCTCTACTGTTTGAGATCCAGCAACACCTCTACAATGACGTCACAACGTATTTAAAAAATTATAGCGGCTTAATGAATAACAATTAAGACTTTTTTTAAAGTGCAGATAGTCTTCAATTTAGATATAGTTTCATAATTATTATTTTTTAATAATAAAAGACCCCATGCTTATTTATTAATTGCGACACAATAATTGTGGCAACCACTATTTTATTTAGTTTCGATAACTTTCTATAGTCTATTCCACGAGACCTTTCATTAAAGCAATAAATATAGTTCTGTGATTGGTGATTCGGCAGTATACGCTCGGAATTTTGAACTAATTTATATGCACAACTGTAATTGTACCAGCAGTTCGTACGCAGTTATTAAGAAAGGAACGTATCAATTGATCGTCTGTTTTGGTTTATTGCAAATAAATTTAAGCATAGGTATTACTAATATACACAATGACTTGGTACCACGAGCTCTGTTTTTGGGCGTTTTAAGAGCAGTGTTTTAAGATCTGTTTTAACGCTGTACAATGTTCTCAAATTATTTTTAATGAAATACTTCAAATAAAAGTGGTAGATAATACACTTCTCCGTAACTTCTATTTAAAGCATGGTTTTATAAAATAATTTTTAATCATTGTACAGCGCTAAAACCGAGCCTAAAACACTGCTCTTAAAACAGAGCTCGTGATACCAGCCATGTAGATAAAATAAAAATGCACTGGGCAATGCTATATCTGCATAGTACATATAACTCAAAAGAGTAAAGTGTAGTGTGACATTTTAAAAGTGTATACATATTTGTATTTCTCATAGTGGTTACCACGTAGTCCAGGACCAATCATAGAACAGGAAACCACGTGGATGTGTGTCCCTTTAAAGAAATGTCTCGTGGAATAGACTATAGTTGCATTGTATGAAGTTTAAAAAAACTATTATTTAAAAACTTTCCTTCTACAAGGCTCGCTGACATTTGCTCAAACCTAAGTCGCATTAAAACAAAATTAGTTCAGATTACATTCCTTGCGGACATGGCACGAAGAAGGCATCTCCCTTTCTAAGGTTACAGTCACAAATCCGCGAGACGTCACGCTGCAATCTCACATCTCCGCTATCACATTCCTCAACATATGAGCCGGATGGCATCTACGTCTAAGTTATGACAGACACGTCCGTAAATTTGTGTCTCTACGCCACTGGCAGCACGTTGTGCCTAGGGGGGATGTATGCAAACAACAGCGGCGGAGAGAGAACTCCTTGGGTTCAGACAATCATCTTGTTTGTCATGCTCTTATCGCAAAGTCAAATTTATTATTTTTTGCTTGGCTTTCAAAAACGTCGATTGTGGTTTAAGTATTGTATTCTTATTTTATGATTCCATAAGTTCGTATGTTGGTCTGTTGAATCACTGAAATATAGGTAATACTAGAACGCGTACTTGTAGGTTTTTATAAAAGCGAAATACGAGCTTGAGACAGGTAGATGTTATAAGGTCATCCTTCTTTATCTAACATTTGTTTGTAGAGCGATTGCTATGTAAATATACGTTGCATTGTCTTGTCCAAAATGGATAATAGTTATTTAATAAGTCACGCAAGAAAAGTAATTGTTTTCGTATAGGAATTATGCTAAAAATTAGGTAGTGAATTTTCAGTGGATGAGCACGTTTTAGAATCTGTCAGTCTGTCAGTTTGTCAGTCAGTCAGTCTGTCAGTCTGACAGTCTGTCTGTCAGTCTGTGTGGATCTCTGAAGTTACGGTTTCACAAATACTACTAAACTGAAAATTTTATTATTTTGTATATATCAATTGTATCCCCTTTGAAAGAGTTGATTAGTTTTTGGTGATAATCCAATAACCGAAAGTGAAAATTGAAGCCCTTTCAAATTATTTGGAAATATATCAGTAAATTATGGTTAAATGGAAATGTTTGTTATAAGAATAATATTTCAAATATTATTATCTACAATTATAGTTTAACACATTTTCCTCTTAATGTCACCATTAACGAAGAACAACACATTAAAGAAAAATTATATTTTGATATTTTCGTTTAAATCTGCTAACCTGTGTTTTAGAAAAAATAAAACAACGGTTGAAATATGTCATTTTTTGATGTTTCATAATTTTTGAAAGGATGAGCGTTTCTTGATAGTGCTCTATAACTATGGCAATTTTAAACGAGGAAAGTAATAGATTACCCACCAGTGGAAACAATTTTGAGAAAAGTCACTAGTGAGTAAATAATAATAATAACTCAAAACACCTTGGAAACTACTTCGATTGATATTTTAATTTAGAAAATTTAAAACATATGCCACTGTCAAATAATATTTCTTTAATAAATTTTGCATTTATTAAGAGATGTTGGATAAAACGCTATACTTCACACGTGGGCAAAATGGAATTATCCACTCGATAAAATTATCACACTCAGCCTTCGGCTTCTCGCGTGTGTAATACCTTACTTTGCCCACTTGTAAAGTAAATAACTATTATCCAACATCTCTCAAATGCTCTATAACTATGGCGATTTTAAACAAGGAAAGTAACAGATTACCCACTAGTGGAAACAATTTTGAGAAAAGTCACTAGTGAGTAATTTTCTATTTATAACAATAATAATAACACACAACATCTTTCTAACCACTTCGATTGACATTTTAATTTTTAAAATTTAAAGGATATGCCACTATCAAATAATATTTCTTTAACAAATTTTTTATTATTAAGAGATGTTGGATAAATTTGTTTATTGTATACTCGTATCACTAAAATTTTCCATGAGCTCTCTGGAGAATACTTGTGAAATATTTTCGTGGCCCAACTGAGACTGTATCTAGTGGCCTTGGTGGTATACGGGTGGGGCGTAATTATTCACACATCCCCACTCGTGCTGGTAATTGTCGTGTCATGTGCTCTTTGCCTGCCCCTAAGGACGGACGTCCCTGGAATAACCCGCCCCTGACCTATCATTTGCAAATGTTATTGGAATTGCGTGCTGTCTAGTGAAGGTACTATACTTTCATTATCGAAGCCGTTCGGTTTTTCATTTTGTGAGATATTGGAAATTATTTGTTGTTAGAAATAATTTTGCGTTTCTGCAATCTATAATAATAATGCAGACGTATTGTAGTTGATTTCATTTCCAGCGGCTGTTAAACTTGGAATCCTTCACTAATTATTTTTTTTTAAATGAAACTTTAATTAAATTATCTGAAGTTTTAAATAGTCTTACTTAATTGTTATTCATTAAGCCGCAAAGATTTTTAATTTTTTTATACAAAGTATAAGGAAATATTGGAATCATTAAAAAATTGCCGACGAGATTTTTGCGGAAATATATATTTTGACATCCACTGAATCCATTAAGACCAATTTTTTAATTATACCTGTGTGTGAAGATGGATGGATGGATGTCCGTGTGCGCAATATCTCATGAACGAGACAAGATATGTAAATGATACTTGAAATTTATTAGTTTCATGAAAATATAAAATTGAAAAACTGGAGGAGTGAGTTTACTGGACACAAAACAATAAATTCCATTTTTTTCCAAAAATAGAATTAACTGTGAAAAAATTTTCAATTGAAAGATGTTAGCAAAAATATTTGGAATATAGGTAAAATGTTATATGCACTTTTCTTGTACATGCTTCTAATTTTGAGAAAAACTAAATTATATATTTAATAATGAATTTCAATAATCTTAGTTACAATGGGAATAAAACTAAAACATTTTTAACATCTATGTGTCCAACGTGTCAAATAATTGTGAAGTGTCAAAAATATGTGTCGTTATTACAAAAGCAATATTTATATTATTAGTTAGAAAGTTTTAAAGACTAGATATTAATTAATTATTTGTTATATTTTTTAAAATAAAATCATAGTTACAATGAGAAAAAATATTTTTTCTTCAAACGACATAAAAGTACGTTGTTATGTATTTGTATTCAACAAGCAGAAGTTCAACATTGTCGCCGCCGGCGTAAAAGTGTCTCCTTGGCAACACATTTACTCCGGCAGCGGACAAAGTGAAATATCATGCAAAATAGTAAGGTTGTAATTCAATAATTTGACAGTTAAGAATAAAACAAATAAACAAAAATAACAAAATAACATATTCTGTGGCAACTAGAAATACTTGATACGGCAGAATATATGTTGAAGTTTTGAGCATTTTTTAATGTTTTAATGTCTATTTTCTATGTTTGAAGAAAAAATAGCATGTATTATTCGGAATAAATGTGACTTTGTATGCTTCGCATGTAATTGTCCGACTCGCTTCGCTCGTCGTTCAAACTTACATGCTCAGCACCCAAAGTATCACATTTACTCCTAATAACACAATATACTATTAACATCTGTATGTCAAATAATTGCCAAAATAGAGTCATACGCAAGGAACAAGTCATACGTGTTCAGTTTGTTTTATATATATAAGAAAGTAGTGTGGTACCCACACCAGATTTTTTTTAAATGTTGTGACGTCAGAGTTGTCGTTTATGTGGATTTCAAACAGTAGGGATTGTAAATAATTGTAGTCACATAAATATTCTATTTTATTGTTTAGAAAATTATTTAAGTGAAATTAAATTAACATTTTATTGTACATAAATAAAATATACATGAATACCATTTATTCCAAGAAGAAACATAAATAATCAGTAATAATATATGAAGAGAGTGAGAATAAATTGAAAATAATTTGACAGATCTTTCGAAAACTTGTTGCCAGGCAATAGCCATGAAAGCTCATAGGATAGAGTAGAGATAGAATAGAGTAGATGTGTGAGAGAGAAGCTTGAACAGAAAAACAAAATACTTGGATGTCAGAATCTTTAAAAACTTGAATATCTGAATAATTAATAGCATTTTTTTAAATTTCTATTATATCTAGTAAGATGTATTTGTGTCTAGTTATAATATAAATATTTATTTACTATTTTATGAAGGAACGCAGCTTAAGAAAAGCTCAATCTTCCACTCAGTAAAATTCCGAATATGCAGATTTGGCTGCTCCAGTATTGCATAAGTATTTATTTATGAATTTGCCATCCAGACTAATCACAGACCTAATTTATCTTTAACTACATATATTAACAATAGATTGCAAAATATCGTGTTAAATTTATTATTCTCCATGGTCAATTAAACCAGTAAACAAATCCGTGACGCTTATATTAATAGTCCACAGCTGAATTCATTTTATTCATTGTTCCAATTGAATCATTTGAAATATCAGGTGCTTATTAACGTCAAATAACCTTGGCCTAACGAACAAGATGCCAAAATTGTTCAACAACGTGGCAAGTGCAATTACATAGGTGCATCTGCAGCCTGCAAATTGCGAGACTGTCTTCTGTCTTCTCATTGGCTAGCGGCCAGAAACAATCGCCTGTTTGTAAATGTAACAGCAACAACGTAGTTTTAAGTTGTTACATCTGCATTTCGACTTGCTTTTCTTTTAATAATTAGAATGTAAACACAATGAGGAATAGTTTAATTTCTTCGTTTTAAAAGGACAAAAGGGATAATATCTTCAATTTTTCAATCAATTTCTTCAAAAAAATTACTTTGATTATTTTTTGACGTTTCTTTAAACCAATGAAATGCTTTATTGTATGTCACGTGTCTGCGTTTTAACCAATCCTGTCATTATTATACTGAGAATAATGCTCTTGTGATTATTCCCGGCAATATTCTCTGTAGCTTTTTTTTTGTTGATAGATGTCAAATGTCAGATAGATATCATCAACACAAGTAAAAATGAGCAAAAAAGATAGATTTAGTAACGTGCCTGATGATGAAATCAAAAAATAATCTAATTAAATATAACTCGAGAGTTCGATAAATTAGGAAATAATTCTCCAGTATCTTTCTCAAACTTGACGCCATTTGGCAATAGCCACGAAAGCCCTACGAAAGATCTGACAAATTATTTTCAATTTATTCTCACTCTCTTGTTATATTATTACTGAAAATACTAATTACTCAGTTTTAACGTAATTTGACAAATGACATTTATCAAAGTCTGACGTTTATGTGACAGATTAAAATAAATATATGTTCAATAATTTAAAATAATGACTGAAATTTTTTTTACATCACTCGTGCATGGCAAATATTTTCCAAGCACTTGAAATCGAGCTTGAAATATAACTACTGAATATACTAGTACTTTGTAGATTATTTATTATAAAAAATATCAGGATATACATTTTACTCTAGTTCTAGTTCTATGTTCTACACATAAACAATCTCTTTCCAAATGATGTATAAAATCTAAAAATCCTTTCGGAGCCTTCGACATTTTAGAACGTTGTCTGGCTTCGCGAATCACCCGTTGTACAACAGTTTCGTGTTTCGCGTACAGCACGCGTTGTACCGTACAACAATTAATGTGCGCGGACACATGAACAGCGAGCAGAGCGAATAAGCGGTCATGTGCCAATGTGAGGGTCAGGGACAAAGAGGAAAGAAGGGAACCGTGGAGTATATCCGGAATAGTAAAGTCGTGGAATTGTATAATGACACTGCGGATGGTGCTGACCTAACACTGGCGCCATTCCGCGGTTGTGTGGGAAACAGTGAAATATAAACGTTTTATTTTTGTTACGTATGTTATTTGTTGCTTCTAGAGTAATGTAGTGTATATTTGAAGGGTTTTATAACAAAAACTGAGGGAGACAAATGAATTCTGTTGTAGATTTGTAGTATTTTTCAAAATTTCCCCAAATATGACTTAAAATTGTAAAATTATTTTATTACATTTCTTTATAATATTCGCGCCAGGAAACCCATTGCAGCAGAGCGCATCGTCATATCTCTAATATTTTTCGAGATATGACGATTTTTCATATTTTCCGAAGAGCAACTTTAAGGGGCTGTAACTCGAAAACTATACAAGATATCGAAAAATATCTCCAGTTTTGTGTTGTTCGTGTCATTTATAATAAATTATTAAATTTTGAAAATTTTGAAATTTTTTGAATTTTTTTTCTAAATTTCGATTGGAGATATCTCGACAAATATGAAAGATACAGACTTACAGTGTTCACCAATCGATTCAGCTTGACGAAATACATAAACCCTGAAAATTTCAGAAAATTCGGATAACCGGTTGAAATGTTAGAGCAAAAAGTCAGAAAATGGCCAAATTCAGGCCAAACGTCAAGGGGTACCTATTGACTTTTTGGACAAAAAACGCCATTTTCAAGCTTTTTGCTCTAACTTTCCATCCCGTAAAGCGATTTGTACGAAACTTTGCATACTTATGTATTTCGACGAGCTGAATCGATTGATGAACACTGCAAATCTGTATCTTTAATATTTGTCGAGTTATCGTCGATCGAAATTTTGAACAAAAATACAAAAAAATTTCAAAATTTTAAAAATTTGCTAATTTGTTATATAAGGCACCAGAAACGCTAAACTGAAGAGAATTTTTAGATATCTCGTGTAGTTTTTGAATTACAGGCCCTTAAAGTTGCACTTCGAAAAATACCAAAAATCGACGTATCTCGAAAAATATTTGAGATCTGACAATGCGCTCTGCTACAATGGGTTTCTTAGCGCTTATATTATAAAGAAATGTAATAAAAAAATATTACAATTTTAAGTGAGAATATTCCGTGAATTTCAAATTTTTCTATCGTTATGTGAATTTGTATTGAATGATTAATAATTACAGTTTCTGTTTTTTGTTTGTTCCCATAGTAACTAAAATTAGTTTATTAAACATATAATTCAGTTTTGTCCAAGGAGCACCAGGAGATTTCACTTGCATAGGAAAATTAGGTTCGCGCTGCGCGAGCCATCTGCCGGATCTGGCCGCACTTATATTTGCTTATAGAATATTAACGTAGGCTATGATTTATTTAAAACAATTAGCAAAATCTGTCACATCTGTCACAATTTTTCCAAAAACACAAGTTTATATTGAAACGTTCTTAAAATTAGAATTTTATCGTTATGTGAAGTAATATTTCATTGATGTACAATGGTACGATATTGCAAGTACTTAAATTACAAATATTGATATTTATGTAATTATCATTGAATGTTAATTTTCAGTAGATTTCCATCAACTGGGAAGTACGTATACGAATTTCATTAATGTATTAAATACGAAACGAAGATCTTATTTTCCACCAATCATTTTCCTTTAAATAATAAATTGAAAAATTCATAGAGCATTATTGCGTGATGGAATTCTAGACTTAAACTAAATTTGACCATAGGTAAATTTGTCGCTATTTCCAATGCACAATCCGATAGAATATAATTAATATTTATATTTTCAATATTTTTTAAAGATGCGGCAAGAAATATATGCCTTTCTCTGCGAAGTTAGCATGGTCTGGGTGTATGATGGAAAATATAAATGTTAGATGAATAGTGGATAGAATGAGATTGTTAAATTCACTGATATAAAATGTATCATGCAAATGGATCAGCGAATATACATTCGATATTTGTACGTTGTATTTATTTCTTAATTCTTTCAAAATACATTTTATTTTTGACATATGTAACTTTGATTTTTATTGTCTTGAATAAAATAATTATAAATATTTAAAAAATATTTATAAATATTACATGTGGTGCCATCTAACGGTTGTGGCCGCAGTTATAATTACCATAGCAACGACGGTACCATTTTTTTACATGTGAGTGGAATCTCCTGGTGCTCCTTGGTTTTGTCGAAAGAAACAAACAAAATCTGGTGAGGGCACCACACTACTTTCTTATGCAAATAAAACCAACTGAACACGTATGACTTGTTCCTTGCGTATGACTTTATTTTAAAATAGGAATCTATTAATATCTAGTCAGCTAAACTTTCTAACTAAAATACAAATATTTCTTATATCTATAATATTTCACAAAACACATATTTTTGACACTTCTCAATTATTGGACACGGTTGACACATAAATATTAAAAATGTTTTCGTTTTTTTCCCATTGTAACTAAGATTATTGAAATATATTCTTGAATATATAATTTAGTTTTTCTCAAAATTAGAGGCATGTACAAGTAAATTGCAAATAACATTTTATATTCCAAATATCTTTTATTTGCAACTTTTTCTCTAAGCTTATTCTATTTTTGAAAAAAAATTGAATTTATTGTTTTCTGTGTACCTACAGTAAAGTTTCCCTTCCGGTTATTCAATTTCATTCAAAATCAACTCAATTCTTCATTATTTTTTTTATAAAACTTATGAATTCTAAGTTTCGTTCACATATCTTGTCTAGTTCATGAGATATTGCGCACACGAACATCCATCCATCCTCACACACAGACATAATTGTGAAATTGGTCTTAACGGATTCAGTGGACGTCAAAATATGTATTTCCGCAAAAATCTCGTCAGCGATTTTGTATAAGAAAGTAAAAATTAAATAAAAGTTGTAGACATTATTTTCCTACATCTTTTTTCTAACTCATTTACTTAATTGTGAATGTCAAAAAAACCTAATAGGCTTTCAAGTATCTCTCGATTGCTGGATTTCTCCCAGAATCAACAATTCAAATAAACCGCCATTAATTGTACACGCGACAATAGCAACTTCCAAAGTCACACCTATCAAGGACTTTACTTCGTCGTGGTATATCACACGTTCAAGTAATTCCCTATCAAACATAATAATTTATTTCTGATATCTTCACTATTCCATCCCATACGTATCGCGCGGCACATGTTCACGTTCATGGCCAACGTGACAATCTGTCATCAGCACACAGGACACACACGTCACTTTACGCTTGAAGGACCGTGTCCTCTGTCCAGGTGACTCGGCGATCCTAGTTCAGTTTCATTTGTTCGTCACAGCGCCAGCTTGCCTCGTGCACAATTGGAAATTGAGATGAGATTGGATGATTCAGTATTGTTTAGTATCTGTTACAGAAGTGGGTGGTAATTAATGTAACTTTATTATTTGACTTGATGTGATAGTATTTAACCTCATTAAGGCTTTGATGAGGACAAATTAATGCATGGATGTTTATAATATACGTTTTGAATTTAACTACTTTGAACCCGATTCTGTTTAAATATGAGACAATATGAGTCTTATTTCTAGAAAAAGTGTAAATACAAAAGTTTGTTCAGAATGGGCGCATAAACCATAAACGAAATATGACAAATTTATAACAAAATCGTGTAACACTTATGCAATAATTAGTAGTAAAGTATTTTTTTCTTTTTAATATTTTGCAGTAAAACAATATAACGAATTGAACATATTTTGACGTCACAGATACTTGCATTGTGCTACTGGCCAGAAATATGAAAATTGCAAATCGCGCGTCTGCCGCTGCGCCCAACGCCTATTGTGGGCTAAAATAGAACTACAAAATGTCATTTCATATATTTGTTTGTTGGTATTTAAGATTATATTTGTTGGGCTTCTATTACTTGCTTCATAATTTTACTGTTTTATTGTGCTGTGTTGAAAATCTATTGATTAAAATTGTGTGTTGAGGTTAGGTTACATCACTACTAGCGCCACTGTCCTCAAACTTTTGTTGTTATTTACTCGAATATCAAGCAAAATACTCTTGAAGTTGTCAAAGGAATTTTGTCTTAGTTTATATTAAGTTTGATTGTTGTAAATTAAGACTTATAATATGAAAATATTATTTTTGTATTAAAAAATATATAATATCTACTATCATGAAAAATCACACAAACTTTGAAAAATCATTTTTCGGGTAATATATGAAATTTTCACATCGGGTTTTCACTGACCGCCATATATTCTAATAAAGTTTCATAAAAAAAATTTTTTAAAATTGGTTTATGGGCCCATTTAAAAATGTATGCAATAAAACCAATTTGGTTACTTAAATATTAGTATTTCACGATATATCAATCAAATTAAAATTAATATTTACTGGGAAAATTGTAACACAACCATTTGAGATAACAGATTTAGATTTATTAATAATAAAATGTGAGAGATGCAAATTAAACTTTAAAAAATCTAATCAGCTCTTCATATAAATATAAGAAGCAAAAATACACACAATTGTATTTTCTGGTTTTATAGTATTTGCGTTATGCGAGACGAAAAAAATCGGTACAGACCACACACAGATACATACAGACAAACACACATGGGCCGCGATTTGGCGGCTGGTAACGTACAAAAATATACCACTTAGCGAGATCTGCAAAACCAGAGTGCCAACCCTAAAATTAGTAAATGGCGTGACGATATGTTTCAAATCAAATTTATATTTAAAACTAAAAGATATTTCCAACATTCATGAATGAAATCCGGAATAAAAATTACTTATTATTATAATTTCTTCGGTTCGTTGAGCGTAGCAAACCGCGGAATAAAAACACCCTCATTCTTACTTCCTACTTGTCGTTTAGATGTCAGCACGTGCGTCGCGTGCGCCGTCCCATCATGCGGTAAAAACGAAGAATTCCCGGTAATGATGCTGTTACAGCCAACCGGAAATTATAAGTTAGTTGGCCGCCCACGAATTAAAACTACAATGGAGTTGAGGACGAGTTTAGTTTAATTAATTGAAGAACCACGTGGAGGTGATGAGTAGATGATTGAAGTTGTTGGGACAGAGATTGTTAACATTTCAATAATTGTAATTGTAATAATTCTAACCAGAAAGTTCAACTTCGTATTCCGCAGTTGTTTTGTGGGTTTGAATTTAAATCTGGACAGTTATTTGACTGATAAAGTCGTGATAAAATGAGGTGGCTAAATGTATAATTAATGTGTGGTGTTTGAATAATGAATAGTTGTGGTTTCCGCGATAAAATTAAATGTTTATTTATGCCAAGATAAAGTTTAGTAAACGGGAAAATTATTCTAGATATACATAATTGTTATCATTATATAAATAAGAGAATTGTGTCTATTTTTCTCATTTTGATATAATTGTTATTTATAAGTGTTAAAATTGTCATATTATGAGTAAGTGGTGAAGTTTCATAAACGAAGCGAAACCGAGTGAAACAACCCACAAACGAAATAAATCACTTTTAACACGTATATCATACAAAATTTTATCTACGAACTTCCTAGTGTATTAGTAAATACTAAAAAATGTAGAATGATATTTTGATAGATAGGGTTATATTTATTGATTTATTGATACAAATCGTTAGCAACATGTTAAAAATATCAATGAATTCACTTTTAACACGTTGCTATGTTACTTTTGACACTAGTGATACTTTTAACTTGCTAAACAACCGTTAAAAGAGCCACTTTTAACAACGGTCGTAGAAAAATTCATTTCAGGGTGTATGAAAATTTTAACATTGTATTTTCTATGCTCTATAAAATAAATCGGTTATGAGTACCATAATACTTCCCGCCATAAATTTCTTATCATTATCAAACAATGCAGGAATACAGACCACCGCTATATCAAGAATGCCCATCCCTTCAAAAAATTTAGTTTTTCTTCAAAAGTCATGAAAGTATAAAAAAAAAACTTGTTATATATTTGTATTTAACAAGCAGGAGTTCAATATTGTCGCCGCCGGTGTAAAAGTATCTCCTTGGTCCTTGGCAACTCTTCTACTCCGGCGACGGACAAAGTAAAATATTATGAAAAATAGTTAGGTTATAATTCAATAAATTGACAATTAAAAATGAAACAAATAACAAAACAACATATTCTATGACAACTAGAAATGCTGGATAAAGTTTTGGGCATTTTTAAATTTATTTATAATTCTATTTTCTATGCATGTAATTGTCCGACTCGCTTCGCTCGTCGTTCAAACTTACATGCTCAGCACACAAAGTATCACATTTACTCCTAATAACACTATATACTATTATTTGACGCATGTTATTATTTCTGAAGCGCGTATAAAATATTGTTATAATGAATATAGTTGTATATTATTTATTAAGAAATTTCTCAGTAATAATATAACAAGAGAGTGAGAATAAATTGAAAATAATTTGACAGATCTTTCGAAAACTTGTTATTGCCAAACGGCGACAAATAAGAAAGATACTGGAGAATTATTTTCTAATTTATCGAACTCTCGAGTTATATTTAATTAGATTATTTTTTGATTTCATCATCAGGCACGTTACTAAATCTATATTTTTTTCTCATTTTTACTTGTGTTGATGATACCTTTTTGACATTTGACATCTGTCAACAAAAACAAAAAAGCTACAGAGAAAATTGCCGGGAATAATCACAAGAGCATTATTCTTAGTATAATAATGACAGAATTGGTTAAAACGCAGACACGTGACATACAATAAAGCATTTCATTGGTTTAAAGAAACGTCAAAAA
Source organism: Poecilus cupreus (assembly GCA_963942605.1). Taxonomy (NCBI): domain Eukaryota; kingdom Metazoa; phylum Arthropoda; class Insecta; order Coleoptera; family Carabidae; genus Poecilus; species Poecilus cupreus. The sequence goes on along the minus strand of OZ012726.1, from coordinate 3,427,982 downwards.
ATAATCATTATAACAAAAATTTTATGCGCGATTCAGAAATAATTAACCTACGTCAAATAATCAAATATATTCGCATTTACATTAAAACAGATTTAATTTATTAGCCCACGGAAAAATCTAGTCAACAAGTAATTGAATATAGTTTTTAATCATTATATATTCAATATTATAAATATGGCTGAATATTTTTATTCTGCTCCGTGGAAGTGTATTAGGTGATTATAAATATCTATCGGAAAATTATCATTTACCTAAGAGGATAGTGCATTACATAGATGACGTAATAATCTCGACTTGTATAGCGACAAAATCAAGAATAGCGTTAAAAAATTATAATTATATTTGATTATAGCATATTTTTCAGGTAGTAGGAATACATTTAGAGTTGGACTCGTACTAATAAAACGCTTCACTATAAATTAATATTTCAGTTTGCAGGTCAAGCCTAAAGACCTACTTTTAAAAATAGTGGTAAGAAAAACAACTTATGTAATTTCATTCTGCATCAATCAGCAATTATAACTTTACAATAACATGCAAATCATCATGTAATTCCATCGGAAGTTACGAAATATAATTTGAAAATTTAATAACAATTAATTAAGTCAACAAGGCCATACACACCCACATAATACCATATTAAAACTAGTTAATAAACAATACACCAGCGCGATGTGCAACTATTCGTAAATATTTAATAATCCTTGATAAAAGCAGAGATAAATACTTAATTAGCGGATAATTTTGAGGCAAAAACAACGAACGATGCTGCTGGCAACGTCACCTGAGATCCGACTAATTAAATGTAACTAATTGCATAAGTTTGCATGCGATGCGACACCAGGAGCGCACGTGAGACGGGGACATGTGTTAGAGAGGTATTTTTAGATAAACAGATGTTGGAATTACAAATAAATTTTAGAGAAGTAGGTATTTATATTTTTTCAGAATTCGATACCTACTAAAGTATACGATATCACTCCGCGAAGTAGTAACTAAAATAAAACTTTACAGACTCTTATGTCAAACATGAAATACAAACCTAAAATAACAACAAATTATTCTATGATATTATTGGTGAATTTATTAATTATTTATCTTCAATAATAATTTATCGGATTTAATGCAGATCACATGCAGAACATGTCTAAAAACATATAAAAAAAATCTTATGTGTCAACACATAATCTCCTACCCAAACGGTAAAAAATAGTATTTGATGATACAGGAAAATACCTTTATTTATTTTTTATTTATATTTATATATTTCATTATGGGCCGGCATTTCCAAACTTAGTTACCTAGAGAATAAATTTATCAATAGAATAAACAAAAAATATCGCATCAAAATCATAGCTTAAATGTTGATTATTATTCTAGCTGTCATCTTTTGATACAATATTTTTTGTTTATTCCATTGATAATTTATTCTAAATTTATCTGAGGTTGGAAATACCGGCCCTAAGAAAACAGCTTCTCAATCACAATGACATGTGTCACATTTCGTAAAAAATTGAAAATTTTCCATGGTGTACATAATGCAGAATGCAAGATTTATGAATTTTAATTTCTTTATATTTTATTATCTGTAAATCTAATGAAAGTTAATAAAATTAGTGTAATCAAACAAATGTAAAATTAAATATTCTACAATTTTTAAAATAACATACATTGTTTGAAAAATCAAATTTAACCGTGTTTTTTCACGAAAAACTGTTAAGAGCTTCTAGTGAACTGCTATTTCCGGTTGACCAATTTTTTCTAAAATCCAATCAGCTCTTCATATAAATATAAAAAGCAAAAATACACAAAATTGTATTTTTTTTTTGTATTTTAGTATTTGAGTTATGCAAGAGGAAAAAATCGGCACACACATTCATACAGACATCATGGCGAAAATTGTAAAATTGTATTGCAGGGAACCTAAAAGGTGCTTATACATTGAAAACTCACTACCCAATTTTTTTGACCAAAAACAATACTTCCTTTACTAGAGGTAATGAAAATTATAACCAAATTTGACACTTTGACAGTACTTTTGTCCATACTCGTCGCAACAGCTAGCTGACGTTTTACAAATACATAATGCTATTTATTTATATTTTTAATTAATAATTCAACGACAAAGATAGATAGCCCACAACTAGCATTTTCAACATAAGTGAGCGTTCCAGTATTATTATATATCAGTGGCCGCACCCAGAAATAGCGTGATGGTATATTTCGTATTGTTCTTATAAGTTTTGCATTATGCAATAGCAACGATAATTTATTTAATTATATTGCAATAGTGTTTACTTTAAAATTGTTAATTTCAGATTATTATCTATGCGAAACAAATTTAAATTCAATTTCCATACAATATGTTTATGCTAAATAACTAACTGTTTAATATTACGATTCTGACGTCATATTCGCATAATATAGAATGATATTTAATATACCGTGAATTCATATTTTTTACGCCTCATTCAATAGTTTTAAATGTATTTACTTAAAACAAATAACACATTTTTCTTGAAATGATTGAATAACACTTTCGGCACATGTTTCACTTATTTATTTGTTCTCAAGGTGTTGAACATAACAATATATTACTTACTTCCTTCCCTAAATTGTCTCATCCATAAAACCCTAAATTATGTTCTTGTTACGTAATAGCATATATTATACAACAAGCATGTAATGGTACTCATTTCCTACAAGTATGAAAGTAAATCACACGAGTGTGAAATGGGCATTTCATGCGAGTTGTACACTATACTTTTCCTACGACCACGATAATATTTCCTAATTAATTTAATTTTAATAATAAATTTGTCCCGCTTTCATCATTCCAATATTTGACAATAAGTATCCTAGCAATGGCACCTGTACTGAAATGAAGTGACCTGTATTGAAATACTTACAAAACCAATGCATTTCGCACGATGCTTGCAATGTACCTCATATCCCTAGCTACAACAAACATACAATGAGCAGATTTCTAAGTGGTCGTAGAATAGTATATTCTACAACAAGTAATGGAATATGCCATTCCGTTACATGTTGTAGACTATTCTTTCTATAACAAGATTTTGTAAATTATACTAAAAATTCAAATATAAAACTGTTGTAAACGTCAAACTCAAATAAATCAAATTAAAACAAACAGAAGTAATCATAGTAACTGAATCAAGATACTTCATATATCGCGCTAATATGCAGCTCTGATTCGTCGAAAATATTCCATACGCGGCGTACGGATTCGTGATTCCATAACAATTTTTAGTTGTGGAATGCCTAGTTTCCAAAACAGTGTTATAGAAAAATATATATTATTTAGTTGTCTAAAATTATAAGCGAGCCTAAATCTGTTTGAGAAATTTTATAATTTTTAATTGTGAATCTGTGTCAATCCCAAATTTCTTCTTTCAGTTACCATTCAGCATCCATCAACCGCAGAATAAATGGAGGAAAAATACAATGAAAGATTTCCAACGCGGTCGACTTTTCATCAACTGTAAGTCATTTTAATATTCTATATATAAATTGTTTAAATTTGAGAGCATTAAATATGAAGGTTACATGTTTTTTCCACAAATAACAACAACAATGCAACCGACATTAAAATTCAATTAATTTTTAATGATGTTTGTAAAATAAGCAATGTCACATGGTGAATATAATAACTGCATTCTTTACTTATCGCAATTTTTTCATGCTTACACAGGCGATGACATTACCTTCGATTAACCGCTAATTAATTCGTTACATTTCTCAGTGATGAAGCATCCTCGACCAATTAAAGAATTGAAATACATTACTGGAAGTACGAAGTAAATATTTTAATTACTATTAAATACGATATGTAAATTCTACGGAATTATGTATTGAATGATTCATTATTATTTATTATTTACTGGATCTTATGGTTTTGTGGATGAATACTTCGTAGGGTAAAGTCCGTGGGTTCAAACTTCGCTCACTGTAATTTATAATGAGCAGGATTTAGGGTCAACCTTTCAATGTAATACTTCAACTCTAAAATGAATAGTTTGTATCCTATTTTACTCCCAATTAAAAGGAAAATTAGTATTAGGAGCGGTCGGACTCGGATGACCTTGAAAATACAGTTTAATGGGTCACTTTATTCGTTCAACGTGTGGCAAGTGGAAGTACAGTATAAAAATTCACACAGTAGCGACACTTCAAATTAGTGTTGGCCAATAGGAAAATTTCCAAAATGAAATATTCCCAAAATTGAAATTTACCGAGAATATTTCCTTTCCTGTAGAAACTTTCAGAATTTTTCTTTTTAACATAACCTATATTTCTTGTTTAGTATATTTTAAAATGTAATTCTTGTCCATCAGCAGAAAGACAAAAACTTAAAAAAGAAATTAAACACATTTTACTAAAAGCGTGGTATATCATTTTATATACAATAATTATTTTTGTTATTGACATAACTTTGAGAACACGAAGGAAAGTTTCCGGAAAAAATCCATACTTTTCTTGGAAATATTTTTCAAAAAATAAATTCCCGGAAATTTTCCAGCTCTACTTCAAATATTACATGATCCCAATATTTCAGTAGTGCGCTACTGAGAAGATGGCCGCTCAGTATCTGCTGATAGGCTGATATCTTGGTAACTATAGAAAAGAGAATATAGTAGGTCAGTGTCAATTGCATCTGTCAAATATCACAGTATTTCTGTCATGTTAACTTCATAAAATGAGTGCCAAACAGAGAGGTAAACTTATTTGTACCATGAAAAATTGTAGCACTTATATAGTGCAGGTGAAATAATATTTCTAGATTTTATCCCCTTTGCAACTGACAGTTATTCAAATTTACCGCCGTATGCCGCAGCTGCCAATATGGCCGCTAGACTCAAGGTCATCTATCGATGCGACATAAAGATCAAAGGTGCCGACAGAGTGTCGCTACTGTGTGAATTCTTATATCGTAGTGGAAGCGTGTTTATCTTCAGATAAGTTCTATTCAAAATGAGTATTGTGATTTGAGTTTGTTGTACGTAAGTTGTGTATACTTAGGGTTTGTATGTGAAAACTGCAAGCGAAGCGAGCCTACCTATAGATAAATTACACATAAACATAACTTGTACATCATTGTTTTAGTACTGCCGAAAAAAACATTCACATTTATTGAATACTATTAAATAAAACAAAATAATTTGTCAAACACATAAAATTGATTTTTTTATCACATAATTAGAATATATTTCAGCTATACAGTAAATAAATTCCATAATATATAACTGTAAGAAAATTATTAATATATTTTTATTTGCAAGCAACTGTAAACAATTGCATGTAATAAGATTTAATATCTTTTTTATCTGCCCTACTTTTATAAGTTATTATTATTATATCAATATAATTTATATATTTTTTTTATGATTGTTTCTGACATTGATAGTAAAAAGTGTTATATGGTTCGTTATAAACAAAACTGATTTCATAACTACATTCCTGGATAAAAACAAATGTGGGCACCACAGATTTCTTATCAAACAATGCAGGAACACGGACCATCATTATCAAGAAACGCTCATCCTTTCAAAAAAAAATTAGTTTTCAATTATGACATATCAAAAATGACGCGTTTTTTTTTTCAACTAGCAAAGGTTAGCAGATTTAAACGAAAAAATATATATTTTTAACGTGTTGTATTTCGTGGTAATGGTGACAGTAACAGAAAAATTTTCAAACAACAATTGTAGATAATAATATTTGAAACATTATTATCATTGACTCAAAAAATAAACTACTAAACTATTTCCGGTTGTTGGATTATCACCAAAAACTAATCAGCTTTTCCCAAGGGGATACAATTGATACGAGTATATACAAAATATTAAAATAATGAAATTAGTAGTTTTCGAGAAACCGTAACTCTAGAGATCTAATACAGACATCATCGCGAAACTATTAAAATCATATTCTAAGTACCCTGAAACGTACTCATTTACTGAAAACAAACTACCGAATTTTTAGCATGATTCCTATACCTCCCTTATAGGTATTTAACGAAAGACAAAAAATCGAATACTTTTATAAAGTATAAGGAAGTATTGGAATCGTAAAAAAATCTCAGACGAGATTTTTGCAGAAATACATATTTTGAGGTCCACTGAATCCGTTAAGACCAATTGCTCTATGATGTCTGTGTATGCGGATGGATGGATGGATGAATGTTTGTGTGCGCAATATCTCATGAACGATAGCAAGATATGTAAACGAAATTTGGAATTTATAAGTTTCATGAAAATAATTAGAGGTGAGTTGATTTGGTATGAAATTGAAAAACCGGAAGAGGAAGTTTACTGGACACGCAAAACAATTAATTTTATTTTTTTCTAAAACGGAATCAGCTGGGAAAAAAGTTTAAAATGAAAGATGTTATCAAAAATATTTGGAATATAAAATGTTATATGCACTTTTCTTGTACATGCTTCTAATTTTGAGAAAAACTAAATTATATATATTTAATAATATATTTCAATTATCTTAGTTACATTGGCTGGTACTACGAGCTCTGTTTTGGGTGTTTTAAGAGCAGTGTTTCAGGCTCGGTTTTATTGCTGTACAATGTTCTAAAATTATTTTATAAAAAAAATGCTTCAAATAGAAGTTACGGAGAAATTTATTATCTGCCACTTTTATTTGAAGTATCTTTTTATAAAATAATTTTAGAGCATTGTACAGCTCTAAAACTTAGCTTAAAACACCCAAAAACAGAGCTCCTGGTACCAGCCAATAGGAACAAAAACTAAAACATTTCAAAAATCTATGTCAAATAATTGTGAAGTGTCAAAAATATGTATCATTTTAAATATTATAAAAGCAATATTTGTATTATTATTTAGAAAGTTTTAAAGACTAGTCTACATCTAGATTTTAATTTATGTTTTAAAATAAAATCAGGTTACAATGAGAACGAAAAATTAAACAGGTATAATATGTCAAATAATGGTCAAAATAAAGTCATACGCAAGGAACAAATCATACGTGTTCAGTTGGATGTTTAAGGAAGTAGTGTGGTGACCACATAGGATTTTTTTATGATAGCTATTAAATTTTAATTAAATGGTTGATGGTAGTTACATTGGTATTAACGAATAAATAATATAAACAAATTATTTATAGTTCACTTATTAGACGTCAAATTTTGTCCTACAAAAACTTTATTAAATTGGCATATTATAGTTCTCGAAATCTCAATGTTAAGCCTCGAAATTGAAACACATTGTACATGAATATATTCTGAGTATATTGGAAATATAATATCTTTACAAATGAAGATATCACAATGTCAAATCTAGATGTTATTTTGTTATTTACCAATTGCCTGTCGCAACATTGGAATTTTAAACTTCTAAGTATAGGTTAGGAAAATGAAAAAATATTTCTGTATATTTATTACAAGTAGAACAGGCAGTTTTAATAATATAGTAGGTGGAAATAAAGAACATGTGCAAAAGTAATCATGTACGAATGAAGGACACACAGACAGAACTTCCTCTCGTGCTATATTCTCATATACCTCCTACTCAAAACAATAAAAAAATACGTACCCATTAAATTCTGCATTTAAAATATCATTTACACGTACTACGAAAAAGTCCCAAGTTCATCAAAATCTGCGCAGCCGTGCATCACCGAAAGGAAGCACTTTTTGCTGACGCATTTTTTGCCTTCTTAATTACGAACACGTTTATTTAGTTCGCAGTTAGGCGAGCCGCGAGTTTTACACGATGTTTATATTTAATTAATAAAGTTCTTATCACTAGTCCGAAAATTGTTTGTGGGTCAAAAACGAGTGAAACGGAACAAGATATGATGGTATGCTGGCGAATTATGGTGAAAGTTGCAGAATTTTTAAAAGTAGCACGAGTAGGCGATGAGTGGGCCATGCCACTGGAAGTCGGGGATTCGAACACTCCGGTTTGGAACATTCGAAATTTGCACATTAGGTTAGCAAATACGCACGTCACTCAGAGACACATAGCAAAAATGATCAAACATTAAATTGCTTCTATAACTATAACTATATAGAAAGACTAAAGGTGGGAAACAATGGGCCCATAAACCAATTTTTTTATTATTATTTTTTTTAATGAAACTTTATTAAAATATATGACGATCAGTGAAAACCCGATGTAAAAATTTCATATATTTCCCGAGATATGATTTTTCAAAATTTGTGTGACGTCACTGGTATTACTCCAGGGACACTAAAACAACGATTTTTCATAATAGTAGATACATATTTTTAAATGTAAAATATTTATGTATCAAGGCACTGAAGTTCAATTTTTTATCACGAATATGGAATTTAGTTGCCGAGGCCCGTAATAAACCATGTGAGTGATAAAAAGGAACTTCAGTGCCGAGGTACATATTAAGTTTTATTTGAAATCTAAATTTCGAAAACACTGTAACAAAATTACAATATAGGTTAAGTTTATACATCTGTCAGTTGTCAATTGAAACTGACAGTCAGTGTTGCCAACCTCGAGAAGTGAAGTTATCGTAAATAACAATCAAAATTATGTGTTTTGTTCTCAATTTCGTCATCGGAATTAATTAGTTAATTCTTCTTGCAAATTTGGTTTCATGTTACGTCCAAATTTACTATAGTACGTCAATATATCTGCCAAAATTATTCTAATTATACAATAATTATTTAACGGTTGCCAACACTGGGTTGCTCAAAATCGTCGTATAATGGGTTATTTTAGCGACGATTTCTGAGCTTTTAATGACGATTTCAAATAAATAATATTTACATATTATGAGTCTTAATTTACAACAATTAAACATAATATGAATAAAGATAATAGTGGTGTAACCTAACCTCAACACACAATTTTATACAATAGATTTTCAACATAGCACAATACAATTATAAAATGAATTAAACAAGAAATAGAAGCCTAACTAATATAATCATAAATACCAACAAACCAAATAAATAAAATGACATTTCGTAGTTCTATTTTAGCCCACAATAGGCGTTGACGTCAAAATATGTTCAATTCGTTATATCGCTTTATTGCAAAATATATAAAAGAAAAAAAATAATTTACTACTAATAATTCCGTAAGTGTTACACGATTTTGATAAAAAATTATCATATTTCGTTTATGGTTTATGCGCCAATTAACTGTGATTTTTAAAGTACCTATCGTTTCATTGCCTTCGATCATCATGACCTCTTTTACTTGCTAATTCGAAACAGAGTACTAAGTAATAGTAACTAAAAAATCCACATCTTTTAACGGTACAAAATAAAGAAGAATGTTTAAATACAAATCTTTTGGATGTAACAAATTTACTGAGATATAAACAAATAACACAGCCTACCACATAAGTAAAAAAAAAATTGGATACTCTTTCGAGACAATTGTATCCCTATAAAATTTCAATAAATGAATAAATAATCAACCATAGCGCTAAAAAACACACAACAGAGTAAAATTACATAGGGTTATAGTTGTCTCGATAGAGGTTAAAAAAAAATTGCTACATGAAGTTAGCCAAAATAGTAGCTAAAGTTAACCTTTACAGACTCTTATGTCAAACTTGAATCACAAACCTAAAATAACAAACAAATTATTCTATAATACTATTGGTGAATTTATTTATTATTTACCTTTGACAATAATTTGTCGGATTTAATGCAGATCACATGCAGACTACGTATAAGAACATTAAAAAAAATAATGAAATTATAACCAAATTTGACACTTTGATAGTACTTTTGTAATCACAGCCATCCCCGTCACAACAACTAGCACACGTTTTACAAAAACATAATGCTATTTATTTAGGTTTTTATTTAATAATTTAACGATTTAGAAAAAATATAATGTACTTCTAAAGTACACTAAAGTATTTTTTACCTCCCGCCTACCTTTAGGTAAGGGAGGTATTGTTTTTGGTCAAAAATTGGGTAGTTAGTTTTTACTATTTTCGCCATGATGTCTGTATGTATGTGTGTGTGTGTGTGTAGTCTGTGGCAATTTTTTCGTCTCGCATAACTTAAATACTATAATACCAAAAAATACTACTTTGTGAATTTTTGCTTATTATATTTCAATGAAGAACTGATTAGATTTTGGATAAAATTGGTAAACCGGAAGTAGCAGTTTACTTGAAGCCCTTTACAGTTTTTTGTGAAAAACACTGTTAAATTTCCTTTTTCAACATTTTATGTTATTTTGAAAGTTGCAGAATATTTAATTTTACATCTGTTTTGATTACATTAATTTTATTAATTTTTATTAGATTTAGATAGATAGATAATATTAAAAAAAAATAGATTTCATAAATCTTGCACTCCTTGTACACCATGGAAACACTTAAAAATTTTCATTTTTTTTCTAAATGTGACACATATCATTTTGATTGTGAAGCTGTTTTCTTAGGGAAATATATGTCAAAAAATTAAATAAAAATACGAAATAAAATTAAATTTCTGAAATATAAATAGAAAATAAATAAATGAAGGTATGTTTCAGTATCATCAAATACTATTTTGTACCGTTTGAGAGTAGTATTGGGCGGGAGGTTATGTGCTGGCCACAACAGATTTTTCCTACACATGGATTATTCTCCTCGTTTATTTTCCAAAAGTTTATTAATGAAAATACATTATTTTTGGCACCCTAGCAACACTTTAAATCTTTTCCGTACGTTATGAACCACCCTGTATTATAACTTTGCCCAAAGAAGGATCACCCTATTCTACGCCCATGACCCGTACCTAGCACACCTATTTGCGACTGGATTTAGTGAGAAGTCGAACGTTATTTGAATATTTTAAAGTGTTCTACGTCTTAGTAAAGATAATAAAAACGCAATGTGTCATTCAGTGATTGATTGTGATGAATTGAAGTTTTATTATCCTCCAATGTCACGTTTACATATATTATTTAAATCAGATCAGTCTACTCATTGAAAATAACTTGGATGTTGTAAGAAGCTTTTGATGCGTGCAATACAAGCAATAGGTTATTAAAACTGTTTATAAATAAATAAAAATAAAATAAATATATCATCACGCCTTTTACCCATTACGGGTGTGGCACTCTGCTTACGCAGATCTCGGTAAGTGATATATTTTTTCGTATGAAATGCGGTTACCAGCCGTCAAATCATAGCCCCCAAGGATGTTAGTGGAGGAGGAACCACAGGGGTAAATTTAAATTTGTAACTGTCGGTCGAGCTGTCGGTAGTGGGATTCGAACTGAGGATCTCACGATCCACAGTCCGACACGTTACCTCGGAGCTATTTACCCCATATAAATTTAAATTATAAATTGTAATTACAGTAATTAAAAGTAGGATACAACTTAATCCCTATATTTTTACCTCCCGCCACATCCTATAAGGGAGGTATAGAAATCATGTTAAAAATTCGGTAGTGAGTTTTCAGTGGATGAGCACGTTTTAGGGTCTCTAGAATACGATTTTAATAGTTTCGCGATGATGTCTGTGTGTGTGTCTATCTGTTAGTCTATGTGGATCTCTGGAGTTACGCTTTCACAAAAACTACTAAACTGAAAATTTCAATAGTTCATATACCTTTATCAATTGTATCCCCTTTGGAAGAGCTGATTAGTTTTTAGCGATAATCCAATAACCGAAAGTGGTAGTTTACTTGAAGCCCTATCAAGTTATTTTGAAATATCTCAGTAAATTTTTGTTAAATGGCAATTTTTGTTATTAGAATAATATTTCAAATATTATTATCTACAATTATTGTTTAACACATTTTTCTCTTACTGCCTCTATTTACGAATTACAACACATTAAATAATATCTATTTACTTTAAAAGTGGGCAAAGTACTGAATTACCCACGAGAGAAATTTTGGCACACGAAGCTGAAGGCTGAGTGTGATAATTTTATCGAGTGGGTAATTCCACTTGGCCCACGTGTGAAGTATAACATTTTATCCAACATCTCTTAATAAATGCAAAATTTGTTAAACAAATATTATTTTACTCAAAATTATACCCACTAGTGGGTAATCAGTTACTTTCCCTGTTTGTCATAATTATAGAGCATTTATTGAGTGGTGTTGAATAATAGTATATTATACAACGAGCATGGAATGATACTCATTTTCCATGAGTATGAAAGTTTGTATCATACGAGTATGAAATGGACATTCCATGGGAGTTGTACACTATACTTTTTCTACGACCACGATATTATTTCCAAATTAATTTAATTTTAATAATAAATTTGTCCCGCTTTCACCATTCCAATATTTGACAATTCTAAATTAGTATCCTAGCAATGGTACTTGTACTGAAATGAACTGACTTGTATTGAAATACGCACAAAACAAATTCATTTCGCACGATGCTTGCAATGTACCTAACATCCCTAGCAACAACAAACATACAATGAGCAGATTTTTAAGTGGTCGTAGAAAAAAATATATTTTGACATTTTAGTTTAAATATATTAACCTGTGCTTTTTTAAACAACAAAACATCGCTTGAAAAATGTCTATTTTTGACCTGTGTCACAAGTGAAAACAAAATATTTTTTGAAGGGTTGAGCGTTTCTTGATACTGGTGGTCCTTATTCCTGCATCATTTGATAAGAAATCTATGGCGGGAGGTATTGTGGTGTCCACAACAGATTTTTATTTATCATTTCATGGTCAAATTGCTTGTTGAATAAATGTAACCAGTTTTTATAAATACGGAAATCATTTGAATGTAGGTTTCAGTTTATGTTATCGCTTTCGGCTTATCAATAAAATACATACTGATAATGACAGAAACCGCATTTACCTATATTCTTTATAAACTGAATAGTGTTTTATAAACTAATGTATAATGCCATAGAATTTAATTGTTATCCGGCATTTTATATCAAACATTTGCCCGGATACATTTTATCAAAGCTATTTTTTAATCTTTTCGAACACTCTCTTCAGAATGATAATCAACATTTTAAACTGTTCTATTTTACCTTCAAAATAATATTTAAAACATATATTGTTTCTTTAACTCCTTATTGTTTAAACTTCAATTAAATTTTATTAAAAATTTAACAACTTTATGAAACCTGAATGTTTATAATTAATTTAGTTGAGTTTTGCTTTTTACTTTCTTATACATAGTAGGGGAAGGTGTTGTACATCGGGACAAAATTTATATTTTTTGTGCAATATTGTTTTTTGCGATTAGTTATTAAGAAAATATTAGTGCTATAGAAAATAATATTTTGTTAATAATATGTTGTTATAACAAAGACTAATAGAAGATACATGTAAAAAAATGAAAGATGCTAAACTGTCCTAAGGTAAAATACAGTATTACATCTTGGGATAAATGAAATATACGAGAAAAATAAGAAACCAATATACAAAAACCAATATTTTATTGAAATAGTAATTATTTTAACAAAAGTAGTGTTTCTATCTACATTCTAAATTAAAGTAGTTTTACTATATCTTATATGTAGGTAGTAGGTACCTATAAAACTAACATAAAATATGTGACAAGTCAGTTATATATTGAGTTAAATAATTTCCTAAAGCAATTATACATTTTTCTAGCCGTTACAAATTAATTTAAAAGTTGATATTTTCTTTAAAACATATTAATAAACCTTGGAATATATCCCTATACATCCAATTTAATATCCAGAGCTACAACAAAGCTAATAATTTATTAGAATTTAACATAATAATTATTTATGATATAAGTGTTAAAAGTGACATTTTATGAGTAAGTGCGTAAATTAGTGAAATGAGGCGAAGCCGAGTGAAACAACCCCACAAACGAAATAAATCACTTTTAACACGAATATCATAAAATTTTATCTACGATCTTCCTGGTGTATTAGTAAATACTAAAAAAGTAGAATGATATTTTGACAGGTAGGGTAATATTTGTTGATTTATTGATACAAATCGTTAACAACGTGTTAAAAGTAACAATAAAATCACTTTTAATACGCTGTTTTGTTACTTTTAACACTAGTACACAGAACAAATCGTTAGTCAAAATTGACATTTTTAACATAATTTTTAGTCAGACGATCCACCGTTAATTTTGTTGAATTAACATGTTTCAAATTTGTTAGAAAATAAGAAAATATTTTTGTGTATTTCGTAACTAAATATATTTATGAATTGTAATTATTAACATTTATTTTTACGTGCTTTTGACTAAATATTTTAGTAATTATATTGAAGCAGATCTTGCTTTTTACTAAATATTTTAGTAATTATATTGAAGAACGTGCTTGGTTATTATAACAAATTAAGTTGTTGCAAAGAATACAAATTTCTTTACAAATTTCAAATTGATAAGTTAGCTGAATTTACTTGTTATTATTGACGCGTATATTTGTTAAATTTTATAAATGTAACAAATAAATATTTAACAAACAAAATTAACAAATCGCAAATCAAATTTTTTACTGTGTTTCAGAAAGTGATACTTTTAACTTGCTAAACAATCATTAAAAGGGCCTCTTTTAACAACAGTCCGAGATAAAATTTATTAAGGTAACTTTGAAATCTAAAAGCAAAAAGTTTTCGAAAGATTAAAGCAATATTTGCTAACTGGACAAATTACGTGCACTCGCAAAATAGTTTCTGTACGTATTATTTTTCGAGTCGACTTTGCCATAAAATTAAATGATATTTTATTTATTTATCAAATAAGAAATACCAGGAATTTTTATGTTAGTAATATTAGATCATTCATAAACAAGGATATGAAGGATTTATAAATATAAACAATTTATTGATTTTCTTTGAAAACTTCGCTGACATTTATTTAGTTGATATTTATTTATTGGTTGTGCACTGCAACTGATATAGTATATTGTATAACTAGTGCTGAAAGTTGTATATTTTACACGAGAGTGAAATACCCATTGTACACGATACTTTTCTGACGACCACAATTAAGTAAAAATTTACATAAAAATATTAAAACAGATTATATTTTTATCACTGCTATCAGATTCACCAAAAATTATGTTAAAATTTGATAAATTAGGGTTCAACCTTCTTAATCCATGTAAATTCAACAAATTATCTGCAACTGTCAAACTTTTAAATACAAATTTTTAGGTAAGTTCGCTCAATTATCGAAGAGTGTGATAAAATCATATCACACAGTTGCAGACGCATCGATCTTTCATATCACACAGCATTGCTAGTGATATGCAATGACCAACTTTCAGTAATAGTTTAGCCTGTGAATTTATGTACTTTTCGTAGTGGTAGTCGAAAAAGTAAATTATAATTCCCAAAATACTCAAACACTGAACAAAACCAACGAACAAAATTGACAACCAGTTGATGCCAACCCTAACCTTACAAAAGTTCTTAATTTTGCCGGCCTAGGCCTGGAACCAAGCAGTTTCTGGACGATTTTGAGATGTGTAAAACTAGTGTTTTTGGACGGAGGCACGATATTATCTTTTCCTACTGATAAACACTCTTTCCTTAATGATTTCTGAGTAACAATTAAAATCGTTCTGATAAATTTTACTCTAAAGTTTACCAGTTTCACTGAATACAATTTCAAATTAATCCAGTTGGTGTTAAATGTAGCTGCAATACATATTGTCCCGAGGTATAACACCTTCCCCTACATATTTTGAAGTCCTCTAAATTTATTTTGAACATTTTAGATGGATGTGTATCACACACAGGAAAAGAGCAATGAAACTTTGTGGTTCATGACAATGTTTTTGGTTAAATTACAAAACCGGAAATGGAAGTTTACTGGGCACACAAAACAATTCACAATTTATTTCACATGTAGAACTGTTGTAAAAAATCATATTTGTACTGAAACTCTTCAAATAATTGTTTTACATTTTAAGATCTTAAAATCTAGTGTTGTTTAGAGTACAAATAGATTTATTTTTATTTCAAAGTAATTAAAAACTAAGTAGCAATTAAAGGCTAACAATAACAATTACTCAGCTATTATTCTATTTGAAACAAGTACCTATTAACTTTTATGTTTGCTGTGTAAAATATCTAAATTTATAAATCAAACAGTAACTAAAATAATATAAAAATATAAACCAAACAATTAAAAAAAACTTACAACAAAGAAAAAGAAATCCAAATAATTCACGGTTTTATAATTTTCCACAGCACTTTTTTAACTAACGAAAACAATCCGTTGACAGCACTAGACTAAGTAGTCTTCGCGAGTCCGCGACTACCATACAACTAACTAGCCGCTTACTACCTCGGCCAACCGAGACTTACTGAGCGTTTGGCTTATGGCTTCACCTGAGTTGATGCATTCAGCATTCTGCTTACCTGCGGATGAGTGGATGTGTGTGTGCGTGGATGTGTGCGTGCGTGTATGTGTGCGTGGATGTGTGTGTGCGTGCACGTGTGTGTGTGTGTGCGTGTGTGTGTGTGTGCGTGCGTGCGTGTGTGTGTAGCGTAAACACAAATGCGTACAGGTTTGGAAGAAGGCAGGTAACAGACGAACTGTGATTGTTCTTTGGGTCGACGCTCGATGCGGCAGTGACGGAGATCTGGGGAGGTTTAGGAGGTATTTGCCCCGTGTTACTAGGGATTCTTGCTGTCGAAGGGTTCCTATTTTATTTCGTGGAGACTTATAAATATTGTTGCATTTATCAGAAATATACAGTAAATATTTATTCGTTACAGCTGCCAATTGGGGACATTTCAAATAATTTCATACATATTAGCTGGTATCACGAGCTCTGTTTTTGATTCTTTAATAGTATATTATTAAATGAGGGATTATGATAGTCATTATTCACGAAGATAAAGTTTGCGTATAAATCATCCAAGTGAATAATGACCATAATCCCGAATATAATACTATACTTTTTTTACTCCTGTACATCGGAAATCACTTTTAAAAATGATCGAAATCGGTTGAAAACAAACGTTGAAAAACGACAACATAAAAATACACAATGATTTTTGTTTTTTGCATAGCCTACTTCTATGTAAAATTATTTCTGATTTATAATATAATTTTTCTGTAAATAATTGTTATATAACTCCTTATCATATTTATATCATTGATATCGATAAAAAAATCTCTATCTAATAGACTAAAAATTTATATTTGAGAACTACTGGTTGAATTTTTTATTTTTTATTCCTATTAAATGAGGTCCTTTTTCTTTGCCATTTTTTGTATATAACATTTTTCTCTAAAGTTATTAATTTGCCCAAAAAAGCACTGGTTTTATTAGGAAATACCCTGAATAATTGGAATATCTGTTCTATATGTGTTATATACTCATAGATATAATTATCGAATATTTAATTATGATGAAACAAGGAAAAATTAATTATGGTTTTAGTTCACAAAATAAAAGTTGCAGTCTCTGAAGTTACTAAAAAATAGTATTACTCAAAGATTGCAAATTTTATTTTGTGAACTAATATCATTTTACTTTTTCCTTGATTTATCATAGGTAATTAAATATTCGGTAATTTTGTCCATGAGTATATTTATATACACTAGACTTGAATAATTTTCTACTTGCTTTAATTCAAATATTTATTACTTTTTAATGTGATACCGTTTATTTTGCTATTAAATATAAATTGTTAATGCTTTTTATATCCCCTATATACTTATTTAGTTTCCTTATTCGTCTATTTGTTAAAAAAAAATTTATTTTCGTAATAATTTATTTAAAGATTTCCCTACAACGAAATTATAATTATTTTACCCACAACTGTCAAATAATATACACATAATTCAACAGTAGTTTATCAAATTAATGGCCTTTGTTACTGTTACTAATGAAATAATATTGACAGTTCGATGAAATAATATTATTCATTTGTTATGTCAAATTTAAATATTACCTGTCAAAAGAGTAAAATCAAAATGACTTTTAAGGTTTTAAGTAATATTTTCTACATAAATAGCCAAAGACACTGATTTTCTCATTTTTCATACTTTTATTTTCTTTTTAAACTTAAACTGCAACTGAATAAATGGTTTTGAGATTTTCTGCTAAATGTCGAATCTCTTCTAAATTTTGTTACAACTGTACGTAGCCTAGCGATGGTTGCTACAATTTGTCTATGTTGATAAACAAACTATTTTTTTGTATTTGTCAGAGCAAAAATTCAACTTATCTTATAATTTGAAAACAAATATTTGACGAAATGTTGTGGATAAAGTATAGTATTCTAATCGCGTAATAGCATACATTATATGCTCATTGAATAATATAGGTACTATTATAATAAGCATCGAATAAATATAAAATTAAAATGTACAATTATCAAAGTCGGAATCGAACCAAGAATCTACCTTGATACGCCACTGTAAGACCTTTTAATATACCTATACACAACCTTGGTTCCACAAACTGGATTAAGGCACAAAGTTCTTCCTCTTATCATCGTAATTTAACCTCAGTTCTCCACTCAGAGTTTACTCAAATAATGCAAAATCACTTTCAGTATTTAGCCAGTGCAAATTATATGTCAACATCCCATTAATGTATTTAAGACAAACATGAATATGAATAAACCAATATTTGGTTTACAATCAAAATACCTACGTTGTAAATATATTTTTGATGTGCTATCTTGCTGTTCCTTCTGTCAATGAAGGATAATTATATTCATAAGATTGTGTGTTTATCTATGTTAACACATTCAGCATAAAATGTGTGTTATCGGTTCTTCATAATGCAGACATGACACAGGATCGGATTCAGTGGTGTTTGGAAAGTGGGAAATTGTACGAGTTCTAGGTTCCATTCACTGGATCTTAAGATACACTAGGAAATTTTCTGTTTTTCCTGGTATATAATTTAACTTAGATTAAATTAGCTTTATAAATATTTTGATCGTGAATATAAATTACAATTTTATTCCATTTTTATGAAGAGACTATTAATTTTGGATTATACAGTTGTATTCAATAATTTTATTTCTTTTTTTTTATGAACATATACGAAATAATCTGATGTGGCCAACACATAACCTCTCGCTTAATATAACTCTGAAACGGAACAAAATAATATTTGATGATACAGAAAAATAACTTCTAATTTGTTTATTTTCTATTTATATTTAAGAAATTAAATTTTCTTTCGTATATATATTTAATTTTTTGAAAACAACTTCACATTCATAATGACATGTGTAACATTTCGTAAAAATTGAAAATTTTTAAGTGTTTCCATGGTGTACATGAAATGAAAGAATTATGAAATTTAAATTCTTTATATTTTATTATCTCTAAATCTATTGAAAGTTAATAAAATTAGTGTAATCAAAATAGATGTAAAATTAAATAAATAAATTCTGCCATTTTCAAAATAACATAAATTGTTGAAAAATACAAATTTAACCGTATTTTTTCATAGAAAACTGTTAAGGGCTTCTAGTGAACTGCTATTTCCGGTTGACCAATTTTATCCAAAATCTAATCAGCTCTTCATATAAATATAAGAAACAAAAATACACAAAATTGTATTTTTTTGTATTCCAGTATTATTTGAGCTATGCGAGACAAAGAAATCGGTATAGACCACACACACATACATACATACATACGTAAATACATACATACAGACATACAGACATCATGGCGAAAATAGTAAAATCGTATTGTAGGGACCCTAAAACGTAATCATTCATTGAAAATTCATTACCCAATTTTTTGACCAAAAACAATACCTCCCTTACTCAGAGATAGGCGGGAGGAAAAAGTAGAAATAAAACGAAAATAAATATATCAACAATCATCACGATATTTATTTAATTTATTTTTCCTGTTTTTGTACTTAAAAAAATACAAGTTCAACATACATATTTACATATGCTTATCTATGATTTTTGGAAAATAAAATTCGTTTCTTGAAACTGATAAATAAATCTAAATAAAATTAAAAAAGTGACTAAAATATAATAAAATGTTTGACGAATGTGACAGTTCATGAAAAGTATTCCTAATTTATGATATACCGCATGTAGAATTGAAATATGGCCTATAGGGTTTTTCAATTCTATTTTTTTTTTTTTTGCTGTATATTTCTACCTGTCCAGTTGAAAACAGAAATGTAAGTAAAGAAGGTATTCAAAATTTATAAATGCATGAAATAAGACCCAATAATTAAATTAAAATTATGATATATTAAATAAATTTTATCCAATACCTCTCAATAAATCCTCTATAACTATGATGATTTTAAACAAGGAAAGTAACAGATTACCCACCAGTGGGTATAATTTTGATAAAATTCACTAGTGAATATGTTTTTTATTTATAACAATAATAATAACACCCAACACCTTGGTAACTACTACGATTGACATTTTAATTTAGAAAATTTAAAGCATATGTCACAGTCAACTAATTTTTCATTAATAAATTTGCATTTATTAAGAGACGTTGGATAAAACGTTATACTTCACACGTGGGCAAAGTGGAATTACCCACTCGATAAAATTATCACACTCAGCCTTCGGCTTCGTGTGCTAAAATTTCTCTCCTGGGTAATTCCTTACTTTTCCCACTTGTACAGTAAATAACTATTGTTTTTATTTAATTTTTAATTTTAAATAAATATTTTATAATTTAATTGATATATCATGTAATATTAATATTTAGGTAACTTTTGTACGTTTTTGTTGAAAAATGAATGGATAAAAAGATTTAGCAATAAAGAAAAATAATGGCATTGACATTCCTGTACACCACATTTCAACTACACCTTGTATGTACGGAAAATATTGTGACGGATATAAAATTTCAATAGTGAGTTTTTAACAAATTAGCTCGTTTATGAGTCCCTCAAATGTGTGTGTAGAAATATTAGTTTACTTGAAGGCATATCAGGTTTTTTGGGTATATCTTAGTAAAAATGGGGAAAATAGCTCCGTGGTAACGTATCGGACTGTAGATCGTGAGATCCTCAGTTCGAATCCCACTGCCGACAGTTACCAAATTAGATTTACCCCTGTGGTTCCCCCTCCACTAACATCCTTGGGAACTATGATTTGACGGCTGGTAACCGCACTTCATACGAAAAAATATATCACTTACCGAAATCTGCGTAAGCAGAGTGCCACACCCATAATGGGTAAAAGGTGTGATGATATATTTATTTATTTATATTTATCTTAGTAAATAATTGATTTAGGATATTTTATTATTTTAAAAAAGATGCAGACTAATTTTAGCTACAATTATTATTTGAAACTATTTTCTTTATTGTGTACCATTCGAAAGATTTTTTATGGAGAAATGAATTTTCCATGAACAGCTATCTCTTACACATATCGTACTAAGTCTACCGTAATACTTACCATTTAGTACAGTTATATCGCACTATCTCAATATGCAGGGAGCCTATTACAATGCATCTCACATACATTGCATTTACTGCCATTGTACTACGTTACGCAGCGTTACGTAAAACGTACGCGTTAATATTTATAGCCAGGTCAATGTATACAAACGCCGGGGCTTGCTAGTAAACACCACACTACTATGATGTATGACGTCACGTGACGCATGCAGGGACCAAAATAACCAGGAGAGTGTTTTTTGGGGACGGATTTAATTTTATTTTTTTAGGTTAAAATAAGTTGTCGGCGAGACCTGGATGGAAATAGATTGAATTCGAGTTAAATATATGTTTATTTAATACTCGCTTTGATGTAGGGGTTCTCAAACTGTTTAACGTTGTAAATAATTTATGAAAGAAGTTTAAATCAACAACTCTTTATGTAGGTATATTTGATTTTTTCATGGAAGTAATAACATTTATGCTTGCTTGTTTGTAAGCAAGTGAATAATGCCAGCTGCAATTAAATACAACTGCAATTAAAAGACTTAATTAACCAGAATGCCTTTCAAAGGAAATATTGCTTTTATATTTTGAATTCATATTGATTTTACTATAATCAAGCCAATTATTTCTTTGTGAAATGTTAACAATAGAATCAATATATACCTACATATTTTTGAAACAAAATTTTCTAGTAGCTCCAAATAACATACATAATGTTACGCTTTATCCCACTTAGTGGAGTAGTACGAACCCAAAAACATAGTCAACCTTGTCCACCCACAATCACACATGCTCGTCTATTCTTCACAATCGGAATTATTCGTTCACGCAACAAACCATCAATCATACCTATCCATTTCTTCCTCGGATGCCCACACAATCGTTCCCCCTCAATCTCACCCGCATATATTAGTTTCACTAACTTTTCGAGATGACCAAACCACCTCAACTGACTCACTTCACTTTCTTAACAACATTCTTCTGAATCTCACACTCACCATACACCAATGTATTCCGGACACGATCACTCTCCTCTCAAATACCTCATTTCTACAGCAGTTAAACATCATTCATGATTCTTCATTTACGCCCAACATTCTGAACCTTACATCAATGTGGGTACTAACACACCATTATAAACAATCAATCGAGCATCTCTAGATACATTCACGTTTCGAGCAAATGTATCGTTGCACCCTGCAGACAGATTTTAAAATATCTGTAATTTATAAAAATAATAGTATATTATTATATGAGAGATTACGATAGTCATTATTTACGAAGATAAAGATGCAAATCATCCGAGTGAACAATGACCATAATCCCGAATATAATACTATACTTTTTCTACTCCTATAAATTCGGAAATCTCATTTGAAAATGATCGAAATCCATTGAAAACACACATTGAAAAACGTCAACATAAAAATACACAATGACAACTGACTACATGTCAACTGTCAGACGGCCGTTGCTTGGTGATCCACATCTTTAAAATAACCGTGACTTATGGATTTCTGGCTCTGTGATTGGTCGAGTACAGTGAATTATGAATCATAATTCACTATCATGAATTATGGGCACTATAATTCATCGATAAAATTGAAATAATGGGAATATAGAAGAGTAGAAAATAGTATATTATTCAATGAGCATGTAATGTATGCTATTACTCATGGGAATGAAATTTACATGAGGAGCGAATACGAGTGATGTAAATTATTCAAATGAGTAATAGCCATTATATGTGAGTAGAATACTATTCTTCATCCACAACAATTCGTCTTCAGAACACATATTTGTTTTTGATAAGTAGAATTTTTGCTCTGACAAATACAAAAATTTGTTTGTGATCAAATGTATCTATCGTTGTTGTAGCAACCATCGTAATGCTAAGTAATGTTGTAACAAAATATTTAAATAATTTTACATTTAGCAGAAAATCTTAAAACCAATTATTTATCTACATTTTAAACATAAAAAGAAAAGAAAATTATGCAAAAAGAGTAGACTAGTGTCTTTGGCTTTTTTTTTGAAACGAAAATTACTTTAAAAGAATTTTTTTATGACCGGGAGAGAAACTAGGTTCTTATGATACCTATCTCATGACAGAAACACCCCATTTCATATCTAACGGAGCTTTGTGCGCTTTCTCTCCTGTCATAAATTATATTACAATGGGGTCTTTCATTCATTCATTTTTTTTAATTTTATTTTATGAAACTTTATCTATTTTGAAGACTATCTACACTTTAAAAGTCTTAATTGTTATTCATTAAGCAACAATGATTTTTAAAAAAATGTTGTGACGCCATTGTAGAGGTGTTGCTGGATCTAAAACAATACAGATTGTAAATAATTGTAGTCATATATTTTTTACTTATTTTATTATTATTATTACAATAAAATAGAACATTTATGTAACAAAAATTATTTAAATCTCTACTGTTTTAGATCCAGCAACACCTCTACTATGACGTCACAACATTTTTAAAAAAGTCATTGTGGCTTAATGAATAACAATTAAGACTTTTTAAAAGTGTAGATAGTATTCAAAATAGATAAAGTTTCATAAAAAAAATGGTGAAAGACCCCATTGTACATTTTAATTTTATATTTATTCTCTGTTTATTATAATAGTACCTATATTATTCAATGAGCATATAATGTATGCTATTACTCATTCGAATTTTTTAAAATGGTGAATGACCCTAAAAACCATCATAAATATTGGGGTCGTGAGAAAATAGTACATACACCGCAAGAGAAAAGTGTACTTTTTTTCTTTTCAAATTGTAGACCTCGCCTACGTCTCGTGCTTCAATTTACTCCTCGAGAAAAAATCATACACGTAATATGCTATTGTTTTTACTCTTTTGTCAGATAATATTTGAATTTGACATAACGATTGTTTAATAATATTCCATCGAACTATCAATATTATTTAATTATCAATAGTAACAAAGTTCATCATTGTTTAAAAAAAAAACTGTTGAATTATGGGTATATTATTTGACAGTTGTGGACAAATAAATTTAACCAATATAATCTTGATTTAATAAATAAACAAAAACGCATTTGAATTCAGAAATTTCTAATAACACTCAGTTTTTTCAAAGACAAAATAAATGAAACTGTTAACCATCACTGCACTTGATATTCTACGTTGAATTTAACTTATTTGCATTTTAAATTGTTGGTAGTCATACCTAAGTAATTGCGTGGCTAACATTTGCATATTAGCTGGAAATGCTACACCATTAATCATCTTTCATTTTTATTAATTCTTGTCAAAGTACTTGTCATGTGACTAACATTTTTAATATATTTTGATTACTTTTAATAACAAGTTTCCAAGCGAATATTTTTTGTGATGCTGTTACATTTTTAAAGAACTAATTTTATGTTATGGTTATTAGATTTTGCGGAAAAGAATAATTTGATTTAAATATTTATGAAGAATGTTTAATTAAACATTTTAATTTTGAATATTGTATGTAAACTGTAAAAAATGTTATTTTTTTAAAGTGCGAAATTACATTACATATTTCAGCGTAAAAATATGTAATTAAAAGTTTAAATAGAATAGATTCTTATTCAAATAAAATGAAGTAATCAGTCACCTTATCATATATTTTTATTTTATTATACGGGGTGTTTGTTAATCTATACGCATAAATATGAGAAATGTCAGTTTATTATAGGTAATGAAAGAAAATAAAAAAAACTTTTAGTTAAAGTTTTTGAACTATGGAAATAACGACTAAAGTTTAAATAGTGGTTTATATACCAAGGGGCTAATCCCGAGGGAAATAATCACCTGAAAGATTAAAGGCACTTCAGTCCTGTAGTATATACACTATATTTTACACTTCCAACCCTCGTTTCAGCAATACATTATAAATAATGATTAATTTTAAAGGATTAAAAATACATACTCCTATGTTGAAAATGGATGACTTTGAAAACAACGATAGCACTATTCAAATTTTGTAGGTTACCTAGATACCATAAAAAAAGTGAAAATTTGTGTATTTTGAGTGACGTTTCATTATGGATAATTTGAAGAAGCCACAATGGAAGTACTGCCTATGAAATCTAAAAAAATATATGAAAACAATTCGAAACTTTCAGCAAGTGGTGTGACAATATAGAAGTTCAAAAATACACGAAAACTGTGCTGCTAGTATATTTTTATGAACGATCAAAAATTGTGCAAACTATCATTTGGGCGAAATTCGATGTTGAAAGGAATGTTGGTGGTTAGAAATAATACTGATATAAGCAATTTTCCGAAATAATTACTTTATTTAAAAGAAGAAATGGTGGCTAGTAACCTAAAAAGTCAAAAATACAGCAGAACAAGTTGATCAATTCTTAAAAGATGCACTAAACAAGGTATTTTTAATGGACAAAGTAATTAATTTTATCAAAAACGTTTAACTATATCAACTGTATAAAACTATTAATAATAAATGTAATGTATATAATAGTTATTTGCGATACAAGTACGTAAAGCTAATCTTTAGTCTCGAATGGGCCAAGCCCCCTGAGTTTTACAAACTTAAAACTAACAACTAAACATCAATTTTACACACTGTCGTAGATAATAGTTATTTGCGATACAAGTACGTAAAGGTAGTCTTTAGTCACGAATGGGTCAATTAAAACACAAGCGTTGCGTGTGTTTTAAGACCCCTGAGTGACCAAAGACGCTTTACGTATGTGTATCGTACAAAATTTTATCTACGATATAATGAAAAACCCCAAAAAATATAAAAAATAAATAAATTTTATTTATGAAGTAGGATCACAATATTAAATGAGAAGTTTGCCATGATAACAAAATTTTTGCAAATTTGGCGTGTTTAAAAAATTTTAATCACTCGTTGCTTGGCAACCGGAACTGCCCGTGACTAATGGGATCGTGTTACTAAACAACCGTTTTACAAACTTGAAACTATCGTAGATAAAATCATTTTAATAAATATTTTACTTGTTGCTGTGGTAACTTGTTTACTTGTCAATTTAATCCCTTGGGAGTAAATTTTGAACTTTAATCCCTCCGAGATTAAAACTGACACTTCAGTCCACGAGAAGGAAGAATAAATTAGGGCATTTAATCCCGGAAGTGCAAAAAGATATTATTTTTGGCCCCCTACGTACACTTTCATTCTTTTCCGTACATTATGAATCACCCTGTATAATAAATATATATCATCACGCCATGTACTCAATTTAAGTGTGGCACTCTGTTTTCAAGATCTCTTGTTTAATTCTGTCAAATTATAGCCTTCAAAAATATGAATGGAGAGAAAACCTCAAAGATGAACTTACAAATAGCGACACATAAAATCAAACTGAAGATCCTATAATCCTCATAAAATGATGTTTACTACAAACCATGTTATTAGACATTTCGCAAATATGACAACATGTGTGTAAATAAATACATGACACAGAGAATCCCTTGAAAACTAAAACACAGACGGAAGGCTGTCATATTATTTACCAAAAAAACTGTTACAAAATTTCAAGTTGACTTCATTACGTTTTCCTTTGAGCGCAAATTTCCACATGTACTGCGTATCGTGAACAATATTGTGTGTAGTGCATTTTATCTCTGTACAAAGAAACGATTATCCTTTGAACTGTCTTATACAATTCTCTTCCACTCTACGTACTTCACCCCAAGCAATTTCTGTCTTATCACTAACTAAACATTCTCGTAAAATGTTTCTCTTGATTTCAAAGTCTTGCATTATGGCGGAAATCTGTTGCTGTTGACAAATAGTAACTAAAAAAAACTTTCACTTAATAGTATGTTATACATTAAGGGAGAGAAGTGTATGATATTGAAGCACGAGTCGTAGGCGAGGGCTACAATACTATTTTTTTATCTAATTCAGTTTTGTAAAGTTGAATTTTACCTAACCTTCTGACGTTATGAAATGTCACTTTTTACATAATTTCTATGAAATGGGTTTTGTACAAATATTTACGTAACTGAGTTACGTAAAGAATTTTCTATAACACTGTTTTGGAAACTAGGCATTCCACAACTAAAAATTGTTATGGAATCACTAACATTCCATACGCCGCGTATGGAATATTTTCGACGAATTAGAGCCGCATATTAGCGCGGTATATGAAGTATCTTGATTCAGTTACTATGGTTACGTCTGTTTGTATTAATTAAATTTTTTGAGTTTGACGTTTTCAACAGTTTTATATTTGTATTTTTTGTATAATTTCCAAAATCTTGTTATAGAAAGTATAGTCTACAACATGTAACGGAATGGCATATCCCACACTCGCAAACAAACTTTTGACTCGCGTGGAATATGTGCCATTCCATTACTTGTTGTAGAATATACTATTTCAAGCGTTGTTTTGTTTATTCAAAATGCACAGATTAGTAGATTTTAACGAAAATATCAAAACATAATTTTTTTTAACGTGTTGCAATTCGTAAATAATGGCAGAAGAGAAAAATGTTTCAAACAACAATTGTAGATTGAAATATTATTCTAATAACAAAAATTGTCATTAACCCATAATTTACTGAGATATTGATAGGGCTTCAAGAAAACTACCACTTCCGGTTATTGGATTGTCACCAAAAACTAATCAGCTCTTCCAAAGGGGATATTATTGATATATACAAAATATCAAAATTTTAAATTTATTGAGAAACAGTAACCAATGAAAATTCACTAAATTTTTAGCTTCCTTACAGGATGTTGAGGGAGGTAAAAACAATTGACGATCTTCCAAAATTAAACCTTTAATTTAATACCAAACATGGTAGGATTTAAATAACATTTATAAAAAATTTGTTGTGGGCAGCACAATACCTCCCGCCATAGATTTCTTATCAAACAATGCAGGAACACGGACCACCACTATCAAGAAATGCTCGTCCCTTCAAAAAATTATGACACATGTCAAAAAATTACGATTTAAACGAAAATATCAAATTATAATTTTTCTTAAACGTGTTGTAATTCATAAATGGTGACAATAAGAGGAAAATGCTTCAAACAATAATTGTAGAAAATAATATTTGAAACATTATTCTATAAACAAAATTTTCATTAAACAATAATTTACTGAAATATTTTAAAATAACTTGATATGGCTTCAAGTAAACTACCACTTCCGGTTATTGGATTATCACTAAAAACTAATTAGCTCTTCCGAAAGGAATATAATTGATATATACAAAATATCAAAATTTTCAGTTTAGTAGTTTTTGAGAAACCGTAACTCCAGAGATCCACACAGACTGACACTGACAGACAGACTGACACAAACAGACATCATCGCGAAATTATTAAAATCGTATTCTAGGGACCCTAAAACGTGCTTATTAACTGAAAACTCACTACCGAATTTTTGGCATGATTCCTATACCTCCCTTACAGGATGTGATAAATATTTAGCAAGAAATGTCAATTTAGTTCACTGTTCCACCGCTTTGTTGCGCTGCATTTCTGCAGTTTTAAATGTTTCTAATTCGCCTTCAACATTTAATATTATTAAGGTATCAACGATAGGTACAAACTTTGGTATTCATTCTTGTAAGTCTCGAGATTTCAATATTGTAAACTATGTTTCGAACACGTTGAATATCATATTACTAGTAGGCAGTAGAGCTGCCGAGCGGAAAATGTTAATTCTCATTTTTAATTACGATGCAGTAAACTCATTAAATTGCCATTAGTTCCTCGAATCTTGTATTGATTGACTTGAAACTAACTATGGAGGTAGCTAGCTCGTTAATTTTTAATTATCAGTAAACTGAGTATAAATAGAGTCTACTAATTTAAAAAAAGGGGTCGTTAAATTAAATATTTTATTACTTTTTTATGTTGATGGAGAATGTACCTATCGGGTGCTTTCGATTGTTTGTTGGGAAACAAATATAAAATTTAAATTTTGTTAAAAGGTTCTTTCAATTACCTTTTTACAGCAGGTATAGTAGTCTTTTGTTAACGACCATACATTGCAGACTTTTAGTAAAGGCTACTTTTATTTAGAGACATTACACTTAATATTTAAAAATAGATTGATTGTCCATCTGACATCCTCAATATTATTATCCGTTGATTTATTTTTGGCAACTCTTCTCATGGTTATTAACTAATTTGCTCCTTTTTTACCTCCCGCCTACCTCTAGGTAAGGGAGGTATTGTTTTTGGTCAAAAAACTGGGTAGTATGTAGCAATTTTTTCGTCTCGCATAACTCAAATACTATAATACCAAAAAATACAATTTTGTGAATTATTGCTTTTTATATTTAAATGAACAACTGATTAGACTTTGGATAAAATTGGTCAACCGGAAGTAGCAGTTTACTTGAAGCCCTTAAGAGTTTTTCGTGAAAAACACGGTTAAATCTCCTTTTTCAACAATTTATGTTATTTTGAAAGTAGAAGAATATTTAATTTTAGATGTGTTTTGAATACACTAATTTTATTAATTTTCATTAGATTTAGAGATAATAAAATATAAAGAAATTAGATTTCACAAATCTTGCATTCCTAGTACACCATGGAAACATTTGAAAATTTTCAATTTTTTACGAAATGTGACACATGTCATTGTGATTGTGAAGCAGTTTTCTTAGTGAAATATATGCCATAAAATTAAATAAATATACTAAAGAAAATTAAAATTCTCAAATATAAATAGAAAATAAACAAATAAAAAGGTATGTTTCTGTATAATCAAATACTATTTTTACCGTTTAATAGTATTGGGCGGGAGGTTATGTGCTGCTTTTTCTTATATAGATTCCTTCTTCTTTTATATCCTACTCTTTCATTCACTGCTGTCTGAAATATTTCCTTCAACAAATTCAACCATCCCCATCTATTACAAGCCTAGAATCAAATCATTTGTCCCAATTAAGACTTATAGAATAACTATAAAAAATTGTTCTAATCTTACAATGGGAAAATTGTACTCAATGTAACAATAACGGTTCAAACAGAGACTTTTTTGGATAGGAGAGAAAAATCCTATACGAACATCGTATATAAAAGTAGTTAGAAGCAGTGGAGTGACTGTAGGGAACCATCGATCTGTTAGATCCGATTAGTGACTCGTGACAGTGTCAAGCAGGCGTTGAAAACTTTCAAATGCTGTCGTCATGTCACGTGTTTGACGAATGATATCCGGTATTAGGGCGAATTATACAAGGTTACAGTTCACAGCAAGTGGTATGAAATTTGTCTATTGAAATTTAATTTTATACTACATAGTTTTGAAATAGAGATTAATTGGGTTCATCCAGGTGTTATAATCATAACCAATTAAGAAAGACATAAGAAGATCAAAAGTGTTTGAAGGAAAATAGAAGGAATATGATACTGAGAATAACAAAGAGGTTGCTATAAGAAGAATAAACGACAATGTCTTTTATACACTTTCAGAAACCACGCTCTAAAAATGTACCTGCATACGATGATCTATATGAATTACTTAATTGAATTATTGAATAAGAACAAAAACACCTGTTTCATGCAAGTAAGGTGCTTGATGGTGAAATAGTTTTTGTACGACTTCTTAGAAATCAGCTCATTTTATGTTTGTTGTTGCTAGGGATATGAGGTACATTGCAAGCATCGTGCGAAATGAATTTGTTTTGTGAGGTCATTTCATTTCAGTACAGGTGCCATTGGTAGAACACTTATTAGGAATTGTCAAATATTGGAATGGTGAAAGTGGGGCATTATTACAATAAATTAATTATGAAATAATATCGTGGTCGTAGAACACGCATGGAATGTCCATTTCATACTCGTAGGAAATGAGTACCATTCCATGCTCGTTATACAATATACTATTTTCTACTGCTTTATAAATATATCCCCATTATTTAAATTTTTTCGATGAATTATAGTAGCCATAATTCACGACATTGAATTGTGATTCATAATTCACTCTTCTCGACCAATCACAAAGCCAGAAATCCATAATTCACGGTTATTTTAAAAACGTGATGTGGATCATCAAGCAACGGCCGTCTGACAGTTGACATGTAGTCAGTTGTCATTGCGTATTTTTATGTTGACGTTTGTCAACGTGCGATTTCAACGAATTTCGATCATCTTCAAAGGTGATTTTCGAATTTACAAGAGTAGAAAAAGTACAGTATTATATTCGGGATTATGGTCATTATTCAGTCGGATGATTTGCATCATTCAGAATCTAAATCTGAAAACTGTACTACTACACTGTTCATTTAACAAACGACACTGCTTCTATTTCCGGAATTCCAATCAATTTTGAACACCCTGCTTACATGATACCTATCTACCTGCATCTAATTTATCTTACATTTTAAGGCACAAAAGACAAGCAAAATTATCCTTAGCAGAACTGAAACAGTAGTATGTTAATTAAGAAAATTTATTTGCGAGGTAAGTAATATTGCTTTGATTCGAAGTACCTATTCTTCTTTTCAAGCAGGTTTGCCAACCTAACCCGACAAATATTCCTGCTCCTGGCAACATCAAAAGCACACCTTAACATTAATCATACACGACAATCGCTCGCTATCCCGTATTAAAATTCGTTTTTGCGCGTTTCCACGCCAGTTGGCCGCCATTGTCGTTCCGGATGGCTCCGGGATCCGGTGAGTGACGTCACACATGCTGCAACCTCCGCCATTGTGACTAGTACGATTTGCGGGCGACGGTCTATTGTTTTGGCGACGAATGTGTTTGCTTATGTGAACTCTGACGCGATATTTGATGATGTAGTATCATATGGAGGTTAATCCGGGTGTTGTGTGTGTTTTCCGGGTGTTCGGCAGGCTTTTCATGAAATATGACCAACGAATTTGTTTATTTTGTGCTGTATTTTGAGTGTATAGGCTGAAACTGTAACAAAACTTCATAAAGTTGTTTAACTGAAAGCCGATATTTCCAACTTCAGATAAACTAGAGAATAAATTTATCAGTGGAATAAATAAAAAATATTGCATCAAAAGAATAATAATCATTATTTAAGCTATAATTTTTATGCGATTTTGTTTGTTTATTCCACTGATTTTACGCTGTAGGTTATCTGAGATTAGAAATACTTCTAGAATTATTTTATTACATACTTTTTTATGTTCGACTATATTATAATCATTTATGAAATTGTTTAGCGGCCATAAAGTGCCTCTTTATGGACTAGTCCACGATAATAAAGTAAAGAGGCCAATACCAAAATAAACATTAAAATAAATTTCAATATTTTATTGAATAAATATTTAAATAGGAACTTCATTTATAGTAATGGTAATTTTGATGTAATTGAATTATTACTTCCATAATAACAGGTCAGAAAGATTGTGATGTATAATTATAGCTTGCACTATTTTTACAATGCAAATAATAATAAAAATATTTAATTAACTAACCAAAAGTTAAAGAAAAGATATTTCCCATGCAATCGAACATAAAATATTATATAATGTAACAGGTAGTATATATATGAAGGTTTTATTGACTCGCTCTTTTATTTGCCTCGTTCATAAAACCCTAAATTATGTATGTATTTGTTACACAAATATCTATTACAAAACTTAATCCAAAAGTCTTCATAATTTTATAAATGGTTGTGTTCTATGAAAAGCGACAATTTAACTCGTAAATTCGGACATTGTTTTGATTACAGAACATTCTACCCAGCAAACACAGCTGTAACATTGATGTACCTGGTATGTAATATCTGAAACCTAATTAGTATATCATTTATATACGTACTAATAACGTAATATACATATACCATGTCGGACATCTCTTGAGAGAGCGCAAAATTATATTGTTGGTATGTCACATTGGTCTTGGACAAGGTACATACCTACAGCATGTATATGGTATGTTACCATACTTATAACATATTCATAGTTAATTAGAAAGTCTTATATATTTTATATAAAAATATAGCAAAGAAATTTTAAATATTTTATAGTGTACACTGAACAACTTTGAAATATAAATAATTTAATTTTCGAAGTGGTTATATATTTCCGTATCATAATTTATG
The DNA here is from genome assembly GCA_963942605.1 of Poecilus cupreus. Taxonomy (NCBI): domain Eukaryota; kingdom Metazoa; phylum Arthropoda; class Insecta; order Coleoptera; family Carabidae; genus Poecilus; species Poecilus cupreus. Next base: position 3,394,601 of record OZ012726.1, on the reverse strand, counting down.
TAAAGGAAATTGTTAATTTATAAATAAATAAACATTTTTAAAGAGATCTTACTCAAAAATATACAAAAACAAGTATTCCATTCGTATATTCAAAGTTATTTATACCAATAGTTTTGTTATGTACCATTAACGTTACGATGTCTACATACATGGGATGTCATGTCTCATAGACCGTGTTGCGGACAAAGGTCTATTCATGTTATGTATATATAACGTACTCGCGACATAACTGTGTTTGCTAGGTATCTAAAAGAAGTGGAAGTATATAAAAGATTTTATTAACTGAGATATGTAATAGGTACCTCGCACTTGGTACCAAGAGGTAACTGACATACGAAAGGGTTTTACTCGATTAAATGAATAACCAAGGGTAGCGTAGTCGCTGGCCACCACGGAATATTTAAAAAACTCGATATTTAGAAACAGACTTCTGATCAAATGGCGGGAAATATGCGCGCAGGCGGGAATTAAACACATATTCAACAATAACAAAACTATATAATATTTAATAACGAACAAGCAAAATAAATTATATAAATCAAATACTTTTACGAGCTGAAATAATTTGACGCTATATAATCCAAAGTATCGCTTACTCGCTAACTTTACAATAACTTTAAAAATTCGAAACTGATATAACATTCGCTATTAACAATACTTATATTGTTACTTGTATATACTTATATATACTCAAATCTACTGACATGAACTCACTAAATAAACTTTACAAAAACTATGCATACAATCGAGAGGAGCCCTTAAACTGTGTAGTAATTCTTTGAACGTTTCACAAGAAAAGCCAAAATGCAAGTGGTGCTCACTGCCCAAGGTTCACAATTTATTACTTAAGGGTTGGGACAGTGGCACTCAAAATAACTCTAATTGAGCAATACCCTCGCATAAAACAATAGTTAAAGTTTTTCTACAACATATTGACATCCGCTGATTAGGCGGGAACTGAACTGAAATACTAAAGAATTGGAATTTTCCACGAACAACTAACAATGAACCATTTACTTAGTTTGTAATCTCAACATCTTTAATCGTAATAAACGCAAATACCGTTTATTACAGATATAATAAACAATAAACTCGAATCAATAAAAATATATCATTTTTCAAATGTTTAATGATGCTTTTCGCATTAGTTCACTCAAGAGAAAAACATAAGAAGAATTTATTAAAACAGTCAACTACAGTCTAGATATAGGAATAGCTTTACTGTGATTTCTGCAGAGGTCCTATCAAATTTGTACTGATTACTTCCCACGGTCGTGATATTTTGGAATGTGCACCAATTTAGCCGGCCAGAATCTTGTGTTTAGGTTTATTTATTGGGATTGTCATATCATTAGTTTACTTAAGCTGGATTTATAGATTGCATAGAACACAGGAATAGTTTAATACAGAATTCCCTAAAATTTTGGTCATATGGAAATATATTCTTCAATTTATAGTTTGTATAGTGCAGAGGAATAATTCAGCACAGCGCACGATTTGAGCAATCTTCAATTTTCAGTGTCTATGCTGTGCCTTGTACGTGTATGTTTTCCGTTATATTTTGTGTTAGTTCGGGTAAGTGTTTCTTAGTAACAATAAATGAAATTCTATGCTTTTAAATGTTCTATTATTCCAGTGTTCTATGCAAACTATAAATCAAACTTTACGGACTTTAAATATAATAAACTATGTGTTAATAGTAGATAGATATGTTAGCAATTAGTCAAACCAATTAATTATTGAAAAGAATAATGTCTTAAACCCTTAACTTTTTTTTAAAAGGGCCCCTTGTTTGCTTCCTTCATTTTAGGCTCAAAAATGTACGCCAGGTATGTTTGGGTCTTTCTGTGCATGATAATGAAGAGAAATAAATGAAAGATTTTCAGCCTAGCGCCATCTATTTCTCTTTACAGAACTAAAGTGCTGGTTGCAGGAAAAAGCGTATTATAATGTATATTTTAGATTATTTTAAAACTACATATAATTATTTTAACCTTGTATGCAAATCCTGTATACGATATACATTGTATGCATAGATCATATTATTTGCGTCATAAGTGAATGAATACGCATATTTTAAATACCGATCAACAAATAGTTATAATAATATTAACAAAAATATAAATCATTAAAGATCGATTTTTACGGCTTAAACTTTAACGTATTTGCAGACTAATTAGAAATGATATTTATGGCTATTTCAACATATTTATCATGTACTATGTAAAGCAAATTCAATTAGCAACTACATATTAGTGTGATAAGGAAATCTTCAAATTCTCTAATAATTTTTAATAATGAAGGTCATCTTGTAAGATCGTTTTATCGACGCATGCGCAGTTCAAACATAGGTCAGTTTCTAAAACATCATCGAAACGAAAGCAAGTCTACAAACATCAATTTACAAATTAGTAATACTTATATCATTGCCAGCATACGTCTAAAATATTTTAGTTCTACACGTGTACAAATAAACATAAGTGCCAGGAATAATATAAGAGCACCAATTAAATAGTAAGTACTTAGATTAACTATTTTAATTGTTTCTACTTGAAAGTGAATGTTGTGTTGACGTAAAAACATAGTTTAGTTGATTTGATTAGTATTTGAAAAGCGCGCCAGTTCTCTAACTCTTTGCGGCAGATTAGATGCCGCTAAATGTATTTGTTGAAAACATTTGACTACATTTTATACGAGAAATAATTAACAAGATAAATAATAATATAAAATTGATATTTTTTCTAGTATTGTAACCTTGAACTCCAGAACAAAACTGTTTTTATTCAGAAAACTATTTTTAATTTTGTAAATAAATATCATGGTGTGAAAACATGCGAAAACTCTAAGGCCATGAGTTTGTTAAGAAATAAACGTAGCATTTTGCACAATTTCAAAACTAAATTATTTTCTTATCTTTCACGCTGTTATCAATTTTGTTTAAAAATAATGTAAACTAGTTTCAAATTTATGTCAACAATATATGTCAACGTTTAAATATTTGTTTTATTGCTTGCAATTTATTATTTTAGTTTGTCGTGGTTTAATTTATAATATCGATTATAAAATTACGAATCATGTTAAAGATATAGGAAAATAAAATTGGATTTAGGCTTTAATATAAAGTTTTATTCAAAAGGGATTTTTCTAAAACTATTTTAGGTATAAAATGTCAATAATAATTTTGGTTTGGTCCAAACCAACATGTAGGTCTCTTTTTATTTTTTTTTTCTTGCTATTCTTTGAATGATAAAATGTAGGAAGGAAAGCGATAATGACAAAATCGATTGCCCTGCTTCCGTTTTCTCCATTTTCTCAAGACATCTGTGTGAATGGATGGATGAATGTATCTCGCAGATGGACAGTTGTGTGATCGTATGTTCTATAAGTCACGAACGAGAAAAGATAGAGTAACAACATTTTATAAATATAAGTTTTATGAAAATGGGAAGAACTGAGTTTATTTTGGTAAGAATTGCAAAACCGGAAGTGGTAGTTTACTTGACATACAAAACAAATGAATTCATCTTGAATTTGAAATCAGCTTCGAAAAAAATTTCATTTAAAAGATGTTAGTAATATTACTTGGAATATAAAACGATATTTGAAATTTTCCAGTATATATTTCCAATTTTGAGAAAAACTAGTTAAATGTATTTGAAGAAATTAAGAAATAAATATTGATTAAACCTCTTCAATCAAGTTGGGTATCAAATTAAAGGTCTCGGGGAGAAGATTGAAACACAAATATCGAAAATTAATTTTGATCAATCGTCAACTGTTTTTTATACAAGTTAATTAAATTCCAATTATTTCAAAAGTATTCATATCTTAATTTATGTAATTTATATCTTCAAGTCGTTAACCTATTGTATAATTTGATTATCTTGTTGATTAATTGATAATTTTTATTTGTCAAACAACAATAATTTATGTTGTCGTTATTATCTATGATTTCTACTAGGTAAATAATTTTTTTGTGAATTCCACATTAAAACAGAAGTCAATTCTCTTTTATCCTATTAATTCTATTCAATCCTATAATAATGCATTTTATTTCGAAGTTAATAATTGTATTTTGTATATAAAAAAATAAATATTAGTTTTAAAAACATGCCTTAGTTTCAGGATATATACTAAATCGACTGGGTATAATATCGTCACCGCAATGGCCTTGGCTTCAAGCCGAACGATAACATCACTAATGTCAGTAGCGAACATCACTGCAATTTCACGGACGGTGTCAGTAAGCCACAGAAGGCTTCAGAGTCAACAGTTTTTCAGGCATAAAAGCGGTGGTAAAAGTTCTGCGATGGCTACAAGATTGCTTGACACTGGTAAGAAACTATTTTAATTATTTTTGTTATTCGTTGTTCTAGTGCTGTGGGTCATTTACCATGACCGGTCAGGTTACTTATATCTATTTACAGAAAAATAAATGACCAGTTATTTAATATCACTACGTCGTTCATGCTTCTTCATCCACACCCAACATTCAGAACCATACATCAATGTAGGCACTAACACATCATTATACAGTCTCAATCGAACATCTCTAAATATGAGTACATTCACTTTTCAAAGAAATGTATCCAGAGCACCCAATACCTTGCACCCTACAGACATTCGCATTTCAATCTTCCGGTCAATACATATACAGGATGGTGAATCGAAGGGCGTACCATAGCATTTTCAATGAAGTGAAGTGTTCATTTATTGGCCTCCCTAATTATTTTACATCAAAATAGTTATATAGTTTATTATAGAGGAAGAATTTCTGCATTTTTTGACACTAATATTTATAATTTTACTCCACCTGGAACCAAAAAAATTACGGAAATGTTTATTGGTATTTTTTTATGTCATCAATGTTTAATTTCAGAGGTCTTGATTAAAAATGTACAAGTTTCTCGAGAAAAATTAAATAAAATAAACTTTCAATTAATATTGCATTTATTATGTTATTTTATGGCACTAGTCATTTTTTCGGTTCCAGGTAGAGTAAAATTATCCATAATAGTGTATTAAAATGTAGAAGTTTTTGCTCTACAATAAACTGTTCAACTTGTTTGATATTAAAACAATTAACGAATCCAACAATTGAACATTTCAAAAATAACATTAAAGTGCGTCCTTCGATTTACCCAGTATATTTAAAAATAATATTTAATAAACATATCAGCTACATGAAAAAATTTCAAATTAAAGATGTTAATAATATTACTTGGAATATAAAACGATATTTAAATTTTCCAGTACATGCTTCCAATTTTAAGAAAAGCTAATTATTTAGAAAAATTACGTAATAAATATTGATTAAACCCTATAGAATTAGGTATCAAATTGAAGGTTTCAGGAAGAATACTTGAACTCAAATATTTTGGACGATCAGCAATAGTTTTTTATGTATAAAAATTAATTGAATCGTAGTGTTTGGTGTTAAATTACAGATATCAGTTAAACTAAAATATTATAAATTACTTTTGGACGATATTACGATAATCAATTGTTTTTATAAAATAAATACGAGCCCAAAATAAAATCATTTTGGCCAGTTAAAATCATACAAAAGAAAATTGTTTAATGTACCATATTTATTATTTTTACCTTCCGCACATACATATATGCAAGGGAGGTATTATGTTTATGTTACGAATTAAATAGATTTTGGGAATAATTCATCAACAGTAAGTGCTAGATTATTTGAGGCCTATCAGGGTTTTTGGGCATATCTTAGTAAATAAATGAGATAGAGTAAATTTCATTGGAATCAAAAATATGTAGAATTATATTACCTACAATCTTTATTTGAAACATTTTTCTATATTTTGTTGTGATCAGATTCAAAAACAGTGTTCGTGGTACCAGCCAATACCTTTGAGTCAGATGAATTTTTTTTTGTTAATTTGTTATTATTTCAATTGTTGTTTCTTCTAAAAATATTCTTAAAAATAACAGATAAATTGAGTACAATTTTCCCTTTGTAAGATCAGAACAAATTTTTTTAAGTTATTCAAAAAGTATTAATTGAGCCAAATTATATGATTCTGGGCTCTTATATTATTTGTCATTATATTTGCTTAAAACAGAGATATAAATTTATAATTATAAGAAAGTCGTGTAGTGTCCACACCAGATATATTTGAATATGTATGTGTATAAATGATGCGTAATAGAATTACTTTTAGAATTTATGAGTTATAACAATTTTAAGTGTCAACTGGCGTTGATCTTATGTAATAAAAATCCCAGATAAGATTTTTTCTGTTTCTGAAGCGATAAACAATTAAAATAAACAAATACCTCGACCTTGTGTCACTCACGATTTTCCCACATCGCGCAACACAGGTCCGTGAGTTTGGCGTGTACCCATAGTGAAATGTGAAAGTTTTTCTCGTCCTATAATTTTTTGCTAATTTTTACTGTATGACTTAATTTTTTTGCTCTTCTCCTTAAAAAGTTATAAGCAAAATAAGGTAGGCACGCCAACTTCACGTTTCTTTATCTTTTGATCATTTTTTTTTTAATTTTTGCTATATGGCAATTTTTTCTATTCCCCTTAAAAAGTAAAATTTAATTTGCGTGTATTTGAGTGTATGGAATTATCATATGTAAATACATGAAGTTTTGTAATACAAGTTCAAAAGTTGCGTTTTTTGTTTTAACATAGTAAGTTAAGCATAAGAAACAACCCTTAATAAAAAAAATGCATAAAAGTTAATAATTGAAAAATAATAATTTGCGTATATTTGAGAGTATGGAATTATCAGTAATAATATAACAAGAGAGTGAGATTAAATTGAAAATAATTTGACAGATCTTTCGAAAACTTGTTGCCAGGTAATAGCCACGAAAGCCCTACGGGCTTTCGTGGCTATTGCCAAATGGCGACAAGTTTGAGAAATATACTGGAGAATTATTTTCTAATTTATCGAACTCTCGAGTTGTATTTAATTAGATTATTTTTTTATTTCATCATCAGGCACGTCACTAAATCTATCTTTTTTGCTCATTTTCACTTGTGTTGATGATAACTATCTGACATCTGTCAACAAAAACAAAAAAGCTACAGATAATATTGCCGGGAATAATCACAAGAGCATTATTCTCAGTATAATAATGACATGACTGGCTAAAACGCAGACACGTGACATACAATAAAGCATTTCATTGGTTTAAAGAAACGTCAAAAAATAATCATATATAATATAAATAAATAAATAAATAAATATATCATCACGCCTTTTACCCATTATGGGTGTGGCACTCTGCTTGCGCAGATCTCGGTAATTGATATATTTTTACGTATGAAGTGCGGTTACCAGCCGTCAAATCATAGCCCCCAAAGATATTAGTGGAGGGGGAACCACAGGGGTAAATTTAAATTTGTAACTGTCGGCAGTGGGATTCGAACTGAGGATCTCACGATCCACAGTCCGACACGTTACCACGGAGCTATTTACCCCCATATATATAATATATATATATATATATATATATATATATATATATATATATATATATATATATATATATATATATAATATCCCAAGTGCAAGTCAAATTATCAACAATTACATGCACGAGGGATATTCGAAGGACTATTTTCTGATTAAAATTTAGTCAAACGCTTTTTCTCTCATAAAAAATAAAGCAAAATTTAAATACTTCATTTGACAGCAAGTCAGAATTACATTGGTAATTTGCACTAGTACGAATTATCGATAATTTGCACTAGTGAAAAATTATCGTGTAATTCTACGTTGATTGGACGTCATTCAGAAATGTCAGAATCCTGATTGGCTTAAATTTTATGAGGGAAATAGTCATATGTAAATATAATAAATATTATAATAGCAAAAATTTAGGTCATAATTAGCAAAAAATTATAGGACGAGAACTTTCCTATTTCACTATGGGCACGCCAACTTCACGAACCTCACGCAACACTTTCATTATCGCACGTCCGTGTCTTGCTGCTTTCGCATCAAGAAACTCCTCTTCTTGCGAACACAAAGAGACAAAATAAATGTAACGTGTTGCACACGGCAGAGAGGCAGACAATCGTTGCATATGCATTGAGTTTCATTGTAATGTAAATGCCGAAAGCCGGGATGTAGAATCGTGACGAAGATTTGGTGGGTGTTGGTTTCCTAGACGAGTAGAGCGAAAAGGTCGTGTCAATCAGATTTACTTGCCTTTCCGGACATCGTTTGTCAAAGGGCATCAACGAGGAAGTCTAATGCCCGGTATTGTAAAGAAATTTATCTGTCATTTACATTTACTGTTAAAGTTAATTTATTTGTTTTTAATAAGTGCACATCATTTCAAATTATTCTGTGACTTAACATTGTTGTCAAATATTTGAGTGTCATTTGGATGAGTTTAATAGTACATTATTATATGTGGGATTATGATAGTCAATATTCATGAAGATGAAAATGAAATCATCCAAATGAATAATGACCATAATCCCGAATATATTACTATACTTTTTCTACTCCTGTAAATGGAACATAGCGGATGCTTGATTGTTCATTGACTGAATTTTTATCTGTTAATCGATTCTATCACACATCTTTGTACTGGGTTATCAGATTTTGATGATTCTTTTTTTATTGAATAGAGCAAAGAGCAGGGATGGGCAACCTGCGGCCCGCGGGCCACTTCCGGCCCGCGTCAAGTTCCAATCCGACCCGCGATATATTTAGAAGAAATAATTAATAAATATTTTCGAACATAAAAAATTTAAATTACATTAGTACCCAACATAAAGAAAAAGGGGAGGTTTATGTTTATTTTCGATATAATTCGTCTTGTTTAAATTAAGAAATAAATGTAGTACTTAGTTAATTTTTTTTTATATACTCATGGACATAATTATCGTATATTTAATTATGATTAATCAAGAACAAAGTAAAGATGGTTTTAGTTCACAAAATAAAATTTGCAGTCTGAGTAATACTACGTAATAATAACATCAGAGACTGCAAATTTTATTTTATGAACTGAAATCATTTTTAGTTTTTCCTTGATTCATCATAATTAAATATTCGATAATTATATCCACGAGTATATTTTCAGAAAAAAATTATAAGTAACAAAAATGTGTCAATTAACTACTACGGTCCGCATACGAAACGTAAATCTTATTCTGGCCCCTGTTATACAAAAGGTTGTCCACCCCTGGAATAGAGTATACATCGAAGTTTAAAAATTAAATTTAAAAAAAATCCACTCCAAAGGGTAGGAAAATAGAGGATAATTGATTGTACACCCACTGAATTCTCGAAATATCAATAGTGACACACATTAAATGTATCTATAGTTAATATGCTTTCCTACCAGGAACATCTATCGGTATGTCTACCTATATAAGTACGTTTTAAACGAAACATAAAATCCGATGTGTCCAATACACGACTTTCTTGAAAGGCTTTCCTGATGGATGTACTGGATCGACATGTGTAATATTTGTGGTGATTTTATTTCAGATACGCCGCTGATTCCCCTGGAGGAGTCCCGCAGGTTCATGCGAGAATGTCTGGAAGCTGTGGGCACGCCCAGCAATCACGCAAATGCCCAAGCTGCTCTTTTAGCTGAAGCAGATTATAGAGGTCACTACAGTCATGGCATGAATCGACTAGGTAGGTCTAGGTACGTAATAACCGAGGTAAAACCACTTGTCTGTCATAACATTTGACCCAGTTAGAATCATACAAAGGAAAATTGTTTAATATCTTAAATTCTATCATTTGTACCTCCCGCACATACATTTATGTAAGGAAGGTATTATGTTTGTGTTACGAATTGATTTAGATTTTTGGAAACAATTCATCTAAAGTAAGTGGTAGATTATTTGAAGGCCTATCAGGGTTTTTGAGCGTATCTTAGTATATAAATAATTTCATTGGAATCAAGAAGATGTATAATAGTATATTGTACAACAAGCATGGAATGTTACTCATTTCCTATGATTCATGCTGCAAATCATACAAGTATGAAATGGACCACGGTATTATTTTCTAATTAATTTAATTTAAATAATAAATTTGTCCCGCTTTCATCATTCCAATGTTTGACAATGACAATTCTAAATAAGTATCCTAGCAATGGTACCTGTACTGAAATGAAATGACCTTTATTGAAACACATACAAAACAAATTCATTTCGCATGATGCTTGCAATGTACCTCATATCCCTAGCAACAACAAACATACAATGAGCAAATTTCTAAGTAGTTATTGAATAAGGCATACATCGAAGTTGGTCCCATTTAAATTTTTTTTTTAATTCCACCCCTAAGGGTAGGAAAATAGAGGATGAATTCTCGAGATATCAAAGGCGAATGCTGCAAATCATACGAGTATGAAATGGACATTCCATGCTATACACTATACTTTTTCTACGACCACGATATTATTTCCTAATTAATTTAATTTTAATAATAAATTTGTCCTGCTTTCACTATTCACAATTCTAAATAAGTATCCTAGTAATGGCACCTGTACTGAAATGAAATGACCTGTATTTAAACACTCACAAAACAAATTCATTTCGCACGATGCTTGCAATGTACCTCCTATCCCTAGCAACAACAAACATACAATGAGCAGATTTCTAAGTGGTCGTAGAAAAATAATATTGCCTACTTATAAATTGACCTATTGAACAGTGTTTCAATGTCATCCAAGTCTGACCGCACTTAATACATTTTTTTTCCTTTAATTGAGGAGTAAAATAAAGTACAAATCAAAAAGAATAATCTATTTTACAAGTGAAATAGTACATCGCAAGATTGGCTATATATTTTACATAACATTATGGCAGAATAGCACTAGCTAAGAAATACTGAACAATTTGTTTCATTTAACCGAATACTCTTCGAATTCGCAAAGAACAAAAAAATCCTGTTAATATTTTAAACTCAATTCTCCATTCTGTTGCATCTCTAAAACAATGTTCTCTCATTTGTAGAGCTGTATATTAACGACATCAAAGGCGGCACATGCAATAGTGCAGCAGTCCCTAAAATCCTAAAAGAAAGTCCTGCAACCGCTTGGGTTGATGGCAACAACGGCCTTGGTGCCGTGATTGGGAACTTCTGCATGGAGCAAGCGATGAAGAAGGCTAAAGAAGTTGGAGTTGGATGGGTCTGTGCTAAACGTAAGTAGTTTGTTTTGTTTGTAACTTACATATGTTTAATTGCACGTTTTTTGTCATGTGTTTGTTATCTTTAATTATTTAAAACATACTTTGACGCTCAGTTTTTCTGGTATTATTTACACATTTTGTTATTGTTTTATAACATTTCAAGATTATTATTTTATTACCGCTCATGAATTATGCAAAATATTTTCAAGCATTCTTCCTTGAATTATTTATACAACAACGTATTGTTTTATTATCTCTTTATCTTATTCAATGTTAAGTGAACGAATTTATATGTTTAGACAGTCAAGCTGCATTTAATTATATTCATACATAATTATAATAATATACAGACTACGTTTATACGTACGGCAAAATTTGACTTTGCGTAGATCAATTGTTGTCTCTTCGAATGATTGTTGAGAAGTCACTTGAAAAGAACAAAAAGGTGTTCTATGCTTTCTCGATTTAAAGAAAGCGTATGGATAGTGTTCTTCGAGAGACTATGTGGGATGTACTTGTAGAGTACGGTGTGGATGGTAATTTGTTGGGAGCGATTCGAGCGTTGTATGAAGGAAGTGAGGCAGCGATGAAAGTTGATGCTAGATTGAGTGATTGGTTTCGTATAGATGTTGGTGTGAAACAGGGTTGTGGAATGTCTCTTTGGTTGTTTAATTTGTATATGGATGTGTTGTTACGAAAGGCATTGAATGAAACCGATGGTGTACGTATTGGTGGGCGTATAGTGCCTGCGTTAGCTTTTGCGGATTATGTTGTTGTGTTGTGTTAAACTGAGGAGCAATTTAGAAGAATGATTGTGAGCATAAATAAAGTAGGGAAAGATTTAAATCTGTTATTGAATGTCGATAAATGTGTGTGTTGGTGTTTTAGAATAATGATTTGGTGACTGTAATGTTTCAGTGAATGGTGTGAGACTAAAACAAGTGAATGCATTTGTATATCTGGGTAGTATGTTTTCGAGGGATGGACGTATTGACCGGGAGATTGAAAGGCGGGTGTCTGCAGGATGCAAGTTATTGGGTGCTCTGGGTATATTTGTTCGAAACGTGAATGTATCTAGAGATGCTCGATTGAGTGTTTACGATGGTGTGTTAGTTAGTTAATACATTGATGTATGGTTCTGAATGTTGGGTATGGATGAAAAAGTATGAACAACGTATAACTGCTGTTGGTGTGAAACGAGGTTGTGGAATGTCTCCTTGGTTGTTTAATTTGTATATGAATGAATTGTTACGAAAGGCATTGAATGAAACGGATGGTGTACGTATTTCTACGCTTCCTTTATTCTGACGTTTGTTTTCTGTATCAATTTATGATTATGTATCTTTTTATAATTATATATTATGTACCAAAGTAAAATTATTTTGTAATTGGGATTCATCCTGTAGAATAATAAAATAAATATCCATTTCTTTCGTAGTGAATTTATCGTTCATTCCTCCATTTTGTTAATTTATTTCTATACTCTTTTCCATCCTTTTTAGGCAGAAAAATGGATATACCCATATGAAGAGATGCTTGATTGACTGTGTGGTAATGTTGAGTTTAGAATGTTTAGATGAAGAATTGAAGAAGCTTGAATGGTGTACAATGAAATATGGTCAGGTTCAGAGTGTGAAACAGAAGGAATAAATGAATATCTATAATTAATGGTTTGTTGCGTGAACCAATGATTACAAGTGTTGTATGTAAATGGACGAAGCGAAAGTGATAATGTTTGGAGGAAGTTTGAATGTGTTTATGGATTCTTGCTACTCCACTGTGTGAGATATAGCGTGATGTTATAAAATGCATATTGTAATGTGTAATTTATTTCAGATTCCAACCATTATGGTATAGCTGGCTGGTACACAATGCAAGCAGTAGAACAAGGCTTAATTGGACTGAGTTTTACAAATACTTCTCCATTCATGACTCCAACACGGGGAATAGAAGTAAGTATTACTCTGTGTGATTTTTTATTTGTTGAAGCGGTTATATGCTGCCTCGGTTCCTCGTTTCGGTGGTGTGACAGCACGCAGTATTCGCTGGTATGGGTTTTTGCAATGCAGTCACCTATCCAACTACCGATCTTGGGCAATGCTGCGTAACAAGCGTTATCAAGTGAACAGAAATCAAGGCATCCTGCCATTGCCGATGCCTCTGTGTGAATTAATGTTCTTTATAAAATATATTTTTCTTTTGGCTTCATGTTGATCGTCTCCGTAAGCTTATGTTGTTGGAAATCTTATTAGTTCTTCTTTGTTGTGTGAGTTGGTTCTGGACTATATTTATTTATTTATTTATTTATTATCAAATCAATCCAACAGGACACAAAGTCCCAATTACAGGATGATTATACATAAATACAAAAGTCTTGCAAAAAAAATTAACAGCAAATAATAAATTGAGTTATATTATACCCACTTATATGAAAACAGAATTCAACAAAAAGAAAAATATTCTAATTAACAAACAAAGAGAACTTGCTACAAATTTTAAAAATACAATAATACGAGAAACACTGAATGGTAATTTTCTTAAAATACAAGAATCATTTATAATATTGTTTAACAATTTATATAGAAATAGACACGACTGAATTTTCCAACGACTTCTCAGAGAGAGCGTATTAGTTTCCAGTAATAAATAATCATAGCTAATATCAAAACTGGAATACTGATTATATTATTTGAAATAGCTGTATTTAATAAATCTTTTCTGAACAGATTCCAGTTGATAACTATATTTGTCATAAATTAGATTCCAAATCATAAGACAGTATTCTAATTTAGATCTAATTAAAGAAAAGTATAGACACTTTAGCGTAGACAAATTCTGGTAATAGTCTTATTCGTAATCTTGTTTATATTATTCGATTACGTCTTGTATCTTTCATTCATGCTTGTTGCTTGTACCTTCTTTTATGGTTTTGAAATAGTTTTTGTGACAGACATATTATTAATTCTTTCTGAATTTATTACCTATTTGCCTGTTGGTCTGCTTTTTCGTTTCCTTTAATTCCGATAGGTTTCTTTTTATAAAGTACAAGATATCGTGTGTCAAAGTTCTAGAATCCCAGACTTCTTCTTATGTACTTACTCAGTTATTTTTGAAATTGATTAAGAAACACTGATCATAGTTACAAATATTAATACAACAAAGTTTCCTTTTCTTTCTCATCTTTCCCCTTTTTCAGGCGGCCTTGGGAACCAACCCAATATCCTTTGCAGCCCCAGCAAACAACTCCGACTCCTTCGTGTTAGACATGGCGACAACAGCCGTCGCAGTAGGAAAAATCGAGATGCAACGTCGTAAAGGTGCACCCATTCCCGAAGGTTGGGCCCAAGACAACCAAGGAAACATCACCACAGACGCGGAGGTCGCTTTCAACGCTGCGGCGATGATGCCTCTTGGAGGCGCTGAACTCACCTCGGGGTACAAAGGATTTGGGTTGGGGTTGATGGTCGAGGTTCTCTGTGGGATTCTCAGTGGTAAGTATTGAAAAATAGAATAACAAGGAAAATATGAATGCACAATAACTTGAAGACCTGTCAGGTTTTTGAGTATATTTCAGTAAATAATTGAGTGTAAAAATTGTTCAAAAATTTATAGAATATTACTCAGTTTTTATTATATTATTCCATGTGCAACTTATGAATTACGTTAAATTAATTATTCTGGCATTTTATTCATTTATTTCTCCACTCGAAAAATGTGTTGAACAAAGTTAAATTATAAATGTCTTCTTAGGATCGAGGTACGCCAATAACATCCGAAAATGGGGCAGCCATACTGAAGACGATGCCAATCTGGGTCAGTGCTTCATTGCAATGGACCCAAGTTGCTTCGCACCCGGGTTTGAAGACCGAATGAGTGACATCATGGACTCCATCAGAAATATGCCACCTGTAAGTTAATTTATAACATTGATGTAGGTTCTGAATGTTGGGTGTTGATGAAGAAGCATGAACAACGTATAATTGCTGTGGAAATGAGATATTTGAGAGGAGTGTGTGGGTGTACAAGACGTGATCGTGAGATTGAAAAGAATGTGTTTAAGAAAGAGGGATGTACGTATTGACCGGGAGATTGAAAGGCGGGTGTCTGCAGAGTGCAAGGTATTGGGTGCTCTGGGTGCATTTGCTCGAAACGTGAATGTATCTAGAGATGCTCGATTGAGTGTTTGAAATGTTGTGTATGTCTATATTGATGTATGGTTCTGAATGTTGGGTGTGGATGAAGAAGCATGAACGACGTATAACTGCTGTAGAAATGAGATATTTGAGAGGAGTGTGTTGGTATACGAGACGTAATCGTATACGGAATACATTGGTGTATGATGAGTGTGAGATTGAGTAGAATGTTGTTAAGAAAGTGAGAGTGAGTCAGTTGAGGTGGTTTGGACAGCTCGAAAGGTTGGTGAAACTAATATATGCGGGTGAAATTGAGGGTGAACGATTGCGTGGACGTCTAAGAAATAAGTGGTTCGGTATGATGTTTTGTTGTATGAACGAATGATTCCAGACGAGCATGTATGAATGTGAACGAGGAGAAAGTGGTGTGTCAGGAAAGGAAAGTTTGAAGGAGAATGATTGTTAGTTGACTGTATTTCAGCTGGGTTCGTGCTACCCCACTAATTGGATATAGCGTGACGTTAACTGTTTATATACTAATAACTTACTACGCAATATATTACATTCTTTATTTTTCTAGGCGGATCCAGAGAAACCTATTCTAATAGCTGGAGATCCAGAGAGACTTCATATGCAAGCAGTGGATGAAGCAGGGGGCGTGAGATACTTGGAGAACCAAATGGAAACTTGTGCGAGATTGTCAAAAGAGCTGGGAGTTAAGCCGATGAAACCACATAGTGTGTAAGGATTTGGTCAATTATTATTCTGTTAAATAAATATATTGTATTACGAATTTTGAACTGTTTTAATATAAAATAAATATTTTTAATTATACTGACCCTACGTATATATTTTAAGGAGCAGTACTGTTGTTTTTTATATATAGTTAATTTAGAAATTACATTTTTTTTATTGCTTCAGGATCTAGTGAAATTTGAATGTAAATCTGTAATTATTACAAAACTGTAAGATGTATTAGCCTCACTTTGGAAAATATTGTTTTTTTTTTTATTAAAGACAATAGCAGAAACCACAAGCTCTATTTTTGGAAGATGGCATTAGGAATTGATAAAAGAGTTTCTGGCGAATTATAGACCAACAGTTGACTTTATAAAAAAAGTCGTAATGAACTAATTAAAGATAATATTCTTTAATTTTTTCCCTATTTTATTTGAAGCATTTTTTAACAATATATTTTTTGTTTCATTCAAATTTGACAATGTTTATTTGATACAAAAGGTCTTAATATTTATTTATATATACATTTAATGAAACAATCATAGTTTTAAAATTAAAATTGTCTCTGATGATGCCGTAATGGTGTAAATTCATTTATAAAATACGTAATGTTTTTGTTGTGTTTATTTTACAAAATATGTTGAAATAAATTATATATCTTATTGTTTTAACTACCGTAGCGTCTGTTTACCATTGGAAATGGGCTTAAATGTTGTACAAGGGCATCCAGGACTACTTGGAAAATGGAGCAGATGATTCAGTAATACAACATATGATACTTATTGTTTTGTCATTTTAGTTTGTAGTATATCACTATTAATGAATATTATCTTTATATTCACCTGCAAAATTATGCATTATAATAATCAATTTCTTTTTTTAATGTACTTGTATTCCTTTACAGCATTTTCCTTGCAGATTTGTATTTTTAATACGTAAGTTTTTTATTTGCAGATTAAAATTGTTTCAATGTTTTTTTATTTGTTTGTTTGTTTTTATTTGTTTACAGAGATCAAGAGTAATGAAGGTAAGAAGTAGTAGTACTAGAAGTAAGATATATTTTTATTTTTTCAAAATTTCTGTTCATTTATTTCTACTTTGTTGTTTTTATATTTCTAGAATCATTGCATAGTCAGCCACCGTGGGAAATAGTCAAAGTATCTGAACCTACCGACGAGGGATGCAGCAGCTAGTAGTTGAATCTACCACCGGGGGAAATGGACAATGTAGCTGAGTCAACCCCCGAGGGATGAAGCTGTAGCCTACCTACGATGGAAATGGTTCTTATTTTTATGTTAAAAGATAGCTAATTTAATGTTGAATTTAACAATTAAAACTTCACATCGCTATCAGGTTCCAAAAAATAAAAAAAGTTAAGGCGTAGCATACCAATCAGAGTGTTAAGAACCCTATGGAGACGGAGATTTTTTGATGGGTGACCGCCTCGTTACGTCTTTAGTTTTTTGCGCTTTATTATTTTTTGGAAACAGATAGCGATGTGCGGTTTTCACTATTTGATTTAGCACAAAATTAGCTATCTTTAACATGTAAATATAAATGTTCGGAGGAGAAACTATTTAATAAATAGTTTCAAATAATTGAATGATATTCTTTGTTGAAGGTTTCTGCATTGTATTAGAGAAAAGTGCGTCAAGTAAACACGGTAACACATTTTCCTGTAAAGTCACTAGTAAATTAAATGCGAGACTAATTATTCATTGCATTTAGTCGCTGTCAATTGTTTTTGGATTATTTGCAGAAAGTGCTTCAAGTAAAAACATTCTCTACAATTCTTATCTAAAACATTTCTTCTTTAAAGTAATAAAAACAAGTTGCTTCACTTTTCCATTTGGAAAACTACATTTGAATTCTGCATAAAATTTTCTGTCTTGACATTTAATTTTTCTTTTATAATTAATTACCATAATACTGTGTTAATTATATTTTTTACTCTTTCATAAGTGTTTTGATTATTTTAATATGATAGGAAATTTAACTGCCTTTCGTTTTCATTTACGTTTTTCTGTAAAATAAATATATGTGACTGTGATCAGATATCAATTCAGTTACTCTTTAATAATAAAGTTTTTTTTTGTTTGTTTCAGAATGATGGTGTTCCTCAATCGATCAAATTGGCTATTATGCCAATTTAGAATTATTCATCAATTTGTTTTGGGATTTGATATCAATTATATAATACTTATTACACAACACTGTGCTGCAGAAGGGCGCATATATAAGACAAGAAACCATTAACTCGTATTTAATATTTTTAATTTTAAGTTATCAGGAATACATTAACACTTTATCTTCTGTGGATTGTTTCTGAATTATTTTAAAGAAAAAAGCTAGAAGTAAAACTTGTAGAGGACTTAATAATCTACACTTTTTTTAACATTATCTTTAATAAATATAATAAATACAAATAATATCTACAAAGACATTATAATTTCTAACTTATTATTTATTTTTTAATCTTCACAAGTATGTTTTAACATTTATAACAATTCTTATTTTACTAAAACATTGTTTTTAGGCTATGAGGACGCGTGGACGTCACTGGAGCCACTATCACCTTCCAAAGAGTCTTCGAAGCCGATGTAAGCTTTCAAGTACATCATTAGCAACGTTACTGTAAAAAAATAGAATTAAGTTAATTACTCTTTGTTCGTAATGTTTTTTTTTTATGTTTATAAACCTACCACTAGACTGGAATCATTGTAAACCTTGATACCATCCTGGACAACACCACCTTCTCCTGGAACATCCCGGACTCTTGCAGCAACGTCAGTTGCTAGCAACATCAGCTTGGGTAAATCATTTTACAAATCGTCAATGTTAATATTTTTTGACAGTTATCTTTGATTTCCTACATTCATTTAAGATTTTCTTTCTGGTTTACTTATTATCCAAACATCTAAAGTTATAAGTTTAAATTTTCTTTTATTTCCTGCGGAAAAATTGTACATACTGTGATGTTTTTTGTAGGTTCGTGGTAGTTGATGGTGATGTTGGAGTCGTGAGGTAAGTCCACAATTGTTGAGTGTACTCGGTGATGAATTTTGGTAATACTAGTAGATATTTTTTACAAGTAATCTATAGGTTGCACATAATTATCTAGAATAAAAATAATTACATTTCCTGCTAATTACCAAAAGATTTTAATGTAGTATGACAAGATTACCTGTGTTCATTCAGAACTCCCTGGTCCGCTAGAATCTCGACGATTCTAATTTCCATTGTCAAAGCAATGTTTTGAATAATTTATTTGATGAAAACTAACCTCGAATTTGACAGGTAATGATTACCAAGTGAAGTTCGGTGCTACCAGATATTTATATACAGGTTTCCATAGCACCTCTAGATTCTATAATTATATTTAAAAAACAGTCAGTGATAAATGCGACGCTTTTTAGGTTATTTCAGTACTTTTCAACTATATTTTGTGATGTTTAAGTACAGAATAATATTCGACAATACCTACATAAGCCAAACTTCTACAGATTGGAGCTCTATAGATACAGAATTATTCACAATATCCATGTTATCTTGGAATATACTGTGGGATTCTTTTATGTGTGTTTCGAGACATTTGTAACCGGATGATTTGTTGATGCATAATCATTTCTGAAAATCCAGAACAATCTTCTGTGGTTCGTGGTGTACTTTCGAGAATAACTATTTATAGATCTCTAAAATGCATAATCAATTTAACATAATCATATAAATACCTTCAATTGCAGATAAATGACAAACCAAATTGACACCTGTAGGAACTTACTTGGATAGTAAAATTTATGACATTTTTGTCATGTCGAATTATATAGTTTGATTCTTCAGACTTTATTAAATAATTATCACTATTCTTATTAAGATTCTTTGTATGCTATTAAATTATTTGAGCATGTTATATTCCAGAAGCTTCAATTTGGATAAACATAATTCAAATCACGACACACATGATTCAGTTCATTATATTAAATGCAATTGTGCTGATATAATATGGCTTAGGGTTGTTTTCATATTGTAATTACTGTTTTTAGCAATGAAATTTCATTGTATGCATATTAACAATTGAAATTTGATGGAGCCATATAGGTTATGCATATGCAGGTTTCAAACTAAAATAATCGATATATAATTTCTATATCATGTTACATTAAAAACCACAAAATGAAGTTTAAATAAGGTTTACAAATGATTTTAGGACATGGAAAGGTTTTAATTATACAAAAACTCATAGTTAATACTTTGTGTTTCTATTACTGGTTAGGTCATTGAATTTAGTACATGGCATTGAAATTGTGATATTAAGTAATTACAAAAGTGAATTAATAATGTGACAATTATTTCAACGTATAAAATGTGGCAAATTATGGAAAAATAGAGAAGATTTAAGAAAGTGTATTGTCCATTCCCAAATCAGCTGTCAATATTCCTTATATTTTAGAAGCATGTATCTTGAGAACTACCAAATCTACAGAAACGATACTAGCATTAAAATAATTCTTGAAAAATAATCTATCTAATGCATATATTTTCATTTTGAAATTTTATTTATTTTTCATAACTTAAAATACTAATGTTAACATTGTGATGCCCTTGAAAAATTTTGCAATGCAGGAACCAATCAGAAGGTCGGAAATTGGCACGTGACACAGCAGCGAGGAAATTTTACCATACCCCTGAGACACTTTACCCATAGTTCAGTCGAGTTTCTGCCGCGTTAGTGAAAGGTGCGTCGCTCTGTTCAATTTTTGTTGTGTTGAAACTCGTCTCGCGGTAATTAAATGTGAATTTTATAGTTGGATATGGTATACAATTACTGTATTTAAGTATAAAATTCAAGTTTGACCGTTGGGTGATTAAGTGGGTGACTAAATTTGTGAAATCAGTTAGCAGTCGGGTATTTTGGATGGAGGCTGGGCGCGTATTCGAGCAATGAAGCGGCAGGTGCCTGGCCGCAGCCGGTCGTATTACAATCAAAATTTTTCGTTCGCGAGTGGGCTTCTCTCACTACACAAGAGTATGATTTCGTATGTTTGGCTCACGCAGTGCATGCCTGGAGTGGCTCGTACAGTCAGTGTTGTCTCTCCATCTTCCTATAGGGTGGAGAGAACAAACCTCTGCAGGTCATACTGTTGTGTCCGTTGTAACTACGTGTAGAATCAGCCGTGAACGTTCGCGGAGTATGATTTCGTATGTGCGGCCTACGCAGTACGAGCTGGAGTGCTTTAGTACAGTCAGTAGGTGGGTGGGTGAGAACGCACCGCTGCAGGTCATACTCTGTGTCCGTTGTAGAATCAGCCGGGAACCGTTTACGGGATTTTTGCAAAGCGCTCTGTCTTCACGTGAAGACCATCGATTAAATTTATTCCGATTTCTGGTTTAGCGCTAACGCGGCGCGTGGGGCATGCTCACAGCAGTCCGATCATCTAGAGTGGATCCAGAGTCATGACTGGTACCATCTCTCGGCAAATATCGCATCCGATGCGCCTTAACAGAATTCTGAGGTTTCACGATAACTTTTCAACCACACATATGATAGGCTCTATGTGAATGGTTAGGTTTTCAATGTGAATTCCGGATGGCAGAGAAAGTAGTTGATCGGCTAACGTGATTCTGTGACATGAGCTCGGGCCCCTGCGGGATCGCGAAGTAGGAGACCATGCGGGGTTCGGCTAGACGACCCACGTTTCTTTTTTTATAAAACAGACAACACACCGGTTGCTGTTATTAGAGTCCTAGAGGCACAGGAATGTCTGTGGGGTGGTGTGAATCTTAGTTTTAATGGTTTGGGTACTTTTAAGCTAATTTTAAGTTAATCCATTTTATTTCAGCTTAAATTTAAGTTAGGTTTAAGTCTACTAACCCATGTACTTGTATTCCTTTACAGCATTTTTCTTTCAGATTTGTATTTTTACTATGTAAGTTTTTATTTGCAGATTTAAATTGTTTCATGTTTTTAATTTGTTTGTTTGTTTTTATTTGTTTACAGAGATCAAGAATAATGAAGACAAGAAGTAGTAGTACTAAAAGTAAGATTTATTTTTATTTTTTCAACATTTTTGTTGTTCATTTATTTCTAATTTGTTGTTTTTATGTTTCTAGAATCATTGCAGAATCAGCCACCGCGGGAAATAGTAAAAGTAGCTGAGCCTGCCGGCGAGGGATGCAGCAGCTAGTAGCGGAGTCAGCCACCGGGGGAAATGGAAAATGTAGCTGAGTCAACCCCCGAGGAATGAAGCTGTAGCCTGCCGTCGATGGAAATTGTTCTTCCATCGTGGGATATACCTTCTTGTGGAGAATTTCTATTTGTTATTTAACTTTTATTTGTTCTCTTTCTTAAGATAGGTGTTCTTTGATTTCATCGTATGTTTTGTTTGCATTTGTGTTTGTTTTGTTTCTTAAGACAGGAATGAAGATGACGTGGACACAGTCAATTGTCTTCGCTGGATTCTACGTGTATACGTTCTACTTCACACATGTAATTATACAGTGTTTCATTTTATTTGGCAGTTTCATATTTGTTTTATTTATTTCAGTCAAGAGTCTACGGCTGGTAGATGCAGTTGAAGAGTCTTCAAGAGAGCTTCACTTCTTGTAGTCAAGAGCCTGCGACCAGGAGACAGATGCAAAACCTTCAAGGAAGTCTTCAACATAGTTCGCCGTTCCCAATTGAAATGTAAGTTTATTTATTAATGAATTGAATGACTTACTAATGTATTTGTGTTGGTTTAGTGGGCGGCGGCAGCACTTCTCTGTCCGAGGTTTTTGGAAGTTTCCCTGGGATGTCAGGCAAATGCCAGAGAAGTTTCAGTCTCTTGCTTCCAAAGTCAAATCAGGAGATCTGAAGATTCACAAATTTATATTTATTCCAAATAAATAATCAAATAAATATTATCAACATTATATTGTTGTGTTTTATTTAAATATATAACTTTAAGAAATAATAAGTGTTTAGTTATTTTGTTTTTATTTTATTGTTTAGTGCAATTTTGTAGTATTAATATATTCCATTCTGTTTAAATTTATTTAATATTTGAGAATATAATGATTTGTAAATAATAATTTGAATTGTGTTTGAAAATATTAATAAATGTGTTTAAAATGAGGTTTGCAGCTGGGAGATGCAGATGAAGAGTCTTCAAGAAAATTTGACTTTCGTATTCGCTGGATTTCTACATGTTAACTGCTGAGCGTTTTATTGAGGCTTAAGGGAGGAATTTCCGGGGGTGCGATCAGTTTCTTCATCTCAGAGTCAATCCAGGAGGCCAATTCCGGCATTGTAATTCAAATATAAATAAACATAAGTTTTATTATTATTAAAATAAATGTACAACAAATAAACATGTACCATACTATAATTAATTTATAATATATTAAGTTAACAATAGTTTTTACATTGCACATATGTTATTTTATACTAGAAGAATGTTATAAATAACAAATTAATGTCTTTTAATAATAAACGAAATATAATAACATGTATTTTATCCATATAGAAAATAAAGAAATTATAACAGATACAATTTGTGTTTTATTTACTTTAAATTATGCAAAAATAGATTAAAATTAATATCATCATTAAATAAAACGAAATTCATAATGTTAATATATTCTTTTCAATTTTTATCTTTGCAGTTTGAAAAAGTTGCCCTGTAATCACAATAATAGTTCACAAATTTGAAAGAGATGGCAGCACAAACTAGATGCGGTCACCTCGCACCTGCAATTTTTAGATTTGGTAATCAAAACTTAATTGAAGATGCTCGTTTTTTAAAATTTTTTGTTAATTGGTAAAGGTATGCCCTACGCCCTTCATACTTTCCCATGTTGTAGAAAAATAGCGGTTTTTCAGGGGTCAAATCACAGGGGACGGCGAAATTTCGTTATTTTTGCGATATCTCTTACCGTTTTCGAGATATGACGCTTTAAAGTTTTCACAATAGTCTCCCTTAAAAATCACCCTTAATATTAACTTTAAACGGCTAGAAATGATTGTATACCCCTTTTAGAATGTGCTGAATAAGATTTCACCAACCATTTTGCGATAGGATGTGTAGTTACATAATTAGAGCAGTATTTACTTTGCTTTATTTAATTACATAAGATTTAAGGGTGAGCGCCAATTTTCGAGACCGCCATTGGAGTTTTTAGGGCTGAATCTATAGGAATCCACCCCTAACTCGATTTTTTTGGGTTTTTTCCGATAAAAAGTTGGACTATAGTCTTGGTGTTTTTACTATTAAATTTTGGGGTAAAAAAAATTGAGATAAGGGCGCTACACCCTTCATTAGGGTCCGTAGATTCCGAATCTGTGATTTAAAATGTCCTAGGGTTAGTATTTCTTACGTAATTCGCATTTAACTTTTATATGTTATGACCGTCTGCGGACATTTGATTCATAATATTTATCACTGCTGACTTGTCGTTCATAATATATAAAATTGCCGGTACGCTGAGGAAATGTGACATGCAATAATAAACCTTATATACATGCTACATAAAGCACATGAAATTGGATATGAATTACCTCAAATTTAAGGGTGAGCGTCAATTTTTGAGACCGCCATTGGAGTTTTTAGGGCTGAATCTACAGGAATCCACCCCTAACTCGATTTTTTTGGGTTTTTTCCAAAAAAAAGTTGGACTATAGTCTTGGTGTTTTTACTATTAAATTTTGGGGTAAAAAAATTGAGATAAGGGCGCTACACCCTTCATTAGGGTCTGTAGATTCCGAATCTGTGATTTAAAATTTCCTAGGGTTAGTATTTCTTACGTAATTCGCATTTAACTTTTATATGTTATGACCGTCTGTGGACATTTGATTCATAATATTTATCACTGCTGACTTGTCGTTCATAATATATAAAATTGCCGGTACGCTGAGGAAATGTGACATGCAATAATGAACCTTATATACATGCTACATAAAGCACATAAAATATATGAAATACCCCAAATTTAAGGGTGAGTGTTTGTTGATAAGATCCCACAACTGGTTGGTTGGTTAGTCGGCAAACCTTAGCAAAATTCGAATTTCGTACCAGGGCAGCAAGGATTAGAAGAGCACTATTTTGGATAAGAAGAAGAACTTGTCCATTTTTGCTATAGTTGGCAACACTGAAAATATCAATGTTGCCAATGATAGCAAAAATAAACAATTCTTCTTCACCGAGGGCTCTGCCAGTCTCTGCTGCCCGGATACAAAGTTAAAAATTTAAGCATATGTCATTTTCTCGCCATACTGTGTTCTCGTAAAGGGAAGATCTAAAAGGTAATTAAACGAAACAAGGATGGGTAAGGATAAATATAATTAACAAAAAGTATAATTGTAATTATTTTATTGCAATAAAATAAATATTTCATACATAAATATCACAAATAATACAAAATGTCGGCCATGGACACTTTTAATTTACCAATATCTTATTAATTAACAATAATTAATTAACAAATGTGATATTTCTTAACACTACAATTACCCTAGAGTTCATAGTTGAAGACTAGAACATTTTAACTGAAATATATTAAGACTTATTAACAAATAAAAATGTCTGATCTAATGGCAACTTGACATTTTTAAATCGCTTATATATTTCTACATAACAATAATTAATTAACAAATGTGATATTTCTTAAAACTACAATTACCCTAGAGTTCATAGTTGAAGACTAGAACATTTTAATTGAAATATTTTAAGACTTATTAACAAATAAAAAATGTCTGATCTAATGGCAACTTGACATTTTTAAATCGCTTACATCTTTTTAATTAACAATAATTAATTAACAAATGTGATATATCCTACTTCTGCACTTAATCTGAAGATGAAAATTTGAAACTAGAAAGGCCTACCATCAATAGTTTTCAAGAAATTAATAAAACAAAAAATTCAATATGGCGTCATACTTAAAATATTAATTTCGCCAATAAATCAATTATTCTTTTCAAAATACTCACATCACTAATTATTCTTAATATTATACATCATATTTTACCCTTCTTGTTCAACATTCACACCATTACATTATTACTTTTTGAGAAATTAACGAAACAAAATGGACCAGTATGACGTCGTATCCTACAATTTTATTTCGCAAATATTTCAATTATTTTGTGAATTATATTAATATAGTTGTTATTCATTCAAAATGCTGTATTAGGGAAAAATTCATAGGGATGAATCCAGAATTTCAATCATTAGAATGAAGTACTTTATGAGACATTAATGAAATAGAAAATTTATAAGATTGTTTCATTACAACCAATAATATATTGGTTATAAATTAGTTACTTTTACATAAAATATAAATAAATCTAATAGTTCTTTATGCCTCTGTGCAAGCAAACACTAAATGTTTAATAATAAAAGAGATAGCTTCGATATCCTTCAAGAAATTAATAAAAGAAAATGTTTCATCTTCAAAATTTTCTATTACATTTAACAAATAACATTTAGGATATTTCTAAACATAATTTTCAATGATTGAACTATGTATTCATTGATGCAACATCTGAAGATATTCTTCTAGCTGCGTAGACGCTGCAGAGCAGCAGATTCTTGGCGAGGAAGCTGTCTCGGACGAGCAGATGTGTCATCAATCTACAGCAGGTTCGACACCAACAGCAGTCAGCAGAGATATTCATGAGATTGACAACATAATTTGTTGTAGCGCGGTACAACTCATCAGAGTTCTGCGTGCAATATTTTCTTCATTGCACCTGGAAAAATATAAATCAAATTTTGTTACATACTTATAAACATTTATAAATAATTTTAAAGATAAAATAATATATTAAATATCAAAAAAGGTAAGGTGGCTGACAAAATTTGAGAGACTAAGCGAAGGATCCAATTTTGTCTTAGCGTTCGTGATGCTTATACAATATTTTACACGATTGGAGCATGCCAAATTTACTTAAAAATACGCAGACATAAATTTCTTCATTATTTGTAATGCTGAAACTAAATATATTAGGTGACTTTTCTGTAGTTGCTATTGTTTATGACAGAAGTAAACAAAGCTTATGCATTTAAATGACAAGTGTAATTTAGTGTCGTAGTGTTATTTAAGCTATTCTTTTTGAGGAACAAGAAAAATAAGTAAACAGGCATAAGTTGATAAAAAAGACCAGTCGTGTAAAAAGTTACACATAATTATGAAGAATTTCAAGGCAATCTTCAAATATGACAACTACTGATGGCGATTCCAGCTGTTCTAGAAAAATCAGCAAGACGATAGAAGATCAAAAGATGATTCCATATCCAAATGCTGTAAGAGATGTTTCCAAATAAAAGTGGTAGATAATACATTTCTCCGTAACTTCTATTTGAAGCATTGACGTCCAGGAGTCGCTATGAACATAAAAACAATGTATTAGATTAAAGAATAATTGTGAACCTGAAAAAAACATACATTGCATGGTTAGGGGTTTATTTGCTGATGTTTGATGATATCTGAAACAAAACTCAAAATACAAGGCAGTTCAATAAAACAAGTTATGGTAATCTGACGCTCTACTGTAGTTTATTATAATATAAAAGTAATTAAATTACTTTCCCCGCCAAGAAAGTTTGATGCGTTATTTTACTTTTATCTCTACGGCAAACATCCAGGAAATGACAGTCAATGCTAAACGAACGAAGCAGTGTGCTGTCAAAATTAAAATACAAAAATGATTGAATCGTGTCAGAAGAAACGAATGCTTTTAGGAATTTCTTTCCTGGGAGCGTATGTTGTTTCCATCATATTTTATTACCAATGGTTGATGTTTTATAATTTTGTAGGTTAACAGTGCTGGTTCTCATTGTCGAGTCACATTGGACTGATGGTACAGGTTCTAGGAGAAAAAAAGAATTTCCTGCCATAGAAAATAATTCCACATGTTGGAAGAGAGAATCTTATACATTAATACAAGATTGCCATCCTTGTACAGGTATGTAATAAACAAATTTGTTGATTTATTTATTAAAAGTTCAATTTGTAGACTTTGAAATCGCAAGTCAAAGCATTGGCGTCTGCATCCACACACATTTTAAAGAAATTCTTCGCTGTGCCAGTGGAGAAACTGTCACAAGAAGCTGTGACAAAGTTGCTTGGCTGGAAGAACGATCGTTTTGGACTTTCCAAGGAATCACTTTCATCACAGCAGTGATTTCAACAACATATGTTGTTGCACGTAAACGTGTTTTAAATAGGCGCATGATGACTCGAATGCAGAAACAATTAGCTAATAGTGTATAAAAATAAACATGGATAACTTGTATTTAGAAATATTTCATTGTGATAAGGATACCAATCAATTTGAAGTTCCATTAGAGACTTTAATTATTTATTTTGTATATAATTATTGCAAAACTGCAGCATTTAATATCAATTTTATATTACAAGATAAAGTTGAGACATCTTTTAGCATTTGCGTAAAAGAACCATACAAACTTATTTTGAAAAACGATGTACCATTACTTGCAACTTACTGTGTCTTACCAAATGTAATAATAAATAATGTCACCGTAGTCTCGGGTTTATGTTCAGTTGCTAGACAAATAATTAAAGGTACTCCGCTTGATGACCCTACGCGAAAATTATTAGGATTTCGCGAGGCATGTTTAATGGCGTGCAACGAATCATCAATATGGACAAAATTTTGCGAAATAGACATGATTACAACTATAAAATATTTATTACAGCATCCAAATAAATTTTTAACCAACAAACAAATTTTATTGCCTAAAGATTTGACACGTTTTGAATGTCATCTTTCTCAACCTGTTCGAATTCATAACGTTTATAAAGTAGCACAGGATCAAGCTAAATTAAATAATAAAAATACTACAGATATTAACACCAAAATCCCGAAAGAGAAATTGGAATTGAACCATTTATATGGAGAAGGTCCTTATATGACTTTAGCAGATATTATTTTATATCCTCTGGTGCATATTACTTTCAAATTATTTGGAAAAAACATTTTTCAAGGACACTTGAAACTCATTTATGATTGGTACTCTAATATGCAAAAGGAAATCAAATTACCTGTTTTTAATTTCCCCGTAGATTTACCGTTAGTATCTACTGAATTTACTGTAGTCCAAGAAGATATTAACAAACAAAGTTTGTATGTTTCAGACCCGCAGAGATACAAACCGCGCAATAGAATATTTACAAAACAACCTGATATAACCCATGCATTAAACACGATTAACAACTTAAATTTAAAAATTGAGCTATCCGAACAACCTTTTGGAAATGAAATTAATTTTGATTGGTCCAAAATTCCGTTAGAAGCAAATCCGGAAGGTGGCGCATTACCAAAATCTCGCATGAAGCGAAAATGCGAACAACTTGAAAATTTAGCTAAACCTGTCATCAAAATATCTCAACCGGGTCAAACTATAATAGATTTTTGTAGCGGCAGTGGACACCTTGGAATTCTACTAGCTGTCAAACTGAATAAATGCAAAATAATCTTATTGGAAAATAAAGAAATGTCTTTGAATCGCGCCAGAGAACGCGTCGAAAAATTAAATCTAACCAACGTAACACTTCTCCAATGCAATTTAGATTATTTCGTAGGTAATTTCGATATTGGAGTTTCATTACACGCATGTGGAGTAGCAACTGATTTAGTAATTCGTCACTGCTTAAAACGAAACGCAGCTTTTGTAAGCTGCCCTTGTTGTTATGGCGGAGTACATGTTTGTCATCATATTACCTATCCGAGAAGTCAATTATTTCGTGAGTCAGTTTTAACTTTACGCGATTATTTAGTGTTAGGACACTCTGCAGATCAAACTCACGATTCAGAAAATGCAAAGACTAAACAAGGAATTGAGTGCATGAATATTATTGACACAGACAGAAAGTTGCAAGCTGAAGAAATAGGGTACGAAGTTGTGTTAGCAAAAATGGTTCCGGAATCTTGTACGCCTAAGAATAATATTCTTGTTGGTTTACCCAAAGATTTTGGGAAATTTAATTAATGTTGTTTATGATATACTGAATCGTAAACCCTCTATTACTGACTGAGTTGATTTTACCGGCTGGTATCTTAGAACCATAGCAACAGATATTTGCTGGTTCCATTTAAAAATAACATCCAGTAGAATATTTCATTTACGATTCAGTATATCATAAAACATTGTAATGTAAGATGAACTTTACATGCTCGCAAGTAAAGTTGTGAGTAACAATCTTGCAATGTAAATTACTATTAACATATTTTTTGTACTATTAAATAAATAAAAATGTATTACACGAAATATGAATCGTTTCTTTTTGGTTTGAATTGAATGAATCAAATTATATTTTAATTTAATTTGCAATACAAAATTTTGGAAACTTGTCAAATTATTAACATAATCATTATGTTCATTTTAATAAGTATAAAAATAATTATTACTTATCTGATAACCTATACAAAGTACAAATTAATCTTAATTCAAAATATTTTCGAGTTCCAATCCGATTCTGGCTCCATTGTTTTCTATGGAAAGTACTTTTACTTTAACCCTTTGGCCAATAGATATGTCAACTCCTTTTAAATTAGAATTGTGAATTAGGCCATTTTTTCCGATTCCCAGATCAACAAAAGCCCCAAAAGCAACAACATTTGCAACTCGTCCTAAAATTACAAAAATTAAACAGTAAATAAATTCAATAATTATTTCTGTACCTGTAAGACTTAATCCAGGTGTTATATCTGCAAGTGTTGTAATATTTTTCTTGAATATAGCGCCATGTGGATTTTCCGATCTCAAATCATAAGCCAAAGGTTTACTCAATGCATCAATAATCAAATTAATTGTTTGTTCAGTTGAATTATATTCCTTTGCTAACAAACTAACCGAAATGCTTTGTGCATGAGATTTAAATGTATTTATAAAATCTGGCAATCCAATCTGTTTGTAATACAAACCAAATTTCTCCAAAATTCTAAAATGAAAACACGATTTTAAACTGATATTTTACAAGTTGTTGTTGTTCTTACTTCTCCGCAATGTCATAAGCTTCTGGGTGAATATCAGTTGCATCCAAAGGCGTAGTTTCAGGTCTTTCATAAAATTTTACAGCCTCAGTTGAATTACTGGGCATTAAACGCAAAAATCCGACACATTGCTCAAAGATTTTGTCTCCGATACCTTTGACATCTTTTAGCTGATATCTGTTTGTGAATGGTCCTTTTTCTTGACGATATTTTATAATATTTTCAGCTTTTTGAGAAGACAAACCTGCCACGCGCCTACCAACAAATTTATTAGTGTTGGCAAATGAAACATTTCAATAAAAAAAGTTGCATTTATCTTTGCATATTATACAAAAGTTGACTTATATTATAAATATTGCAATAAAGAATATTTAAAAATTGAATACTTTTTATTTATTCCTATACAAACAATAATACTACTCACTCACACATGCATACATAACGTCAAGCTATATCCCACTCAGTAGGATAGCACGAACCCAGAAACACAGTCAACCAACAATCAATCTCCTCTAAACATTTACCACTGGCGCCTCGTTTACATTCATACATGTTCGTCTATTTTTCACACTCGAAATCATTCATTCATGCAGCAAAACATCAATCATACCCAACCACTTATTCCTCGGACGTCCATGCAATCGTTCATCTTCAATCTCATCCGCATATATTAGTTTCACAAACCTTCCGCTCAAGATGTCCAAACCACTAATTTTCTTAACATTTTTCTCAATCGCACATTCACCATACACCAAAGCATTCGAACACGATCACTCTCTTCTCAAACACCTCATTTCCACAACAGTTATACGTCGTTCATTCTTCTTCATCCACACTCAACATTTAGAACCATACATCAATGTAGACACTAACATACAATTATAAACACTCAATCGAGCATCTCTGGATACATTTACGTTTCGAGCAAATGTACCCAGAGCACCCAATACACTGCACTCTGCAGACACCCGCCTTTCAATCTTCCGATCAATACGTCCATCCCTCGAAAACACTACCCAAATATACAAATACATTCGCTTGTTCCAGTCTCATACCATTCACTGAAACATTACAATCAGTCAGCAAATCATTCTTCTCAAACACCTACACTTTACATTTATCGACATTCAATAACAGAATTAAACCTTTCCCTACTTCATTTATGCTCACAATCATTCTTCTCAATTGCTCTTCAGTTTCATCCATCAACGACAACGTACACCATCCGTTCCAGTATACAAATATGAAACAAATACTAACAGATACAAATAATATAGACACACACGATGTTCTTTATTTAATCAGCTGCTGCTGTCAAAAAATGAAAAGAGAGTGCAAGTGTTGACGAAATCATAACTGTTTCAAATTTGCTCACAAGTGACTTTACTGTTATTGGCTGTAAATAAACGATATAGCTCTGACGCAGATACATCGCAGAAGATTTAAAATTTAACACTGTTTTTGAAAAATTGTATCTCGAAAACTAAACATTTGTACGGCGTAAGATAATATATACAGTTATATGCATTATTTCATAAAAAATTAAAACTGAAAATGTGAAATGAGCCAATGGAATAATTACCTAAGAAGGCAATGCGATGCCGTGTTCAAATCAACCCCAACAAAGCTCACACATTCGGAAATAACTTCATCTAAAGTTTTATCCAAAAGCTTTTGATTTAAATCATGTTGATACATTCCAACTCCCAGTGATTTAGGATCAATCTTCACCAGCTCCGCTAAAGGATCCTGAACTCTTCGAGCTAGAGAAACTACAAAAAAAGTGAAAAGAGTTTTCTGTTCAAAGTTAAAAACATACTTGCGCTTATTTTCAATGGATCAAGATCTCCAAATTCTTTCTTGGCTTCTTCACTGCAAGAATAAACAGAAGCTCCGCTTTCATCTACAATTGTGTAGGAAATATCTAAAGGTTTAAAATATTTCGATTGAATAAGATCAGTCAACCAGCGTTCTGTTTCTCTGCAGGCGGTTCCGTTTCCTATAGCCACTAAAGTACAGCTACAAGAAATTAAAATACAATAATAGTATATTTTTTTGTATAGAATTAAAATACAAACTTGTGCTTAAAGAGTAATTTTTTTACAATTTCTCCATCTCTCGCAGACTTCTTGTCAATGTTTGGATAAATAACATCAGTGTCTAAAACGTCGCCAAATTGTGAAATTAAGGCGATTTTGCATCCAAATTTTAATCCGGGATCTATTCCCATAATTGCTTTGCCTTTTACTGGAGGTTCTAATAATAATTGTTTCACATTTTTTGCAAAAACTTCAATGGCGGCTTTATGAGCTGTTGATTTTAATTCGCTCCTTGTTTTTCGACTTATTAAACGAGTGGCTAAAACAATTACTACAACTATTATTGAGCTCATAAAATCATAGAAATATAATAACAATTATATTTGACAGATGACATTGACAAGAAAAAAAATGATAATTTTGAAGTGTTTTTTTCTGTTATTTATTGTTTTTACTTTTTCGAACTAATCCACAAAGAACTACTTTAAGGACACTGAACAATATCATAAACTAGTAATTATAATACAGATATACATAAAAAATTATAGAATACTCGTTAGAAACCATGCTCGCTAGTAAAGTTTTAATTAACGGTCTTGCAATGTAACTTGCCATAACGGTCGCCCGAATTACTGTTTTACTTAAATACGAACTTACTATTTTTAAGGTAGATGTCTGCAATGGTGTCTTGAATCAGCCGAACCCTGTCCGGATATTTCTTTGAATTATTCAACCATTTCGTTTCACAAAAATACTTAAATTTTTTAAATACCCAATCTGGTACAGTTACTTTTACTGTCAAAATTTTTAAACTTTCTCCACGATTTATCGCAAGCACCTAAATAAATATAAATTAATTTCTTTGAAGAATGAAATACATTAGAATTTTGTCACACCTGATGAGGCTGAATAAATTGTGTAGTAAACTTATTATCGTGATAACGATCAAATTTTCTAACATTTTCATCTTCTAAATTCTTTTTAGCAGTTGCCGAAATTTTTGTTAGTACTTGTACATGGACTTTCTCCCTCCTGAAATTGCAGATAAAATATTTTATTTGTACATAACCTGACAAAAAAATAATAAACATACAATTCGCGAAGAAATTTTAACACATCGGAATGGTGAGCAATTATATTTCCTATAATATGCATGATATTTTTTTCTACTTCTTTCCTATTCCTCAAACCTTCCGGGCCATTTTTCTGAATTAAGTTCTCTATGTTGACTTCTTTATCGCCATTTAATATCGCAATTGCAGCTTCTTCTAATCCTAAGCTTTTAGCGCGTTCTGCTAAAGATTTTTTATTTGCTGGCTTATAAGGCTCATACTAAAACAAAAAAGTATGAAAACAAAATCAACAAAATAATTATTTTAATTTACAATATGATCCAGTTCTTCTAAACTTCTACAGCCAAATACAGTTCGCTCCAATTCTGGCTTCAACTTTCCGGTTTTTTTTATAGTATTTAATACTGCACACATTTTAGTTTTCAATTCTAAGATTTCGTCGAAAGACTCTTTTAAATGCCGAACTTTCTCGGGAGGCATGTTTCCTGTTAAATGTCTACGATACCTTGCAATAAAAGGGATTGTATCCCCTTGTGCAAATAACTTTACCATTGACTGCGCCAGGGTTGTGTTTAAATTTTCTTTTTCAGCAAGTAGGTCTTCGTCAACCCATTCAAATTTTATATTAATATTTGGTTGAGTCTTACTTTTTAAAGCTGGTTTCTTAGCTTTCGTACTTAATTTAATCTTTTTCTTAGGAGTTTCTTCGTCTTCTGAAAACGATTGTCGACTACTTGTTGATGCCACTTTTGTTTCAACTTCAACTTGTGTTCGCTTTAAAGTTTTTCTTGTGGGTTTTTTACGACTTAACTTTTTTCTTTTAGGCGTTTCTTCGTCTTCCGAAGAGACGTACACAAAATCTGTATCTTCAGCTTTTTTGAGAAGAACAGTTGAACATTCGGAGTCATCGTGGGATTCATCTATTATTATTACGTCAGAGTTGTTTATTTCTGTGTACATCTGCAAAATATAAACATTTAGATGTTTTATAATACTTATATAGTTATTTTAAAAGTTGTTTAAGTATAATTATCAATTTTGGTCACTTCAAATATTCAATTGTTTTATTGTTAAATACCAAAGATATACCTTTCCGGTTGTCGGCTTGGGTCGTAATGATCGCTTAGACATTATAAGGCACTTTATTTTCGTTTTATATTCTAATTAAGCGATTTAGCCGAGTGTTTAGTCAATGTTTACTGTCAATATACCACATGTTTTTATCTGGAAGTGTCAAATTAATTCAAGGTATGTTGGGTGAACTGCGCAAGTCAAGTAGAATATCTAAAATTAATCCTAAAATACGTTGTCATAAGATCGAAATTCGCTGAAAAGTTCATACGTACTCTAATCGGCAAAGTGACAGCTGACTTGTAAAAATTGAACGTATTTGTCTAAATTTGTAAAAGCGTATCAAAACTAAACAAAAAAATATTAAAATGTCTAATCATGACACTTTATTATCGGAATTTGTATCAATCACTAATGTTGATGAAGAAAGAGCTCGGTTCTATCTAGAATCATCTGCATGGCAATTAGAGGTTAGTACACAGTTTTTGTAAAACCCCTTGCTGTATTGATAAAATGACTGTTTAGGTTGCATTGGCAAGTTTTTATGAAAACGATGGAACAGGTGGATCACCAGAGCCCGAATCTGAACCAGTTCCAGTGGAAGAAACACAATCAACTCCTTCCTCAAAAATAACAACTGCACAGCCAAACCGGCCTAAATCTAATTCCAGAATCGCAACCGTTCATAGCTTGAACAGTTCCAGTTCCGATGAAGAAGGTCAAGCTTTTTACGCAGGAGGATCAGAACACAGTGGACAGCAAGTGCTAGGACCATCAAAGAAGAAAGATTTTGTTGCCGAAATGTTTAAATCTGTACAAGAGTAAGTAAAATTTATTACGCAGTAGCTTCCAATTTATTGATGTTTTCTTTAGACACGGCGC
This sequence comes from Poecilus cupreus, assembly GCA_963942605.1. Taxonomy (NCBI): domain Eukaryota; kingdom Metazoa; phylum Arthropoda; class Insecta; order Coleoptera; family Carabidae; genus Poecilus; species Poecilus cupreus. Next base: position 3,358,518 of record OZ012726.1, on the reverse strand, counting down.
AGAAGTTGTCGAGCCTCAAGGAGGCGAAAAATCTCGAGCATTTTTAGGAACAGGGTATAAATTAGGTCAATCCAGCAATGATTCCGAAGTTGTCGCCGGGGCTTCAAGAAGACCATCGCATGCTGAAATGGTCTTGAAATTATGGCGCGAGGGGTTCAGTATTAACGACGGGGAGATTAGAGCTTATTCTGATCCCGAAAATAGAGAATTTTTAGACTTCGTCAGGAGAGGGTGAGTTATTTTGTCAAAACTTTACGGATAACATTTAAACGGTCAGCTTTAACTGTTTTTCTACCAGCAAATATATTTAATTTAGACGTCACTTGTAGTCAGCAAATAGAACAATCAGCTGATCAATTTTATAATTCTGCTGTCCAAGTAATAATTTTGTTTCACTATTTATTTTTGAATGCTCATAAATATTAAGTTAACCTAAATTTGTTTACTTGCTGAAGCAATTTAGTTTGTTTGCTAACTACGTATTGAGCCTGATATTTTTTTCTGCCCATAAAAACATTGTTCAAATGATTTAATAGCTGTTTTTTTTCTAACCCAATATTTAAATGGCGAAACCAATGAATCACTGCTCAAACTTTACTACAAGTTTAGTTTCTTTTAGTGAAATTCCTCCTGAATTAATTCGCGAAGCAAAGGGCAGCGAGGTGCATCTAAACATGGAGGACCATCGCCATGAAGAGTTCACGATGGTTAAGCAGAAATTGCAGCCATTTTCAGGCAGGGGTCACACTTTAGGTAGCCCTGCTCCAGCTGCTGTAGGTGCACCAGGAGAAGAAGCCCAAGACAGAGAAGCCAACGAACGAGAAGCGAAGAAGGTTCTTAAAGTTAATAAAGAAGAACCAACTACTAACGTGCAGATTAGACTCGCTGATGGATCCAGACTTTTGGGGGAGTTCAATCATAGCCATACAGTTGGGGATCTTCGTCATTATATAAGAACGTATGTTTTTATAAAAATATTTTTATTAATACTTTTATTATTTGTTGCTTGATAATTTTCAGTGCACGTCCGCAATACGAAAACACGGAATTTGCACTTTTGACAACTTTTCCAAATCGGGAGCTCTCTGAAATCGACCAGACTTTGAAGGATGCAGGGCTGCTAAATGCAGCTGTTATGCAACGCTTAAAATAATTTTATGTTTAACTAATGTTGCTATTTAACTTAATCAACATTTTGTAATATAATAAGTAAACTATTGGTTCAATAAAAATATGCATTTACATATTTACATTTGTGTTTTATTATTTCAGAAATAAACTGGTGTATATACTGGGTGGTAATTTTTTATGTTACGTAGGAAATACAATACTATTTTTGTTTTATCGCATCAGTTACGTATAAAAAAAAGTTTAGAATAAAAAATGAATTATATCGGTCTTCTTCACGAAATAGATACAAAAAAAAATTCGCAATTACAAATTGTCATGAGAAATGAAACAAATAACTTAACATTTTTGTTGGTAAATCTGTAAAAATATTCTTAATACCATCAAACACAGGCTGGTACCACGAGCTCTGTTTTTGGGTGTTTTAAGAGAAGTATTTTAGCCTCGGTTTTAGCGCTGTACAATGTTCTAAAAGTGTTTTATAAAAAATGCTTCAAATAGAAGTTTCAGAGAAATATATTATCTACCAGTTTCATTTGAAACATTTTTTATTAAAAAATTTTAGAACATTGTACAGCGCTAAAACCGAGGCTAAATAATTTCTCTTAAAAACACCCAATAACAGACCTCGTGGGACTAATTTTTAATACTAAATAACAATAATTAATTAGCAATAAATAGAACAGTTTGCAAATATTAAAAATATTTAGACAGATCTGTCAACAAAAATGTTCAAGTTATTTGTTTCATTTCTATTTCGTGACCGATTTGATTACCATAATTAGGTCTATAATATGCAGTTCTTCATTCTAAATATTTTTATATTTACACTTTTGATCTCCATAGGAAACAAACTGTTTCTACAATACGAAAATTGTATTTCCTTGTAACTCAAAAAGTCACCACCCGGTATACTCAAAAGTATTATTGCAGGAAGTGATTCAACTTACGATTTCTACACAAAAAAATGTATTTATAAACATTTTTTAAAGTGTAGGAATGAGATATTAGAAGTCCTAAGAAACTTAACAGTCATTCATGTATTATGAAGAATGATTGTGAACATAAATGAAGTCGGGAATGGGTTAAATCTGTTCTGTATGTCGATAAATGTAAAGTGTTGCTGTTTGAGAAGAATGATTTGACGACTAATTGGAATATTTAATATCCGGGAGAATGAAAGGTACTGGGAGCTCGAAATGTGAATGTATTTAGAGATGCTCGATTCAGTGTAAATAATGGAGTAAATGTTGAATGCGGATGAAGAAGCATGAATAACATATAAATGCAGTGAAAATGAGGTATTTCATCCTATCCGGTACACTGGACGATTGAGAAGAACAGTGTTAAAAAAAAGTGGGAGTGAGTCAGTTGAGGTGGTTTGGCCATTTTTAAAGATTGGTGAAACTAATATAAATGCGGGCGAGATTGAGGGTGAACGATTGCGTGGACGTCCGAGGAATAAATGTTTAAGTATGATTGATGGTTTGAATGAATGTTGAAGAAGCGAAAGTGAAATGCCAGGATATTAGTGTTTCAGAGTTCATGCTACTATACTGTATGGGATATACCGTGATGTTATATATGTACGTATTAAACGAATATAAAAAATATGAATTGCAAGATTATGAGGAATTATTGGATCACAATGAACAATAAAAAAATTGTTATATGAAAATTCAATAATGCATCGACGATAATTGAATCACCTCCTATATTATTCATAACAGTTATTGTCCATTCCAATTAAATTGATTGTAAAACATATTTATAGTATTAATAATTTCTAATAGAATAATTGTTTTATTCAATATTAACATTTGTTCTTTGTTGCGTATATGTCATATTTACGTTTGTCTGTCAGAAAGTCAACAATTAATTAACAATAATTAAAGTCTATCATATTTAAACAATTTAAACAGAGTCGATTTTCTTAAATCTTTAGCAAATCTCAACATAACACTTTCCATTTTGCCATAAGTCGGCTGAATATCACAAGGAACATATCTATGTATGGCAGCAACAGAATCACTAATATCTTGTGTATTTACAACACTATTACTTTGAACGGCGTTACTTCGATGCAAATATAAATATTCTGCAGCTTTTGTGTCATCGTACTTCACATTATGTAGCATAGAAGGTTCTCTGTCTCTTCGTTTATTGTTATAATCTACACAAAACACTAAAGTCTTTATGCCAAATCGATTAGTTCGATCCGATGGATCGTAGCTGTCAAGAAGAGCCGACAAAGTAAAATGATGTCTTGGAACTAAGAATTCGTTGAAATTTAAAATCATTACGTTTTTACTTCTGTCTCTAGTTCGGAGTAAACAATCTTCTTCTATGATTGATCTAATCTCTGATGTTGTTGAATATGGATAATTCCACGGAAAATTCAATATTTCAAGTCCTAATTTCATAGATAACTTTTGTAATAAATGCATAAATTTATACGGAATGTTGTTATTGTAAATGATAAATGAATCAATTCCAATAATCTTATGGAAACTTATAAATTCAACTATTTGTTGCTTCGAATATTCTTCTGATGGTACTACACAAACTGTCGTAAGTTCATATTTCTTCTTTGATATAGGCGGTAGAATAATTTTCTTCATTTCTTTCGATATTTTATTGTTGAAAGAAACTGCGTATGGCTCTTCTGTGCCTGTATCAATACGGCAGTTATATTTAAAAAATGCTAAATTCTCATTTAACTTCTTTATCTTGGAATAGTTTACTTTGCCAGTAACAGGTTTCGAACTGGATTCAAACCATAGAAAACAAGACTGTATAGCTAGGTTATTGTCATCATGAACAATCAATGCTTCAACATCATTTTCATTTCTAATAAATGCTGAATATATTGCATAATTTTGTTCTGTGGTCCACACAGGTGTTGGTCCCCAATCATGTTGTAAAGTATTTGTTATATTTAATAGTTCCGGGAAACTACAGTCGTTTGGTTGTCCGAAAAAATTAAAAACTTCTAATACATATCGTAAGCGATTGTATTCGTGGCGATAAATTAACAATAAAGATACACTAGCAATAGATGTAACTAATAAAATTAATTGTTGGTACTTTCTCATGTTTTAAATTAAAACATTTCTTATCGTAAAACCAAAACAAAATCAGCTGTTCTTTTACATGAAATGAAGAAGAAGCGACTCCGATACTTGTAGATTGTAACCGCCAATGTTTGATTTGAAATATGAAACGTACATCTATGGATCACGAGATTCTCAATTCGAATCCCACAGCATTTATTTAATTGTATTATATTTTGTACTTATATGAATTATTAAATAGTATATTGTAAAACTAGTGTTACAATTAGGCATTGTAACACGCGATATTAATAAAACAGTGCTTTTCAGTTTGACTATTTGAGTTATTGCTTCAATAAAAAACTAATTGCAATAATTTTACGTGAGCACTGAGAGCTTCAAGTTTGATAGACAGAATTTTAGAAATAAGTTCCCAAAAACAGTTCTACAAAATTCAATATTGTAGCATTGTTTTTGAGAAAAACAGTATCACAAAATTCACTTTGCGAACGTGATATAGGAAAAAATACTTACAGTATTGTTATTGTCCCTGGATGTCCTCCTGGAAAAGTAAAATACCCGAAACTAGGATTTCCGGCGAAGCAGGATGCGCGAATATTCCAACGATAAGGAGTAATTTAATTCTGAAAAGGCTTTCATGTAAAACTTAGGCATAAAAATAAATAAATAAAAACTTACCAAAATAAAAGAGTAAGAGTAGATGATTTGGATGAATAAAAATCATCTTTTAAGCAACAATGATATGTTGTAGTAATATATTGACAAATGTATTTTATTATGTATAAGTTTGGACCTAATTAATTTGCTATCTTATCTAAACACATACTTCGAAAATGTATTAGGTCGTAGCACTAGAAGTCTTTTTTTGAGATACGTCACTGCTTGAATCGTGCTGAAGCTCACACCTGAAATCAACATCGGAACGAACTTATTTAAATTTGAAGCAAGTACATGTTTTACAACACGAAATGTGTTAACAAGCCAAAGAATACAATGTAGCAAATACCAATCGAAAACACGTGAAATAGTTGCTTAAACTATACAATTGCATTGACTTTGTTTTATAATAGGGAGGGAAATCAACTCCAAAGTATAAAAACTTGACATCATTATCTGACTGAATGAAATCATGGTGTAAAATTAATTAATAAATATAGCTAAATCTTTGAATTAACACTTACTCTACTATACGTTATCCTAACACAAAATTGCCTTGTATCAGTACATATACAAATTAGTTTAGTTTCTTGTAGTTAAAAGTCAGCCTTATTGATTAAAGTTGTGTGAATTCATTAAAGAATGTACATTTGCACTCGTGTCCAAGCCACCAACATTTCTAAAGTTTATTTTATACAAATGACAGCGTCTCTGTGGATTAGCCGCGCACTGGTTAAGGTTCACAATGGCCCACGTTTCTGCCAACAGCGGACATCGTGATCAGCTGGATGCGGTAGTCTGTGTTGAGCACCAGGTCCGCCACGCAGCCCACGATGCCGCTGGCGTACCGGTGGCCCGTGGCGGCATCTGCTTGCGGCATGCCGCCTACGTAGAGGCCCCGGTCCCCGCTGTGGGGCTTCAGGGGCGCGATGGACTGCGTTGTGACAGCAGGGCCATCATCCACCACCAGCAGACCCCCCACGCTGTTTCTAAACACAAGATAGGTTCTAGTTTAGTATAAAGTTAATGTTTTATATATTGAAACAAGCTTCTATTATTTATAAAAATAAAATTTATTTAAATTTCAATGTAATACTATAAAATGATTGCAAAGTTGAATGAGTCTCTCATGTATAAAGAAATATAACTATAATATAGTAACAAGATTAAAAGAGCACAAACGGCATATTTGATTAAACCAACCCGATAAATCTGCAGTTGCTGACCATGCTATTCAAGAATTATATGGAAATGATTTCAAAAACACGAAGATTTTAATAAAAGAAAATAACTGGATGACTGATGACAAGACTAATTAGAGAAGCAATTGAAATCAAGAAATCTGCAAATAAGCTTAATTTAAATACAGATTTTGAGCTTAATAAATTGTGGTTAACTATTATTCGTTCTTAATTTTTAAAACCATTGATAAATTCGAACCCAACCCCAAATGTATTCGTATCACCTGAAAAATATACTCTATCCTAATATAATAATTATTTTTTTCATGGTGTTATTATTATACAAATTTAAATTATTTATGCCATCTACTTATTATATTGCCCTCTTAGGTAAATGATAATTTTTCGAAAGATATTTATAAGATTTGCTGTTTAATGGGATCACAATACTTTTTCGTAAATCAAATATTCTTCAACGATATTTATAATATTGAATTTATAATCATTGAAATTGAAAAAATATGCAATTACTTGTTGACTAGATTTTTTACGTGGGCTAAAATTAAATTTGTTTTTGTAAATAGGAATATATAAGTTTATTTGATACAGGTTAATTATTACTGAACCTCACACAAAATATTGTTATCATGAGAAATTTGTTAAAAAATATTTTTGGAGTGTAGTGAATCTGAATATAGTATATTATTCATTAAGAAAATTCTAATTATAACAATGTTTTATGAGCGGTTCAGAAATAATTAACTTGCGTCAAATATTCATATTTACATTAAAACAAATCTAATTTATTAGTCCACGTAAATAATGTAGTCAATAAGTAATTGTATATTGTTTTTAATTATTGCACATTCAATATTTTGAATATGGTTGAAAAATATTTTCATAATGATTCATGGAAGTGCGTTGCGGATTTACGAAAAAGTATTGTGATCCCATTAAGACAGTAAATATAAATATCTATCGAAAAATTATTATTCACCTAAGAGTAGACCGTAATATATAAATCACGTAATAATTTAGACTTGTATAGCGACAATAACAGCATGAACAAAAAAATGTTATTTGATTAAAGCATTTTTTTAGGTGGTACAAATACATTTGAGCTTGTACTCGTATTAACTTTATTTTGTAAATATGTATGTATGTAGTTTTAATGTTTTATAAGAACAAAATTAGAATGAGTGTTCCATTGTATATTTAGAGACAGCTCACAGCAAAACGTAAAATCATTAAATGATAACTTACCTAATGGCTTTAACGCGATGCCACAAATTATCGTTGACTCTCGTAACATTATACACAATAACCATTTCTTCCGATCCAAGATTATATCTCAAGACCAACGATCCTCTTTCAACACCTATCGCCAAGAAATCTTTGCCATTACCTCCTTCAGGCAATCCGAACCATAACAGTAACCCATCCGAGGACGTCATCTTGAATCTCATGTTCACATCGAGTGGATAAGTATTCAGTCTCTTAATAGTCTTCGAATCACTGAAATGTAGATAACTGTCTTTGCCACTAAACGACGGAATGGGAGTTTCGATTGACGTCATTTCTGTCGGACTCTTTTGCGAGCATAATTGATCTCGGTATCCAGGTTTGCACTGACATGTAAAGTAATCCATATCTGGAATACAGGTTCCGTCATCTCCGCATGGTCTAGCAACGCAGGGATGAGGGCAATTATCCACGTTCACTCCTCCTAGAGCTTCCGCAAGAATTGACAATTGGTTTCCGTTGATTACAACTTTTTGAACACACCCTACGAACGATGTTCTTATTTTTATTTTTGGTGAAACGGACGAAAAGTTTGGAACACCGCCTAGGTATAGATTTTGAGGCAGGGATAGTTGTGTAAAGGCTCCTGGTGATAGAACTTCTGTGGATGAGTGAGAGTCTACTTGCATGATTGCTAAACGACCCGTACGGGAGATCTTGACTTGGTGCCATTCACCCAGGGACACTTCGTGGTCGCTTCTATAAAATACACAACATAGTTTTAGTTTTGATTGATATTTTTACCTGACAGATTTATACCAGGCATAGAATTGAAATGTTAATTTTTTCTACGACCGCTTAGAAATCTGCTCATTGTATATTTATTGTTGCTAGGGAAATGAGGTACATTGCAAGCATCGTGCGAAATTAATTTGTTTTGTATTTCAATATTAATTAATTAGGAAATAATATCGTGGCCGTAGAACAATTATACTGTACAACTCGCATGGACTGTCTATTTCATACTCGTATGATTTGAAGCATTCGCTTTTGGCTCAAGCTACAAACTTTCATACTCATAGGAAATTCCATGCTCGTTGTAGAATATACTATTGTAATATTGCTGTAAAATTTTCCCTATTCATTTTACAGCGAAAGTGTAAATACAAAAGTTGTTCAGAATGTTTGACATTTCAGAAAATAGATTTAGATTTTTTTGCGAAGATGGAAAGCAGACTAACTGCTTTGCTGTTTCATGAATTGATGTATTATGAATTATGTGAACATAACAAACGACCATGCTCTTCAGTGGGATTCGAATCCAAGACCTCTGGTGTACTAGGCTAGTTACATAAACACTACATCAACGAGATCGGTAGAGATTTGGATTTATTTATTACAGTGTTATATTATTATTAGTAGTAATTTCGTATATTCCATTTGAGGATGTAGAGAGTAATAAATCGGTTTTTTTGGTGCATAATAAAATTTCAAGCAATGAAACTGATGCAATTGGTATCAATAAAATTATGAATATTTTAGCGATAAAATGCAGTCTTGAAGTTAATGACACGAAAGAAATGATATTAAAATTTGAAATACATTATATTGCACGTCAAGTTAAATTTAGGTACCGCATCAAAACGTTAATGGTCTTTTGTGTCGAATATAAATGCGTCTGTTAAAACGTTAAAAGGTTTCGCACGAATCATTTAATGTTTAATCAGAAGTCAAGGCAATTTCAGAAAATTCAATAATAGATAAAATGGCGGAAAAGATAAGTGAAATTAAATTCGATAATTTACTTCTGCTTCGGAGTAATGAAGCAGAAGATGTTCTATTCGCCGATATTTTAAGGAGCATTTTAAAATAAATCAAATCTGTTTAACAGCAAATTTAATTATTATTACTATTAACTGCTCTATTTGTTGTTTGATTTAATATTAATAATTTGAAATACAGGGTGATTCATAACGTACGGAAAAGATTGAAAGTGAAAGTAGGGGGCATAAAATAACGACTTTTCCTAAATATACTTTTGACAAAAACTCAATAACAAAAATGTTGCAGCAAATTAAAGATGAAAGGTTGAAACAATTAATAAGCAGTCGCTACAAATTACAGAAGTTAATTATGTTTTAAATAGATATTGGGAATACTTAAAGTTAGTTGAACAATGTTTAGTTAAAAAAATTAATAGTATACTAGTATTAAGTTTTTTCCTCCCGTCACATTCTGTAAGGGAGATCTAGGAATCATGTTAAAATTCGGTAGTGAGTTTTCAGTGGATGAGCACGTTTTAGAAGAGCTGATTAATTTTTGGTGATAATCTAAAAATCGGAAGTGGTTGTTTACTTGAAGTAAAGTTATTTTGAAATATCTCAGCAAATTATGGTTAAATGATAATTTTTCTTATTAGAATAATATTTAAAATATTATTATCTACAATTGTTGTTTGAAACATTTTTCTTTTACTGTCACTATTTACGAATTACAACACGTTAAAGAAAAATTATATTTTGATATTTTCGTTTTAATCTACTAATCTGAATATTTTGAGAAAACAAAACATGGCATATTTTGACATGTCATAATTGAAAACTAATTTTTTTGAAGAGATTGCTCCTTGGAAGAGATGAGTGTTATTGATATTGATGGTCCGTGTTCTTGCATTGTTTGATATGAAATTTATGAAATTGTGGTGCCCACAACAGATTTTTAAATTTTTTTTGCCATTTTATAACTCTGGCAATAACAGCTCCAAATTTGACCGACTGACAATTTTATAAACAAGTTATAAATTAGGTATATGCTCCCTAAAAAACAGTTGTACAAAATTTAACTTTGAACATTGTTTTTGAGAAAAATCTATCACAAAATCGACTCTGTGAACCTTAAATAGGAAAAAATAGTATTTTTTGTACATATAAATAAATTTTTCTTTTCTGCATTTTCTGGTACAACTATGGTTTTTATAACTTTTGCCTTACCGCAGAGAAATTCTAAATATTTATATTATGTTCTTCAAGAACTCAAATGGAGTATAGGAGCTATGCAACTCATACGAGTTAAGATTCCGTTTCTCAAAATCTGTCGTTGGTTTACTTTATTATCGTAACGAAATCAAATTTATACGGAAATAATTATCGTTAAAGTATAAAGTAGCTTACCTGACAATCCCAGTTCCTGTTCCCAAATCAAAGGCGAACTCAACATGATTCTCATTCAAGTACAGAGCCATAAAATCCCCAGATCCATCGGTCCGATGTCCATTATACAGCAGCATTCCGTTCTCCGCATTGGGCTTCAACGTGACCTCGATGTCAAGCCACGTGAGTGCAGTGTCTGCAAGGCCCCGGTACCGGAGATGCGAGCTGCCATTGAAGGCGGGGACCTCCAGGTCGACTCGGGTCTCGCACAAGTCCCCGCTGAAGCCGAGGGGGCACAGGCACACTGCGGAGTCTTGGCTGGTGAGGCACTTGCCCCCGTGTTGGCAGGGGACTCGGCTGCAGCGGTCGGCGGTGCATTCCTCTGTAAGGGAATTGGATTTGTAGAGTGGAGAATGGAATTAGGGTTGCTACTGTGAGTTATGTCTTATTGATCATTTATGACTGGAATTACTTTGATGGTAATTTCGTTCTTCAATTAAGGTCAAGAAGTGTAGTTAGGAGGGCTATTATGATAAACGGTTAATTTATTGTAATGCAACTAGAGTACGCGTTTGCTTAACCGTCTAGAAACTCTGCTCTAAATAGAAATGGCACTTAACGATACTACAGAACTTTGATTCATAGGAATGTAAAGGCGTAAAATGATACTTGTTTCGTACAAGATTTTAGAAACATGAAGATTGATATCACGAGCTCTGTTTTTGGGTGTTTTAAGAGAAGTGTTCTAGCCTCGGTTTTAGCGCTGTACAATGTTCTAAAATTATTTTATTCAAAAATACCTAAAATAAACATAGGAAAATATTTTTTCGTGCGCATTGCTTCCCGATTTATTTTAGGTAAAAATGCTTCAAATAAATACTGTAGAGATTAAATTCCTGCATGTAAATCAGGAATAAAAATTTATTTACTGTGGGTTGTAACTGCATCAATTAAATACGAAAAATTACAAAATTACTATTTAATAGTGATCGCCATGGGATAACAAACAAATATGTAATGTTTTCCTGACAAATATTTTGACATTACTAACTGTTTGCTTTGTTTTTTAAAACATCAAAATATTTTATACAAATGTTTACGGTACATAGATAGACAATGATACATCAAATAGATTTTATTTCAAGAGTTTTAATCTAAAACTTAAAATAAAAGAGTTTAAAAAAGACCGATGATTCACCCGGTGTAGCTGGCTAGCTGGTATCCATAATGCATGAAAGAATAATATATTCTACAAGTAATGGAATGGCATATATTCCACACGAGCAAAAAGTTTGTAGCCCAAGCCGAAGGCGAGGACTACGGTTTTCGAGTGTGGGATATACCATTACGTTACCTGTTGTAGACTATACATTCTATAACAAGATTTTGGATATTATATAAAAAAATGTATAATACAAAATGTTCAAAACGTCAAACTCAAATAAATAAAATTGAAACAAAGAGACGTAACTATAGCAACTGAATCAAGATACTGCATACATCGCGCTAATATGCGGCTCTGATTCGTTAAATTTATTCCAAACGCGGCGTATGGAATGATAGTTGTTCCAATACAATTTTTAGTTGTGGAATGCGTAGTTACCAAAACAGAGTTATAGAAAAGTAAATGTTGTATCTTAGTTGAAAGTCACGGTACATTAATTCATGTTCGAAAAGTGAATGTAGGAGTTTCTCGACTGTGTGTAATGTTAGGGTCTACAATGAAGTATGGTTCTGAATGTTGGGTGTGAATGAAGAAGCATGATGCATGAACGACGTATAACTGCTGTGGAAATAATGTATTTGAAAAGAATGTATTTGTGTCCGGAATACGTGTGTATGATGAGTGTGAGATTGACTAAAATGTTGTTAAAAGAGTCAGAGTGAGTCAGTTGAGGTGGTTTAGCCATCTTGAGCGGATATCGAATGGAAATTGAAACAAATATATATGGGTGAGATTGAGGGTTAGCGATTGAATGGGTGTCCGAGGTTCCGAGGAATAAGTGGTTAAGTATAATAGACGTGCTTGTATGAATGTGGTTGAAAAGAAAATGATGTTTCAGAAAAGGAATGTTTGATTGTTGGTTGACTATCTTTCACTGTTCGTGCTACCTCACTTTGTGGGATATAGCGTGATATGTATGTATGCCCAGAGATAATTTGTACTAAAATTTTATTAATGTTGTCAACTTACGTATTCCGAAGCCCTTGGCAGCATCTCCTTGAGGTTCAAGCGAGAATCTATACACTTGGTCGTTGACCTCCAGGTGTCGTACGCAGCCTTTGAGTCCGCCAGCCACCGGAAGCTTCTCCGAGAGTCCCGTTGTGTTTCCTGCACCGCCGATGAAGAGGGGCTCACGGAATGTTATCCTGGAGAACAGGCCCTATAACCAAAGAAGTTAATTAGTTTAAAACAAGAAAAATAAAGAGTACTTAAACTTTAATTTGAATCGTTTTTTTCCAACATTATTTAGTAACGTTTCGGCAGCAAATAATAAAGAAAAAACAATTGATTACAATAATGCACTGATTACAACAATGTAGTGATTACAATAATGAAAAATTGTAATCTAAAACCACCTAAAAATTAAACTGGATTCAAACAAAGATATTTCATTGAGAATTAAATTTGGAACATATTGACACATTTTTATTATTCCATACAATCATCGTTTGAATTCACATTTATAAAGCATCTTATATTTGCTTTTCTATCAATGTAAACATTTCTATGTTTTTTCTATCAACTTTCCAGTTTATTCACTGAGATTTGTTCAAAAAAAAAAACTTGATGCCTTTAAGTAAACAATCATTTCTGGCTGATAGTTTGGTACTAAAATCTTATCACCTCATACTTTGAACATCCAAGTTCTAAATATATGAATGAATGATATTGAAATTGTAATTTCCAAACACTAAACGGCACAAAATATATAAAAAGTTTCCAATAACAATGTCGTCCTTAAAAAATGTTTTGAATCTTTTGTGAGCAGTACTGCAAAGAAGTAAATAATTCAAATCATCTTATGCTGAACTAAAAAACAAGGACTACAATTTGTAGATTCATTTATGTATGAGCAATAATTTATACTGAAATACCAATACAGAATGGCAATTTTTTGTTTGTGGATTATATTGACTTTCAAATAATTTTAACAAGGCTGTCATAGCTACAGATTTCAATAGTATGAATAATTCATCAAAAGCTATATTAAACTCTTTGAAAAATAAATAATTACAGTTAAATCCATCTACAATTAGCACAAAAACTGAACTGTATAATAAGGACACGGATATAGCGAGTATTTTTAGTTTAAAATGATTCTAATGATTAATGTAAATGTAGATTAATCTAAATGATTTTCAATATAATTCGAAAATGCGTATTGGATATTTATGAGCGATTTGGGAATTAATAATTACTCATTATGTTAAAACAGATTAGCAAATAGTTAATTTGATGAAACCATTGGTATTTTGTTATATTCTCATATAATAATTATTAATGTATTATGTATTTACATTAACATTTTTAACAATTGCTTTTTATACCAACATTCAGAATATACTTATTTTGTGGGTAACCATCATATTAAATTTCAAATATTGGAAAATATTTTGTTCACATGATTAAATTAATTCTGAGAATATTTAGTCCTTGACACTAATTATTATTTTAAAGGTAGAAATTAGCTGTTGAATATTTAAAGCTATTTAAAAGGAAATATATAATTTTATCTAAATATTTTTTATGTTTAAACTGAATATTATTCATTTATTTATTTAACTATTTAACTGCTGAGCTTATATGCCGCCTCGGTTCCACATTGGTGGCAAAGCTAATTTAAAGTTCGCGCCACTGGTCAATTGTTTTTTATCTGTCAGTGAACTGCGCAACAAAATGTTTATGCGCGCAGAAAAATCGACTTTTCATGTAAATTATTATCGATTACATATTTAAAACTTATATCAATCGATTCAGAATTTTTACTGGTTATTTAAGTGTATAAATTATTGTTGTAATCAAAAACTTTAGTTTTGCTGAGTGGAATACTTACAATACCGCTTCAAATGTAAGTATTGTTTATTGTATTAGTATTATTACTGCTATAAAAGTTATCGATAAGTTTTTGATGGCAATTAATTTATATTAGTATGTATTTTGTCGCATTTCAGAATTCAAAAACCATTGTTGCAAGGTGAGATTCACATCGGAGTAGCCGAGATTCGCTGCAGAATATACTCAGGCTCTCGTGTTATCCTGATGCAATGAAGACAACAAAAGATAAGTTTCTTTTTATTTAGTTCCTTCTTTCAAATTATAACGATTAACTGATTCGTGTGTTCAATAATTTTACCACGATATTTTACTACATACTGGCAGTTTAGAAAGACTTAGGTCAAGTATAGCTAAATTATTAAAACAATAAATGTTTCAAGTAAATTTTCTTTATTCTATAATGTAATTAATTCAATTATTTATATAGTCGCTATTTAGGTTAAGTTAGATATAAGTAGCTACCCTCCGTTTCGAAATAAACACACATTAGTTTTAAGTCAGGCGACTATACAAATATTCTTTAACAATTAGTTCAACTACAAAAATAGTCAGAAATATTAAAAATGTAATAACACTGCATATTTTATTTGAAGCATTGTTCAGACACAATATATATTCAGTATATATTTCAAGCGTTACAATTATTTAAACGTTATAATTTTGTTGTTTATTGAACAAAGGTCAAATGTGTGAAGAGCAGCTGAACAGTGTGTCTGATGCCACAAAATTGTTGCAGATTTAGAGTTCATGAATCTCTCAGACAATTTCATTCACAGAAGATGATAGTTGTCAGGAGGTCGTGGAGGTTTACACCTGGAGAAGTGACCACCGAGGAAGACAACAGCAACAACGTTCAAGGGAAGTAGATATTTCACTTGACAATTACTTTCTGCATCCAGTAACTATGGTTCGATAATATTTATGCAACACATTATTCCACGATATTTTACTACATACTGGCGGTTAAGAAAGCCTTG
The DNA here is from genome assembly GCA_963942605.1 of Poecilus cupreus. NCBI lineage: Eukaryota > Metazoa > Arthropoda > Insecta > Coleoptera > Carabidae > Poecilus > Poecilus cupreus. The sequence continues at coordinate 3,343,050 of OZ012726.1, read as the reverse complement.
TATCATTTTTCTGTTGTCAAATATTCATGATTATTTAGCAATAAATGCTTCAAATAAATTTTCTCTATTGTTCAATCTAAGTAGTTCTATTATTTATATAGTCGCTTTTTAGCTTAAGTTAGATATAAGTAGCTATCCCTTCGTTCCGAAATATACATATTACACATGTTAGTTGTAGGACAAGCGATTATATATTGAAATGTTTTAACACTGCTCATTTTATTTGAAGCATTGCTCAAAAAACATTACCGGAGGATTAATAAAATGTGTTTGTAATAACCAGCGTTCATGCAGACTGTCATTGTGAGTAGATCTCTCGCGATATAATTATTGAACTCTGGAGGAAGTCAAATTAAAATGTACAAAATTCAGACAATCAAACTTTACAATTATTTAAACGTTATAATTTTGCTAATTATTGAAAATAGCTTGAATGTCTGAAGAGCAACTGGACAGTGTGTCTGATGCCACAAAAATGTTTCAGATTTAGTGCACATGAAGTTCTCAGACAATTTCATCCAGAACATCACGTCACATCTGGACGTGGCTGCAGCGGAACGATGATAGTTGTCAGGAGGTCGTGGAGGTTTGCACCTGGAGAAGTGACCATCGAGGAAGACGCATCAACAACGTTCAAGGGAAGTAGATATTTCACTTGACAATTGTTTTCTGCATCCAGTAATTTTGCTTCGTAAAAATTTATACAGCACTTTGTTGCTTTTTCAGTTTAAGTTATTATTAATTTTATATATTCGTTACATTTAATGTATGTTTATTTAGCTCATCCCTATTCGTACCGTTTACACACGATAGTTTAGTAGATTCAATTACTAAATATGTATGAAACATTTTGTTTAGTTTGACTCCAAGTTTTTCAACTCGAAACACAACCAGCCGTCACATATACAGTGCGTAAGATTTCCTGGTGAACCGCGTCCACCCCCAGGAGTAGAATTTAGCCCTCGAACATGCAAGTCTTCAGCAGCCAGAACGAAGAAAAAATTTACATAATAAAATATATTGTATTAATTTATATTTATTGTAACATTTGTTTGTAAAATGATAGTATTGAACAGTTTTTATGTCGACGGCGGATCGCTTGAAAGAACAGATCTGATACGCTGTTTGATAATTCTAAAAAAGAAAAATATTGGGGGGTGTTGGGATTTGTGTTTTTTGTCTGCATGTTACGTTGCCTGTGAGCAAATTTTTTCGGAATTAACTTTGCGCATCACGCAAACATTTTTCTTGTTTAAATTCACAAATAAAATTAAATTTTCGGAAAATCGTCCAGCGTCCCACGCAAATTTTTTTTGAAAATTAATTTTTTCTCAAATTCTAAACCAAATTTTCGAAAAATCGTCTACCTACGAAAAAAAAAACTTAGATCAACAGTACTACAGGGGATCTAATAATTTCGTGCAGCATACTAAACAAAATGATAAAACTTATGGATTAATAACAATTTTCTCAAGAAAATTACGAATTTAAAGTTGGTATTGAGTTTCGCGGTTCTACTGTTCAATTGTTTTGTATCTGTCAGTGAAGTGGTCAACAAAGTGTTTGTGTGCGTAGAAAAATCGAATTTTCCCCCAAATCATAGATTACATATTTAGAACTTATATCAATCGATTCAGTATTTTTTGTAGTCATTTCAATGTATACATTGTTGTTGAAATCAACTACATTATTTTTGTTCAATGGAAAATATTCAACACCGATTCAAATGTAAGCATTGTTTATTTCAGTATTATTGCTTCTATAAAAGTTATCGATAAGAACAATGTTTATTTCGAAATATGCCAGAGCTGAAATAATATTTAAATAGAATTATATATTCTCCAAATGTAAAAAAATAATTGTAATATTTGGTTGCCGTGATGTTGATTCACCATGTGTAGTATGTATGTGTATGTAGTGACTACGTGTTCATGCATTTTGTCGTATTTCAGGATTCAATAACGATTGTGACAAGGTGCGATTCACATCCGAGTTGCCGAACTTCGGTGCAGAATACGCTCAGGCTCTCGTGTTGTCCAGATGCAATGAAGACGAGATAAGTTTCTTTTTATTTATTTGCATCTTTCAGATTATAACGATTAACTGATTCGCGCATTCAATAATTTTACCACGATATTTGACTACATACTGGCGGTTCAGAAAGACTTAGGTCAAGTCGAGGGTCAAGTATAGCTAAATTTTACGAATAAATGCTTCAAGTAAATTTTCTTTATTATACAATGTCAGTAACTTAAGTATTATTTATATAGTCGCTATTTAGGTTAAGTTAGATATAAGTAGCTACCCCTCCGTCCGAAATACACACATATTAGTTTTAAGTTAAGCGACTATACAAATATTCTTTATAATTAGTTTAACAACAAAAATAGCCGAAATTTTTTAAATGTAATGAAACTGCACATTTTATTTGAAGCATTGTTCAGATATAATATAAATTCAGGACATATGTAAAACGATACAATTATTTAAACGTTATAATTTTGTTGTTTATTGAACAAATCTCAAAGGTCTGAATAGCAACTGGACAGTGTGTCTGATGCCACAAAAATGTTGCAGATTTCGAGTTCATGAAGCTCTCAGACAGTTTCACACAGACAAGATGATGGTTGTCAGGAGGTCGTGGAGATTTGCATCTGGAGAAGTGACCATCGAGGAAGACAACAGCAACAACGTTCAAGGGAAGTAGATATTTCACTTGACAATTACTTTCTGCATCCAGTAACTTTGCTCCAATAATATTTATGAACACAATGTTGCTTTCTCCATCAATTTATTATTAATTTTATATATTCGTCACATTTATTTTAAATTTATTTAGCTCTTCCCTATCCGTACCGTTTACATATGATAGTTTTTAAGACAAACGAATATATAAAATTATTTACGCGTAAAGGATGATACAATAAATATTTAATTGATAAAATTAATAACACCTATACTAATTTAGATATAGTAGATTTAATTACTTAAAACTTATGAAACATTTTGTTCAGTTTGACTCCACGTTTTTCAACTCGAAACACAACCAGCCGTCACAATTATAGTGCGTAAGAACTTTCGGTGATCTGCGACCACCACCAGGAGTAGAATTTGGCCCTCGAACATGCACGTCTTCAGCAGACAGAACGAAGAAGAAAATTTACACAATAAAATGTATTATATTATCTTATAATTATTGTAATATTGGTTGTAAAAATTACTGTATTGTACAACGGACCGATACAAAAAGAAAACAGATCGGGTCCGATATTCGACAATTCTTAAAAGAAAAATATGCTGGGGGGGAGTTGGGATTTGTGTTTTATTGGTTTGCCTGTGAGCAAATATGCATGAATCAAATAATTTTTTCGGAATTAACTTTGCGTTTAACGCAAACATTTTTTAACTTCATTTTCTCACTTACAAAATAAATTATTTGAAAAATCGCCCACCGTCCCGCGCAAAATTTTTTGAAAATTATTTTTTCTCCGGTAAATGCATGAACAAAACCAAATTTTCAAAAAAAAGCCCATCGTCCTATGCGAAATTTTTTGAAAATTAATTTTCACTTGTAACTATGGACAAAACCAAAATTACAAAAAATCATCCACCGTCCCGCACAAATTTTTTTCAAAATTGATTTTGACTTGTAAATGTATAGACAAAATGAAACCTACGGAAAAAAAACATAGATTAATAGTACTGCAGGACCCCTCCCCCTAAAAGTTTACGTTTTTTATTGCATATTTAAGCGTATTAGCTGAAATGCAGATTTGTGAGTGTTATAAGTGATGAAAGTTCAAGGTAGGTAGAGATACAATGTGATAAATGATGTGTCCAGAATAGTAGGTCGTTCATACCATCCATTTCATATTATTTATTTGCGATATAACAAATCTGTGCTAATTAATAAAAATAATAAGGTTTTCGTCCTACGTCCCACGCAAATTTTTTCAAAATTAATCTGATAAAATCAAAACAAAAATATTTTGTTGATTGCGGCCAGCATTCTTACACGATTTCGATTAAGATTAACAATTTTCATAATAGTAATAAGTAATAATTTATAGTAAATCAATTTTATTACTTATTAGTCATGAAATAATCTTGTACTATTTATTATAAAAAACGAAAAATCAAATGGTTATAATAATTAAATTACGTGTACGTGATATTTAAAAATTAAAGATTAAATCTGTATTTCAGTGTGTCCAAACATCTAGTCTTTCTTTTCTGTAACATTTCAAAGATTTATTCCCACATTATGGGCGAAAATAATCAGGCTTGCAAAACATTCAAAAATTCTTCCTCTACAATAAACTATTTAACTTTTTTCATGTAAAATTATTCGGGAATCCAATAACAGAACGTTTAAAAAATAGCATTGAAAACGATATGATGTGTTCTTCCTTTAATTCACCTTTACCACTATTTCATTCAAAAACACACCTAACTCTTTAAGAACGCAAGAAGAAATCTAATTTCAAAACCATAAATGATTCATTTTAAAATTAACAAAATATTTAGTAATTTTTTTCTTCTTACCTTGGATCGCCCCTGTACGTGTTTCCCTCCATTGAGCTGCAACCAGGCATCCCACCGATGCCTATACAACGTGATATGGTTCCACTGGTTGAGAAGCACTGTTTCTTCGGAACGGACGACCCCAACCCCCGAACCACAATCGAACCTGCGAACCAGAACGACAGAAATCTCTGTAATATGGTTTGCTACCATGAATACCGATGAACCAGCCAATATGCTGTCAATGAGTAAGTTTCCATCTCCCATCTGAATTTATAAATGAGATTCCGAATTCAGTTATCGTTTATGTACACTCGAAATTCGGAGATACACATAATTGGAAGAAGAGAAACACAAAGAGACAAATAAATAAAATAAGCCAACGAGAAATGATAGGATTCGTTTCTTTCCGATTTAATTTGACATTTCTTGAAGAGGATTCCAAATAATTCATAATGTACACGGAAAAGATTGAAAGTGGAGCTAGGGGGGTCCAAAACAAACTTTTGACATAACTTTATAACAAAAAATTTACAGCAAGTTAAAGTTGAATCAATTAATAAGTACTCGTTACAAACTAGCTACAGCAGATAATTAGGTTTGTTTTGAAAAGAAATTGGGAATACTTTAAAGTTAGTTAAACAATGTTTAATTAATAGTATATTCTACAACAAGTAATGGAATGGCACATATTCCACACGAGCAAAAAGTTTGTTTGACTGGCGAGGACTATGGTTTGCGAGTGTGGGATATGCAATTCTATTATCTGTTGCAGACTACTTTCTACAACAAGATTTTGGAAATTAAAGAAAACTATTGAAAACGTCAAACTCAAATAAATAAAATTAAAACAAACAGACGTAACCATATGAACTAAACCAAGATACTTCATACATCACGTTAATATGCGGCTCTGATTCGTCGAATTTATTTCATTCGCGGCGTATGGAATGATAGTTATTCCAATACAATTTTCAGTTGTGGAATGCGTAGTTTCCAAAACAGTGTTATAGAATAGTTATTTACTTTACAAGGGGGCCGAGTGGGTAATTCCACTTTGCCCATGTGTGAAGTATAACGTTTTATCAAACACCTCTTAATAAATGAAAAATTTATAAAAGAAATATTATTTGACAGTGACATATGCTTTAAATTTTTAAATTAAAATGTCAATCGAAGTGGTTACCAAGGTGTTGTGTGTTATTATTATTGTTATAAATAAAAAATGCTCACTAGTGACTTTTCTCAAAATTATACCCACTAGTGGGTAATCTGTTACTTTTCTTGTTTAAAATAGCCATTGTTATAGAGCATTTATTGAGAGGTGTTGGATAAATAAGTTTTCCTCTCTGTTTTGCATTCATTTTATAAACTTGACAAAATAAATATTGGGATCATGAAATATTTGAAGTGTCGTTACTGTGTGAATTCTTATACTGTGGTCAAAGTATGTTAAGTGCAAAATGGTCAATAGTTTTAGTAACGAGGACTATGTTGACATGATTATGGTTTATGGAATAAGTTTAATTAATTAAAAAAATTTCTTCAATTTACTGTTTTGCCACTATTTATTGTTGTGTACATAATTTAAAATTAAAATAACAAGAAATTGTTAGACTTGAAAGAAATATATTTCTATAATACTGTTTTGGAAACTGGGCATTCCACTACTAAAAATTGTTATGGAATCACTAACATTCCATACGCGGCGTGTGGAATATTTTCGACGAATCAGAACCGCTTATTAGCGTGACATACGACGTATCTTGATTCAGTTACTATGGTTATGTCTGTTTGTTTTAATTTGATTTATTTGAGTTTGACGTTTTCATCAGTTTTATATTTGTATTTTTGTATAATTTCCAAAACCTTTTTATAGAAAGTGTAGTCTACAACATGTAACGGAATGGCCTATCTCACGCTCGCAAACTGTAGCCCTCGCCTTTGGCTCAGGCTACAAACTTTTTGCTCGCGTGGAATATGTGCCATTCCATTACTTGTTGTAGAATATACTATTCTATGGCAACCGAAAATAATAATTCTTCCTAAATATTTTCAGCAGTATTTAAATAGGTGATTGTTAATTTAAAAGAACTTTAATTTGCTATAACTATAACTGTAATCATTATTTTGGGCATCCCTAATTACATTTTTAATCTAATTGCTATCTTTGTCATCGAAACATCTTAATAATTAATAATATTTTTCAAACTTCTATTATATCTAGTACAATGTTTTTGGGTATAGTTATAATATAAATGACTTATTTGTCATTTTGTTACTCTAGTAAAATCGCAGCAACAGGAAGTTTCAAATGAAAGATGTTAGAAATAATATGTAATATAAAGTTATTTTCAATTTACTCATATCTGAATCCGATTCCAAGAAAAACTAAATTATATGTTTTACGATAGACTGAATCGTAAACCTTCTGTTATTGAAATTTTTATTATTTTTATTCGGGATTCAAGACCCTGAAGATGATCATATTGAACCAAACTGACTAAAATAAACAGTTAAATCAATTATTTGAAAGATCAAACAAATTTAAAATGCCAGTAATGTTTTTATTCCTGAAAATCCAATTAAAATGTGCTCTACCGGTATTTGTACTTTCTGCGTCTGTTATATGATATTTTGTTTTTCATAAACTTTTGTTGTTCTGAACGTTTTCATATTCTAATAGAAGAAAATTCAATATGGTTGCTGCTCTGAGCAAACAAAAGAGAAAACAGAACTCTTTCTCCATAACAATAGAACAGTTTTGTTTTACAGACGGTCTGTACGATATTGTATTTCTTTAATATAAAGTCAGTCAGATTGTTTCATAAAACTATTCAAAGTGCAATACGTTACGCTGAGTTTTCTAAATTATAAACGTGAACTTCAAATCTCTAGAAATTATTCTGTTTGAATAAATATGAAGAGAATTATTTGTTTCTTCTTAAATTAAAGATACTCTAAAACAAATTACTTAATACTGATGTATTTTTTCATAATATAATTGCAATGCAATTGAATGAAATTTCTTGGGTTATATTAATTAACAAACTTTTGATTCGGAATGTACAATTTAAACTTCTACATATGTTAACGCTGTTCGTTATATGGTTAGATGGGCGAAGTTAAAGCACATTTCTGTTGGGGACACATTGGTTTGTCGAAGTATTGTTGACATTTTCCAAAGGTCCAACCATTTCATAATAACATACATACATAGCAATTGCAAGAGTTAAAAAAGAACAGACCTATGGAGCACTCGGTATATAAAATAAATATTTGTCACGACATTTATCGATATTAGTAAACGAAAATTAAAGAGGAAATGTAGTTATAAGAAGACAAACCTCCTAGTTATTGAAAAAAAGAATGTGATTAGTATATAGGATGGTGAATTGCAGGATGCACCACATCGTTTTCAATGAAATTTCTGAAGTGTTTATTGTAAATTGTAGAGGAAGAATTTATTCATTTTTGACACTACTATTTATAGATGTACTCTACCTGGAACCCGAAATATTTTTATTGGTAATTTTCTTATAAACATTAGTGTCATGAAATAAAAAAATAAATGTGCGAATTGAAAGTTACTGGTTTTATCTGTGCTTCGTGTTTGATTTCAAGTGTCTTGATTTAAAATGTATTAAATAAATAAAAAATTAATATCACATTTATTTCATAATTTTATGACACTGATAATTTAAAGAAAATTGCCTATAAATATTTTCCTCATTTTTCCTGTTCCAAGTAGAGTAAAATTATAAATATTTGTATCAAAAATGCAAAATTCTTCCTCTATAATAAACTATTTTATTTTTTTGATGTAAATTAATTAGGGAAGTCAATAATTGAATATTTTACTAATAGCATTGAAAACGCTATGGTTCGCCCTCGATTCTCCATCCTGTATATATTTTACAACAATTTTGAAGATTAAAGAACTCTTAAGAAGAGTTAAAGTTATTATTCTTCTACAAATATTCTACAAATAATATTTTGGACAGTAAGAAGAAATGTAGAAACAAGATTTGTAGAACGACGAAGATGTATGTGCTAGAGAATCTTCAATACCCCAACATGCCATTGAATATCTTCATAATTTTAAATTTAAAGAAACGAGAGTTATTATTAGACCTTTTCAATCAATTAATAGTATATTGTACAACAAGCATGGAATGGTACTCATTTCCTACGAGTATGAAAGTTTGTAGCATGAGCCGAAGGCTAATGCTGCAAATCATACGAGTATGAAATGGACATTCCATGCGAGTTGTACACTATACTTTTTCTACGACCACGATATTATTTCAAAATTAATTTAATTTTAATAATAAATTTGTCCCGCTTTCACCAATCCAATATTTGACAATTCTAAATAAGTATCCTAGCAATGGCACCTGTACTTAAATGAACTGATCTGTATTGAAATACTCACAAAACAAATTAATTTCGCAGGATGCTTGTAATGTACCTCACATCCCTAGCAACAACAAACATATAATGAGCAGATTTCTCAGTGGTCGTAGAAAAAGACTTTTTCGTCATCGAAATTTTGAAGGCAAGATATTAATAGAACATATCGGCTTATTTTTAATTTATAGGTGATAAGTAATTTTGTTTACTGATTAATGTTGTCTTATATATTTTCCTGATGAAGGCATACGTCTAGTATGTAGAAATGCTGAATTTATAATAATAATAATTATAAAAGGACAGGACTAAAATGATAGAAAATGAGATTAGCAGCAATACAAGAAATAAAATGTATGTATTTTTATCAACTCGAATATAAATGACACAAACAGAAAGTACATAGTGGAATTCTCCAAGAACAGACAAATAACTCATTTAGCGACAACTAAACGACACGTAGTTCATTATCAACATTTGAAGTGTCGTGAAATATCGACCTTGCTGAAGCAGCTTCGACTTCGAAACAAGCATCCCATAAATTATACACGAAGGGTTTAGGTCTTCGGAACTTTATTCGCCTTCTTAAGTGAGCTATGACGCCAGAAAGAAGGGTTAGTTTATTCATTTGTTTGTTATCTAGCGTTGAGAACTGTTTCCGTAATCCCAGAGATAATAATTTTATATTTCCCGGAGAGAAAAGACGGTGTAATCGTCTGCAAAGTACTTCATACTCAGTTTAGTTTTCTTTATTGTATTTCTCATTACTCTTTATTCTTCCGTACGTCTACTTTTATTGCTATTATTTCTGGATATAAATTAAACTTCTACTAGTTGTAATATCTTTAAAATTTTAATTCTTCTGCACCAGAACGCTAGGTTTATATTTTTTAAATTAAATTACTACACATTCATTTGCAAATTAAATTTAGTAAAAACCAACCATTTACTATGCATAATTCGTTGCCAGGAAAACAATTGGACATCAACAAGTAAATAGAAACAGTAACTAAGTAACAATATATTATTATTTTCTAGATGAAATCATATAAAGGAATTGCATATTGTTCAATGAGAATGTAATGTACGCTATTACTCAGGAGAACGAGTAATAGCCATTACATACGAGTAGAATACTATACTTTATACACAACATTTCCTCAAATATTTGTTTTGAAATTATAAGACAAGTAGAATTTTTGCTTTGACAAATACAAAACCTGTTTGTTTATCAACAAAGACAAATTGTAGTAACCATCACTAGGCTATGTATTGTTTTAAACAAATCTTAAAACCAATTATTCAACCAAAGTTTAAGCTTAAATAGAAAATAAGTATGAAAAATGAGAAAACTAGTGTCTTTGGCTTTTCAGGTGGATAAAATTACTTAAAAGTCAATTTGATTTAACTCTTTTGACAGGTAAGATTTGAATTTGATATAATGAATGAATAATATTAACTCATCGAACTGTCAATATTATTTCATTAGCAACAATAACAAAGGGCATTAATTGATAAATAACAGATGAATTATGGGTATATTATTTGACATTTGTGGATAATAGTTATTTACTTTACAAGTGGGCAAAGCAAGGAATTACCCACGAAAGAAATTTTAGCACGAAGCCGAAGGCTGAGTTTGATAATTTTATCGAGAGGGTAATTCCACTTATCCCACGTGTGAAGTATAACGTTTTATCCAACATTTCTTAATAAATGCAAAATTTATTAAAGAAATATTATTTGACAGTGACATATGCTTTAAATTTTTGAAATTAAAATCTTAAGTGAAGTGGTTACCAAGGTGTTGTGTATATTATTATTGTTATAAATAAAAAAAATACTCACTAGTGCCTTTTCTTTAAATTATACCTACTAGTGGGTAATCTGTTATTTTCCTTGTTTAAAATCGCCATAGTTAGAAAGCATTTATTGTTTAATTCATAATATTTATATCTTAAGTTTTTCATTTTTAGCTCCCGCACATATACATATGTAAGGGAGGTATTATGATTGTTACGAATTGATTAGATTTTGAGAACAATTCATCAATAGTATAAAAAATCAAGCAAAATTTAAAAACTTCATTTGACAGCAAGTCAGAATCACATTGGTAACTTGCACTAGTGCGTGTAATTCTACGTTCATTGGAAAAAAGTTATTATTGGCGCGCCACTGAAACCTCTTTGACAGACTGATTAATACTGTTTCTCTTTCTGAAACGTACTATATGCACTACAAATTTATATGCTGAAAAGTTCCAGTGAAAATGTAGGCAAGTTTCAAAGTCTCTGTTTGAAATTTAACTCGTTCGCTGCTCTTAACTCGTCAGAATTAGGTTGTAAACCACGTTGTAACGTAATAACACCTCCTCCCAGCCATCTCCAGCTGCGATCCATCGGCAGCATGGCGTCATATTGATCGCCGCGGCGCGGACGTCAAACCTACGAATGCTCCGTTTAAAAGAACATTATTTTTTGTACGAATGAAGTGCGTACTGTTCGGCGTGGAGGAACGCCCGTGAAACGTTAGCAAAACGAACACGGTTGAACTCTGACCCCGATAAGGTCGAAGGCCATTATTCGCAACCAGTGATGTGAAATGCAATTTGATTATTGGAATTTTGATGTTAGCGAGCAATTAACTACATGTTTTACTTTTAAGAGATGTTTTATACGATTGTCCACAATATTTCATAGATGTTTTTTGAAAATATTTGTTGACAACCAAACGAAATGTGTCATTGTTTGTCACCTGTCTGAGGTTTAAACAATCCTGTCATTCTTACGAGCCCTGAATCTTATCATTTGGCCCAATTAACACTTTTAGAATAACTTAAATTGTTCTGCTCTTACAAAGGGAAAATTGATATACACAATTTATTTGTTTCTTTAATTCAGTTATTTTTAAGAACATTATAAGAAAAAATTACATCTGAAATAATAAAGAATTAACAAAAATCGTTTTAACAAAAAAAATTGAACCAACGAAAAACTGAAAAGCAAAAAAAAAACCTTTTTAGTTCTAATAATTAAGCTCCTAAATTAAAGTAAGTAACTAATTTTGAATCGTCGTTTGTTGATTGTTTGGCACCGACCACCGACTCAAAATTAGTTTCATTAGTTTAAGAGCTTAGTAATTAAGACTAAAAAAAGTTAATTTTATTATAATTTTTTTCTTAAAAAGTTTTTATATTTTAATTTTTTGTGGCTACCTATTTTTCTACCCTTCTACCCTTTAAATCGGATAATTCAGTACAAATTTATACACAATAGAATTGGTTAACAGGTAAAAATTCAGTGGGTTAACAAGAAATCATCCCCTGTTTTCCTACCCTTCTAGTTGGAATTTAAATGGGACTAACTTCGAGGTACAGTACAATAAAATAAGAACCACCAAAATCCAATAAGACTGTTTTGAGTTTGATAACCATAACAAAATATAGAAAACAGTTTCAAATAAAAATTTTAGGTAATAAGATTCTCCATCTCTTTGATTCTAATGAAATTTACTTTATTTGAAATCGGCACTAAAGTGCTCAAAAATCGTCATTAACAGCTCAGAAATCGTCTCTAAAGTAACCCATTATACAACAATTTTGAGCAATCCAGTGTTGGCAACCGTTAAATAATTATTGTACAAGTAGGATAATTTTGGCAGATATATTGACGTACTATAGTAAATTTGGACGTAACATGAAACAAAATTTGCAAGAAGAATTAACTAATTAATTCCGATGACGAAATTGAGCACAAAACACATAATTTTGAGTGTTATTTACGATAATTTCACTGTTCGAGGTTGGCAACACTGACTGTCAGTTTCAATTGACAACTGACAGATGTATAAACTTAACCTATATAGTATTTTTTGTACAGTTTTTTCGAATTTTAGATTTCAAGTAAAACTTAATATGTACCTCGGCACTGAAGTTCCTTTTTATCACTCACATGGTTTATTTTCCTCGGCCCTACGGGCCTCGGCAACTAAATTTCATATTCGTGATAAAAAATTAAACTTCAGTGCCTTGATACATAAATAAATATTATCTCATTTATTGATATGCCCAAAAATTCTGATGTTCCCAAAATCTAATCAATTCGTAAAATAAATAAAATAAATATATCATCACGCCTTTTACCAATTATGGATGTGGCACACTGCTTACGCAGATCTCGGTAGGTGATATATTTTTGCGTATGAAATGCGGTTACCAGCCGTTAAGTTATAGCCCCCAAAGTTGTTAGTGGAGGGGGAACCACAGGGGTAAATTTAAATTGGGAACTGTCGGCAGTGGGATTCGAACTGAGGTTCTCACGATCGACGTTTCCATGGAGCTATTTACCCAATTCGTAACATACATAAACATAATACCTCCCTTACCTCCATATGTGAGGGATGTAAAAATGATAAAGGCAAATTAAACAATTTTCTTTTGAATGATTTTATTTTTAATTGGGCCAAATGATATGATTCTGAGCTCGTACAGTTATAGTTTTTAATATGACAATTCACTATCAAATTAATTTGTATCAACTACAGGCGTGCGTAGAAATTGTTGGAAGCTCCTAACACAAAGTACCGATTCAAGAGCAAGAAGAAGTAAGGTTACAATTTACTTGTTTGTTGTGTAAACGACAGGAAATCAAAGTTGAAAAACGGCCGTAATTAAACGTTTAAAGAAACTAACCTCCACTTCGTAGCAAATGTGATAATAAAATGAAATCGCCGCCAAGACGATCTCACACCCAAGATCTCGAGATCCGATCTTTTAATGGAGAGGATAGGTGCGCGCCGGCGACGGAGTGGCCTCCCGAGCAGCTTTACGACTGCTAAAGAGTTTTAACTTGTAGACGAACCCATTAAAAGAACTTGGAGCATTGTCTTTAAACTTACAACGAATACTAAATAGTATCAAATTTCGTTTTGTTTAGTTTCTGAGATTTTAATTTCCAACTTTTAATGAATGCATCTGTAAAGTTTTACACTATGGAATTTAATTGCTGCAATGTGAACTAGTTGCAAAGAAATTAATTTATTGTGTGAAAATTACACGATATCAATTAATTTCATGTTTAATTTAATATTTTGCTATTATTTACCTCAACAAAGAACTTAAAATATGCATGAAAGTCCTATGCTATATACTTATGATATAAAAGTTTACGTTTAATAGTATATTGTGTTATTAGGAGTAAATGTGACACTTTGGGTGCTGAGCATGTAAGTTTGTCCGACGAGCAAATCGAATAACATGCGAAGCACACAAAGTCACATTTAATCCGGAAATAACACATGCAATTTTTTTTCTTCAAACATAGATAATAGGAATATATATTATTAAAAAATCTGGTGTGAGCACCACACTACTTTCTTATACAAATAAAACCAACCAACACGTATAACTTGTTCCTTGCGTATGACTATTTTGACATTTATTTGATATATAAATGTTAAATCTGTTTAATTTTGTTCTCAATATAGTCTTCAAAACTTTCTAACTAATAATACAAATATTACTTTTATAATATTTCACACGAAACATATTTTTGATACTTCACAATTATTTGACACGTTTGATACATACCGGGAGTTTTTTTTATCAGTATACATAGGGATGTATCATTACCATAGTTACAGTTAAAGTGATTGACAGCAATGTATTACCACGTTTTTTTTATGTGTGAACATAGGGATAATTTACATTGATTATTAATAAGTGTTAATCATATTGAAACAAACAATGCAAGTTTAAACAAATAAGAAATTTGTTTTAATTGCTTTAGTACTTAATAAATTACATTGAATTGATAGGAATTATTATTTTTAATAACTGTATGTTATCCCTATGTGCACTTATAAAAAAAACGCTTTAATACATTGCTGTCAATCATATTGACTGTAACTATGGTAATGACGCATCCCTATGTATGCTGATAAAAAAAACTCCCGGTAGATATTAAAAATGTTTTAGTTTTTGTTCCCATTGTAACTAAGATTATAGAAATATATTCTTAAATATTTAAATTTAGTTTTTCTCAGTAGAAGCATGTACAAGAAAAATGCAAATAACATTTTATATTCCAAATACTACTGCTAACATCTTTCATTTGAAACTTTTTCTCACAGCTGATTCTATTTTTGAAATAAATGGAATTTATTGTTTTGTGTGTCCAGTAAACTTCGTCTTCGGTTTTTCAATTTCATTCAAAATCAACTCAGCTCTTCATTTTTTATGAAATTTATATATTCCAAGTTTCGTTTATATATCTTATCTCGTTCATGAGATATTGCGCATACGGACATCCATCCATCCATCCTCACACTCAGACATCATTGAGAAATTGGTCTTAACGGATTCAGTGGACGTCAAAATATGTATTTCCGCAAAAATCTCTTCAGCGATTTATTTCGCGATTCCAGTACTTCCTTATACTTTGTATAAGAAAGTAAAAATGCTCAAAACTTCAACAAATGTTCTGTTTTATACATCATTACTAGTTTCTATAGAATACCACGTTGTTTTGATATATTTGTTTTATTCTTAACTGTCAAATTATTGAATTACAACTTTACTATTTTTATTTTTCATAATATTTTATTTTGTCTGCCGCCAGAGTAAAAATGTTACCAAGGAGACACTTTTATGCTGGCGGCGAAAAAATTGAACTTCTGCTTGTTGAATATAAATACCTACATAACAACGAACTTTTATGACGTTTGAAGAATAGTATATTGTGTTATTAGGAGTAAATGTGCTGAGCATGCAAGCGAGTCGGACAATTACATGCGAAGCATACAAAGTCACATTTACTCCGAATAACACATGCTATTTTTTCTTCAAACATAGAAAATAGACATTAAAACATTAAAAAATGCTCAAAACTTCAACAAAAATTCTGCCGTATCCATTACTTCTAGTTGCCACAGAATATGTTATTTTGTTATTTTTGTTTATTTGTTTTATTCTTAACTGTCAAATTATTGAATTACAACCTTACTATTTCGCATGATATTTTACTTTGTCCGCCGCCGGAGTAAATGTGTTGCCAAGGAGACACTTTTACGCCGGCGGCGATAATATTGAACTTCTGCTTGTTGAATACAAATACATAACAACGTACTTATATGACGTTTGGAGAAAAATATTTTTATGTTCGACTATATTGTAATCACTTATTTATGATATTTTAGCGTTCATAAAGAAGCTCTTTATGAACTATTCCGATAAAATTAAAACAATATACATTTTTGGAACTAGTAACAGAAAAAATCACACATCGAAATTATCAATTTTTTTCACGTCAACGTCATATGCCAAACATTTTTAAATGTCATTTTTTGCTAAGAAATACGTACATAATAGGGTGTTATTGACTAGTCCTTTTATGTGTTTCGTCCATAAAACCCTATATTATGTACTTGTTACATAAATATCTATTACGGTTTTAGTTTTGGTACCCAGTCACGTGTTGGATATGACATACTTTCTGAGTGATTCCTTATTAATAAAAATATGAACAGTTCCTGTACTAATTATTGTAGCGCTACTTATTTTACTTTTTTTTTACTATAACAAAATTTAATGTAGATCAATTATTTATTGCAAGTGTTTGAAAAACCTTTAGGTCTTCAAGTAAACTACCACTTCCGGTTGATATATTACCATCAAAATCTAGTCAGCATGTAACTACACATCTAAATTGTAAATATGAAATAAATAGTTTTTGGTATACTATGCAACTTACGGGTCGTGGGTTCGATTCTCGCCTGATACAATATTCCTCACTATTTATACATAAAGTTTATAATCATTAAATACCTATGGGTGTAGTAATTTGACAGCCAGTATCTTGAAAACACATCAAATAAATGTGCAAACCTGGCGCCTCCACCAAATTTCGCCGAATGAATTTTCGCGTTTTCTACATTATCCTTTATCGTAATAAGGATGCAATTTAATTATCTATCTCACAGTTTAGAACACTAACAAAGCTAATATAATTCAGTCGTATAGTAAATAATAACTTGAACGTATACAGGAAAATAAACAAAGTCAGTGAACTTTGTCACGTGAACTAACAATGCTGGGTATGCTGCATGTGCATTATGCAGGTACTTTTAAAATTAATTAACAACTAAAACAGTGGCGTTATTTGGTAGTGTATGCGTCATGAACTTTAACCTAACTTCGGGAAGTTTCTCGAGAGAAGTCACCGCATAAAATTGCTTTTTAGAGTGATGTTGCAGCTGTCAAAAACTTGACGTCATATTGTTCACTTTTGTTTGTTCACATTTTCCTAACTTGTTTGTAGTTAGTTACTATTATTTATTTAATTGTTTTTTACTGGTTGCCATTTTTCAATGGTTGAAATACATTAATATATATTATAAGAATCTAATAAACCGGGTTGTGGTGTATAGGGATTTCAATGCTATTTTTCTTCATTGCTGCATCTTTATAGCAAAAGTGGAAATACAAAAAATGTTTTGAATTTAAAAATGCGTGCAATATGGTCCATTTATTTGCATAAATATTTGGATTTTGAGATATATATATATATATATATATATATATATATATATTAAATAAAAATTAATATTTATTAAGACCGGTATTTCCAATCTAATGTTCTTGTGATTATTCCCGGAAATATTCTCTGTAGCTTTTTTGCTGACAAATGTCATATGTCAGATAGTTATCATCAACACAAATAAAAATGTGCAAAAAAGATAGATTCAGTGGCGTGCCTGATGATGAAATAAAAAAATAATCTAATTAAATATAACTCGAGAGTTCGATAAATTAGAAAATAATTCTCCAGTCTCTCAAATTTGTCGTCATTTGGCAATAGCCACTCAAGCCGTAAGGTGTTTCGTGGCTATTGCCTGGCAACAAGTTTTCGAAAGATCTGTCAAATTATTTTCAATTTATTCTTACTCTCTTGTTATATTATTACTGAAACATTTATTCCTTAGTTAATCTCAGGTTAGAAATACCGGCCCTTAGAAAAATTGTAATACGACTATGGAAAATTAAACAAAAACGAAAAACATTTGATATTGCATAAAACAATTTTAAATTTCTTTGCCGCCTCATGAATGGATGATTAGGAATGTATGTGAACACAAATGACCATGCTCTTCAGTAGGATTCGAACCCACGACCTCTTGCGTACTAGGCATAGCCATTACGCCACCGAGATCGGCTGTTTCAGATTTATTTATTTATTTAACAGAAAGAAATGGAAAGAAAAACTCTTTTAAATTCTCCAATATATCATTACAGTTTTCTACGAAATCTACACAGAAAATAATACAACACTCTAATAAATAAATCTAATTCTGTTTTTTAAAATGTCATAGTATATATTGTACAACTAGTGCTGAAAGTTGGATATTTCACACGAGTGTGAAATACCCTTTGAGTACGTTATTGTACACGATACTTTTCCGACGAGTACAATTAAGTAAAAAAAAGAAAACAATATAAAATATAGATAAAAACATTGAAATTGATTATGTTAACATCATTGCTATCAAAATTCACCAAAAATTTTGTTAAAATCTGATAAATCAGGGTCCAACCTTCTTAATCCGTGTAAATTCAGCAAATTATCTGCAACTGTCAAACCTTTACATAATTTTTTTTTAGGTTAGTTCGCTCAGTTATTGCAGCGTGCAATAAAATCATATTATACAGCATTACTAGTGGTATGCAATGACCAACTTTCAGTACTAGTTTACCGTGTGAGATTATGCGCTTTTCGCAGTGGTCGTGGGAAAAATATTTTTCGTTTTTGTAAAATTTTTCATAGCCTTGTTATAATTTTTCTAAAAAATATGTATTTCAATTTGATAGATATATCGTGAAATACTAACATTTAGGTAACCAAATGGGCCTTATTGTAAGATTATTTTGAACACTTTTTGCGGTAAAGTAAATAAGTAAAAAGATACAGCAATATAAAAAAAAATAGAATTGAAATTCCTATACGCCATATTTCAATTCGACATGCTGTATATACAAGAAGTAATAAATAAATAATAAAATTTGTATTATAACTAGTACGATTGAGGTGCCATTCAAAGCATTTTTCATTTGCAATGAATTAAATTTATTATTTTATTCCACTTTTCATTTTATAATTATGACAAATCATTTCAGCTTCGTGCCTTATTTACGTTTTTCAAAAACTTTATTACTTTTAACTTTATAGATTTAAGAAAAACTGTAAATATTCTACAGCCAATAAATAATTTTTGATAGACTGACCAAAGCCTTAGGGTTTGTGCAGCCCCCGCCCCCTACCTCCCCTGGGAACGTAGTTTGAGTTGTACGCATTTATAATTCAAACTGAGTTGGTTTCAAGTTTCTGGGTACGTGTTCCCTCGTACGCAGTTTCGAATCAGCTAATTTAATAGCTTGTATGAAATTTATTACCTTTCTTAAACACTAGTTGTGGTTAGCCGTTTGGTTCATTCTATATTTTACTTCTGGACAGGGAAGTTTATTATTTCTGCTTTTGATTTTGTGTGGGAAAATGTTTGATGTCATAAATATACCAGTTGTGCGTTAAAATTTAAGATAGAACGGTAGTTGGCATAAGAAGATTTATCAAGATAATAAAATGAGAGTCAAATTAAAAAAAAAATGTATATATTTTGTCACGACCGAAAGAAAATCTCGGTTTGTGCGATACCAAATTCATGACAGAAACAGCCAATTATACATCTATGGGAGATTTGTGCACTTTCTCTCCCATCGTGAGGGAAAGTACTCAATTAATGTGAAAAATGAACAAAATTAAACAAATCAAAGGTAACTATCATAATAGTTATTTACTTTACAAGTGGGCAAAGTAAGGAATTACCCAAGAGATAAATTTTAGCTCACGAAGCCGAAGGCTGAGTGTGATAATTTTATCGAGTGGGTAATTCCACTTTGCCCACGTGTGAAGTATAACGTTTTATCCAACATCTCTTAATAATAAAAAAATTATTCTGTTATTTTGGGGTCATGAAAAATAATATATAAAGTGATTTCATTTTTATTTTTAACACTTTCCTAATTTTTTAGAATTAAGTAATACACTAGGAAAATCGTAGATAAAAATTTGTATGATGTATGTGTTAATAGTATATTGAACAACTAGTAATGAAATTGCACACATTACACACGAGTAAAAAGTTTGTAGTCCGAGCCGAAAGCGATGGCTACGGTTTGCGAGTGTGGGATATGCCATTCCGTTACATGTTATAGACTATACTTTCAATACCAAGAATTTGTAAATTATACAAAAAATACAAACACAAAACTGTTGAAAACGTCAAACTCAAATAAATAAAATTAAAACAAACAGACGTAACCATAGTAACTGAATCAAGATACTTAATATATCGCGCAATTATGCAGCCCTGATTCGTAGAATTTATTCCATACGCGGCGTATGGAATGCTAGTTATTCCAATACAGTTTTTAGCTGTAGAATTTGTAGTTTCCAAAACAGTGTTATAGAAAAGATTTATTTCGTTCGTGGAATTGTTTCACTCGGCTTCGCCTCGAATTGCAAACTTCCACACTGTAAACGTCAAATAAAATGGGATAGCAGATACGATTACGGTTAGGTTGGTATACATTCAGTAAGCAGGTCTAGCATGAAACTTGAATCTAAATTGGATCTGGATCTAGTTTTTAAAGACTTTACTAGTAAACTTGGATTGACTTTTCTTGACTTATATTATAATAATAATAATATAATTTATTGCCCAACAGACGAACCAATTACAGGACAATATACATGAATAAAAAGCAAAGATAATATTTAGAACACAAAGACAAAAAATTATATATACATTATACATTATGCGTAAGTAAAAGTAAACGTAGTATGAAACTTGTCAAAATTCCTGGCTAAAAAACGTGTAATGTAAAACAAGTTTTACATTGACCAGGAAATAGATTTTTATAGGTTAAAACAGCTACAATTCCACAAAATGGCAGCACATATTTTTTGTGTAATAATCTCAGCCCTCACCTCATGAACATTCATAAACCTGTACGCGAATGAAGTAACTTAATTAGTTTTAAAATATATCAAAGAGGAAGTTCAGAGTTCAGCCTGAAACTCAATTATCCTCATGAGAATAAATCCTCCGGTGTAAACCGAGCTTTACATGCCAAAAAACTCTTTGTAAGTCTTTATCTTGCAGCGCTCAAACGAACCCACGGCGCTTGTGGCTTTAAGACACACATCGCCGCCGGGGCAGTGGCGTGCGAGCGGGAGGGGCTCACCTGTGGCGTCCTAAGATATTTATATTTACGTTATAGGGGTGCCCAACTAAAAAGCCCATTCTAAAAGTGGGAAATATTACACAATATACCAATATTCTTCCCTGGTTGAAATGCACGTTAAAGTCTATTTTTGTAAGAGTTTAAATAGTTCATTCCAACTCTAAAGTTTTTATTGTAGTGAAACAAACGTTTTAAATAAGTTTGATTAAGGGTTGGTATTGGAAATACCGTCCTTAGCAAAAAAGTTTTTTTTTTACGATCACTACTAAGAATTAAACTTTTTCCACAATAAACAAAGCTTGAAAATTGTATATTTCGCACGGTCGTGTGGAATAGCGTGGCCAATTACTCCACATGCAAGTGTGACCAACTTACTAATAATATAATACTGTATAATATTAATGATAATATGTCAAGTGTAAATACATTTATATATCATAAAATAATTAATAATTATTTCAGAGTTTATATAAATCTTTGTTTTCAATATTGAGATTACAAAGAAAATACAATATTAATTTTCTAATAAAATATGTTAATGGTTTTTATATTGCAATCTATAGATTTTTAGTTGGTAACACTGCGCATATCTGCAATGTAAAGAATTACCCACGAGAGAAATTTTAGCACAAGAAGCCGAAGGCTGAGTGTGATAATTTTATCGAGTGGGTAATTCCACTTTGCCCACGAGTGAAGTATAACGTTTTATCCAACGTCTCTTAATAAATGTAAAATTTATGAAAAAAATATTATTTGATAGTGACATATACTTTAAAATTTCTAAATTAAAATGTCAATCTAAGTATTAACTAACACTCATAAAAATAACTTGTTCCAAGAAAATTTTCAGTGTTCTTCTTGTATGCATTCGTTGAGGAAAATTTTATTTATTAGAAAATTATTAGGTTCAAATGTAAAAATATTAATTTTGAATCAAAATTTTATTTATGTCATACTGGTTACTTATGTTACATTTTTCGGACTATTTATCGTACGAAAAGTGAAACTTTAAAGTCCTAGGACTTTAAAGTAAAATTTGACTTTTAATTGGTTCATTATTTATAAACAAATACTTGTTCCCATAGAAATTGTTATTTAGCCTACTTATATAAACTCATATTTCTATGAATTTTTAAACATTTCTGTTAATAAATTCTATAATTTAACAACTTTAGTAACCAGTATGAAATAAAATTTTGTATGTACCGCGAACGAAAAGTGACTTTAAGGTCCTCGCAAGTAATTACGGCCTCAGCTATCCGCCTCGGCCGTAAACAACTTGCTCATACCTTAAAGATTCACTTTTCGTTCTAGATACATAAAATACTATTATCTTCTTTTTACTGCATTGAAAGAAAGTGAATATATTTTAAATTTTGTTTTTAAAAATAAAGAAAAAGAAGTTTTAATTTTAAACGAAACGTTTTTATTTAATACGATATCATTTTGAATTAAAACTACTTATATTCAAACTCAGATATGTTCCTTCCAAACTAAATAAATTTTCATACAAGAATATTTATCAAACCTACAAAAGTGCTCAATGAAAACGGAAATCGGATTGGCACTATTCAAATCAATTTTTTCTACATTTAAGAGGAATCTGTTGGTTCCATGAAAACATTTTGTATCAGTGATTGTTGTGCGCTATTATTATTGTTATAAATAGCAAATTACTCACTAGTGACTTTTCTCAAAATTATACCCACTAGTGGGTAATCTGCTACTTTCCTTGTTTAAAATCGCTATAGTTATAGAGCACTTATTGAGAGGTTTGGATAAAATATTTTTAGGTGTCTTCAACGCAATATATTAGCTGCAATCGGTCATAAATTACTGTGATGTTTAGAGAAGAGGAGCGAATAAGTGAAACTATTCATTATTAATAAAATTTTACATGTTTTATTTAAAGAAAAAATGCTGCATCTGTAACAAGTCGAATATTCATAATACGATTTATTGTTTTTACTGTCAAAACGATTTTAAAATATCAGGTTTCAAACTGCGTTTGGACTCAAATGCATCGAAAATCGTCTTGACTGGAGTTATTGAGTTAAATATATTGCTACACATGTGTGTTAAAATTTTAGTTATCATAAATAGTCATTTGAGATTTCGCGGTAAATATTCTGAAATATCTGCTTGAGATGCCATCTGGGGTTGACAGATTTACGGAGAGGTCTGGTTGAACCCTAGATTAGGTTTTAGTTTTTTCGTAATTTTTGTGTTAGTTCTGTGGGAAACGTTTTGCCTCTCCCTGCACCATAACCCGTATGGGGTAGTTGCAAGTGTTTGACCAACACAAGACAGACAGTTGGTTTTAAGTCTTTGAAATTAGCAGACGTCTTCTCACGTCTGCTGTGCTCTACAAATTGTGGAACTTTAAATAAATTCGTCGTTAAATATGTTTGGGTAACTGTAACTATTTAAGCATATTCGTACGTTGTCGTCGTTTGTAATACTTGTATTTGTTTGTTAATTGTTCAATTCCCCGTTTGACCATTTTATTAAATATCATTTTCTCATATTAAGAAATGCTGTGTTTGTCAACACATCGTATAGTAAGTCTAAGCTAAATGTAAAAATCGAATCCGAATTATTGACGCTCTACTGTACTATGGCAGTGATCTTGGTTTAAATGTGGTTTACATAAATCTATTAAATTTATCTGTGAGTATTAGCACGGTATTAGTAACATGAGTAGAGCGTGAGGTCATATACTGTCATAAGTTTTGTATCGCTGCAGTGGGGCGGCGTGTACGGCGCCCATGGTTTGCACCTGTACAAAGGTATTCGATCAATATTCCGCGCTAGCGTGCGATGCACGGTCTATCAGCATTCGGGGAGCGAAGCGGGCATTACCAAGACGTGATGTTAATTTTCATCATCGTTTGAAGCGGCGGAGAATGAGCAACGAGGAAGCGAAAGCTCGGAGGGCGGCGATAGTGCTTGTAATAGTGCGTAAGAGTGTTACGTTACACATATGATACAGCTGAGTATCCTTTCTAGCCTTGGGGCCCACGATAATCGTTGTGGTTTGTCACTATTGCATCAGTAAATCCTAAATAAAATATTGAGTCATGTTAGCTCTAGAAGTAAGAAATTTAGAAGAGTAGGGGAAATAAATCAGAGACAGACTAAATATTTGTGTTGAAGCAAATTCAAATGAACAAAATGGTATCACACATATTGCTTATAGATTTTTAGCAGGCATATGTCTCTATAAATTAAGCAAAAACAAAAATAATGGTACTTGGAAATTCTATTCGAAACATAAAGATTTCAAATTCGTCATGCTAACGAGAAAGACAAGATTGACAACAAAAAGAGCTATTCACGTAAACTAAGCTAAATTTTAAGTAAAGATACAAAAATGAGAATTTACCAAACGATAATAAGACCAATAACAATGTACGTTGTTGAGACTATAACAATGACAAGAAAATGAAGAAGATTTAAGAATAATGGAATAATAAGAAAAATATTAGGACTAACAAAGATTTCGGAAAATAAATACAGAATAAGAATGAACTATGAAATAGAACAAGAGTTGGAAGGAAAAAATATATCACTTACCGAGATCTGCACAAGCAGAGTGCCACACCCATAATGGGTAAAAGGCGTGATGGTATATTTATTTATTTATTATTTTAGGTGGAAAAAAGAAGCATCGAAATCAGATAATCCAGTACAAAGTTATGTCTGGTAGAATCGGTTAACAGGTAACAATTCAGAGGGTGAAAAATCAATTATCCCCCATTTTTCTACCCTTAGGGGTAGATTTTTGTACTTTGTAAAAAGTTATGCGTGGTCATACATAAAAAAATATACGCAGTCAAAATTAACAAAATTTTTAGTCCCAGACGAGCCACCGTTAATTTTTGTTAATTTAACAAATTTCAAATTTGTTAGCAAGTAACAAATTATTTCTGCATATTTCTAACTAAATATTATTTGTGAATATAGTAGTTATTTACATTTATTTTTATATAGAAGATATTAACATTTATTTGTATGTACTTTTTACGAAATATTTTAGTAATTATATTGAAGCAGAACAATAAATCATAGCTATTATAACAAATTAAGTTGTTACAATGGATACAAACTTTCTTTAACAATTTCAAATTGGTAAGTTAGCTAAATTTACTTGATATTATTGACGAGTCTATTTCTTAAATTTTTTATAAATCCTGCAAATAAATAAAAACAATTTTTACCTCCCGCCTACCTCTAGGTAAGGGAGGTATTGTTTTTGGTCAAAAAATTGGGTAGTGAGTTTTCAATGAATAAGCACGTTTTAGGGTCCCTACAATACGATTTTACTATTTTCGTGATGATGTCTGTATGTATGTATGTATGTGTGTGTGTAGTCTGTGGCAATTTTTTCGTCTCGCATAACTTAAATACTATAATACCAAAAAATACAATTTTGTGAATTATTGCTTCTTATATTTAAATAAAGAGCTGATTAGATTTTGGATAAAATTGGTCAACCGGAAGTAGCAGTTTACTTGAAGCCCTTAACAGTGTTTCGTGAAAAACACGGTTAAATTTCCCTTTTCAACAATTTATGTTATTTTGAAAGTTGAAGAATATTTAATTCTACATGTGTTTTGATTACACTAATTTTATTAATTTTCATTAGATTTAGAGATAATAAAATATAAAGAAATTAGATTTCACAAATCTTCCATTCCTAGTACACCATGGAAACATTTAAAAATTTTCAATTTTTTACAAAATGTGACACATGTCATTGTGATTGTGAAGCTGTTTTCTTAGTGAAATATGTCAAAAAATTAAATAAATATACGAAAGAAAATTAAAATTCTCAAATATAAATGGAAAATAAATAAGAAGGTATGTTTCTGTATCATCAAATACTATTTTGGCCCGTTTAAGAGTAGTATTGAGCGGGAGGTTATGTGCTGGCCACATCAGATTTTTTTTAAATGCTGATTTAACAAAATTTTAATTTAACAAATTGTCATATTTGTTCAAATTGTTAATTCAACACACAATATATTTGCCAAAAATAAGTAAAAATACTTAACTGCTAAATTAATAAATCGCAAATAAATTTTTTTCTGCGTAGGTTAACAAATAAAATAAATATATCAAAACGCCTTTTACCTATTATGGATGTGGCATTCTGTTTACGCAAATTGTTTTGCAGATGAAATGCGGTTACCAGCCGTCAAGTCGTAGGTTAATAAATAGAGTATATTTCATTTAAGGTACAGATAAAATTGTTAGAAACAGTGGAATTTATTTCAAAGGGACCAACAATGATAGCAAGAAAGAAACAAGAAATCTAGATTAAGAAGTAAGCAAAAAGTACTAATTTGATAACAACAGTTAATTCTTCATTGTGTTTACTATGTAGTAGTGTTAAATTCCTCAAAATATCTCGACTTCTGCCTCCATATGAAGAACGCAAAATGTGCGCCATAAGTACACCATCAGATACGACACATAAACCTAACATAATACCCAGCAACATACTGACGTCGGGCTCAAAGACCGGTTAATTCCATGCTCGCTCGCCATTATATCGCCATTGTAAACATTTAATTGTGCTCGTCGTGCCACCAAATGTTTTAATAATTCACGATACCGCCACGGTGGCGCTGCGGGCGGTAATGCCCCGTTATTAAACGGCCGCGAGAGCACAATTGCACCACTGATTGTTTACTTTTGTCCTGTTTGCAGGCTGGAAACAGTAGAGCATCGTGGACGCAGGACGATGACGATGCTGCTGGGATTGTCGCGAATTAATGCTGTGGACGACGCCATTTTGAATGCAACTGGCGAATGTTTTGCTTTTATTGCTGGGTTATTATTAGAATTATGTTTTAATTAATTTTTTCTGCTGGATTTTTTGACACGAATGTTTTTCATTAACTTTTCTGACGCTACAATATTATTCAGTGGCTTGATACTTGGGTTAGATGATGAACAAACATTGATACAAAATGAAGACAGAAGCTAGTGAGTAAGGAATGAAATATAAAGAGAAACAAAGGAGGATAGGTACCATGGAAAAGTCTCGCATATTATTGATGGGTAGTAATATAAAAGAAACAAGAAAGCAATAGGAAAATGACCAATGGGAAGTAAAAAGACAAAATTTCATGAAAAAAAAAAAAAACAGACATTAACAACGGATATAGAAAAACAACAGTAGAATTTATCGAACTATTTGATAAGCTGAGAATATAAGAAAATTTCATAACAATTAGGAAACTAAACACGATTATTTATTAAACATTTAGAAGTGTTTACAAAAGAGTTTAGTAGATTTTGTCTTCCAATGGTTTAGTATATTTTAAGGAACATTTCTTTTTTTTTTCGATCGGACGAAAACTGACTCCTTTCCGGTGTTTTCGAACTGCAAAGTACATTAATCCGGTATTAGTGTCATTGCTAGGTTACGATAAATAACATTTCGGGAATATCTTTTTTCTACGACCACTTAGATATCTGCTCATTGTATGTTTGTTGTTGCTAGGGATGTTAGGCACATTGCAAGCATCGTGCGAAATGAATTTGTTTTGTGAGTATTTCAATACAGATCAGATCATTTAAGTACAGGTGCCATTGCTAAGATACTTATTTAGAATTCTCAAATATTGGAATGGTTAAAGCGGGCCAAATTTATTATTAAAATTAAATGAATTAGGAAATAATATCGTGGTCGTAGAAAAAGTATAGTGTACAACTCGCATGGAATGTCCATTCTATACTCGTATGATTTGCAGCATTCGCCTTCGGCTCATGCTACAAACTTTCATACTCGTAGGAAATGAGTACAATTCCATGCTCGTTGTACAATATACTATTTTCTGCGACCACTTAGAAATTTGCTCATTGTATGTTTGTTGTTGCTAGGGAAATGAGTTACATTGCAAGCATCGTGCGAAATGAATTGTTTTTTGAGTATTTCAATACAGGCAAGTACATTTCAGTACAGGAGCAATTGCTAGCATACTTATTTAGAATTGTCAAATATTCGAATGGTGAAAGCGGCACAAATTTATTATTAAAATTAAATGAATTAGGAAATAATATCGTGGCCGTAGAAAAAGTATAGTATATAACTCACATGGAATACCCATTTCATTCTCGTATGATTTGCAGCACCTTTCATACTCGTAGGAAATGAGTACCATTCCATGCTTGTTGTACAATATACTAATGCTACTACTACTATCCAGTAGGTATCAAAATGTATCTATTACATATCACTGTTGGACTGTACGTATCAACGGCACATTTTCATTTGAACCAGTTGCAAGTTTATCACCTCTATTCGTAATTCTAAGCGTATTTACTAACACCACACCACCAATAACGCCTCACCATAGATCACGCATGATGAATGCAGTTCATATTCATGTTCACGCTGTACCACGCTCACCTCACGTTGCGCACACGTTCACAGAACGTGAATAATGACTGAGAGCATCCGCGAACGTTATCCGCCGACTACGGACAAAGAGGAATCAAAAGCACAAACGTACGACTGTCCGTTGAGAATTGCACGGTAGCTTGGCAAGAGAAATATCATAAAGTGCGGATCAAATGACTCTGTTTCATATTTTTATTGGGATGCTTTGCTAGTTGATGCAATCCTTTGAGAGAAGTTTTGTGAGCTTTCTTGCTGATGTGGATGTAGTCAATTAAATATTACGTGATTTTTTTTACGCTGAATAATACTTCGGAATATAACAAATATACTATAAATGTACAGTGTTGGTGTTTGAGAAGAATGATTTGGTGAATGATTGTAATGTTTCAGTGTTAGTGTGAGACTGGAACAAGCGAATGAATTTGTATATTTGGGTAGTATGTTTTCGAGGGACGGACGTATTGACCGGGAGATTGAAAGGCGGGTGTCTGCAGGGTGCAAGGTATAGGGTGCTCTGGGTACATTTGCTCGAAACGTGAATGTATCTAGAGATGCTCGATTGGGTGTTTATAGTGGTGTCTTAGTGCCTACATTGATGTATGGTTCTGAATGTAGGATATGGATGAAGAAGCATGAACGACGTATAACTGCTGAAGAAATGAAATATTCTAAAGGAGTATATGAGACGTGATTGTATCCGGAATACATTGGTGTATGGTGAGTGTGAGATTGGGAAGAATGTTGTTAAGTAAGTGGGAGTGAGTCAGTTCAAGCAGTTTGGCCATCTCGAAAGGTTGGTGAAACTAATATATGCGGGTGAGATTGAAGGTGAAAGATTGCGTGGACGTCCGATGAATAAGTGGTTGGGTATGATTGATGGTTTGTTGCGTGAACGAATTATTCCGAGTGTGAAGAATAGACGAGCATATGTGAATCGCACTATGAATGGGGACGAAGCAAAAGTGGTGTGGCAAGATAGGAAAGGTTTGGTTTTCGATTAAGGATAATTAAAATACCCAACATTTTATTTTTTAATAAAGTAACATATTAATTACTAGTAAACCGGAAATGATATCATAAATAATATCGGCTATCAATTAAATAATATTTTCTTGTATAAATCATATTATGTGAAATGAATTGCTAATCTGATAAATAAGCGTGATATTTGCGGGTTTCATATAAATATAACATCCTATATATTTATTTTTTAAAATTCACTGAGTTTCCCGAAATTGGTATAACAATTCAACATTTCTTTTACTTTTTCCCTTAGAATTTTCATAGTGTATATAGCACCCTAATTTAAATAATTTTCTTGTAATATGTATATTTCTTTATCGAGAGTATAGCATCAGTTCGATTGGTTTCTTTCGTACATCGTAGAAAGAATTTCATCTCAGTGAATAATTAAAAACACGAAAATGAACAAGTTTTGTGGATTTATTTATATTCCTGGAAATATTCCACCTCTGGAATAAATTTAAAGTGGAAAGTTTATTCAAAAAGAATTCTGGATGAAAGGGTTTCAAAAATGCTTTTAGATTTGACTGCGAGTGTGGGATTCTCATCGTAAAAGTTAATGAATTAAAATAACTGAAACGAATGAAACTTTACAAAGAACGAAATTAAGCAGCATGTGTAGAAGTTGAACATATGGAAGAGATTTTAATCCTGTTTGATAATATCTAAATATAGATAACATTTGCTTTGTTTGTAATGTAATATGAATTTGTACTTTGTTAAATCATAATTTTGGAAATAATAATCCTTCTTCTTCCTCCTGGTCTCTATTCTACTACTACTTTGCATTAACTAATGTTCAATGGTTTAATTTTTACAAAAATGAAATGTTGGACGATGTTTCCTATTGAAACTTTATCTAACAATAGAAGAAATTCCCGAATGGAATGAAAGAAAAACTGAAATTGATATGAAATGAGTGGAGATTTTTCAGCAGAAAACAGCATTCCATGTTCTGTTCTTAAAAGACTTATTGAATTCAGTCTATGTTTACTAGGTACAAATGCAGTGACGGAACGCATTTATTCTTTAATAAAAATTTTATGGGTAGCATAAAAATCTCATTTGAATTGAATAAAAATCATTTATTTGAAAACGGCACCAAAGTGCTCGAAAATCGTCATTAAGAGCTCAGAAATCGTCACTAAAGTAACTCATTATACAATGATTTTGAGCAACGCAGTGTTGACAACCGTAAAATAATTATTGTATAAGTAGGATAATTTTGACAGATATAAGACGTATTATAGTGAATTTATACGTAAAATAAATCAATATGTGCAAGAAGGATTAACTAATTAATTCCGATGAAGAAATTGAGGACAAAACACATAATTTTGAGTGTTATTTACGATAACTTTAATGTTCGAGGTTGGCAAGACTAAGGGTCAGTTCCATTTGACAACTGACAGAATGTATAAACTTAACCTACAAAATAATGTTTTTACAGTTTTTCCTAATTTTAGATTTCAAATAAAACTTAATATGTACCTCGGCACTGAAGTTTCTTTTTATCACTCAAATGGATTATTTTGCTCGGCCCTACGGGCTTCGGCAAACAAATTCCATATTCGTGATAAAAAATTGAACTTCAGTGCCTTGATACATAAATAACTATTTTATAAATCGACAGACAATAGCCTACTCCATTTATGTCCAAGCTATCTTCATCCTTCTCCAAGACAATCAAGAACTTAATAGATCAGCATTGATCGGAGAATCAAGCCTTGTTTAATTATTGTAAATTTAGCTAACCCCAAAGCCCAAGAAACGCTGTTTTAGTAAGAGATGCCACATTTATTTCTCACGTACTCTAAATAGCAGTCCATCATAATGATGTCAAGTAATACATTAAATTAACAATACGAAATCCTTGCATTAACGCTGCTCTGTTCCAGGTTACAGTATTGTGTCCCATCCATTGTCAGTCACCAGAGGCCGTGAAACGGCCCTTAGCATAATTGACCCTGCGTAAGTGTTACCTGCATAGACACTAATACTCCATTTTCACCCGCGGGGTGGTCGGAGGGTGACCTGACCTCGAAGGACGCCCGGCTCGGGTGAAAGCCCTTCTAATTCGATTGTTCGTGAACACCCTTCCGCCTACCGGGAGCGGACGACTGAAATTGCGTCGATTTTGCCAACTTGGGACTCGGGGTGATGACGCGTGATCGAATTTGGGTAGCAATGATTTGTGGGAAATTTTATGGCTAAGTTATTCTGGATCTGTATTATTAAAACTACCCAATACCAACTGTGGTGGAAATGTGATCCATATTACTTATTTATTTAGATATTTACTAACTTAACAAGATATCTGACTGCATATTACCCTACATTAATTTCTATATACCCAGTAAATTTACGAGATCTACAGATTTGTTTTATATACCCGCTCATAATACAAACAATTACAAAAATTCCCCTATAAACAGAATTTTAGCCATGTATAATTCTAAATTTAGGCAGGTTGATGTATTTCATCTATCTTTGACTAGAGTTAAGTCCTTGTTACTTTGATATATTAATTTCTTGTAAGCTATATAATTTTAAATTCACCATTTTTTTTTCTAAATTATATATTTGTTAAAATATATTGCACTAATGTTTATGAATGTAACTTGATGTATATTTTGTAAACAATTTGTCAAATATTTCTGTATAATTTGTGGAAATCTGTTATTGGTTCTTTTGTACTGTTGATTTCCTTCATCAATAAATAAATAAATAAACAGTAAAAAATTTATAGTCTAAATTAATAAAATTTTAACAAAATTTTTAGTCCCAAACGATCCACCGTTAATTTTTTATTAATTTAACAAGTTTCAAATTTGATAGTAACAAAACTAAAAATATTTGTGAATGTAGTAATTATTAACATTTATTTTTATGTGCTTTTGACTAAATATTTTAGTAATTATATTGAAGCAGAACAATAAATCGTAGTTATTATAACAAACTATGTCATTACAAAGGATACAAACTTTCTTTAACAATTTCAAATTGATAAATTTACTTGTTATTATTGACGAGTCTATTTGTTAAATTTTATAAATGTAGCAAATAAATGAACTCAACAATTTTTTTGTTAAAAATTCAGAATTGACAAAATTTTAATTAAAAAAAATTGTCATATTTGTTCAAATTGTTAATTTAACGCAATATATTTGTCAATATTAACTAAAAATATTTAACAACCGCAAATTAACAAATCACAAATTAAATTTTTTACTGTTTAATTACTAGGTAGAAAAGGGAAACAAAAATATTACATTACATACCGCGATGGAAAGTGTTTAATTACAGTCTCAGGCTATACAAGCCCGAAATTATATTATTTGGCCCAGTTAAATCATACAAAGGAAAATTGCTTAGTTCACCATAATTATATCTTAAATATTATCATGTTTACCTCCCGCACATACATATATGTAGGGGAGGTATTGTGTTCATGTTTAGAATTGATTAAATATTGGAAACAATTCATCAACAGTAAGTGTTAGATTATTTGAAGGCCTATCAGAGATGTTTGGACATATCTTAGTAAGTAAATGAGATAGTTTTCATTGGAATCAAAAAGATGTAGAATAATATTACCTACAATCTTTATTTGAAAAATTTTTCTTGAAGAAGACAAGTTATGTCAAAATGGCGACGTTGTATAAAATAAAGATCTTTTGATTGTATCCACGATCATTATTTTTCCACATCACTTCTCCAGTCGAACAATCATCTCTTCAATAATTATTAATATTAACATCTTTTATATGAAATATTTTTCACTACTAATTTCTTATTCGAAATAAATTGAATTTATTGTTTTGAATGTCAAATAGACTTTTTTTTACCTCTCGCCACATCCTGTAAGGGCGGTATGGGAATCATGCTAAAAATTGGGTAAAGAGTTTTCAGTGAATGAGCACGTTTTAAGGTCCTTAGAATACGAATTTAATTGTTTCGCGACGATGTCTGTGTGCGTGTCTGTCTGTCTGACTAAACTGAAAATTTTGATATTTTGTATAAATCAATTGTATACCATTTGGAAGAGCTGATTAGTTTTTGTCTTTGGTGATAATCCAATAACCGGAAGTGGTAGTTTACTTGAAGCCCTATCAAGTTATTTCAAAATATCTCAGTAAATTATGGTTTAATAAAAATGTTATTAGAATAATGTTTCAAATATTATTATCTACAATTATTGGTTGAAACATTTTCCTCTTACTGTCACCATTTATGAATTGGAACACGTTAAAGAAAAATTATATTTTGATATTTTCGTTTAAACCTGCTAACCTGTGTTTTTTGAATAACAAAACGGTTGAAAAATGACATTTTTTGAAGGGATGAGCATTTCTTGATACTAGTGGTCCATGTTCCTGTATTGTTCGATAAGAAATCTATGACGGGAGGTATTGTGGTGCCCACAACAGATTTTTTAACTATGCTAGAACTCCAATTCTTCGTATTGTCATGGAACTCATATTTAAGAAGTTTCTTTACTCTATATTTTCTCGTTAGTGAGTTATAAAAAACAGCCACACACAACCAATAATTAATATTGACTTTCCTTGAACAAACACCAAACCTAGCTAATGTTTCTTCCATTGCAAACAGTGACAAAACTCCTTGTTGCTATTAGTGTTATAAATTAGTATACAAAGTATCTAACAATGTAGGTTCAGCATAATTAACCCTCTTGCTAATTAAACACGCTGCGAAAACGATTGTTTTGTTGTCACTGGAACAACATTGATGATGGCGTTTTTACGTGGGAGGTTAAATGTCAAGGGGTAGAGTTGAAACACCCCTGCCAACTAAACAAACCGAAATAGAACCACCCGAAACCCGATACAAAAACAATAACCTCCAGTGAATTATATTTCGCATCGTATTTTGATTAATCTCTTCTTACTTCATTTATGCCTTTACCTCGAACCCGGGAACACTGAACGCTAAGTGAAATTTCATTGTAAGTTTGTTGTTCGTATATTGTTTCAAAAGCTTCTTGATTACTGATGTTTTCCAGTTTCTTCGCTCGTGGAAATTGTAATCGAAAAATAATAAAGCATTTCTTTCAGAAACTTTAGCATCATCTTAACAAAGCAAGATTAAAATTTACCGCGAAATGTTGTGCTTCTTCGAGGAGAACAATGCTCATCAGATTTTCATTATCAATTTTTATCCTTTTATGCTTTTAATTTAACTAAAATTATCCGGTTTTTTTTTTTCGGAATACGTAAAATTTTACAATTTATTTAAAAATTCGTAGAGATGTGTCATTACAATAGCTGAATAGTTACAGTGATTAATAGAAAGGAGTAAAGCGTTTTTTTACGACCGAAAGGAAATCGGATTCTATGATACAAAAATCATGACAGAAATAGTTAATTTTATTTCAGTAGGAGATTCGAGCACTTTCTCTCTCGTCAGGAGAATAATAATTTTTTCACGACCGGGAGAGAAACTCGGTTTATATAATACCAAAAACATGACAGAAACAGCGAATTTAATATCTACAGGAGATTTGTGCACATTTTCTCCGGCCATGTGCGAAAAAAATCGCTTTAATACATAGCTGTCAATTTAATCTATAAATTGCGAGGTAAGGAGCAAAGCGACGAACCGATACATAACTTAACATACTTAACCAAGTATATAACCTATATATTATTGAGGTGAGGGGCGAAGCGACGTATCGAGTACATAACTTAACCAAGTATATAACCTATATATAACGAACCGAGTACATAATCTATGTATTTGCGAGGTGAAGAGCGTAGTTACCAGCCGAGTTTTCATTCCATATATACTATACGAGAATGCGGTCCACCTAAAAATGCGTTCTACCTAAAAATGCGTTCTACCTAAAATAGATGACCCGTTCAACTGGTAGAAATTATGATACACATTACCAAAATCAATTCAATTCTTTACAATGTCATGAAATGTGTATTCTGCAATTCTAACCCCCTAAACCTTAAAGTATTAAAGAAATTATCTATATTTGAACCCAGAATCAAATCATTTGGCTCAATTAAAATCATACAAAGGAAAATTATTTAATTCACCATATTTGTATCTTAAATTCATTTATTTTTCCTTCCGCACATACATATATGTAAGGGATGTATTGTATATATTCATTAGATATTGGGAACAATTCATCAACAGTAAGTGCTAGAATATTTGAAGGCATATCAGGGTTTTTAGGCATATCTTAATAAATAAATTAGATAGAGTGAATTTCATTGGAATGAAAAAGATGTAGAATAATATTACTTACAATCATTATTTGAAACAATTTTATGTATTTTGTTATTATCAGGTTTAAAAATAGTGTTCGTGGTACCAGCCAATACCTTTGGGGCAAATTGTTTATTTGTTATTATTTCAGTTGTTATTTTACCTTAAAATGTTCTTAAAAAGAACAGAAATTATGATGCAAAATAAATTGAGTATAAATAATTTTTCCTTTGTTAGATCAGAACTATTTTTAAAGCAATTCTAAAAGTCTTAATTGGGCCAAATGATATGATTCAGGGCTTGTAGGTACGTATTTCGATAAGAAAATTATAAAATTAAGAATATACAATTTATAAATTAAAGTGGTCAAGATAGGAAAAAATCCAAATTGAAAAATTGAAATACCAATCAAACGTGGCATACTGACCAATAATAATTTTGAAAATAACTACGCTTGTGTCAACTAAATAACTAATTAATCAATCAAACAATTCACTATTAAGTATAAAACCCAGGCCAGAGTTAATCAACCGTTGTTTATTATTGAATATGATCTTCTGTTTATTCATTTTTCTATACTCATATTTTCTATTTGTATAATCTTCATATAGCTACATCAAAACATTTCCAATAATACACGTGATGGAAAATTGTAAAGCATGATTACATGTTTTCTTTTTGAATTCATCTTTCCGTTGCATTTATTTCTATAGAAACTACACATTTTATTCTGGAGAAAATAAATAGAACGAAGAGCTTAATACGTGGTCTGCGCGTCTGCAGACAACTACATGTGAACATGCGGTTTCAGAATGTTCAAACTTTAATCTGGATTCCAGACTTCGGTTTGCTGATAGTGTCTAAACAGCCATTCAAAAATCCTCGAGGATTATCACTTGGGCACACAACTTAAGATTGGGGAGTACAAGAACGAATTAACTCGGGATTGTTAATATCAACTGGATTGGGAAATTTTAATTATGAAATCATTTTGAAACGATCCATACGTACATTTACGAGCCCAGAATCATATTATTTGGCCCAGTTAAAGTCATAAAAAGGAAATTTATTAATTTGCCTTATTTATATCTTAAATTCTATAATTTTTATATTCCGCACATACATATGTGTAACAGAGGTATTGTTTATGCTACGAATTAATTAGATTTTTTTAACAATTCATCAACAGTAACTTGTTGATTATTTCAAGGCCTATCAAGGTTTTTGGGCTTATCTTAATAAATAAATGAGATAGAGAAAATTTCATTGGAATCAAAAAGATGTAAAATAATATTCCTTACAATTTTTATTTGAAACAATTTTCTGTATTTTGTTGTCATCAGATTTAAAAACAGTGTTTGTGATACCAGCCAATACCTTTGGGACAAATTGTAAAATATTATTTCAGTTGTTATTATTGCTTAAAATATTCTTTAAAATAACAGAATTTATGTTATAAATAAATTTAGTACAATAAATTTTCCCTCTGTTCGATCAGAACTATTTTTTTAAAGCTATTCTATAAGTCTTAACTAGGCCAACTAATATGATTTTGGGCTCGTATTGCAAAGAAGCCCTTGTTTTCAATTGTAACTTTATTCCAAACAATAGTTATTTGTATCACAAGGTTGGAAACTGCTATTTTGAGAGTGCGAGTTTATTTTGATAGGACGAGCCGTAGGCGAGTCCTACAAATACGAGCACTCGCAAAATAGTTTCCAACCGAGGGATACACAAGATTTTTCGCGCCAAATTTATGTAAATTTAATAAATAAATTTAATTTATTACTCATTTTCTTAATGACAGGGAATTTTTTTATGTTGTTAACTTCACAATATTTGAATGTCAATTATGTTTATTTTCCAATATCATAACCAAAAATATCTACATATTTTTATTTAGATTTTACACTGCAAATTCAATTATAATTACTTACAAATATGTTTAAAATCCATAAATATTCTGTTTTCTTGTATTACAAATACTCAATTGTAGATATATTGCCATAATATTTTTATGACAATGATATACTTTGACATTTCTAGCGTCAGAAGTTAGCTAAAATTAGTGAAGTGATGCCAACATATAACCATAAAAAGTTAGCAATTTTTGTCGAACCAAAGGTAGGTGAAACTAATATATGCGGGTGTGATTGAGGGTGAACAATTACGCGGGTGTCCAAGGAATAAGTGGTTGGCTATGATTGATGGTTTGTTGTGTGAATGATTCCGAGTATGAAGAATAGACGAGCATGTATGAATGTGGACGAGGCGAAAGTGGTGGAATGTTTGGAGGAGATTGATTGTTGGTTGACTGTGTTTCTGGGTTCGTGCTACTCCACTGAGTGGGATAATAAATAACTTGATAATCAAACAACAGAGAAAAAACCACACTTTGAAATTAACAATTTTTTTATGTCAGTTTCATGTGTTAAATAAAAATGTCATTCCAAATTGAAATAAAACAATTTGCAATGCAGTCAAATAAAATATTGCATGTTACACGTATGTATATATTAAGGTTTTATTGACCCTCTCCAGCCGTTAAATTATTAACTATTTCGACTGTAAATCCCTAAATAATGCAATTGTTACATAAATACCTATTATCTCTTTTAATTCTCTTATCACTTTGAGATCCAAGAAATAGTTTAAGATTCCTGTGAAATCCTTTGATGAATATTTTAAAGAAAATATAAAGTGTCCTGGTGAAGGCGCGAGAGTGTTTTGTCGACTATAATACCACGTTTCAATTTTTCTTGTTGTCTGAGTACATATAAAGTATAAACCCTTGTTTACGCATATTTTACAGACTGCAAACATGGCTCGGTTCAGTTTGTCCTGTTGTAAAACCGGCTCATGGATAAAAAATGTCGTAAACATAAAAATTCGTGTCAAGTATTGCAGAATGCGAGCGAAAATTTCCGCGGGCTGTATTTTTTGCCAGTATCACGCTGTCAAATAAAACTGTCTTATCCCATAATAAGATTTCGTCACTTCATTGCTTCCTAAAGTTTTTATCCTTTGGATTCGCAACTGGGAATAAAAATTGTCGCGAGAGAAATTCGATACAACTCAAAAAAGTTTTCTTTAAATAATACACTCAGCATTTTGCGCAAGACCTACTTTAGGTTCATCAAATTAGAATCAGACAAAATATCGACACATTTTGTTGGAAACGAGCTACTCTGAAATAACGTTGAAATAAATTTTATTTGTTAGTTACAAATGAAACAACTTAAAGGTCATGGAAAATCGTTTATCTTTTGTCTACATACTCATTGCTAAATAATTGGTTGAATAAAATAAAATACGAGCCCAACACCTAATGTATTTGTACAACCTGAAAAATATGCCATAATAAAATATAATTATAATTTTTTTCACTCTGTTATTGTCGATGTACAAGTCTAAGTTACTACGTTATTTATGTATTGCACTGTACTTTAAGGCAAATGATAATTTTTCGATTAATATTAATAAGATTTACTGTCTTCATGGGATCACAAACTTTTCGTAATTCTGCACCACAAACAATTGTTTTATATTTTACCTGAAGAAAGCAACATTTTGCTTTCGAAACGTCATCATTTTAATAAATATTTTACAGAACTTTTACCCCGTTATTGTTTATTTATCGTATTATGAGTTCTGAAAGTTTCTTTCAATATCTATATTTGAAATATTATATTCACTGCTTCATTAAATTTTTATTGGTAAATTCATAAAGTGGATTTAGCCACTATCACCCACTTAAAGACTATTTAACCTCATTTCCGATTCACAAAACAGGTTACCTTTAACCCTTGTTTGTACTAACACCATTTTAACCCTTATTTAGCCCTAATTTTAACACCATAAAATGTCAAAATAACACAGGTGTAGATTCACAAACGAGGATAGATTAAAATTTGACCTCAAAAAATAATATTATTATTTAAGAAAGGTTATTGGTGTTTCATATGGTTCATTTTATTTAATATGTGCATATGACTGTGCAAAACACTAAATTCAAATGTACCTAGTTGACAAGTTGACAGTTATTGCTTTTCAGAGATAGTAGTACAAAATTTTTCTTGAATAATATCATTCATAAAAGAACAAGAAATATGTGAAATTTTTTTTATATTTATGTACTGTGGTAAAGTGTATTAAATATAATAATGATTTATTATTAAATAAAACGGTGGTAAAATTGATGCTATTTTTACCTCCCGCCTACCTCTAGGTAAGGGAGGTATTGTTTTTGGTCAAAAAATTGGGTAGTGAGTTTTCAATCAATAAGCACGTTTTAGGGTCCCTACAATACGATTTTACTATTTTCGCGATGATGTCTGTATGTATGTATGTATGTATGTATGTATGTATGTATGCATGTATGTATGTGTGTGTGTGTGTAGTCTGTGGCAATTTTTTCGTCTCGCATAACTCAAATACCATAATACCAAAAAATACAATTTTGTGAATTATTGCTTCTTATATTTAAATGAAGAGCTGATTAGATTTTGGATGAAATTGTTCAACCAGAAGTAGCAGTTTACTTGAAGCCCTTGACAGTTTTTCGTGAAAAACACGGTTAAATATCATTTTTCAACAATTTATGTTATTTTGAAAATTGAAGAATATTAAATTTTATATGTGTTTTGATTACACACATTTTATTAATTTTCATTAGATTTAGAGATAATAAAATATAAAGAAATTAGATTTCACAAATTTTGCATTCCTAGTACACCATGGAAACATTTAAAAATTTTCAATTTTTTACGAAAAGTTACACATGTCATTGTGATTGTGATGCTGTTTTCTTAGTGAATTATATGTCAAAAAATTAAATAAATGTACGAAAGAAAATTAAAATTCTCAAATATAAATAGAAAATATACAAATAAGAAGGTATGTTTCTGTATCATCAAGTGCTATTTTGTATCGTTTAAGAGTAGTATTGGGCGGGAGGTTATGAGCTGGCCACATCAGATTTTTTTAAATGTGTTAGAAATCGAGGAATTAGATTAATGGTTTTTAGAGAAAGGTTATATCTTCTAGATATATAGGACAAACAATGTATTATATTATTAATTTTAAATATTTGACAACCTGTTACGAACACTGAATCATATCATTTGGCCCAATTAAGTCTTTTAGAATACCTTTAAAAAATAGTTCTGATCAAACAAAGGGAAAATTATTGTACTCAATTTATTTGTATCTTAATTTCTGTTCTTTTTAAGAACATTTTAAGGTAAAATAACAAGTGAAATAATAACAAATAATTGGGCCCAAAGGTATTGGCTAGTACCACGAACACCATTTTTAAATCTGATGATAACAAAATATAAAAAATTGTTTCAAATAAAGATGTAAGTAATATTATTCTACGTCTTTTTCATGGGGGTAAATAGCTCCGTGGTAACGTGTCGGACTGTGGATCGCGAGGTCCTCAGTTCGAATCCCACTGCCGACAGTTACAAAGTTAAATTTACCCCTGTGGTTCCCCCTCCACTAACATCTTTGGGGGCTATGATTTGACGGCTGGTAACCGCACTTCATACGTTAAAATATATCACTTACCGAGATCTGCGTAAGCAGAGTGCCACACCCATAATGGGTAAAAGGCGTGATGATATTTTTTTTTTTTCATTTAAATGAAATTCACTCTATCTAATTTATTAATTAAGATGTGGCCAAAAACTATGATAGGCCTTCAAATAATCTACCACTTACTGTTGATGAATTGTTCCCAATATCTAATTCATTTGTAATATAAACAATACGTCCTTTACATATATGTATGTGCGAAAGGAAAAATAAATGAATTTAAGATATAAATATGGTAAATTAAACAATTTTCCTTTGTATGACTTTAATTGGATCAAATGATTTGATTCTGGGCTCGTAATTTGTTTTACAATATATTAATGACGTCTCGTAAAAATTTAATATGAACCATTTTCTATTTTTTGAATTACCTACTTAAACATCCGAAAATTTAGTCCGGCACCGAATTTGGCCTTTTTCTATAAATCTATCTGTTAAAGGAGGACCTCAAAAGGTCAATCTCTCCCTTATATAAATGTGCGCGAGCTATTAACATGTAGTATGTTACTAGAATCATTCAGGAATATATAAAAACATTACTGTATCCTATTGCATGGTTTCAATTTAAAAAAATGTAGATAGCACAGTAATTATGTTTTTCTACAATCGTTGCACAATATCGACATTGTTATTCCATTTTTGGTTAGGAAATGTTCAAAATTGTCGCTCTAGGGCGACAAAGTGACATATTGTCGCACTAGCGCGACAAAAACAAAACAAAAATAAATTAGGTAAAAGAAGTAAATTATGCATTGGATTTTTCTGGTAATAACCTTACTATTGCAAATACAGTTGGTATATACGTACATACACTTCAACTTAATCACCATAAACGTATTCACTCTGTAGACTTTATGTCAAATGTACTCCATATGTCAAATGTACTCCATGTGTCAAATTATGATTTCTTTGAAAATTTTTATTTTGTTCATAAACGTTGTCATGATTACGGTGTCATGGGTAACTACTATTTTACTGAATTGTTATAGGCGTGACCAAAGATAATTTTGAAAATTAATTTTTTTCTACAGCTTGACATTGTTCAACGATTGTAGAAAAAATATTGTGTGTATCTCGTCGGATAGAGCATTGTTTGTTGCACGCGGCGAGAAATTTGTGGAATACCAAATAAATATGCACTCACCTAAACTCCACGAACCCCTGGTGCAGCAGAAGAGCCATGAAGTCGCCAGCCATATCATCACGTTCTCCAGTCAACAAAAAGATACCATCATAGGCTTCAGGACGGAGTTCCAGCGTCACCTGGACATGTTTGTAAGCGGCTCGAAGAGCTGGGAAAGCCAACCAGCTTCGTCCCGTGAACCTGGGTGACCGGATCTGGACATCTGCAACAAACAAATTAGTAGAATTAGAATTTCACTTACTGTTGTAGTCTTGACATTGTATTTTAGCATGGCAGACTTCCACTGTATTACATGCTTGTTGTAAATGTGTTTTTATATTTTTAACCCTGGAATGTATAATCCTAAAAAAAAATTTGAAATTCACGAAAATCCTCACTTAAAATTGTAATTTTTTTTTATTACATTTCTTTATAATATAAGCGCTAAGAAACCCATAGTAGTAGAGCGCATCGTCAGATCTCTAATATTTTTCGAGATACGTCGATTTTTGGTATTTTTCGAAGT
Organism: Poecilus cupreus; assembly: GCA_963942605.1. Classification (NCBI taxonomy): domain Eukaryota; kingdom Metazoa; phylum Arthropoda; class Insecta; order Coleoptera; family Carabidae; genus Poecilus; species Poecilus cupreus. The sequence continues at coordinate 3,299,894 of OZ012726.1, read as the reverse complement.
GCAACTTTAAGGGCCTGTAATTCAAAAACTACACGAGATATCTAAAAATTCTCTTCAGTTTAGCGTTTCTGGTGCCTAATATAACAAATTAGCAAATTTTTAAAATTTTGAAATTTTTTGTATTTTTTATCAAAATTTCGATCGGCGATAACTCGACAAATATTAATGATACAGATTTGCAGTGTTCGCCAATAGATTCAACTCGTCGAAGTACATAAGTATACAAAGTTTCATAAAAATCGCTTTACGGGATGGAAAGTTAGAGCAAAAAGCCTGAAAATGGCGTTTTTTGTCCAAAAAGTCAAGTGATACCCATTGACGTTTGCCCTGAATTTGGCCATTTTCAGACTTTTTGCTCTAACATTTCAACCGGTTGTCCGAATTTTCTGAAATTTTCAGGGTTTATGTATTTCATGGAGCTGAAGCGATTGGTGAACACTGCAAATCTGTATCTTTCATATTTGTCGAGATATCTCAAATCAAAATTTTGAAAAAAAATTCAAAAAATTTCAAAATTTTCAAAATTTATTAATTTATTATAAATGGCACGAAAAACGCAAAACTGGAGATATTTTTCGATATCTTGTATAGTTTTCTAGTTACAGTCCCTCAAAGTTGCTCTTCGGAAAATATAAAAAATCGTCATATCTCGAAAAATATTAGAGATATGACGATGCGCTCTGCTGCAATGGGTTTGTTGGCGCGAATATTATAAAGAAATGTAATAAAAAAAATTTACAATTTTAAGTCATATTTGGGGAAATTTCCGTATTTTGAAAAATATTACAAATCGCCATATTTCGATAAATATAAGACATATTACGATGCGTACTGCAGCAATGAGTTTATTCATGTTTAAATTATACAAAAGTAATAAATTTCAAGTTAAGTTTGGAGGAGTATTTAATTTATTTTCTAGTAAACAATTTACTAGTACTAACCTTTTGATAAGAACACAAAATTAAACAGGTATAATGTCCAAGTGACAAATAAATGTCACAATAGTTATACGTAAGGAACAAGTCGTACATATTCAGTTCGTTTTATTTGTATAAGAAAGTAGTGTGGTGCCCACACCAGATTTTTTTTGGGGTTTCCCAGACTGTCCACGGTTAAAATATAGTAACATAATAATTATTGATAACGCAAGTTAAGCAACAATGCAAGCCGACAGTAGTTGAATAGGTGATCGCTTTGCGAAAACATACCAGCGAACATTGCGTGCCGTTGTTACACCACTGAAAACGAGGAACCGAGGTGGCATATAACCTCAACAGATGAGATCGCTTAAATAAAAAAAATAACTAGAAAATAAAAACCGTGAGTCCAACTTGTATCTTTATAAATAAAGTATTGTATCTAAAAGTCACATCATTTAAATCAAAACTACGAAATGTTAAATATTTCATTAAAAAATTATAACATCATCTACTCTTAAAGTTAATGAGCCGAATGAAATTTCCATTATTACCAGCTAATTTAACCTGATAATTTAGGAAACTATCATAAATTTTATACCTGCATTAATTTTTATATTTTCCCTACATAAGCGTAAACCAGGTACACTAAAATTTTTATGCATTTTAACATACAGGCCAGTAAACTTTTATTTTTATCGTAACAGTAAAATTTCTCTTTATGATTATAATTCGCATAATTCTGTATTAATAAGTGTGTGAAAATATGTACACGTTGTATTCTTATAGTAACTTTTGGAAGTGCCCTTAAAAGGACAATGTTGCTAGAAGAATATAGGATGAGTAGATGAGAATAAAAATAAATTGACCAAAAGGAAACAATTAAAAAGAACTTATTATGATGATACGCTACAGAAAAGATGGCTGCCAGTATCCGCTGATTGGTTGATAGCTTTGAAACCGTAGAAAAGATAGTATAGAATGTCAGTGTTAGTGTCTGTTACATCTGTCAAATATCAAGCCACAGTATTTATTTTAAGAGAAGTTCATAAAATGAGTGCAAACAGAGAGGTAAACTTATTTTATCCAACATCTCTTAATAAATACTCTACAGTTTTGGCGATTTTAAATAAGGAAAGTAACGGATTACCCACTTGTGGATATAATTTTGAGAAAAGTCACTAGTGAGTAATTTTTTATTTATAACAATAATAATAACACAACACCTTGGTAACTACTTCGGTTAACATTTTAATTTAGAAAATTTAAAGCATATGTCACTGTCAAATAATATTTCTTTAATAAATTTTGCATTTATTAAGAGATGTTGGATAAAACGTTATACTTTACACGTGGGCAAAGTGGAATTATCCACTCGATAAAATTATCACACTCAGCCTTCGGCTTCGTCTGCAAAAATTTCTGTCGTGGGTAATTCCTTCCTTTGCCCACTTGTAATAGTTATTTACATTACAAGCAAGGTAAAACAGTTTTTACTGCTGAATGGAGAAAATAATAGGCGAGCCTGTCACCTCCTTGAAGCAGTAAAAACAGTTACCTTGCGTATATTGTACAATATTTTACTTGTTACTCATTTGTAAGTCAAAATAAAAATAAAAAAAATATAACCAAATCCTGTCAGTTACACACAGCTGTTCTGTTAAAATTTATTTGAAATGATTTCGTATAAGCCTTGTAAGCATTACTGTGGCAACGTGCATTGTTTACCTGTTTTACTAACTTGTAAAATATTTACAATGCAGCTGTCAATTAGTAAATTGTAAAGATTCATTTTCAAAGGCAATAGAGGGCTTGGGTAAGTGGTATTTATAAGTGAGTAACAAGTAATAGTATATTCTACAACAAGTAATGGAATGGCACATATTCCACGCGAGCAAAAAGTTTGTAGTCCGAGCTGAAGGCGAGGGCTACGGTTTGCGAGTGAGGGATATGCCATTCCGTTATATGTTGTAGAATATACTTTCTATAACAAGATTTTGGAAATTATACAAAAAATACAAAAATAAAACTATTGAAAACATCAAACTCAAAAAATTTAATTAAAACAAACAGACGTAAGGACGTAACCATAGTTACTGAATCAAAATACTTCTTATGTCGCGGCTCTGATTCGTCGAAAATATTCCATACGCGGCGTATGGAATGTTAGTGATTCCATAACAATTTTTAGTTGTAGAATGCGTATTTTCCAAAACAGTGTTATAGAAAGTAAATGACTATTCTTATTTCACGATCACAAAGTCGATTTTGCATACTGTTTCTCTCAAAAACAATGCTACATAATTGAATTTTGTACAACTGTTTTTGGGGAATTTATTATTTGTAAGATTGTCTGTCAAATTTGGAGCTGTCATTGCTCAGGTAAAATTATTGCAATTAGTTAGATTTTCTTATTGAAGTAATAACATAAATAGTTAAAATGTAATGCACTTTGTTTTATTAATAATACAGGGAAAGGTATTTATTTATTTTTATTTTAATTAACTTTGTGAACATGAAATAGAAAGAAAAGTATAAAAACACGTGTTACAATAATGTCTCTATTGATCCCTATCTACTATAAAAAACCCTAAGTATTGGAGTAAAAATAAATAAAGTCCCAAACAATTCATAAATAAATTTAAAGGAAAAGAAAAAGAACTGCGTTGAATAACAAGAATGTTTTACATTTGTAACATTATATGTTTGTGTAAAAACATATACGTTCAATTTAAAACATTGATGTATCACCGTAAAGGTAAATGTCAAAATATTCGACGTATTTCCATGTTTACAAAAATATAAAACAAGAATCCACCTTTTCAAATATATTCCTTCTCTGAAAATAGCTCCTAAATGTATCCCTCCCTTGCAATGAAGCCCTGAACTTGAATTTAAAATTACAACTCTCTATTTCCACAGAAATTTCCATTAGTTAACATAAAACCACAATAATTCACTGGTGTTTTTCCACGGGATCATTATTAAACTTTTATTTTCATAACAAGGAAACTCTTTCTCACTATTTTCCGATAACAACGCTTTACACTTCGTGTTACTTTTGTTTACACGTCATTGCAATAAAATTCCGAAGTAGAACTAGTGGAAGTAGATCATTACCGACTTTCTTTATTTTCATATAACAAGAAAAGTTTCAGTTCACTGTATTTTTCCAATAATAATTGATTTACTTTTCGTTTCTGTTTGTACGGTTTTACCGATAAAACGTAAGGTGGGGTCATTGATTTTCTGCACGGGGTGGAGGGATTGGTATCCAGGGTTACGTCTGTTTGTTTTAATATTATTTATTTGAGATTGACGTTTTCAACAGTTTTGTATTTGTTTTTTTTTGCATAATTTCCAAAATATTGTTATAGAAAATATAGTCTACAACATGTAACGTAATGACATATCTCATACTCGCAAACCGTAGTCAAACTTTTTACTCGTGTGGAATATGTGCCATTACATTACTTGTTGTAGAATATACTATTATCACACGCTGTGATAACTGAGCAAGCTAACATAATAAAAATTGTATTTAAAAGTTTGACAGTTGCAGATAATTTGTTGAAGTCACACGGATTAAGAAGTTTGGACCCTGATTTTTCAGATTTTAACATAATTTTTGGTGAATTCTGATAGCAATTATGTTAACATAATTCGTTTTAATATTTTTATGTAAATTTTATACTGTTTTTTTTTTACTTAATTGTGCTCGTCGAAAAAGTATCGTGTGATGGAAGAGTAATTAAAAATTGTTTCAGAATTCGTTATACAATATACTATTTCAACCATATTCATAATATTAAATGTTTAATGATTACAACTAATATTCAATTACTTGTTGACTTGATTTTTACGTGGGCTAATAAATTAGATCTGTTTTAATGTAAATAAGAATATTTGATGCAGCTTAATTATTTCTGAACCGCGCATAGAATATTGTTATAATGAGGAATTCAGTACACTCTGAAAATAAGACTTATTAAGAAATTTCTCATTATAAAAAACAGATCTAATTTATTAGCCCACGTAAAAATTCAAGTCAACAAGTAATTGAATATAATTTTTAATCTATAAAGTTTGAAGCCATAAAACAACTTAACATATTAACTTTTCTCCAAATGAAATTTGGTGGAGGCACCAGGCATAAATATTTATTTTTTGTACTGGCTGTCAAATTGCGACATCTATACCTACTTGCTGAATATAAATTGAAAGCATACACAGTGTTTAATATTATAACTAATATTAGAATTGAACTTGAGACCCATAGTTGCTAGTCAAAATGATCTTGAAATTTATTTCATATTTACTATCTGGATATTTATGTTACAAACTGATTAGAGCAAAATAATGCTTTTTTGCTTAATAATCTTTTGATAAAATCTCAATAACCAAAAAGTTACAGCAAATTAAAGTTAATTAAAATTAACGCCCACCTATTGAATAATGCTAAAAAATTTTCGTTTCCCTAGAAATATCAAATCAGACAATTTGCTGTCATTTTAATATTAAATTATGCACCCAACAAAAAAAATTGCAAATGCAGTGAATTGTAGAAATTTGTTTAATTAATGAACTTATTCCATAAACCATAATTATGTCTATATATTTCTCGTTACGAAAGTATTAAAAATTATATTTTATTATACTTTGACGTTTCAAGAATTGACATTTCAATGAATTTCAACGGCAACTACTTTTCCAGTTGCATTTTGTTTTTAAGTGGCTCTCACCCATGTGGTCAGCAGTTTTTGAACAATAATTGAAAAATTTAAATAGCCATAACTTTTATAATAATACAATTCTATTAATTTTTTAAACTAACTTTTCAGTATACCTAGTTTTTATTTAAAACATTATTAACTGCCGTAGTTTGTAACATCTGCTCATTAATGGATTCAAATTGAATGTGCAGTTATTTTTTTGTTATTAAGTTTTTGCCAAAAGTTTATTAAGCAAAAGACATTATTTTGGGCCCTCTTAACTACACTTTAAATCTTTCCGTAAGTTATGAATCATCCTGTATTTTTCAATGGATGTTAGTAGATTGCTATCTTCTCAGATAAACTATAGAATAAATTATCAATCATCAAAAGATGACAGCTAGAATAATAATCATCATTTAAGCTATGATTTTGATACGAAATTTTTTGTTTATTCTATTGATAAATTTATTCTCTAGGTAACTGAGTTTGGAAATACCGGCCCTTAAGGGCATTAACCTCTATTCTAAAATAAACAATCCACTGAAAGTGTTTGACTTCCTCTGTGCCGTAAAACGCTTCTAAATTATTTTACAAAATTGATTCATTTTAATTTCTTAATATTTACATAAAAAACCCAATTTGTTCTTGGGATTTCGAAATGTTCAAGCTACTATATAGAAGTATATCGATTCTCAATTTGAGAAGCAAAGTACATATAGGTTAAAAGAAAACGAGAAGGAAAAAATACCCTTCCATACGAAAGCAATCAATACCGGATATGCGAAGGACATCTCCCAGTCTCTTTCCTGTTTCACATTCGGACATTCGTGAATCCTTCTCCGTTTCCGTGACTTTATTAAGCTGCCTCTACAGCGGGGATTCAACAAACTGCAGGGAAGAAGAAAATATTCACTTGAATGGCGGCCAGATGACGAGGTAGGAGATCCAGGCTGATGGAAGACATCGCGATCAGACAAAGTATATTTGTATTGTGTGGTAATATGTAATAAATTGTTGGATGGCCAGATTCTCTGTATTGATATTTTTGGTATTGTGATCTGGGTCGAAGAGAGGTAATTGTGTGTCATCTGTCAAGTGTGGAACAGGTTTTTTGTGCGTGAAATAGAATAAAACCACTGGAATGAAAAACGGAAACTCCAGTTGGGAAATGAGATTTTTTTTACAACTTCTGTTTATGTTCGGGATTGGAGGTTTATAATTATGCATGCCTACAATAAGAGCACATACGTAATTATAATACCGATGGAACTTTATGACCCAAAAGTATGGATTTACAAAAATAGAAAAATGTATGTCCCACTAAAATTGTCTCCCTTACTTCCTTTTCTGGTGTATTTATAATTATAGAAAATTTCAGTAAATAGTTAAAAGTTATAAATGGAAAAAACTGTCACAACTAATAAAAAATATCTAAAATTGTTTATTTCTGTACTGTAGATATAATTTGATTTGATTCAAGGTTTTGAGTTATTAAACATAATTCTTCGTCCAGCAACAAAAGAATGTCATAAACAAGTTTTCTATAAACTGAATAAAACAAGATTCCATCAGTTTTTCTTTCAAAAACACATGAAGGAAAGGGATAGTGCCATTTTCTTCTAGTTCCATAGTAAATTTGACATTACTATCATTACGATGGTCAAGGAAAGTATTTGAGCTATTTTGTCCATGAGGCCAAACAGCAAATATATCATTCACATAACGTAACCAGAGAGAAAGTTTCAAAGGAGAAGACTCCAGAGCTCCTTCTTAAAAATAATCCATACAGTAATTAGTTCTGGAAGGAGAAATAGCGAATCAATAGCTACATCATCAACTTGTTTGTAATATTCATTGTTGGAAATGAAGAAACTGGATGACAAGCTTTCTTAAAATGTCGTTTCTAAATCTTCATGGTATCTTGCATAGGAACCTCATTAACCTTCTAACGAATAATCAATCATTGAATTTGAGGATAATTTTAACGTTTTTGTAATCAAAGTATAAAAAAATTTATGAAAAATATTATAAATTAAATATCAACATAAGTATATTACAGATTCTTTTAACTACTACTGAAATTTTTTTGTTACAATTAATTCAAATATTTCTTAAAAATGTAAAATACGAATAGAGTATTTTAGCGCTCTGTGAAATGGCCGTAGATTCCTTTTAAGTGTTAGAGGCGATTTTTGAAATGGGGAGTGTGTGAGCGTACCTAAAATTCATCCAATCCTACTAAACATTTCTAATATTCATTTGTCAAATGGGCAACGATCTAAAATGGCTAAATTAGCAGAGATACGATCCAAAATTCTTCTTTAAGTTAGCTCGCTTCGTTCGCGCTTTTAATAAACAATCCCTAAGCCCGCAGAACTCACTCCCGACAAACTCCAGTGAAAGTATGCATTTTTAATGGAATCTTTACATAAATATTAACTCATTTTGGTTAATATCTCTGCTAAGTCGCCCATTTTTGATCGTTGCACATTTGACAAATGAACATTATACAAGTTTCAGGGAATTGGATATTGGATAGCACTCATTGAATTTTAGAGAGATGCATGAGCTACCTTTGAAATGTACCTTTTTCTGGAGCAAAGCTGCAATATAAAATTGTGCGTGATATTCAGGAAAACTTTTCCAGAAACGAAAAAATCTGATCTCTCCAGCACATAACCTCCCGCCCAATACTACTCTTAAACAGTACAAAATAGTATTTGATACAAAAACATACCTTCTTATTTGTTTATTTTCTATTTATATTTGAATATTTAAATTTTCTTTCGTATATTTATTGCATTTTTTGACATATATTTCACTAAAAAAACAGCTTCACAATCACAATGACATATGTCACATTTTGAAGAAAAAAAGAAAATTTTAAAATGTTTCCATGGTGTACTAGGAATGCAAAATTTGTGAAATCTAATTTCTTTGTATTTTATTATCTCTAAATCTAATGAAAATTAATAAAATTAGTATAATCAAAACACATGTAAAATTAAATATTCTTCAACTTTGAAAATAACATAAATTGTTGAAAAAGGAAATTTAACCGTGTTTTTCACAAAAAACTGTTAAGGGCTTCAAGTAAACTTCTACTTCCGGTTGCCCAATTTTATCCAAAATCTAATCAGCTCTTCATTTAAATATAAGAAGCAATAATTCACAAAATTGTATTTTTTGGTGTTATAGTATTTGAGTTATGCGAGACGAAAAATTGCCACAGACTACACACACACACACACACACACACATACATACATACATACATACAGACATCATCGCGAAAATAGTAAAATCGTATTGTAGGGACCCTAAAACGTGCTTATTCATTGAAAACTCACTACCCAATTTTTTGACCAAAAACAATACCTCCCTTACCTAGAGGTAGGCGGGAGGTAAAAAGAGACCAGAGTTGTCGCCAGATAATGCACCTGTACATTCAGCTTTGTCAATTCCTTAGTGTTTTGTCAAAAATCAGATGATCGTCCCTCCCTCAGTCTCCTTACTCGCCAGACCTGACTCCTCGCGATGTTGTTTTATTTCCGAAATTATAATCAATGTTGATAGGACGCCGCTTTCAGAATATTGATAACATCAAAGTAAACGCATCACATACCTTAAAGGCCATGTTGTTAAATGTAAACGTGTATAAATAGGGGAGAAAAATTAGTATTAAAGTTTATAAAATTTAAGTTCGATTATTTTCTGAACAGAGTTTGTAGAATATTAAACCGATTGTTGTCATGTAAAATTTGAAAGTAAGTCTGAAATATGGGTCATTTATCAGTTGACAGCGCGTAGTGTTTATTTCCATGTAGGGGTAAATTTTCTTTCGTGTAGTAGGAAAACGAATTAGCTATACGTCATCCGGAGCTATTAATCAAACTCTCTAATGATAATAAAATCTGCTGTCAATCGGACGTTCATAATAATAGCTGCGAAGCGTTACCCAAGCGTTGTTTATGTTGAGTTTTTCTCGTAGTTGGTATTGATTTTAAAACTTTCATGCACAAATCATTTGCACGAAGCGCTATCCCAAAACGCCAACGAACTGTCAAGTATTGACGCTCAACCTAATAGAGTAGTTTTGTATTTGCGCCAACTTTTTTCAGATGTTAGTTTTATTTGGACACTGCCATCTATCGTTTAAATCGGAATGTGGGCCGCGGTGAGCTCGAGGACGTATATTCACTATATTTGGAGCTGAATTTTCAGAGATTATTTTTGTAAAATGATTTATGGTGCTTTGTAATTTTGATTTACTGTACATGTCATTTTGGACACGACGACACGTTATATATGAGGTCAGATATAATTATTTAACAACACAACAATCTTAAAATTATTTTTAGTGCACTGTACACTAAGATTGAAATTTTTTCGCATTGTAACCAATAATACTCTATTTATTTTGTATATAACCAGATTTACTATAAATTATTATTAGTTGAGATGTCATATAGCCCATCAAGTTGATGGATTGCTATCAAAATATAAAAGTCTGGTGTGAATTGAACACGATTTTTATATAGGGACGTATACACATAATATTGAAAGAAAAGATTTTTCAATTTTGTTTATTTCCATAGAAACTATTATTATTGAAATATAAATAGATACACAAATGACGTTAACGAAATTTAGGGTGCCACCACATTATAAGAATTCACACAGTAGCTACACTTGATCTTGGCACCTTTGATCTTCATGTTGCATCGACCGATGACCTTGAAATCAGCGGCCATATTGGCAGTTGCAGCATACGGCGGTAAATTTAAATAGCTTCTTACAATTTTTTATGGTGCAAATAAGTTTTCCTTTCTGTATGCACTTATTTTATGAACTTAACATGTCAGACATACTGTGGCTTGATATTTGACAGATACAACTGTCACTGACCCTGACATACTTATTTTTTTATGGTTATTAAGATATCAGCCAATTTGAAGTGTCGCAACTGTGTGAATTCTTATACAGAAAATGTATACTTACAAATGTCTCGAAAAATTACCTGATAATATAAATTTCCCTTTCAGAATGCTTGAATTTGATACCAAACACGAAAGGATTCTAATAACTATTTGAAAAACAATTGAGGATAATGCAAAAGCAGCAAACGCGACAAGATTTTAATTAACTATTGTAAAAAACAGTTGACGTTTGTTCAAAATTAATTTTTGACATTTTAATAACTTGTATAAAGAACAATTGATGATCGTTAAAAATTAATTTTAGATATTTAAGGTCAACTCTTCTCTCTGAGACCTAAGTTCGATATTAAATTAAGGGTCAAGTCTTCTCTCTAAGTATTTATATAAAAAACAATTGAGGAACGTCAAAAATTAATTTTTGATATTTTAGATCAATATTTCTCCTCGAGACCTATCATTTTATATTAAATTAAATGGAGTTTAATCTATATTTTTACATGTCATTAAAAAAAATAGTATTAAACATATAATTTTAGAAATTTCAAATAATATTACTAACATCTTTAATTTGAATTTCATATTCAAAATAAATTAAATTTACTCTTTTAGATATCAAGTAAACCTCCACTTTCGATTTTACAATTGTTACCAAAATCAACTAACTCATATATTCATATTATCATTAAACTTATTCGGTGCTCTAGCTTGTTTTTGTTCATGAGTTTTAGAACATACGGACACACATCCATTCATCTATCCATCCTTCCAATCATTCATTCAATCATCCATCCATACACGCACACGCCATTGAGAAAATCGACAAATAGAAATCATTAAGTAAATGTAGATTCTATGCTGATAGGCATGAATAAAGAATTACAAGTACCAGTACAATTTAATTAGTGTCTTATATAGCAAGACCTTTTTAAGAAAGGTAGCACAATGATCCTTTAGGATGATTGCTACCAAAACATAATCAATTCGTAACTCCTATTGTTGGTAGAAAACTGTTCCTAATGTATGCAATAATAATTCTTTTATGTCATTGTTGTATGTTAAAGTATTAATACAATTTCAAGTAACATTTTCCAAACAAATTCTTGAAAACATAAACTGGCAGGTGTTGTTAAACTATACAGTTTTACGATGATAACATATTACGATTACGAGTATCGCACACGCAGTAATCTTATACAGTTATTACAGAAACACACAGGTGTACGTATATATGAACATATCATCGGTTTAGCACTAAAATTTATCACTACCTCGGGACCAGTTCAAGTTTGTTGTTACTTATTAGGTGCAAAACTACTGTCTTCGCTGCCTCCATATTTAGATGCTGTTACGCCACAAACAAAGCAACAAGTAGTAGAGTTGTAGAATTTCGGAGACATTGGAAACTATTGGTGGTAATGTATTAATTTCAAGTTATTGTTCATTTTACAAACAGTAACCAAAATGGTGGATAGATGTTGTTAAATAGTCGTTAACAAGATGGATCAAACTGCCATTACGTGGAAGGAAATTTCGTAGGGTACATTGTAAATTACCAAATAATAATCAGTAATAATATAACGGGATAATGATTTGATGGAAACTGGAGAATTATTTTCTAATTTATCAAACACTGGAATTATATTTAAATATATCATGACGCCATTTATCCATTTCTAGGTGTGGCACTCTGTTCAAAACAGATCTCGGTACTATGATATATTTTTGCGCATGAAGTGCGGTTACCAGCCGTCTAATCACGATCTCCAATAATGTTAGTAGTGGAAAAGCCACAGGGATTATTTCGAAAATTTGTCGGAGTGGGCTCGAACCCAGGATCTTATATTTAATTAGATTATTTTTTGGTCCACAAATTCAAAACAAAATTAGGTAGGTAACGTACTTAAGATGTCGTACTAACCTAACTTAATTATCTGTTATTTGTCAAGAAAAACGTAACTGAAAAGATGTTTACTTGGATTTCAAAGCTATTTTTTATATAGCTATAAATTTTTACCTATTTACTTTACAGTAAAAGTGTAAATACAAAAGTTTTTCCGAATTAAATAAATCTGTTATGAACATTACAATACCTCCCGCCATAGATTTCTCACAAAATGATACAGGAACACGGGCCACCACTATCAATAAACGCTCATCTCTTAAAAAATAGGTTTTTGCGTATGACACATGTCAAAAATAGACATTTTTCAAGCGTTGTTTTGTTATTTCAAAAAACATAGGTTAATAGATTTAAACGAAAATGTCAAAATATAATTTTCTATAACACTGTTTTGGAAACTGGGAATTCCACTACTAAAAATTGTTATGGAATCACTAACATTCCATACGCGGCGTATGGAATATTTTCGACGAATCAGAAGCGCTTATTAGCGCGACATATGAAGTATCTTGATTCAGTTACTATGGTTACATCGGTTTGTTTTAATTTGATTTATTTGAGTTTGACGTTTTCAACAGTTTTATATTTGTATTTTTGTATAATTTCCAAAACCTTTTTATAGAAAGTATAGTCTACAACATGTAACGGAATGGCCTATCCCACGCCCGCAAACCGTAGCCCTCGCCTTTGGCTCGGGCTACAAACTTTTTGCTCGCGTGGAATATGTGTCATTCCATTACTTGTTGTAGAATATACTATTCATCAACGTGTTGTAATTCGAAAATGCAGATAGTAAGAGAAAAATGTTTAAATAATAACATTAGAAATATTATTCTAATTACAAAATTGTCATTTAACCATAATTCACTGAGATATTTCAAAATAACTTTATAGGGCTTCAAGTAAACTACCACTTCCGGTTATTGGATTATCACAAAAAATTTATCAGCTCTTTTAAAGGGGATACAATTGATATATACAAAATATCAAAATGCTCAGTTTAGTAGCTTTTGAGAAACGGTAACTCCAGAGATCCACACAGACTGATAGACAGACAGACAGATAGACAAACACACACACATACATCATCGCGAAACTATTAAAATCGCATTCCAGGGACCATAAAACGTGCTCATCCACTGAAAACTCACTACCGAATTTTTAGAATGATTCCTATACCTGGAGGTAACAAAATAGCATTGAAATCCTTAAAAACCTGAAGGGGACCTCAAAAACCGACATCTGTATGAGACACATACCAATTTTTAAATTCCATGTAATTTTTATTAACAAAAACCTCCCTAATTTTCCGTAGCCGAGAGCCCTTTACCTCTGTATCGTAGCCGTTGAAAACCTCGAGTTTCAATTTCCTAAACCATTCCATTCCTCCCGTGAATAAAACAAATGAAAAGAAATACCGAAAGCACTTTTCAATTTGCTTCGTGCCATGCTATTAAAAACGTGACGTCACGGGACCCGAACCCTCCATCGGGTTGGCCGTGGAAATAATTGCAAGACAAACGAAATCCGTTCGACCATGGCGAGCAGCACGCGTTACATTAACCGATCTCGCGATCTTCTTCTTCCCAACGTTCAACCATTCAACGCCACCGAGATACAACAGAGTTCACAAAACTTTACATCCTTGCGGACCACTTTACGGACTTTATTATTATAATAATAATAATATTAAAAAAAATCTGAGATATGCTCAACTCATAACCGCCCATCCAATACTACTCTTACGGTAAAAATAGTATTTGATGATACAGAAAAATACCTTCTTTTTAATTGTCTCCATGGTGTACATGGAATGCAAGCTTTATGAAATATAATTTCTTTATATTTTATTATCTCTAAATCTAATAAAAATTAATAAAATTAGTGTAATCAAACAGATGTAAAATTAAATATTCTACAATTTTCAAAATAACATAAATTTTTGAAAAATTATATTTAACCGTGTTTTTCATGAAAAACTGTTAAGGGCTTCTAGTGAACTGCTACTTCCGGTTGACCATTTTTTTTTCCAAAATCTAATCAGATCTTCATAAAAATATAAGAAGCAAAAATACACACAATTGTATTTTTTGGTATTATAATATTTGAGTTATGCGAGACGAATAAATAGGTACAGATCATACACATACAGACATCATGACGAAAATAGTAAAATCGTATTATCCAACACCTCTCAATAAATGCTCTATTACTATGACGATTTTAAACAAGGAAAGTAACAGATTACCCACTAGTGGGTATAGTTTTGAGAAAAATCACTAGTGAGTAATTTTTATTTAAAACAATAATAATAACATAGAACACCATGGCAACTATTTCGATTGACATTTTAATTTAGAAAATTTAAAGCATATCTCACTTTCAAATAATATTTCTTTAATAAATTTTGCATTTATTAAGAGGTGTTGGATAAAACGTTATACTTCACACGTGCGCAATGTGGAATTACTCACTCGATAAAGTTATCACACTCAGCCTTCGGCTTCGTGTGCTAAAATTTCTCTCGTGGGTAATTCCTTACTTTGCCCACTTGTAAAGTAAACTATTGTAGGGACCCTAAAATGTGCTCATTGAAAATTCAGTACCCAATTTTTTGGCCAAAAACAATACCTTTTTTACCTAGAGGTAAGCGGGAGGTAAAAAGTAGTATAGTCCTGATTATTTTGCACGCCAGTGTAGTGTATTAACAAAAATTGTCATAAATACTTGGCCTATTGCTATATTTTGAAAAACCTTATAATTTTTCAAGTAAAGTACAAATTCCGGTTTACAAAACTGGGTAGGAAAAGTAAACTTCCCGGATTCTTCACCTCACCTACGGCTCGTCCTGCAATTTTCTCCATCGTCCGGGAATATATCACTTGTCCAATTAAATACACAATATACTATTTTGCAATAGGTTTATCGACTAATTAATCAAAGAATCGTTTCACCTAAAGCTTATTAAACAGTGTATTATAGATCTTGGACGTCATTATTAACTTTTAGATGTATTTTTAAAAGTAATTTAGTCGATATTATGCAATACCTGGCCTGATTCATAAACAGAATTTAATTCTGTACAATTTTACCTAAATCAATTTAGTTGCAAATATCCAGAAATGAAATTATGATTCCAACTATCGCTGTCGGTATAATTCACTTATGTTAGTGTTTATTTCCGTCTGAAAGAATTCCTCCCCGCATTATTTCCTAGCGCCCCCTAGACGAGCCGCCCCTGAAGTGCACCACCGTCCTAAGAACCTTCACCCACCGTTCCAAGGGCAGGTGATTTACTGCCCTGCAGTTCCGCTACCCTAGTGCAGGATCCGATATATGGGATCTAGTTAGTGTGGAAGTACATCCCCCTCCTAAGAGGGTTGGTACCCCAGGCACGGACGGTCACGTGACCTGAGCCCTACCTGTCGAAGAAGAAAGCAGGGAGGTTTTCTCTTGACTTCTTTTTGTAGTTGCCAAGGACGATCTGAGGATGTTTGTTTCTGATACTTTGATTTGGGCTGATCAAGTTAGCTGTTAGCTTACAAGAGACAAATTTTATCGTGAGAGATAACATGGGTGTTTCAGAAATATAATACATGGAAAATTAGTTTCTGGATATTTTTATCGTAAATAGTTAAAATTAGCATGGACTAAAACTGGGTTAAATCGAATTTTTTAATTTATTAACATTAACACTTATTTTTATCTCCCGCAACATCCTGTAAGGGAAGTATAGGAATCATGCTAAAAATTCGGTAGTGAGTTTTCAGTGGATGACCACGATTTAAATAGTTTGGCGATGATGTCTCTGTATGTGTATCTGTCTGTCAGTCTGTCAATCTGTGTGGGTCTCTGGAGTAATAGTTTCTCAAAAACTATACAAATGAAAAATTTTATGTTTTGTATATATCAATTGTATCCTTTTGGATAGAGCTGATTAGTTTTTGGTGATAATCCAATAACCGGAAGTGGTAGTTTACTTGAAGCCCTATCAGGTTATTTTGAAATATCTCAGTAAATTCTGGGTCAATGACAATTTATGTTATTAGAATAATATTTCAAATATTATTATTTATAATTGTTGTTTGAAACATTTTTCTTTTACCGTCACTATTTACGAATTACAAAACGTTAAAGAACAGTATATTGTACAATGAGTATGGAATGGTACTCATTTCCTACGAGTTTGAAATGGACATTCCATGCAAGTCATACACTATACTTTTTCTATGACCACGATATTATTTCCTAATTAATTTAATTTTAATAAAAAATTTGTTCCGCTTTCACCATTCTATAATTAGTATTATTATTATTATTTACTTAATTGTTGTATGACTAATTCTAATCATTCTAATATTTGACAATTCTAAATAAGTATCCTAGCAATGGCACCTGTACTGAAATGAGCTGACCTGTAATGAAATACTCATAAAACAAATTCATTTCTCACGATACATGCAATGTACCTCATATCCTTAGCAACAACAAACATACAAGGTGCAGATTTCTAAGTGGTCGTGAAAAATATATATAATTTCATATTTTCGTTAAAGGTCCGGTTGTTTCAGTCGTGGTTAACTCTTTCGTTAATGAAACAACGTGATTAACCTATCAAAAATCATCTTATAAATCCAATTTCTTGGTTACACGATATATGTTGATTCTTGATAGGTGAATCACGTTGTTACTTTAACCACGGAGTTAACCACGACTGAAACAACATGTTTTTTAAATTGAAATCTAATTTTTTTAAAAAGAGATGAGTGTTCTTGAGAGTTATGGTCCGTGTTCTAGAATTGTTTGATAAGAAATCTATGGCGGGAAGTATTGTGGTGCCCACAACAGAATTTTTTTTCCCAGGCAATTGGAGGTTCGAAAAATCCACCTAGTTGTGGAAAATATAATACAATGATCCGATAATATTTGGGAAAAATTAGAAGTCCCAATAGTTATTCTTAATATGGTAATACATTTTGATTGGACTCTTTCTATTTTAACTTATTCTCTAACCCCAAATTTTTGCTTAGAATTTGCTATATTCTTTCAACTTTTGTTTTTTATTTTCCATGTTATTATTTTATGCCTAGTAAGAACAATAGGTGAATCCATCATTTTATATAAATGAAACTGTCTAAAAAACACTTTGAGATACACTGAAACAGTGTCTGTGCCTTTTGAATGTGGGTCTGTATCTGTGTCGTTTCCTGGCAGATGGTGGGTGAATCTGATGTGCCATCACGCGCTGCATAGGCGGAGAAGAAGGTCGCTCCCAAAGGGCACATGACGATGAGAAAAAGTTTACGGTGACGGAAATGTCTTGACTAAATAAATAAAGAGACTGAGATATGGTACTGTACTCACTGCTGCAAGTACAACCGTATCCACTTGATTTTCATAAATAGGATTACTATATACCGTGTGTCCCACGTAAAGGTTGGCATAGGTAAATAACATGTAAAATCAGTTTTTTGTAAATAAAAAGTGTCCGGCAAAAAATTATGCATCCAAATTTTGTTTCACAATACTGCAAATATCCCTACATCGTATTTAATACAGATTACTTTATTTTAATACCGCAATTTAATGAAATTCATAATAATAATTCCTAATTTTCCGCCTACTCTTTTTATTGCTACTGACGTATAGTGTTTGCAAATTGTTTTAAATATTTTAATCTGTCACTGTCATCAAGAATACATTAAATGTTGAGAGAAATATTATTAGAATGTATTATGGGGGCGCAGTGCAAGACAAATATCTGAATACATCACAGGAATGAACGCTGAATGGTTTCCATCGCCAGAAATTGACAGTGACAGATTAAAATATTTAAAACAAATTGCAAGCACTATACGTCAGTAGCAATAAAAAGAGTAGGCGGAAAATTTAGGAATTATTATTATTAATTTCATTAAATTGCGGTATCTAAATAAAGCAACCTGTATTAAATAAGATGTAGGAACATTGGCAGTATTGTGATATAAAATTTGGTTACATAATTTTTTGCCGGACACTTTTTATTTACAAAAAACTGATTTTACATGTTAACTGCCTAAACATTTACGTGGGACACACGGTATATTGAATCAAGAAGATGTAATTGTACATTTCATGAAGTGGCTCATCATAGTGTTATTTAAAAGTATGTAGGTTTCCAAATCACAGTACACATTTTCAATAAAAAAAAAAAAAAAATATATATATATATATATATATATATATATATATATATATATATATATATATATATATTACCCTGTATACTGTCCTATCAAATTTATCTTTAAACTACAAATATATTTAAACTATTTGCAAGTTCTATGTGTGAGAACTAACGTAATCAGTTTGACGTCAAATATTTGTTAAAAAATTAATGAATGAAATTAAAATTCTATACAAGTCACAGGACTTCATTAATATAATAATTATAAATTGGAAATAACTTATAAGTAATTTAAAAATAAACTATAGTTCGAATGTAAATTCTGCGCCATTATCTTTGGCCCTTCTGACTGAAACTTTATTTAGAAAAAATTTAATAAAAAACTCTCCGCAAGCCAGAATTACATTATCAGCAGATGAACGAAAAAATTACCCTCACGCTTTGAGTGTAAAATATTGCGTTTCATTATTTATTATCCGTGAACTTTTATTCTCTTTGTTGTAATGAAAGATAAATTATCGCTTTTTATTCACGCATGCCCCTAGCTCACCGTTAAAAACAAAATTCGAATGGTAATTGAGTTACAGTGAATTTAATTCTGAAAGTTCAAAGAAAAAATTTTTGTCATTTTTGTGCGATGAGTTCATAGACAATAGGGCATATTGTAACTATAATTTATAACAATTATTTACATAGCGTATATGCTTTGAATGCTTAAGGACCCAGGCTCAAATCCTGAATAGTTTAAACAACTTAATATATTAACTTTTCTTCAAATGAAATTTGGTGGAAGCGCCGGATGAATATATTATATTCGACTGTAGCTGTTTATATTAAGAGCTCTCCATACTGGAAAG
Source organism: Poecilus cupreus (assembly GCA_963942605.1). NCBI lineage: Eukaryota > Metazoa > Arthropoda > Insecta > Coleoptera > Carabidae > Poecilus > Poecilus cupreus. The sequence goes on along the minus strand of OZ012726.1, from coordinate 3,280,399 downwards.
ACTGCAATAGAACTATTTTAAATATAAAATCTCACAAGTAAAATCGTTCACAATTTTCCGAGTTCCAGGTAGCAAGCAAATATTTGCGAATAAATAACGCTACAGTCGAAAGCGTCTTTTCCCGTTTAGAATCACTTAAACTCGTAACTCATACTTTTAAACAAATAAAAAATCTGATAAAAAAGATTGCATCCTCGACATGAAAGTCAGGATACAGAAAAAAGCAAAGATAGAAAGAAGAAAAATATGTGCTCAAGTATAAAAAATGCAACATTAGCTGCAAAACATGAAAGAAATGACTCCAAGACGGTGCGATGTTTCGGACGCGGTGAAAGATTTATTATGGAAACGCTACATCAAGATGGCGCTGAAAGTAGCCGAATAATAAATGGAGTGATATGATTGAGCGGAGACTTTACACTGGGAGGTTTATGGAAGGTTATGGAACGCTCTGGAGCACTCCCAATGTACTTTTCCAAAGAAAACAGATTTCCTTATTCAGTTTTCTTTTTGCACCCACACGTTTCTAGTTGTTATTTATAGAAAACACGAGTAATACAAAGCGATATTGCTTTTTTGTTAGCCAATTTTGTAAGGAAAACAAATTTTGTTATTCGCATTTGTAGTTTATAAATATTTGGTTTTCATTTTCCTCTTGATGATATCAAATGTTCGAAATGGTGCATTTGGTACACAACCATCAAATTTCAATCGTGTTGTATCATAAGTTAATATTTATATTTATTTTGGAACAAACCGTATACAAATACAATTGGAATTATTCAGAAATACTAGCTCGAATTAATCAATATACTGATTTGGACATTCTAAATTCTGTACTAACTGCCTAATATATTACATTCAATAAGAATTATGACAATTTTTACTTTCTTATACAAAGTATAAGGAAGTATTGGAATCACGAAAAAAAATCGTTGACGAGATTTTTGCGGGAATACATATTTTGACGTCCACTGAATCCGCTACGACCAATTTCTCAATGATGTCTGTGTGTGAGGACGGATGGATGGATGGATATCCGTGTGCGCAATATCTCACGAACGAGACAAGAAAACTTGGAATTTATAAGTTTCATAAAAAAATGAAGAGCTGAGTTGATTTTTAATGAAATTGAAAAATCGGAAGAGGAAGTTTACTGGACATACAACAAATTCCATTTATTTCAAAAATAGAATCAGCTATGAGAAAAAGATTCAAATGTTAGCAAAAATATTTGGAAAATAAAATGTTATTTGCTCTTTTCTTGTACACGCTTATAATTTTGAGAAAAACTAAATTATATGTTTAAGAATATATTTCTATAAGCTTAGTTACAATGGGAACAAAAACAAATTTTGTTAAACTAGGGACCCTAAAACGTGCTCATCCACTGAAAACTCACTACCGAATCATCATCAAAGATTGGGGTCTTTCCAAAGTTTTGGGCGCCCAGGGATTGTGATAAAAAATGCTTTCCTTCCCTTATATTTATAATTATTTGTTTGGTTTTCCTGGCACGAATCGAATTTTTCCTATTTGTACTGCAGGATAAATCCCTCCCGGACTTAGTCGAAGTTTCGCGAAGTTTCCCGAGGTGAAACGTAAGTGAGAGACAAATAAATGCACGTGGCGGTGTGTCTGCACGACGGACTACTCGCTACAGAAAATGCGAAACGACAGAGTTTTTCTCTTCCGGTTTTTGTTCGATTGGATGTCGAAGACGTTAACGAGCGGTAAATTGTAAGTTGTAGGGGTTTTATTTGTTGGCTATGCGCTTTTTTATAATGTTGTTTACTCAGTTTTCAAATTGAGTTTTTTATTTTTACGACTGCGAGCAGATTTTATTTACTGGGGGTCATTCAAGTCTGATTTTATGAAGTTTGCAATTTTATTACGTCTTCATCTAGATTCACACAAGATTTATTTACACATGATAAATTCTACGAAAATTTTGCTCTCAAATAAGACAATTTTATCGCCACGAAATGCATGCTTGGAAAGATCAACAACCAAAGAAAACAACGGGGTTTTACATTTCACAAATTACTAAATTAGTTATTTCTATTTAAACTAGATCTTTTAATTTTACGGCAGAAACGATTCACATTTGAAAAAGTTTACCCATACTCTACTTTCACAGATCTTGGTATATTACCTCTCACACATTATTGGTATTGTGACGGGTGAAATATTTCGATTAAGATAATCAAAAGACTCTAGTACGAGCCAACCCAAATGTATTTGTTTTTTTTTCAATAAGCACAGGTTTGCAGAAAATGTCAAAATATAATTTTTCTTTAACCTATTGTACTTCGTAATTGGAGACAGTACGAGAAAAATGGTTCAAACAATAATTGTAGATAATAATATTTGAAAAATTATTCTAATAACAAAAATTGACATTCAATCATAATTTACTGAGGTATTTCAAAATAACTTGATAGGGCTTTATGTAAACTACCACTTCCGGTTATTGGATTATCACCAAAAACTAATCAGCTCTTCAGAAATGGATACAATTGATATATACAAAATATCACAATTTTCAGTTTAGTAGTTTTTGAGAAACCGTAACTCCAGAGACAGACAGACTGATAGACAGATAGACACACACAGACATCATCGCGAAACTATTAAAATCATATTCTAGGAACCCTAAAACAAGCTCATCCACTGAAAACTCACTACCGAATTTTACATGATTCATGATTCCTATACCTCCCTTACAAGATGTAGCGGTAAAAAGTTAAGTTTTGGCACTAGGTACAAAAATAACCATTTAAAGTCTGAACCGTTCTTCATTCCCTCTCGGCGGGTATCCTGTCGTACCTCCTCGTCCATTTTCGGCAAAGTTCGGTTCGTGCACGTTTCACATGCCTCGGTCAATACAAGCAGGAGACGTCGTATCTTACATCGAGGAATGGACTCTAATAGATAGGGGATGGAAATAGGTAGAGGGCTGGTGTACGTGAGTTTTCTTTGAGCGCATTCAAACGACTTCGGACACGCTAAGGGTGCATTCCTGCAGCCGGGCTTGTTTGCGTTGCTGACGGCAGCAGGAATTGCAGGAGTTTTGTATGCGAGAAATATGCAGCAACAGGCTGGAATACCTTTCAAATTTTTTAGCTATTGGACATTTCCACACGCTCAAAATGTACTTTAATAATTTATTATTGTTTTATGATGTGAATAGTTCTGTGCTTATAGCTTAACTAAAGTATGAAAGTTGTCGTTTAAATTACTCTTTCTACGACCACTACTGTAAGTATGTCATTACAAAACAAACTACAATCAATGTAAGTGCGTTGTTACGCAAATTTAAGTTGGCACTACTGACTGTCACATTACTAAAATAATTAAAATTTATGCATCAAATTTTAGATTTAAATGTGATGGATTCAAATTTGGCTAACTGATAAAATTTTATAACTAAATTCATATTTTGCTGGGTTTATTATAAATATGACACCAATAAATATTTCAATAAAATATGTAGAGGGGGCTATGTTTCTTCATGTATCCCTATTATCCATTTATTTTTATAAACAATAACAAAGCTTGTTTGACATTTAGGTAATGTGTGTGATTATTACATGTACACTGATCATATTTTAAGGGTCTCCCATCTGCATCTATAATCTATAATCTGTGTTTTATAGTTAGGTAAATATATACTACACTACTAAATATTGTTATCCTTTACTTATATTTATTAACATTTTAAGTAAGAAATGTCAAGTGACAGTGATGTGATGGAACACCACTGGAGATACAAGCTAAAGCTAAAATTGCAACAAATAATCTTTTGGCGACTAAATCTCGAGAACGATACGAATTTGTGTACCAAAAATCATGGATTGGAGAAAACAAAATGCATAATAAATTTCTATTTATTTGAATTTTGTACGTAACTCGAGATGTAAAGCAATTACGCCATTGTGAAATTACAAACTCGCCGCTACACGGGTCGTGTGTCAATTTTTTCACTCGTGCATAATTTGCTTCTTACATCTCTCGTTATGTAATATACTATTATGGGCATGGTTTGTTTTCATAGAAAATAAGGGTATGTTTTCAAATAATCAGTCAAGTGTTGGATTTTAAAATTCCACTTTATAAGTGGACAAAGTAAGGAATTACCCACGTGTGAAGTATAACGTTTTATCCAAATGAAAAATTTATTAAAGAAATATTATTTGACAGTGACATATGCTTTAAATTTTTAAATTAATATATTATTCGAAGTAGTTACCAAAGTGTTGTGTGTTATTAATATTGTTATAAATAAAAATAATACTCACTAGTGACTTTCCTCAAAATTATACCCACTAGTGGGTAATCTGTTACTTTGCTTGTTTAAAATCGCCAAAGTTATAAAGCATTTATTGAGAGGTGTTGGCTAAAATAATTTTTTACATCATTTTCCATTTCAACTTCTTTCACTTGTTGTCTTGCATAGCAATGCGCCGTGCGTTACTAGGACAACTCTAGGGGTGCGTGGTGCGTAGATTGGATTCCGAAGGGTGGTTAATAAACTCCCCCGCAATATTTGCATGTTCATTCGCCCTCCAGCTAACCCTGCAGTCATGCCAACCCTCCGATTTCCATTTCTGGGAAGTACGACAGCGTTAAGGTTGCTGAGGCATGTCATAAATAAACCAACCCTCAAAATATGCCTATTTGCGTTTATGAGGATATTTACAATAAATTTAATTTCGCAACAACTGCAATTTATTTTCATTGTTATTGACGAGCTTGGCGGATGGTGGAAGCGGGAAATACTGTATTTTTATTGTTGCTTTTGGAGTCTTTGAGAAAAAAAAGTTCTCATTATTTTTCATTCCATTATTTTTAAATATTCTTCATTTTTTTTGTCATAGTCATAGTCTCAGCGGAGCACGTTGTTATTGGTCTAATTCTCATTTTTGTATCATTAAAATTTTGATTTTAAGTAATTTTTGTTGGCGTGGAAAATCTTTTTTTAATTTCTGACATTATTTCTCTTTTGTTTGTTGGCATAATACTTGTCTTAATTATAGTTCTTATGTTACTATTTGGCGAAAATTAAGAGAAACGTCGCAAGAATATTATAACGAATATATATCGAATTTAATTTTTTCCTTACTTGAAATGAATTTTGAAATCTATATAATAATCTCAGGAACTGACAAAAATGCAAGAAAAAAACAGTCATCTTTCAACGACGCCTACTTTAAAATTCCTTCATCTTCAATTAGCTTATAGCCTAATTTTTATTAAATTACGTGAAGAAATAGATATTTTGCGAACGGCTTTACTATTTTCACGGTGATGTCTGTATGTATGTATGTATGTATGTATGTATGTATGTATGTATGTATGTGTGTGTGTGTGTAGTCTGTGGCAATTTTTTCGTCTCGCATAACTCAGATACTATAATACCAAAAAATACAATTTTTTGAATTATTGCTTCTTATATTTAAATGAAGAGCTGATTAGATTTTGGATAAAATTGGTCGACCGGAAGTAGCAGTTTACTTGAAGCCCTTAACAGTTTTTCGTGAAAAACACGGTTAAATTTCCTTTTTCAACAATTTATGTTATTTTGAAAGTTGAAGAATATTTAATTCTACATTTGTTTTGATTACACTAATTTTAATAATTTTCATTAGATTTAGAGATAATAAAATATAAAGAAATTAGATTTCACAAATCTTGCATTCCTAGTAGACCATGGAAAATTTTCAATTTTTTACGAAATGTGACACATGTCATTGTGATTGTGAAGCTGTTTTCTTAGTGAAATATATGTCAAAAAATTAAATAAATATACGAAAGAAAATTAAAATTCTCAAATATAAATAGAAAATAAACAAATAAGAAGGTATGTTTCTGTATCATCAAATACTATTTTGTACCGTTTAAGAGTAGTATTGGGCGGGAGGTTATGTGCTGGCCACATCAGATTTTTTACTTATTTTATTATTATTATTACAATAAAATAGAACATTTATGTAACAAAAATTATTTAAATATCTACTGTTTTAGATCTCTACTATGACGTCACAACATTTTTAAAAAATCATTGTGGCTTAATGAATAACAATTAAGACTTTTTAAAAGCGTAGATAGTCTTCAATATAGATAAAGTTTCATAAAAAAATATAAAAAAAAAATGGTGAAAGACCCCCATTGTAACAAGGCGAACATTAAGAATTCGATTTATTGTTTTTACTGTCAAAATGATTTTAAAATATCAAGTTTCAAACTGCGTTGGGACTTGAACGCATCGAAAATCGTCTTGACAGGAGTTCTTGCTTTCTTGAGTTTTATTTGTTGTTACACATGTGTGTTAGAATTTTAGTTACCATAAATAGTCATTTGAGATTATCGCGGCAAATATTCTGAAATATCGGCTTGAGATGCCATCTGGGGTTGACACATTTACAGATCCTGGTCGAGCCCTAGATAAGGTTTTAGTTTTTACGTAATTTTTGGGCTAGTTCTGTGGGAAACGTTTTCCCCTCTCCCTGCACGTACCCGCTTATTGGGTAGATGCGTATGTTTAGCTAGCACAAGAGGAGAAGGAGAGTTAGTTTTTGGTTTTTGAACTGAGCAGACGTCTTCGCACGTCTGCAATACGCTACAAGATGTAGAATTTTCATAATTTTGTTTTGCTAAATATGTTTTGGTAATTGCAATTATGTTAACATATTCATATGTTGTCGTCGTTTTTAATATTTGTATTTGTTTCTAAATTGTTCTATTCATCGTTTTACTACTTTATTAAATATTAATTTTTATCACCTTTAAGAGTGTTTGGGTTTTATTTGACAACCCCTTTAGTTCAGTAACAGCCCGCCGTGATACAGAATATGCAATCAAATATTATTGTATATTAATACTTTTGCTAGAAATTCTGCAACAAACTGCAAATGAACTCGTATATTATCTTTTTCCTCATTGATATATAATTCATGCAAAGTCGTAAAAGTGTTTATTATATTTCCACAGACTGTAACAGTCTCAAAAACAAAGTATCTTTTATAATGTGAATGGTCGAAACCGTCATAAAATATCTGAATTACAAAATTCAAATCTCAGTGAAACATAACCACCACAACTACAGACATATTTGTTTGAAAACAGCTATTTTGCTTGTGTCGTTCAGTCGATTTCAAATTAAATGAACAAAAGTTTGCGTTTTATGAGTTACTCAATGTAGCAATCGGAAGTACTGGAAACTAATATTTAATAATATCGTACAGTTACAACTTGGGTAACTGTATACATTTGTACCAGTACTCAGCAGTTTAATAATTACACGTTGACGTATAGAACAAATACATTTGTTTGTTTTCATAGCAACTATAATTATTCAATAGTTATATCACGAGTGCTAATAATTTAATCGGTTAAATTTGATATGTCTAGCATATGCATAAAATTTTGCTTAAAAAGTGTTTGAGTACATAATAATTTGAAAAAATCCCGAGACCGCAGGTCGAGGGGTTTTATCTTAAATTATTATGTACGATAACACTTTATTAAAAGCAATCAAATTTAATCGATTCAATTCTTTAGCACGAGGGGTATATGTCAAGATTATTTCATGAATTTATTGCATAAACTTTAATACTTGCCGAAGAAATTGTACTATAATGTTGATGACACATTTTCACATAAATAAACCGGTACACTCACTCACAAAAAGCGCCATAAAATTATGTTGTTATAGTGTAGCTATAGCAAATTGATTGTTTTTCTTTTTACTTGTCAAATAAATGTCAAAAATTTGTAAATAAAAATAGCTTGAATTGAATAATTCAGCACGTTTAAAGACATAGAATACCAGTAAAGGTAAAAAACATGTAATTATCTTGCTTCTGCAACTAATTATCCGGCTAAATATGCCTTCAAAATGTCCAAAATTTGCATATAGAAGCTAGCTTCAATTTAATCGCGAATAAACAGCATGATGCTGTTTATTCACTTATCTAAAATGCACAACAATGGAAAATGAGATATTCTGATTTGTCAGATTTGTAATGAATGAAATAATCAAATATAAATAGACAAAGTACAACGAATCTGAAAAAATGTATAATTATCTCAAAATATACATCACATACCTAGACCGAAAGTAATTTTTAATAATATTAAAAATATACGAGCCCAAGCTCAAAATGTATTTGAACTACATGAAAAATATGTTATGATCAAATTAATAAATTTTTCAAGCTGCTATCGCTATACAAGTAAATGATAATTCTTCGGGAGATATTTAGATCTGTTTAGATGATTAGATATTTAGATCTGTTTTAATATAGATACAAATATACATTTTTCTACTTCTGTATAAATATATCCTCATTATTTAAATTTTTTCGATGGAATATAGTACCTATTGGGCATCCAAAATTAAAATACGCTAACTAGTAGTAGAAAGCTGAACTAACCAAAAGATACATAAATTTCATGGTATTTTGAAATTAACTGTTATTTTTTTTATTTTAACAATAGTAGTTATTTTATGAGTATCCCAATTTAAGAATTACATTTGTTTAAGCCGCATTATTTAAATAAGATTTATTTTTGAACGGCAATTAAAATTCTGTTATAATTAGAAATTTCGTTTTTGTCAAATTTTATATGGCTGTATAACAATGTTTCTAATATTAATTTTTATTTGAATGATATATCGTGAAACACTAATATTTAGGTAATCATGCATACATTTTCAAAATCTGAATATCTTCTGTATAAACTCATGCTGTAAAATGTAGGTATAGGCAAACATTTACAGCACTATAAAAAAAATCTAGCATTGAAATTTCTAAAACCCACATTTCAATCATTCTACAGTCTATATGTACTATATACTATTTAAATTTAAATGTTATTATTTATGTTGACAATCAAAGGGTTGAAAGTAATTAAAATTGCATGTGTAAGATTTTGTACCATCTGTAGAAAAGTAATATTACTCGTATGTGTGCAAAATGTGCAAATGGTTTTTGCGCAGATGCTATTTAGATAGTGCATCGCATGTGTCCAATTCTGTCGTTAGAACCATTTGTGCAGCAAGGGCTTACATCCGCTCAAGATTAAAGCTGAGCTTCATTGAAAGCTCTACATGGGTTCTTTTTTAAATCCAGAGGCTATAAAAACCATTTCGTTTATGTCCTTAATCATTAAAACACGGATTGCTTTCATCTTTTAAATGGGAATCAAGTAGACTTCGCAGGAAAAATAATCGCTTTGAAAATTATAACGAGGTCTAATGAAGTGTATGCCGACGCTGATTTTCATATAAAATTAAGCGCAATAAACAAAGGGCTTTATTAAAGATTTTTATTGAAATTAGCTGTGTACGATGATGTAATTTTATGTCTTCTAGTTACTGTATTAGGTTATTGCTGTAGTAAATGATAATAAAACAAACAGAAGTAAATGAAAAGTTCCTTTAGGAGTTTTACAAGGTTTACGATGTTGATTTGCAAGTGGATGTTCTCATTTTACATTTTATAGTCTTAAAATTGTTTTTGAATGTAAAATTAGCAATGCTGTTGTTTTGCATAAAAAAATTTTACAACGATATAACACGTACATTTGTGGAAATAAGAATCTTGAGAATCCCAGACCGAGAAAATACTATTTAAATTTTTAACCGAGGTTTTGCAATGATAGTTAAATGATCTATTATTTCCGAATAATACGATAAGACTATTATGAAATTAAACAAAATATAAAAATCTGAATTGTAAATCTAATCAGCTCGTAAGTGGAACATCCAAGTGCTATGTAAATATGAAAATGATATTGTCATTAGATTCTGATGTGGGCACCACACTACTTTCTTATACAAATAATTGTTTACTAGAAAATAAATTAAATACTCCTCCAAACTTAACTTGAAATTTATAACTTATATATAATTTAAACATGAATAAACTCATTGGTGTAGTATGCATCGTAATGTCTTATATGAATCGAAATATGGCGATTTGTAATATTTGTCAAAGAAAGGAAATTTCCCCAAATATGACTTAAAATAGTAAATTTTTTTTATTACGTTTCTTTATAATATTCGCGCCAGGAAATCCATTGCAGCAGAGCGCATCGTCATATCTCTAATATTTTTCGAGATACGACGATTTTTTATATTTTCCGAAGAGCAATTTTGAGGGGCTATAACTCGAAAACTATACAAGATATCGAAAAATATCTCTAGTTTTGAGTTTTTCATATCATTTATAATAAATTAGTAAATTTTTAAAATTTTTAAATTTTTTTGAATTTTTTTTTTCAAAATTTCATTTGGAGATATCTTGACAAATATGAAAGATACAGACTTGCAGTGTTCACCAATCGATTCAGCTCGATGAAATACATAAACCCTGAAAATTTCAGAAAATTCGGACAACCGGTTGAAATGTTAGAGCAAAAAGTCTGAAAATGGCCAAATTCAGGCCAAACGTCAAGGGGTAACAATTGACTTTTTGGACAAAAAACGCCATTTTAAAGCTTTTTGCTCTAACTTTCCATCCCGTAAAGGGATTTTTATGAAACTTTGCATACTTATGTATTTCGACGAGCTGAATCGATTGGTGAACACTGCAAATCTGTATCTTTAATATTTGTCGAGTTATCGCCGATCGAAATTTTGAACAAAAATACAAAAAAAATTTCAAAATTAAAAAATTTGCTAATATATTATATAAGGCACCAGAAACGCTAAACTGAAGAGAATTTTTAGATATCTCGTGCAGTTTTTGAATTACAGTCCCTTATAGTTGCACTTCGAAAAATACCAAAAATCGACGTATCTCTAAAAATATTTGAGATCTGACGATGCGCTCTGCTACAATGGGTTTTTTAGCGCTTATATTATAAAGAAATGTAATAAAAAAAAATATTACAATTTTAAGTGAAGATATTCCGTATACACAATCGAGCATCTCGAAGTAGAATTAAAAGCAAATTCATTATTACTAAATACCATAACCATTAAAAATCCATCAATATTAAGTAAATTTTCAAAGCAGATTTCATGAAACATGCGATCTGAAGTTGTTGCGTGCCGGAGATGACTTATAGCTAACGAAACATTGACATTTACGTGCGTATAGAAAATACAACATTACACTGTACCCTACATAGACAATCTTTCCATCTACACAAGTAAACATGTTCCGTAACTCTTACAATACGCTACAATTGTTTCATTTATCCGCGAATCTAAATTTAATGAAAAGTCCGCACGCCATTCTCTCCATATTTCGCGATAGGAGTCGATTTGCATAGTCGCGATGCAAATGCTGTCCAGTTATTTTCCACAGTCGCCGAATGAAATGATTTAATATTTACGGGCGTCACGGCAGCTGTCAGATCCGTGATTTATCGGGTGGTTCGCGTGCACTTGGCAGAATTGCGAGGTGCTAAGGATATTGGATCGTGGGCTAATCCAGTGCCGGAGAAACTAGGGCAAGATACTTTGATTTTTTTCGTGGAATTCTATTTGGGGTCGTAAAGAACAAGAAGGTTAGTTCTTGGCAAAAAACGCTAGAATTTATTGAGCTGATTTGTCAAGTTGGAGAAATTAATAGAAATAAATTTGTTACTGAACTCAAGTTAGCAGAGTTCTCAAAACTATTACGATGGGTGATGGTGAATCAATAAATGCGTATAGTTTTATACAGGATGGTGACTGATTCAGCCAATCATAGACGTTTAACATGTTCTATAATACTTGTGTATTTTCCTGCTTCCTTAATTAATCCAAAGAAAACTATTTCAAATAAAAGTTGACGAGATTCAATATCTTCACCAGTGAACAAATTTCTTTTTACTTATTTATTAAGGGCGAAAAAGATGTTCAAAAGTATTAGAAATTTATAGGCCAATTCTGAGCAATTCTGTAAAGTCTGTAAGAGAATCTGTAGGATTTGTAAATGCTTACAGGTCAAATGGCAATTCTGATAGCATCTGTTCCTTACGGAAAATCGTAAATATGTTACAGATATTTGTAAAAGTTACGGTGAAGTTTGAGGTGCCTGTAAACTCTTACGGTCACTGTAGAATGCGAAAATTCATCATTATATTATGAATAATATTATCACTACTGTTATTTATTCCCTCTAGAGACTTCTAAGTATTAAATCAGTTAAAAATTAATAATCTAGGTAACATTATTTATTGGATTACTTAGCAAAGTTTAACAATAATTATCCAACTTTTAAGGTATTTTGATACAGACATTTTTCCTTACCAATTTATATAAAATATCAATTTTACTTAATGGTTTTCGTAACTTTATATTTTGTGTGTGGTAGTTCTTTCCAAAATCCAGTTGGTTCAAACTGTTGGATATGTTTAAGTCAGTCGTCTGTGAGTAAAGTATTAAAAAACATTAGTTGTATTTTAGCGCCTCCAGAATAGACAATGATCATCCGTTTTCGTTTTTTAATATATGTTTTCAGTACCGTAAGAATTTGTAATTGCATATATTCAAACAATAAATATATTATTTAAGTATTTTAAATGGATGTATAAGTATAAATAATTAAATATTTTATTTTGTCTGTCACATGTCATAGATAACCAAAATATAATTGTGAAGTTTGACGAATGTCGTAAAATAATCGTCTCATGACTGTAAAGTTGATCTGTAAGTTGTCTTCATACAGGTACCTGTCGAGAATTGACAAAACTGTAAATATGTGAAAATGTTATTTACGGGCGTATCGAAGGTACCAGATTTACGAATTTACGATCTCACAGATAAAATGTTCAGAATTGACCCATTTGTTTTTTAAATGAGTAACTATGGAAATAATACAGCCCTGCTTCTATCAAATATAGCGAGAAAATTAAAGATTTGGGTTTTGCTTAGCGAACAATGAGACGTGTTTTATTATTCAATAACCCAATAAGAGGCTCACACGTCATCTATTTTGACCAATCAAAGCAATATATTAGCGAATATACGGGTTCCACCAGTGTATCCCGTTCCCGCAAAGTAGAGACCCGGGTTCTAGTCCTGGTGGTGGTTCGTAGTTTTTCACAATTTATCTTTCAGATTTATAGGAATAACTTATTATTATATTATGATTAGGTACTGTGTAACATCATATATCAGCTATCCTGCTATATTAATCGAGTGTATCTATATTCCACATTACTCAGTATGTATTAAAGATCTAAATAATCACTTACATTTTTATGATTTTGCCACAGGAATACTCCATTGGAATCCGCAGCACACGACACAAATCACTGTGAAAGACCCCGCACTATTGATTGCAAACCAAATTGTTCTAGAATTATGAAGCGACAGCGGCGTTCATATTTAACAGGTTTGAAACAAGTCTAGGCTGCAAGAATATGCGGGATTTTATAAAAATAAATTATTTCCTTTCGGTATTATTCCAGAGAATCTCAAACTTTTATCGATTACATTTAAATTTTTATATTTCATTTTTATGAAATTTTGACATTTTTTTTTTTATTATAGTTCTGTAATCTATAGTACAATAGAATATTGTACAAAAAACATGAAATGGTACTCATTTCCTACGAGCATTCCATGCGAGTTGTACACTATACTTTTTCTAGGGCCACGATATCATATCCTAATTAATTTATATTTTAATAATAAATTTGCCCCGCTTTGACCATTCCAATATTTGACAATTCTAAATAAGTATTCTAGCAATGGCACCTGTATTGAAATGAAACCACCTGTGTTGAAATACTCACAAAACAATAGTATATTGTGTATCTAGTGTGAAAAGTGATATATTCCCGGACGACGGCTCGTCCTGCAACACCAGGAGTCCGGGAAGTTTACTTTTCCTACGTGCTACACTTTCTATTTTTTTTTATCGGTTTATATTTAATAATTAGTTAATTTCATTTATAAATGTCAGACAACAAACAAGACATAAAAATATTGCGTTGTTTTGAAAAAATATCTGAGGATAGCGTATCCATGGTTTGTTTATTTATTTTTTCACGACATGCCTAGAAACCCCACCGTTCTTCTCCCGGCCGAAATAGTGAGGAAAATGTGTTTTTCCTCTCTACAGAAGAAAATATGAATGTTATTTACAAATAATATATTGTAAAAATTATAAATGAATTCTTAATTTTATTGAAAACCTTATTTTAGTGATACACATACCTACTTTAAATTATCTTATATTTTTCTTTTTCTATATTAAATTCCAATTTGACAACTTTAATTTATATTTAAGATTGGTTCATTGGCAACACTGCTACATCGCTTTGCGTCTGATAACCTAACTTTTGCAAAGTAACAGTGCCAAATTTTAGTTTAGTTAGTAGCCCTTAGTATAGACCTGTGAATAGCACCCATTGTGTGAGAGAAAAGCCCTTCTTCCACTCTAGTTTGAGAAATAACTATATCACAAGCGTTCGAATCCCACAGCTGACAGTTGCCAATTTAAATTTACCCCTTTGGTTCCTCCTCCACTAACATATTTGTAGGCTATAGCTTGACGGCTGGAACCGCATTTCATACGCAAAAATATATCACTTACCGAGATCTGCGTAAGCATAGTGCCACACCCATAATGGGTAAAAGGCGTGATGATATATTCATATTTATTTTATTTTACAAGCGTCAAATTTATTTGAAAAGCTAAATCGTACGGGAATACTTTGCTAGTGTCCGGAATAGCTATTTGTATCACAAGGTTGGAAACTGCTATTTTGAAAGTGCGAGTTTATTTTGATAGGACGAGCCGTAGGCGAGTCCTACAAATACGAGCACTTGCAAAATAGTTTCCAACCGAGGAATACACAAGATTTTTCGCGCCAACATTTATGTACATTTAGTAAATAAATTTAATTTATTACTCATTTTCTTAATGACAGGGAATTTTTTTATGTTGCTAACTTCACAATATTTGAATGTCAATTATGTATATTTTTCAATATCATAACCAAAAATATCTATATATTTTTATTTGGATTTTACACTGCAAATTCAATTATAATTACTTACAAATATGTTTAAAATCCATAAATATTCTGTTTTCTCGTATTGCAAATACTCAATTGTAGATATATTGCCATAATATTTTTAAGTCAATGTAATACTTTGACATTTCTAGCGTCAGAAATTAGAGAAGTGATGCCAACATATAACCATAAAAGGTTAGCAAAACATGATTTCCGACCGCTTTAGAGATATGTAATTGTGCCAATGTCGGACGGCGACGCGAAAAAAATATTCCCGAACTGTCATTTATCGTAACCTAGTAACGACACTAAAATACCAAAGTAATGCACTTTGCGGTTCGAAAACACACCAGAAAGGAGTCAGTTTCTCACGATGCTTGCAATGTATCTCAAATCCCTAGCAACAACAAACATACAATGAACAGATATCTAAGTGGTCGTAGAAAAAAGTCTTTATAATTTTAATGAATATGGCACATTGCACGACGGAAAATTTAAACGTCTGCAAGTGAATTCCTCTAACAAATAAACTAAAACATGTCTTCTCGAAGGTAATTTATCTTATCTGCTTCGGATTCTGAGCAGTCCCAGCAAAAATCTGACAAAATTTAATTCAATTTAACATTAAAATGACAGACCTGCAAATGCGAAATCCGTCTACTTTCCATGTTTGTTTTGCGGCTGCTCGCATAATTTTTGTTTACTTTGGCGTATATCTTTTTCCTCGGGAGACTCGAGCTGTCGCTCCTGTAATTCTCCAGGATATATCCTGATGGCGCAACTGGGACGCGACGACTCAAGATGAAAATGTCGCAGGGTCCAATGTTACATTTTGTTATTAAGATTCGGGCTTAATTGTATTAATGATTGATGAATCAATTTGTATTCAGAGGAATTTGGAGGGTATATTCGTATTTTCTGGATTTACTCGTTGAATTTAAAAGTGAACAGTCTCGAAATTAATTATGTACTTCAAAATTATTTATTACGGAGATAAATATTGTTTTTCCGAAATCGATACAAAATTACACAACGCGAAATTAGCCAAAATTGTAGCTAAAGTTAAACTTTACAGACTCTTATATCAAACTTGAATTACAAACCTAAAAATTATTCTATAATACTATTGGTGAATTTATTTATTCACTTTTGACAATAATTTATCGGATTTAATGCAGATCACATGCAGAACACTTCTAAGAATACATAAAAAATCTATTGTGGGCAGCACAATACCTCCCGTGATAGATTTCTTATCGAAAAATGCAGGAACATGGACCACAACTATCAAGAGACGCTCATCCCTTGAAAAAAATATGACACGTATCAAAAAATGACATTTTTCAACCATTGTTTTGTTTTTTAAAAAAAACAGAGCAGATTTAAACGAAAATATTAAAATATATTTTTGTACTCATACATTGAAATGTGTTGTTTAACGTTGCCTAAGCAACGCTGAAATGTCCATTTCCCAGGTCTCCGCCAGATAGACAACCGGGAAATTTCGAAGAAAACATTCCTATTTTTAAAGCGTTTATTAATAAATTATATTTATAATAAAAAAATATAGTACTTCAAACATCCCTTTACATAATATTAATATAAAAGAATGAAATTGTATTTTAAAATAACTAATTTAGTGCATTTGGTTACCAATGTTGGCAATAAAATCTACCCGATATGACAGCTGTAAATTAATGTAATGTTAGTTATCTCAATAAAAATAAGAAATAAAATAATTTTACAAGAGAAGACGGTAAATATTATAAATATTTTAATTGTTTTATAATATATTAGACAAATTAATTTGTGTTTTTATATTTATAGTGCAACTTTGACAATTATCAAAATAACTCCTTGAAGAACTCCATTTCTTTATATGGACTGTTATTAGTTTTATACTTTTCGTACAAAAAATGTTGTACAAACCTCTTGCGTGAACTCAGTTCCCGCATTTGGTATGTAAATAACTATTTTCAACCATTGTTTTGTTTTTTCAAAAAACACAGAGCAGATTTACACAAAAATATTAAAATATATTTTTTTTAACGTATTGTAATTCGTAAATGGTAAATATTTCAAACAATAATTGTAGATAATAATATTTGAAACTTTATTATAATAACAAAATTTTCATTAAACCATAATTTACTCAGATATTTAAAAAAAAATTGATAGGGCTTCAAGTAAACTACCATTTCCGAAGTGATATATTTACTTTATAAGCAAAGATGGTGAAAAACGTCTAGAAATATATTATTAAAAAGGAGTATTTTAGGAAAACTATCACGCGCGGAAACAATTTCCAATCCGCTTGCCAAAGTCTCTCATGTTGGAAACTAGTAAAGCCATTGAAACTTTAAAATCAAGAGCATTAAAAAAGTGCAAAACTTCTGCAATAACATTGCATTATTTATTCGCTTCATTCCATATTCACCTTTAATTTCCCAGCGAACACATAGCAGCTAGAACTCCCGGAAAGCGGATACGCTACCCGGAATTTAAGCGTATGAATCTTGTCTATCGTGCGGAAAATGAGAGAGATGGATAATACACGAGCGCCTAAGTACGGGCGAGATGGAGTGCATGCAATATCCGGTAATCAATTCGGGCTTTCTTTATCCTTGCTCAATCTCGCTCTGTCGAAACGGTAAATACCGCTAGCGAAATGTGTGCATATAGATAGTTTACATGGTAAACGCTACATAAAATGTAGTTGTTTTGTATCAAGGATGCTGGGTGTTGGCACCAACTGTCTATAAAATTGTATGCATTTTTAAAAGAGAAACCAATTGTTTCGTTTATTTGTTAGTGATATTTTTGCCGCAGGCTTTGGTGTCCTATTGTAAAATAAATATTGTTTTGTATTTGCTGTGCGCTACATTACCTGATTTGGAATATATAAATGTTTAAATATATTTATATTTCATTTTACAAACAATAACCCAAGGTCAACAATTATTTGACTGTCGTCACGCCTTTAAAATAACCGTGAATTATGGATTTCTGGCTCAGTATTTGGTCGAGAAGGGTGAATTATGAATTATGGGTACTATAATTTATCGAAAAAAATAAAACAATGGGGATATATTTATACAGAAGTATTCTAATTTCTAAACTATTGCATATTGAGAAAAATGTTTCAAATAAAATAGTACATATTTTTACTATCTAATAAGTGGAATAAAGAACTTTTTTCTGTAGCCTATATTTAAGAAATGATACACTAATAATTTCTTAAATGGTTGACAATAATAAAAATATATGTGGGCACTATACTACTTTCTTATACATATAAACCCAACAGAATACGTATGACTTGTTTCTTGCGTATGACTTTATTTTGACATATAGATGCAAAACCTATTTAATTTTTTTTTCTCCTTTTAATTATGATATTGTTTCAAAATGGGTATTAATTAATATCTATTCTTTAAAACTTTTTAACTAATAATGCAAATATTACTTTTTATAATATTTCAAACGACACATATTTTTGGCACTTCATAATTATTTGACATATAGATGTTAAAAATGTTTTAGTTTTTGTTCCCATTCTAACTAAGATTATTGAAGTATATTAATAAATATATAATTTAGTATTTCTCAAAATTAGAAGCACCTACATGAAAAGTGTTAGAAATTAGAATTATTAGAAACTTTTTGTCACAGCTGAAACTACTTTTGAAAAAACTGGAATTTATTGTTTTGTGTCCAGTAAACTTCCTTTTCCGGTTTTTCAAAAACAACTCAGCTCTTCATATTTTCATGACACTTATAAATTCCAAGTTTCGTTTACATATTATGTCTCGTTCATATTGCAATTGTTTTATGGATTGTTGCAGGAAAAGTTATTTTCATGGCCTGTTTAGCGCACTGAAGTATGATTGTTGAGGAGTTGATTTTATAAAATTGCTTCAAAATTAATTTGACATTTCACTGCATTAACTAGAAACAACATCTAATCTCTTATATGAAATAGAAAAATAAAAATACCTAGTAATATAAACTAATGTTTTCCGATTGGCTGTTCGCTGGAAGAATACACATCTCCTTGGCCAAAAACATTTAATAGTGAATTTTTCCGAATCACATTAAGTATTCGACCCAAATACGTCTCCTCGCCGTTCACGACTCACACAAAGCTAATTTCGAAGTGGAGCACGTTGTCTGTTGTAGTCCGGAAAACGGAAAACAAAAGCCAGCGGGCGGGGGGCGGAGGGCGGGGCAGAGGCCACAAGGGCGTGTGGGTTCCTCCCGGAGTAAAACTAAACAACGATAAACTCCATTAGCAATGCTAACTGTCCTAGCAACGTCGGTTGCCATCCGTCATTACACACACTAGGCAATCGTGGGATAGTGTTAATTACTAAATCGATTCTTGGTGCTATAGACGGGACCTGAATTATATTTTATTAGCAGCTTGATTACCGGGAGATAAATGTAGTTTTGTCAAAGACAATGGGCATTTTATTTAAACCAAACAATAATTTTGCCAACCCATAAAGATTTTGAGGCAAACTTTAATCTTGCCAACTCCATTGAAGGCAAATTATCTTTGCAATTACACTCGTTTTTAACCCTGGGATGCTACACTGGAATATAATTTTCTATAACACTGTTTTGGGAACTACGCATTCTACAACAAAAAATTGTTATGAAATCACTAACATTCCATACGCCGCGTATGGAATATTTTCGAAGAATCAGAGCCGCGATATATGAAGTATCTTGATTCAGTTACTATGGTTACGTCTGTTTGTTTTAATTTAATTTTTGAGTTTGATGTTTTCAACAGTTTTATATTTGTATTTTTTATATAATTTCCAAAATCTTGTTAAAGAAAGTATAGTCTACAACCTGTAACGGAATGGCATATCCCACTCGGACTACAAACTTTTTCCTCGCGTGGAATATGTGCCATTCCATTACTTGTTGTAGAATATACTATTCCTCATCAGCAGCATTTGCATAATTTCGACACTGCCTCGTTGTAAATTCAGTTTCTATAATCCTAAACAAATATTCAATGTAAAATCCCTATTTCTTTGTTTTCAATAGTCCAAAATAAAAAAGTTTTGGCAAAATGCTATGTTTTGAATAAAATATATGGTTCAGAAAGGTTATTAATTGTTTAATGTCTTTCTTTAACCCTAAACAAATATTCCATAGGTAAAATCTCTAGAAAAACTACATCCGGTTATGGGAAAGGAGTTTTTATTTTCTTGGGGTTTCTCAGACAGCAGTGTGATGTTTGTGTAACTGTGAAACAAGTCTAAATGTCCAGGGTTAATAGAGTTTCATTATAATTTGATCACCTTAATATTAAGTCCCAAAATTTGTGTATACAGGGCATTTTTCAAGAGTTATTTTGTATTTTTCAAAAAGCACAGGCTAACAGATGTAAACGAAAATGTCAAAATATAATTTATTTTTAACATGCAGTAATTCATAAATGGTAACAGCAAGAGTAATATTTCAAACAACAATTAGATCGATATGTCATAGTATTTGAAACATTTTTCTAATAACAATAATTACCATTAAACTATAATTTACTAAAATATTTTAAAATAACTTCATAGGCCTTCAAGAAAACTACCACTTCTACTTATTGGATTATCAGCAAAAATTAATCACCTCTTCTCAAGGGGATACAAAAAATATCCAAATTTTCTGTTTAGTTATTTGTGAGAAACCGTAATTCCAGACATCATCGCGAAACTATTAAAGTCGTATTCTAGTAACGTGCTCGTTCATTGAAAACTCACTACCGTACTTTTAGCATGATTCCTATACCTCCCTTACAGCTATATGGCGGGAGGTAAAAACCAAACCTCGATTTTCCGTTGCCAAGGTAATGGAGGTAAATAAAAATTCATCCACTTGCAAATATTTCTCTTGTTTGCATCTCCAATATCAACTAACAAAAGTGACGATTCTATAAGGGAGTATATTTTGTTTTGGTCTAACTAATCCATAAGAAGCTAGATTGCAAATTCCAAATGAGCTGTTTGGCAGAATTAGATACATTACCCGTTAGTTCTATCAGTGTACCCTCTCCTTTGTGTAACCCTGGCATTCGACATTTCGCCGACATTACGCCGACAATCGGCGGGTTGTAGATAGTTTTGTTTAATAGAATCAATTGCTGATTGGTTTGGAATCAGTGCACGTTCGCCTGTTTCATTTCAGGCCGCTGATTAAATATTCACGCGATGAAGGGGTGACGGGTCGAACTACGGCGCAATGGAACTGGGCCGAAGTTTGCTACGAACCCAGATTCCGCTTTGGCTGCTGACAGTTTGATTTGTTACTGGAGTAATTAAAAGTGCGACGACTAGAAAATACAATTATGACTACTACTAATTTCCCAGGGAAATTATTTCAATAGAGAAACTAAACGAATTATAAAATAAGTCAAGAACTGTCATTTCCAGAACTACTCGTATACGATAGAGCACATGAAGCAAGCAAAGTCTACTGAAATATAATAATACTGGAACGATTACTGACGTTGGAAATGCGAGCCGAAATAGACAACTTTGTTGTACAATGTTTTCTACATAGCCGCTCAACAAACGCATAGAAACCGTTCTACCACAGTATACGAATTCATACAGTAACGATACATACATACAAGTATTACATAATCACAGTATTTCAGCGATGCGCTACCGAGAAGATGGCCGCTCAGTATCCGCTGATATCTTAGATATCAATTTTATGTACATAAAAATTTATTTTTTTCACGACATAGTGAGAAAAATATGTTGTTCCTCTCTAGAGAGAAAAATATAGAAGTGTTATCAATATGAATGTTATTTACAAAAAAATTATTATAAAAATTATAAATAAATTCATAATTTTATTGAAAATCCTTATTTTTCTTCAAATTATCTTACAATTATGTCTTATATTTTTCTTTTCCTTATTAAATCACAATTTGACAACTTATTAAAGATATTGAAGATTAGTTCATTGGCAACACTGCCACACCGCCTTGTGTCTGTTAACCTAACTTTTAACGTGTGAGTCTGTCAGTTGTGTTCTCAAAGTGTATTTTAGGTCCGAGCAAATCGTTTTTAGAAACATTTCGTGAAAAAAATGTTGTGTCCAACACGAGAGAAAAGCTCTTCTTCCGCTCTCGTTCGAAATGCCTCACTCGCTGCGCTTCAAACTCGAGGGGGAAAAAGAAGCGCTTTCCTTTCTAGTTTGACAAATAACTATTTATAATTACGTAATAGTAATTTACTTTACAAGTGGGCAAAGTAAGAAATTACCCACGAAAGAAATTTTAGTGATAATTGTATCGAGTGGGTAATTCCACTTTATCCACGTGTGCAGTATAACGTTTTATCAAACATCTCTCAATAAATGCAAAATTTATTAAAGAAATATTATTTGACAGTGACATGTGCTTTAAATTTTTTTAAATTAAAATGTCAATCGAAGTGTTTATCAAGGTGTTGTGTGTTATTATTATTGTTATAAATAGAAAAATTAATCACTAATGACTTTTTTCAAAATTATACTCGCTAGTGGGTAAATCGGTTACTTTCCTTGTTTAAAATCGTCATAGTTATAGAGCATTTATTGAGAGGCGTTGGATTTCATTTCATGGTTAAGTTCATAAATGAATGTAAAACAGAGAGATAAACTTATTTGCACTCTGAAAAATTGTAAGAACTTTTTAGTACAAATGAAATAAGATTATTTTTTTTAGATTTTATCCCCCTTGGAACTGATTGCTATTCAAATTTACCGCCGTATACAGCTACTGCCAATATGGGCGCTCGGCTCAAGGTCAACGATCGATGCTACATAAAGATAAAAAATGCAGACAGCTAGTGTCCTTACTGTATGAAGAGATAGACAAAGACGAGTGGCCCACGACACCTATCGGTCTCAGCCTCCTTTTCTTCTTTGGTAAAAGACTATAAGTACACGTTCCAATATTACTATATTTCAGTGGCAAAATCTTTAAAATATGTATCTTCTACTTATTATTTAATTGCCCGATAAGAAATACATTTTCACCCGACCGATTTTCTATCAAATCCCCCAATAAGGCAGGGAGAGTCAAACGCATATGCTACCCCATATCTAGGGGTTGAAATGGAGGGTGAATGAGCTCGCAAATATTTGGGATTTACACCAACGAAATTTTATAAAGAATTGGCATAAAAACGTCAACGTTTCAACCCACGCTTTAATTTGGATTCAAAAACAAATTTGTACATCAAAAAACAGCGTTACGCAAATATGAATATTTCATTACAGGGAAAATAATAACAGACGAAATGTGACATTTAAAACAAAGCTTAATTAAATGGAACAGAATTTCGGATGTTTTTCGACGTTATTTTCGCGAAAGTTAGAGATTAAACATAAACAAAATAAATAATTTTTTTCCATACTAGTTTACCCTGGTGGTTTATCTTATACTATCTAAAGCACGAATTAATTATTCATAATTGTGGGCAGTGCTTTGACGGCTGATACAACCATGATCATAAGGCTTGATGATAAATTCATTTATTTGATTGTTTATTCGTTGTAGATGTCACTTTCTGTCAGACCAACATCTGCCAAAAATCTTTGAACAAAATTCTACTTTCACAATTTGACGATTAGTCAAATATGGATCAATATTCGATTAGATCTATATGTAGATATTCAAACCGATTCTAAATGTTTGATATATTATAATTTAAATAGATAAATATTAATTTTTTCGTTTAATCATTTTCTTTCAATGCCATGTACTCACAGGAATTATTTATCAATCTGTTATTATTGAAAGGCGAGTGTCTGCAGGGTGCAAGGTATTGGGTGCTCTGGGTACATTTGCTCGAAACACGAATGTATCTAAATATGCTCGATTGAGTATTTATAATGGTGTATTAGTGCCTATATTGATGTATGGTTCTTAATATTGGGTGTTGATGAAAAAACATGAACGACGTATACTGCTATAGAAGAGATATTTGAGAGGAGTGTGTGGGTATACGAGACATGATCGTATCCGGAATACATTGGTGTATGGAGAGTGTGAGATTGAGAAGAATGTTGTTGAAAAGTTGGTGAATCTAATATATGCGGGTGAGATTGAAGGTGAACGATTGCGTGGGCATCCGAGGAATAAGTGGTTGGGTATGACTGATGGTTTGTTGTGTGAACGAATGATTCTGAGTGAAAAGAATAAACGAGCATGTATGAATCGCACTATGAATGTGGACGAGACGAAAGAAAAAAAAGGAATGTTTGGAAGAGATTGATTGTTGGTTGATTGTGTTTCTGGGTTCGTGCTACCCAACTGAGTGATATAGCGTGATGTTATGTATGACCAAAACTTCAAAACAAAGTAGCCATGGAATGGTTGTTTCTGATCTCTCATAGCAAATTGTAAACTCGAAAATAGGTAAATAATTGATGAAAAGGTGGAAATTTCCCTTAATATTTGATTAGAAGCACAAGAAGTATGTCTGAATTTAATTCCAAAGAAGTCCAGAGATATTTCTGACAAAGATTTTAGTGAATTTAATCAGTAATTATTTTCTCTGTGACTTCTCTATTATTATCTCAATGAGTGAGGAATGTTGGACATTTATTTCAAATAACATAGTTACAGCCTTATTATGAGTCGGTGTTAGATATAAATTATTAATAAATACTGTTATTCTTGATGAGTTCTATTACTGGTTAAATTTAATATATTTATTTATGTTACACCATGTATGTTTATAATTAAATGCCTTTCAACAGTAAAACAAATACTTATGTCTTTGAACTCCATTGTACAAAACGGACAACCCATCAAATTCACTGGTGCCATCTACAGAAGATGTCAGGGTTTGGTTAGCATTTATTTTAAACTAGACAAACCAACATAGTCAGGTAGTATGATATATCTATTTCAAATTACTATTAAAAGACTTGTAAACCTCCCTCTCGCAATTAAATAGCCAGCGTCAGATTAACCTGCCAAGCGGTGGAAACTCTGAGACATGCCAAGAATGAAACAACGAAAGCGAAACAGAACCGCTCACCATTTCCTGCTACGTCTTAGCTCCGGCCAACTTCCGGACATTGCGATGACGGCCGTATAGTCCGGGGCTCCGGGTTAGGGTTGTATCAAAGGGAGGGATTCGGGGAGGAAACTTAGAGCAGTGGGGTTACTATGGTTGGTGGGGGGGGGGGAGAATAACCGCAAAGTAAATGAATGGGTAGGAGTGATGGTTTGAAGGATTAATAATTGTGATAATGATAAAGTTATTCTTCATAGTCTACTATTTAAATAGCTAATATACCGGGTGTGACAATGAAGCCTAGGCATAGGTGATTGACTTGGGATATTAGTTTTTCTCTGAGCAAAAGTTACAATTAATTTTAGACGAAAGTATTTCAAATAATTCTGCAGATACCATATCTGACATAAATTGAGTTTATTATTTTGGGTGTCTAGAGAACTTCCTCTTGCGGTTTCAAAATCATAATTTTGTTTTAATGTTTAAATATTTTTGTACAAAAAAAACTATTAAATCTCTGAAAATTTATGTTATCATCGTGGTAACTTACATTTTTGTAGAAAGTGGAAGAGCCATGAAAATATTTTCACATACCTGCAACAAAAAATTTTAGTTAGTATAACATCCTTAGTAAAGCATGATTATGTTAAAACAATTTGAATCGTCAAAAAGCATCAATTACTAAATTCATCACAGTGTTTTCTAATATAACGTGAGTTTCATTTAAGTTACAATATTATCTAATCTGTTGTTAGTGTATTACTATGGCTAGCAGTAATATTTTATATATCAGCTTACTGTTCTAGATAAAATTCAATAAGTAAAATGAACTTTTTAACCTTTGGAAAAAATTTTAATCTTGTTTTCTTATGATTCACATCTAAACATCCATCCCTTTTAAATTTAAAAATACGAGCCCAGAATCGTATCATTTGGCTTAGTTAAAATCATCAAAGGAAGATTATTTAATTCGCCATATTTATATTTTAAATTGTATAAATTTTACCTCCCGCACATACGTATATGTAAGAGAGGTATTATGTTCATGTTACGAATTGAACAATTCCTTAACAGTAAGTGGGAGATTATTTGAAAGCCTACCAGGGTTTTTGGGCATATCTTAGAAAATAATTGAAATAGGGTAAATTTCATTGGAATCTAAAAGAATAATATTACCCACAATTTGTATTTCAAATAGTTTTCTATATTTTGTTATCAGATTCAAAAACAGTGTTCTTGGTACCAATCCAATATCTTTGGGCAAGTGAAATCTTTATGTTAGTGATTTTAGTTAATTTGTTATTATTTCAATTGTTATTTTACCGTAAAATATTCTTAGGAATAACAGAATTTAAGATTCAAATAAATTGAGTACAACAATTTTCCCTTTATAAAGGTCTTAATTGGACCAATGATTCTGGGCTTGTATACTCGAAACCGAAACATTAGAAGGATTTGATTTAGCACTCTAGGATCTTCAGGAAATAAATAAGCTAACTGACAACGTATGTTGCATTTTATCTAGAACAATAGGGTGACAAAATAGTATTCATAGTAAAACATTAATGACAAAAAAGTATATATGTACCAGTAATATTTTTATCCGTATATATAGGGATGTGTTATTAACATAGTTGCAGTTAAAGTGATTAACAGTAATGTAAGTAAACATTTGGAATAAATGAAAATACTTTTGGTTTGTTCTGCAAAATCTTTTTATATATTACTATGATTTCTGATAGTTTTCCAACGTAATGAAATATAAGAATAATTTAAAAAAATTAATATAATAATTCCTACTAATTTATGTATGTATTTATGTACTAATTTAATATAATTTGTTAAGTAGTAAAGTACTTAAAATAAATTCCTTATTTGTTTAAACTTGGAAATGTTTCTTATAATATAAATTACTATTATTAATAATCCATGTAAATTATCCCTAAGTTTACTTATAAAACAACGCTCTAATAATAATAATAATATGGTATTAATGATTCACGATTCCTAGTGTACCTACGTTAAAAAATATGTCATTATTACATATAGGGAAATATTTACTAAAAAAAAAAAAACCTGAAACCTAACAGCAAATTAATAATTTCAAATTGATAGTCTGTGGAACAATTTCAATGGAGTGAGGCTTGAATTACTTGCAGTAGAAATGATTTTCACGTCCCCTGAAAGGGAAGAGAGTTCCGGTAGTTACGCCACTGATTTCACCCTCAAAATGAAGACAAACCAACAGTCCGATGCCATTTACAACTAACTTATAACAACTGGCAACACTGGCAACATTGGCGTCTAACGGCCTGGGTCACGCGACGCTGCGCATAATTCTACCCCCGCCCGCCTCTTCCAGGGGGTGAAGGCACGCGACTTTTCTGGTTTACAGCCATTTTGGATACGGCACGCATAGGCTACTGCCCGTCAACATTTACTTTTTCTCTTTTTCTCTTATATTACGAAGTCATTTCGTTTGAGTTTCATTGTTTTTTCGATTGTTTTCTTTCACGGTTGCTACGGCAACGTGTATAATAATAAAGTGTAGGATGGCGGAATATGAAAAGTGAAATGGGATTTGAGATGATTTCATATTTCGCTGTAAAGGAGAAATATTATGGTTTAGTTATTCAAACTTAACGGTTATGTGACGCATCAGCTTTTACGACTCTGTAGGAGACACTACAGAATATTGCCATTTAATTCAGATTGCATTAAATACGTCTAGGTCTCTTCAAAATATTACATTTGCGTTCTACGTATCGATCAGACACACACACAACCTTTATAGTTATACTGAAATATCGAAATAGCATCACATTTATTTTTGCTGCTGCTTATTCGAATTGTTCTTTTGTGAGGTACATATTCCTTATTTTAATTAGTAGTAGAGGATAATAATAATGCCTGTTTTACACGACGCAATTTATTGGTCAATAAATGGGGTCTTTCACCAATTTTTTAAAAAAATTTTTTTATGAAACTTTATCTATATTGACGACTATCTACACTTTTAAAAAGTCTTAATTGTTATTCATTAAGCCACAATGATTTTTTAAAAACTGTTGTGACGTCATAGTAGAGGTGTTGCTAGATCTAAAACAGTAGATATTTAAATAATTTTCGTTACATAAATGTTCTATTTTATTGTAATAATAATAATAAAATAAGTAAAAAAATATATGACTACAATTATTTACAATCTGTACTGTTTTAGATCCAGTAACACCTCTACTATGACGTCACAACATTTAAAAAAAAAATCATTGTGGCTTAATGAATAACAATTAAGACTTTTTAAAAGTGTAGATAGTCTTCAATATAGATAAAGTTTCATAAAAAAAAAAATGATGAAAGACCCCATTGGCAAAGTACTCTTTTCAATAAATTCCCAAAAAATATATATTGTAAATATACAATACTTGGGTAGAAGAATAGAAGTTTTTTTTATTTTTTGAATAACGACGTTTCGACAGCAAAGTGCTGCCGTCTTAAGGTAAATATAAAATTTTATAAATAAATTCCGATGTCAAAATGTCGTTATTAAATAAATATATTAATAATTCCTATATTTCAGTGGTGTGTAAGGATGGATGGAGACAAGATGTAACGAAACTTGAAATTTATTGTTTCATGAAAATATGAAGAGCTGAACAGATTTTTCAATAAATGAAAAATGAATTTTGCCTATAACTGTCAAAAAAACATTTTTTCAACGTTTTCAATAAATTTCTTGGTTATTTCTAAACAACACTTGTGTTTGCCAGGCAACGTGAAAAAAAGTATTTTGCGCACATGGGCCACAAACTCTTTTCCGCACTGTAAGCATATTGAATAAAAATACGTATCTTGGAAATCTAATCCAATATTTTTTTTGTAAATTAAACATGCGCAGACGCACAGCGCTTGTATCGTTGCATCTTTGCAACTGACTGAACGCGCTTAATGAATTAGTTTCTTGTAACTTTTTGAATTTTTTTTTATTTATTGAACATAAACTTGCAACTAATTAAGAACAGAAACGACATAATAGAATTTAAAGGAAGATTGACAAATTCGATAAATAAGAGATTCAATTAAATTAATAATTTATGAGCTTAACCTAAGAAAAATTGTACAATTGGTAAGAAAAAACTTTATTGAGAAAATGTTACGTTTAAAAATTAATTATTTATTTACATTTAAGGTAATATTGCAGTTATTGTACTAGTAATAGTTAATATTTTTTAATGCCCCATCATAGATTTGCTGAAGCTCTACCAGAATTTAGATTTCTATGTTGATCAAAATATATCAATATATGATTGTAATAGTATGGAAAATATAATAATGTTACATATTTATGTTATTAATTTCTATTATTTGAATATTAAGAAAGTTGTACGAAAAATATTTGAAGCTCTCAGCTGCGCTTCGAGCTTCAAGCTTTATGCTCGTGCTACAATGCAGCATTTTGCACCCTTAATACACAAATAACTATTCTAGTTTGGAAGTCTAATCCTTGTAACAAATTTATTATAGTTTAGTTTGCAGTAATAAAAATTCAAGGATTGAAATCCAAATTATTTATTCCTTTGAACATGTATATTATTGGAATAAATGCGCAAAATATCGGGTTGTTGACCCATATAAGAACTCTGAATAAAATATATTCGCGTACATTACAAAGCTCAGCTAAACGGAATTTTACTGCTTTTAATTCGCTCGAGTTTCCAGCAGTTTACGTGCAGTTGCACTCCACTTAAATCCCGGATTTCGCAAATAAACATTCAATTACCCGTGACGTAACACTTAAAAAACAATTACAATTACTCCTTAATCAATCGGAGAAAAAAATCTAGATTTTTCAATTAAATTTAAACGCCCGGCAAACACGTTTTAATTTACTCGGGAAATACTTGAAAAAACTTTTTCTCCGTAAAAATATATGTCTCTACTCCGGCTGTTTTCACAATTAATGGTAATTCGGCGGACACTCAGTACAAACAAAAAAGCTTTTATACAAAAACTGTTCATGAGAAACAAACAGAAAACCTTTTTATGTGGAATCGTCGCAGTGGATGCGGTTTGAGCGGGGGTCTACATTAGACTGCGTAGGTCTTCATAGGCGGAGACTTCGACGATACCTTTGGGCATTCTAACAATATTATCAACCTGTAAAGTCTGTACTAAGTGCATCAAAATTAGAAAAATATCTTCTCAGGAGATAGACTCGGAAACGCTTATTTAATTTACGAGAAGTGCATATTAAAAGATGTAGATAGGTCCATCAGAGACTCCAAATTTTATTCCATAACAAATTTAAATTGTTTTTTGATCCCACTCATATTTACTATCTATCTCTACAAAAATATTCAGTGAATTTAAGTGATATAATATTAAAAGATATGGGGCGCGTTCAGACGAACCTAGCGGCTAGCTAACGTTTGCAAGTGATAGATTCTAGCAGATGAAAAGTGTTATGAACATGAACAGAATTTTACTGGTACTGTCATCTTGTGTCAGTCAAGTTAGGTGGAAATAACCTCAAGTTTTGAAAACAGACAAATCCAAAATAGTATTTTAAAATTGATAAGTAATAGATGTCAAATACTTCATACATGTCACTATATTTCAAGTTATTTTTATAGTTTTTTTGCAGACCTGGTTAATATTGATGTCATTACAAATGAATTTTTATACATTTTATAGTTCTAGAATGTTCGCTAGCTCATCGAGCGCAAATTTATTTCACTAGGTTGCTAGTCTAGCTGCTGAAATCTAGCGGTTACTTAGCAATACGTTCAGCTGTGACCGCTAGGTTAGCGATCTAGCTGCTAGGTTCGGCTGAACGCGCCCATTGAAAAGTAACTGTCCATTAACAGTACTTTATTTATATTTATTTAATTACTATAATAGCAGGCATAACGTCACGCTATATCCCACTCAGTGGGGTAGCACGAACCCAGAAACACAATCAATCTCCTCCAAACATTTCATTACGTTCGCCTCGTCCACATTCATACATGCTCGTCTATTCTTCACACTCGGAATCATTCGTTCGCGCAACAAACCATCAATCATACTCAATCACTTATTCCTTGGTCGCCCACGCAATCGTTCACCCTCAATCTCACCCGCATATATTTGTTTCATCAACCTTTCAAGATGACCAAACCACCTCAACTGATTCACTCCCACTTTCTTAAAAATATTCTACTCAATCTCACACTCACCATACACCAATGTATTTCGGACACTATCACTCTCCTCTGAAATACCTCATTTCCACAGTAGTTATACGTCGTTCATGCTTCTTCATCCACACCCAACATTAAAAACCATACATTAATGTAGAGACTAACATACCATTATAAACACTCAATCGAGCATCTCTAGATACATTCACGTTTCGAGCAAATATACCCAGAGCATCCAATATCTTGCACCTTACAAACACCCGCCTTTCAATCTCCCGGTCAATACATCCATCCCTCAAAAACATACTACCCAAATATACTAATTCATTCAGTTGTTCCAATCTCACACAGTTCACTGAAACATTAAAATCAGTCACCAAATCAATTATATTTGACTAGTAATAGTATATTATACATTAAGGGAGAGAAGTGTATGATTTTTTTCCCGCGAAGTAAATTGAAGCCGTTTAAAAATATATCCCCATTATTACATTTTTTCGATGAATTATATTACCCATAATTCACACTTTCCGACTAATCACAGAGCCAGAAATCCATAATTCACGGTTATTTTAAAGACATCATACGGATAACCAAACAACGGCCGTCTGACAGTTGACATATAGTCAGTTGTCATTGTGTATTTTTATGTTGACGTATTACATCGTGTGTTTTCAATGAATTTCAATCATTTTGAAAAGTGGTTTTGGAATTTCCAGGAGTAGAAAAAGTATAGTATTATATTCGGGATTATGGTCATTATTTACTTGGACTTCATCTTCGTAAATAATGACTATTATAATTTTGGAGGGGGATCTGATTTGAAATCTGTAGCGAAGAACATTGTGCACGCCTATGGTTGGCACATACGCTCAAATTAGGGGTTGGAGAACAGTAAACATACCCTGATAATGAACATACACACGTGTATATTCTAATTTATATATAAAGTACCCCGTTTTAATTTAAATAAGACGTTATTTAATAATGCAAAAAGCCAGTATTTAAAACAGAGATACACAAAATAAATATACGTGTAAAGAAAAAGATCACCCTTGATAAAAAGGGTTCCATATTTGAATCCTTTCATTAGCAAACATATATTTGTCTCAAAATGGTCTATGTTTTCAACAGTCAACTTTATTTGATCTTGCTCTTTATGTACGGTTTGCTATCTTTGTGTAACATCAAATTTTATTCCCACTGTACAGTTTCTGTTTTACAAAAGAAATTATCTGCTACAGTAAACACATTTCAAATTAATAAGAAAAGCACATTTCGTAATAACAATGTTTTCAAGTTGCGAAAATGTGGAAAATGAAAGAGTTAGTTCCATCGTAAAAATAAAGTAGTGCTATAATTACTACATGATTTTCTTATACGTGTAACTTGTAATTTTATTCTAATCTCAAATAGGAACCTCCAGTTTTTATTGCAGATTCGTATTCTGCGCTAAAAACATGAAGATTTTGTCTGTTTTTTTTTTATTAATTATATGCCTTCAAATAATCTACCACTTACTGTTGATAAATTGTTTACAAAATCTAATCAATTCATTACATTATACTTTATACCTGCCTTACATATATGTACGGAAAGTAAAAATAGTAAAATTAAAGAAATAACTATGACAAATTAATAGTTATTTGTGTATCTAGAGCAGAAAGTAGTCTATTGCCGCTTGCGCATGGACCATGCATAAGCGGCAAGGACATTTTCTGCTCAAGAAACACACACTATTTTTTCTACGACCGATTCAATAATGATAAAAAAAACTGAATGCAAATATTATATTTGCCATTTTCTGTTTGAACTTTTATTCCAATCCATTTTACTGTTAGCCATGTTAAACAGTTTCCAAGGTGATGGATACTGTTTCTTCTGTTATTTGTTTGAATCGTATGACAGATATTAATTTTTCAATTCAATTATGACGTTAAAATTTTGTGAAACATCATAAAATGATGGATAGTGACGAATGTGAAATGGAATGTACTCCACAACACATCAAAGAAGCTGCGAAGAATGTAATATTAAATCTATTACCTGAAAAGTCGAAGAATAGGTATGAGAAGGAATATGCCTTGTTCAAACTAACTTGTCATTAAAAGTAAACTTGCTGTTATTATAAGACACTATTGTTAATTATTACCTACTATTACCATGAACTGTTTTCTTTGAAAATTAAAATTTTCCTTAACAATTGTACATTTTTCTATTCTACTATAGAAATTTATTTTGCCACTCGACGAGCGGCAAAAATCTTATTGCCGTTTGGCAAGCGACAAACATCAATTTTTTGCTTTCAACTGACAGTTGGAAATGTATATTTTCTGCTCGGTCGTAGAAAAAATAAAAAGTAATTGTAATTAGTTTTTATTTACTGTAATTTGATTACTTTATTTGCATGTAATTGAGCTAATTAATTAATTACATTTTTATCGTAAAGTAATGTAATTTGAAGATTTTAATTAAATTAACATTGAGGCAGTAATTATTAAAAAATAATTAATTATATTATTGTAGTAATTTGCTACAAACATACAATTTTACCTAGATCAATTGACATGATTCTGGGTTCGAATACTATTATTCTTTGCTACTTTGTAGAGAACTTTTAAATAAACAACCCTTAAAATAATCTGTTGTCTACAACTGTCAGAAATTGTGTTATAAATAATGTAGGTAATTTATTAATGTAGTATGAATAAAGTTAAATATAATTTCATTTGTAGTACAGAACTTTATAACAAATTGCTAGAACATTCCAAGTAATAAATCCTAACAATAAGCATCTCAAACATAAATTTGTCATTAATATCCTGTGAAACAATCTCCCAGACATTTCATGAATAACAACAACTTCACATTAATAATTTATCGACTGTCAAACCAGCAAAAACAACAGAAAAAAAAACAGCAGTATTCAACTTTATAACAAGCAAACAATAATTCATTATTTTGTGAGCAAACATCTACTATTCGCGGTGTCTTGTAACATCTGACAAGAATTCTCTACTCCAAAACGCGGTCTGATGTCAACTAAGGTAACATCCTTTTCCATAATGATGAAAACGTTTCCTTTGAAAAGGCGGTCAGTAAATGAAGAGGATCTTTGACATTATCCTGATCTTTTGAATGCGAGTTTTTATAAAGGGTAAACTGTTTGTAGAGTTGATACTTGAACGATCAACAAGTTAATTATTTGTAAAATATGTTGTGTTGCTTAGTGACAGCTACAAAAGGATTTGAAGTAATTGGAGTAATTGGAAAAGGTAACAAATTGTTTTGTCAATTATAAATTAGCGTACACAAAAAATACATTCTGCTTCCTATATAAGTATTGATTTTAAAATTTGCTGAAAATGTTTTGAAACATTAACTTTCAAATGTACATCCACTCCAAAGGCTTGTTACAATTATTTAAAAAAATGTTAAAATTCAGGTTGTGCAAATTATTAAAATTCTGTGAAATTCCTGAAATATATTGCATTTATTTGTATCTCATAAAAATTATTTCCTTCCTAAACTTTATTAATATTTTTTACCTCCCGTACGTACAAGGTATATAATTGGAATGTACCTAACTTATAGAGGTTTATACTATTTTTTTTTGTATTGCTGTATCTTTTTATCTATTCATTTTAAAACAAAGTTGTTTAGAATTTAAAAATGCATGCAATAAGGCCCATTTGATTATTGAAACATTATTATTTCACGATAAATCAATCAAAATAAAATTAATGGTTATTAGAAAAATTGTACCACAACCGTGGAAAATATTTGACATTTCTTGAAACAATTTTAATAGTATATTATTATAAGAGGAACTATGATAGTCATTATTCACGCCTACGGCTTGTGACGCAAAATATCTGAGAGATTAATGACCATAATCCCCAATATAATACTATACTTTTTCTACTCCTGTAAATTCGGAAATCACTTATGAAAATGATCAAAATTCGTTGAAAACATCATGTTGAAAATCGTCAACATACAAATAAACAATGACAACTGACTACATGTCAACTGTCAGACGGCCGTTGCTTGGTGATCCACATCACGGCTTCAAAATAACCGTGAATTATGGATTTCTGGCATGTGATTTATTTTTGAAAAAAATAGAATTTATTGTATTGTTTGTCCAAGAAACTTCCTCTTCCAGATTTTCAATTTCATTCAAAATTAACTCTTCATTTTTCATATTTTCATGAAACTTATAAATTCCTAGTTTCGTTTTCATATTTTGTCTCGTTCATGAGGTATTGCGCATACGGGCACCCATCCATCCATTCATCCTCACACACAGACATCATTGAGAAATTGGTAGTAACGAATTCAGTGGACATCAAAATATGTATTTCCGCAAAAATCTCGTCAGCGATTTTTTTCATGATTTCAGTACTTCCTTATACTTATATATAAGAAAGTAAGAAGGAAACATATTTATTTGAAAAGAATTTTTTTGCACATCTATGTGCAAACGAAATTGCTGAAGTGTAAGTTTATTAAAGATGTCCCTTCAGTAGAATTATATTTTGTTTTGAGCAATAAAAGATTGTCAAATCACTATTTTATTTTTCCAACTGTGCGGCATCTAAGTAAAAGTACATTTATGACAAAACGCATCATAGGAATAGTGTACCAATCTGCATTCCTTTTGCTCGTCAACTATATCATCCAGAATATGTGTTGTCCATGTCATATTTTTTGACCAAAAAATGGGACATTGTATAGCGGCCGCCTCCACCAAATTTCTATTTCAAAATATCTGCTGATAAAAAATAAATAAATATTTTTGAATATTACTTTACTGATGTAAGTTCAGTAGAATCCTTGATGTCTAATAAAGAAGTGGCTTCGATTTCTTTAAATTTTATAGTTGATATCATATATTTTTATAGAATTTCCAAGTATGATGTAGTCACATACTAATAAAACAATAAAACCATGTAGAAAAATTTCATATTTCAGTCGTTTTATGCTTTTGTTTTATAGTGCAAACTGAAACTGTAACACTGAAGTATCTACTGAAAAGCTGTACTATTTGATGGTTGCAGTTTTATGTTTATTATAAACAGAATTATTGCTTTAGTTATAAAGAAATAACGACAGAAATATAAAAGAATCCAAAAAAAAATTTCATTGAGGGCTGAATTTCTTTGACTTTATAAATAAATAATAAGAAAAAGAACTGTACATAATACTTTCCTTATACCGGGAGTTTCAGCTAAAATACAACATTTATTTTTCTGTCATGAATTTATTACTATAGATACCAGTAACTTCGATATCTGGTACTATAATTGAAAGTATTAATAAATAAATATATGGCGTGGAAATAAGCAGTAAATTTAGAAAGCAACAATAAAAAGTAGTGTCCACTTATCAAGATTGTAGGAAAAACTCATTATTGTCCACGAAAAAATAACATCAATTCTCTGGACAACAACATAAGGGCTGCAGAGTGATGAAGCGATTATATTCCGGCGTTGCACTTGTAGTATTGTGAAGAAAAAACCATTTCTAGTGACTTCCCCCAAAATATAGGGGAAAGTCAAGTTGTAGTTTCGTAGCTGCGATGTTATCAATCTGCTGACGTGCAAGGATTGTGGCATGCGACAAAAAGTGAGCTGGGTTACACTGCACTTACTAAAAACTTAAATAACTGTCTGGGGAATTTGTCAAATTAATAGCTTTCCATCTACGAATAAAATACCGAATTAATTATTCACCGAATAGATGAAAAATGTGACTTCCAAATCATAGCTCAAATGATAGTACCTCATTGTTCTAGCTGTCATTTTTTGATACGAATACCTTATTCGAAAGTTTATTAGTAGGTGGAAAGAGCGGCCCTTAGTAAATAAAAATACTTTTTATTTTAAGTTCTGTAAATTGTTATTAAAATTCAACGTTTCGAAATATTACACATAATTCTTTATCAGGCAAAATAAGTAAAGAGAATCAGTAACTAAATAAGAACAAATTCTAATTTATAAAACAGAAGAAGCCATGTCATGTGCAACTTGCAGCTTTTATTCTATTTCAATGTATTATACTGCTTCTGTTATGAGTCGGTTACTGGCACATTTCTTGTAAATATTACATCCTACTTAGTGGGGTAGCACGAACCTAAAAACATAATCAACCTACTATCAATCTCCTCCAAACATTCTTATTCTGACACATCACCTCGTCCACATTTATGCATGCTCGTCTATTATTCGCACTCGAATTCAAAAAACTATCAATCATATCCAACCACTTATTCCTCGGACGCCCACGCAATCGTTCACCTTCAATCTCACTCGCATATATCAGTTTCACCTCCTGACTCACTCCCACTTTCTTAATAACATTTTTCTCAATCTCACACTCGCCATACACCAATGTAGTCTGGACATTAACCCACACACTCCTTTCAAATACCTAATTTTCACAGCAGTTATACGTCATTTATACTTCTTCATCCACTCACAACATTCAGAACCATACTACAATGTAGGCACTAATCACCATTATAAACTCTCAATCGAGCATCTCTAGATACATTCACGTTTCGAACAAATGTACCCAGAGCACCCAATACCTTGCACCCTGCAAATTTTATTTGATGGCTTGACTAGCCATAGAAGATTTCTCTAATTGGTTAAGACGAATAGCTTTTAGTTTTTTAATGCCCTTATTCTTTAGTTGCCTTTTTAGATGAATATTCAGATTAAAAGATACTCGTAAATGTAAAGAACCCTTGAGTAAGATATTGTGTTACGTTGTGCACCCTAGGCTGTGCTTGACCCTTGACTTGTAATGAATTCACCCCCATAAAAGGGTGGACGATAAGTGGAACGAATTTCATTTACTTCGCCAGTAGCCATTACGAACAGATTAGTATTAGGGTTATTATAGAATCTTATTGATAACTGGTTGGGTATGATTGATGGTTTATTACGTGAACGAATGATTCCGAGTGTGAAGAATAAACGAGCATGTATGAATCGCACTATGAATGTGGACGAGGCGAAAGTGATGTGTCAGGATAAGAATGTTTGGAGGAGATTGATTGTTGGTTGACTGTGTTTCTGGGTTCGTGCTGCCCCACTAAGTGGGACACAGCGTGATGTTATGTATGTATGTGGTTAAAAATTAATATCTGATTTAGAGGATCAAGCCGATAATGTCCCCAAGAATGTTAAGGAAAAACGACCCATAAAACTTAATTTTATATTGTGATTATTTTTTGACGTTTCTTTAAACCAATCAAATGTTTTATTGTATGTCACGTGTCTGTGTTTTAACCAATCCTGTCATTATTATACTGAGAATAAAGCTCTTCTAATTATTCCCGGCAATTTTCTCTGTAGCTTTTTTGTTTTTGTTGACAGATGTCAGATGTCAGATGTCAGATAGATATCATCAACACAAGTAAAAATGAGCAAAAAAGATATATTTAGTGGCGTGCCTGATGATGAAATCAAAAAATAATCTAATTAAATACAACTCGAGAGTTCGATAAATTAGAAAATAATTCTCCAGTATCTTTCTCAAACTTGTCACCATTTGACAATAGCCACTCAAGCCCTACGGGCTTTCGTGGCTATTGCCTGGCAACAAGTTTTCGAAAGATCTGTCAAATTATTTTCAATTTATTCTCACTCTCTTGTTATATTATTCCTGATAATTTATCAATATTTAATCAAAAAATCTACTACAATTAAATTACGTTTCTTCACGACCGGGAGAGAAATTATATTTCTATGATACCAAAATCATGACAGAAACATCTAATTTCATATCTACGGGAGATTTGTGCACTTACTCTCCCGTCGTGAAGTTAGGTGCTCAAATAATGTGAAAATGAAGAAAATTATACAAATCAAAGTTAACTATCATAAATTATATTACAATTTAAATAAGTTTGGAATAATAAATATTGGGGGTCATGAAAAAAATAGTATATACACCCTGTCGTATTTTAGCCCTCGCCTACGGCTCGTGCTTCAATTTAATCAGCAGGAAATATCACACTATTGTCAATTATATGTGAATGACAATAAAATACATACATTGAACTTGTTTCCATTTTGGAAACCATTTCTTCACCTCTAACCTCACTTTGTAAGTCGAACCATCTTATATTATAAACCGCAGTTGTACTATGTAACTGTAACTCCTGGTTTAGCTGTTTACGGCAAAATGCTTCCTCGTCGGCAGATTTAATTGTAAATCCATTTCTCCAAGCATTCCGCCACACTTTATCATAACCCAGACAAATTAAAACTTTCCTCCTTATCCGATTCACCGCAACTAAACTCGATTTCAACCAGCAACTTCCTTCGGAGAGATTATAAATTTAGCAGCAGCAAACAAAGTAACTGCAGCTGAAAAATGAACAACTCGTAGAGAGATGAAGCCACGCTGTGTTACAGAACTCCGCTTGGACGATGCAATAATTTTTACGTGATCGTATTGGTTTTATTTTCAGGAACTGAATTGTAGTTTGATGGTTGGACGTGACACGTTTAGAGGTTTTGAAGCGAGCGAGCTGTCAACGATGTTCTGATGTTTGTGGTTTTGTGTTACGATTGGAGAGATCGCAGTTGATGTTTTCCATAGCTTGAAAGGATTCTGTACATTGACTTTGTATAATTTCTACATCTCAACCAGTAAAAAAATCTGTTGTGGACACCACAATACTTCCTGCCATGGATATCATATCCAACAATCCAAGAACACGGGCCATCTCCATCAAGAAACGCTCATCCCTTCAAAACAAAATTGCTCTTCAATTATGACATGTCGACATGTCCAAAAATTACATACTCCAACCGTTGTTTTTTTTTTTCATAAAGCACAGATTAGCAGAATGAAGCGGAAATGGAAAAATATTAATTTTCTTTCCCATGTTGTAATTTGTTAATGGAAACAGTAGAAGAAAAATGTTTCAAACAATAATTGTCATTTAACTATAATTTACTGAGATATTACTAAATACCTTGATAGCGATTCAAGTAAACTACCACTTTCGCTTATTGGATTATCACCAAAAACTAATCAGCTCTTACTACAATTGATACGATACTGTGTGTCCCACCTAAATGTTGGCATAGGCAATTAATATGTAAAATCAGTTTTTTGTAAATAAAAAGTGTCCGGCAAAAAATTATGCACTCAAATTTTATATCACAATACTGCCAATATCTACATCTTATTTTATACAGATTAATTTATTTTGATACCGCAATTTAATGAAATTAATAATAATAATTCCTTATTTTCCGCCTACTCTTGTTATTGCTACTAACGTATAGTGTGTAATTTGTTTTAAATATTTTAATCAAGGAGCACCAGGAGATTTCACTTGCATAGGAAAATTAGGTTCTCGTTGCGCGAGCCATCTGCCGGATCTGGCCGCATTTATATTTGCTTATAGAATATTAACGTAGGCTACGATTTATTTAAAACAATTATCAAAATCTGTCACATCTGTCACAATTTTTCCAAAAACACAAGTTTATATTGAAAAGTTCTTAAAATTAGAATTTTATCGTTGTGTGAAGTAATATTTCATTGATGTACAATAGTACGATATTGTAAGTACTTAAATTACAAATATTGATATTTATGTAATTATCATTGAATATTAATTTTCAGTGGATTTCCATCAACTGGGAAGTACGTATATACGAATTTCATTAATGTATTAAGTACGAAACGAAGATCTTATTTTCCACCAATCATTTTCCTTTTAATAATAAATTGAAAGATTCATAGCGCAGTATTGCGTGATGGAATTCTAGACAAACTAAATTTGACCATAGGTAAATTTGTCGCTATTCCCAATGCACAATCCGATAGAATATAATTATTAATTATATTTTCAATATTTTTCAAAGATGCGGCAAGAAATATATGCCTTTCTCTGCGAAGTTAGCATGGTCTGGGTGTATGATGGAAAATATCAATGTTAGATGAATAGTGGATAGAATGAGATTGTTAAATTCACTGATATAAAATGTATCATGCAAATGGATCAGCGAATATACATTCGATATTTGTACGTTGTATTTCTTAATTCTTTCAAAATATATTTTATTTTTGACATATGTGACTTTGATTTTTATTGTCTTGAATAAAATAATTATAAATATTTTAAAAATATGTATAAATATTACATGTGGTGCCATCTAACGGTTGTGGCCGCAATTATAATTACCATAGCAACGACGATACCATTTTTTTACATGGGAGTGGAATCTCCTGGTGCTCCTTGATTTTAATCTATCACTGTCATCAAGAATAACAATAAATGTCGAGAACCGTGTAAATATTATTAGAATGTATTATGGGGGGCGCAGTGCAAGACAAATATCTGAATACTTCACAGGAATGAACGCCGAATAGTTTCCATCGCCAGAAATTGACATTGACAGTATTGTGATATAAAATTAGGATGCATAATTTTTTGCTGGACACTTTATATTTACAAAAAACTGATTTTACATGTTAACTGCCTATGCCAACATTTACGTGGGACATACGGTATACAAAATATCAAAATTTTCAGTTTAGTAGTTTTTGAGAAACCGTAACTCCAGAAATCCACACAGACTGACAGATTGACAGACAGACAGAAAGACAGCCAAACAGACACACACATACACACAGACATCATCGCGAAACTATTAAAATCGTACTCTAGGGATCCTAAAACGTGCTCATCCACTGAAAACTCACTACCAAATTTTTAGCATGATTCCTATACCTCCCTTACAGGATATGGCGAGAGGTAAAAACAGTTTCACTTTGTTGTTTGTTCTGATCATACAAAGGGAAAATTGTGCTCAATTTATTTGCATCTTAATTTCTGTTAATAAAAATTGTACGTAATATTATTCTACATATTTTTTATTCCATTGAAATTTACTCTATTTTATTTATTTACAAAAATACTACCATAAGCCCTGATAGGCCTTCAAATATCTACCAGTTATTGTTGATGAATTGTTCCCAAAATCTAATCAATTCGTAACATAAACATAATACCTCCCTTACATAGAGGGTGAGTTTTTTTAAAACAACCAATCAGTTTGGCTGGATTATTAATAACTCTAGAGAAAAATAAATAAATGTTAACAATTGTTGTCGATGTAGTCATTATTGACAGGAGTATCAAAAAAAAACAATAACTTGCTTTGTTCAACGGCTCACTAAAGTTAATTCTCCACATAAAAAATGGTAATGTTTTTTTGGTTTTGTGTCCTCAATTTTAATTTCAGATATAGTTACATATTATATTGTTAAAAAGGGAATACTTTGGGCTGTCTATTCCAATGACAAAAGTATCCCTTTCTATTTAAGAAAATACTTTCACTTTCATTCCCCTCGTCACATATGCCCCTGACAATTTTATTTTACCAACTGTACAATTATGTCCTCTTCGTTGCTGTATAAGCCTGTGTATTTATTGTTTCTCTAAAGTTATTAGTTAACCAGCAAAATTGAAGGGTTTGGTTTTCGATTGTAACAAATTGTATACCATTTGTAATGAGAAATACGCTCTTTATTTTCCGTGATGTGCATGGTGTAAGAATAACAATTTGCTACTATGTTTTCGAATCCAAATAAAAGTTAAGTTTAAAAGCAGAGTTTTTAATTACACCTAGGTAAACAAAATGTCAATTTGTAATTTTCATTAGTACTTTGAGGCAACCGTAGGCAAAGAACTTTAATTAACAGACTTTAAAATGCAGGAAACTTTTGAAAAACAGATTGAAAGCGAGATTACTCCCACCGTAATTAAATAATAAAATTCCTAGTCATAAAATAAGCTTTAAATCGTTCCAGTAATAGGCCAAAAGAATAGTCCGACCGGGAAAAATGAGTAATTCACTGAAAATTAAAGATCTGCGCGCCGATAAGACGCAGCCAGAGAAATTTAGCGCGCGTGCTCGTGGGTAGGAATTACTCTTATCTGGTGTAGGTCTTTTTGCACTTCAACAAAGCAGCAATGGACGTGTTCCATTGTTGCCGACAAAACCGCGCCGACAAAAGAAGACAGATGACGACAATTGTTTAGGATTGTTGCTTTTGGAATTCAAAACGGTGTCCAACCAGACCCGGACCGTAGGTTTTGCTGGCGACATGCTTTGTACAATAATCAACTCATTGCTTTTGATTGGAGTTAACAGTATTTGCAAATGCTATGAGCTATGTTATTCCAACAGAATTTAAGGAAAATTATAGCTATAGTAAATATAAATCTATACTAATACATTCCATTCGAGAATGAGAGAGTAATAAGTCAGTCTGGCAAAGAAAGGGATAGTCAAAATACCTCATTCGAAAGACATTTATTGCTAAATTACTTAAACATAAATATGTTCATCATGTTATTAACGATATGTCAGCAAATCGCGGTAATCGCTCTGTCACTGCGAACTCAATCCAATTGAATTAGTGTAGGACCACTACGAAAAGTACATAAATTCACACG
Organism: Poecilus cupreus; assembly: GCA_963942605.1. Taxonomy (NCBI): domain Eukaryota; kingdom Metazoa; phylum Arthropoda; class Insecta; order Coleoptera; family Carabidae; genus Poecilus; species Poecilus cupreus. Next base: position 3,236,720 of record OZ012726.1, on the reverse strand, counting down.
CTAAACTATATATGGAAACAGACAAATAACAGAAACTGTAGTTATTAATCATTCAATACAGATTCACATACCGAAAGAAAAATTTGAAACTTACAGAATATCCTCACTTAAAATAGTAATATTTTTTTATTACATTTCTTTATAATATAAGCGCTAAGAAACTCATTGTAGCAGAGCGCATCGTCAGATCTCTAATATTTTTCAAGATACGTCGATTTTTGGTATTTTTCGAAGTGCAACTTTAAGGGCCTGTAATTCAAAAACTACACAAGATATCTAAAAATTCTCTTCAATTTAGCGTTTCTGGTTCCTTATATAACAAAATAGCAAATTTTTAAAATTTTGATTTTTTTTTGGTATTTTTGTTCAAAATTTCGATCGGCGATAACTCGAAAAATATTAAAGATACAGATTTGCAGTGTCCATCAATCGATTCAGCTCATCGAAATACATAAGTATGCAAAGTTTCATAAAAATCGCTTTACGGGATGGAAAGTTAGAGCAAAAAGCTTGAAAATGGCGTTTTTTGTCCAAAAAGTCAATAGGTACCCCTTGGCGTTTGGCCTGAATTTGGCCATTTTCAGACTTTTTGCTCTAACATGTCAACTGGTTGTCCGAATTTTCTGAAATTTTCAGGGTTTATGTATTTAGTCGAGCTGAATCGATTGGTGAACACTGCAAGTCTGTATCTATCATATTTGTCCAGATATCTCCAATCGAAATTTTGAAAAAAATTCAAAAAAATTTCTAAATATTCAAAATTTACTAATTTATTATAAATGGCGCGAAACACAAAACTGGAGATATTTTTCGATATCTTGTATAGTTTTCGAGTTACAGTCCCTCAAAGATGCTCTTCGGAAAATATAAAAAATCGTCATATCTCGAAAAATATTAGAGATATGACAATGCGCTCTGCTGCAATGGATTTCCTGGCGCGAATATTATAAAGAAATGTAATAAAAAAAATTACCAATTTTAAGTCATATTTGGGGAAATTTCCGTATTTTGAAAAATATTACAAATCGCCATATTTCGATAAATATAAGACATATTACGATGCGTACTACAGCAATGAGTTTATTCATGCTTAAATTATACATAAGTAGTAAATTTAAGTTAAGTTTGGAGGAGTATTTAATTTATTTTCTAGTAAACAATTTATTTGCATAAGAAAGTAGTGTGGTGCCCACATCAGATTTTTTATGATATACATTGCTACTTTACTTTAAAGTATTCTATTCAAAATATTATTAACCGCTGTAGTTTGTAACGGCTTTTTATTAATTGAATCAACTTTAATTTGCTGTATCTTATTTGTTATTGAGAGTTTGCAAAAGTTTAAGTTTAAGGAAAAAGCATTATATTGGGCTCCTCTAGCTACAATTTCAAACTTTTCCATACATTATGGTCATAAATCATTCTGTATTGACTGTTAGTAAATAATATGAGGACGATAGTAGATATTTACGATATTAGTGGGATAAGAGCATTATTAAGATACGTATGTGAAATAAGTATATTAATAGTGCATTCTCACACGTATATTGTAGAATATTTTATCTACATCCACCCAAAATAAAAAAATTTAAATAATTTGACTTTATTTTTTTGACAAGTAGAAAATTTATCCAAGTAGTTGTTGTAAAAATGTTTCTAACATAAGACGACCACAATTTAACATTAAACTATTATGTAGTTCTTTTTCATTAATTTTTGAAGCATGTCGTGAAAATGAGTCATTTTGAAAGTATTTCGTCGGATATAGAAGAACAAGCTTCAAAAATTATTAATTAATTAAATATTAATTAATTTAATGAATTGGAAAGATTGCTTTATCAACACAGTGTTCTAATGAAGACGAACGCGTTAATGAAGCTCTTAACTCACGCAAAATGAGTGACATTTAATTCACGGGCGCAGAAATTAAATTGCCAAAAATGCATGTTTAAAATCGTATTAACTTACTTCTTAGTAGATAGAGAACGAACCATGAAAAATATTTGTACGTACCTGGAACAAAATATATTAATTAGTATGATAAAGACAAATGTAACATGAAACAGAAATCAAATTGTTATATTTTAATTTTGATTATTTCACTCATTACAAATTTGACCAATCAGAATGCCTCATTTTCCATTGCTGTGCATAACCATAAGCATGGTGCTGTTTAATCGCGAGTAAATTGAAGCTAGCTTTTATATGCAAATTTTGAACATTTTTGAGGCATATTTAGCTGGATAATTAGTTGCAGAAGCAAGATCCTTACATGTTCTTTACCTTTACTGGTATTCTATATCATTAAACATGCTAAATTATTATTCAATTCAAACTAATTTTATTTACACATTTTTGACATTTATTTGACAAGTAAAAAGAAAAACAATCAATTTGCTATAGTTACACTATAACAACAAAATTTTATGGTGCTTTTTGTTTATGTGTGTACCGATTTATAGGTTTGTTCCAAGTGGTCATTTCTGACAAGTTTGTGACATGTTTGTGACAAATTTCAGTGCGCCTGCGAAAAATGTAAACAAGTTAAGTTTAAAACATAGACTGGAACGACGCATGGAATGAAGCGCATGTGCATGCTCATATTTTGTTTTGACAACTAACCTGAAATATAAATATAAATAAAGAAATTCATACATTTTTCGCCACAAAAAAGAAATGTTTCAAAGTTAACTTGTTTACATTTTTCGCAGGCGCACTGAAATTTGTCACAAACATGTCACAAACTTGTCAGAAATGACCACTTGCAACAAACCTTATGTGAAAATGTGTCAAAATCAACGTTTTAGTACAATTTCTTCGGCAAATATGAAAGTTTATGCTACGAATTCATGAAATAATCTTGACATATGCCCCTCGTGCTAAAGAATTGAATCGATTAAATTTGATGTCTAGCTTATTTATAAAATTTTGCTTTAAAAAAAGTGTTATCGTACATAATAATTTAAGATAAAATACCACGACCTACGGTCTCGTCATTTTTCAAATTATTATGTACTCAAACACTTTTTAAGCAAAATTATTTGCATAAGCTAGACATCAAATTTAATCGATTAAATTCCTAGCACTCGTGATATAACAATTGATAAATTATTATTGTAGTGTCTTAAAATTAGCGTTTAAAAATATGATTTACCGTACAATGGAAGTATTATTCAGTATTTTTTGAAACAATATTGAGTTTGGTAATATGCGTAACATAACAATGAATTTGGTGTTGCAATTTATTTTGTTTTGTCAGTTCATTGGTGTTGTGTGCTTGACATATGGTTCTGTGATAGGATGGCTCTCAGAGAAACTTATATTGTATCTAGAAAGAGTCTAGCCGTCCAGTAGCCTTGGTAAGAAAAGAACATTGTTGAAAGCGACCATATTCCCAATTTGGTAAAAGGGCTGCGTATTTCTGGCGCTACTAAGCCGGTTCTGCTGTAGCGCGCGGCAGGAATAAATTCCTGAGCGATTCCCTTTGCCGCGAGTGAGTCATTTACATGGGTAACATAATCAACGCGGCCGTGGCCACCAGAGAAATCCCTCCACCACCCCGCGACCCGTGCACGCCCACGGAATTTTTGACAAAGCTGATAAGAAGCGAAGAAAAAAAAACAAAATTAATGGCGGCGCAATCCGGATGCGGAAGTGAATGCTCAATGGCGTAGAAAGAACATTACGCCGTCATGAGCCCATTTCGCCTCGTACGCTGCCCGTATGTAGGAACATTTCGCTATACTAAACGCCCAGGAGTTGGTACTTACCCAGTGGATGAGAAGTTGATAGGTGCGAAGTTGCCAATTGAACGCGAACGTGCTGAATTGATTTAACGGACGTTTGAGTTCAATTTAAGAGGCATTAAAATGAATAAGATGCTTTAGGGTAGTGCCCAGACGTAGTCAATCATAGGTGTTTTACATGTTAAGTAATACTTGTGTAATTTCTTGCTTCCTTAATCAACTTAGACAGAAATGTTTTAAATAATCAAATATAAACTGAAGAGATTTAATATCCAAAATATTTTTTTGTACTCATACATTGAAATGTGTTATTTAGCGTTGCCTAAGCAACGTCCGAAATATCCATTTCCCAGGTCTCCGCCAGATAGATAACCGGGAAATTTCGACGAAAACATTCCTATTTCTAAAGCGTTTATTAATAAATTATATTTATAATAAAAAAATATAGTATTTCAAACATCCCTTTATATAATATTAATATAAACAATAATGGAATAAGAATGAAATTGAATTAAAAAAAAAATTGTGCATTTGGTTACCAATGTTGGCAATAAAATCTGCCCGATATGACAGCTGTAAAATACATAACCTACAAATGTAATGATATCTCAATATAAATAAGAAATATAATAATTTTACAAGTGAAGACGGTAAATATTATAAATATTTTAATTGTTTTCTAATATATTAGACAAATTAATTTGTGTGTTTATATTTATAGTGCAACTTTGACAATTATCAAAATAACTCCTTGAAGAACTTCTTTTCTTTGTATAGACTGTTATTAGTTTTATACTTTTCGTACAAAAAATATTGTACAAACCTCTTGCGTGAACTCGGTTCCCGGATTCGTTCTATGACACATCCGGGAACCAAACGTTCCCGCATTTGGTCTGTAAATAACTATTCACGACCGGGAGAGAAACTCGGTTTCTATGATACAAAAATCATAATAGACACAGCTATTTTTATATCTACACAATCTCGAATATAATACTATACTTTTTCTTATCCTGTAAATTTGGAAATTAGTTTTGAAAATGATCAAAATTCGTTGAAAAACGTCAACATTAAACATACAATGACAACTAAGTACGTGTCAACTGTCAGACGGCCGTTGCTTGGTGATCCACATCACGTCTTTAAAATTACCGTGAATTATGGATTTCTGGCTATATGATTGGTCGAGAAGACTGAATTATGAATAATAATTTAACGAAAAATGAATTTTGTTCAATGATTCAAATGTATATATGAAATCTCACGGTGTCGTGATTTTATTAAAACAGTTTTCTTGTCAAATTGCTAGGTAACAATATTTCGTGACGAACAGAAATTTATCCGGCAATTGTGTAATTACAGTTGAAAAGATTAAGGAAGTAGGAAATTGCATTTAACATGTAAAACGTCTATGATTGGCTAAGTCAGTCACCTCTCTGTGTAGTTAGTTAGAGGAAGTAAAGTTAAATCTGTTACAATTTTTACTTGAAATTTCTTAATCTATTTTGTACCATTTGAAAGTTGTTTTGTTGGGAGATTGTGTGGTTTTTATTTTAAGAATTAAATTTGTAAAAGTTCGTAGTTATTATTAATATACAATTAACATAAGACTCACCGAGAAAACAACTCATAAACTAAATTTTCTTTTCACTTTCAACTCTTTCAAAGAGTTATTTGAATACCAAAGGACCTCCAAGGCAACGCTATGAAAATTACGAAGCAATTCATGTCTCACTTTCCTCATTCTGTGTCGTCGCTTTTGGGAAATTCATGTCATTATCAGTTCATCTATTTCATTAGAGTCTGCGTTAGCCGCGGTGAAGGACAGCGGCGACTCGTCGCTGGGGCACAACAGTGTGAAATGAAGCAGCGACAGAACTTAGAGTTGCCGGGATTTACGATGGTGACAACGTTGACAACGTGGGTTAGACTCCGAGTAATGCTTATTGTTGTGTGAGTGACCCGATAGTGTGTTTTGGACTTGGGGTAAATGACTTGTTATTAGAATTGACGGTACTAATGGCCGAACTGTGGAACTGTATCACGTAGAACAAGTTCTAATGGCATTGGGGGAGTTATCGAATGATATTTAATATATTTTGGGTGGATAACTCTGTGGTAATGTAACGGACTGTGAACCATGAGATCTTCAGTTCGATTGTCAAAACAAATGATAATATTTAATACATATTATAGTATTTTGATAATTTTATAAACAATCAAAAATCTGTACAAACCGAATATTTACAATAGTTATTTATGATATAAGTGTTAAAAGTGACAATTTATGAGTAAGTGGTGAAGTTTGTAAAACGAGGTGAAGCCGAGTGCGGGGCCTATTCTGTAACTTACCTGTTAATTTTTAATAGCCTGATAACAGACATCACTGAATAATAATTGAAAATTTCATTTAACACATATATTTGTATTGGTTAAAATTAGACAGATCTTACAAAACAGGCCCCTGAAAATATTGAGGAAAATGTGTTCCTGTCTAGAGAGGTCAACATAAAAGTGTTACCACTATAAATGTTATTTACACAAAATATGTTGCAAAAATTATAAATAAATTTCTAATTTAAATGAAAATCTTCATATTATTGATATACATATTTTAAATTATCTTAAAATTATGTCTTATATTTCTTTTATTAAATCATAATTTGACAACTTTAATTTAGATTTATGATAGGTTCATTGGCAACACTGTTGCCAATGCGTCTGTTAAACTAACTTTTGACGTGTCAATTGTGTGTTGTGTTTTCAAAGTGTATTTAAGGGCCAAGCAAATCGTTTTTAGAAACATGTTGTGAAAAAACTGTTGTGTCTAACACGAGAAGAAAGCGTTTCTTCCACTCTCGCTCGAATTGCTCATTCGCAGAGTGTCACACCAATTGCTGTATCTCACGTCGTCTCGCAGTAAATATGGCAAAATTGCTGCGAAAACAAGAAATCTCAAAAATTTCGATAGTCTGTTTTTGAGTATATTAACGTTTAAGTTACCAGGCTGATAAGATTTTGGTAGCAAGCCAACTCCCGGAAATAGTAGTTTCCTTGAAAGCCTATAAGATATTTTGAACATATCTCAGTACATAATTGAATAAAATAAATTTTCTTTTTCCAAAAAAACATGTAAAATATTATTTGCGAGAATTTTTACTTGAGACGTTTATCTATTTTGTACCGTTTTAAAGTTGTTTTAGAGGGAAGTTATGTGTTTACCACATCAGATTCACTCACCCATATTTGAGGACCGTTTATTGACGGCTGGTAACTGCACTGCGCAGAAATAAATCACCGAGGACTATAAAAATAGAATGCTACATCCAAAATAAGGTAAAATAACTTATTTTTCCTCTATCTAGGATTCTGAGTCACCCTGTATTTAGCTTGCGTTTGAATGACAAACAAATAATCCGAAAAACAAGATAAAGTTAATTTAAATTTCTTCGCGACTACTTTATTCTTTGAGAAGTATCATTCCATAGTTCATCTAATGAAGAATTCTTCCCCTTATTTGATCAAAGTTCTCTGAAAATATTTTTGTTTCCTGACTGTTTGGCTTTCATTAAAAAGTTGTACGTAAACTAGCCTAGGGGGACACGTTAAATTTGTCAGATTCACGCACCCCTTGCGATGCCAGAGGGGTGAAGTTTCAGCATGAAATCTGGTTAATAAATTGCTGAAAATATTTATATGTTCGTTTCACCTGTGGCTCACCCTTCAGTGTAGGGTAAGAGTGTGTTTGGCTGGTAATTGCGTGTCGTATGTTACTATGTTTCAATTAGGGGTACTTCTCTAGAATGACTTGGTTTATTCATGTGGAAAATTGTAAAGTAACTCGGGAAGAATAGTTTAATAAATCTTCTCCAGTTTCAAATTTGTTCAAATCTCTGACCAAAATATTATACAGACTATTTCGCTCATAAAATTTAAGCCAATCAGAATTCTGACATTTCTGAATGTCGTCCATTCAACGTAGAATTACACGATAATTTTGCACTAGTGCAAACTACCAATGTGATTCTTACTTGCTGTCAAATGAAGTTTTTAAATTTTGCTTTATTATTTATGAGAGAAACAGCGTTTGGCTAAATTTTAATCGGGAAATAGTCCTTTGAATACTTAAAACAAATGAAATGCGTTATTGTATGTCACGTGTCTGTGTTTTAACCAATCCTGTCATTATTATACTGAGAATAAAGCTCTTGTGATTATTACCGGGAATAATCTCTGCAGCTTTTTTGTTTTTGTTGACAAATGTCAGTTGTCAGATAGTTATCATCAACACAAGTAAAAGAATGAGCAAAAATGATAGATATAGTGGCATGCCTGATGATGATATCAAAAAATAATCTAATTAAATATAACTCGAGAGTTCGAGAGAAAACAATTTTCTAGTATCTTTCTCAAACTTGTTTCCATTTGGCAATAGCCATTCAATTATTTTCAATTTATTCTCATTCAATTGTAAAATTATTTCTGATAATTAAATAATTGGCCATTACAGTTCGATGTTTGATTAACTATATGAGCCTAGTAGCATATAAATTACTTTATATTTCTTAATTAAAATATATAAAATGGAAATTAATTTTAGAATGATGAATGATGAGTTATTGTATTAGATACTATACGAGCCCAGATTCATATCATTTGGCCCAATTAAGACATTTAGAATAACTTAAATTTGTTCTGATCTTATAAAGGGAATATTGTTGTACTCAATTTATTTGCATCTTAATTCTGTCATTTTAAAGCATATTTCAAGGAATTATAGCAACTGAAATAATAACAATTACTAACATAAAGATTTCATTTGTCCTAAAGTTATTGGCTGGTACCACGAACACAACAAAATATAGAAAAATGTTTCAAATAAAGATTGTAGATAATATTATTCCATATCTTTTTGATTCCAATGAAATTTACTCTATCACATATATTTACTAAGATATGCCCAAAAACCCTGATAAGCCTTTAAATAATCTAGTACTTAATGTTGATGAATTGTTCCCAAAATCTAATCAATTCGTAACATAAACATAATACCTTCCTTACAAATATGTAACTCCTATAAAAATGATAGAATTTAAGATATAAATATGGCGAATTAAACAATTTTTTTTTATGAGTTTAGCTGATCCAAATGATATGATTTTGGGCTCGTAGTTTTAATAATTAAGCTACAATATTTATTTTATATTTCAATAATGAAAATTATAATAAATGTGCAATATTACAACTGGTGCATATCACTTGAAACATAACATAAATGTTTAATTCTTAATTCTTCATCAAAACATCTTCCGTTTTGTGTTAGTATCTTATCGAGTGTGCTTTGACGAAACAAATAATAATAGTAATAAAATAGTATAATAGTCATAATTCTATTGTTTGTACACATCAAAATGGGCTTTTTGTTTCAAATTTCAAAAGAGCTTAAACAAAGGTGTTAGTTGAAACCTAATTTATTGTAATTTTATCCTATACAAATTAAACTTAAATTTACAAAAAATATAAATTGTTTTTCAATGTAAATAATTTGATTCCAATACAGTTCAATTCAAAAATAGGAAAATTAAAATCACATTTGGTGGAGATATAGTAATGTAAATAAAATCTCGGTAAAATCCACAACAAATATTTACATATTTTAGCTATTAATAATATAAAATAATATTCTTTACTCCTAAACTTATATAGATGGTTTATAAAAGGGATTAGCGCTAACTCCATTTTTATTACTTCTAACTTCATTTTCCATTCTCAGAACATAATTATTTGAACTAAGGTTGTAATCAAGATTGGTTAGCATAAAATTTGACACATTTTGATAATATAATTAATTTAGAAACAAATTTACAGATGATGAAAAAATGGAGCTAACGCTAATCCCTTTTATGAATCTGCCTAATAGAGTATCTATTTTATTTTAATGACTGGTTTGATTAACATGTGTAATCTTAATTGATCTCTCTATGTTTGAAGAAATAATAGCATGTGTTATTAGAGAAAATGTGATTTTGTGTGCTTCGCATGTAAACTTACATGTTCGGCACTCAAACTATTACAAATTATATTTTGATAGATCTGTTTATGTATATTATTTTGGCCGAAGGTTATGCATAACTTTGCTCAAAAAATTTTATGACAATTATTAAACTTGTTGATTAATATATTATTTTAACATTTAAACTATTGTTTCTAATTTAACTTGATAACTTTAGAACTTTAAGCATATCTGAATACAATTTTTATTTCAGTAATACTCCTCTCAAGTCGATCCTGTATTCCATCCATTACAAACATTAATGTACATTGTAAAATGAATACAAATACACATCCTGAAACTAAAATAGAATATTCAATCCCCTTACAAAATAATTTGGCCAGATGATCACCCACACATCCACCTGACATACAATATTAACCCCATACACAACTTTTACAAATACCTTCTGATCCGCCCACAATTCCTAAATATTTCACGCTTATGAATATTTAACCATCTCCTCAAGTAGACTTTCAAAGCAAGCGTCCCGGCGTCTCTCTCGATCAATAGACATTCCGACGTCGCGACGCCCCTCTCCACGGCGTCGTGTTTGTGTGAGGGTAATTTATACGGATTATAGTTATTCTCGGTGTGTTTCTGTGTTCTTTGCCCCGTTTCAGCCCCGCGCGGACGACTATGAAGTGAGTAACAAATAGGCGCGAGCGGGAAATTACTAAACGAAAATGAATATGGGCCTCTCAACAGCCAGGAGAAGAGGTGTTGATTTATTTATAGTTTTAATTAGTTGAGCAGCGAACTAACGGGGAAATATGAATTATATGTTTTGTAATGAACTTGTGCTTTGCACATATATATCAGTTTTTGATAGATTGTTTAGGTAAAATGTTAATTAAATACTGTTTCATATTTTCATGCTAGGTTTTCTCTAGTTCTACTTCAGCTTTCGCCTAAATACGAAACACGAAATGATCAAACTACCGCTTTAAGCAACTTTTAAGCGATATAAAGTAAAGAAAATAAATTCTTGTGGACACCACAATATCTCAAGCCATAGATTTCTTATTCAACAATACAAAAACAAGGATCACCAATATCTAGGACACGCTCATCCTTTTAAAAAGTTTAGTTAGTTAGGCTTAAGCAATAAATTTTGCTTAAAAAGTGTGAGTACATAATAATAAGTCGAGGGATTTTATCTTAAATTATTATGTACGATAACAGATTTTTAAAAGCAAAACTTTATATAGAAACCAGACATAAAATTTAACCAATTCAATTCTTTAGCACGAGGGGTATACTCGTATGTCAAGATTATTTCATGAATTGTGAATAAAACAAATTGCTTTTTTATTTGTTCAATGGTATTTCGATTGGTCAAATTTGTAAAGAGTGAAATAATCATAATAACAATATAATAGCTATATAATAATTATTTACTTTACAAGTGGACAAAGTAAGGAATTACCCACGAGATAAATTTTAGCACACGAAGCCGAAGGCTGAGTGTGATAATTTTATCGAGTGGGTAATTCCACTTTGTCCACGTGTGAAGTATCACGTTTTATCCAACACCTCTTAATAAATTAAAAATTTATTGAAGAAATATTATTTGACAGTGACATATACTTTAAAATTTTAAATTAAAATGTCAATCGAAGTAGTTACCAAGGTGATGTGTATTATAATGTTATAAATAAAAAATACTCACTAGTGACTTTTCTCAAAATTATACCCACTAGTGGTTAATCTGTTACTTGCCTTGTTTAAAATCGCCATAGTTTTAGAGTATTTATTGAGAGGTGTTGGATAAAATGTTGTCCATATTGTTGATAACATTATTACATTTACATATTGTTATTTCTCATTCAATAGTGAATAAAATGTAATAACTTGAACAACTTGTATTGATTCAATCTTTTATTTCGTTTCTGAATTAGATTAGAGTTTGTCAAAACACAAAAAGACTCAATAAAAAAACAATATATCTCACTGTGGTCTTTTGCATTAAAGACCCTATGCTACATTCAACTCCCCAATTTAAAATATCTCCAAAAATCGCTTCCTTCCTCGTGCACACGTGTACACCGTCAACAATGAAGTTAATTACAGTGGCAGCGGTAACGCAAGGCCTGTTTGCATGTAATCAGCATTGAATTCTCTCCATACACTCCGTGCACGCCAGATCCGGGTCCCGGACTATATGCTCCGGGTTTACCACGCATGTAGAAGCCTGATTTACGCAGCGCGACAAACTTTGGTCATGGATTTTGCAATGGGTGGAGATGTAACAGAGATAGCTTGTGTTTTTCGTAATTAAATGGAAGATTAAAGAAAATTAATTACATATGGAGATATTTTTGACTTAGTTGATTAATATTACTGTTAATATACATGGTTTAACAGCCAAATGTGCTACCTTATATAACTTCCATCATTTTATTAAAGATATAATCAAATTCCATAACACCATCTTACAGAGGACCAAGGGGATGGAAGAAACTTTATTTATCGGTTGTATAATAGTAATTTATGTTTCAAGGCACTGAAGTACAATTTTTTATCATGAATATGGAATTTAGTTGCCGAGGCCCGTAGGGCCGAGGAAAATAAACCATGTGAGTGATAAAAAGTAACTTCAGTGCCGAGGCATATATTAAATTTTATTTGAAATCTAAAATTAGAAAAAACTGTAAAAAAATTACAATATAGATTAAGTTTATACATCTGTCAGTTGAAACTGATAGTCTGTGTTGCCAACCTCGAAGTGAAGTTATCGTAAATAACACTCAAAATGATGTGTTTTGTCCTCAATTTCGTCATCGAAATTAATTAGTTAATTCTTCTTGAAAATTTTGTTTCATGTTACGTCTAAATTTACTATAGTACATCAATATATCTGCCAAAATTATCCTAATTGTACAAAAATTATTTAACGGTTAGGTTACTCAAAATCGTCGTATAATGGGTTACTTTAGTGACGATTTCTGAGCTTTTAATGACGATTTTTGAGCACTTTAGTGCCGAATTCAAATAAATTTTATATTTATACTTATTTTTCAGTAGGCTATGAAAAACAAATTTTCTGAATCAGTTTTGAAAAGATTTGAATAATGTTTAGAAAAAAATGTAAATCAAACAGAAACTATTTATAATATTTGTTTCCTTTTAATTTAAACTCAATTGTTTTTCATAGCCTATTAAACACCACTAATCCTAACTAACCAGTAGTGCTATTTTTTAGGTTTCCATTTTACGTTGCTGAATTTGAGGTTAAATAAGGGTTAAAAACAGTGCTGGTACAAAGACGGGTTACCTGGAATTGGAAGAGTGTTACAATTGGTGTTAAGCCTCTTTATGAATCTATCATTTAAAGAATAGTGCAAATTTAATAATTTCTCGCGTAGACTAACAAAAAACCAACCAATTATCTGGTTACAAATACTGGCCTAAATGTTGTAACATTTATACAAAGCGGCCTAATAAAATACACATGTTAAATGACAACGTACAGTTCAGCAAAGGTCTCCAAATTAGAATTCTACTGGAAGCGTAGGTGTTTGTTCCAGACTATGATACATTGAAATTCGTAATTAGACGGGGGCTGGCTCGACGCCAGGAGGCCATATCGTACCTCCACACATGCTGGCGGGTGAACAGGGTGCAAAGGGTGAAAGGTGAGGTTCCTTCACAAGTTACGCGTGAGCGTGAAACCGAAATTTGCTATCACGGCCTCCTGACATGACAGCTACGCGTGAGAGGGTGTTTACATGAGAATTTTGAAGAATTGATGCCAAGAATGTTAAAGGAGATGTTGGTGAATATTTCAGAATTAAAGATATTCGATATCTTTACAATTAAAAATGGGAATTTGCGGCATAACTGGACAGCTGGGAACATAAATTTACGCGATATTTAATGTTTAATATAGCAATGTTTGTTTAAGCAAACAATATTGTTTAATGATATAATAATAGTTTATTAATTAATGTTTGATATTTATACAGAACTGATGTTTCAGTTATTTCTTCTCAAAGCAATTATGATTACTAAAATAATATTAAACATATACAGAATGGTGCAACGAAGAACGCACCATATCGTTTTCATCAGTACTATTTTTCAAGTCTTTAATTATTTTAAGTAAAAAAGCTAAATAGTAATTTATAATTTTCCTGAAGCCTGAAAATGACGGAATGTTTATTTGTTCTTAAAATCATCAGTGCTATAAAATAACAAAAATAAATATGATTATTTCACTCATTACGAATTTGACCAATCAGAATGTCTCATTTTCCATTGTTATGCATTTTAGATAAGTGATTAAACAGCAGCATGCTGTTTAATCGCGATTAAATTGAAGCTAGCTTTTATATGCAAATTTTAAACATTTTGAAGCATATTTAGCCGGATAATTAGTTGCAGAAGCAAGATACTTACATGTTTTTTTACCTTTAGTAGTATTCTATATCTTTAAACATGCTGAATTATTCAATTCAAGCTATTTTTATTTACAAATTTTTTACATTTATTTGACAAGTAAAAACAATTTGCTATACACTATAACAACCAAATTTTATGGTGGTTTTTGTTTATGAGTGTACCGATTTATTTGTAAAAATGTGTCCAAATCAACGTTTTAGTACAATTTCTTCGGCAAGTGTAAAAGTTTATGTTATGAATTCATGAAATAATCTTGACATATACCTCTCATGCTAAAGAATTGAATCGATTAAATTTGATGTTTAGCTTATTTACAAAAATTTTGCTTTTAAAAAAGTGTTATCGTACATAATAATTTAAGATAAAATCCTCTCGACCTGCGGTCTCGGGATTTTTTCAAATTAGTATGTACTCAAACACTTTTTAAGCAATTTTTTTTGCATAAGCTAGACATGTCAAATTTAATCGATTAAATTCTTAACACTCGTGATATTGATAATAATCTAGGTTCATTTTATATAAATATAATTTTTCTTCAAAATTATGCATTTTTATCAAGACACTTGAAATACGAAAATGAATGCGAAAAACGCTATTGTATATTAAATTCTATTAAAGTATTGCTTAGTATCGATAGAGTGCCGTATAAATAATAATACTATAATGTTCCATTTACCGGACTGAAATCAGTTCGGTAAACATGCAAATGTGATACAGTATACAATAAAAAAAATTTATAACTTTTAGCTTCTAAGATATATGAATTAATTTTTAATTATTTTTTTTGAATGATTCTAGGATTTATATTTTTACACAGATCATTATAAACTATACATTGTACAGTTTTGAACTTTGCAAGACTGTAGTACTTTTAAATTGTCTTAAATAATTACGGAATCTGTCTAAATTGCAATCCATTTGCACCGTATGAGCTACAGGTATGACACAAATGGATTTATAAATAATTTTGAAGCATGATTGTCGCTTTAATTTGAATCTGTAACCCTTCATTTATTACCAACTAGCTGATGAACTCGCTGTTGCTCGGGAGCAATTAGAGTTCCCATTACCAGTTGCGAAATAATATCCACGAATAGAACATTATTTTATATTTAATTATTACATTACATTGATAAGTGTTATATATTTTATTCACATTCACTATAGTAATATGTCAATTCCAAACCTTTTACAGGTTGGAAAATACGTCATTCCTTTCTGATATGACAACATCTTAGGTTGGGAGTGACAGATTTATTCCATGGATGGGAAGTGTTTATATAGAATTGCCTAGCAACACAGTCATAAATCTCCGAAAATAAGGTGAACAGTGCTGTCAAACATACTGATAAAACTTTGTAATTACATTAAAACATCAATAATTACAATATTAATATTAAACAGAAGCATTTTTATTATAAAGTAATATAAAACTCTAATGTTATGATGTTTTATTGGGATTTGAGCTTCCTGAACTATTGACACATTTCAAATTATTGAAATAAATTTAAACATTTGTTTTCATAGACTACTACCATACATTACTTTTGTTTGTTGGATATATGAGTAGAAGGAGAAGTTAATTTGGATAATTAAGGATGATTGCGAATAAAATAGTATACATAGTTCGGTGGAAGTTTCATTACAGCCTTGCGCTATATCTGAGCCTCTCGGTCATATAATAAGCCCTCGGCTGTAATGAAACATTTCCCACCTCACATGTAATATACTAAAAAAAAATAGATATCCGATGATTTTTCGAAAAAAGCTCTAAAACAGGAGTTCCTTTGAAACGCGATCACTCACTCAATTCTTCACCGATGAGGACGAAATTTTCAGCTCTGAAAAGGAAATTGATAGGGCTTTGTGACAATCGAGTCGAACAACCCACTTAAAATAGGATTTTTTGGAACTACAGGCCTTCAAACTTTGAGATTTTTCATTGCTCAGACATGACATCACATAAAGCGATTTTTCAGGGGGTCGGGGGGAGCGAATCTCTTCGGGATTTTTGGAGAACGTAGAGGAGGAATGTATCTCCAGAGGGAATTTCCAGATTTTGGTTAACATGTCCCTGAAAGAAATGCCCTACATTTTAAAAACAGTAATTTTCTTGGTTCGGCCAAGTGGCTCGATTTTTTTTATCAGTGTATATATAATTCTGTTTAATTCATCGTTTTAACCTTTTTATTAAAATGATCAATTTAATCATCATAAAAGCGTTTGTGTTTTTGCCACCCCTTATGTACAAATTCTTCTTACTAATTTTCGAACCGCAAAGTCTGCATTGTCTTGAAATAAACCTAAATATTTTTTCTTTTCGTTGTAAGTTTCATAAATCACTCATCTGCCTAATAACCGCACACAGAACAAATTTCAACAACAATCTATCAAATAATCACCCTGTCCACACATCTAAAAACCACCATTAATCTAATAGCTCTATTATCAACTTCCATTAAACGTGCAGCGCTAAAGTCGCTCAGCGTGAAGCTGAAGGTTAATACTACTCAGAAACAATGGAATCTATTATTAACAACTTATATAAAGTTATCTATTATGCAAGTTGGTCGTTCTTGGCCACATAATTCTTAATTAAAGAAGTTGGAAACATGGAAACTCGCAAGAGGTGGAGAATTCACGCCTGAAGGAATGGAGAGAGTTGTGCTTTCATTGATAAATGATTCGCTTGTGAGCTGTATTGTGTACTAGATTTCCAGGAAGGGGAATTTGTCGTTTTGGAGAGGGCTGAAATGAACTGTACTTCTTTTTCTATATATCCATCATTTTAATGTTTTTTTTAAATATTCTAAAAACTGTAGAAGTATTTGGTTTATAGTAACAAATTGGCAAACATTTCAGAAACATTTGTTAAATTACGAGCCTAGAATCAAATCATTTGGCCCAATTAAAACAGATTATAGTAATATCATTGCTATCAGAATTCACCACAAGTTATGGGAAAATCTGATAAATCAGGGTCCAACCTTCTTAATCCGTGTAAATTCAGCAAATTATCTGCAACTGTCAAACTTTTAAATACAAATTTTTAGGTTAGTTCGGTCAGTTATCGCAGCGTGTGATAAAATAATATCACATAGTTGCGGACGCATCTGATTGGCTAACAAGCTTTCATATCACACAGCATTGCTAGTGATATGCAAAGATCAATTTTCAGTGGTAGTTTAGCGTGTGAATTTATATACTTTTCGTAGTGGTCGTCGGAAATAGTTATTTGTATTACTAGTCCAGAAACTGCCTTTTACGAGTGCCCACTTGTAAAGTAAATAACTATTAAATCTGTTTTCTGAAATGTCAAATTATTTTTCGCGCCGCCGTCCGACATTGGCACAATTACATATCTCTAAAGCGGTCGGAAATAATGTTTTTGTTAAACTAGTTATATGTTGGCATCACTTCACTAATTTTAGCTAACTTCTGACGCTAGAAATGTCAAAGTATTACATTGACTTAAAAATATTATGGCAATATATCTACAATTGAGTATTTGCAATACAAGAAAACATAATATTTATGGATTTTAAACATATTTGTAAGTAATTATAATTGAATTTGCAGTGTAAAATCCAAATAAGAATATATAGATATTTTTGGTTATGATATTGGAAAATAAACATAATTGACATTCAAATATTGTGAAGTTAGCAACATAAAAAAATTCCCTGTCATTTAGAAAATGAGTAATAAATTAAATTTATTTATTAAATGTACATAAATGTTGCCGCGAAAAATCTTGTGTATCCCTTGGTTGGAAACTATTTTGGGAGTGCTCGTATTTGTAGGACTCGCCTACGGCTCGTCCTATCAAAATAAACTCGCTCTCTCAAAATAGCAGTTTCCAACCTTGTGATACAAATAACTATTGTTTGTTTAATTTTTCATGGGCGAGTTACAATTTTCCTAATAAATATTGATTTTAATTTGATTGATATATCGTAAAATACCAATATTTAGGTAACAAATGGGCCTTATTATATGCATTTTCAAATTCTGAACAACTTTTGTATTTACACTTTTGCTGTAAAAGGAATAGATAAAAATTTACAATAAAAACATTATGTACTCAGTATAATTATAATCGATATGGATAGTAAAATATTATTGGTAGATTAGTACCTTTAAAAATTCCCGTATATATAAACAAAGCTTCATTTAAAAGAAAAATAAAAAGGCGACAAATAATAAATTATTAACCTTTCCTATAATTCCTTTTCTCTCTTATGAATTACTTAGCGATATTGAGTACCTACTTTCGACAACAACAATGACCCCTAAATATTTAAACTAAAAGCGAATCAATATCATGACGTCATCAACAATAGTTCCCCACATAATTGATGACAAAATAGCGTGTCCGAAATAGTATTGTCACAGAAACATAGGGGTAATCATGAATTTCTATTGCATTATTTAGAAGTAGAACTGTTGGTATGAGAGTTTAGCGTGTGTTACCTATGCATAATTTATAATATCGATAGTAATTTTGTTGCGGCCATTATATGCATGCTGGCTATTGATTATCTATAAGTATTTTCCTTTAATTACGGTTTTAATTAAGTTTGGATCGTGAGATACGGTTTAGGATTTCAAAGGGCAGATATTTGATACTTTGTTGATAGTTATTTATGGAATCAATTTATTTTCAAGAGATTTTCTTAGAATATTTAATACTCAATACTCTTACCCAGAGCACCCAATACCTCACACTCGCCTTTCAATCTCCCGGTAAATACATCCATCCCTCGAAAACATACTACCCAAGTATATAAATTCATTCATTTATTCCAGTTTTACATCAGTCAATGAAACACTACAACCAGTCACCAAATCATTGGCGTTCAGCCGAACCTAGCACACTGAGAAAAAGATTTGTTTGTCACTAAGCAGGTTTATTGAATGTTAATAAATGATTTTTTGAAATATGGTGAAACAAATATATATTTATCAGTAATAAATAACATATTTAAACAAAAATGATTATAATAAATAAGTTTTATTTAATATTAATAAATATATTAATAGTTAACAAATCATTGTTTTAAATGTTACTTAAGTCAATTTATATTTAAACAGCATTTATTAACATAAATATTGCATTATTTTTCCTGAACTAGTTGTTTATTTATAGTAAAAGCAAAGCTTTATTATTCACGTACATGTTTTAAATATAAAACAAAAATAATGTAAATAATATAGTACTAATTTTGTTGTAAATTAATGGAATATTTAAAGATAAATGATAGATGATATTTACTATTGAACTTAACTTACTATTTTAACTGTACTATAGCATATTTATTAACCAAATATTAACAATTATTGAAGCTTAGGTAAATAATGAAATTTATTTAAATAAATAGAATTGTGTATTATTTAATATAATTATTACAAAATTAACCCTTTTTTACATAAATACCTACTTAACTGTGAACTTACTAATATAAATAATAGTCGGGAAAAACAAAGTTTATAGAAAACATTTTTTTTAAATCTGGTGTGGGCACCACACTATTTTCTTATACAAATAAATTGTTTACTAGAAAATAAATTAAATACTCCTCCAAACTTAACTTGAAGTTAATTACTTATATATAATTTAAACATGAATAAACTCATTGCTGCAGTACGCATCGTAATATGTTTTATATTTATCGAAATATGGCGATTTATAATATTTTTCAAAATACGGAAATTTCCCCTAATATGATTTAAAATTGTAAATTTTTTTTATTACATTTCTTTATAATATTTACGCCAGGAAACCTATTGCAGCAGAGCGCATCGTCATATCTCTAATATTTTTCGAGATATGACGATTTTTTATATTTTCCGAAGAGCAATTTTGACGGGCTGTAACTCGAAAACTATAGAAGATATCGAAAAATATCTCCAGTTTTGTGATTTTCGTGCCATTTATAATAAATTTGTAAATTTTGAAAATTTTGTAATTTTTTTTCAAAATTTCGATTGGAGATATCTCGACAAATATGAAAAATACAGACTTGCAGTGTTCACCAATCGATTCAGCTCGACGAAATACATAAACCCTGAAAATTTTAGAAAATTCGGACAACCGGTTGAAATGTTAGAGCAAAAAGTCTGAAAATGGCAAAATTCAGGCCAAACGTCAAGGGGTACCCCTTGACTTTCAGGAAAAAAAACGTCGTTTTCAGGCTTTTTGCTCTAACTTTCCATCCCGTAAAGCGATTTTTATGAAACTTTGTATACTTATGTACTTCGACGAGTTGAATCTATTGGCGAACACTGCAAATCTGTATCATTAATATTTGTCGAGTTATCGCCGATCGAAATTTTGATCAAAAATACAAAAAATTTCAAAATTTTAAAAATTTGCTAATTTGTTATATTAGGCACCAGAAACGCTAAACTGAAGAGAATTTTTAGATATCTCGTGTAGTTTTTGAATTACAAGCCCTTAAATTTGCACTTCGAAAAATACCAAAAATCGACGTATCTCGAAAAATATTAGAGATCTGACGATGCGCTCTACTACTATGGGTTTCTTAGCGCTTATATTATATAGAAATGTAATAAAAAAATATTACAATTTTAAATGAATATATTCCGTAAAATTCAGATTTAATGAAAATCGTAAATTTGTTATCCATTATATCAACATATTTGAATTAATTATAAAGTATTCTTATTTACATTAAACAAAGAATATTTAATGTCAATAAATATAACTTCAATAAATTATTTGTTTCAGAAGAAACATTGGTATTTATGTGTCTGTTATAAAAGAACACATATATATTTGATTTAATATTATGTAGTTTCATGTCAATAAATCCTACGTTAATAGGGGATTAGTTTACTATTAGTAGGTCTTTTTTTCTCAGTGCAGCTAGATTGCTAACCTAGCGGTCATAGCTGAACGTATTGCTAGGTAACCGCTAGATTTCAGCAGCTAGACTAGCGACCTAACGAAATAAATTTGCGCTAGATGAGCTAGCGAACCTTCTAGAACGGTCAACTGTCAAAAATTCAATTATAATATCATCAACATTAATCATGTCTGCAAAAAAATCTATAAAAATAACTTATGTAACATGAAGTATTTGAGATATATTAATTACCAATTTTAAGACTGTTTTAGATTTGTCTTTGATCAGAATTTGAGGTTAATTCCACCAAACTTGACTGACATAAGATGACAGTATCAGCAAAATTCCGTTCATGTTCATACAGTAGTATTTCATCTGCTAGAATCTAGCACTAGCAAACACTAGCTAGCCGCTAGGTTCAGCTGAACGCGCCCATTCTTCTCAAACACCAACACTTTACATTTATCGACATTTAATAAACAACTTCACTCGCATAAGCTAACGCAGGCACTATACGTCTACTAATACGTACACCATCCGTTCCATTCAATGCCTTTCGTAACAACACATCCATATACCAATTAAACAACCAAGGAGACATTCCACAACCCTGTTTCACACCAACATCTATACGAAACCAATCACTCAATCTACCATCAACTCTCACCGCAGAAGTAATACTTATCTTGAATCGCTCCCAACAAATTAATTTTGAAATATATCAGTCAACTAAGTAACGTTAAAATAACATTTTGTTAGCTAGCGATATAGTTAAACTCTGTATGCAGTTACCTCAAGAAAACTAGGTTAAGGAACTCTTATGTTAAGGATGGATGGCTCTTTGTTAAAGTAGTGGTTTAAAAATATTGAAGTACTTCTTAAGAAACCACAGAATTCAATTTTTCATTTCGGAACGAGAAATTGCTGTTGGCTAATTTTTTAATCGCAAATGAAATCGGAAATGGAAGTTCAAAGATTATTAATGATTTTTATTCGTTTGACACTTCGACAGATAATTAAGTATTAATTAATCAAGCGGCTTATTTTTATTCGTGTGATTTGTAGTTCTTTAAAATTGATGATTAATTGAGATTTTGTTTATATTTCATGACGGATGATATGCGCAGTAATTACTTGATGAATGTACTTAATTTAACTTCGACTTACTGTATCATAATTCCATTACTGGAATAGTGGGTTTAATAGTTATTTACATACCAAATGCGGGAACGTTTGGTTCCCGGATGAGTGTTGGTAATAGACATTCTTTTGCATTACAAGCAAGATCATTTATTTATTTTGGAACGTCTTCAATGTCTTCATCCATCTCAATACTTTTTTCACTTTGACAATTTGATAAATAACATTTTTAAACAAAAGCAACAAATGCATAACAACAAAGCACACTTTGAGATCCAATTAAATGTTTTAAATATAGGTATGGACATAATCATATTTTAAGAGAAAATATTTTCCATGTAGTCGAACATAAAACGTACATTATCGGACTTTATAGACTCGCCTTATTTTAGACCTAAATTATGTACTTGTTACATAAACTACTATTATAATATTAATTAATGCGTCCGTAAAACATTTTTACTCATTTGAACACAGTTCATATATTGTACTTCAATTTCACGAAATATAACTAAAAATTGGCATATACTTTTATTGTATTTCTATATAATATAAACCCTAAAAAACTCACTGGTGCAGAGCGCATCATCATATCTCTTAAATATTTCGAGATATGGCGGTTTTTGATGTTTTTCGAAGTGCAACTTTGAGGAACTGCAACTCAAAAATTACGCAAGATATCAAAAAATACTCTTCAGTTTTATGTTATTCGTGCATATTATAGCAAAATAACAAATTTTTTAAAAATTGAAAATTTTTGAATTTTTTATCAAAATTTCGATCAACGATATCTTAAATAATAATCGGGATACGAACTTGCAGACTAAACCATTGGATTCAGCTCATCGAAATACATAAACTTTCAAAATTTCAGAACATTCGGATTGTGGGTTGAAACTTTAGAGCAAAAAGTCTGAAAATGGCCTTTTTCAGGCCAAACGCCAAAAACGTCATTTTCACACTTTTTGCTCTAACTCTATAACACGTAAGCAATTTTAATGCAATTTTACATACTTATGTATTTTGACGTGCTGAATCGAATGGTCTATTTTGACGTGCTGAATCGAATGGTCTAGTCTGCGAGTCCGTATTTTTTATATTTATCGAGTTATCGCCTATCGAAATTTGGGGGGAAAAATCAAAAAAAGGAAAATTAAAAATTTGCTAATTTGTAATAAAATACATGAAACGCACAGAACTCAGTCTATTTTTCAATATCTTTAATAGATTTTGAGTTGCAGCCACTCAAAGTAGCATTTCGAAAAACATCAAAAATCGACATATCTCTATAAATTTAAGAGATATGACGATGCGCTCTACAGCATTGAGTTTCTTAGGGATTATACTATATAGAAATACAATAAAAGTATATGCCAATTTTTAGTGATATTTCGTGAAATCTGAAATTGTGTAGTACTTTCTTAACATGTATTTGTTGTCAATGGTAAATGAACTTGTATTAAATTTTCTTATTTGTACAGATATTATAAACATTTTTCATATTACAACCACAATCCTCGTTTAAATAATTGGGCCGTATTGTGTAGTTCCAGATAATGTAACAATTTACTAATCTACAGATAAGTTTTCCGCAGGAGTGAAGCATCAATATAAAATACAAAGTAATTTTTAAAATGTTATTAGTTGTTAAAAAAATAATAAGAAGCATGTCAAAATATTTTTTTGACAACTGCATGTTAATAGTATATTATTCAATGAGCATGTAATGTATGCTATTACTCATGAGAATGAAGTTTGCATCACGAGCGAACATGTCTGTGAAGAAGTTCATATATCCTACATAAATTGTAGACTTGCTATCGAGTTTGTTGAAAATTGTGGCTAGAGTATTATTATGTAGATAGTAAATTCCAAAGCAGTGTAACCTTTCTTCGCGAAAATTAGTGTCTTCGTGTACGCTTAAATATTTGGTGAAAAGTAATTACGTAGAAAGAGAAATGGCGGCAGGTTCTTCACTGTTTGTTAAGTTGTTAAACCACTGAGAGAAAGCCGAATATTTTCAACATTTAAATTAAATTCTGTCAGTTTAAATTATTCGTTTACTTACAACTTTAATAACGAGATTTTCTGTCAGTGAAGCTGCCCAGAATAGACTATTCAGAAGGCAGTTTTGGACTTTAAATTAAAACGTAAGTGGAGATTTAGATTTATAGAAATATAAACATATACTTGACAGCTTTTATGAGAGTTCTGTGCATTTTTGTTTTATAAAATGGCTAAAGAAAAGAATTACACTAAAACGTCAGCAATGTCCTAGAATATTTAGTTTTTCTTGTAATGTACTATTTTAACTTCAAAGTGAAACAAAAAACCTTCAAATTAGTTGTCAACTATTTTGACAGCTCAATAATAAGAGAAGTACAAATAACTTGGAATAGGATAAATATGCGCCATAATACTTTGACGTCATTGTAGAGGTCTTTAAAACTCAAACATCTTAATAATTAATAATATTTTTAAAACTTCTATAATATCTGTTACGATTTTTTTGGATCTAGTCATAATATAAATGACTTGTTTGCCATTTTGTAATTCAAATGAAAGACTCCATTAGATGCTTATGTATGTAGATTAAAAGTAATTATAATTAATATGATTCATATTACATTGAAACTTTGCATGTTTTAGCAATACAGTAAATCGAGTTTATTTCATATAATGAAAAAGATAAGCTAAGTAGAAGCAAGTAGTTGTATGGTATGTAAATTATGTATTCGTTTTACAAAGTACTTATACTTTGAAATTTATTTTATCGTTATTCTGACTGAAATTTTTATAATATAATTCTAATGTTCAAGCTCTCCAATATATGGCACGTACGCAAAGTATGGCTTGTACTTTTCTAATCAAATATTGACTATTGAAAAAACACGTAAAGTAATATTCAATAGTTATATCACGAATGCTAAGAATTTAATCGATTAAATTTGACATGTCTAGTTTACGCAAAAATTTTGCTTAAAAAGTGTTTGAGTACATAATTTGAAAAAATCCAGAGACCGCAGATCGAGGGATTTTATCTTAAATTATTATGTACGATAACACTTTTTTAAAAGGAAAATTTTGTTAGTAAGCTAAACATTTAATTTAATTTAATTGATTCAATTCTTTAGCACGAGGGGTATATGTCAAGATTATTTCATGAATTCATAGCATAAACTTTAATATTTGCCGAAGAAATTGTACTAAACATTGATTTTGACACATTTTCACATAAATAAATCGGTACACACATAAACAAAAAGCACCATAATAGTATATTATGATACAAGTGTATAAGTAAGCTTTTAAAGCACGTACGACGAGTTTAAGAGCACGACGCGAAGCGGAGTGCTTGTAACGTCGCCAGTGCTTTAATAGCACTTATACACGTGTGTCATACGCTATTTTTTATTATGCCTGCATCATTTTCTGGAAAAACACTGGAAAGCATCATTTTGAATTTGATTCATTTCATAATTTTGACGTTTGACGTATATCGTTTACATGTAGATTGGTTTGCAATTATTGTTTGTCATGACAGTTTTGACAGATATTAATAGTAATGATTTTTGTTGTTACTTAGCAACCTTTAAAGCACGGCGTGTTTTAATCTTGCGTTTATGTACATTGTAGCGTGTTTTAAACACGGATTATGATGCAGGTATAATAAAAAATTATGTTATTATAGTGTAACTATAGCAAATTGATTGTTTTTCTTTTTACTTGTCAAATAAATGTCAAAAATTTGTAAATAAAAATAGCTTGAATTGAATAATTCAGCATATTTAAAAACATAGAATGCCAGTAAAGGTAAAAAACATGTAAGTATCTTGCTTCTGCAACTAATTATCCAGCTAAATATGCCTTCAAAATGTTCAAAATTTGCATATAAAAGCTAGCTTCAATTTAATCGCGATTAAACAGCATGGTACTGTTTAATCACTTATCTAAAATGCACAACAATGGAAAATGAGACATTCTGACTGGTCAAATTTGTAATGAGTGAAAAAATCTAGGATATAGGGTATTATAAATATATCTCGATTCTTATACATCTAATTGTAAAGAGAAGAATTAATATAAAATATTTTGAACGAAACCAAACCACTTCGTCTCTAAAGAAATAAAAAGCTGCATTACGATCGAAGCTAATATCCATTATTTTATAGATTAAAATTTGTTCCTCCGTCTTGTATTTTCAGAAAAAATATTGGTGTTATAAAAATCTGTCTGTAAATATTGGTAAGTAACAAAAACTTTATGGAGCATAAAATTTTCATTTTCTTAAGTATATGCCTTCAGTTTAATGGTGTTTCGTAAAAATACTTCAGTTTATTGATCAGTACTCTAAAACGTTTTTGCTTACATAATGATTGATATTGTTTGGAATATTTCCATAATATGCTCTACATAATCAATCAACATAATCGAACATAAGTATCTGTGATTAAAATGTTTACAACATTTAGAAATTTGTAGAAAAATCAAAACATATCAGTTCAAATCCGACAGTAGCAATTTAAGCTTCTCCTCTATTACATCTTTGGGGGCCGAAATTTGACGGTTGGTTGTCGCACCTAACAAGTAAAATAGTTATTTGTCAAACTACAGAGAACAGCGCTTTTTTCCGCTTTCCTTTCGTGTTAGACACAACATTTATGGCATGTTTCTAAAAACGATTTACTCGGATCTTGAATACACTTTGACAACACAACACACAACTGACACGTTAAAAGTTAGGTTATCAAACGCAAGGGATGGAACAGTTGTGATTTCATATATAAAAAGTAAAATATAAGATATAAAATAAGAATCTTCAGCAATAATATCCCTAGGCTATTGATAATTCGAAATAATTTTATCACAGTTACCGAAAGAATAATACAAAAGTAATAATACAGACCGATGGACCAGCCTGTATACTAGAAAGTAGTGTGGTGCCCACAATAGATTTAGTCCGTGAGCCAGCTTCAAAAACTGCAACCCATTTGACCAAAAGTTTCAGTATGTTCTATGGAATCTACCTATTTAGGTACATCGAAAAGCGCACGTCTGCCATTTAGATCTGGGTGGAATTAAAATGGCGTCCATTAAAGAAGGAAAGTAAAAGATGGAATTTTGAATAATGTGACCAAAATTTTCTTTTTTATCACATGATACTAGACGAAAATACAAATCAAAAGACACCAGTCTGCCACTCGTATGTGGCCGGGTTGTCTCAGCAGACGAATTTCAAAATTTAAAATTTATTGCTCGAAATTTGACTCAAATGACCAAAATGTTCTTTTTATCCCATGATACTAGACGAAAATACAAATTAAAAGACACTAGTCTGCCACTCGTACGTGGTCGGGTTGCCTCGGCAGACTGGTGTCTTTTGACTTGCATTTTCGTCTAGTATGTGATAAAATGAAAATTTTAGTCATTTGAGTGAAATTTCGGGCCATAAATTTTAAATTTTGAATTTCGTCTGCCAGGACTACTCGACCATGTACGAGTGGCAGACTGGTGTCGTTTCTTCTAGTATCATGAAATAAAAAAGAAAATTTTGGTCACATTATTCAAAATTCCATCTTTTACTTTCCTTCTTTAATGGACGCCATTTTTAATT
This sequence comes from Poecilus cupreus, assembly GCA_963942605.1. Classification (NCBI taxonomy): domain Eukaryota; kingdom Metazoa; phylum Arthropoda; class Insecta; order Coleoptera; family Carabidae; genus Poecilus; species Poecilus cupreus. The sequence goes on along the minus strand of OZ012726.1, from coordinate 3,208,895 downwards.
CCACCCAGATCTAAATGGCAGACGTGCGCTTTTCGATATACCTAAACGGGTAGATTCCATAGAACATACTGAAACTTTTGGTCAAATGGGTTGCAGTTTTTGAAGCTGGCTCACGGAATAATTTTCAGTGTTTGTTTTCAAAACAATGGGTCTTTCCACTGATTCCAGAGTTTCGTGATTTATATTCATAGGCCCCAGGACATTCCTATAAAAACCAGCCTAATTCGGCCCTGCGTAGCACTCTGCCTTATTTCATGTGTGGATAGATGGTCTTATGAATGATGGAGGAAGGCGAAAGAAAGAAAAATACCAAGATGTTCAGTTTCGCTGCGTTGAATCGTAATCCTACTCCAGTCTGCTAACCGTAAAGAATTTCACATTAAAGTGTTCCGGATTGCTACAGTTCGGGTTAAAGGAGACTCGTTGTTTGTTATATTGTACGCACTGGCAATGTGGGAATATAAAAGAAATGCTTTTATTAGTTTATAAAATGCTGCGTTTGTGCGGAATCGGATAACGAAAGCGCTGCTTGTGTTTTATGTGCTCCGAGTAAAATTACGCGGTTTATATCGTCTAAAAGCTTGTTTAATAGTTTTTGCTTTAGGTTTAAAGTCTAGGGTATTTGGATTTATTTGAAATTAGGGGTAAATTCATTTATTTGTTGACAGGTTACTTTGCGAATGTCATAAGTTAAATATTGTAATTCAAAATGAATATAATGAAAATTATTTGAGTCGTACTGTCATAGACTAATTTTCTATTTGAATTCTGAACATATTCGTTTCAAAATCTAGTTTATTTGCCGTTAAATGACGTCTGAACTTTCATAGTTATTATAATTCTCTCCCAGTATGGCCAACACCAACATCCAGTCCTAGTTTATTCCCTGACACACAGGCAAAGTTTTGAAGTTCATTGATTCAACTTTCTATTTTATCTCTTTTGTTTTCCGAGTCACTAATGCATTTGAGGTATTACAGCGCCCTGGTTATGGCATTTGAACCGCAAAAGTAATTACGTTATAACCAAAAAACAATGGTATTAACGGTAATAAAACTTTCGTGAAAAAAGCCGTCAGTCTGTCTGTGGTTATTGATTGCTTTGTGGAAACGTTTTTCATCTATTTTTGTCCAAGTGTTTTGTGGAGCTTCCCAGTACATTTTCAATAAAACTACCAACTAACTCACTTTTATTTCAAACTTAATGAAACTTTATTTCGCGACAGAAATTTCTCAATATATTTATAACCTTTCGAAGGGCGAACGAAAATTCTATCCTGCTTATTTTCATTTAAATTACACAATTCGACAGTAAATTTACAATAAAATAATCTTTTCAATGGAGAAACCAAATTCTATTAACAGTAATGGGGTCTTTCACCATTTAAAAAAAAAAAAAATTTTATGAAACTTTATTTAAATTGAAGACTATCTACACTTTTAAAAAGTCTTAATTGTTATTCATTAAGCAACAATGATTTATTAAAAATGTTGTGACGTCATTGTAGAGGTGTCGCAGGCTCTTAAACAGTACAGATTGTAAATAATTGTAGTCATATATTTTTTACTTATTTTATTATTATTATTACACGAACTCAAGTAGGAAAAAAAGCGTTTTCCTCTTTAGTTTGACAAATAACTATTTTCACGACATGCCAGAAAACTACACCTTTCTTCTTCCGAAATAGTGAGGAAAATGTGTTTTTCGTGTCTAAATAGAAGTGTTACCATCGAATACGAATGTTATTTTCAAAAAATATATGTTATAAATTATAAATGAATTACTAATGAAAATTTGTTGGTTAAAGAAATAACCAATCGAATCCCTGTATGTCTGATCACGTGTGCAAAAGTAACCAATCAGGTCACAATTACACTGATAATTTCCCCGGAAAATTATCACTTGTTGCTAAGTATCAGTTGTTGACAGTTAATTCAATATTTGATTTATTTATTTCAAAATGTTATTTCACGGTATATGAATGACAAAAATAATAACTTTCGCAAAAAAATTTTCTCACCGAATATCCCTCGACCATTGATAAATACTTATAATTTGATCACAACTACCTCAAGAACGTTGCTTGGTCGCCGACGCCGTAGGCGGAGGGCTGTTACCTTCAAGAATTCAGAAAACGATTTATTGTTTTTACTGTCAAAACGATTTTAAAATATCAAGTTTCAAAATTGTCTTGAGAGGAGTTCTTGAGCTTCATTTATTGAATGTTAGAATTTTAGTTATCATAAATAGTCATTTGAGTTTATCGCGGCAAATATTCTGAAATATCGGCTTGAGATGTCATCTGGGGTTGACAGGTTTACGGAGAGGTCTGGTCGAACCCTAGATTAGGTTTTAGTTTTTACGTAATTTTTGTTTCTGTGAGAAAGATTTTCTCTTCCTCTCCACTGCATGTGGGGTAGATGGGTAGTTTAACCAGCACAAAAAAAGAGTTGGTTTTAGATTTTTAAACAGAGCAGATATCTTTTCATGTCTGCAGTGCTCTACAAAATGTAGAACTTTAAGTAAAAATTTGTTGATAAATATGTTTTGGTAACTGTAACTATTTAAACATATTCATTCGTTTTCGTCGTTTGAAATATTTGTAATTTGTTTCTATTCTGTTCAATACATAGTTTCATCATTTTAATTAAATATCTTTTTTATCATCTTAAAAATGTTTCAGTTTGTTCATTCTACGTCCCGCCGCGCTACACTTTCTTATACGAAGTATAAGCAAGTATTGGAATCATGAAAAAAATCGTTGATGACATTTTTGCGGAAATACATAATTTGACGTCCACTGAATCTGTTAAGACCATTTTCTCAAATATGTCTGTGTGGGAGGATGGATGGAAGGATGGATGTCCGTTTGCGCAATATCCCATGAACGAGACAAGATACGTAAACGAAACTTGGAAGTTTCATGAAAATATGAAGAGCTGAGTGATTTTGAATGAAATTGAAAAACCGGAAGAGGAAGTTTACTGAACACACAAAACCATAAATTCGTTTTTATTATTCAAGAATCACATACAGAAATGTGTCAAGAAATTAAGAATGAGTGAAACTTTTAGATAATTCTTACGAATGAATAATATGATTTCATTCACGTGTGATATATGACGTTTTAACCTATAAGTAGCAGATTTTTGTATGACAATCTATGCTTACTTTAAATATAGAAAAATTATATTTATTTATTAACTGTTAAATGAAAGAACAGCCTATGGCAGAATTCCTCCCATTAACAATATCAAAAAAGATTTACTATTATTCTAAAAATCCTACCTTTCTCGCAGTAGTCGCCACCTCTTCCAAGCGGGCACTCACAATACTCCACTTCCACTTCGTCAACAGCGCACGATCCCCCGGGTCCACACTCTCGCCCGCACGTGGACGGCGTCACCGACAGCGGCTGCGTGGCCCTAGGTGCTGACCCGCTCGCTGGCAGCTTCTGCTCCAGGTTGGGAGACAGAGACGTGATAGGCGGTGATGTAGAGGGCATGGACGGAGAGTCAAACGAGATATTAAAGTTTGTGTAGTTGGAGCTAGGGTAGGCCAGCTCTGCGCTGAAGGAGGCGTCCTTCTGGTAGAGGATGTCCTCGGAGGAGTCGTCGGACAGGTGCAGCGCGTAGCTTCCGTTGCGCTCTGTAGGAAGAAAATTAAAAAATTACAAAAAAGAACAAGATTCTTGTTACAGATACAAAATTGAGGGTCAGACTTATAATAATGTACGCTGCTAAGCCTATGACAATGACAAAAAATAATAAGAAAAATAAAGACATCAATAAACGAATACACTGTATTCAATACAGAATAGAACAAGAGTTGTCAGAAGACATAGTAAAGTGGAACAAGCAATAGAGAGTTAGATGGCTTGAACATATATGGAACGTAGAAAAAAAGATGCATTTAATCTGTAGTAAAACAAATAGCAGGAGGAAGATGAAGACGAGACAAACTCAGGTCAATATGACTAAGGAAAGTAGAAGATTTAAAAGCAGCAGGTATTAAAACTGGCTAAGTAATACAAAAGATAGGAAGATGTGTAGAAATCAAACTACATGGATTTAAAGGAAAAGAAACGCAGATTGATCCACTCCAACAAAAGGATCTAGAGGGCTCCATAAGAAACGGTGTTACCCTATAGCAATATTACAGATTCAAACAAATAATTATTTATTATTATGTATCATAATTATTATTATGTATCATAATACAGTTATAGATTAAGTTATTAAAACAAAAATAAACGACTGCAAAAAATAATATAATACTGTAATGAATAAATCTAAATCTATTCTCTGAAAAATAAAATATTTTTAAGTAAACCATTTTAAAAATTTTATAGCTTTTAAAAAATATTTTCATATTTAAAAGAGTTCTAGTTAGTAATCTTTGGATCATAACAATTCATACATTAACCAAAGTTATATTCCAGTAACTGTTAAAGTTTATAATAAAAATTATTTTTTCTACTCCTCTATAGATATATCCATATTATTTAAATTTTTTCGATGAATTATAGCACCTCTAATTCACGATAGTGAACTAAGATTCATAATTCACTCTGCTCAACCAATCACAGAGCCAGAAATCCATAATTCACTGTTATTTTAAAGACGTGATGTGGATCACCAAGCAACGGCCGTCTGACAGTTAACATGTAGTCAGTTGTTATTGCCTATTTTTATGTTGACGTTTTTCAATGTGTTTTCAACCAATTTCGATCATTTTCAAAAGTGATTTCCGAATTTACAGGAATAGAAGAAGAATAGTATTATATTCGGGATTATGGTCATTATTTATTCGGATGATCTTCGTGAATAATGACTATCATAATACCTCATATAATAATATACTATTATATCATATTAGAAAAGCATAAACTTACCTATACAATATAGGTACATAAAATTTTAACAGGTGACATTTGTATCTACCCTTTTCTATTCAAATATGTAACATTTAATTTCTCGTAAATTATAAAAAAATGTATCGCTTTATAAACATGGATATTCAATTTTCTTTCTACATATAATTAATATTTAAGTAATTTCTAACGTAAAGTAATATTACCAGTCCACAAATCACACTACTGGTCTTAGCTCTAAATGTGTTGACTCTCAAACATTTATTACATTTAACCAGCTCGTACAATATACATAAAGCAAACTTACAAACATTCTCTGCAAATCTCCGGTCGTGTTAATCTGCCCGACACAATGATAAGCACATTTATCAGCAATTTCCTATGCAGATTGAGTAGTTGTCTAATAAAACATTTCCTGTAGTTCATTCTACACCCCTTTAATTAGCGAGAGTGCGTGCTAGATAACAATTAAGTAATAACACCACTAGCGGTTTAATCTATTGATCTAAAACGCACTGACTTCACATTTCACGCGTTCATGGGAGCAGCGTCGGCCAATTGTGCGAAAACTGGCAGCGTTTTACTAACAGGAACACAACGAGTTTGAATGCGAATTGATGATAAATGTTTAAACTTGAAATTAGAAAGGAGATGTCTTTGCAGGTTGTTCTTTTATAGGTATTGAGGAATGACACTAGTATATTATACAGAGTGGTTTATAACGTACGGAAAAGATTAAAAGAGTAGCTAGGGCGGTGCAAAATAATGGTTTTGACTAAAACTCAATATCTAAAAAGTTACAACAAATTAAAGTTCTTTTAAATTAACGCCTATCTGCTAAATACCGCTGATTATTTTTTGACGTTTCTTTAAACCAATGAAATGCTTTATTGTATGTCACGTGTCTGCGTTTTGACCAATCCTGTCATTATTATACTGATTATTTTTTGACGTTTATTTAAACCAATCAAATGCTTTATTGTATGTCACTTGTCTGCGTTTTAACCAATCCTGTCATTATTATACTGAGAATAAGGCTCTTGTGATTATTCCCGGCAATTTTCTCTGTAGCTTTTTTGTTTTTGTTGACAGATGTCAGATAAGTATCATCAACACAAGTAAAAATGAGCAAAAAAGATGGATTTAGTGACGTGCCTGATGATGAAATCAAAAAATAATTTAATTAAATATAACTCGAGAGTTCGATAAATTAGAAAATAATTCTCCAGTATCTTTCTCAAACTTGTCGCCATTTGGCAATAGCCACTCAAGCCCTACGGGATTTCGTGGCTATTGCCTGGCAACAAGTTTTCGAAAGATCTGTCAAATTATTTTCAATTTATTCTCACCCTCTTGTTATATTATTACTAGAGCTCTAGAAGAATGTAAGTATTCTCGTCCGCCATTTTGGGTCCAGATGTCATAAATAAAACAAGTTATTGGAATCCAGTTACTTAAAAAAAACATTTAAAATTTGTATCTGTCAAATTTGAAAACATATTTCTTGAAATTCTGTAAAATCCAACTACACAAATCATACGGTAATATATTAGAAAGTATTCTGTACACTTACCTGTTAGATATGAAATATAATAATTAAGAGAATGATATAGCACAATTATTAATCAATATCAACTTCAAATTTGACAGAAAAGAATTAAAGTAACTGGATTCTAATAATTTGTTTTATTTATGACACTTGGACCCAAAATGGCGGATGAGAATACTCATATATTCTAGTGCCTTATTATTACTGAAAATAATCATAATTTATTTGTTTCCATAGAAATATGTTTCTTTTAAATCTGACAATTTACTGTCATTTTAATTTTTATGCACCCAACAAAAACTAATGAAAAAAGCTGTGAATTGTACAAATCTTTTTAATTAATGAACTTATATTAACAATTTTGCACTTAACTATATTTTATTTATATTTTGACGTTTAAAAAATTGACATAAAAATGAATTTTAACGCCAACTACTTTTCCAGTTGTGGCATACGACGCCATTAACAGCTAAGTAAGAACCTTTTTGCTAAAAGGGAAGGGTAAGTGCAGATGTCAACGAAGCGTTCTTGAGCGTTCTGATTGGATAAAGAGATAGCTAAGGGATATCCTCTAAAATGACAAGAATCAAGAAATATCATGAATTTTTTAAACAAGACAAGAAATACGTAGCCAAGAAATTAAACAATTCTTGTCTTGATGAAACACTAAGCTTGCTGCGTTAATGTATTGACATGAAAGCGAGGAACGAAGTGATGAACTTGCTTCGCCAATATACTGACATAAAAGCGGAGAACGAAGTGACGAGCTTGCTTCACCAATTGTTTAGTATCAAATGCAAGGCAATGTATTTCTTTGAGTGGCATTGCAACGCATGCAGGGCATTAGCTAGTATTATTATATAACTGTTCTACTACACTTGAAAAAAAACACAAAGATCTGTGTAACTATATTCTCGATAATTATTTATCCACATCACATTTCCAGTCTTCGTAATATCAACAGAATTGTGAAATGAGGCAATCGTTTGTGGTGCAGAGTGTACATTACACCTCAATGTTAAGTTGAGAAATAAGTCGTAAGCCTCAAGGTACCACTGATAGCAGATAACTTTGAAAGCGTAAAGAAACGAACTAGTCCCGCCGAAGTTTTGTTTACAACTCGCGTCTTGCGTTCTGTATCTTGTAAGATAACACAGTTACAGTCTGTAGGTGGAAATTGCCGGGGCACATTGATAAAATTACAACTTCAAGCGGAATTTTCAATGCGGAGTTGTTAGTAATACGCAGCGTGTTTGGAGCACGGCTTATTTGAATGTATACCAATGCGCTATGTGGTGTACAAGCCGGGTTATGTGGAATATGTATGAACGTTCCGCCGCCTTATTTTAAGTTTTCATGAGCATGAGCGCAGATACAATGTTATGGGGCAGAAGCTTAAAGTTTTATTATTCTCGCTTGTGTAAACACTGGAATGTTGCTATGTTATGAGGGCGAGATTGAGAAGAATGCTGTTGGAAGAGTGGCAGGCAGTCAGTTGAGGTTGTTTGCACTTATCAAGCATTTAACTATTTCCGTAAATGAAATGGCTCCAGTTATTCAGTTTGGGAATGATAGAAAGTAATAAATCAGTCTGGAAAAGATATTATAATAATTGTTTGCTCAGGGATAGGCGAAAAGACTTAATTCGATAGAGGTTACCGCTAAATTACTAAACATAAATATAATAAAAAGGCTTATGGATAAAGTTCTGTAAAATATTTAATAAATAAGTTCACGGTATTTTTTTTGCTTGTAGATTTCTATTGCGTCCCTTACCAGCCTGTCATTAGTACATTTAACTCTTGCTATAATCTTCGTTTCTTCTAAGTTCATTTTATGTAGAAACTCAATGGCATGACTAGCCACAGCAGATTTATCTGGTTGCTTCAGACGAATGGTCCGTTTGTGTTCTGTTATTCTTGTAGTTATCGTCCTGCCAGTCTGTCCAATATACCATTTACCACATTCACATGAAATTTTGTAAATTCCAGAAAACTGAAGTGGGATAATATCCTTCGCACTCTTCAACATATATTGTAGTTTGAAATGTGGAGGAAACTAAAATGTAATTTTTTTATAGTAATCTTCCAATTTTATCTGTAACACTTTGGACGTAGGGCAGAGAAGTAAACAAACGTTTATTAATTTCTTCTGGCTCAAGGCTGTTCTTTATTACTATTATTTTTTTTTTATTTTAGACGGAAAGCTTTCATTAATTTGAAAAATGTCTATAAGCCTTTTATTTTCTTCTTCAAACTTCTCTTTATGACAAATGTTGGTAGCTCTGTTGAATAAACACCTCATGGTACCAAATTTTTAAGAAGGATGATGATGTGGAAGAGTATGAATATATTGGTTGGTATGAACTTTATCCAAAAGCCTTTTTATTAACTATGAGTTTTGAAAGCTTTTTCAACTTATTTAAACATAAATATTTTGATAAAGAGTAAAAAATACTCAGGACTGCAGTCAAGTTATATATTATATCAAAAGCCGACTTTTTGTCAATACTTCATCAGGGGAAATGACATGAATTGATAGTATCGTCAGTGCGAATAATAAAAAATTGTAACACACGTAACATAGTACAAAATACAAGTTAACTTTACAAAGATTTATAACAATATTCATCATATTACTAAGGAAATGGCAGTGAATCGCTGTGTTGTAGTACTTGGTCACTGCGAATTCAATCCAAATGAATTAGTGTAAGCTCAAGAGACGAGTGAACTAACGTAAAACACCATTACTTTTAAATTGATTAATGTAATGTAATATAACAATATAAATACTTAAATTCTCTAAAATATTCTATCTACGTTTATGTTACGATCCAAAGAGGATTATCAGAACGTTTGTAGCGGTGTTTCTATTGTTCTAGAAGTTAGTTTCGTTCTAGATATAAAGCGAGCGGCATTCTATGAGCATCTTGGTAAAGTTATATCTTATTTATCTGGTGGATTAATTTCTTGTATAGCTGACAAAAATCCAATACTACTCTTGTAGGTTTTTATTAATTACTGCCCAGTTGACTCTTACAAATTACAAAAAACTGTATAAAGTGAAGATGGTGCTGCTCTTCCTTTAAAAAAATTGTACAATAACATTCTTCATAACGTGTAAAAAATTCTCGAAATCTCAGCCATACAGCATTTATTCTTCTTACATATCCGACGTTTAGGTATCGGTTTAAACTTAAACCTTCTTCAGGGTTACTAAAATCTTACAACAAACAAACATGTAACAAATACATTCGTAAACAATCATTCTTTTTTAAAAACTTCGTACATATAAAAGTATCAACTTTATTCTTCATAACATTGAGATTTATATCGTAATTAAGGGATATCGTAGTAACGTAGTACTTTTCTGTGGTTCTTGAACGCTACTAGGTATTATTTTCTCAATACGATTGGTAAAAAAAATTTTTAGTTACAGTTCATTTATAACTATAAATATTTTAATAATTAAAAATTATTTACTGGTGCATTTGTAATTATTTCTCTTTTCAATTATATTTTTAACGATTTGTTTAAACAGAATTAAAATTAATGATGGGTAAAATGAGTGAAATTGTGTACCGCAAAAATATGTTTGTGCATATCCAAAATCTGTAATTAGAGTTGCAACTGGAATTTTAATTATTATTCATGCGCATAAATATAGATAATTATTGATTTGTAAATTTAACCTTTCGTGGGACAGTTTGACAAATGAATACCGAGTGCTAAATTTTGTGTTACTATATGTGTTTAAATATAAAAAATATATAGAATTATTTTAATCAAATCGGTCTCCTATCACTAAATAGAAGGAAAGAAGATTCACAGTTTGAGCCTAGTTACAGATTGTTATGAGAAATAAAACAAAAACCTTGAACATTAAATTTCAATTTGGGTTCGTTTCTAAACTTTTTCTTTCGTGACGAATATGTCACATTCTACACTAGTACAATAAATTACTATTATTTATAAATTAGGATCAAAATATTAAATGAAAAGTTAGTCATGATAACAAAACATTTGAAAATTTGGCGCATTTAAATATTTTAATCACTCGTTGCTCGGCAACCCGTGACTAATGAAATCTTGTTAGTAAACAACCGTTTTATAAACTTAAAACTAACAACTAAACATCAATTTTTCGCACTATTGCAGACAAATAATATTTTGACAGATTTGTGCACAAAAATGTTCAAGTTATTTATTGTATTTCTTTTGGCAATCTTCAATTAGACTTAAATTGTAAATTTTCGTTTGCTTCTTGTTCGTGAAGGAGACCGATATAATAAAAATAATTTAGGCTCAATTGATACAGGTTTTCATTCTTAACATTTAGCATATAAGAACAATTCATATGTTGACAGATTTGTCAACAAATATTTTCATTCCAAACAATTTTATTGGAGTAGGTATTGCGATCAACTACTACTTAATTCAATATATAAAGGAAAGGCCTCTGTCAAAATCTATACAACTATGTACTTATCTACAAGTGCATACCCTAGCAAATATAATACATATATCCTAAAGGCAGGGTATAATCCCGTTATGAGAAATACCGGCGAACAACCAAGAACAGCACTGATCGTAAAACACACTCCCATAGTCACATAGTCCATGTTTATTAAGACAAAACAGCCATAAGCTTTAACTTCCACATTAAACATTTACATCAATCGTCTCACAGCAGTCGAAATAACAATTAAACTATAACCTAACAAAACGAAACTTCAACTTCCCGACGACGTTGAACTTCACGTTTACCCAACTGCGAGTGTGGTAATTAGAAATCTGTGGAGGGATAATTATTTATTATGACTACAGGCGAATTAAATGGAGTTGTTGCATATTTTACGAACACAACTTTGTAGTGAAATTAAAGAGCGCGTCAAACGGATCCCGCGGTCTTAAATAAATTAACGGGGATCCCTCTTTCCTAGTGCAGCTACGAAGGATGAGCACACGCCTTTTCGCCTTTTCGTCCTTCGAGAGGGTTTCTTCATCGGAACAAAGGGCAAGATGACTCGAAGGAATATGTACTCTAAAAGTTTATTTGTTTACAAAACTGGGGATACATTTAAAAATAGTTTAACACTTATACCTTATACATGAAATAATAATTACACTTATACTTGTTTGATATATTTTTTTGTGATTCCAGTGATATTTGCAATCTATCTGCACAATAATATTCAATAAAGTTTAGTGGCAGACGATTAGATGACTAACTGCCTACTGGCAATACTTGCATATATTGCATATTTGGGCATTCTTATGCATATTTTTACAAAAGTTGTATATAATATTTCAATATTTTATCCAACACCTCTCAATAAATGCTCTATAACTATGGCAATTTAAAAAAAGGAAAGTAACAGATTACCCACTAGTGGGTATAATTCTGAGAAAATTCACTAGTGAGTATTTTTTATTTATACCAATAATAATAACACAATAACACCTTGGTAACCACTTCGATTGACATTTTAATTTCAAAAATTTAAAGCATATGTCACTGTCAAAAAATATTTCATTAATAAATTTTGCAGTTATTAAGAGTTGTTGAATAAAACGTTATACTTCACACTTGGGCAAAGTGGAATTACCCACTCGCTAAAATTTGTCTTGTGGGTAATTCCTTGCTTTGCCCACCTGTAAAGTATATAACTATTTTAAGACTTTGTCTAGTGATAAACATTCTGAAATTTCTGGTAATGCACATTGATAATTCCTAAATATTGGAGGAGGCCGCAATAAATCAAAAAATGCAACGGAAAAAGCAATAAACAATACAATAAGCAAATACAAAAACCAATAAACTCTAATATTTCTAGAGAAATCCCTGTAACGGTAACGGTAGGTATTCATTGTATACACGAATGCTGGTAAAAGTGGGTACATTGAATATAAGACCGCCTATAATAATAATTACATTTTGTTATTATTTAACGTATTAATTACTTTTTAAAAAACTTAACTTTAATATTATGACTTAATTATCAAAAAATATTTTGTAATTTAAATTAGAACCTGAAGATGACTGTATTCATAGCCGAAACGTTGTTATAGACATTATATTTTTAAATAAATTTATCTAAAACCATGTTATCCAAAAACGTATAGTGATTTATTTGCTATTTTCCTCAAAAGTTTATAAAGGAAAAAACATTATTTTGCGTACCCTTTGGCTAAACTTTCAATATTTTCCGTACGTTACAAAACACCTTATAATATTAATATAACATTATTGAATTATTTATTTTAACACAACTATTATTATTGGAATATTATTAAACATTTCATTTAGTTTTTCTCAAAAATGAAAGCATATTTAAAAAATACCAAATAACATATTTAAATCCAAATATTATTGTTAACATTTTTCATCTAAAACTTTTGTGTAGCTCTCAAATAAATAAATAAAATAAATATATCATCACACCTTTTACCCATTATGGGTGTGGCACTCTGCTTACGCAGATCTCTGTAAGTGATATATTTTTACGTATGAAATCCGGTTACCAGCCGTCAAATTACAGCCCTAAAGATGTTAGTGGAGGAAAAACCACAGAGGTAAATTTAAATTGGCAACTGTCAGCTGTGGGATTCGAACTGAAGATCTCACGATCCACAGTCCGACACGTTACCACGGAGCTATTTACCCCATTTTATGATTCCTTTCCCGCTTCGTACTATGTATAAAAAGTAAAATACTTAACAAACTCCGTTGATATTCACTATTCTGTAATTTTATTCTATGTAAACTAACTTGAATCTAAACAGAATTCAAATTGTTTTTCGATACAAATACTCTGATTCCAACTCAGTCCAAATCGTTATAGAAAAATCAAAACAAAATTTGGTGGAGGATCTGGGTATCAGTGGAAATAAATTGAAATAAAATCACTGCAATTGGATTCGCGTGGGAATTCTCTGGGGATGAACACCCCCGCAGCTAATGCAAGTGGGAAGTACTTCAGGGGCGGCGCATAGGGGGCGACGGGAACAATTCGCCCCATTTGGGTCCCAACTGGCAGAATAGCGCATTTTCTACACCCTTGCGCAACATTAGACCATTAGAGTAATTTCATATTTCTCTTTATTTATTAAATTATTTTGGAAGAGGGTGGAAGAATTTTACAGAGCTTAATTTACAAGGCTGCGTAAACATTTTAATAATGTAGTTCTTACAATTCACAGAGAAAAATATTACGTTTTCAGAGCTGGAATTTATCTGGGAAAACTTCTGCAAATTAAATGAATGTCATTGACCCCTACACAAGAATATCAGTCACACAACTTAACTTACGATGTCAAATGTTGGCAATTTCCTGCTTTTATAATTATTCAACACAAAGCAATTCAAATATAATATTTGGAGCCCAAAATTTTGGAACTGAATCAACAAACAAAACGAAGTTTTGAAAGCGTTTATTGGTAAAAATTACCTCAAATATTTGAAGATATAAAAATGTAACAAAAAAATTAATTAAGTCGTGGGAAGGAGACTTGATGAATTGAATTAAAATGAAAACAATTAACTTTGATCGAGTGTAATATGAAATGAGAGTTATATTAGGTGTAAATAAAAAATGCCAGAATCTGATATCTTACGTTTGTCTGTTGTTTTTTTTACAATAGGTAATTGAATCCTTTCGTTTAAAGTTTTAAATTATAGGTCTTCCAAAACAGAGAAATAACAAAAATTAATTTCGATCAATCGTCTGTTGTTTTATGTACAATTTATTTAAAACCTTCTGAATTTGTTATCAAATTATCGGTCTTACAAAGGAAAACTGAATTAAAATGTCATATGTTGAAGATCGTCAATTATTTTTATAATTATTTGCTGTCAAATCAAAGGTCTTATAAATAAAACAAAATTTAAGTATAAGTTTGATTTTTTTTTCTGAAACAACGTTTCATCAACAATGTGTTGCCTTCATCAGGTTCGTTTATGTAACAGGTGAAAATGAAGACTCAAATTCCCTATTATATCATTACAATCTTCTATCAAACTTTAACAGAAAATAATGCAACACAAATCTGTTTGTTGGAATATCAAGCATTTTTATTTTTTGTTTAATTTTCAATATTTCTTATAAATACTAATTTTAGGTAACCAAATAGGCCTAATTGTATACATTTTTAAATTCTAAACAACTTTTGTGTCCGTAATTTTTCTGTAAAATGAATAGGTAAAAAGATACAGAAATAAAAAAAAAACATATTGTTGAATTCTCTATAACCCGTATACTGGGTGTCTACTTTTTAATAGGACATGGGAAATACAATGTTAAAATATTCATTACGTGATAGGTTGTTCCCTATGAATTTTAGAACAAAAGTGTAAATATAAATATTGTTCAGCAATAAAACTGCACTAAATGAGCCTAAATTTATTGATGTAATACATTTCTGTCAAGAGATAAACGTAAAATAAAATGTATAATTTTTAACTATTTCCAGAGTGCCATGGTAAACAAAACATACAAACAGTCGTATTGATTATTGACTTGTTTAAATTATTTCTCAGTAATCATGGACACATTTACCATTTAGAAATAATTTAAGCAAATCAATAGTCATTAAAACTATGCCAAATGCTATATGTCAAACTCAAACAATACGATTATTTGCATGTTTTGTTTATCATGGCACTCTAGATAGAGCTAAAAATTATTCATTTTATTTTATGTCTCTCTTATGACAGAAATGTATCACATCAATAAAAGGCTCCTTTGGTTCAGTTTTTGATTCGGAACATGTTTTGTATTGACACTTTTGTTCTAAATTTCATAGGGAACGAACTATCGCCTAATGAAAATTATAACATTGTATTTCCTATGTCCTATAAAAATGTAGACACCTGGTATATCAAATATGTATCAAGTGTAATTCCTATACATACAAATTAAGATTTTTTACCTCCCGCCTACAACTAGGTAAGGGAGGTACTGTTTTTGGTAAAAAAATTGAACAGTGAGTTTTCAATGAATAAGCACGTTTTAGGGTCCCTATAATACGATTAAACTATTTTCGCCATGATGTCTGTATGTATATATGTATGTTTGTTTGTTTGTATGTGTGTGTCTGTGGCAATTTTTTCGTCTCGCATAACTCAAATACTGTAATACCAAAAAATACAATTTTAAATTTTTTGCTTCTTATATTTAAATGAAGAGCTGATTAGATTTGGATAAAATTGGACAACCGGAAGTGGCAATTTACTTGAAGCCCTTAACTGTTTTTCCTGAAAAACACGGTTAAATTTACTTTTTCAATAATTTATGTTATTTTGAAAGTTGTAAGATATTTAATTTTACATGTATTTTGATTACACCAATTTCATTAGTTTTCATTAGATTTAGAGATAATAAAATATAAAGAAATTAGATATCATAAATCCTGCAGTCATTGTACACCATAGAAACACTTAAAAATTTTCAATTTTTTTACGAAATGTGACACATGTCATTGTGATTGAGAAGCTGTTTTCTTAGTGAAATATATGTCAAAAAATTAAATAAATATACGAAATAAAATTAAAATTCTGAAATATAAATATATAACAAATAAAAAGAAGGTATGTTTCTGTATCATCAAATACTATTTTGAACCGTTTATGAGTAGTATTGGGCGGGAGGTTATATGCTGGGCACATCAGATTTTTTGTACACATTTAAGAGCGCTATTATGCACAAGAAACTACAGCTAAAAATGTAAGTTTAAGATAGTTCCACAAAGTAGTTCTCCAGGTTGTGGCTAATGGCCCTACCATCATCCTTCATAAATAATGTATAAGCGCTCTTCAAGAGCCAAACTTCACATTAAGTAATGTTTTTGTTTTTGTAGTAAAGAGTAACATGTAATATAATATCTCATTACAGAAATAGACACCGTGCAAGCTATACGCTACGGTACTAGTACACCAAGTATTTAATAATTGTATGAGGAAATGTAAGTTTGTTTAACTAATATTATAAATACCTTGCTTGCTCCAAGGGAAATTCAAACTCAGGTTGCAAATTATGTTTATGTTATGTACATAATTTAATAGTTGTAAACAGCAAGAGATTAATTATACGCTCATACAATACTAACGAAATAATTAAATGCTGTTTCAAGTCATGTGTAAAACTGCAATGAAATTTTCTCTGTAGATATTTTAAGCGAAATGATACGACCTCAGAAATTAATTGTAATTCGAGTGTTCTAATGAATTATAGCGCAGGTCATGTATATTGGATTTTGAATAACTTGTGCTTAAAATTAAAATAAATATGTTATCACGGCATGTATATTTATCTATATTGGTTGTGGCTATTGCTACTAAAATATAATAATTAATAATGCTTAAACGTTCTATGACGTTGAAAATGCGAGAGATAGTTAGTTGAGGGCTATCTGTCTTTGTTGTAAAACACAGTAAAAATTTAGTTAAAATTGACAAATATTAACAACATTTTTAGTCCCAGACGATCCACCGTTAATTTTTGTTAATTCAACAAGTTTCAAAATTGTTAGTAACAAATTATTTTTGTGTATCCTAACTAAAAATTATTGTGAATATAGTAATCATTAGTATTTATTTTTATGTGCTTTTGACTAATGCCCAGTTGCACAGCACTCCCTTAAAATTAAACTTTACTAAGTATCACTTATTATTAAGAAATCCTTATATCTTAAGTTACTTGCTCACGTTGAATTTCGGCATTGCTTAGCTAGTCATTACTTAGTTCCACATTCTGTATCTAAAACTAGAGATCTAAAACTGAATTTAAAAAACAAAAAAGAATTTTTGATAACTTAACATTAGAATGCCCAGAATGTCTATGAATAAGAACATTTGAAATTGTATAAACAGTCATTTTGACTCATCCAGGCTTTCTAATGTTAACCAAATTTTCATTTCCTGTTAGAATCTAGTAAGTTTAATACGTAACTGTCAAGAAGATTTGTTTATTGTTTCTGGCATTTCAAACGTTCGAAAAATTTATTAATTTATCGAGAAGGATTACCAAGTAAGTTAATACATTTGTAATATTATTTAGTGATATTAGCAATCACAGAAACACGATTCTAGTAATCTAGTTTTTTTTGGTTAAACGAAATCGTTCAAAAAATTGTCCATCCGACAAATTATAAAATGATTAGCTCGTTCATATATTATTCTCGGATGATTATATATAAATCGAATATCTTCCAAATTACCCATATCGTCATTATCGTAATCAATATCATAATAATTTAACATTCTTCCTCACCACAAATACAAATACAAATACTTGACAATTCCTTTGTTAAGAAGACGTTAAGTGACCAATGTCGGTCACTTAATTTAAGGATTCTTTATGTCAATTTAAGTGTTGAAATTTTAAGGTTTACTTTAGAATTTTAAGGAACTCTTAACGTTTAAGTGAAAGTGGTGCAACTAGGCATAAATATTTTAGTAAATTTATTGAAGCAGAACAATAAATCATAGTTATTATAACAAATTAAGTTACAAAGGATACAAAATTTCTTTAACAATTTCAAATTGATAATTAGCTAAATTTACTTGTTATTATTGACGAGTCAATTTGTTAAATTTTATAAATCCAGCAAAAAAAAAAAACAATTATTCGTGTTTGAAATTCGGAATTCAGAACACAATAGTTTAAATCGCAAATCAAATTTTTTAATATGTAAAGTTTTCGAATGTGAGAAACATTCTACCCAAAATACCAACAAACGAATATATAAAAATTATAAAAAACAGCATTAAAATTTCAATTTAACATCCTTTATATATGTAGTGATATAATTATTTGTATTTATTTGCTTTGTACTTTTAACAACTTTTGGAATACATATTGCATCCAAAAACATTTCACTCGTGGTTTCATAAATATAGTAACAAATAAACCGAAAATTGTTGTAGTAGCATTCGAATCACTCCGTTTTTGTGTTTTGTAGGCCCGAAAATTTATTTTATTAGTCAGGTTTATGAGTATGTTTCACTGGGGTTCGTCTAAAACGCTTGTTTTCGTTCGTGATCAAATTCTATGACTCTCCCACAGAAATACGTTGCATTATTATGATTTATATAGTGTATTTTTTGTATTTCTGGAATATTTTTAATGACATGTGTTCTGTTGTAATATTCATACATTTTTATATTTTATTCACATATGAAACTAGGAACTTTTTTCGTATGCGAAACAGGACAAAATATAATTTGAAATGGATGTGTTTTACGTGACTACATTTGCTTTCGCGTCGTTTGAATAAGATGACAGAAGAATTTGTTTCGTCTATAATTTGGGTCTGTTTCTTTTCCAATATTTTATTATATAAATTGCGCTAAAGTATATTTGATTATACATTGGTTTTTCTCAAAGAGTTTTTCTCTTTGTTTTATTTTTTAAATTAAATTAGCTGTGACGGAAAATAAACTTTAATTTTATGTTATTTTAACAATTTGTGTTGAAAGTAAAGCCATTTCTTTGAGGTGATCCAAAATATAAATACAGGGTGTAACATAAATAAGTATATTGAATTTAAGCAGCGATAGAATTCATTGAGAAAAACAATATTTCTTAATAACATTTTTCACTAAATTTTCGAAGTATTGCGTTAAAATTCTTTGAAGATTTGTTACAAATTTTATTACCCGCCAAAGGAAAACATATAACTCATATAACAAAATTGATATAGGAAACATTGATAAAAATGTTTTCTTGGAACAAACAGATTCCTCTTAAATGAAGAGAAATATTGATTTGAATAGTGCCAATCCGATTTAGTTTTCATTGAAAACTTTTGTAAGTTTAAATAATAAATATACTTATATGAAAATTAATTTAGTTTTGAAGGAATTATCAACGTATTCAACTGAGACTCATTATGGGGACGAATAGTTTGAATAGGAGTAGTTTTAGTTCAAAATTAAATCGTTTTAAATAAAAACGTTTTGTTTCAAATTAAAACGATTTCCTTGTCATTATTTTAAACATAACATACATAACATCACGCTATATCCCACTTAGTGGGATAGCTCGAACCCAGAAACACAGTCAACCAACAATCAATCTCCTCTAAACATGCCTATCCTCACACACCACTTTCGCCTCGTCCACATTTATAGTGCGATTTATACATGCTCGTTTATTCTTCACACTCGGAATCATTCGTTCACGCAACAAACATAATAAAAAATATATTCATTTTCTTTCAATACATAAAAAAGAAGATAAATAAAATTTATATTCACAATAAATATTTTTTTTAATTGAACCTAATTATTTTGTAAGAAATAAAATTTTCGAATGCATACATAAAGAAAACTGAAAATTTTCTTGAAACAAGAGTTTATTTTTATTAATGTACGCATTTGCTTTTGCGTTATAATCTAAATATTTACAGGACAAATTTAATGTACCTATTACTGTTAAACCCTGTATATATTTTCAAATTGAATAGTCACAAAAATGAGAATGGAAAAAAGTATTAAATCTGTCATAAAAATATAATTGAAATTATAAAGCAAAGTGAATTGGAACATCGAAAATTTATTGTGGTCAATTTATGTATTTTTAATGTATTTTATCTACAGATTCATCCAGAATATTTATGTGTCTTGGCAATTCGCCATTCAGCCAGTTATTCGTAAAATAATTGATTTTAATTTTCTGACAATACAAATGAATTATTGCCCACTACTAGTGCATTTCATACCAGTGACCTAAATAGATGTATCTGACAATTTTTGAAAGTAATATTTTATGGAGAATTATGACCGTTTTAATTAACAATTAATAAAGTTGTCATTAAAAGTTCCGTGAGAATTAATTAATGGATTATTAGGTTTTACAAAGTTAATTAAACCCGAAAGAAAAATTATTTTGGTTAAAATAATATTCTATTTACGACACCAAAAAAGTTTCTACAATTTTGTAAAATTGATGGCAATATTTGACTTTGACAGGTGAAAGGATGAAAAATGAAAAAAATAAATTTAAGGTAGAAGAGTAACTTTCATAAAACTTTACAAATAAATTTAAAAGGGAACAAACAACTGAGAATCAAGGTAGTATATTGTAGGATATCTAAGAATCAAGGTTATGTCAATACTGTCATTCTATCAATTTGTTTTTCAACAAACAAGAGAAGATCTGAGCTTTTAAAAATAAAATCTATCAGATTACAGCAAACAAGAGTTTCAGGAATTCATCTGGAACCCAATTGCAATTTCTGAAATTGAAATCTGTTTCTATATAAAGAATTGAATCTTCATTTTAGTAAGTAGTGATGAAATTATTTCGAAAAATTTGAATCACAGTGCTTTCTGGTGGAGGTGCTTTACAATATATATATAAATATATACCATTTCGTCATTTATACATTTTTACTTTCGTTATATAGTATATTCATAAGTATAGTAATAATTTAAAAAATCAATTCAAAGATTTTTGTGGAAATATAGATGTTTTGAATCAGATTTGACCATTTTCTCAATGAGGTTTACAATTAACTTACAATAATTAATTTTTGAGCGCTTTTCACTTGTTTTCCACAATAGTTAACTAAATCTTGTTAAGTTTGGGGTCAAATTAAATGCCTCATATTAGAGAGCTGCACTAAAAATTTTTAATTACTTTTAAACGATCGTCAAATATTTTTACAATAATTATTAGAATTTTTAGCGATTGGTATCCAAATTAAGCTACCTGAAAATTTAACGGCGCAAAGGACGTTTGCAAGAAATGTCATCGGGCAGAAACAGTTACCAACATATTTATCTAAAGGAACTAAATTAAACGCTTTAAACTTAAATTTCTTTCAATATTCCACCATTTTTTTAAATAATTTTTATGTAAAAGGGTGTTTGAGAAACAATACGTTTTTATTATAATATTATATTATTATATGAGGGATTATGATATTCATTATTCACGAAGATGAAATTTGCGTCACAAGCCGTAGGCGAGTGATGCAAATCACCCGAATGAATAATGACCATAGTTCCGAAAAATAGTTATTTATGTATCAAGGCACTGAAGTTTAACTTTTTATCACGAATATGGAATTTAGTTGCCGAGGCCCGTAGGGACGAGAAAAATAAACCATGTGAGTGATAAAAAGGAACTTCAGTGCCGAGGTACATATTAAGTTTTATTTGAAATCTAAAATTCGAAAAAACTAAAAAAATTAAAATATAGGTTGTTTATACATATGTCAGTTGTCAATTTAAACTGACTGTCAGTGTTGCCAACCTCGAGAAGTGAAGTTATCGTAAATAACACTCAAAATTATGTTTTTTCCTCAATTTCGTCATCTGAATAAATTATTTAATTCTTCTTGCACATTTTGTTTCATGTTACGTCCAAATGTACTATAGTACGTCGATATATCTGCCAAAATTATCCTAATTGTACTATTATTATTTAATGGTTGCCAACACTGGGTTGCTGAAAATCGTCGTATAATGGGTTACTTTAGTGTCGATTTCTGAGCTTTTAATGACGATTTTTAAGCACTTTAGTGCCGATTTCAAAAAAATCAAATACTGTACTTTTTCTACTCCTGTAAATTCGGAAATATCGATTAGGAAATGATCGAAATTCGTTGAAAAACGTCAACATCAAAATACACAATGACAACTAACTACATGTCAGCTGTCATACTGCCGTTGCTTGGTGATCCACATCACGTCCTTAAAATTTGTGAATTATAGATTTCTGGCTCTGTGATTTGTTGAGAAGAATGAATTATGCCTACTATAATTTATCAAAAAAAAATTAAAATAATGGAGTAGAAAAATTTAGTTTATTAATAAATGCTTTAGAAATTGCAGTGTTATTTCCAAAATTTCCCACACTCTATTTTAGTAGAGACCTGTGTAATTGGAATTGCTTAGAAGATGTGCAACAAATCATTTTAATGTATGAATACCACTGAAATAATAATACTGGAACGCTAACTAACATTGAGAATGCGAGTTGAGAGAGACAGCTAGTTGTTGGGCCATCTGTCTTTAGAAAGTTGATAGAATATATAAAACTTTAATAGGATTTCAAATAATCTAGCACTTATTGTTGATGAATTGTTCCCAAAATCTAATCAATTCGTAACATAAACATAATACCTCCCTTACATATATGTATATGCGGGAGGTAAAAACGATATAAATATGGTAAATTAAACAATTTTCCTTTGTGTGATTTTAACTGGGCCAAATGATATGATTCTGGGCATGTAGCATCCCTCTGATATATTTTGGGTAAACCACTGCGTTTATGAAAGTAAATAATTATTTGAAATGTTCCAATATAATTTGGGCTCGAAAACAATATTTACGGAATATTCTGAAGCCGTATTTGAATACCCGTGTTTGTGTATGTATCTTACAATATTAATTAGTACCCTTGGCATCATGAAATTAAAATGGGTTGATAGGTAAAAGCCGTGTTTACAACAGGAAAGCAGACATGTACATGTCATTTATTTAAACAGCAAAGAACCTGCAGCTTATAATTACCTCCTTGTATAATTTATTAACTCGCTAGCGGCAGGGCTGCCAATTGCAGGTTATCGACCCCGCGCCTCGCAGTGCTGCCACTACAAACATTAGTAACTTTACATTCCCCCAGCTGCTGTTTGTGGTATTGTTCTACAAGGAGTAATTTTTTGGTGGATGATGTTTGAAGGCTGGGAGGAGAATTATGAGTTTTTCATTGCTTTTGTAATGAAATACAAATGCAAAATAGAATGCTGCATTTTTAATTTTAGACTGGGTGAAGTTATATTTCAATTAAAATGGCTGTTGAAATTTTATACGAATTTTAATTAAATTATAATAAATGGCGAGCATTAATTAAATTTGAAATTATGCTTTTCTACTCGAGCGTAAATTTAAAATTACCAACAATGACATTGAGAATTTTTTAATTAGCAGCAGGAAAACTATAGTACTCAGCAAGTGCGAACTTAAATTCGAATCCACTAACTGAAATTTTCAGTAGTAATATAACAAGAGAGTGAGAATAAATTGAAAATAATTTGATACATCTTTCGAAAACTTGTTGCCAGGCAATAGCCACGAAAGTCCATAGGGCTTAAGTGGCTATTGTTAAATGGCAACAAGTTTGAGAAAGATACTGTAGAATTATTTTCTAATTTATCGAACTCTCGAGTTAAATTTAATTAGATTATTTTTTGATTTCATCATCAGGCACGCCACTAAATCTATCTTTTTTGCTCATTTTTACTTGTGTTGATCATAACTATCTGACATCTGACATCTGTCAACAAAAACAAAAAAGCTACAGAGAATATTGCCGGGAATATTCACAAGAGCATTATTCTCAGTATAATAATGACAGGATTGGTTAAAACGCAGACACGTGGCATACAATAAAGCATTTCATTGGTTTAAAGAAACGTCAAAAAATAATCAGTATAATAATGAAAGGATATAACGCAGGCAAATGACATACAATAAAGCATTTCAATAGTTTTAAGAATTGTCAAAAAATAATCAGTAATCGTATATTAAGGGAGCATTATTTTGATGGAAAAATTTTTATTTTGAAAGATTGTTTCTTGATAACATATTGTCATTAAGTTACCTAAAGGCAAAAAACTTGAGAACAAATTTTATCTGCAAAATAATAGACCCCAAATAAATTTTTTTCCGAAATCTGCATTTATATAATTTTTTTTTTCTACTGAAGAATAAAGTAAATTAGACAGTTATTGTAATATCCTAAATATACTAAAAAAAGATTCAGTATTTAATGAGAATATTTTGATATCACCAAAAACGAATATATAAAATCAGGACAACTTACTGTTTTGTAGAACGTGGAAGAGTCTTAAAAAATATGTATACGTACCTGCAACAAAAAGAAAGAAAATCAGTTAGTATAATAAAGTAAATGTAACTTAAAACAAAAACAAAAAATTGGGAATAAGGAGATTCTCAGTTCGAATCCCACTGCCGACAGTTGTCATTTTAATTTTAACCCAAACTAACATATTTGGGGGTAGTGACTTGACGACTGGTAACCGCAGATCGCACTTTAAAGTATTTTATTTACTTTATTAATTTCTTGTCTTTAATTTATCCTTTATTATGTGCAAAATTTATTTTGTAGTACTTTAATTATACTGTATACACTGGAAAATGAAACTAAAAACTACATTATAAAAAAGAAACAAACAAACATAAGATACATTATATTCATTGTCTTGTTTAAATTTTGAATAATTTTCATTTTATACTTTAATGTTTGTTTATTAATCAAAATGTTTTATTAAAATTTATGGGCAATCATAAAAAATATGTCCCATTTCTTTGTACAGTATTAGTTTTACCATTTAATATAACTATTTTTTTAATATATATGACAAATATTTATAGTTTAATATTAAATTTATAATAACAACAAAATACCTAAATGGCAAATTAATTTAAAATATCATATTAAATGAATACAAAATAATTGTAAATAAATAATGTCAATTTAATTAATCCTCTTTATATTTGAAACAAAATAAATTGCAATCAAAATAAAAAGTTTTGGAAAACATCAATTTGCAATGAAAAGAATATAATTTAGCTGATAGTTTTAATGCAATAATGGAAAACAATTTTAAATAATTGATTTGTTTACAAACATTGCAATCAACAATTTCTGTTGTTAATGGTATAATAATATTTATTTACTGACTTTACTACTAGTACTATGCAATAGCCTGTAGGTATATAACAAAAGAATATAAATAAATTGAAATATTTTGAGGAAGAATCTGAAGAATTATTTTCTAATTGAGTTTTAGATTTTATCTCATTTGTAATTGATAGCTTTTACAATTTATCTCCGTACTACTGCCAATATGGCTGCTCGGCTCAATGTCAAAAAGGTCAAAAATACCAACAGCGAGTGTCGTTACTGCATGAATTCTTATACTGTGCTATTATCATTTGGTGTAGAAAGTATATTAGAGAAAATGATTTAAATATAAATGAGAGAAAACCATAATTTCTGAATCTATGCTGAATCATTTTCCTCGGAAATAATTTGTAAACTAAAAATCGCAGAATATATTTTCTATAACACTATTTTGGAAAGTAGGCATTCCACACCTAAAAATTGTTATGGAATCACTAACATTCCATACGCTGCGTATGGAATATTTTCAACGAATCAGAGCCGCATATTAGCGCGATATATGAAATATCTTGATTCAGTTACTATGGTTACATCTGTTTATTTTAATTTGATTTATTTCAGTTTGACGTTTACAACAGTTTAATATTTGTATTTTTTGTATATTTCCAAAATCTTGTTATAGAAAGTATAGTCTACAACGTGTAACGGAATGGCATATCCCACACTCGCAAACCGTAGCCCTCGCCTTCGGCTCGGACTACAAACTCTTTGCTCGCGTGGAATATGTGCCATTCCATTACTTGTTGTAGAATATACTATTCTTCCAACAACATAAAATATTTATGCACACAAGTTCATCGTCCACATGCTATAAACCCAATACAATTGATAAATTATTTTCTTACCGCCCAATAAATAAATTTAAATGCCATTGATTATTATTAACTTGGCAATATATCCATCCCCAGTGAATTGAAAGGTCATCTGTTAGACGGTGGTTGTAAAACGAACCCTTTTAGCCCCAATAAAAAGAATCCCATAAAATAATACTTGTTGACCGTCGGAAGAACAAGAAGAATCCATCTCACGATGTCTAAAACCCACTACGTCAATATTGCATGTTTTATAGGCGCTCGGAAAGAAGAGAATTATTTATTAGGGGTTTCTTATCAATGTTTTCAGGGCAGGGCAACTGATTCGGATTTGTGATTGTATTATTAAAGATCGATGGGTTTGTTTCATTGATTATTATTTGTTTGGGCAGTTGCGGTACTGTGGATCACGTTCATCTCATAAACAGGTTCTTACTTTAATTTATTACTAAATACGACTTTGTCGAAATTGTTTATATAAATTTTATATATACTGTGTCTCCCACGTAAATGTTGGCATAGGCAGTTAACATGTAAAATCAGTTTTGTGTAAATAAAAAGTGTCCGGCAAAAATTATGCATCCAAATTTTATATCACAATACTGCCAATATCCCTACATCTTATTTGATGCAGATTATTTTATTTTGATACCGCAATTTAATGTAGTTAATAATAATAATTCCTAATTTTCCGCCTACTCTTTTTATTGCTACTGACGTATAGTGCTTGCAATTTGTTTTAAATATTTTAATTTGTCACTGTCATCAAGAATACATTAAATATCGAGAACCGTGTAAATATTATTAGAATGTATTATGGGGGCGCAATACAAGACAAATATCTGAATACTTCACAGGAATGAACGCTGAATGGTTTCCATCGCCAGAAATTGACAGTGACAGATTAAAATATTGAAAACAAATTGCAAGCACTATACGTCAGTAGTAATAAAAAGAGTAGGCTGAAAATTAGGAATTATTATTATTAATTTCATTAAATTGCAGTATCAAAATAAAGTAATTTGTATTAAATAAGATGTAGGGATATTGGCAGTTTGTGATATAAAATTTGGATGCATAATTTTTTGCCGGACACTTTATTTACAAAAAAATTGATTATACATGTTAACTGCCTATGCCAATATTTACGTGGGACACACGGTATACAGGGTGATTTATAACGTACGAAAAAGATTGAAAGTGTCTTTTTCTTTTCGGGAAATAACTCAATGGCCAAAAAGTTAAAGCAAATTAAAGTTCTTTAAAATTAACGCCCATTTCTTGAATATCGCTGAAAATAATTGGGAAAAATAATTCTGAAAATTTGTTATTTTAATCAAAAGTTATACACCGAACAAATAATATTGGCAAAAGTGAAATCTTTTTAACCGACGCTTATATTAATTTCAACGCAAGCTGCCAACTTGTTTTCTAGAAGGGTTTTTGTTTTTAAGTGACTCTCAACTCAAACATATGAACAACAATTTTTGAGCAATAAAAGAAAAATTTAAATAGCTGTTCTTTTATGATATTACCATTAAGTTTTTTCACTAAACATTGTGCAACTAACTTTAAAGTATTTCCAATTTGTATTAAAAATATAGTTAATCGCTGAAGTTTGTAACTACTGTTTATTAATTGAATCAACTTTAATTTGATGCAAATTTGTTATTGAGCTTTTGTCAAAAGTTTATTTTGGACCCTTCTAGCTACTTTTTCAATCTTTTTCGTATTAATCCGTGAGCCAGCTGTAAAAACAGCGACTCATTTGACCAAAAGATTCAGTAAGTTTAATGAAATATACCCATTTAGGTACATCGAAAAATGGAAGTCTGCCATGCAGATTTGGGTGGAGTTCAAAATGGCGTCCATTAAAAAAGGATAGTAAATGAGGGAATTTTGACTCATTTTGTAATACTAACCGAAAATACAAATCAAAAGACACTAGTCTGCTACTTGAACGTAGTTGGGTTGCCTCGGCAAAATTTTGAAATTCATCTATCAAGACAACCCGACCATGTAGGACTGGCAGACTGGTGTCCTTTGATTTGTATTTTCGTTAGTATTTCGAAATTAAAAAGACAATTTTGGTCACATTATTCAAAATTCCATCATTTACTTTCCTTCTTTTAATGGAAGCCATTTTTAATACCACCCAGATCTAAATGGCAGACGTACGCTTTTCGATGTACCTAAACGGGTAGATTCCATAGAACATACTGAAACTTTTGGTCAAATGGGTCGCAGTTTTAAAAGCTGGCTCACGGACTATATAACATGCATTTCAATTTTTACTTTCTTATAAATATAGTATAAGAAAGTATAAGTCCTGTAGGGTTACAGTCCATGAGCTAATTGCGCTAGGATATGCACCACCATTTTGTAACTAATTTTACAAATAATTAAATTAAAGCATTAGTAATCTGGAATGCTGTACATTTCCAGAAAACATTAAAATCAAGTGTCGTAGAACATGGTCAACATTATTATTCATACTACAGCATCTTCAGAAAAGATACCTTCATTACTATGATTATTAACTTAGCTCCCAAGCTCTGAAGAATTAATAACTCAGCGTCTCTATAAATTATAAATTCTGTATGCATTTTATTAAACTAAACAAAGGTCGCGCGTTAAATTGAAAATTCCAAAGACAGCGAAGGAAAACAAAAGACAAAAAGAAAATAGCTGTCACTCGAAAGCAATCACGTTACATATTCAAGTTCGTTTTGCTCTAATTACGGAGCCGTCTGCTGCGCTGCGTTAAGTTTACGTCTGCGCAAGAGAATTTTAGAGCAACGTTCCTGCAGGCTATAGATCATTTATTCATAACAACCGGGACGTTATTTTTCATTAGAGTCTGTTGGGTCTTGACGTATATGATTCTGCCAATTATATTCCTTGTATTTACATACAGTTTTCTTGTTTTTATTGTCTCAGAATTCTTTGTGATTTATTCACTTAAGACGCACAGTTTTATTTCTTTTGAGATGCAAATAAAATCAACTTATTTTTACCAAATCAAATAATTGTAAACGGAGCAAATAGCTTCTCAATTTTTTTGTTCATGCTGCAAATATATCTGTAAGCACATTTTAATTAGTATGTCTGTATCTATGTATTGCAATGTATTCTTAGGTAAATGGTAAAGGATAATTCTTCATAAGATATTTATAAGATTTACTGTCTTAATGGGATTACAATAATTTTGTAAATCTGCACCTTACGCTTTTCCAAGGACCATAAATAATTAGTATATTGTACAACGAGCATGGAATGGTACTCATTTCCTACGAGTATGAAAGTTTGCAAATCATACGAGTACGAAATGGACATTCCATGCGAGTTGTACATTATACTTTTTCTACGACCACGATATTATGTCCAAATTAATTTAATTTTAATAATAAATTTGTCATGCTTTCACCATTCCAATATTTGACAATTCTAAATAAGTATCCTAGCAATGGCATCTGCACTTAAATGAACTGATCTGTATTGAAATACTCACAAAACAAATTCATTTCGCACGATGTTTGAAATGTACCTCATATCCCTAGCAACAACAAACATACAATG
The DNA here is from genome assembly GCA_963942605.1 of Poecilus cupreus. NCBI lineage: Eukaryota > Metazoa > Arthropoda > Insecta > Coleoptera > Carabidae > Poecilus > Poecilus cupreus. The sequence continues at coordinate 3,179,361 of OZ012726.1, read as the reverse complement.
AGCAGATTTCTGGGTTGTCGTAGAAAATTAGTTATTTACTTTACAAGTGGACAAAGTGAAGAATTATTCACGAGAGAAATTTTAGCGCACGAAGCCGAAGGCTGAGTGTGATAATTTTATCGAATGGGTAATTCAAATTTGCCCACGTGTGAAGTATAACGTTTTATCAAACTTCTCTTAATAAATGAAATATTTATTAAAGAAATATTATTTGACCGTGACATATGCTTTAAATTTTTAAATTAAAATGTCAATCGGAGTAGTTACCAAAGTGTTGTGTGTTATTATTATTGTTATAAATAAAAAAATACTCACTAGTGACTTTCCTCAAAATTATACCCACTGGTAGGTAATCTGTTACTTTGCTTGTTTAAAATTGCCATAGTTATAGAGCATTTATTGAGAGTTGTTGGAAAATAGTATATTCTACAAGAAGTAATGGAATGGCACATATTCCACGCGAGCAAAAAGTTTGTAGTCCGAGCCGAAGGCGAGGTCTATGGTTTGCGAGTGTGGGATATGCCATTCTGTTACATGTTGTAGACTATACTTTCTATAACAAGATTTTGGAAATTATATAAAATCTACAAATATAAAACTGTTGAAAACGTCAAACTCAAAAAATTAAAACAAACAGACGTAACCATAGTAACTGAATCAAGATATTTCATATATCGCGGCTCTGATTAATATTCCATACGCGGCGTATGGAATGTTAGTGATTCCATAACAATTTTTAGTTGTAGAATGCGTAGTTTCCAAAGCAGTGTTATAGAAAATTGTTTTTCATGTTAAACGCCTATGGTTTGCATTTCATGTTACACCTTATATTTATTTATTTATGAAACTATAAATCTCAGCTTTATTTTGTTGAAATTTTACAATATACCAAAAAGTGCCGTTGTGCTCCACGTTTAAAAATCACTCTCTAAATTACGTAGAAAAGAAATAAACCTTCTAAGAATACCCATTGTTCGAATTGGCAAAAAAGCAAAACAAATGAATCCAAATCACAACGTTCAATCTCGTTAATTGTCAATATTTATTACTCTTACGTCAGTTCCACTTAACCCGATTCAATCCGCCGACCCAAAGAGTGATTTAGGCGGACCGCGCACGAATCGACAGCGTAGATTACCCGATCCTTCGGGTGGCAAACCACGGAAAAACTTGGGCTGATTACCCGTAATCCTGTGAGAATTAAACCCGACCGCCGCTGCCAGGCGAGCGAATAACGCAAGAATGTCATTGCGCTTCATTCTTGCCCGCCATTAGCTTTATGCTACGCTGGAGACTGCGTATAATTCCATGGGATATAGCCGATGATATTTCGATTGTAATGGGTTGGTTTCCCGTGGGTGGTGAGATGTAGTTTCGCGGTGGAGTTGATGGTTTGTTCTCTCGATCGCTGGACGATTGAACTGGAATTTTGGAATAGTTTTATTGAAGTTCCTATAGGCTAGACTTTGGCAATCAAAAGGAAACTTATAACGTTTCACTAACTTTGATTTGCGGTTGACAATTTCGTGAATTGCTAATATTCGCTTTCGCAATACTGAACAACATTTGTACCCGTAACTCAACTGAAATAGAGTAATTCTGGAAAGTTTACTAACGTTGTAAATGCGAGCCGAGAGAGACAGGCAATACGTGGGAAAGCTATCTTTGTTGTACAACACGCTTAGAAATTTTATAAGAATATATGAAGAAATTGACATTCAATCATTTTGAAGTAATAGTTATTTACTTTACAAGTGGGCAAAGGAAGGAATTACCTACGAGAGAAATTTTAGCACACGAAACCAAAGACAAAGTGTGATAATTTTATCAAGTGGGTAATTCCACTTTGTCCACGTGTGAAGTATAACGTTTTATCCAACATCTCTCAAAAAATGCAAAATTTATTAAAGATATATAATTTGACAGTGGCATGTTTTAAATTTTCTAAATTAAAATGTCAATCGAAGTAGTTACCAAGGTGTAGTGTGTTATTATTATTGTTATAAATAGAAAATTATTCACTAGTGGCTTTTTTGAAAATTATACCCACTAGTGGCCTACTGGGTAATCTGTTACTTTCCTTCTTTATAATCGCCATAGTTATAGAGCATTTATTGAGTGTTGGATAAAATATTTTCTATAACACTGTTTTGGAAACTGGGCATTCCACTACTAAAAATTGTTATGGAATCACTAACATTCCATACGCGGCGTATGGAATATTTTCGACGAATCAGAACCGCTTATTAGCTCGACATATGAAGTATCTTGATTCAGTTACTATGGTTACGTCTTGTTTTAATTTGATTTATTTGAGTTTGACGTTTTCAACAGTTTTATATTTGTATTTTTGTATAATTTCCAAAACCTTTTTATAGAAAGTATAGTCTACAACATGTAACGGAATGGCCTATCCCACGCTCGCAAACCGTAGCCCTACCTTTGGCTCGGGCTACAAACTTTTTGCTCGCGTGGAATATGTGCCATTCCATTACTTGTTGTAGAATATACTATTCTATAACATTGTTTTGGAAACTGGGCATTCCACAACATAGAATCACTAACATTCCATACGCGGCGTATGGAATATTTTCGACGAATCAGAACCGCTTATTAGCGCAACATATGAAGTATCTTGATTCAGTTACTATGGTTACATCTGTTTGTTTTAATTTGATTTATTTGAGTTTGACGTTTTCAACAGTTTTATATTTCTATTTTCGTATAATTTCCAAAACCTTTTCATAGAAAGTATAGTCTACAACATTTAACGGAATGGCATATCCCACGCTCGCAAACCGTAGCCCTCGCGTTTGGCTCGGGCTACAAACTTTTTGCTCGCGTGGAATATGTGCCATTCCATTACTTGTTGTAGAATATACTATTTTCTACTCCTGTATAAATATATCCCCATTATTTCAATTTTTTCGATGAATTATAGTACTCATAATTCACGATAGTGAATCCATACCTAAAAAGGAATACGCGTTGTTGGATAATTATTGTTAAACTTCGCTAAATAATCCAATAAATAATATTACCTTAATTATTCATTTTTAATTGATTTAATACTTAGTAGTCTCTAGAGATATTACAAAATTATTCATAAAATAATGATGAATTTTTGCATTCTACAGTGACCGTAAACGTTTACAGGCACCTCAAACTTCACCGTAACTTTTATAGATATTCCGTAACATATTTACGATTTTCTGTAAGGAACAGATGGTATCAGAATTGCCATTTGACCTATAAGCATTTACAGATCTTACCGATTCTCTTACAGCCTTTACAGAATTGCTGAGAATTGGCCTATTAGACTGAATGTGTACTACAATAAATAATTAATAATGAAATGGCAAAGCAAACTGAGCACAAAACTGCTGTTAGCTGTCAAATTGGCTGTCGCTGGAAAACTATTGCCAATTCGAAAAACAAACCTCTAAAAAAAACACGCTTTAGCTTTGAGAATATTACTGTAAATTTTCCGTTATTCCGCAGACTGAATGTGTAAATTAAATAATTAATAAGACGACATGTTAGACTGATCCATATTAAGTAATAATTGAATATTCCCTGCGCTCATCAGCGGAATCGTATGTGATTCTCATTTCAAGGCAGTTACTCCGCTTACATATCGAATTACGTAATATACTCACAGCGTTTACCAGCGCAGTAATTTGCTTACGACGTCAATTTTACCGGAAACCGGAACTTAATTAGCATTCGCGGCGTAAATGAACTATTTTTTAGTGGTGCAGTCAACGTTTGATCGAGTTTGCTCAGTAATTATATTAACCTGGCTTCTCTCGCCGCCAGGCGAGTGAAACAATTACGTGCTTTATTTTCTTTACACTTCTTTGTGGAAGGCAATGAAACATTAAAGATTCTCTTTTGATTCATTTAAATTTACATTGCTGTTTTACCGGGGGAAAATGACCGCCAGGAATATTGTAACACAAAAGCTACAAAGTTGTTTATTTAACTAAAATTATAACGAAATCATTTCTGTTATCATTAGCAATTTACCAAGTATATTTAATTCTAAATGTTAATAAATGTTTATTTGAAATCGGCACTAAAGTGTACAAAAATAGTCAATAAAAGCTCAGAAATTGTCACTAAAGTAAGGCACTAGAATATATGAGTATTCTCATCCGCCATTTTGGGTCCAAGTGTCATAAATAAAACAAATTATTGAAATCCAGTTACTTTAATTCTTTTCTGTCAAATTTGAAGTTGATATTGATTAATAATTGTGATATATCATTCTCTTAATTATTATATTTCATATCTAACAGGTAAGTGTACAGAATACTTTCTAATATATTACACCCTATGATTTGTGTAGTTGGATTTTACCGAATTTTAAGAAATATGTTTTCAAATTTGACAGATACAAATTTTAAATGTTTTTTTTTTTAAGTAACTGGATTCCAATAACTTGTTTTATTTATGACATCTGGACCCAAAATGGCGGACGAGAATACCTACATTCTTCTAGAGCTCTAACTAAAGTAACCCATTATACGACGATTTTGAGCAACCCAGTGTTGGCAACCGTTAAATAATTATTGTACAAGTAGGATAATTTTGACAGATATATTGACGTACTATAGTAAATTTGGACGTAACATGAAACAAAATTTGCAAGAAGAATTAACTAATTAATTCCGATATGGAAATTGAGGACAAAACACATAATTTTGAGTGTTATTTACGATAACTTTACTTCTCGAGGTTGGCAACACTGACTGTCAGTTTCAATTGACAACTGACAGATGTATGAACTTAACCTATATTGTAATTTTTATACAGTTTTTCGAATTTTAGATTTCAAATAAAACTTAATGGTAATGAAGTTCCTTTTTATCTCTCACATGGTTTATTTTCCTCGGCCCTGCGGGCCTCGGCAACTAAATTCCATATTCGTGATAAAAAATAGAACTTCAGTGCCTTGATACATAAATACCTATTATTTAAAATCTTTTCAAAAATCGTCATTAAAAACTCAAAAATCGTCATTAAAGTAACCTAATTATACGACGATTTTGAGCAATGCAGTATTGGCAACCGTAAAATAATTATTGTGCAAGTAAGATAATTTTGACAGATATATGCCGTATTGCAGTAAATTTATAAGTAAAATGAAACAACATGTGCAAGAAGAATTAACTAATTAATTCCGATGAAGAAATTGAGGATAAAACACATAATTTTGAGTGTACGATAACTTCAATGTTCGAGGTTAGCAACACTGAGTGTCAGTTCCAATTGAAAAATGAAAAATGTATAAACTTAACCTATATAATTTTTTTTTTCTAATTTTAAATTTCAAATAAAATTTAATATGTACCTCGACACTGAAGTTCCTAATAACCGGAAGTGGTAGTATACTTGAAGCCCTATCAATCTGAGTAAAATATGATTTAATGACAATTTTTGTTATGATCGATGGTTTGTTGCGGAATGAACGTTTCCGAGTGTACATATACAACATGTATGTATGAATGTGGACGAGGTAAAAGTGATGTGCCAGGATAGGATTTTTTGATTATTTGTTGATTGTGTTTCAGGGTTCGTGCTACTCCACTGAGTAGGATATTATAGAATGATGTTGCGTATATTATAAAATATTATAGATCAATGTACAAAATTCAAACATTTCGTGAATTGAAACTAAAATAAATACTAATTTTAAACTGAAATTTCATACTAGACGAATCACAGAAACGTCACGGATAGAGCGATAATAAAGATAATAAAGCACATACAGATAAACACGTTAATTTATTAGTGAAAGTTCTGTTTTTGTTTTAGGTTGTTCGTAATTAATTAAAGCTGTCACAAACTGTTTCTTCATTCAAGTTTTTGTAAATAATAAATTCTGGTTTTATAATGAAACAAAAAATCTATATGAAAGTCCTTACAAACTGCTACTTATCCAGAAGATAAAAACGGACACTTTAATTTTTTGTTGCGGGAAATTTGTTCCTGCAAGTGAATATAATTACAACAAAACATAATTATTATTCTTTATTTATATTGTAATAGATTATTAGATTATAATAATACCCGTACACTGTTATTCTCAACCTGAATTAATTGTTAATTAATATCTAAAGTTTAATACAATCAGAAATTAGAGGTGTAGTGCAACCAAGTATACATTTACTATTGGCTACTTGCTCATAGCTTATAGCAGAATACAAATTCGTCCCAGCTAAAAAAAAAACAAAATATTAAAATAACGATTCGGTTTATGAGCCCAGATAAATGTCATTTGACCACATGAAGACTTTTAGAATAACTTAAAAAAATTGTTCTGATCTTACAAAGGAAAAATGGTTGCACTCAATTTATTTGTATCTTAAATTCTTGTAAATACAAAATATTTTTAAAAAATAGGCCCAAAAAATCCTGATAGGCCTTTAAATAATCTACTACTTACTGTTGATGAATTGTTCTAAATCAAACCAATTCGTAACATAAACATAATACCTCCCGTACATACAGGGTGTTTCAGGACTATTGTAACAAAATTTAACAGCTTATTCTTGAGGTCATTTTGAGCCAAAAATGTCATATGAATATAGGTCCTATTCGTTCTAGTTACCAAAATACAAGAAGTTGAAGTTATATAAATAACACGAAATTTTCTAATTTTTGTAATCAAGGTACTTTCGGAAAACAAGAGTTTTATTGAAAAGTTATACCTTATATGTCTCAATTAAAAATTGTTGTACTTTTGATTGTATTTTTGTTTCGTAATAGATGGTTATAGTACTGCTGAATATGCAGATATGATTTTTATTTATGGATTATGTAATGGTAATACCCGTTACGCATTTAGAGAATACCAAGACAGATACCCAAACAGACGCCAACCTTCCCATGTTGTTCTGTGTTTAGAATTTATATATTTGTCTATTTAATTGTGTCATTGTGTGTTTTGTTCTCTAAATTGTATTCGTTAATAATAATAAATGAAATTAATTAAGACAAATAAGGTATGACTTTTCAATAAAACTCTTGTTTTCCGAAAGTGCCTTGATTACAAAAATTAGAAAATTTCGTGTTATTTGTAGAACTTCAACCTCTTGTATTTTGGTAACTAGAAGGAATAGATCATATGTTCATATGACATTTTTGACTCAAAATGATCTCAAGAATAAGCTGTTAAAGTTTATTACACTAGTCCTGAAACAACCTGTATGTATGTACGGGAGGTAAATATAGTGAAGTACACAAATTTCCTTTGTCTGATTTTAAATGGGCCAAGTGATATGATTCTGGGCTCGTATTTCCAACCGTACCCAGACTGTTGACAGTATCAATACATGCTTTTTGTTCCTGGAAACAGTCTTTACTATAAACGCAAACAGTGGTTGCTAGCGATCCATTGTTGTAATCAAGCTGAGCACAGATGTGTCTGTCGCATATATGGAAACATCTAAGACTTAGACAGTCCGAAGCTAACAATTGAGCTGATATGAGTGTTGAAATGGAAATTAGCACAACTAGAATAATCAAAGTTAAATAAATAAGTTAATACATTAGTACACATGGATCCTAGACTACATTTCTTTATAATATAAATAAATTTATCATACACCTTTCAATCATTTCAGGATTTTAAAGATGATTATGGAGTGTAAAATTAAAACTGACAAGTTTTCTTATCAGGTGTGGTTTATTTTTCAAACAATGTTTTAAATTAAAATGCTCACATATCTGCAGTATAAGTTTTTCTACCAGGTGTTCTATTTTTCTGTAACTATAAGGATCTTCATATTTTTACCTCCCGCCTACCTCTAGGTAAGGGAGGTATTGTTTTTGGTCAAAAAATTGGGTAGTGAGATTTCAATGAATAAGCACGTTTTAGAGTCCCTACAATACGATTTTACTATTTTCGCGATGATGTCTGTCTGTATGTATGTATGTATGTATGTGTGTGTGTGTGGTATGTGGCAATTTTTTCGTCTCGCATAACTCAAATACTATAATACCAAAAAATATAATTTTGTGAATTATTGCTTCTTATATTTAAATGAAGAGCTGATTATACTTTAGATAAAATTGGGCAACCGGAAGTAGCAGTTTACTTGAAGCCCTTAACAGTTTTTCGCGAAAAAAACGGTTAAATTTCCTTTTTAAACAATTTATGTTATTTTCAAAGTTGAAGAATATTTAATTTTGCATGTTTTTTATTACACTAATTTTATTAATTTTCATTAGGTTTAGAGATAATAAAATATAAAGAAATTAGATTTCACAAATCTTGCATTCCTAGTACACCATGAAAACATTTTAAAATTTTCAATTTTTTATGAAATGTGACACATGTCATTTTGATTGTGAAGCTATTTTCTTAGTGAAATATATGTCAGAAAATTAAATAAATATACGAAAGAAAATTAAAATTCTCAAATATAAATAGAAAATATACAAATAAGAAGGTATGTTTCTGTATCATCAAATACTATTTTGTATCGTTTAAGAGTAGTATTGGGCGGGAGGTTATGTGCTGGCCACATCAGATTTTTTAATATTACTTTAATACCAAAAAATACAATTTTGTGTATTTTTCCTTCCTGTTTATTTATATGAAGAGCTGATTAGATTTTGGATAAAACCTTAACAGTTTTCGGTGAAAACACGGTTAAATTAAAGTTGTAGAATAATTAATTTTGCATCTGTTTTGATATACTAATTTTATTAATTTTCATTAAATTTAGAGATAATATAATATAAAGAAATTAAATTTCATAAATCTTGCAGTTCATGTACACAATGGAAACACTTAAAAATCAATGTGACACATGTCATTTTAATTGTAAAGGTGTTTTCTTTGTGGAATATATGTCAAAAAATTAAATAAATATACGAAAGAAAATTAAATTTCTCAAATATAAATAGTAAATAAACAAAAAAGAATGCATTTTTCTGTATCGTTTAAGAATTGTATTGGGCGGGAGGTTATGTACTGCCCACATCAGATTTTTTTTATAAAAATGGTAAATACAAAAACAAATGTCAATCAAGGATGTCTAGATTCCATAACATTCAATACTTAAAAAAAAATGATGAATAAAAAAATATTAATTTACTTGCCTGTTATAAATACCTTCATTTTATGGAGTTAATTATATAATTATTTACTTTATATTTTTATGTAAGAAGTTTGTACTTTAATAAAAAAAGAAAAACAAAACGGAGGTATTTATATAAAATACCACTTCCTAGTTATTTATGGTAAAAAACTACTCTTTCTTATTTGATGTTTGATTATAATCATATAATCATGAAAGCACACAAAAACCATTGTACTGTAACATTATTACGTTAAAATAAATATTTTAATTAAAAGATAAAAATATTTGCTGTACACTTTATTTAATTTATTTTAATAATGTCATTGTTCTCAGTTCTTGTTTACATTAGTACTTATTACATTATTCGTTAAATAGTAGTTTCACGATGACGACATATTAGAAAGGATGTTCAACGATTACATTTTAATTGCAATCCATCGATAGAAAATGGTAGTTTACTAGAATACCTATCTTGTAAAATAATAAATTAATTTTGCATCACGCCATTACTCATTTATGGGTGTGGCACTCTACTGAAAGCAGATCTCGGAATAATGATTCACTTTTGCACATGAAGTGCAATTACCAGCCGACAAATAACGGCCTCCAAACATTGTAATTGGTGGAAAAGCAATAGAGGTAATTTAAATTTAATAAATTTGTCGGCAGTGAAGTACGAACCTAGGATCTTATGATCGACAGTCCGTTGCGTTTACCCCGTCATATCTTATTAAATAATTAATTTAGAGAAAGAGGAGTTTCATTAAATACGAAAAATATTAAGAATGTTACAATTTTTTATTTAGAATGTAAATTAATATTATACAATATATTTTTACCTCCCGCCACATCCTGTAAGGGATGTATAGGAATCATGCTAAACATTCATAAGTGAGTTTTCAGTGGATGAGCAAATTTTAGGGTCTCTAGAATTCGATTCTAATAGTTTCGCGATGATGTCTGTATGTTTCTGTCAGTCTGTGTAGATCTCTGGAGTTACGGTTTCTCAAAAATTACTAAATTGAAAATTTTAATATTTTGTATATATTAATTGTATCCCCCTTTGGAAGAGCTGATTAGTTTTTGGTGATAATCTAATAACCGGAAGTGGTAGTTTACTTGAAGCCCTATCAAGTTATTTTGAAATATCTCAGTAAATTATAGTTAAATGACAATTTTTGTTATTATAATGTTTCATGTATTATTGTTTGAAACATTTTTCTCTTACTGTCTCCATTTACGAATTACAACACGTTAAAGAAAATTATATTTTTACATTTTTGTTTAAATCTATTTACCGGTTTCAGGACATTAAAACCTATGTTTACATGCACAAAAGTAGGCAGGGTAAGTATGTAACTCTATGCTGTGCGGTAATATTACCATACTGACCTGTCAAAACAGTCAAGAAAATTAAAATAAAACATAATGATAATATACGCCATTTATGAATACACAGAAAATTAAGCAGTTCAGAACTTCACCTGCTGCGTTCCAAATATTTTCAGGCAATTCAGCTTCACCAAAATCCACTTTTTATCTAGCCATTATGGAACATATTTGACGTTTAAATAAAAAAATATTTGTAAATATGATAGAAAAGAAGTGTAACCATGGTGTTAAATAAAAACAAACAGACTTACTTGATCACCTTCTAAAATATTATGATAGACGTTATTCATAAAAGAATTTCAAAAAATAATTTTTATTAATGACATTAAGGTCTTCATATTCAGAAACCGGTAAACTATTGAACAAACCACGGATGTTATGAGGCATAATAGGCCTTAGATATCTTAAAATCCTCGCTCTCCGAGCTGACATCTGCGGCCATTATGATACTCATAACATCACTAGGAATGTTAATAGCTATAACCTGCGCTTTTGAAATAACAAAACAGAGCTTGAAAAATGTTTATTTTTGACATGTTTTAAACGAAAACTAGATTTTTTGAAGGGATGAGTGTTTCTTGATAGTGGTGGTCCGTGTGCTTGCATCATTTGATAAGAAATCTATGGCGGGAGGTATTGTGGTTTCCACAACAAATTTTTAATTTAGCTGTTTTGGAATTAGCACTCTACACATAAAGTACACTTACAGCCATTGAGTTACGTCCCTAAAGATGTTAACGGAGGTAAAAATCACAGGGTAAACTTAAAAGTTTAAATAACGGGATGCTAGTTTAATGTTTTCCATTTAATTATAATCCTGAAAGAGCCAAGCAACTGTAGGACAATATTACAATTAATATATTAATATATTTCTTTAGAATACGCCATGAAAGAATTTGTCAAACTCGCGAACAATGAATCTAATTAATAAGCTATTAAACTCTTGGAAATTCCGGTTAGATTCATCGCCTAGCCGTGAGTAATGAACGAACAAGTGCTATGAGAACGCCATTTCACCCTTGCACAATTATTCTCAATGAATAGTGCATTCCACAAGACTTAGCGAGGTGCACTGCAAAGGGTTGCAGAGGAAACTTAGAATTTCTCACGTCAAACTGTCATTAGGACTCTAATAAATCTTTAAATTGCATTCTTTACTGCTTCTTTGTGCTTTGGAACGCGAAATATTGCAAGTGCGAGGAAAGTTTAAATGTTTATTTGGGGCATTTTGACAACAGATATTTGTCAAACTAGGGAGGAAAGCGCTTCTTTTTCCTACTTGAACTCGCGCCCATGAGGCAATTCGAGCGAGAGTGGATGAAGCGCTTTCCTTTTGTGTTAGACAAAACATTTTTTCACGACTTGTTTCTAAAAACTATTTGCTCGGACTTTAAATGCACTTTGACACAACTGACACATAAAAAGTTAGGTTATCAGACGCAAGGCGGTGTAACAGTGTTGCCAATGAACCAAGCTTAAATCTAAATTAATGTTGTCAAATTGTAATTTAATCTAGAAAAAGAAAAATATAAGATATAATTGTAAGATAATTTAAAGTATGTATATCATTAAAATAAGGATTTTCATTTACTTATTTCTACAGTTTAATACAACCCAAATATATTTGAAAAAGCACCAACAAAAAGATATTTATCCAAATGTAAAATGTATATTTTGATGCAGGAATCGAATATTGACGTAAAACGAGTTATATTTATGTAAATATACACGATGCAAGATGCAATAATACGAAAATTTTATTGCGATATATCGTCACGTGTGCAGAAAGCATGTCAAGAGAAGAAATACACATATTTCTATTTGTTAACAGCAATATACCGTAGATAAAATATTTCTAAAGGAACTAGTGCTTTTCTTCAACAATTCTCAAACATTTTATTACGCGTTAATAATTTAAAACAATTATAGCAACACTGCACACAATTAAGTTTTTTGAGTTGAAGTTAAATCTAATTTGAAACTTAATTAAATTGAAAACCACCGACGGCCTTAATCGATATGAGACAGGGAAACACCGAAAGGAGAATATCTTACGAATCTGACCTTATTTTGTATTGAACTTTGCAAAATTACGTCAATTCGTAATTATCCTAACACCATTATCGTGTAGCATACCTTGCCTCGTTTGTAACTTGATACTATCTTATTATTAGGAACATAATACTGTTACGGAAATTCTCAAAATAATTATAATCTCTTTAGTTTCAATAATGCAATTCTGCTACTGCTAAAACACCCCATTCTCTATTTTAATTAGGCACTGCTGAAATTAAGATTGAAGGGCCATTTATTTTTAATGTTCATTGGCGTCTCCAATAATTTTAAATCAAAAAAGTTAAACAGTCGATTGTAGAATTTCTGTATTTTCTGACATTCATATTTATCATTTTACACTACTTGAAACCTGAAAAATGATAATTTTCTTAAAATCGTCATCAAAGTTATTGATTTTATCTGTTATTTGCTGCCATTAGCATTTGATTTCAAGTGTTTTGATGAAAAATGTATTATTTGGAAAAGAAATTAGATATAGTGAAATGGTTTTATGGTCAAAATTGTGCTCGACAAACATCTATTAAATAAAATAAACTCTTAAATAATATCCTATTTTGTAATTTTATGGCACTGATGATTATAATGAAATTACCAATAAGCAATTCCGTCATTTTTCTAGATGCAGATAGAGTATTATTACAAATAAAATTCATAATTTTTTCCTCCCATAATTTTTTGCTGTGTTGTTTTGCTTTTCTTTTTCAAAAAGCACAGGTTAACAGATTTAAACGAAAATGTCTATATAGTTATTTATGATATAAGTGTTAACGTGACAATTTATGCATAAGTGGTGAAGTTTGTTAAACGAGGCGCAGACGAGTGAAACAACCGTACGAACGAAATAAATCACTTTTAACACGTATATCATAAACAAATTTTATATACAATCTTCCTAGTGTATTAGTAAATACTACAAAATGTAGAATGATATTTTGACAGGTAGAGTTAAATTGGTTGATTTATTGATACAAATCGTTAGCAACGTGTTAAAAATAAAAAAATCACTTTTAACACGTTGTTATGGTACTAGTGTCGAAAAGTAACACTTATAACTTGGTAGGGAATCATTAAAAGGGACACTTTTAACAACTGTTGTAGAGAATATAATTTTTCATTAACGGGTTGTAATTCGGAAATGATATCAGTAAGAGAAAAATGTTTCAAACATCAATTGTAGGGAGTGATATTTGAAAATAACTTAATAGGGCTTCAAGTTAACTACTACTTCCAGTTATTGGATTATCACCAAAAACTAATCAACTCTTTCTAAGGGATAATTTTCAGTTTAGTAGTTCTTGAGAAACCGTAACTCCAGAGATCCATACAGACCGACAGACATACATACACAAACAGAGACATCATCGCGAAACTATTAAAATTTTATTCTAGAAACCCTAAGACGTGCTCATCCACTGGAACTCACTACTGAGTTTTTAACATGATTTCCATACCTTTCTTACAGGAATGTGGCGGGAGGTAAAAACCCAATTTGCACTCAAGTAACTATTATACTCTTGACACCCAGAACAAGTCTTTTGCATACTTGGTACAAAAATAAAGTCAGTTTTCTAGCGAGATTTGAACCTAAAATCTCAGCAAATAAAACCCCTGCTCTCTGCTAGTTCCCTAATAATATTACCCCAGCAAAGAATGTCCCAATTCCTTCAAGTGATCAATTGATTAGTTTTGTGGGTTCAGCAGAAAAGTTTTGGAAGCCCTGATTGCGTTAAGCCTGCTTGGGTATTGCTGCAGGTGAGGACGCCAACTTCAGAGATCTCCCGGGTATCACAATACCCAACTATAGTTGGCTTTGGCCGTCTTCCAAACCTGGTTTGTGTACTTTGCATCCGAGATTTGGGCTTTGGCACCGTGTGCTTGTTTCCGATATCTACTTGGGTTCAGACAATAATAACATGGGACATTGTTACCGCTAAATCGATTTATTATGGCAGTAGTTCTCTATGGAAGATTAGTATTCGGCTGACACTTAATCATGGTGAAATTGGAATCATATATCATGCATGAATGGTATAAAATATAGAAAAAATTGAACTAAATAATTGAAATATTTGAGGCAGTATTTTGAAAATTTTTTTTTTTTTTATGAAGATGGGAAGCGGACTAACTACTCTGGTCATAGGCCGCCTCATGAATGGATGATTGTGAATGCTTATAAACAACACAAACGACCATGCTCTTCAGTGGGATTCGAACCCACGACCTCTGGTGTGCTAGGCTAGTGACATAGCCACTACGCCACCGAGATCGGCTTGAAAATTTTTAAATTTGTATAAATTTAGCCATCCAAGTGTATGGTTTTTGACAGTTATAATTAAAGGGGTAGGTATAGTACGTTACAATCAAAAGTGAACGTTAATAGTACATTGTAAAACAAGTGTAGAAAGTTATCTATTTCACACAAATTGTAAGAGTCTTAGCACGAGAAAAAATCAAGTGAGGAAATCGCACGAGCTTGAAATAAGTAATTCTGCACGAGTTACACACTATACTTTTTCTACGATCACACTTTTGTCTTGTCAAGATTTAATAGTAATTCTTACTTTTCAGAAACTAGAAATGACATCTTAAACTCAAACTATTTGACAGTTATGATTACAGCATGAAAGCGGCACAAGCGCAGATGTGCGCAGTGTTACCAACTATAAATCTATAGATTGTAATAAAAACTAAAGACCTATATTATTTTAAAAATCATATTGTATTTCCTTGTAAGATTTATATGAACTCTGAAATAATTAATAATTATTTTATAACATATAATTGTAATTATACCTGACATATTAATATCATATAGTATTATATTATTAGTAAGTTGGCCACACTGGCGTGTGGAATAATTGCCCACGCTATTCCACACTACTATGCGAAATGTATAATTTTCAAGCATTGTTTACTGTAGAGAAAGTGTAATTTTCAGTAGTGATCGTAGAAAATTGATATTTACAATATAATTGAAATAAGAGCATTATTAAGATCCGCATGTGTAATCACATAAGTATATTAACCATGCATTATCACACGTGTATTGTACAATATTTTATCTACGTCCACCCAAAGTTAAACAATTTAAATAATTTAACTATTTTTTTAACAAGTAGAAAATTAATCCAAATAGTTGCTGTAAAAATGTTTTTAATTTATAACGACCACAATTTGACATTAAACAATTATGAAGTTGTTTTTTTTTAATAAATTTTTGAAACTTTTCGTGAAAATGAGTGATTTGGAAAGTATTTCGTCGGATATAGAAGAACAAGCTTCAAAAATTATTAATTAATTAAATATTAATTAATATAAAGAATTGTAAAGATTGTATTATCAACCTTTATAGTAAATAGTACGTTAATGAAATCGATTGCGGTAATGAAGCTCTTAACTCAAGAAAAATGAGTGGGATAAGTGATATTTAACTCATGGGTGTAGATAAAATACATTAAAATATGTAATCAATATCTCAGTTCCATTTATCACCCTTTTGGGATTTTAGATCTCGCAGGTCCAGTCAGTCGGTGCCACTGCCTTACAGCAGTTGGCGGATTACACTATGCCGATGAGTTTCAGTAAGAACGAAATGCGTCCGTAGATACCGATTGATTGGATTAGCCGGTCTCTGTGACTTAATAACTTAGATATTATTAAGAGACTATTTTTTATGAAACATTGACAATTTTATTGTCTTTATATTTTCATATAAGTTTTTAAAGATTATTATGTAATAAAGATACCAGATGTTTTCTCTTTAAGATTAAAATGGCTTACTATCCTTTAATGAATTATAAACGTAACAATAAATTACATTATTTTTTGTAGGTTAGTTAAATAGAAGTAATGTTTTTAAAGAAATATATGGTAGTAAGTTTACAAGATAACAAAAAAGTATTTATGAAAAGTAAACAAAATAAAAACTTGCTTCATATTTTAAATAAAATATACCTAAGATGAGTATACAAAGTACAGTATATAAAACATATTCTCCGCCTTGAAAAGTATGCGTGTCAATTCCTCTTTCTCCTCTCCCCCAAGTTGAAATGAATTATATTCTATTTGGAACGTCAATAAGAAATGAAATGATATTTTCTGCGAGTGCGAGACGATTCCGTGATAGAAAAAAGCAATACAAAGTGAATGCATTACCAGAATAATTTTTATCGGAAACTTCCGTGCAAAGCAGACGAAGAAAATTCCAGAAAACCGGAAACGAACGTTGAAAGAAGATTCCGTGAAATTAATGGAAAGTCGCGGAATAAAACGCCTTGAGTTAAAGAAGAACGATACATTTAAATACGACAGAACCGATAATAAAGTTCTGTACATTGACATTTTAATTAACTAATTTAAATAACAAAACAGTTCAAGATACACAAATACGTAGACTTTTAAAATTATTACAATTCATATTATGAAAACAAAAAAATAAAGTGTCGTTAAAAATATATGTATGGAATTATTTGTTGGTTCTCGGGACAACTATGATTATAATCAGAGGTAATATAACAAGTGATAAGTTTATCAATAGTAGTTATAGCCCACTAGAGAAAATATTCTGATTGTATTTGCCATGGAAGAATATTTCTCGAGGAAAATTTCAGTCGCTATTTTAATTTATTGAACATTTAATATTTATTTTAATCTGTCACATAAACGTCAGACCTATGACTTTGATAAGTGTAATTTTCAAATTACATTAAAAATGAGTTATCAGCCTTTTGAAAGTAATTCTTTTGAAGAAATTGATGGAAAAATTGAAGATATTATCATTTTTGTCCTTAAAAAAGGAAGAAATTAAACTCATTGGCTGGTACCACGAGCTCTGTTTTTGGGTGTTTTAAGCTCGGTTTTAGCGCTGTACAATATTCTAAAATTATTTTATGAAAAAATACTTCTAATAAAAGTGGTAGATAATACATTTCTCTGTAACTTCTATTTGAAGAATTTTTTTATAAAATAATTTTAGAACTTTGTACAGCGATAAAACCGAGCCTCTTAAAACACCCAAAAACAGAGCTCGTGGTACCAGCCATCGTGTTTACAATTATTATAAATATTCGGGTATTGCACTTGTATAAATACTCGAGTATTTGCATATAAGCAAAATATTCACTGATATTCGATTGTCTTTTGTCGAAATTCAAAAAATACTGTAACGTGATTGGTTGAAATTTTTCGAGTGACATGTTCGATGATATTCTCGTGCAATATCTTCGATTATTAATCAATTCTAAAAACAAATTTTGATTTATTTATTATAGTGCTGCATTATTTTCTGTAAAAATTTCCTGGAAAATTATGATGAGGGCGAATATGAGAGTTCATTTCTTTACATTTCTTTCAATTAAATAAACAAATAAACCTAAAACTCTTTTTTTACTCCCATTATTGAAATTTTTTCCATGTATTGTAGTACCCATAATTCATGACAGTGCATTATGATTCATAATTCACTCTTCCCGACCAATTACAGAGCCAAAAATCTATAAGTCACGGTTATTTTAAAGACGTGATGTGGATCACCAAGCAACGGCCGTCTGACAGTTGACATGTAGTCAGTTGTCATTGTGTATTTTTATGTTGACATTTTTCAGCGTGTGTTTTCAACGAATTTCGATCATTTTCAAAAGTGATTTCCGAATTTACAGGAGTATAAAAAGTATAGTATTATATTCGGGATTATGGTCATTATTCACTCTGTTGATTTGCATCACTCAAACTTTATTCATAATAACTATAATAATCCTTCATATAATATTATACTATGATGAATTGTCATATATTTTTCGTTTTTCTTTAATTTTCCATGGAGTCTTACAGTTTTTCTAATAATATTGATTTTAGTTTGTTTGATATACCGTGTGTCCCAAGCAAATGTTGGCATAGGCAGTTAACATATAAAATCAGTTTTTTGTAAATAAAAATTGTCCGGCAAAAAATTATGAATCCAAATTTTATATCACAATACGGCCAATATCCCTACATCTTATTTAATACAGATTAAATTATTTTGATACTGCAATTAAGTGAAATTAATAATAATTCTTAATTTTCGCCTACTCTTTTCATTGTTACTGACGTATAGTGCTTGCAATTTGTTTTAAATATTTTAATCTGTCACTGTCATCAAGAATACATTCAATGTCGAGAACCGTGTAAGTATTATTAGAATGTATTATGGGGGGCGCAGTGCAAGACAAATATCTGAATGCTTCACAGGAATGAACGCCGAATGGTTTCCATCGCCAGAAATTGACAGTGACAGATTAAAATATTTAAAACAAATTGCAAGCACTATACGTCAGTAACAATAAAAAAAGTAGGCGAAAATTAGGAATTATTATTATGAATTTAATTTAATTGGGGTATCAAAATAACTTAATCTGTATTAAAAAAGATGTAGGGATATTGACAGTATTGTGTTACAAAATTTGGATGCATAATTTTTTGCCGGACACTTTTTATTTGCAAAAAACTGATTTTACATGTTAACTGCCTATGCCAACATTTACGTGGGACACACGGTATAATGAAAGACTAATATTTAGGTAACTAAATGGACCCTATTGCAGTCATTTTTAAATTCTAAGATACTTTTGTATTTACACTTTTACTGTAAAGTGAAAAAGTAAAAATTTACAATATCAAAAAATAGCATTGAAATCTCTATATTCTACATTTCAATTCTACACATGGTATTATGTTCTTAATACCATGGCGCTATTTGCCCCATTTTAATTAATTTTAATTAACGTACCACTAATCTATCTTTCCTGAGGTAACGCTATTTTCTGATTAAAATTAAATTTTAAACTATTAAATATAGGTTAAATTTTCTCTTCATATTTCAACCCTTAAGCATACATAGTTATGCTTAACGTTTAATAGATAAACTAAATTAAATTCTGATAGGTAAGAAGTGCTGAGTCGTGTAATGTTGTTAGATTTTGTTAGAGAACGCAGATTTACACTTACTAGAAATATTTTCAATTTCATTTTGTGCTTGCTAGCGAAATGAACTAATCTCTTATACATAATGCGATTATACTTCATTTAAATTTCATGCAGATGTTTAAATACCTTTTAGAAGCTCTGTACAAATTTTGTTAGGAGGCTGTTCGCAGAGCTGTTTGGAATTATTCCGCGCACGTAATTCAAACATTTCTGTTCCGGAACATCGCTGCAAAAAGTCAGGTATGTTGAGAATAAACGAGCCGTGAATTTTATATTGGAAATAGTTTGTAATATAAAGTCAATTCAATACGGTCTCATCGTTTTTGTCAATTTGCAGACAGTTTTAATACGATTAATCTATCTGGGAAAAGAAAATTTCAACAACAAAACGTATGGTCGATAAACCAATATACACTCTTTTGAGGTGTACATAAATTATAATGTAGCTAACTATTTAAATAACACAAAATAAAAATCTATTGTGGACACCACAATATCTCCCTCCATAGATTTCTTATCGAATGATGCAAGAACACGGAACACTCTATCAAGAAACGCTCATCCGTTCAAAAAATTTAGTTTTCACTTATGACACATGTCAAAAATAGACATCTTTAAGCATTGTTTTGTCATTTCAAAAAGCACAGGTTAACATACTTAAACGAAAATGTCCAAATATAATTTTCTTTAACGTGTTGTAAGTCGTAAATGGAGACAGTAAGAGAAATATGTTTCAAACAATAATTGTAGATAATAATAACCAAAATTGTCATTTAACCATAATTTACTGAGAAATTTCAAAATAACTTGATAGGGCTTCAAGTAAACTACCGTTTCGGGCTATTGGATTAAGACCAAAAACTAATCAGCTCTTCCAAAAGAATTGATATACACAAAATATCAAAATTATCAGTTTAGTAGTATTTGAAAAACCGTAACTCCAGGGATACACACAGACTGACAGACAGACAGACATACACACACAGACATCATCGCGAAACTATTAAAATCGTATTCTAACCGAATTTTAGCATGTTAGTTTAAAAACACGAAGTTGCCACGTTTAGCATCGTCGATAGACATTCATAAATTGTGATATCTTAAGAAAATTTTTGCAATTTTCGTGTAAAATGTGTAATTTTAGTGATAAATGATAGCACTTTTATTATTATGTTGTTCTTTTGTTTGAAAAAATGCTTGTTTAAATTTCTTTTTTCATTTTTAACTGTTGATTCAAATAAGGACAATAGTCAAACGTTACATCTCAGCCACATCAAAATGAGAAAAAACCCAAATAAAAACGATTTCATAATAAAAAAATCTGATGTGGCCAGCACATAACCTCCCGCCCAATACTACTCTTGAACGCTACAAAATAGAATTTGATGATACGAACATACCTTCTTATTTGTATATTTTCTAATTATATTTGAGAATTTTAATTTTCTTTCGTATATTTAATTAATTTTCTGACATATTTCACTAAGAAAATAGCTTCACAATCACAATGACATGTGTCACATTTCTTAAAAAGTTGAAAAATTTTAAATGTTTCCATGGTGTACTAGGAATGCAAGATTTGTGAAATCTATTTTCTTTATATTTTATTATCTCTAAATCTAATAAAAATTTATAAAATTAGTGTAATTAAAACACATGTAAAATTAAATATTCTTCAACTTTCAAAATAACATTATTTGTTAAAAAAGGAAATTTAACCGGGTTTTCCACGAAAAACTGTTAAGGGCTTCAAGTAAACTGCTACTTCCGGTTGACCAATTTTATCCAAAATCTAATCAGCTCTTCATTTAAATATAAGAAGCAAAAATTCACAAAATTGTATTTTTTGGTATTATAGTATTTGAGTTATGCGAGACGAAAAAATTGCCACAGACTACACACACACACACACACACATACATACATACATACATACATACATACATACATACATACAGACATCATCGCGAAAATAGTAAAATCGTATTGTAGGGACCCTAAAACGTGCTTATTCATTGAAAACTCACTACCCAATTTTTTGACCAAAAACAATACCTCCCTTACCTAGAGGTAGGCGGGAGGTAAAAATAGGTTCCAGTCAAAATATGTTTTTGACATATGTAACATAACCCAACATTGGATAAGAACAAAACGATTAGAACATTTTTAATACATTTTTTTTTTTGCACTACTTTGACAATTATAAGACCAAATTATAAATTTTTAATCAAAACTCTTGAAATCAAACAGTTATGATAGCAAATGACAGATAAAACCAATAACTTTCAATTGGTACATTTGTTTTGTTATTTCATGGCACTGATGATTTGAAATAAATTATCAATAGCAATTACTGTAATTTTTCTGTTTCTAGGTAGAGTAAAATTATAAATATTAGAGTCAGAAAATGCAGAAATTTCTCTTATACAATAAATTATTTAACTTTTTTGTTGTAAAATAATTGAGGAAGCTAATAATTGAACATTTCAAAAATAGCATTGAAAGCGTTATGGTACATCTTTCAATTCACCAGCCTTTATAATTGAGACTTCTATTCATAGCCCCCTGAAAAGAAAATTTGCCCGAAAAAACAGTCAACTGTTTTTAGATCTCATGATCCACAGAACAAAAACCTATTGCATAATCTTACTAATAAATCTTTTCAGTGCAATATTTATCATTGTCAACAAATATTTTAATAGTATTACCGTTAATTCAACCGCTATTTTCCAAACAAAATAATACCTCCAAAATAAATTCAGTAAAATATCTTTCTCTTCTGGAAACAAAACCTTTAATTCCTCTCTTGAAACAGTTGAAAACTCCATTAAAACAATGATACCTAAGACAAGCCACTCATTTAGAACATCACCAAAACCACGCCATTAGGAAAAACACCCGAAAAAGCCCTGTCACCAATACAAATTAAAATCTGCATAACTTGAAACAAGCCACGGCACCCTTTATGAGTCCTCACGTTGGTAAATCTCCGCGTAATGCCCTGTTGGCGAAAGTCAGCGTGCTCTAAATGAATTAGGGAGAAAGGAGAGAATCCTTGAATTCAGTATTGTCTATTCGCATCCCCGGTGCAGAGATGCAAAGTTAGGTTAGGTTGCCGCGAGAAAGGGTGGTTTGGGACAGCCGAAAGTTAATTTGATATTTGATGAAAGGCCTGACAAGTCTAAGGAGAAAACTTGCCGGAAAATGAAAAATTATGGGGAGTTGTAAAAGTTTTACAAATTATTTGGGACTGGCTTAATCTTAGTAATTTTGTTTTTATGGAAAAACTTTACAACTAAATGTGTTTGATTTTAAAAGGCCACCTTACTGTGTTGTTGTTTATTGGTCATATTTAATAATATTATTTTATTATTTTTTATTATACCTGCATCATAATCAGGGTTTAAAACACGCTACAGCGTTC
Organism: Poecilus cupreus; assembly: GCA_963942605.1. Taxonomy (NCBI): domain Eukaryota; kingdom Metazoa; phylum Arthropoda; class Insecta; order Coleoptera; family Carabidae; genus Poecilus; species Poecilus cupreus. The sequence goes on along the minus strand of OZ012726.1, from coordinate 3,156,411 downwards.
ACAAACACAAGATTAAAACACGCCGGACTTTAAAGGTTGCTAAGCAACAACACAAATAATTACTGTTAATATCTGTCAAAACTGTGAACGTAAACAATAAATACTAACCAAACTCCATGTAAACGATATACGTCAAACGTCACATGCGTAAAATTATCAAAATCAAAATGTTGCTTTTCAGTTTTTTTGTTGTTTGTTGTAATATCAACGATGAGTTGTAAAAAGTACAGATAGTTACAAGTATCTCCTCTCTTTTGGCCTGAGAATTGTCACGTTAAGTACAGTGCAAATTCTACAAAGTTTTAATATGACGCGTAGCTGTCAATTAAATGCAGGAGTTCCCCTAGCAGCAGTGAAATAATAGGATGTGCCCCAGGTGAACATAAGTACGCAATTACGGAATAATAGCTATTTTGGCAACCTAATTCTAGATTACAATCGGATCTTCAGTTTCTCTCAAATAGAACAGAGGTATAGTTCAACTATTGAATAAGAGTTGACAATGTATTCATTTAATAATCAGTGGTTTATTTTCATAGGTTTCCCAGAATTGGGTAAATGGCATGATGGTATCTATAAGTATTTTCATTTGAAATCGGCACTAAAGTACTCAAAAATCGTCATTAAAAGCTCAGAAATCGTCACTAAAGTAACCCATTATACGACGATTTTGAGCAACACAGTGTTGGCAACCGTAAAATATTATTGTATAAGTAGGATAATTTTGACAGATATATGACGTATTGTAGTAAATTTATACGTAAAATGAAACAATATGTGCAAGAATAATTAACTAATTAATTCCGATGAAGAAATTGAGGACAAAACACATAATTTTGAGTGTTATTTAAGATAACTTCAGTGTTCAAGGTTGACAACACTGAGTGTCAGTTCTAATTGACAACTGACAGATGTATAAACTTAACCTATACAGGGTGGTGACTTGGACGACGCAGCATAGGGATTACAATGGTAAATTTTTAGTGTGTAATTATTTGCTCCCCTAATTATTTTAGAGCAAAACTTTATTGAGATTTTATTTAGAGAAAAAAATTCTGCTTCTATTGATACCATTGTTTACAAATTTCCATTGTCCGGAAGAGGAAAAATCGAAAAAAATTAAATTAACTTTTTTGCTAAAATCAATGATGCCGTGGAACAATTTAAACAATAAATAAAAAACAAGCGCGTTAAAATTTGCCCTTGGTTTTTGACGTTTATACTATTTTTTAAATACCACTCAATTCAACGAAAAGAAATGATTAAATGGATTTATTCCGGAAATTAAAACAAACTAAAAGCTGATTACAACAATGTCATTTGGCAACAGTATAATTTAGGTTCATATTAAGTAACGACCCTAAACTTATTATAAATTAATAGAAAAACCATAAAAAGTGTCTTGGGAAACAGGATTTTATTTTAACAACATATAAACACAAAATTATAACAAATCATAGCAAATGTTCAAACAAACCACCATTTACCATAACAATGGCCCAACCTGTCGTAAAATTCTCGTCTGACATTTGCTAATTGTCTTTGTGATATTTTAGCACACTCAACTTGAATAGAATTTTTTAATTCTTCTAAATTTTGAAATTCTCTCGCCTCATTTCATTTTTCCATCATTTTGAAGCAAAATGTATTTCTTCTCGCCAAATCATGTTCTTGGAACTCTTGGTGAAAATGGTACTTATATGATTGGTATTTGTTTTTTTTTTTTAATTCGCAGTACTAGGGAATGATGTATATCAAAACATTAAAGGTGTTCTCATTTTCCTCGTTCTGAATTAAATTCTGAACGTCATTATTACACTTGTAACTATTTATTACAGTGTCTGTAGTCTCAAACTTAAAAATTATCCTGTGGATAGTACTTGCTCGAATTGGCCGATTCGGATATTTAACACCAAACATGGGACTTACTTCGCGTGCACTACTTCCGGAATAAAATCATTTAATCATTTCTACTTTTTCTTGTATTGAATACATTATAACAACGATATTTAATAATTTAAACGTCAAATGTTAGGCCGCTTGTTTTTAATTATTGTTTTATTTGTTCCATGGCATCAATGATTTTTGTAAAAAAGTTAATTTTAATTTCTTCCATTTTTTCTCTTCCGAACAATGGAAATTTATGAACAATGGTATCAATAGATGCAGAATTTTTTTCTCTAGATAAAATCTAAATAAGCTATTGCTCTAAAATAATTAGGGGAGCAAATAAGTGCACACTAAGAATTTACCATTGTAATCCCTATGCTGCATCGTCCAAGTCACCACCCTGTATAATAATTGTTTACAGTTTTTTCTAATTTTCGATTTCAAATAAAACTTAATATGTACCTCGGCACTGAAGTTCCTTTTTATCACTCAAATGGTTTATTTTCCTCGGCCCTACGGGCCTCGGCAAATAAATTCCATATTCTTAATAAACAGTGAAACTTCAGTGCCTTGATACATAAATAACTATTATTATTTAATTGGTCATTTGTAATTATAGTAGTTAAGTAAATTTAAGAAAAATACTGCCAACGGACAATTACTTTCCCATGTGATCTAGGTAATCTTTAATCACTAAAATTTACTGAATATCTCCGTACAGATAAATTGTAAATATGAATGGTATCACAAAAAAAAATTGTTTTTCTTCTGAATATCTGGAAACATGCACTTAGTTCCTATGAAAAGAAACCACAACATAAAGTAATTTAAAAGACAACTTTCATACTCCTGTTAAACCATAGCTACAACTTTATGCATCTTTTTAACTATGTATTCAATGTTCCTCAAAATGAAAAATAGACATGTATTAATACAGAAACCACGAGACTCCTGGCATTTGAAAAAATAATACTTGTGCATCAGAAGAAATCTCTGTGCAGTCATACAGAGCCTTGTAAAATTTTTATGTTAACAATAAAGCATGAGAAAGGGTATATATGCAGGTTAGATATGATTCGGAGAAGGCTGAATGGAATCTAAACTAGGTATATTGCAACCGGGTGAATTTTATGAACATGATAACTATATTTATTACCGCGGTAATATCGAACTTTACTACGAAATTTTATTGTCAATATTTTACGATAACATGTGTAATAAATAATTGCATATTTCCTAATTCAAAAATGAGGTCCTTCCAGATGTCTCTCAGTCTGCATTATGACAGTTTGGATAACATGACAGCTTTGTGATTGACGAAGTCAAGTACTTTTCAGTGCTTCACTGAAGTTGTTTGGGACCGCGAGGAAACTCAGAAAATATTTAGTCTGGATGGTTTTACTTGACAAGTAGAAATAATGTTGTGGGCACCACAATACCTCCCGCCTTAGATTTGTTATCAAACAATGCAGGAACACGGACCAACACTATTAAGAAACGCTTATCCCTTCAAAAATTAAATTTTGTAAGCGTTATTTTGTATTAAAAAAAAGCACAGGGTAGCAGATACCTGTAAGGGAAGTATAGTAACCATGCTAAAAATAATTATTGTACAATTAAGATAATTTTGGCAAATATATTGACGTACTATAGTAAATTTGGACGTAACATGAAACAAAATTTGCAAGAAGAATTAACTAATTAATTCCGATGACGAAATTGAGGACAAAACACATAATTTTGAGTGTTATTTACGATAACTTCACTGTTCAAGGTTGGCAAAAATTAAATTTTGTAAGCGTTATTTGTATTAAAAAAAAAGCACAGGGTAGCAGTTACCTGTAAGGGAAGTACAGTAACCCTGCTAAAAATTCGGTAGTGAGTTTTTAGTGGAAGAGAAAGTTTTAGGGTCCCTACTATACGATTTTAATAGTTTTACAATGATGTCTGTGTGTGTCTGTCTCTCAACCTGTCTGTTAGTCTGTGTGGATCTCTGGAGTAATGGTTTCTCAAAAACTACTAAACTGAAAATTTTGATATTTATAATATAACCATTCCTTGGAAAGAGCTGATTAGTTTTTGGTGATAATCCATTAACTGGGAATGGTAATTTACTGGAAGCCCTATCAAGTTATTTTAAAATATATCAGTAAATTATGGTTTAATTACAATTTTTGTCATTACAATTATGTTTTTTAATATTATTATCCACAATTGTTATTTGAAACATTACTGTCACCATTTAAGAATTACAACACGTTAAAGAAAAATTGTATTTTGTCATTGTCGTTTAAATCTGCTAACTTCTACCTTTTGAAAAAAAAAATAACATTTGTAAAATTTCATTTTTGTCATGTACCATAATTGAAAACTATATTTTTTTAAGGGATTTGCGTTTCTTGATAGTATTGTTCCGTGTTTGTTTGATAAGAAATCTATGGCGGGAGGTATTGTGGTACCCACAACAGATTTTTCTTTAATGTGTTGTAATTCGTAAATGATGACAGTAAGAGAAAAATGCTTCAACCTAAAATTATAGATAATAATATTTGAAACATTATTTTAATAACAAAAATTGTTATTACACCATAATTTACAAAGATGTTTCAAAATTACTTAATAGGGCTTTAAATAAATCATCACTACTTGTTATTGGATTATCATAAACAACTAATCAGCACTTCTCAAGGAATTGTTATACACAAAATTTAATAGTATTTGTAAAACAGGAACTTCAGAGATCTACACACACATACATAATTACGAAATTATTAAAATCGTGTTTTAGGGACCCTAAAGGTATGTGGCGGGTGGTGAAACCGCAATTTACTATGTCAATGTCAATAACAATGGTATGTCCATGGCAGATAGCATTCACTCGATAACGCAAGTTAAGCACCAGTGCCCACGGTCAGTAGTTGGATGGGTGACTTCAGCAGTTGAGACCGCTTTACCAAAATAAAAACATAAAAATAAAGATAATAAAATGACCTCAAATTTGGTTTTTGTTTCATCGTCGTAACTTCCCCAGTCTTCTAGATACAAGTGAATATTTATTCTATTTGCCCACTTTGTAATTTATGGACAGATTCCGTCTTTCATCTTTTGTCTTCCGCTCGGCAAACTTAAGATAGAAGCGTGTTAAGCTTCATAGGACAGTGACTGCAGTTCCGGGGGTGGGAGGGGGGTAGACTAACGCGGTGGTGTCGGGTGTAAAACATGGCGCACGCCTCGTAAAATCTGATGGGAATGGGATTAAAGTTGGATGCATAGAGCAGGAGACATGTTCGGGAGATGTTCGCAGTTCGTAGAGTTAGGACAACGATTAATGTGCAGTGTGATTTGTTTGTTTTTGAGAAGGATTATGATGGAATTTTTAAACATTCGTGAACGAATGTTACCGACATGGTTAAATATTGCATCTGCGAGGATTACTTTTCGAAAATATAGTAGTCTTTCACGAAATAGTTATTTACATACCAAATGCGGGAACGCTTGGTTCCCGGATGAGTGTTTGGCGGCGCGAGCTTGCGAGCTCTGCCATAGAACGAATCCGGGAACCGAGTTCACGCAAGAGGTTTGTACAATATTTTTTGTACGAAAAGTATAAAACTAATAACAGTCTACACAAAGAAATGAAGTTCTTCAAGTATTTATTTTGATAATTGTCAAAGTTGCACTATAAATATAAACACACAAATTAATTTGTCTATTATATTATAAAACAATTAAAATATTTATAATATTTACCGTATTCACTTGTAAATATAGTATATTTCTTATTAATATTGAGATAACTAACTGTAGGTTATGTATTTTACAGCTTTCATATCGGGCAAATTTTATTGCCAACATTGGTAACAAATGCACTAAATTTGTTATTTATAAATTCAATTTCATTCTTATTCCATCATTGTTTATATTAATATTATGTAAAGGAATGTTTAAAATACTATGTTATTTTATTATAAATATAATTTATTTATAAACGCTTTAGAAATAGGAATGGTTTCGTCGAAATTTCCCGGTTGTCTATCTGGTGGAGACCTGGGAAATAGACATTTCGGACGTTGTTTAGGCAACGCGAAATAACATATTTCAATGCATGCACATTTAAAAACCAAATGTAAATTTGTTAGTGTTATCTCTTTATAAACATTAAAAAATAATTAATATTTAAAATCGGCACTAGATTGCTCAAAAATCGTAATTAAAAGCTCAGAAATCGTCACTAAAGTAACCCATTATACGACGATTTTGAGCAACCCAGTGTTGGCAACCGTTCAATAATTATTGTATAATTACGATAATTTTGGAAGATATATTGACGTACTATAGTAAATTTGGACGTAACATGAAACAAAATTTGCAAGAAGAATTAACTAATTATATCCGATGACGAAATTGAGGACAAAACACATAATTTTGAGCGTTATTACGATAACATCACTTCTCGAGGTTGACAACACTGACTGTTAGTTTCAATTGACAACTGACAGATGTATAAACTTAACCTATATCGTAATTTTTTTTACAGTTTTTTCGAATTTTAGATTTCAAATAAAACTTAATATGTACCTCGGCACTGAAGTTCCTTTTTATCACTCACATGGTTTATTTTCCTCATCCCTACGGATCTAGGCAACAAAATTCCATATTCGTGATAAAAAATTAAACTTTAGTGCCTAGATACATAAATAACTATTATTCTGGGTAGGACAGGCAAAAATTAAAAGTATAATGCCCGATTTTTTTTTTTCATTTAATGAATTGTAGATATTTTGAAAATTCTTTACATTTTTTTACCTTCCTCATACTATGTATAAGAATTTAAAAACAACTTATATTCGCTTGAAAATCATTAGCAATTAAACAATTAAATTCCTGTTTTGTATTCGTAAAAATTAAAAATATCGAATTTACCTATATTACCTTAGAAATACTAAAATTGATTTGGTATAAGAACAGTTTTAACCGTTAAAAATAAATGTTTAAAATCGTAACTTACTCTTTTGGAGAAAGTGTAAGAGCCATGAAAAATATTTGTACGTACCTACAACAAAAAATATCCATTAGTATGATAAAAATTGTTTTATTTCACCTTGTTAATTTTAATAACAAAAAATGCATTTCAACCTATTATTTATTCCACAGTAAAAGGCTTCCTGTAAACATTGAATATTTATAATTGCACCTACTCTGGGAATTCTTCTGCGTTTGTATAAATGAAATGAGTATTACTAGAGTACCTATATAGCTATATATTTAAAGCAATTACTTGATGAGTAACATTTCCTGCAAAGTGCAAAGGGAAAAAAAAAATTATCATTCATTTCTCGCCAGCATTCCCAGGGCTTTGAACAATTCTCTTGCGACCAGCACATTTTTACATCCGAAACAATGAAATTCTAGAACGCTATAATCACAATGTGCGCCTTGGAGCCCTGCTGCAGTGTTGTCACGTTTATAATGGCAACAGGGCAGGCCACTCGTCTGGAACTATCGTCCAGGGCCGGACGAAAACGACCCGCAAATTAAAATACTAAATTAACTATTCCTGGACTTGTTATATCCCAAATAAGTCAGATAATACGATCCCAGCAATCAATCTCCTACAAACGTAATTCAGCATTTCCTCAACCATTCACGACATCTGTTCCACATATTCAACCACCTATACTGACTCACTCTCAAACATTTAATACCATTCTTCTTAGTCTTTTATTCAACCGTAATTACACAAGAGCTTTTTATTTTATACAAGTTAATTTACCATTGACAAAAAATACATGTTAAGAAAGTACTGCACAATTTCAGATTTCACGAAATATCACTAAAAATTGGCATATACTTTTATTGTATTTCTATATAATATAAACCCTAAGAAACTCAATGCTGTAGAGCGCATCGTCATATCTCTTAATTTTTTAGAGATATGGCAATTTTCGATGTTTTTCGAAATGCTACTTTGAGTGGCTGCAACTCAAAATCTGTTAAAGATATTGAAAAATAGACTCAGTTCTGTTCGTTTCATGTATTTTATTACAAATTATCAAATTTTGAAAATTTTGAAATTTTTCGATTTTTTTCCCGAAATTTAGATAGGCGATAACTCGATAAATATAGAAGATACAGACTCGCAGACTGGACCATTCGATTCAGCTCGTCAAAATACATAAGAATGTAAAATTTCATTAAAATTGCTTTACGTGTTATAGAGTTAGAGCAAAAAGTGTGTAAATGACGTTTTTGGCGAAAAACGTCAAAGGGTACCCATTGACGTTTGGCCTGAAAAAGGCCATTTTCATACTTTTTGCTCTAAAATTTCAACCCACCATCCAAATGATCTGAAATTTTCAGGGTTTATGTATTTTGTTGAGTTGAATCCAATGGTTTGGTCTGCAAGTTCGTATCTTGTTTATTATTTGAGATATTGCTGATCGAAATATTGAAAAAAAATTCCAAAATTTTCAATTTTTAAAAAATTTGTTATTTTGCTATAATATGCACGAATAACACAAAAATGAAGAGTATTTTTCGATATCTTGCGTAATTTTTGAGTTGCAGTTCCTCAAAGTTGCACTTCGAAAAACATCAAAAACCGCCATATTTCGAAAAATTTAAGAGATATGATGATGCGCTCTGCACCAGTGAGTTTTTTAGGGTTTATATTATATAGAAATACAATAAAAGTATATGCCAATTTTTAGTGATATTTTGTGAAGTACATCCATATGAACTGTGTTTAAATGAGTAAGAAGAATGTTTTACGGAAATAAGAAATATAATAAATTTACAAGTGAATACGGTAAATATTATAAATATTTTAATTGGTTTCTAATATATTAGACAAATTAATTTGTGTGTTTATATTTATAGTGCAACTTTGACACATATCAAAAGAATTCCATTTCTTTGTATGGATTGTTATTAGTTCTATACTTTTCGTACAAAATTGTACAAACCTCTTGCGTGAACTCGGTTCTCGGATTCGTTCTATGGTATATTAGTTCTTTGACATTAAAAATTGCAAAAATTTGACGTTTGTTTACAAAATTTGTCATCGTTATTAGAAAAAAAATTCTGGCACAGTAATGAAGGTAAATAAAAGTTTATTCACTTGCATACAGTTCTCTTTCTTGTATATCCGATATCAAACTGACAATTTGACGTTTCTATATGAAGTTTTTATATATTCTCACAAATATGTGGTCTTATTTTGCGGCTGATTCGGAAAGATCCGTCCCTGTTGTCATCATACGTTCCAACGGGAAACAAGTGAGAATCGCCTTCGCCTTCGAGTCCCAGAAGGCCGTGCTTGAAAGACACAAGTTGGCACTGTTTAACACTCACTTGTTTGTGATAATTGAAACGCGCGCGCAAGCATGATGACGTCATGTATGAATGTAGGTTATGTGATGATGAAGTGCTGCTACAGCTACAGAAAGGGATGCTGGAGCATAGATAAATTTTGGTTAAATTATGCTTGTTTGTTATGAATTATTACCCTATTTTCAATCCTGAATATTAGTGAGATATGTGAGATGTTCTCGCTGTCATCTTTGCTTACATTACAAGGGTATTCCACGTGTTACACAGAGATTATTAATTGTATTTGAAATGCCAAACAAACTTAACATACATTGATGTTTCAATTAGAAATTAGAGGAACTTGCGCAATTATTTCTATTTTAATTCAATATTAAGAAGAGCTACTTCGCAAAGCGATAAAATACGCTATTAGTATTTTGGATTTTTAAGAAATATTTTTTTTTGTGATCCCATAAATATTTACAATCTGTCCTGAAAATCTTTTCAGTACTTTTAGTGACTTGAGAAATTAACTGCCATTGGCAAGAAATGTATAAAATAGTATATTATACATTAAGGGAGAGAAGTACATGATTTTTTTCCCGTAGAGGGAAAATACACTTTTTTCCTACGGTATATATTCTATTCTTTCAAGACCCTTATATTTATTATGGTTTTCATGTATTTCAAAAATATTATTGTAATATAATTAATAATAGTTACTTTGATTTGTTTAATTTTGTTAATATTTGACAATATTTGAGCTCTTTGCCTCACGACGGGAGAGAAAGTGCACTTATCCCACGTAGATATGAAATTGACTGTTTCTGTCTGTCATGATTTTGGTAACATAGCATAAAAACCTAGTTTCTCTCCCAGTCGTGAAAAAAAAATTGAATAAAATCTTTTCAGTAGCAGTTAACATACACACACAGACAACATCACGAAACAATTTAAATCGTATTCTAGGGACTCTACAAAGTGCTCATTCACTGAAAACTCACTACCGAATTTTTAGCATGATTCCTATACCTCCCTTACAGGATGTGGCGGGAGGTAAAAATACAACACTGTAATAATAGTTATTTACTTTACAAGTGCGCAAAGTAAGGAATTACCCACGAGAGAAATTTTATCGAGTGGGTAATTCCACTTTGCCCACGTTTGAAGTATAACGTTTTGTCCAACACCTCGTAATAAAAAAAAATTATTAAAGAAATATTATTTGACAGTGACATATGCTTTAAATTTTTAAATTAATATGTCAATCGAAGTAGTTTCCAAGGTGTTGTGTGTTATTATTATTGTTATAAATAAAAAAATACTCACTAGAGACTTTTCTCAAAATTATACCCACTAGTGGGTAATCTGTTACTTTCCTTGTTTAAAATCACCATAGTTACAGAGCATTTATTGAGATGTGTTTTCTGAAATTTTTCCAACAAATAGTTATTTAATTTTGATTGATATATCGTGAAATACTTACATTTAGGTAAGTAACCAAATGGACCTTATTTTCTGCTGTATTAAAGTTCAGAACAACTTTTGTATTTACACTTTTCCTGTAAAATGAATAAGTAAAAAAATACAGCAATATAAAGAAAATATCATTGAAATTTCTATACGCCACATTTAAATTGTACACTGTATGTTATTATGACAGGTAAAATAAAACTTACTACTATTTGAAAACTTTGAAACTGGGATAAAACTGTCATTTAGATTTGTTTGGTTTTACTTTTTAGGTAAAGGAGTATGAGATACTTTGGTACAACTATATTTTCTACCTTAATATTGTCAAAAAAGCAGCATTTCATATAGTCATTATCAGGTCTTTCAAAAATAATAACACTATTACTATTTCACATCTCCTGTATACTTGTATTGAAGGAAAACTGGGTGAGAATGAATTTGTAAGACTGTGCTAATTTTTTCTTTAGGGATTTGGTTCCTGGCTTAAGTTCATCTAATTAGTCAAGTTTTTGTTTTGGAAGTACCGGATCTTCATGCAGAGTTGCATATTCACGTAGAACTCTGCTACCACAAAATTAACAAGTACGTTCGTCTTTAGTTCCTCTTGGGATAATAGTTACTGAACTACTTCCGGAATTTTATGCCAATTATATTCAACATTCGCGTATGTTCACTTCAACTTTGCCTCGTAGATAATTATTCACCTAATACGTTTACTCGTATGTCGGGAAACGTGGTGCAATCATTATTTTGTATTAATTTGCACCAGGAATGTGGATTGTGAAATCCAAATAAAAATCTTTAAAGGTTTTACTTTGACAAAAATATACCAAAAAAGGTTTTTTATACAACATCGAAATATGTTCATATCAAGAGTGTAAATTGAATCATAAGAAGCTACATTTTGTACTGAATTTCATTTTGCATCGATTGCTAGGCAAGTTGCTAGACAACAAATGCAATATGAAATATGTCGTGTTTGGTCTGCTGTTTTTGATGAAAAAAACTAAGGTGGCTTAAACAATATAGCGCCAAACGTCAAATGTCATCAGTTTGTTACAGTTTATTTATTTGTATCTATTTTTATAATTGTCGTTGTCGTATAAAAAGTATAGTATGCAACTCACACAAAATAGCAATTTTGCACTCGTTTGAATTGCAACAATTGCAAAATGTGCTTCATTTTGTGTTTGTTACATAATATACTATTTTTCTACGACCACTTAGAAATCTGCTCATTGTATGTTTGTTGTTGCTAGGGATATGAGGCACATTGCAAGCATCGTGCGAAATGAATTTGTTTTGTGAGTATTTCAATACAGGTCAGCTCATTTAAGTACAGGTGCCATTGCTAGGATACTTATATAGAATTGTCAAATATTAGAATGATAAATGCGAGACAATTTTTTTATTAATATTAAATGAATTAGGAAATAATATCGTAGTCGAAAAAAAGTATAGTGTACAACTCGCATGGAATGTCCATTTCATACTCGTATGATTTACAAACTTTCATACTAGTAGGAAATGAGTACCATTTCATACTCGTTGTACAATATACTATTTCTAAACAGGCTGCCATAAGGCGATTTCGACTGGCACCGGTTAGTACTGGGTCATAGAAATGGTTAGTAAATAGAGTAACCTATTGATTTCGACTGACACTTGTATGACTTCATATGTAAACGGTGACAGTTTTGGTATGTCAAATCAGAAACATGCTCGAGAGCTCGGTTCGTCCAACGGTTAGTATTTTGATTGGTTGATTTTCACTTGTTATGATTTCAAACCAGTACACTGTTATATTTTTCATGTTTTCTGTCAAATTTGATTAATGTGAAAATCTACCGCGCGTTTTCAGTAACCATTCGGTTAGTGTGACGTCATTGTTTGAAACCAATCAAACACGTAATCGGCAAGTAAGCAGTGCCAGTCGAAATGGCCTTTAATCTGCTTTTAAGAATCGAACGAATGTGATGATGATATATTTTTGTTGAAATATTTGTGTTACTAAATAAAAACCAGCACCCAAACAAATTTTTCAATAAAAACCAACATTCACTATTGTATTATTTAAAATTTCAAACATTTGATTAATGTTTAACATAAAACAAGCGGTCAGAAATATCAAATTACAAGTCGAACAGAAAATAACACACATGCACAACATTCATAGCACTAATGACATTTTGACAGTTGCGGAACAGGAAAAATAAAACATAAAAACTGTCACAGCGCTCAAATTGAAGCGTCGGTACGCTGTACAGCTCGGCAGTCATGTTCGACGCGCCGAGCGTCGATAATGCAACGGCGTAACTCGATTATCGTGCAAAATTCAGGTTTAATTGAAACTTAATCAGCATTCATGAAGGGAATAGTGTTTTCTGACCGCGGACATTTCACTACAATACTTGTTTCCATACTATTGTGCGAAGTTTTGTCGGAAAAATTGACTTTTTTACTTTTTAATTTGGAAAAAATATTTGTTTAAATGGATCGGCTCACTTAAAAAACTTCAGCCGACTAATTTTCGAAACATGAAATTATTCCTATGGTTCCTTCACCATTTACATCATTGTAACTAACAAGAAGCTAAATAAATATTATTATTATTTAAATTGTTACGATCTTATCGTAAAAAATCTGATGTGGCCAGCACATAACCTCCCGCCCAATACAACTCTTAAACGGTACAAAATAGTATTTGATGATACAGGAAAATACCTTATTTGTTAATTTTCTATTTCTATATCAGAAATTTAATTTTCTTCTTTCGTATATTTATTTTATTTTTTGACATATACTTCACTAAGAAAATAGCTTCTCAATCACAATGACATGTGTCAAATTTCGTAAAAAATTTAAAATTTTTGAATGTTTCCTTGGTGTACATGGAATATCAGATTTATGAAATTTAATCTCTTTATATTTTATTATCTCTAAATTTAATGAAAATTAATAAAATTAGTGTAATCAAACAGATGCAAAATGAAATATTCTACAATTTTCAAAATAACAAATAGTTGAAAAATTTAAACGTTTTTTTTTTTTAACGGAAAACTGTTAAGGGCTACTAGTAAACTGCTACTTCCGGTTGACCAATTTTATCCAAAATCTAATCAGCTCTTCATATACATATAAGAAGAAAAAATACTATTATTACATTAAAACAGATCTAATTCATTAGTTCACTTGAAACATCTAGGCAACAAGTACCGTAAAACTGGGTGACTTGCACCCCATGGGGTAACATCGGCCGAAATGGTAAAAGTTATGTTTGCCTAATAATTATGATTAGCGTAGTATTTTCATTATATTAAAAATATGTTTCCGTACAGATACTTATATTTTACTACGCCCATTTCGACCAAAATTACCCGGTTTTGCGGTAATTGAATATTGTTTTAATTTATTACACATTTAATATTATAAGTATGGCTGAAAAATATTTTCATTATAGTTCGTGGAAGTGTGTTTACGAAAAAGTATTGTGATCTCATTAAAACAGTAAATCTTATAAAAATCTGTCGAAAAATTATTATCTACCTAAGAGTACAGTACAGTAAATAGATGACGTAATAAATAGACTTGCATAATAACAACAACAGCATGAAAAAATCATTATTATATTTGATTGTAGTATATTTCTCTGGTGGTACAAAATATATTTGGGGTTAGGGTCAAACATTTAAAAATGTTTACTGTCATTGTAAATCTTTTACTAATAGTTTAGCAGCCATTTGAATTAGCAGTGAATGTATGAACAAAACCAAAACATAATGGATATTAAATGACAGCACAAGCATAGTGGATACAATTCCCTTGGTTTACAGAACAAACGTGAAACATAAAATATCTCCATGCGAACATTAAAATATTTATTTAATAAATGTTTGAACTTTGGTAAAAACTATTTGACGATAATTAAAAAAACTCTGTTCTCATATCACAAAGAACATATTAATTAAATAAATAAACAACAAAAGCATTTTTGCAATTGTATGCGATGTTGTTAAAGTAACAAACGAATCAACCCCGCCAACTTTCAATCGTTAAACAATTCAAAGAGAAAAAATTAACGCCGACGTTTTCCAAACAAAGCACAAAGCTGGTTGTCAGGGCAACAAACTAACAAACTAATCAAACCTAACCTAACATTGAGTATTCAATCAATGAGCATTTCATTACACAGGCATGCGGCTGAAGCTGAAACGCTACAATGCTGAAAAATCTGTGTATTCGTGTCAGTTTGGCAACCGTGCAGAACAGGGATTCCCAACAGGCGGATTTAACACATTTAATTTATATTTGGGTGTATTTTTTATACATCTACATTTAATCTTTATTTATATTTACTTTATATTACTTCAATTATTTTATTTTTTTAGAATATTTTTTGTTAAAGGCACTAAAATATATTAATACTAGAACGCTTCTCTAAAAACTAAAAACGAGTCTGAGATAGATAGATGTTGTAAGGCCACCCTTCTTTATCTAACACTTGTTTATAGAACCGTGGTTATGTAAAAACTTATTGCACAGTCTTGTTTAAAAGTGATACGTAATATTTTACAGTGTATTGTTAAATTATTTGAAAATTCCTTTAAATTCACATACATACTTATAAACATTACATCACGCTATATCCCACTCAGTGGGGTAGCACGAACCCAGAAACACAGTCAACCAACAATCAATCTCCTGCAAACATTCCACCACTTTCGCCTCGTACACATTCATAGTGCGATTCATACATGCTCGTCTATTCTACACACTCGGAATCATTCGTTCCCGCAACAAACCATCAATCATACCCAACCAGTTATTCCTCGGAAGCCCACGCATTAGTTTACCTTCAATCTCACCCACATATATTAGTTTCACTAACCTTTCAGTCGACATTCGCTCAAGATGTCCACTTTCTTAACAACATTCTTCTCAATCTCACACTCTGCGTACACCAATGTATTCCGGATACAGGTCTCATATACCCACATACTCTTCTCAAATATCTTCTACAGCAGTTATACGTCGTTCATGCTTCTTCATCCACACCCAACATTCAATACCATACATCAATGTGGGCTTTAAAACACAGCATTATAAACACTCAATCGAGCATCTCTAGATACATTCACGTTTCGAGCAAATGTACCCAGAGCACCCAATACCGTACACCCTACAGATAACTTCTTTTCAATCTCCCGGTCAATACGTCCATCTCTCGAATACATACTACCCAAATATACAAATGCATTCACTTGTTCCAGTAGTACACCATTCCCTGAAACATTACAACCAGTCACCAAATCATTCGTCTCAAACACCAACACTTTATATTTATCGAGGGTAATATCACAAGACCTTCTGATTTTATCGATAAATGTTTACTTTTGCACGAATTTTTTTTGCTTAGGAACAATCACGAAAGCAAACTACATGGTAAATCCCGACTCCGAAGGAGGAGGGGTTTTACCTAATATCAGTTTGCTTGAGTGGTTTTGCTTAAAAGCAAAGAAAATGAGTGCTTAAAAATAAAAATGTATCTGAGAAAATCAGAAAGGTCGCGTGGTATTTGATAAGATAAATTCCAAAGACAAAGCAAAATGTAACTTGAAATATTAATTAACTGTCACACTGACAGTGATTGACAGTAACAATTATTCGCTTCCTTGGTAGCGGGAGTTTTATCGCTGTAACCCTGGCAACGGGGTTTTACCGCCGGAAAACTCTGGTAAAACTCCCGTTACCCGGATAACGGGGTTTTATCAGTATAAAACTGTTCCTATTGGTAGAATTTTCAAGTGTTTTGCATTATGATTGGTTAAAAACTAGTCGCGGGAATTTATCAGTATAAAACTGATCCTATTGGTTGTATTTTCAAGTGTTTTGCATTATGATTGGTTAAAAACTAGTCGTGGGAATTTATCGATATTCAACAATAGATGATTTAAACCTTTCCCTACATCATTTATGCTCTTAATCATTCTTCTCAATTGCTCCTCTGTTTCTCACATCATCATACGCTAACGCAGGCACTATACGTCCACCAATACGTCCACCATCCGTTCCATTCAATGCCGTAACAACACATCCATATACATATTAAACAACCAAGGACACATTCCACAACCCTGTTTCACACCAACATCTATATACCAATCACTTAATCTACCATCAATTCTCACCGCACCCTCACTACCTTCATACAACGCTCGAATAATAATAAATCTGTAAAATTAAAAATAAAGTTGTGGTCCTTACACCACGTCAATTCACCAGCCCAATTGTATAACTTCAAGAAGCTGTATCTTCTGAACGAATAAAGATAACTAAAATCGGATTGAAAATTTGGGTTCCTCGTACTTTACTTATTACTTTAAAGTTCCGAATAAAACTGTTGGGAACCTCCGTCGCAGGGTATTCCCCTCGCACGAGCGCGTTGTTTTCCACGTTCCACGCTCGCAGTTCGCGGCAATTCAGGTGGATCGATGCGGAGACATTTTCATTTTTATGACGGCCAAGTAGGCAGTGCGAGTTCGCCACGTTTACATTGTTACCTTTAAAGCGATTTAGAGCGTTTCTGGGTCAGCTATGAATGTAAATACGGGCCACGTTGCAGAATACGTGACACTTGAAATTTTAATACGAACGGTGTGATACTTGCCAAGGACATTCGGGAAAGATTTCATCTAATGAAATTACCAGAGGAGTTTTTTAGACGGAGATGAGGGATTTTAAACGCAACAATTTAGGAATGTGACAAAAAATATAAATATATTATCATGCCATTTACCCAACTCTGGATGTTGCTCTCTGCTAATAGAAGATCTCGGTATAATAGTATAATATATTATAATTTATAAATGAGTTAAATTAGATATTATTCATGAGTGATAATTTCACGAAGGAATAATATCATTTCACTCACTTGTGATATACGATGTTTTATCTTCCAGTAGCAGCTTTTTATATATTAAATCCCTACGACTATTTTTTAACCAATCATGATGTAAAACACTAAAAAATTCAACCAATAGGAACAGTATTATAATGATAAAATCCCGGTACCCGAGTAACGGGATTTTACCCCGAAAATTTTTTGGTTAAAAAAATATCCAATCGAATCACAGTATTTCTGATCACGTGTGCAAAAGTAACCAATCAAGTCATTCCCCGGGAAATTATCACTTCTTGCTAAGTAACAATTGTTGACAGTCGGTTGACAGTTAATTTGATTTGTTTATTTCAAAATGTCACTTTCACGGTATTTGAATGAAAAATATAATAATTATCGCAAAAAATTTTCTCATCGAATATCCCTCGGCCATTGATAAACACCCATAATTTGATCACAACTACCTCAAGAACGGGGCTTGAAGGTAACTGTGATAAAATTATTTCGAATTATCAATGGCCTAGGGATATTATAGCTGATAAATTCTAGTTTTTAACCAATCATAATGCAAAACACTTGAAAATTCAACCAATAGGATCAGAATATACTGATAAAATTCCGTTACCCGGGTAACGGGATTTATACCCCGGTTAAACCCCGTTACCCTGGTTATTCCGATAAAACTTCCGCTAACAAGGAAATAAATAATTGTTACTGTCAATAACTGTCAGTGTAACAGTTAATTAATATTTGAAGTTACATTTTGCTTTGTCTTTGGAATTTATCTTATCAAATACCACGCGACCTCTCTGATTTTCTCAGATAAATTTTAATTTTTAAGCACTCATTTTTAGCTTTTAAGCAAAACCACTCAAGCAAACTGACATTAGGTAAAACCCCTCTCCTTCGGAGTCGGGATTTACCATGCAGTTTGCTTTCGTGATTGTTGCTAAGCAAAAAAAAATTCGTACCAAAAATATACATTTATCGATAAAATCAGAAGGTCTTGTGATATTATCCCCGACAATAGTTTTAAATCTATGCATGCTATAATTATATGAAAATGACGTTTTATGAAGAATTGCTCTAGTTATGTTCAGTTGCTAGGGTTATGCTATTTAACTGACAGTTCTATGTAAAATAAAGCATTTTAGTCACTTGTGTAAAAGTTGTTTTTAGTCACTAAAAACAAAGGAATAATGTACACCATTAACTCCTACTGTAAGATATAATATTAGTAGCATTATTACGATAAAAGCATATTTTAAAGAGCAGCCGTCAAAAAGGCGCATAATAAATAAACTCTTTTAGATACCAGAATACCTCCCGCCATGAAATTCTTATAAAACAATATAGGAACACGGACCGCCAATATCAAGAAACGCTCATCCCTTAAAAAAAATGAATTATGACTCGCCAAAAATATTAAATATAATTTTTCTTTAACATGTTGTAATTCGTAAATGGTGACAGTACGGGAGAAATGTTTTTAAACAACAATTGTAGTTAATTATATTTGAAACAAAATTCTAATAACAAAAACTGTCCTACATTAAACCATAGTTTACTGATACAGTTCAAAATAACTTCAAGTAAACTGCCACTTCCTGTTATCGGATTATCACCAAAAGCTAATCAACTCTTCCAAAAGAGGTATAATAGATAAATGAACTCTCAAATTCGCTATTATATCATTACAATATACCATGAAATTTCTACATAAAATAATACAACACTGTAATAAATAAATACAACATTATAAATAATTAATAATGGTAGATTTGAACTATATAATGTATGCTGTAAAATAATTGTATGAATAGAAATAGATAGTCCATGTCGCAGATATTCGTTCATTAAATACAAATAATAATGATACCCTTTGTACAGCAAGCTGGTTTAATAATCAACGAAATATCAGATGTTAGCTTATTAAATGTGAAAATCACAATTCAACATCGAGGAATAATTATCGTGGATATGAATATTTTAATAATAGAGTCAATGTATGGTGGGTCTTATTGATTCGTTGAAATAATAGGTATATTTGATTTAAACGTTACATTTTGTTAGTTTCCAATTCGATTCATAGCAGAGTTACAGAGATAAATTTCAATGCATTAATTAGAGAGTTCAGAATAGATATCGATATTAAATGGCATGATAACCGCATGATTGTTCGTTCTTGTTATTTCATAATCTAATCAATATTTAATTGAAATTGCAAACATACGTTCAAGAAAATAAATTGTTACTTATTACTTATGTGTAATTTAAACTTGAATAAACTCATTGCTGTAGTACGCATCGTAATATGTCTTATATTTATCAAAAATTTGGCGATTTGTAATATTTTTCAAAATACGGAAATTTCCCCAAATATGACTTAAAATTGTAATTTTTTTTTATTACATTTCTTTATAATATTCGCGCCAGGAAACCCATTGCAGCAGAGCGCATCGTCATATCTCTAATATTTTTCGAGATATGACGATTTTTTATATTTTTCGAAGTGCAAATTTGAGGGGCTGTAACTCGAAAACTATACAAGATATCGAAAAATATCTCCAGTTTTGTGTTTTTCGTGCCATTTATAATAAATTAGTACATTTTATAAATTTTGAAATTTTTTTGATTTTTTTTTTTTTCAAAATTTCGATTAGAGATATCTTGACAAATATGAAAGATACAGACTTGCAGTAAACACCAATCGATTCAGCTCGTCGAAATACATAAACCCTAAAACTTTCAGAAAATTCGGACAACCTATTGCAATGTTAGAGCAAAAAGTCTGAAAATGGCCTAATTCAGGCCAAACGTCAAGGGGTACCTATTGACTTTTTGGACAAAAAACGCCATTTCAGGCTTTTTGCTCTAACTTTCCATCCCGTAAAGCGATTTTTATGAAACTTTGCATACTTATGTATTTCGACGAGCTGAATCGATTGGTGAACACTGCAAATCTGTATCTTTAATGTTGAACAAAAATACCAAAAATTTCAAAATTTTAAAAATTTGCTAATATGTTATATAAGGCACCAGAAACGCTAAACTGAAGAGAATTTTTAGATATCTTGTGCAATTTTTGAATGACATGCCCTTAAAGTTGCACTTCGAAAAATACCAAAAACCGACGTATTTCGAAAAATATTAGAGATCTGACGACGCGCTCTGCTACAATGGATTTCTTAGCGCTTATATTATAAAGAAATGTAATAAAAAATATTGTAATTTTATGTGAGGATATTTCGTGAGTTTCAAATTTTTCTATCGGTATGTGAATCTGTATTGAATGATTAATAATTGCAGTTTCTGTTATTTGTTTGTTCCCATAGCAACTAAAATTAGTTTATTAAACATATAATTCAGTTTTGTCAAAAGAAGCAAATAAAATCTGGCCTACTTTTTTATACAAATAAAACCAACTGAACACGTATGACTTGTTCCTTGCGTATGACTTTATTTTAAAATAGAAATCTATTAATATCTAGTCAGCAAAACTTTCTAACTAATAATACAAATATTGCTTACATTTATAATATTTCACAAGACACATATTTTTGACACTTCACAATTATTTGACACGTTTGACATAAATATTAAAAATGTTTTCGTTTTTTCCCATTGTAACTAAGATTATTGAAACATATTCTTGAATATATAATTTAGTTTTTCTCAAAATTAGAAGCATGTACAAGAAAAGTGCAAATAACATTTTATATCCCAAATATTATTGTTAACATCTTTTATTTGAAACTTTCTCTCTAAGCTTATTCAATTTTTGAAATGGGACCCTAAAACGTGCTTATCTACTGAAAACTTAGCGCGATTCCTATACATCCCTTACAGGTATGCGCAGGAGGAAAAATGCAATTAAAAAAAAAATTATTAAGAAATATTGTTGTTCTCGAAAAGTTCTACCACTGGTTTAATTTAATGTATTTATTTAAGCTACACCCCGTATGAGAAATAAACAACACAAACGAATAATCCTTCAGCAATAATCCTCCATTCCAAAATCCGTCAATTCCACCGCCATTCCTTGGTATTATTGATTAACCACGAATATACAACACAAACAGACAGGGTCTCATCCCGGACAATGAAGTGAATATTCGATTGAATCAAATTCACCGCTGGGATTCCACCCGGCATATTTCAGCCGGGTATAGAGAAAAATAGATTTAGATTTATTACGGTCCTGGTCGCCGGCCCACTAAAAGGAATGCAATAATGTATATGCGTATCTGTGAGAGGTTTGTAGTCCTTGTTCGCTGGTCTCTTTCCTCAAGCGGCCATCTCCACGCGTTATCCGGGAAACCGCAAAAATCTTACAAAGGTGCAAGGAGGATATTGATTGTAGGTTCCGAGGGCTAATTTGTCTTCCGACAGGGACGGGCTTGGAATTATTGCTGAGGAAGTTTTTTGTTTAGTCGTTGGGGAGGAATTTATTTTATTTGATGGTCTTTTGTAATAAAATGAACTCTACAGGTTATGGATATATCATAGTTATTGTTCGACTGTTTCTTGAATAACTTTGTGACTGGTTAACTGGTTGACATATAAATGTGAGAAAAAATGGAGTTCTACAATAATTTAAACTTTCAAATGGTAAACAAAAGAAAAAAAGACTGATGCGTTACCACTATTGGTTAGAAGATTTAGAAGAAATTTGCAATTGCGGACCTAAAAATCTATTCATCGTTCAATTTTACATTGGTATGGAAAGAAATAAGTCATAAAGTTTATATGTATTGCTATCTACTTAGTTAAATTTTCTACAATATCTTAAATATTAGATGAGAGCTGCAACTGCGAATTTCAATAATCGATTCCTTAAGCATTTTATAGTGGTAATGAAATTAATTAAAATAAATAATTAAATAAATACGCCATGTACTTTACATATACTGCAATCTACTCCCTTCAATTATCTCCAATATCGTAAATATAAGATGAGATCTGTAACTGCGGATCTCAATGATCGATTCCTCAGGCAATTTTATAGTGGTATTGAAATTAATTAAAATAAATAAATAAATACGCCACATATTTTAGATATACTGCAATCTACTTCCTTGAATTATCTGAATTATCTTAAATATAAGATGAGATCTGCAACTGCGGATCTCAATAATCGATTACTCAGGCAATTTTATAGTGGTATTGAAATTAATTAAAATAAATAAATAAATACGCCACATACTTTACATATACTGCAATCTACCCCCTTCAATTTCCTGCAGTATCATAAATACTAGAAGTGATCTGCAATTGCAGACCTCAAAAATAGATTCCTGAGACAATTTTACGTGGATGTAGAAAACAATTTAAATTTTCTAGGGGCAGTATTAGGTAAAATAAATTAATAATTAAATACACCCAGGGTAGTGCATCGAATAACGCACGATAGCGTTTTCAAGCTGACATATGCGACTGTTATAATACTCATAACATCACTAGGAATGTTAATAGCATTAACTCAATATAAACTGTCTTATCACGGATTTTTTGTTTGTTTCAATAAGATTTATAAAACCTATTTTTATTTATTACTAGGTATGTGGTTATAAACACTATTTTTAAAAGAATGAATAGATTTAGTAATAAATAATACGTTCACCCTTTGCAATGGTTGGAAATGCATTATTAAAATCAGTAACTTACAATTTTGTAGAAAATGGAAGAGCCATGAAAATATCGATACGTACCTGGAACAAAATATATCAATTAATATGACAAAATACATATCATTTATCAGTATACATATATACAGGCACAAAATAATACTCGTATTTTCTATCTTTCATGGAACGAATTTAAAAAAATGAAGATGTACCGGCTCATTGAAAAACTAAAACTGTAATATGTAATTTAAAAATATGTATATTAAAATAATGTTATTTTTGTGGAAAGTCCGGGCCTGTCTAGCGTGATTTTTCTTTTCAGTTAAGAAAAATAATTAACACTTTTTTGTTAGGTCTTTCACTTAAATAAATTAAATTCCGAGGTAATAAATTTAACCAAGAACTTGGCAATTAATCAGCGTAAATTTAAATTAACACGTTTACTCTCTAACGCAAGATTTGTAAATAAGTGTATTAAACCAAAACCTGAAGTTTCATTTAGGCCAGAATCATTCATGAGAGGGGTTAAAATATATATTTAATATATACCGGGTGTTGACTTGAAATGTGACGTATAAGGATTTTAATGCTATTTTTTAAAATATTGCTGTATCTTTTTATCTGTTCACTTTACAGCAAAAGTGTAAATACAAAAGTTGTTCAGAATCTAAAAATGCATGCAATAAAGCCCATTTGGTTACCTAAATATTAGTATTCCAAAATCGAATTTATTCGGAAACTTGTAAAACAGGAAAATTAAACAGAAATATTGATATTTCTCAAACAGTTTTAGATTTATTTATTTATTTAATACAATAAAATGAAAAGAAATTTTACAGAAAATAATACATTACTGTAATAATAGTTATTTAGTTTACAAGTGGGCAAAGTAAGGAATTAGCCACGTGTGAAGTATAACGTTTATCCAACATTTCTTAATAATAAAAAATTTATTTATCCAACATCTCTCAATAAATGCTCTATTATTGGCGATTTTAAACAAGGAAAGTAACATATTACCCACTAATGGGTATAATTTTGCGAAAAGTCACTAGTGAGTATTTTTTTATTTATAACAATAATAATAACACACAACTTCTTGGTAAC
Organism: Poecilus cupreus; assembly: GCA_963942605.1. Classification (NCBI taxonomy): domain Eukaryota; kingdom Metazoa; phylum Arthropoda; class Insecta; order Coleoptera; family Carabidae; genus Poecilus; species Poecilus cupreus. Next base: position 3,132,105 of record OZ012726.1, on the reverse strand, counting down.
TACTTCGATAGACATTTTAATTTAGAAAATTTAAAGCAATTGTTACTGTCAAATAATATTTCTTTAATAAATTTTGCATTTATTAAAAGGTGTTGGATAAAACGTTATACTTCACACGTGGGCAAAGGAATTAGCCTTCGGCTTCGTGTGCTAAAATTTTTCTCGTAGGTAATTCCTTATTTTGCCCACTTGTAAAGTAAATAACTATTAAGAAATATTATTTGTCAGTGACATATGCTTACCAAGGTGTTTGTGTTATTATTACTGTTATAAATAAAAAAATACTCACTAGTGATTTTTCTCAAAATTATACCCACTAGTGGGTAATCTGTTACTTTCCTTGTTTAAAGTCGCCATACTTATAGAGCATTTATTGAGAGTATTTGGATAAATAAACATCTGTTTTGTGAAATGTCAAATTCGATTATGTTTTGTTTTCCATAATCGTATTGAAATTTTAATTTGATTGATATATCATATCAAGTATTTGGCAACAAAATTCTGAACAAATTATGTATTTATACTTTTGCTTTATTAGATAAAAAGATAAACCAATGTAAAAAAAAAATCATTGAAATCCTTGTACGTCACATTTCAATTATTCTACACCTCGTAAATGTCACTGAAAATTTAACACGGTGTGTAAAAATTTGTTTTCATTATAAAACAAATAAAATATAATTGTAATAAATGTAATGTATGAAAATAAATTATATTTAACGTTAAAATATGAACAAAATTTCATTTATTTCCCAACAACAACCAGAAAACTGCTCGCAGCCCGACGAAAATTCATTAAACATAATTTAATATTTAACGAAATATATTATTAACACACATTTAATTTAGCAATACGGTATACTCGTACACGTAATGGCAATATTGATTTTATTCGCAATGTGTGCACTGTTACACAGAATATATTAAGTTTTTATTTTATGCATAGTTTCCGCTCAATTAAATTTAAATATATATTCTAAACGACAGTCGGTAAATATTATGTGCAACTATAATTTCAATAATTGTATTTTGCAGTTTACATAAAGAAAAACTGTAACTTATTTTTCTCGTTAAATTTACTTTTAAAGTAACAATGGCTTTCCATCGACAACAATAGACTCTTCAACCACCTTAAAATTAAGCACATTTAAAACAAATTTTCAATAATACGCTTGAACACAATGCCAAACATATTACACTTTATTTAAAAAGTAAATATTGCGCCTGTAATTAATTATTCAAAATACATTATTTTTGTGTGACGTCAGACCGACTACTGACAGAAAAAGATTGCGCGCGCATAATCTTGACCGTCTTGGATTTGAGTGATGTGTTCTGTCAGTTGTATTACTGTTTATATTTGTTGAAATCTTTAAATTCTCGTTAAAATTACAATTATGGTGTTAAAGCATTGCTTTATAAATTCTTCATCCACACCCAACATTTAGAACCATACATAAATGTAGGCGCTAACACACCATTATAAACAATCAATCGAGCATCTCTAGATACATTTACGTTTCAAGCAAATGTACCCAGAGCACCCAATACCTTGCAGACACTCGCCTTTCAATCTCCCGGTCAATACGTCTATCCCTCGAGAACATACTACCCAAATATACAAATTCATTCACTTGTTCCATACTTATCCATTCCAATCAAAAAATACCCCTTGCCATCTAAGAAAATATAACTTTCTTTTCTCCACGTCACATCTCTCTTATAATTTTATTTTAACCAACCATACATTTATGTCTTGCGGTATAAGCCTGTGTATTTATTTTTACTTTAAAGGTATTAGCCAGCAAAACTAATTGGTTGCTTTAAACAAACTCATACTGTATACGACGCAAAAGTGCAATTAAAATAGGGCTAAAAAATCTGATGTGGCCAGCACATAACCTCCCGCCCAAGACAATTCTTAAACGGTACAAAATAGTATTTGATAATAGAGAAAACATACCTTCTTATTTGTTTATTTTCAATTTATATTTGAGAAAATTAATTTTCTTTCGTATATTTATTTAATTTTTTGATATATATTTCACTACGAAAATAGCTTCTCAATCACAATGACATGTGTCACATTTTGTAAAAAATTTAAAATTTTTAAGTGTTTCCATGGTGTACAAGGAATGCAAGATTTATAAATTAATTAATAAAATTTTAATATCTTTATATTTGATTACCTCCAAAACTAATGAAAATTAATAAAATTAGTGTAATCAAAACAGATGTAAAATTAAATATTCTACAACTTTCATAATAACATAAATTGTTGAAAAATTAAATTTAACCGTGTTTTTTCACGGAAAACTGTTAAGGGCTTCAAGTAAACTGCTACTTCCGGTTGACCAATTTTATCCAAAATCTAATCAGCTCTTCATTTAAATATAAGAAGCAAAAATATATACATACATACATACATACATACACACACACATACATACATACATACATACATACATACATACATACATACATACATACATACATACATACATACATACATACATACATACATACATACATACAGATATCATCGCGAAAATAGTAAAAGCGTATTATAGGGACTCTATAACGTGCTTATTCATTGAAAACTCACTACCTAATTTTTTGACCAAAAACAATACCTCCCTTACCTAGAGGTAGGCGGGAGGTAAAAATGGAGGGGTTAAAATATGAGTCAATGTATTTTGAATCAATCGTAAAATATAGATATTAAGATCAGAGAACGAAGAATATTTTACTGTAGGAAAGAAGCTATCAAATATAAATTTTAAAAGTTTATCTGTTTGACTTAGGTATCGGTTGAAATATCTTCGGTTTCCGGTAAATTAATAATTAATAAAGTCTCAGAACTACAATTCAGAAACCTCAATGAAAAGTTTGAAGATCTACAAAAAATAAATGAGTCCCGATGAAAGTTCCACCAACAGATCCATCTTACAAGGACAATAGTAACTACCAGACTGAATTTAAAGTGCGTTATTAATATCAGATATCGTAGCTAGGAAGTTTACTTTTGTGAATATATTCCAGGACGTCGCGCGACGATCCTAAGATTTCTTGTAGTTACGTAGGGGTTATAGAACTAACTTAAACTTTTAAATTACTGTCTCGGTGTATAAAGCTCAGATAGATAGTGAAATTTAAATCTATTATGCAGGAAACTACATCATAGTTTGAAGAAAATTTTAAACGATTTTCTAAGTTTGAAGTTTCTTTTTTACTTAAGCACAATTTACGTTCACACAGCAGGAAACTGGATTTGAATGATAATACTAAATAATTCTTTTGACTTTGTTCTTCCGTCTCTAACACAACTAAATATTTAAAACACAACACTGCAGTCGTTTTACACACATTCATACTTTTGGCATAGTTAAAATCATACAAAGGAATAGTATATTATTATATGAGGCATTATGATAGTTATTATTCAAGAAGATGTAGTTTGCGTCATAATGACCATAATCCTGAATATAAGTCTATACTTTCTCAGCTCCTGTAAATTCGGAAAACACTTTTGAAAATGATTGAAATACGTTGAAAACACTCGTTGAAAATCGTCAACATAAAAATTCAAAATGACAACTGTCAGACCGATCCACATCCATAGATTTAATAATATACCGTGTGTCCCACGTAAATGTTGGCATAGGTAGTTAACATGTAAAATCAGTTTTTTGTAAATAAAAAGTGTCCGGCAAAAAATTATGCATCCAAATGTTATATCACAATACTTCCAATATCCCTACATCTTATTTAATACAGATTACTGTATTTTGATACCGCAATTTAATGAAATTAATAATATTAATTCCTAATTTTCGCCTACTCTTTTTATTGCTACTGACGTATAGTGCTTGCAATTTGTTTTAAATATTTTAATCTGCCACTGTCAATTTCTGGCGATGGAAATTATTCAGCGTTCATTCCTGTGATGTATTCAGATATTTGTCTTGCACTGCACCCCCATAATACATTCTAATAATATTTACACGGTTCTCGACATTTAATGTATTCATGATGACAGTGACAGATTAAAATATTTAAAACAAATTGCAAACACTATACGTCAGTAGCAATAAAAAGAGTAGGCGGAAAATTAGGAATTATTATTAATAATTTCATTAAATTGCGGTATCAAAATAAAGTAATCTGTATTAAATAAGAAGTAGGGATATAGGCAGTATTGTGATATAAAATTTGGATGCATAATTTTTTGCCGGACACTTTTTATTTTCAAAAAACTGATTTTACATGTTATTTGCCTATGCCAACCTTTACGTAGGACACACGGTATATACAGCGTTCTAGCCTAAAGTGACATATTTACCTGTCAAATGGAACACCATCTTTTATAGTCTGTTTTTTTTTTACAATTATATGCACAACAGGATTTTACCATATTTGATATATTTAAATATGATATAAATAATTGACAAAATTCTAAATGAGGGACAAAAGCTCGCACAAAAGTCTATCAAAATAGTATTCTACTCACACGTCAAACATCAAACCAAGTTCTTGTCATTTTACCACCCATCACGTCACTTGCATCTCTCTATCTCTCTCACGCTATGCTGGTACCATCTATCTTTGTCTATACTCCTTCCATACATTTTATTATTTCTATGTCCACATCACGTTTTTGAAATGACCGTGAATTATGGATTGTTTGAAATGAGTGTATTATGAATCTTTATTTCATTATTCTGACAATGATTTAAATTTAGTAAATCGAAACGTTGTATTTTAATAAATTTTATACAAAACCTAATCCAAAAGTCTTGTTATCGAATTGATTTATCTATAAGCCATACAACTATTTTTATACTTCACTTGACAAAATATTTGTTGTGCAATGAACCAGAAAAGCGAGACATTGGTTTCCCTTATCACTACAAACATATTGCACAGTTTTACAAACAGAGCTATATTTTAAAGCAAAAACATCAGTAAATATTATTCTTTCCCTGGTTAGATTGAGTGTACTTTGCGCGGAGTGTACACGATGAAAATTCATACATAGACCGGATTACTGTGATGTGTTCCTTGCGTTAATAAAGATTTTGTAGCTCAGTTGTTTTTATAGCCAGATTTTGCATATTCGCTCAGCAACGACCATTTCCTGTTTACACATTCATTAAATTGCAGTCTTTTGCGAATATTTTGCGTACGTAACATTTTTCAGGCTTTCGTATGGAATTTGAAAATTGCTGACCCCTCGCCACTCTAGAGTATAGATGTAATTACTGAAATAAAATATACATGATTATGTAAATCTATTCATATTAATTTCATGTTATAATAATAAATATATTATCACGATATTCATTCGTTTTGTGTGGGACACTCTGCTTTCGCTATTTGGTAAGAGATATACATATTTTTATGGGTAAATTGAAATCCAAAAAGGTAAAGTTAAAATGACAATTTGTCGGTTGTGGATTTTTTGATCCACAGTCCTTCAGTTTGGGACAAACCTCTGTAATGCTCCGTAATTATTTTTGCACGATTTGAACAAGAAATATTTATTTGAAAATAGGCAGATATAAATATCTTCATTATTACGCTCGTAAAAATAATTTCTTGTTTCAAAAAAATTTTTAGTTCTCCTTTTGTATTCATTCGTTAAAGAAAATTTTATTTCTTACAAAATGATTAGGTTCAATTCAAATAAATATTAATTTTGAATATAAATTTAATTTTCTTCTTTTTTCTGCTTTGAAAGAAAATGAATATATTATAAAATTTCTTTTTTAAAATCATGAAAAAAATGTCGTGTTAATTTTAAACAAAACATTTTTATTTGAAATCGGCATTAAAATGCTCAAAAATCGTCATTAAAATCTCAGAAATCGTCACTAAAGTAACCCATTTTACGACGATTTTGAGCAACCCAGTGTTGGCAACCATTAAATAATTATTGTACAAATAGAATAATTTTAGTTTAAAAATATTATAAGTGTTAATGATAAGCTCAAATGTAAGTAATTATTATTAAATTTTTAATTGCAGTACACAACCAATAAATAAATATCAACTAAATTTTTTAACGAAAACAAAAAAATGAATTCTTTATATTTATAAATACCTCGTATCCTTGTTTACAAATGATTTGATGTTACCAACATAATAAATCCCTAGTATTTAATATTTCACAAATAATTCAAGTATGCGTTGCCTATTTCAGAATGCATTTCAGCTGATATTCAGATTATTGAATCTTTATTAAAAAATTTACATAATTAAGAAGTAAAATACTTAATACGAATTAAAGTTACATGAATGATTGTAGCAGATATCCTTTAGAATATATTAGAATAAAACTTCTAATGGCATTTGATATGATAAAATTAATATCGTAAATTCTAACTTTGTGAAATTTATACTGGAATTTAAACCGTAATTATGATTTTATTACTTTGTTCAAGTTCTGGAATCATTACATAAAATACCGGAATATTTTAAGCTTAATTCTCCATTAATTGTATCCATAAAATCAACTACTTATTATATATTGTAGCCTGGGTATAAATATAATGTTATCTTAAAATATTTTAATATTACAGTATGCTTTGAAAATAAAAGACTCTATTGTTTCAAACAAAACCGTCTGAGCCTTAGCAATCTTTCGTTTCAAAAACAAAAGCAAAATAACGTTCTTCATCTATTGACCTCTTCTTCTTTAATTCCATTGTTCACGAAGAGGGAAAATATTCATCAAAAGCTCTCTGAAGAGAACAGTTTGTTCATTAATGCTTTCTATGTGTAAGAGAGCTTTTAGTTTAAACCAAAATTTATCGTTCTCTTTTTGATTAAAATTTTAAATGTAGCCGTGATCTATTGGACAAGAGGTGACCTTCCATCCTGTCCATTGTTGCATGTGACAATCAGGACAAGATCACTGAACAGGGATAAAATTAAATCAGAGTAGATTGGAAGTAACCGTACGAATTTTCTATCACTAAATTCGTATTGGTTAGCTTTCTGGTTTACCATTTTTCGTTTATATTTAAAACGATTGTTGAAAATATACTAGAATATAATTGTTTCTTTGTTTTGCAGTGAGAAACAAAATAGTAGCGTTCAGTCAGTTTAACTAAGTACTTAAGTAATTATTACTGAATATTGTAGTTGAATCATCATTGATTTATTATAATATAAAGTGATATCCTGTAAATAATTATAATATTTTATTTGAAATCGGCACTAAAGTGCTCAAAAATCGTCATTAAAAGCTCAGAAATCGCCACTAAAGTAACCCATTATACGACAATTTTGAGCACCCCAGTGTTGGCAACCGTTAAATAATTATTGTACAATTAGGATAATTTTGGCAGATATATTGACGTACTATAGTAAATTTGGACGTAACATGAAACAAAATTTGCAAGAAAAATTAACTAATTAATTCCGATGACGAAATTGAGGAAAAAATACATAATTTTGAGTGTTATTTACGATAACTTCACTTCTCGAGGTTGGCAATAATGACTGTCAGTTTCAATTGACAACTGACAGATGTATAAACATTACCTATATTGTAATTTTTTACAGTTTTTTCGAATTTTAAATTTCAAATAAAATTAAATATGTACCTCGGCACTGAAGTTTCTTTTTATCACTCACATGGTTTATTTTCCTCGGCCCTACGGGCCTCGGCAACTATATTCCATATTCGTGATAAAAAAAAATTGAACTCCAGTGCCTTGATACATAAATTTAATTAATTAATAAAATTAATTAGTTAATTCTTCTTGCAAATTTTGTTTCATGTTACGTTCAAATTTACTATAGTACGTCAATATATCTGCCAAAATTATCCTACAATAATTATTTAACGGTTGCCAACACTGGGTTGCTCAAAATCGTCGTAAATGGGTTACTTTAGTGACGATTTCTGAGCTTTTCATGACGATTTTTGAGCACTTTATTGCCGATTTCAAATAAATATTATTAATTATTAAAATATTTGAGTTTTAAAGATAGCAATTTCGGCGTCAATATGTTTCTCTGTGCTTCTCTCTCGCACATCTATTCTATTCTAAATTCTTTGTACTTCTCTTACTATTGAGCTGTGAGATTGTTGAAGTGTCAAATAGTTCGCACCTAATTCGAAGATTTTTGTTTTGTTTTGAATTCGTAACCGTTTTTTGAGAATTCGAGTGGTTATGAAACCACGTGGTTAGTTCAGCACAAGGAAATTAAACATTAATCACATTTATCATTTAGAAATAATTTAATCAAGTCAAAAATCATTAAAACTCTGCCAAATGCCATCTGTCAAGCTCAAACAATACGACAATTTGTATGGTTTGTTTACCATGGCCCTCTGGAAACAGCTAAAAATTATGCATTTTATTTTACGCCTATCGCATGACAGAAATGTAGCACACCAATAAATTTAGGCTCTTTTGGCGCAGTTTCTAATTCTGCATAAAAAAAAGTAGACACCCGGTATAACAGAAGTTTAACATAGAAAGTAATAATATCTAAGAGAAGTAATAGAATCTGCTTCGTATATTTAGTAATGAAAATAGATTTCCTAAAAGTAATTTTGAATCCCTGTTTAATTGCGTGGAAAAAATTCTCAGCGGAAGAAGTAAAAAAGCACAAAAAGAATTAATCGCAAAGCTTCAATTTCTTAGCAGAAGGATAGCCAACCCATTAGATCCGATACATGACAACGTAATAAGAACAAAAGCTATCTACGTACAATTCCAGAAGACAATCGATTGTTTAAATCATACCACCGCTTTTCTTTCCTACCTTAATCACTCCGGACATCGATTGCTTTCCCACCCTGTGCAATTTCTTTCCAAACCGAATGAAACTAATTAGAGAGAATGTTTCTCCCCTTACCCCTACGTCAACCCTGCCCAGTGGCGTTCCGGGAAAATTTCATGAAATGGAAATAGGGTTAATAGGTTCCATTTCATTTTTTCTACTGGATTTTTTTAAGTAGCTTTCTTGCCACTTACAACTTTATCCTATAGTGCATTTTTCCAATAAATTTTATTTTCATTTCAATAGTATTCTTTTAGCAAACAAGCCCTAAGCCTACACAACTCACGCTCGACAAAATCGAATCACAGTTCTCATTTTGAATGAGAGCATTTCCGTGCCATTGGCTACAATATTAAGATTTAAAAGTATTGTGATTTATTATACTAGGTATCTACTTTTCTTATAGGAAATACAATTATAAACTTTCATTAGGCGATTTCGTTCCCTATGAATTTTAGAACCATTTTGGCGGTTGCTATAAACGGATGTACATATAAATAGCTGTCAGTTGCAGATGAGATAAAATTTAAAAATATTATTTCACCTGCGCTATAAAAGTTCCTACAATTTTTCATGGTACTAATAAGTTTACCTCTCTGTTTTGCACTCATTCATTAAAAGCTCAGAAATCGTCACTAAAGTAACCCATTATACGACGATTTTGAGCAAAGCAGTGTTGGGCATCTTTAAAATAATTATTGTACAAGTATGATAATTTTGACAGATATATGACGTATTGTAGTAAATATATACGTAAAATGCAACAATATGTGCAAGAAGAATTAACTAATTAATTTCGATGATGAAATTGAGGACAAAACACATCATTTTGAGTGTTAATTACGATAACTTCTATGTTTGCGGTTGGCACCACTGAGTGTCAGTTCATTAACAACTGACAAATGTATAAACTTAACCTGTAAAATAATTTTTTTACATTTTTTTCCAATTTTAGATTTCAAATAAAACTTAATATGTACCTCAGCACTGAAGTTCCTTTTTATCACTCACATGGTTTATTTTCCTCGGTCCTGCGGTCCTCGGCAACTAAATTCCATATTCGTGATAAAAAGTTAAACTTCAGTGCCTTGATACATAAATAACTATTAACTAACTATTATGTATGTGAATTTAAAGGAATTTTCAAATAATTGAACAATACATTGTTAAATATTATTTATCACTTTTGGATAAGACTGTGCAATATATTTCATATAGTAACCGCTCAACAAACGCCTAGCAACCGCTCAACAAACCCATAATACACGCTCTCTAAATAAGTGTTAGACAAAGACGGATAACCCATGATGTATATCTGTCTCAGGCTCGTTTTTCTCTTTCATAAAAAAACTACAAGTGCGCGTTCCAGAATTACTATATTTCTGTGTTACTAAGATATCAGCCTATCAGCTGACGCTGAGCGGCCATCTTCTCAGTTGCGCACTGAGACACGCCCCCATGAAATATTTGAAGTGTCATTACTGTATTATTTGTTATGCTATGTTATAGCCCTCATATATTAGTAGTCATAAATATTACAATAGGAGAGTAGGATATTTAGCGGTTCCATTTTAGCTCCCTAGGAGGTTTCGTCGTACGACACTGTCCCTGACCAGCCTTTGACAAATAACCAACGAAGGCGAATATCGTAGGCTGGCGGAGTGTTCGATAACACTGGCCTGCCATTCTGGATATTAAAACTTCTGTGCTAAAGATGTCACGCAGATTGGTGAAAAAGTCTTAAGAGATATTGGGCAGGAAACGAAAGTTTACTAACAAGTACTTCCGTTTTTGTTGTGTTTCAGGTTTTCTTTTTTGCGTCAAATAAAAGAAAGGAAGAGTATTGTTTAAGAAGGAAATTTATTGACTTTTTTTGAATAAAACAACAGATGTTGAGAATGTTGGAAAGTTTAAATGAAAACGGATTTTTCTTGTTTTAATATTTTCCAGACTTGAGGAATTTATTTATTATCTTTTCAAACATGGCATTGTGAACACAAAGCAGACACGTTTAACTGTGTACTTATTGAAAAATATTTCAAATCCGTTTCAGCAGAATTACTTCAGTTTAAAATTAATTCTGTTTGATCTTCGTTTATAGATACAAACAAATTCTTATTTTAAATATATCATAAATTTATTTATTATTGGATGTAACAATTTGCTTAGAACAGAACTGATATGACATATTTTTGTCTGAAAAGACGGTTTCCTACTGTAAATCCAATACCCCATGAGATATTAATAGAGTTAATAACCAAATTTCAATGTTTTACCACTATTGTAACTTTCTTATTTATGATATAAATATAAGAATCAAGAAATAATCGAAAGTAGGATTTTCATATATAATATCTCAAGTGCATGTAAAATTATCGATAATTACATACACGAGGGATATTCGAAGGACTATTTCCCGATTAAAATTTAGCCAAACGCTGTTTCTCTCATAAAAAATAAAGCCAAATTTAAAAACTTCATTTGACAGCAAATCAGAATCACATTGGTTTTTTGCACTAGTGCAAAATTATCCTGTAATTCTACGTTGATTGGACGACATTCAAAAATGTCAGAATTCTGATTGGCTTAAATTTTATGAGGGAAATAGTCCCAGAAATACATAAACTGTAAAATTCTAAGGCTAAGCACAATCTAAATTAAATCTAACCACCATACAACTATTTAACTAAGTTATTAGTTAGCCAGCAAAAATAATTTTTAGATTTTGTAACTTAGTTTTTGAACTACTAATTTAGATATTTTCTATTTACCTACCGCCACATCCTGTAAGGGAGGTAAAGGAATCATGCTAAAAATTGGCTAGTTGGTTTTCAGTGGATGAGCACGTTTTAGGGTCCCTAGAATACGATTTTAATAGTTTCACAATCATGTCTGTGTATATGTCAGTCTGTCTGTCTGTCAGTTACGGATGTTCAAAAACTACTAAACTGAAAACTTTTATATTTTGTATATATCATTTGTATTCTATTTGAAAGAGCTGATTAGTTTTTGATGATAATACAATAACCGGAAATGGTAGTTTACTTGAATCCCTATCAATATCTCTGTAAATTATGGTTTAATGAAAATTTTGTTACTAGAATAATGTTTGAAATATTATTATCTACAAATATTGTTTGAAACATTTTCCTCTTACTGTCACCATTTACGAATTACAGGTTCACGAAAAATTACATTTTGATATTTTCGTTTAAATCTGTTAACCTTTATTTTTTGAAAAAGCAAAACTACGATTGAATTCTGTCTTAATTTTTTGAAGGGATGAGCGTTTCTTGATAGTGGTGGTCCGTGTTTCTGCATTGTTCGATAAGAAATCTATGGCGGGAGGTATTGTGGTGTCCACAATAAATTTTTTATTTGTTATTTGGTTATATTGTATATTTAATCAAATCATTCCGATCCCTGATAACTGTGTCATTAAAATCGTCTAAGAATGAAGCTCTATCTTGCATCAATTATTTTCATGGCGAAATAAAAATATAGTTAATCATGTTATCCCCCGAAACATAAATAAATAAGTGTCATTGATTTTACAAAACTGATACATTTTCAGTTCAGCTTATCTTTTCTTAATTCTAAATCTTTCGTAATCGTATCTGTGAAGTCTGACGACAAAATAAAATAAAAATGGAAAATGCCATCAAATAAGAAACCCCAACCAAGTTCCATACTCCTGCAACATTAAATAGCCTTCCAATCTCCAGAAGATCGAGTCACTGATATAAAGTAAAAAGATTGCCTTCTGGGACAGCACATATAGGCGGCTTCGGTTTTAAACTAAACAAAAAACAAAAACGTAAAAATAATTTATCAACCGAAATGTTACGATGTGAGGAAGAATTGAGCTAAAGTTCCGCCGGCGAGAAACGCAGACTTAGTGTCAGAAGAACTTAGAACTTTCAAAGTGAAAAAAGAGTTGCTTTAACGTGGGTCATATAAAAGTTACTTTAAGTTTCTCGAGGACGCGAACGTCGTTTAATACTAAACTTTTAATATCTCAAACGAAGAAATTGCGGGAAGCTTCGCTCTAAATTATTTATTTACCAAATTTTGTTATGTTTTCCGCCGAGAGAAATATGAGACATTACTTTATCTGAAATATTTACTACTATTTTATATTTACTCTCAAACAAACCTAAATAAATAAAAGGAAACCAAGGTAATATGTCATACTATAGTATGTTGTACGACGAGCATGGAATAGTACTTATTTCCTAGGAGTATGAAAATTTGTAGAATGAACCGAAGGCCAATGTTTCAAGTCATATATACAAGTATGATAATATTTCCTAATTAATTTAATTTTAATAATAAATTTGTTCCGCTTTCACCATTCTAATATTTAACAATTCTAAATAAGTATCCTACCAATGGCACCTGATGTACTGAAATGAAATGATCTGTATTGAAATACTTACGAAACAAATTCATTTCTCACGTTGCTCGCAATCTCATTTGCCTAGCAACAACAAACATACAACGAACAGATTCGTCGTATGGTCGTAGAAAATAAGTATATTGTATAACGAGCATGGAATGGTACTCATTTCCTACGAGTATGAAAGTTTGTAGCATGAGCCGAAGGCGAATACTGCAAATCTTAATAAATAGTTAGAAAATAGTATATTGTACAAAGAGCATAGAATGGTACTCATTTCCCACGAGTATGAAAGTTTGTAGCATGAGCTGAATGCGAATGCTGCATATCATACGAGTATGAAATGTCCATTCCATACGAGTTGTACAATATACTTTATCTATGACCACGATATTATTTCCTAATTCATTTATATTTTAATAATAAATTTGTTCCGCTTTCACCATTCCAATATTTGACAATTCTAAATAAGTATCCTAGCAATGGCACCTGTACTGAAATGAAATGATCTGTATTGAAATACTCACAAAACAAATTCATTTCGCACGATGCTTGCAATGTACCTCATATCTCTAGCAAGAACAAACACAATAAACAGATTTCTAAGTGATCCTAGAAAATACTATATTATAAAACTAGTGCTGAAATAGTGGAAAATTTACATTTTTTTAAAGCGGATTGTATGTCTTTACTAATGACCGTACATTTTTTTGCATTAGGATAATTGACTCAAAGTTAATCAAAGAACTTTTATACCTGGAGGTTAAACTAATCACCACTTTTCCGAACAACCTTTATACTTGAACTATATTTCCTAAACTTGAATCTCCTCTCAATTCAATAGTTTCCTTATATAATAAAAGTTTCAGAAAATACCATACGTGTGCTGCAATTACAGCCACATTTCAGCAACCAAAAATCCCAACGCCAAATTAATTTAAGAAGTTGTATCAATAAAACCAAACAAGTTATTAAAACCAGTCCCGCATAATCTATTCCAAGTAAACTCCAAAAACCTCCCTTTCAAGCACTAGCGCATTTTTCCTTCACCTTTTATTTACCGCAGCTTTAAAGCTTAAAGCTCAAGTTAATCCTTTCTTTGTTGTTGCCCGGGGGAAGTATTAACTACTCTTTCGCCTGCCTGAAATTGTGAATATCCCCGCAATATTCCCTGGCAGAAGAGTATATCTCCGAATTGAATATTTGATATTTTCCGCCGTGGATACTCCAATAGTTCCCGGTAAGACCGCAATGCCGCGAGATATTGAATTTGTGATACTGAGGGAAGAACCAATCGTTGAGTGAGTTTTTCTGTGGATTTCTAGACTGGATTTGCAGAATTTCTAGTTGTAATTTTGAATGTTGTGACAGCAAATGAATACAGGTTGCACATGCGATGAGAACTGACGTGATATACCTATAGTTATTTACATTACAAGCAAGGTAAGATAGTTTTTACTGTTGAATCTTTCACCTCCTTGAAGCAGTAAAAACCTTGCGTGATTTGTACAACATTTTACTTGTTACTCATTTGTAAATCAAATTAAAATTATATCCAAGTCCTGTCAGATACTCACAACTGTTCTGTCAAAAAATATTTTAAATGATTTCGCATAAGCCTTGCAAGCATTACTGTGGCAACGTATATTATTTACCTTGTTTATTAACTTCCAAAATTTTTATAATGCAGTTTTCAATTAGTAACTTGTAAAGATTCATTTTGAAAACCAAAAGAGGGCTTGGGTAAATGGTGTTTACAAATAAGTAACAAGTAATGGTTATTATACATTAAGGGATAGAAGGGTATGCTTTTTTCCAGCGGAGTAAATTAAAGCACGAGTCGTAGACGAGGGCTACAATACGACAAGGCAAAAATACACTTTTCTCCTGCGGTGTATATACTATTTTTATCACGACCCCAATATTTATGATGGTTTTATGTATTTCAAAATTATTTGAATTGTAATACAATTTATGATAGTTACCTTGATTTGTTTCATTTTGTTTATCTCTCACATTATTTGAGCACTTTCCCTCACGACGGGAGAGAAAGTGCACAAATCTTAAATAGATGTGAAGTTTCTACCACAATTTTAGTATAATAGAAACCGAGTTTCACTTCTGGCCGGGGAAAACAGTACATTATATTCAATAACTAATAATTAGTTATTTCATATTTCATTTGGAAACATCAGATAACCAACAAGACAAAAATATTGCGTTGTTTTGATAAAAATATCTGAGGATATCGTATACATGTTTTTTTTTATCTATTTTCACAAGCGACAAACTTATTTGAAAATCTAAATCGTACGAGAATACCTTGCCAGTGTCCGGAATAGTATATTATGCAACAAGTGCAGAAAGTTATCTATTTCACGCGAGTTGTGAGAGTGCTCAATTATCTATTTCACGCTCGTGTGATTTTAGCGTGAAATAGATAACTTTCTGCACTTGGTGCACACTATACTTTTTCTACGATCACACTTTTGTCAAGATTTAATAATAATAATTCTTACTTCTTAGAAACAAAAAATGACATCTCAAACTCAAACTATTTGACGTTTATGATTAAAATATGAAAGTGGCGCAAACACAGATGTGCGCAGTGGTACCAACTACAAATCTATAGATTATAATATAAACTAATGACATATTTTATTAAAATATTGATATTGTATTATCATTGTAACCTCAATATTGAAAACGAAGATTTATATAAACTCGGAAATAATTATTAATTATTTTATGATATATAAATATAATTATAGTTGACATGTTAATATCATACAGTATTAAATTATTAGTACGTTGGCCACACTTGCGTGTGGAATAATTGAACACGCTATTCCACACGACTGAGCGAAATATACAATTTTCAAGCTTTGTTTAATTTGTAAGTGTAATTTTCAGTAGTGATCATTGAAAAAAGATATTCCCATATAGTTATTTATCATAATTTAGCAACGACACTAAAATACCGAATTAATGCAGTTTGCGATTCTAAAACACATCGGAAAAGAACAGGAACAAAATTTATTCATTTACTTTTATCAATATATTATTATAATCGATTACAAATTACTGAACAAGCAATGGTAGTGTAAAACTTATTTAATTGGATTTGTCTGCAGTATGCTAGACTTTTAAGCTCTACCAATTATTGTTTTTATATTCGTTAAAATTCTCTCGGGCTGCCATTTTCTGTTGCGCAGACAAAATCTACAAACATGAATTTCCTATGTTAATTTCCTTAGTCATTTCCTCAGAAATTCCGTGGAAGGCGCGCTAGCTGTGAGTCTGAGTCTACTAGACGAGCTGTTGGTTTTTTTTATTAATATTTCTTTGGAGCCGTGATGTGCTTTCCATGTGTGTCACCGGCGCTATATTGAATATAAAATAGTTTCGGATTTAGATGATATACGAGTTTCGTAACTCGTAATTCGTTTTCCTATATTGTTGTAACGCTTTTGCGAGCGATTTATCAATAACAGGTTCTTTATTCGTTTTCTAGGATGTATCAAGTAAGAATAGGAAGCATTTTAAGAAGCACCTGCCAGACTCATCATTTTGCTGCGCGTTTTTCAATAGATATCGAGATATCTTTCAGATATATTTTATTTCTGTATATTTTAAATATGCAGGGTGGTGAATAGAAGGACGCACTATAGCGTATTCAATGATTTTTTTGAAATATTCAATTATTAGCTTCCCTAATTACTTTTTTTACGACATGCCAGGAAACCCCATCGTTCTTCTCCCGAAATAGTGAGGGAAATATGTTTTCCCTCTCTAGTGAGGACAATATAGCAATGTTACCAATATGAATGTTATTTACAAAAAAAATATTGAAAAAACTATAAATAAATGAAAATCTTTATTTTAGTGATATACATACTTTAAAGTGTCTTACAATTATGTCTTATATTTTTATTTTTCTAGATTAAATCACAATTTAACAACTTTTATTTATATTTAAAATTGGTTCATTGGCAACACTGTTACACCCACCGCCTTGCGTCTGATAACCTAACTTTTAACGTGTCAGTTGTGTTCTCAAAGTGTATTTTAGATCCAAGCTAATCGTTTTCAGAAACATGTCGTGAAAAAATGTTGTGTCTAACACGAAAGGAAAGTCATTTTTCCACTCTCGCATGAATTGCAGCATGAGCCCAGCGAATGAGGCAAACTTCGAACTCGAGTGGGAGAAATAAGCGCTTTTCTCTCTAGTTTGACAAATAACTAATACTTTTTGCGGATGACTTAAAGATTTTTAAAATAATACATTCTCCTGTAGAATATTTCTATAGCAAGAAGTTCTATTGCGCCTGTATGAAAGCAGCGGAAGAAAGAAAGAATACCACGGATAAATATGTAATAAACGGTATTTACGTTTATTATGATTAAAGATTACAAACGATATTAAGAGATTTCAAAATAAGTAAATGGTTCATTGTTAGTTGTTCGTAAAAAATTCTAGTTCTTTAGTATTTAAGTTCAGTTTCCGCCTAATCAACGGATGTCAATATGTTGTAGGAAATATTTAACTAGTGTCTTATGCGAGAGTATAGTGGCCAGTTAGAGTTATTTTGAGTGCCACTGTCCCATCCCTTAAGTAATAAATTGTGAACCTTGGGCAGTGAACACCACTTGCATTTTCGTTTTCTTGTGAAACGTTCAAAGAATTACTACACAATTTAAGGGCTCCTCTCGAATGTATGCATAGTGTGAAGTTTATTTTGTGAGTTCATGTAAATAGATTTGAGTTCTATGTAAGAGTATTGTTAATAGCGAATGTTATATCAGTCTCGATCTTTGAAAGTTATTGTAAAAGTTAATGAGTAAACGATACTTTGGATTATATAGCGTCGAATTTATTTCAGCTCATAAAAGTATTTGATTTATATAATTTCTTTTGCTTGTTCATTATTAAATGTTATATAGTTTTGTTATTGTTGAATACGTGTTTGATTCCTGCCTGCGCACATATTTCCCGCCATTTGATCAGAAGTATTTTTCTAAATACTCTTCGGAATCGAGTTAAAATATTCTGTGGTGGCCAGCGACTACGCTACTCTTGGTTATTCATTTAATCAAGTAAAACTAAAACCCTAGGTATGTCAGTTACCTTCGGTACCAAGTGCGAGGTACCTGTTACAAATAGCACAGTAATATATTTATTTATTTAAATTTATTATCAATTCAATTATATTTCATTTCATTATCACGGCAAAAACTTTCTGTTGAAACGCTCCAAAAAAATCACAACAATGTCTTCTCTCCGTTACAGTTTCAACAACGACTCCTACATTTTAATCTGGCCACGTTCTGCAAGGCTGTAACACCGCTGTTCGCTTTAAAATTTAAACATTCTTCGCAGGCTGGGAATTCGTCCCCAGCTCCCAGACCACGCACGCCACTGGGCGTACGTGCCCCCTCGGGACAGATTCACCTAGCGACCATAGAGGGAGCTACATGATGCGGACATGCAAACAGACGAAAGTGTAAAAGACTGGGAAGGAAATCGAGATGCCCATGAAGGATGACAATGAAATTTTATGTTCATGAAAAATGTACGTAAAATAATAGTTATTTATGTATCAAGGCACTGAAGCTCAATTTTTTTATCACGACCATGGAATTTAGGTGCCGAGGCCCGTAAATAAACCATGTGAGTGATAAAAAGGAACTACAGTGCCGAGGTACATATTAAGTTTTGTTTGAAATCTAAAATTTGAAAAACTGTAAAAAAATTACAATACAGGTTAAGTTTATACATCTGTCAGTTGTCAATTGAACTGACAGTCAGTGTTGCCAACCCCGAGAAGTGAAGTTATCATAAATAACACTCAAAATTATGTGTTTTGTCCTCAATTTCGTCATCGGAATTAATTAATTAATTCATCTTGTAAATTTTGTTTCATGTTACGTCCAAATTTACTATAGTACGTTAATATATCTGCCAAAATTATTCTAATTGTACAATCCT
Source organism: Poecilus cupreus (assembly GCA_963942605.1). Lineage (NCBI taxonomy): Eukaryota > Metazoa > Arthropoda > Insecta > Coleoptera > Carabidae > Poecilus > Poecilus cupreus. The sequence continues at coordinate 3,112,918 of OZ012726.1, read as the reverse complement.
TATTTAACGGTTACCAACACTGGGCTGCTCAAAATCGTTGTAAATGGGTTACTTTAGTGACAATTTTTGAGCTTTCAATGACGATTTTTGAGCACTTTAGTGCCGATTTCAAATAAATCATTTTTCTATTTGATAGTTTACATAATAGAAAGTAGTCAATCATTCTAGAGGGTCTGTACCAGATTTTTTATAATTTATTTATTTTGTTTGTAAGTGTTCAATGATTTTTACAATTTTATTAAGTAATAGGATTTATCTGTTGGGCAATAAGATTATTATTATAAAAAGTAAAAGGAAGAAAAGCACACACGAAAAGAAATTAATGAAAATTCTCTTAAACAAAAATAGTCAAAATCTTCAATCTCCCGCAAAATATTTCTGCACGATTAGTTGTAATTTCCCATTAACTCCTTCGTAATTAAAGGATACACTTTAACAACCCGCATTAAACAACATTCACACTTAAGGTGGCACCCCTCAATCGTTTGTCTTGTGTTTTTGCAGGATGTAAGACAATTCTTGTAACAGCCAAGTAGAAACCATAATTACTTAATGGCGAGCAAGCGTGAAAACAGGGTCACATGCAAAGTTAGCTGGGTAACCTTCTGGCACGAAGCGTTTCGGGATTCTTCGGAGGGTTCGTTAAGGAGTTTTATTCAAGGGTAAAGAGATTTTTGCTAGTTGTATTTTTGGAGATGCTCGATTGAGTGTTTATAATGGTGTGTTAGTACCTACATTGATGTATGGTTCTGAATGTTGGGTGTGGATGAAGAAGCATGAACGACGTATAACTGCTGTGGAAATGAGATATTTGAGAGGAGTATGTGGGTATACGAGACGTGATCGTATACGAAATACATTGGTGTATGATGAGTGTGAGATTGAGAAGAATGTTGTTAAGAAAGTGGGAGTGAGTCAGTTGAGGTGGTTTGGACATGTTGAGCGAATGTCGAATGAAAGGTTGGTGAAACTAATATATGAGGGTGAGATTGAAGGTGAACGATTGCGCGGGCGTCCGAGGAATAACTGGTTGGGTATGATTGATGGTTTGTTGCGTGAACGAATGATTCCGAGTGTAAAGAATAAACGAGCATGTATGAATCGCACTATGAATGTGGACGAGGCGAAAGTGGTGTGTCAGGATAGGAATGTTTGGAGGAGATTGATTGTTGGTTGACTGTTTTTCTGGGTTCGTGCTACCCCACTAAGTGGGACAAGGCGTGACGTTATGTATGTATGTATGTATGTATGTATGTATGTATGTATTTTTGGAGTAAAAAATTGTACCTTGACATCAAGAGATTAATTAATACTTATCTTATTCTTATTTTATCGAAAACAGTATTATAAGAAAACATTAGTCAGTACGAAGACAAAAGTAACAATATATAACATTTTACAGGATGGTGAATCGAAAGACGCACCGCGTTTTCAATTTTTTTTTTTGAAGTGTTCAATTATTGGCTTCTCTTATTTTGCATCAAAAAAATAATAGTTTATTGTACAGGAAGAATTTCTGCGTTTTTACTTTCTTATACAAAGTATTGGAATCATGAAAAAAAATCGATGACGAGATTTTTGCGGAAATACATATTTTGAGATACACTGAATCCGTTACGACCAATTTCTCAATGATGTCTGTGTGTTTGAGGATGGATGTCCGTGTGCTCAAAATCTCATGATCGAGACAAGATATGTAAACGAAACTTGAAATTTACAAGTTTCATGAAAATATTGAGTCGAGTTGGTTTTTTCAATGAAATTGAAAAACCGGAAGAGGAAGTTTTTTTGTCACACAAAACAATAAATTCATTTTTTTTTTAATAGAATCAGCTGTGAAAAAAAGTTACAAATGAAAGATGTTGGTTAAAATGTTCTTTGCACTTTTCTGGTACATGCATCTTATTTTGAGAAAAACTAAATTATATATTTAATAATATATTTCAATAATCTTAGTTACAACGGGAACAAAATCTAAAATATTTTTAACATCTGTATACCAAATAATTGTCAAGTGTCAAAATATGTGTCGTTTAAATATCATAAAGCAATATTTGTATTATTAGTTAAAACGTTTTAAACACTAGATTATTAAGTAATACCTATTTTAGAATAAAATCATAATTGCAATAAGAAAAAATTAAAAAGTTTTAACATTTATATGCCAAATAATTATCAAAATAAAGTCATACGCAAGGACTAAGTCATACCTGCTCAGTTGGTATTATATGTATAATAAAATAGTGTGGTGCCTACACCAGATTTTTTTATACTCTATCTGAAACTGATAAAATAACGGAAATGTTATTAGCAATTTTCTTAAAATTATCAGTGTCCTGAAATAACCAAACATATTATCTGTTATCTGCTATCATTGTTTGAATTCAATTGTTTTGATTAAAAAATTAAAATTTGGAAGAAAAATTAGCGATAGTAAAATTGTTTTATGGTCAAATAGTGCTCGACAAATATTATTAAATGAAAAAAACTCTTTCCTAAACAAAACTGAAGCTGTCATGATCCACAGTCCGCCATGTTACCATATAGTTATTTATACCATGTTTATGTTAAATGTAATGACCATTTAACCTACTTTCGCAGTAAAAAATGAAGCAAGTTTTAATTTATTCTCTCATAATGTGATAAGTACGGCCTAAAATGTTCCAAAAACATAATAAAAGCCCCGGTAACATACTAAATCTCCTCTTTCATTTCATTTCTGCGATATATTAATTAAAAAACACGCAACATAAATAAAAACTTGCACGCATGAAATCCCTTAACGATTTATAACCAGTTTTAAAATTTTAAACCTTTTTGCGACATTTTTTCAGTCGATCGTAAATTAAACACGCGACACTCTGTTGATGGCCGCGTACAACACATAATGAAGCCCTCTATAACGCAATTATGACGTCATTACCTAGTTGTGGTTGCTTATAGGGCACAAGAGCAAATAAAAGAGAAAGGGGGTGAAATGGTGTTGTACTTTTAAACATTGTGTTTTTATTGTCCCGTAGTTACAATGAGATGTAATGGTGCGAATGAATTATGTACTTGATAACTTCTCTCTCATTAGCTATTGCCATCCCAGTAAATATATTTCTATAACACTGTTTTGGAAACTGGGCATTCCACTACTAAAAATTGTTATGGAACACTAACATTCCATACGCCGCGTATGGAATATTTTCGACGAATGAGAACCGCTTATAGCGTGACATATGAAGTATCTTGATTCAGTTACTATGGTTACGTCTGTTTGTTTTAATTTGATTTATTTGAGTTTGACGTTTTCAACAGTTTTATATTTGTATTTTTGTATAATTTCCAAAACCTTTTTATAGAAAGTATAGTCTACAACGTGTAACGGAATGGCCTATCCCACACTCGCAAACCGTAGCCCTCGGCTTTGGCTCGGGCTACAAACTTTTTGCTCGCGTGGAATATGTGCCATTCCATTACTTGTAGAATATACTATTCTGTATCAGTGTGATGTGTAACCATAGTGGAATTTAAAAAAAATAATGATATACCGTGTGTCCCACGTAAAGGTTGGCATAGGCAAATAACATGTAAAATCAGTTTTTTGTAAATAAAAAGTGTCCGGCAAAAAAGTATGCATCCAAATTTTATATCACAATACTGCCAATATCCCTACATCTTATTTAATACAGATTACTTTATTTTGATACCGCAATTTAATGAAATTAATAATAATAATTCCTAATTTTCCGCCTACTCTTTTTATTGTTACTGACGTATAGTGTTTGAAATTTGTTTTAAATATATTAATCTGTCACTGACATCAAGAATACATTAAATGTCGAGAACCGTGTAAATATTATTAGAATGTATTATGGGGGCGCAGTGTAAGACAAATATCTGAATACACCACAAAAATGAACGCTGAATGGTTTCCATCACCAGAAATTGACAGTGACAGATTAAAATATTTAAAACAAATTACAGGCACTATACGTCAGTAGCAATAAAAAGAGTAGGCGGAAAATTAGGAATTATTATTATTAATTTCATTAAATTGCGGTATTAAAATAAAGTAATCTGTATTAAATAAGATGTAGGGATATTGGCAGTATTGTGATATAAAATTTGGATGCATACTTTTTTGCCGGACACTTTTTATTTACAAAAAACTGATTTTACATGTTATTTGCCTATGCCAACCTTTACGTGGGACACACGGTATACATACAAACATAACGTTATGCTATATCTCCCTCAGTGGGGTAGCACGAATCCAGAAACAATCAACCAACAATCAATCTCTTCCAAACATTCCTATCCTGACACAACTCTTTGCCTCATCCACATTCATACACACTCGTCTATTCTTCACACTCGGAATCATTCGTTCACTCAACAAACCATCAATCATACTCAACCACTTATTCCTCGGACGCCCACGCAATCGTTCACCCTCAATCTCACCCGCATATATTAGTTTCACCAACCTTTCGAGTTGACCAAACCACTTCAACTAATTCATTTCCACCTTCTTAACATCATTCTTCTCAATATCACACTCACCATACACCAATGTATTCCGCACACGATCATGTCTCGTATACCCACACATTCCTCTCAAATATCTCATTTCTACAGCAATTATACGTTGTTTATGTTTGTTCACCACACCCAACATTTAGAACCATACATCAATGTAGGCACTAACACACCCTTATAAACACTTAATCGAGCAAGAAATTTAATAGTTGATAAATTCAAGCACTCCAAAATCCAAAACTAACTGCAGTAAATTTTCAATTCTAAATAATGAAACAGATTGTCTGATGGTACACAGTAATAAATTTATAGCCAAAATTGACAAAATTTTAACCAAATATTTAGTCCCAGATATCCACCGTTAATTTTTGCTAATTTAACAAGATTCAAATTTGTTAGCAAGTAACAAATTATTTTTGTGTATTTCGTAACTAAATATATTTATGAATATAGTAACTATTGACATTTATTTTTGTTATGCTTGTGACTAAAAATTTTAGTGATTATATTGAAGCAGAACAATAAATCATAGGTATTTTAAGAAATTAAGTTGTTACAAAGGATACAAACTTTCTTTAACAATACAAGCCATTACAATGACCATTACCACGATTTTTATGTGTTTTATTTCACTTTAAAGTTCTCCCTTTAAAAATGATACTTTCTTATTTTATAACTCTAAAATAATTCTGTTATCATCACTGTTGCTGTTGCACTGTAAGCATCCAAGCTTCACCAATAGTAATTAATAATTTTTGTGATGTAATTAGCCCACAGTGTTTTGTTTCGCGATGATGTCACGCTGTCATGGTGTACGGTGATGTCGAATGGATGTCGTCGGTTTCGGTTAACAATGCATGACTGTGTTACGGGGGTAATTGTGCACCAGGGCTTTATTAAATGCATGTGTCCCCCCTTTAAAGCTAATTGTCCCATTTGGAGTTAATTACATTTGGAAGATTTGCGCCAGTTATTGTGATGGCTTCTTATATTGCTTTATCTATTATGCATGGAGACTTCAGTAAATGTAATTAGTTACAAAATAGTGAAATCATTGATGAAATAAATGGTAAAGCATTTTAAATATTAGGAATTCTGATTAATGTAATTCAAAACGTTTTAAATTATTAGACTGTTTTATTATGATAATTATCTGAAATAATAGTACACAGCAAAAATTTTATTTGCGATTTGTTAATTTTGCGGTTGTTAAGTATTTTTAGTTAATATTGACAAATATATTGCGTTAAATTAACTATTTGAACAAATTGATAATTTGTTAAATTAAAATTTTGTCAATTCTGAATTTTTAACAAGAAAAATTGCTATTGTTATTAATATAATGCATTTATATAATTTAACAAATAGACGGATCAATAATATTATAAACGTATTCTAGGGACCCTAAAACGAGCTCATCCATTGAAAACCCACTACCGAATTTTGGCGGAAGGTACAAAAGAGAATGGAACATTTCACAAATATATTTAACCCATCGAAATACATAATAAAACATAAAATTTATTCTTTTTAGTCCCGTTCATGAGTAATCCATCTTTCCTAAAAATCTCATTATCCATGTTTTCTTGTTTTCTGTACTTCCCTATACTACATATAATAAATAAAAATTGTAGATCAATTATTTAATTAGTCCATACTCTACTATATATCACTCACCGATATCTGCAAATCAGAGTGCCACAATCAAAATGATTAAATGTTGTAATGATATATTTATTTATTTATTACACTTGGTATGATTACCAGCCGTTAAATGAGAACCCCACAATCCCTAGGGACATTCTAAATAAAGAATAAAACTAGCAGAAATAAATTTCTTTTTAAAGCGTTAAATTATGTACGCTCAAAAAATATTTCCCCCAAATTCAGTAATTTACTTATCTGTTGAGTTTGTGAAACTTTTCAGAAACATGAAACATTCATCCAAAAAATTAAAAATTGCTCCCGGGAGATACATATTTCACGAGCATACTTGCCCTCACGCATATTCCGGAAATTTGGTATTTTCACCTTTCATTATTTATTAATGATGCATGATAATTAAGCACCCAGAATTTTTTATCCACGAAAAAGAATTTTGTTAGACTGTCGCCTATATTTTAAGATTTACTGGTTTACAGGAAGTTATCAAAATTAGTAATAACTAATAAGCTTCAGGTAGAATGATTCTTAGATTTATTTTATTAGACAATCCTAATTAAAAAAATTTGTACGACCCTTCGTAAAGCCACAAAAAGCCATCAAACTTGTAAATGCGCGATTAGAATTAAAAGAAATTATTGATATACAACTATTTTTTAACGACTTATTTAATGGAATAGGTACTGTAACTTTTTAATTAACATAATTAAACTTAAAAGTAATTGATATTTCATGACTTTATATGGGTTCGAATTCATTTTTATTGCCTAGTTACACAATGAAAATTACATGTTGTACTTTAATTTAATTTCAAGTAATTTCTATCGCTACTTTTCAAAATTACATTTCGTACTAATTTATTTCACAGCGCTATCTTTTTAATAATGACACAACTTAATTAAAAATAACAAAATATTTCTCTTACAATTAATTAAAAACGAACTTTGTAATCATTTAATATAAATTTTGCGCCAGTCTTCAAATTAAAGAACATTTCTCAGTAATAATATAACAAGAGAGTGAGAATAAATTTGACAGATCTTTCGAAAACTTGTTGCCAGGCAATAGCCACGTAGGGCTTGAGTGGCTATTGCCAAATGGCGACAAGTTTGAGGAAGATACTGGAGAATTATTTTCTAATTTATCGAACTCTCGAGTTATATTTAATTAGATTATTTTTTAATTTCATTATCAGGCACAGCACTAAATCTATTTTTTTTGCTCATTTTTAGTTGTGTTGATGATACCTATTTGACATTTGACATCTGTCAACAAAAAAGCTACAGAGAATATTTCCGGGAATAATCACAAGAGCATTATTCTCAATAAAGCATTTCATTTGTTTAAAGGAACGTCATAAAATAATCAGATTAATATTCGTTGATGATACTGGACGCCATTTTATCTAAGAAACTAGGGTTATGTTGTTGAGTAAGAGGATCATCTTACTAACAATTATCGGTCGGACTCGGATGACCTTGAAAACACAGTTTAATGGGGCAGTTTATTCGTTTAACATGTAAGTTCCATTAAAAATAAGTGATGATAGAATTAATAATGGTTTTTTATTATTAAGATGTAACCGGACTAACTACTTATGGTCATGTACCAAGCTCGTCATTGGGATTCAAACCTACGACCCCTTGCGTGCTAGACTAGTGATATAAAAATAGTAGTTATTTTACCTCTTGTAATTTTTCTTGAAAACTTTAAGGCAGCACTGGTTCCATTAAATCAAAAATTTAATTATACCCGAATATTAAACTGCTGAAATATATTACAAACTGCAAAAAAGTGGAGAAAATATAAGGCCATTGTCCTTCCTTCGCATATATGTGCCTCGGGTAAGAAGCAAAAAATATCACAAAAGGAAAGAATGAAAAAGTGAAAGTAATTTCATGCTTATGATCAAAGAATGTAAAATATTTAACAAAAAAACTCGCCACCTTTTGCACTTCAATCCTTTTTCGCATTAATCCACATACACAAAATTACAACCATCTTCGTGTTACTCATTTATAATAGAGCTTGAATGAGTTACTCGGTAACTTATAGTTCTACTGTGAATTGCAACTAGTCGAAAAGACTTAATTAGATAGAGAACTAGCGTTAAATTACTTAAACCTAAATGTGTTCATCATGTTATTGACAATATGGGAGTGAATCGCAATATTACTGAACTATGTTTACCGCCCTGTCCATTACAAACTCAATAGGGTCATACATTTTTTTTTTAAAAAGTTGTGTTTTTTTACAAATTATAAAAATTTAGATCATTTCAGTCACATATTCAATATTTCTTGTAATTTTTTAACTTTTCATTCATAATTTCGTTTATGAAGTTTCGCGGTTGCAAAATCATGACATCATCTTGTAATAGAATATACAGCATGGCAAGGCAAAAGAGGTGTTGATAACAAATAAAAACTTGCTTTTCAGGGATGTAATAATTACTTATTATTATTAAAATGAACACTTCGATAAATTAAATTAGGTATTCGTTAATTATAAACATGCTTTTAATTTTGAGAAAGACTAAATTATATATTTGATTATTTTTTGACGTTTATTTAAACCAATCAAATGCTTTATTGTATGTGTCTGCGTTTTAACCAATCCTGTCATTATTATACTGAGAATAATGCTCTTGTGATTATTCCCGGCAATTTTCTCTGTAGCTTTTTGTTTTTGTTGACAGATGTCAAATGTCAGATAGTTATCAACACAAGTAAAAATGAGCAAAAAAGATAGATTTAGTGGCGTGCCTGATGATGAAATCAAAAAATAATCTAATTAAATATAACTCGAGAGTTCGATAAATTAGAAAATAATTCTCCAGTATCTTTCTACGGGCTTTCGTGGCTATTGCCTGGCAACAAGTTTTCGAAAGATCTGTCAAATTATTTTCAATTTATTCTCACCCTCTTGTTATATTATTACTGATAATATATTCCAATAATCTTACAATGGAAACAAAAACTAAAACTTTTTAAAAATCTATGTGTTAAACGTGTTAAATAATTGTGAAGTGTCAAAAATATGTGTCGTTTGAAATAATATAAAAGCTATATTTGTATTATTAGTTAGAAAGTTTTAAAGACCAGATTTTAATTAATACCTATTTTAAAATAAAATCATAATTACAATGAGAAGAAAAATTAATCAGGTTCAACATCTGTACATCAAATAATTGTCAAAATAAAGTCATACGCAAGGTACAAGTCATACTTGATCAGTTGGTTTTATATGTATAAGAAAGTAGTGTAGTGCCCACACCAGAATTTTTTTATATGTGATGACTTTTCTATGTTAGTACACGAAGCCCATTTTAGGTACATTACGTGTGTCCCACGTAAATGTTGGCATAGGCAGTTAACATGTAAAATCAGTTTTTTATAAATAAAAAGTGTCCGGCAAAAAATTATGCATCCAAATTTTATATCACAATACTGCCAATATTCCCACATCTTATTTAAGACATATTAATTTTTCTAATTTTGACATATAAAGTGTCACTTTTCAAAATTGATTGACGTTACGAAACGTCATATTTTTCGTAACTAATGATGAAAAGAAAAATATTTCACAACTGGTGATGAAATGAATGAAGCATAAACAAAATTTCAAACAAACAAGCGAAATATGCGTAGCTACTTGATGTCAATAAAAGTTATGAAATTAATAATTTAATAATTAAAAAAAACTGTTATAATCAAAAATAGAAAAAATCTTGTATGAAACACGATAGGAAATGCGATTTTGTGTAATTCGTGTGATTTTGCGGGAACTCGCTTCGCTCGTCCCGCAAACATCCCACTCGTTACACAAAATGATGCATTTCCTAACTGGTTACATAAATAGCTATTATTTTGATACCGCAAATAAATTAAATTAATAATAATAATTCCTAATTTTCCGCCTACTCTTTTTATTGCTACTGACGTATAGTGCTTGCAATTTGTTTTAAATATTTTAATCTGTCACTGTCATCAAGAATACATTAAATTTCGAGAACCGTGTAAATATTATTAGAATGTATTATGGGGGCGCAATGCAAGACAAATATCTGAATACATCACAGGAATGAACGCTGAATGGTTTCCATCGCCAGAAATTGGCAGTGACAGATTAAAATATTTAAAACAAATTGCAGGCACTATACGTCAGTAGCAATGAAAAGAGTAGGCGGAAAATTAGGATTTATTATTATTAATTTCATTAAATTGCGGTATCAAAATAAATTAATCTGTATTAAATAAGATGTAGGGACTTGGCAGTATTGTGATATACAATTTGGATGCATAATTTTTTGCCGGACACTTTTTATTTACAAAAAACTGATTTTACATGTTAACTGCCTATGCCAACATTGACGTGGGGTACACGGTATACATTTATTATAGTTGTATAAATTTTTCTCTAACCCTAAGGAGGACAAGTGGTATCGAAACATCGACCATAATAAAGACAGTTGAGTGTAGGCCCGACTATTATTTATGCACCTCATAAATACTAAACAAAAATAAATTTAAATTTAGCGAAGTCTTACACTAACTTTCGTCTCAATTCCCAAACCCAAATCAATCCAAATGCAAACAACTTCCTGGTTCATCCCTTGCGGGTCTCGCCCTCATCCCTCAAGAACAAGAAGAAGAGGCGATTTGCGGTAACGCACACCACAACTCAACCACGCTACCCCTAATAAGATACGGGCGAGCGCTCACACATTGCATCAAATTAGCTGTTTTATTATTCCTAGCGGAGTGTTCTAATCTCTGGCAGAGGGCCTGCGTTCGCCTGATGGCGTATACGCAGTGCCAGAGGCGGAGAAATATGGAGGAATTGAGAAGGGGTCCCCGAAATCTTTGAAAATGGTTGGGGAGGGATATGTTTTAATAGTTTCTTGTTATCGGATTTAAAAATTTCTCAATTTTTATTTAAATTTGTATCCGGATACACGCTGCAAAATATTGGGTGTTCCGCGGGAACATTTAACCGAAATATGAATGTATCTAGAGATGCTCGATTGAGTGTATATAATGGTGTGTTAGTGCTTACATTAATGTAAGGGTCTGAATGTTGGGTATGGATGAAGAAGCATGAACGACGTGTAACTCTTATAGAAATTAGATATATTAGAGGAGTATGTGGTTATACGTGAACGTATCCAAAATACATTGGTGTATGGTGAGTGTGAGATTGAGAAGAATGTTGTTAAGAAAGTGAGAGTGATGTCCGGTTGCACCAATGTTAGTTAAATTTTAAACTTGGTTTAAATAAATAAAAGCAAGTCGAAGATATATATCATATGGAGTAATTGACATTGATGTCAAAAAATAGATACGCTTTTATTTATTTAAACCAAGTTTAAAATTTAACTAACGTTGGTGCAACCGGGTATCAGTCAGTTAAAATGGCTATATTAAACGTGTGAGATTGAGAATACCGTGGGCTTTCGAGGAATATGTGGTTAGGTATGATTGATGGTTTGTTGCGCGAACGAATAATTCCAATTGTGAAGAATAGACAAACATGTTTGAATGTGGACAAGGCAAAAGTGGTGTGCTAGAATAGGAATATTTGGAGGAGATTGATAGTGTTTTAGTGTTCGTGCTACCCTACTGAATGGAATATAACAGGCCGTTATTTATGTATGTACAAAATAAATAAAAATATATGAAATAAAAATTGTAGGCCATATACATTATTTTGAGTATGATAAAATTTACTCTAAATCAGTTATTTACTAAGATATATCCAAATAGTCCAAGAGGTCTTCAAGTAAACTGCCACTTCCGGTTATTTTAAAGATGTGATGTGGATCATCAAGCAACGGCCGTCTGACAGTTGACATGTAGTCAGTTGTCATTGTGTATTTTTATGTTGACGTTTTTCAATGTGTGTTTTTAACGAATCTCGATCATTTTCAAAGGTGATTTTAGAATTTACATGAGTAGAAAAAGTATTGTATTATATTTGGAATTATGGTCATTAGACTCGTAATCACTCATATAATAATATATTCGTATTATTAAATTCGGGTTTATTTGTATAAGTTTTGGCGACTCCACCAAATTTCTTTAAGTGCAACTTTATTAAAAAGTGTTTAACTTGTTTGTTATTTAATATTTTTCATAAATATTCTAATGACATAAATTAATAAATAAAATTGTTTCTAAAATCATGTTCGTAAATAATGACTATCATAATCCCTCATATAATAATATACAATTATCTACAAACAAAAATTAATGAATAAAACATAAATAAAAAATATGTATTAATTTTTATGTTTTCTTTTTCGGGTGAAATATTTGTATAGTAGCGGAATTTTTACATTTGTTTTGAAAAAAAATTCGTAGTGTCGAGTGTTATTTATATTTGTCAATACATTTACGATCTCGTGATTATTTAAAAGACAAAATTAGAGGAGACTGAAATGAAGACTCTGAAAATAATGGATTGTACTTTGCTCGAATTACAGCAATTGATAAATAGAAAATTACTCCACAATTATTCGCAATCAGTTAGTTATAAAATATGCACTGATTTCGCAGGTTGGAAACAAAATTTACTAACCGATTGCGAAAAAGGGCCGGTTTATCAATAGAATGTTATCTTACTGTTATGGTAATCCTCCTGTTACATATAGAGAAATATGTATTATTTATATTGCTGTTGTTAACATTTGATTAACAGTGGATTGATACATCGAGCATAAGACATTTTGTTATTAGTCTGTTTATAGTTAAAAACAATTTTACGTTGTATACATTTTATGAAATTCTCGGTGAATCTTGTGCAATGTTCACCCCCGCCCCCTAGAAAAAACATGCTGCACGGCCATGGAATCGCGTAGCGTAAAGTAAGAAGACACCAGGCATCTTCGCACACCATTTATCATGGAACTATTTAAAATTTTAATCAGGATATAAGATAAATTTGTTCTTATATAGTGCGTGGCGTAATACTAGAGCTTAAGCGCTTCGCTCGTGTCAAGTCGGCTTTGACGACGACACGTGTCGCTGTCTAGCGGCGTTTGCTGAAATTATCGCCCGGAATACGCGCCCTTAATTAAACAGCGAGAATTTTATGTGTAACGGCTCTTGACGCGGCTTTACTGCATGGAATTTTTTTTTTAAATTACTCCCGGGTAGAGGAGAATTTCCTCTACGGTTTCATAGAATAATTTCTGTGATTTATGGTTTTATTAAAGCTAATCTTGTAAAATATAATCACGGGATTTATCACATATCTTCAAGATTTAATCTTGCATGAAAAGGGACCTTACATAACGATTTTTCAATTATTTTTATAGGTTTTTCAATGTTATGATAATGTCCTCAATATTGACTTCTAATAAATTATTTTATCCAACACTTCTCAATAAATGCTCTATAACTATGGCGATTTTAAACAAGCAAAGTAACAGATTACCCACTAGTGGGTATAATTTTGAGGAAAACCACTAGTGGGTATTTTATTATTTATAACAATAATAATAACACACAACACCTTGGTAACTACTTTGATTGACATTTTAATTTAAAAATTTAAAGCATATGTCGCTGTCAAATAATATTTCTTTAATAAATTTTTCATTTATTAAGAGGTGTTGGATAAAACGTTATACTTCACACGTGGGCAAAATGGAATTACCCACTCGATAAAATTATCACACTCAGCCTTCGGCTTCGTTTCTCTAGTGGGTAATTCCTTACTTTGCCCACAAGTAAATAACTATTATTACTTTTTACTTTCTTATTTATACTTATGTAAAAAATATTGCAAGTAATCTTGAATATATTGATGTCGAGAAAATTCTATAGATGTACGTGTCTCAAAAATATACCACATACTGTAATCTGATGTAAACAGCGTATCACCTCCAAAAAGGAATAAATGAATAATAAATTTTCAGTGGTATAGTGACTATGACAGAACCCATGGGTTCGAATCCCAGTGAAGAGCATGATTGTTTGTGTTATTTATAAAGTGCATAATCATCTACTCATGAAATCGCATGTGACCAAAGCATTTAGTCCGTTTCCCATCTTCGTAATAATAATATATTTTATCCAACACTTCTCAATAAATGCTCTATAACTATGGCGATTTTAAACAAGGAAAGTAACAGATTATCCACTAGTGGGTATTATTTTGATAAAAGTCGCTAGTGAGTAATTTTCTATTTATAACAATAATTATAACGCATAATACATTGGTAATTACTTCGATTGACATTTTAATTTCAAAAATTTAAAGCATATGTCACTGTCAAATAATATTTCTTTTATAATTTTTGAATTTATTAATAAGTGTTGGATAAAACGTTATAATTCACACGTGGGCAAAGTGAAATTACCCACTATCGTGGGTAATTCCTTATTTTACCCACTTTTGAAGTAAATAACTATTCTTGTATCAGAAATATACAATATGATACCAAACTTGATATAACTACAATAGCTATTATAAAAACAATTAACGATCGCTCAAAAACCATTTTTAATATTTTAGTTGAATTCTCCCCTGTAAGACCTTGATTTGATACCAAACTCTGTAGGATTCATATAACTCCTATAAGAAATAATTGACGATCATAAAAAAATTACTCTTCTCCCTAAAGGGTTTAATTAAATTTTATGTAAAAAAATCTGATGTGGCCAGCACATAACCTCCCGCCCAATACTACTCTTAAACGGTACAAAATAGTATTTGATGATACAGAAACATACCTTCTTATTTGTTTATTTTCTATTTATATTTGAAAATTTTAATTTTCTTTCGTATATTTATTTAATTTTTTGACATATATTTCACTAAGAAAACAGCTTCACAATCACAATGACATGTGTCACATTTCGTAAAAAATTGAAAATTTTCCATGGTGTACTAGGAATGCAAGATTTGTGAAATCTAATTTCTTTATATTTTATTATCTCTAAATCTAATAAAAATTATTAAAATTAGTGTAATCAAAACAAATGTAGAATTAAATATTCTTCAACTTTCAAAATAACATAAATTGTTGAAAAAGGAAATTTAACCGTGTTTTTCACGAAAAACTGTTAAGGGCTTCAAGTAAACTGCTACTTCCGGTCGACCAATTTTATCCAAAATCTAATCAGCTCTTCATTTAAATATAAGAAGCAATAATTCAAAAAATTGTATTTTTTGGTATTATAGTATTTGAGTTATGCGAGACGAAAAAATTGCCACAGACTACACACACACATGCATACATACATACATACATACATACATACATACATACATACATACATACATACATACATACATACAGACATCATCGCGAAAATAGTAAAATCGTATTGTAGGGACCCTAAAACGTGCTTATTCATTGAAAACTCACTACCCAATTTTCTGACCAAAAACAATACCTCCCTTACCTAGAGGTAGGCGGGAGGTAAAAATTGATGATATTTTAAAATTAATTCTTGACTCTTATAAAAAAACAATTGAAGATTAGCAAAAAATAATTCTTGACGTTTCAGTTTAGCTCTTCTTTCCCAAACATTTAATTTGATATTAAACACCGACAGTTCAAAAAACTCTTTCAAAATAATTTGCGATAATCCAAAATTACTTTTTAAAACTTAACAATAACTCCTGAGATATTTAATTAAATTAATATAATAATATTTAATTTAATGGAAGGATTAAAATAACCCTTTTAAAAACAATTGAAGATCGTCCAAAAAAATTATGGCCATTTAAATTCAAGTTTCAAATATTTATTTTTATTATTTATTAATTGTCATATTTACAATTTTTTTAAATATTTCGGCTGTCCTAGAAATTGTAACTTGAAATATTTTCAACTCAACCTCTAATTTTAAAACAGCCTAGCCTTACATCTTATTGTATAACAATAATAATAACTAAATAGTAACAGTGTAAATGTAAAATGTTTGCAGAATGGCACGAAATTAATGTAAACCTCAAAGGCGTGATTTAAATAAATGCACGTTCTGTTAAAACTGCTACTAACATTTGCAGCACAAGTGCGCTAATTTGTTTAATTAGACTAGCGTTTAATGCTTTACTTATGCGAATTTACCGCCTGGCAAACTAACATGAAAAACATGTGACACAAAGCAACTTATATAATTTTATGACGAAAGTTTTTACGAGTTTAAAAAATATTACACTGCTTTAAAAATTTAATTGCAAAATTGATTATTGTCGAACTGTGCATGGATTCAATCTTGACTATTGACTTGGTTTACAAGTTGTGTATTCTTGATTTTATCCCTTTTGCTTCTACTGATAATGATAACTTAATTATTGAAACACGTATTTAGATATTTTTTTATTACTTTTAGGCTTTTTTAGTCAATAAATTGGCCAAGTTTTCTTGTCAGTTTATTATTGTATGTAAATACGAATCTGTTACCAATGCATTTGTCAATTTATTTATGAATTAGAACATGTTCTATTTTTAGACAATTTTTTATAGAGTTTCAGAAGATTTCAGTCATTATCAACCACATAAATTTGTTTATGTTTTGGTTAGTTTATTATTTTTGTAAGTATAGCTTGAACCAAAAATATTAGCAGCTTAATTTACAGCTGATATCGTGTTGGTACTACTGAAATTTTTATTTGTCACAATAAAATAAAAAACGGAAATCTTGATGTGTGTATAACGAACGACAATATTTTGATCTTGGTAATTTATTGACATAAATATTTGGCCAATTTATTGACCAATAGATTGCGTACTGTAAAACAGGCATTCTGTTTTTTTATTTAATAAATATAATTATGTAAAGTATATCTTGCGATATACCTTCTGAACATCTTTTTGCATGGATTAATATCAAGAAAATTTCATTGTTGTACTTTGTTGCAATGAAATCGAAAAAATAAATTTGATAATAATTAATGCAGTTGGGTATTACAAGTTAAAATATGTGCTCGATTATCAACTGCCACCAAATATTATTTCGAGTAAAATAAATAAATAATTAAACATTAATGTAATAGTTTATTTATATTTATTATTTTAATTCGTGTTTTCAAATATAAATAGAATATAGAATGACACATAAAATATAACAATTATTAATATATTAAAAGTGCAAATTTTTTTTCACGGCCGTGAGAGAAATTTGGTTTTTATGATACCAAAATAATGACAGAAATAGTCAATTTCATATCTAAGCACTTTCTCTCCCGACGTGAGGAAAAGTGCTCAAATAATGTAAAAAATTAACAAAATAAAACAAATTGAAGGTAACTATCATAAATTATATTACAATTAAAATAATTTTGAAATACATGAAAAGCATCATAAATATTGGAGTCCATTATATGAGGGATTATTCATTACTAACGAAGTTGAAGTTTGCGTGAGGACCCGATAGGCGAGTAATTCAAATCATTAGAGTGAATAATGACCACAATCCCGAATATAATACTATACTTTTTCTACTCCGATAAATTCGGAAATCATTTCTGAAAAAGATCGAAATGATTTGAAAAGGCATATTGAAAAAAATAGCATATACACCACAGAAGAAAACTGTATTTTCCCTTGTCGTGCTTCAATTTCCGCGGGAAAAAATCATACACTTCTCTCCCTTAATGTATAATATACTATATTATAAACACACTATACTTGGCTTGTGTATTCAAATAATTATGAAAATGCAGAATAAATCTTTATCATTACAGCAAAGTTTTGCCTCTTGTCTGCATAATTCACAACAACACAGAACAGCTATTTATTAAAGCATCACCCTAAATCTTTGTTAACTATTTCATCAAACGGAGCTCGCACAAACTGTTTGTGATCAGATAAAACTGACATATTCTAAGCGGAAACCATAACAACCGTGACAACGGGAATTACAGAGGATAAACAACAGGTGAAAATTATTTTTGAATAATTTAATCAGTTTGGGATTTAACTTACGCTGCACGCAGCAGCTTTGAAGTTATTTTTAAATAATTAATGGAATTTTTGATATTTTTATAAATAAACTGGTGAATTGTTCGAGAAACATTGGACTGTGGATGGAAAATGTTCACTCTATTTTTTCGATGCTATTATGACCAAATTTCCATTAGAAAAGAAATGCTTGCATATAAAAAAATTAGATAATGATAAGCTCTGTTGGGACTACTGAAATATTGTAATACTGGAACGCACACCAGTAGTCTTTGACGGAAGAGAAAAACGAGCCTGAGACAGATATAAGTCCTGGGTCATTCTTCTATGTATAATATGTTTGTACGTAGAATGGTTGCTATGTAAAAACATTGTACAACAACAACAGGTAGCCTTCAACTAGCTGTCTCTCTCGGCACGAAATTTCTAACGTCAGTGAGCGTTGTAGTATTATTATATTTCAGTGTTTGAGACAGATTAATGAAACTGTTTTCTTTTTTCAGGACCAAGAGAGAGATTCGGTTTCTATGATACCAAAATCATGACAGAAACAGCAAATTTACTATCTACGAGAGTTTTATGCACTTTCTCTCTCGTCGCGAGGGAAAGCGCTCAAATAATGTAAAAAATTGACAAAATTACCAAATCAAAGAAAACTATCATAAATTATATTACAGTTAAAATAATTTTGAAATACATAAAAATCATCAAAAACATTTGGGTCCTGAAAAATTATATGAGGGATTATTAAAGTCATAATCATCCGAGTGAATAATGACCATAATCCCGATTATAATACTATACTTTTTTACTCCTGTAAAATATCCGGAAATCATTTCTGAAAATGATCGAAATTCGTTGAAAAACGTCAATATAAAAATACACAATAACAACTGACTACACTGTCAACTGTCATACAGCCGTTGCTTGGTGATCCACAACACAGCTCAAAAAAAACCGTGGATTATGGATTTCTGGCTCTGTGATTAGTCGAGAAGAGTGAATTATCAATTATAATTCACGACAGTGAATTATAGGTGCTATAATTCATGGAAAATTGAAATAATGGAGTAGAAAAAATAGTATATACACCCTAGAAGAGAGTGTATTTTTCCCTTATCATATTATAGACCTCGCCTACGGCTCGTGCTTCAATTTACTCCATGAGAAAAAATTATACACTTCTCACCTTTAATGTATAATTTACTATTACTGCAAAATTACATATAATATAAAAATTACCGATTTATGACAGTATTGAAATAATAAAAAGATAAAGATGAAATGTGCATATTATACTACGACATTTTGAATATTTTATTTCCATTTTAAAATAAATAAAATATTACACAATATTTAACAGATAATAAAAAGTGAAATGTTGACATTTTAAACATTATCGTTTGTTATTTCATTATATTAAATACATAATTTCTATTTTAACTTTTAACCTTTTCATAACAGAATGATAAAAAAAAAATTACGTGGGCCATATGTAATCTTCTGCCGAAATGTTCACGTTCAAAATAATTCAGTTATTATAACATGTTTGTTTTTCCCAAAAAAAAAATATTATAACAATGTTTGGTACAAAATAGAAAAAAGTTTCAATTAAAAATTGTATTTTTATAAATCTACAGATGAATACACGAAATAAGATAATGGGGTGATTCACTAGAATAGCAAAATGAAAAATAACTCATTTATTTTACCTATAACTAGATCCAGAAACATCGTACTAGATATAATAGAAGTTTAAAAAATATTATTAATTATTGAGATTTTTGAGTTTTGGCGTCAAAGTATTATGTTTTTTTCTAACACATCTATTCTATTCTAAATTTTTAGTACATCTCTTATTATTGAACTGTTAGATAGTCGAAGTGTCAAATGTTGGGCACCTAATTTGAAGATATTTGTTTTGTTTTGAATTAGTAACCAAATAACTCTAATCACACTTGTTTGAAATCTGGCATGATAATAAAACGAAATTAATTATTTGATTAAATTATCTTGCAGTTTATTTATGTTTCTTCCTGGTTTAAATAGTTTTCATGTATATTTTAATTATTTACAACGAAAGGTTATTTTAATTCCAATTAAATAATTTTCTGCAAAATAAAATAGAACATTTATGTGACAAACTTTTAAATAGAAATAAGTTACTACGTTTATATTTCCCTAACACCCCCACAGAAATAATTTCATAGTAAAATCATGTGCTGACAATTCCCAGAAACAAATTCCAATACAGGAAAGCTTTGCATGAGTATCAACTGTTCCTGCAGAGCCGACTACGTCATGCTGGCTTTAATTCAATTGCGTTGATGCAACGAACAGTTGTACTTCATGCAGAGCCTGCTGCCATTGAATCGAAACCGAATTAATTAATCAGTTGTAATTTTGTAAATCGACGCTGTTTCCCTGGCCAACGATGAGCGATCAAAGCAATTATTGTGTGTGTGTTTGTTTGCTGGTAATTAAAAATATAGAGCGTGAAGACTGAGTACTGAGTTTTTACTTACATATTATTTGTAGGTCTCAATGGACGTATTACGGTATAATTGAATATATCCAAAGTAACCACTTTTTCGTATAATTTATAGCATAATACAACGAGAAAATACATTCTTAAGGTCAACCTAAAGATTGCAAAAAATGTGTTTTTTGGTATATTTTTATTTGTTTCTGAAAAACTGAAAGTTCAAATGGAAAATAAACTTAGAACGAACATATTTATAAATATACATACGATTTATTTGCATTATTGTAGTCGTTCATGGGAAAGAGAGGCACAGTATCAAAGTTCTGAATTTTTCCAACTAGACGTCAACTAATATTTTTTATAGTTTAATGTTAAAGTTATCCTTTTTATCCACATACAGGGTGGGCCATTTTAAGTTGCGTTCAGGAATATCTCGGAAACGAAGCATCGGATGAAAAATCCAAAAAACACGACTAAAATATTTTCGAGGGGGACATCCCATGACACCAAATTCAACCCCCCCGCCCCAACCCTGGTGGGGTGGGGCGGGGGTAAGTTTGAAATCTTAAATGGGAACCCCAAATTTTTTTTGCAGATTCGCATTCTACGTGAAAAACGGAATTCAGTGACATCAAAATTTTCGCCCCAGCCCACCCCCCCGGGCCAGTTGGGTGGTGGGAAACTTTCAAATTGGTTACGGCAACACCCACTTTTTCTCGAAGATTCGATCCAATTCTCGAGTCCCCTCGCATCTAACCGACGGGGTGCACGGCACTGGCACGGGGGAGGGGGACAGGGGCGCAAATTTTGATGTTACTGAATTTAGTTTTTCACGCCGAATGCGAATCTGTAAAAAAATTTGGGGTTCCGATTTAAGTTTTCATACTCACCCCCACCCCACCTTTAAGGGTCGGAGTGGAGGCAGGGGTGAAAATTTTGATGGTACTGCATGTAGTTGTTAACGTAGAATGCGAATCTTTGAGAAAAAGTGGGTGTTCCCGTAAACAATTTGAAAGTTTCCCACCACCCAACTGGCCCGGGGGGGTGGGCGGGGGCGAAAATTTTGATGTCACTGAATTCCGTTTTTCACGTAGAATGCGAATCTGCAAAAAAAATTTGGGGTTCCCATTTAAGATTTCAAACTTACCCCCGCCCCACCCCACCAGGGTTGGGGCGGGGGGGTTGAATTTGGTGTCATGGGATGTCCCCCTCGAAAATATTTTAGTCGTGTTTTTTGGATTTTTCATCCGATGCTTCGTTTCCGAGATATTCTTGAACGCAACTTAAAATGGCCCACCCTGTATATAAATACTAGAATGTTCAAAGACCTCACAGTAATAATTGTTTTGTTTTTCGCTAAGAATAATTGTAAGAAATAATTTATTCAAATTTGAATTTCAAAAGAAAATTCATGGGAGTGAACGAAGCCAGCCTGTGAAATGTACTTCATCTGACATTGCAATGTACAAGTCACTGTAAAAGTTCCATGAAATTTTGACGGATGGACATTGTTGCACCATAAAGAACATGAAAATAAATGAAGAATACAGAATTTGCTGTTTAAAAAAAAAATTAAGGATTCGTCCTTTGACGAGTATGTTTGTCGTTAATAACAAGTATTTATTCATAATTATATGTTGGAAAATGCAATTTTTAGGCTATTGTAAACTCTCCTGAAAATTGTGACGTCACAACGCCTACCGCTCATTTCATGTTTATATATTTCTTAAGTTGAGTTAACATATTTTCATTCTTCTTTTGAGAACAACTATTTTAATGTAATATCTACCTTGATAGTTTTATATTGTTCTATATTTCTTGTTAACTATCACTTTCAGTATCTAATTGTACGTTCAAGTATACACTATATAATTTACTACAGGTCATTATTCCATATTTCCTCTGGTAATTAGCCATTTACCCTCTAGTTTCAGTATCAGTTTCAACCCTTGGTCCTCGGGATAATGGATCGTTCCGCACATTAGAAACAAATATATTTGGTCCCTTTTAGAATTATGGATCCAGAAACCACCCCAAAGGTTTCTTTTAATACGGGACATTCAAAAGGAGATCTACATTTTAAAACAATGGGGTCATATTTAGGTTTATTAGTTTTTATAAAATAATGTATAAAACTATACAGGGTGTAACACCAAAACCAATCACCGCTATTATTTTCTTTATTATTATAGTTACAAAAAAAAAATACTTTAGAATAAATTTGTAGGAGATCAAGGGGGACATCCTATCAGAGAAGA
The DNA here is from genome assembly GCA_963942605.1 of Poecilus cupreus. Classification (NCBI taxonomy): domain Eukaryota; kingdom Metazoa; phylum Arthropoda; class Insecta; order Coleoptera; family Carabidae; genus Poecilus; species Poecilus cupreus. The sequence goes on along the minus strand of OZ012726.1, from coordinate 3,090,066 downwards.
AAATATTTTTTTAAACCAGTAGTTCTCAAGTTATAACATAAAGTTATATTTTTACATCCCGCCTACCTCTAGGTAAGGGAGATATTGTTTTTGGTAAAAAAATTGGGTAGTGAGTTTTCAATGAATAAGCACGTTTCAGGGTCCCTATAATACAATTTTACTATTTTCGCGATGATGTATGTATGTATGTATAACTCAAATACTATAATACCAAGAAATACAATTTTGTTAATTTTTGCTTATTATATTTAAATAAAGAGCTGATTAGATTTTGGATCAAATTGGTCAACCGGAAATAGCAGTCTACTTGAAGCCCTTAACAGTTTTTCGTGAAAAACACGGTTAAATTTCCTTTTTCAACAATTTATGCTATTCTGAAAATTGTAGAATATTTAATTTTACATTTGTTTTGATTACACTAATTTCATTAATTTTCATTAGATTTAGAGATAATAAAATATAAAGAAATTAGATTTCACAAATCTTGCATTCCTAGTACACCATGGAAACATTTAAAAATTTTCAATTTTTTACTAAATGTGACACATGTCATTGAGATTGTGAAGCTGTTTTCTTAGTGAAATATATGTCAAAAAATTAAATAAATATACGAAAGCAAATTAAATTTCTCAAATATAAATAGAAAATAAACAAATAAGAAGGTATGTTTCTATATCATCAAATACCATTTTGTACCGTTTAAGAGTAGTATTGGGCGGGAGGTTATGTGCTAGGCACATCAAATTTATTTCAAATGAGATTATACATATTTTTTATTCCTATTAGATAGTGCAGTATTTTTGAATGCAACCATATATTAGTTTTATATCCTTAAATAATAAAAATATTGTAAAAAATGCGTTTGAAATTTAAATAAATGTTTCGTTTTATTATTAATGTTCAGTTTTGATTTCGTCAGCTGCTTTTTCATTTTTTAACAGCAATAGCTGATTAAATATACATAGCACCACAATAATTAAAATTTGCAGTTTTTCCTGACATATATTTCGATGATTATGAGAGGTATATCAGGATTCCCAGGATATTATTTTAAACCACTAAGGAATCCTCAAAAAAATTCCTTTTGAAAGAATCGCCTTTTTGCGTTCCAGTTTCACTCCACAAAATACAGATGATCATTATGAATATTTTTATGTAAATAGCAAGGTTGGCACCTCTGCGCTGTAGTGATCAGGCGGTGGAGGGTGGTGGGGGGGGGGGCGGGGGTTGTTATGCGCCACCTCGCTGTGGATACAATAGTCTTTACAAGTGATGATTGATGTTGGCCACTAGCAAATGAATTGCTTTGTTTTATCGTAAGGTGAGAACGCTATTATATTCTGTGGGTTTTTTGCAGAGTTGAGGTAGTGAATGATTTTGGTAGTTAATTGAATGATTGTGCTGGGTTTATTAGAGATATTTAGGTTAGAAAATGTAGCTGAATTAGCACGAGGACTATAAAATGTGCTAAGAAATTATTTATTACATATAAATATAAAAAAGAACATTATAGAATTTTCTCTTTTTTAAACCTGGCTCTTTGCTTTCGCAGATTTGGGTAAATAATATACAGGGTAATTCATAACGTACGGAAAAGATTGGAACTGTAGCTAGGGGGGATTTCGCATAAGCTTTGTAAGCATTACTGTGGCAACGTGCATTGTTTACCTTGTTTACTAACTTGTAATAGTATATTCTACAACAAGTAATGGAATGGCACATATTCCACCTGAGCAAAAAGTTTGTAGCCCGAGCCAAAGGCGAGGGCTGCGGTTTGCGAGCGTGGGATATGCCATTCCGTTACATGTTGTAGACTATACTTTCTATAAAAAGGATTTGGAAATTATACAAATATACAAATATAAAACTTTTGAAAACGTCAAACTCAAATAAATCAAATTAAAACAAACAGACGTAACCATAGTAACGGAATCAGTAGAAAATATTTTCTATAACACTGTTTTGGAAACTGGGCACTCCACAACTAAAAATTGTTATGGAATCACTAACATTCCATACGCCGCGTATGGAATATTTTCGACGAATCAGAGCCGCATATTAGCGCGGTATCTTGATTCAGTTGCTATGGTTACGTCTGTTTGTTTTAATTTGATTTATTTGAGTTTGACGTTTTCAACAGTTTCATATTTGTATTTTTTGAATATTTCCAAAATCTTGTTATAGAAAGTATAGTCTACAACTTGTAACGGAATGGCATATTCCACACTCGCAAACCGTAGCCCTCGCCTTCGGCTCGGACTACAAGCTTTTTGCTCGCGTGGAATATGTGCCATTCCATTACTTGTTGTAGAATATACTATACAATGTAGCTGTCAATTAGTAACTTGTAAAGATTCATTTTTAAAAGCAATAAAGGGCTTGGGTAAATGATGTTTACAAGTGAGTAACAAGTAAAATAATTTACATTTAAATATACAGAGCAATATCTAAAGAATAACCTGGCATAATTTATCCAGTTTGAAATGCCATAGCCTGGCAGAAACATAATCTTAAAGTGAGACATCTTTACATATGTTCTATCATACATTGGGCATTAAAGGGTTAATAAAAAATATGTCCTTATTTCTTGCCAGTTCGTAAAAAAAACTTATTAAATTCAAATACAGAAACATTCATTGTACTCTCTTTCTTATAATAAACTCAATACAACCAACAAACGATACCACTTCGCTCGCAAATCACAATTCGTTTCATTTCAACCTACATGTGGATTACAACGCAAGGAAAACAATTTCCGCGCTTTCCAGCGAAAAAGAAGTCGGTAACATTGTTTAGCTCGACTTACCATTACAGCTGTAGCCATCCTTGTTCAACTCGAAGCCAGGTCTACAGTCGCACTCGTACATTCCATCGTGGAGCTCGTAGCAAAGTTGCTCGCACGCACTGCCATGTCCACATCGCCCTGCAACAACAACAAGAAGAAGAACAACATTAATGGTGGCTTACTGTGAAATAATAACATTGACAGTGTTTAGAAAACAATAGATAATTTGTACAATACTTTTAAATAACATGTAGCTCTTTATTCAATAGTAATTATTTTGCAGGAAAAATTGTATTGTTGCATTTCGAGACAAATTATATAGGATGTTCAAAAAACAAATATCTTATGTGGCCAGCACATAACCTCCTGCCCAATACTACTCGTAAACGGTACAAAATAGTATTTGATGATACAGAAACATACCTTCTTATTTGTTTATTTTCTATTTATATTTGAGAAATCAAATTTTATTTCATATATTTATTTAATTTTTTCACAATGACATGTGTCACATTTCGTGTTTCCATGGTTTCCATGGTGTACAAGGAATGCAAGATTAATGAAATCTAATTTCTTTATATTTTATTATCTCTAAATCTAATGAAAATTAATAAAATTAGTGTAATCAAAACACAACTTTTTTTATACAGTAACGTAACGTTTCAGTAAGCGCCTCCACCAATTTTCGCCGAAATATTTATTTTTGTCACACTCTCTACTTTCAACTGTCAGGTTTCAAATATATTATTAATATAATTTACTGAATAGACCAACCTTTAAACTAAGGCCCGTAGTAATTTTTGTATTATTTTGTTGATCAATAAAATTTTTTTAGAAAAATATCTGAAATATGGCAAAAATCATTCTCAAATTTCCAAGGCTATAACTAAAGATATAAGCGAGATATTGTAAAACGGACTTCAGTTTTGAAATATGCATGCTTTAGTTACCTAATAAACAAATTTTCAGCAATTTTATTTTTTTGAATTTTTGCCCCAAATTGGTTCCACCAAAAATTTCCACGGTCGATATCTTAACAATAAATCAAGATACGAACCTGTAACCTTCACCACTGTGTTCAGCTTGTCAAAATACATAAGTGTGGAAAAATTCTATAAATTCGCTCGACAGAAAGAAAAATTACAACAAAAAGTCTGCAAATGACCCAAAAACCGAAAAAACTCAAGGGGTATGTATTGAAATTTCACAACAAATTTTTATCTCTTAGAATTTTGATTTATATACCCTATCCTTCTATTTTCAACCAGAAACTTAAAAATAAAGCGTTTTAACGTTATCTAATCCTTATTTTTTGTGATACAAGCGATTTTATGCGACGCGGAATTAACTAAAAAGTTGTGAAAATATGGTTGAGCGCTTATATCTCGAAAATGAAAAGAGATTATTCAAATCTGTTTCAATGAGCGTATTCAGCATACTTCACTTGTCTTGTATATAAATATTTATGGTAGTTTCTAACAAAGTACAAATTTCATAAATGTTCAAAGTTAATGGAAAAAATCTGATGATCTCCAGCACATAACTTCCCGCCCAATACTACTCTTAAACGGTACAAAATAGTATTTGATGATACAGAAACATACCTTCTTATTTGTTTATTTTCTATTTATATTTGAGAAATTTTATTTTATTTCGTGTATTTATATAATTTTTTGACATATATTTCACTAAGAAAACAGCTTTACAATCAAAATGACATGTGTCACATTTTGTAAAAAATAATTATGTCACCACAATTTGAAATCGTTTTCATATTTTTCTTCCGGAATCATAACTATAATTATTTTTTCCCAATAAGCTATCACAAAAAATATAAACAATTTTTGAGAAATTGCAAATAAATATACAATATTTGTGGTGTACCACTTATTAGAGTCTATGTATAAATTCAATAACCGCCTTCTAAATGTTAATATTTATTTGCACAATGTCGTCTGCACTGTAATTCTGTACTTTGTAGTTTGTATGATTCTATTTGTTTTGAACATGATGTCGTCAGAATTCACGATCAATTTCCAGTGCTAGACAGAGTCAATATTTACGTGTACATTTACACTAATTGGTTTCAGTATTCTACCCTAAGTTCTACTTTCTATCTGCTTCCTAATGACAGTAATGACGTATCAAATATCAGTGTTGTTCTATATTGCAAAGTACAATAACGTTTTCTTCTGAATATTGTCTTTGAAGTAAATCTTTCACTATGAAGTTAGCAACCGATAACCCTACGACCAAAATTTATTTCAAATAACTATCATTATATACAACAATGTATTATAGCGTTTGTTTAAATAAACAATGAAAAGATCAAACCCTGTTAAATCTTTTTATTTATTACTATTAGTTTCAAAAACTTTTTCAATTTATTGAAACATAGGGATAATTTACAATAATTAAGAATAATAATTCGTACCATAAAGTATTGAATCTGACTCACAAAAATTATTTTATAATTTAAGAGTTTCCATAAAAATTTTTAGATTAAAATATTGAAAAATACAAAGTTTCAAAACATTTCGTAAAATTTAATTTTTTATAAAACTTTTTTTTTGCAATTTTTTTAAACTTGTCAAAGACAACTACAATTATAAAATTTTGCATAAATAATTTCCATCGGATCTTAAATATACCTCAGAATTTTTTTAGACTGATCTATCTAGTCATTGCAGAATGGTAGACGATCAAAAAAAGTATTGGGTCAGATCAAATCATACAAAGGAAAATTGTTTAATTCGCCATATTTATATGTTAAATTCCATCTATTTTACCTCCCGTACATACATATATGTAAGGGAGGTATTATGTTTGTTACGAATTGATTAGATTTTGAGAACAATTCCTCAACAGTAAGTGGTAGATTATTTAAAAGCCTATCAAAGTTTTTGGGCAAATCTTAGTTAATAAAGGAGATAGAGTTCCATTATAATAAAAAAAAATATAGAATAACATTACCTACAATATTTTCAATTATTGAATATTAAATATTTATTGTAATCTGTCACACAAACGTCAGACCTATGACTTTGATGAATGTCATTTGTCAAAATACGTTAAATTTGAGTGATCAGCGTTTTGAAAGTAATTTTTTGAAGAAATTGAAGATATTATCCCTTTTGTCCTTTTAAAACGAAGAAATTAAACTATTCCTCATTGTGTTTACAATTATTATAAATATTAGGGTTACAATTACAATTATTATAAATATTAGGTGCAAATATTCACTGATATTTGATTATTATTGGTCGAAATTCAGAAAATATTATAACATGATTGATTGAAATTTTTCGAGTGAAATATTTATTAATACATTTCGATATTATTAATAAATTGTACCCTTATTAGATTTTTAGCTTGTGACTTACTTAACATGAATCTATATTACTATTAACATGAATCTACATTATCCTTTGCAATAAAGTAATAACATAGATTGAATACCCGATATGTAGTGCAATATTTCTCTTTAAACAAGTTGTTTTTGCGTTCTCGGATAATCTACAGAGAAGCACAGGCAAAAAAAGAAATTGCAAATCCATTACGTCTTTCAATATCTCATCGAGCAACTTCACCCAACTAAAAACCATTTAATTTCCTCTGAAAAACTACTCCGCGTATTCGAAACATTTGCGTCCACTTAACGTCGATCAGCCCCAACCAGGACAATTCGACAATTCATTTCCATTTAGCAATGCTAACATTGAATGACGCCAACGAACCGACAAATCCATCGATTCAGTCCGGAGCGGTTTGTTTTTGATTGACCAGAGTTGATAACCAGCGAGAGCAGTAACCATCAACCGCGGTTCGAACAAGCTACCGCTGCTGGCCAATCCACTGCGGTTAACCGGGTTATCTGGGCGCACGAGATCGCGGATGTTACCAGGTTATTTAATGGTAATTGTTGGAGGATATTGTACGACCGGATTGCCTGGAAATTCGTCATGTATTCGCACACTAATTCACAAAAACTTGCTTCGTGTACTTGCTATATTACATCGCTTATGAACACAAGACCACTGAATATACATAGGCGATACAATTGGATATTAATTTTGTCTATTTTTCCATTTATGAATAAATAATAGTTATTTATTTTACTAGTAGGCAAAGCAAGGAATTACCCACGAGATAAATTTTAGCACACGAAGCAAAAGGCTGAGTGTGATAATTTTATGGAGAGAAAAAATTGTTGTTTTTATTTATTTGCTGAATTTTTAAAATTCAATAAATAGATTCGTCAATAATGACAAGTAAATTTAGCTAACTTATCAATTTGAAATTGTTTAAGGCCGTTTATATCCTTTGTAACAATTTAATTTGTTATAATAACTATGATTATTTATTGTTCTGCTTAAATATAATTACTAAAATATTTAGTCAAAAGCACATAAAAATAAATGTTATTAATTACAATATTCACAAATATATTTAGTTACGAAATACACAGAAATATTTTGTTACTTGCTAACAAATTTGAAACTTGTTAAATTAACAAAAATTAACGGTGGATCGTCTGGGAATAAATATTTTGTTAAAATTTGTCAATATTAATTATAAATATTTTACTGTGTACTTGTACGAATGTGTACAAGGCAAAAGGATACGAATGTATGAAGGAAAATAGCATTTTCTCTAAAATAAATAGCGAAGCAAAAAATTATATAATTCTTAGCACAAAATGTTCTAATATAGTGTAAATTGCAAATAGACGACTTAAAAGTACAATTTTAATTTAATTAATGAATATAATGAACAACATGGAATTAATACCAATTACAATACACACAAAGGCCCTATAGCTAATGAATTTTAATGTGTAGAACAATAATTGATTTGAAATGAGAGGTATTAGGTCAAATGAACAATTGTGTTTAATTTGATATTTATCAATTTGAACTGTGTGGGTTGTAAATGATCACAAAAATGTTATTGATACATTATAATTATCAATCAATCGCTCACAGCAATAACAAACCACAGGGAACGTACAATATATTCATGACATTATTTTATTTTGATACTGAATATTATATCCATTACAACTGATATACCGTGAGTTTTGCTAAGATGTAATAAGCATTTATTTTTCAATCATTAATGTATTTATTATAGATACCAGCTTACATATCACCGTACTGCTTCAGATAAAATGAAATATATTATGTTGATTTGTATTTATAACAAATAAATTTAACGTATGATGACAAATCCATTTTACATTGACAACATATGTTGCATTTTATCTGGAGCAGTATATAACTGGAATTCATAATAATACATTAATGACTCAACAGTAAATCTTAGCTGAAACTCACGGTACTTAAATATTGTAAACTACTCGATTTACCGGTCCAAGAAATGCTGAATATGCTAAAATATAAAAATTATAATCCATGATAAAGCAGTTGTTTTCACAATATGTATTTAGAAGTATTTTTACTTCATAATGAATTACTAGAAGGTTAATAGCTTCATTCTATTAAAATATTGTCAGAATATCTGATACACACAAACTTGAGAGAAAATCTTACCTCAAACAAATATTAAATATTAATAATTGCACATTTTAAAGCACAAACACTACACTATTACTGCACACGCCAAATGGCTACCACGTTCTGATTTTTTGCATTTATTTAGCAGAGCCAGACAACTAAAATTCGAACGTAACAAGTTCGTTCCAATTTAAACTAATTATATTCGGAGTCAAAACTAAAGAAATATCAGTGGTTTCAAAACTATTTATAATAAACGGTTAATTTTAGTTAAACACATATTAAATGTAGACAATTTTTGCAAAAGGGTAGTATTAAAATTATTACCCTTAGAATTTAAAAAATATAATTTAAACAATTCGTTATTGGTTTTCTTATTAACCATCTAAATGATGAAAGTTTTTTTAATCAGTATATAAAAGGTCATTACCATAGCTACAGTAATCCACAGCAATGTTTTATAGTTATTTACTTTACAAGTGGGCAAAGTAAGGAATTGCCCACGAGAGTAATTTTAGCAAACAAAGCCGAAGGCTGAGTGTGACAATTTTATCTAATGGGTAACTCCACTTTGCTCACGTGTGAAGTATAACGTTTTATCTAACATCTCTTAATAAATGCAAAATTTATTAAAGAAATATTATTTGACAGTGACATATGCTTTAAATTTTCTAAATTAAAATGTCAATCGAAGCAGTTACCAAGATGTTGTGTGTTATTATTATTGTTATAAATAGTAAATTATTCACTAGTGACTTTTCTCAAAATTATTACTTCCGGTTATTGGATTATCACCAAAAACTAATCAGCCCTTTCAAAGGGGAAAAGGGGATACAATTGATATATATAAAAAATATCCACACAGACTGTCAATTAAAATTGTATTCTAGGGACCCTGAAACGTGCTCATCCACTGAAAACTCACTACTGAATTTTTAGCATGATTCCCATACCTCCCTTACAGGATGTGGCGGGAGGTAATAGTATTTTATGTATCTAGAACGAAAAGTGAATCTTTAAGGTATGAGCAAGTTGTTTACGGCCGAGGCGGGCAGCCGAGGCCGTAATTACTTGCGAGGACCTTAAAGTCACTTTTCGTTCGCGGTACATACAACATTTTATTTCATACTGGTTACTAAAGTTGTTAAATTATAGAATTTATTAACAGAAATTATCAAAAATTCATAGAAATATGAGTTGATATAAGTAGGCTAAATAACAATTTCTATAGGAACAAGTATTTGTTTATAAATAATGAACCAATTAAAAGTCAAATTTTACTTTAAAGTCCTATGACTTTAAAGTTTCACTTTTCGTACGATAAATAGTCCGAAAAATGTAACATAAGTAACCAGTATGACATAAAAAATATTTAAAGTCGCTTGAAAAGAAAAACTTCATGTTTCACGCTTTAGAAGATTGTAGTGTTATAATACTGAATTTAAGAGTACATTTATTTGTGTTAAATAAATAATTAACCCTAATTAAATAAAAAATTTCAGTGGTACAAGAATGAAGTTAGTCAAGTGTTAGTTAGTCACCCCTAATCGTGTATTCATAGGGATCAAATTGACCTCCTCTCGAGCACAAGTCCTCCAAAATCTATCCAACCGCAGCGTCGTTGTCGCATTTTTTATTTCGTTTCTTATTTGTCATGCTGTCGTTTTCGCAGCATTTGTCATCGCGGGCGGTGTTTTTCATTCGGCGAATCATCTGTCACGCGGGTTCGCGGTTCGCGGCATCGCGGCCTCTTGTTCTTAGTGTGCTTTCGGTTTATAAGATCGATTTTCTGCGTGTTATGGCCGCCCAGCGAAGTATGAACGTTTATTTCCAGTTTAGCGACGTGCGAAAAATGACACATGTTTTTTGCGAGGAAATCGGGAGTGGAGAATGCTTTTTTGGGTTTTATATATTTTTGTTTGGGAATCGTTGCGTAATTAAGAATAGAACAACAGGAAAAAATATACTGATGTATAATGACGTTTTTAGAATTTCCAGACGAATAATTACTAATACAGGGTATTTTTGAAATGTTCATTTATTGGCTTCTCTAATTATATTACATCAAAAAGTTAAATAGTTGTAGAGGAAGAATTTCTGCATTTTTAAAACTAATATTTATAATTTTACTCTACTTGGAACTGGAAAAATGACGGAAATGTTTAACAATTTTCATAAAATCATCAGTGCCATGTAATAACAAAAACTTTTTATTTATTTCAAATAATAGTTATTGTATCAAAGCACTGAAGTTCAATTTTTTATCACGAATATGGAATTTAGTTGCCGAGGCCCGTAGGGCCGAGGAAAATAAACCATGTGAGTGATAAAAAGGAACTTCAGTGCCGAGGTACATATTAAGTTTTATTTAAAATCTAAAATTCGAAAAAACTGTAAAAAATTACAATATAGGTTAAGTTTATACATCTGTCAGTTGTCAGTTGAAACTGACAGTCAGTGTTGCCAACCTCGAGTAGTAAAGTTATCGTAAATAACACTCAAAATTATGTGTTTTGTCCCCAATTTCGTCATTGGAATTAATTAGCTAATTCTTCTTGCAAATTTTGTTTCATGTTACGTCCAAATTTACTATAGTACGTTAATATATCTGCCTAAATTATCCTAATTGTATAATAATTATGTAATGGTTGCCAACACTGGGTTGCTCAAAATCGTAGTATAATGGGTTACTTTAGTAACGATTTCTGAGCTTTTAATGACAATTTTCGAGCACTTTAGTGCCGATTTCAAATAAATTTAGTTGTGATGAAATTTTCATTTGTCAAATGTGGTAGATAAATTAAGGAAAATTATTAAAAAATAAATAAAATCTGTATAAAACTATCTTAATATAAGTTTAGATTCTCTCCCGGGAAATTTCTAGCGACCACGAGAAAACTTTTGATAATGTCATACATTAAAATTACATTTATTCTACAAATTTATTTGTTTAATTTTGCAGCGTTGCTTAATAGACATAGAATTCTACATTTAAAACGTAGCCCAATATTACACTAACCCCAATCAATCTTCATAAAAAATTAACCGAATCTATACTTTCGTGTTGCCACAACAAAATAACAAAAATCCCTGACCCGTCGCTCTACTTTCTTCGGTAATCACTGAAATATTTACGCGGCTATCAGTCATAATTACAGAGTTCTGTAGCAGGAAAAATAATTTATCGTCATCAGCGCCTGTAAATGTTTAATGATTGAAAATCAATTCCTGCAACCACGTCTCTCATCAACAGCAGGAAATTACTTCCAGCAGGAGGGAGGGTTCGTGCATTGTTATTTTTCATTAGCTGTGGGTTACTCCTCGCTTTTCCCCACCCCTTAAAAGAGAGGGGGCAGCATATGTGGTTTAATAAGTAATAGGTTTGTTCGTAGTGCAAATTTAATACTATTTGAGAAGTGTTTCATTTTAAAAATATAATCTATAATCTGGTTTTATATTGTATATATAATATCAACCCTATATTTTCACTGAAATATAGTAATACTGGAATCCTAACTTGCAGGCTTTTATGACTGAGACAGGTAGATGTTCCAAATACACTCATCTTTGTCTAACACTTGTTTGTAGAACGGTTGCTAATTAAACACATATTGTAGTCTTCCAAAAGTGGTAATAGTATATTGTATAACTAGTGCTGAAAGTTGGATATTTCACACGAGTGTGAAGTTTGAGCAACGAGCCGAAGGCGAGTGGTTTAATTACATGAGTGTGAAATACCCTTTCAGCACATGTTGTACACGATACTTTTTCGACGACCACAATTACGTAAAAAAAAAAAACTTTGTACAACAAAGACAAGTTGCGCAAACTGGCAGTATCTTTCGGCTCGCATTTTCAGCGTCAGTTGGCGTTCCAATATTATTTAAACAGTCAAAAAATGGTGAAATAGTATATTGTATAACTAGTGCTGAAAGTTGGATATTTCACACGAGTGTGACATACCTTTTCAGCACGTGTTGTACACAATACTTTTCAGACAACCACAATTAAGTAAAAAAAAAAAATATAAAATTTCCATAAAAATATTAAAACAGATTATATTAATAAATTGCTGTCAGAATTCACCAAAAATTATGTTAAAATCTGATAAATCAGGGTCCAACCTTCTCAATCCGTGTAAATTCAGCAAATTATCTGCAACCGTCAAACTTTGAAATACAATTTTTTTAGGTTAGTGCACTCATTTATCGCAGCGTGGGATAAAATCATATCACACAGTTGCGGACGCATCTGATTGGCTAACGAGCTTTCATATCACACAGCATTGCTAGTGATATGCAATAAACAATTTTCAATAATAGTTAAGCGTATGAATTTATGAACTTTTCGTAGTGGTCGTCGGAAAATAATACTTAACCGTGTATTATTAAATTATTTAAAATAATAGTTGTATTATTTAATTTCTTTTTAATTGATCAACTAACTTTAAATTATTCCCGATTTCTATTTAAAACATAATTATTCGCTGCAGTTGAACGTCTGTTTATTAATTGATTTAACATTAATTTGCTGCAACTTTTTTGTTATTGAATTTTTATAGTGTTGGGCAATCGAAAAATTTCCAAACTGATATATTCCCAAAATGGAAATTTACCGGGAATATTTCCTTGGCTTTAAAAACTTTAAAAAATTTTCTTGTTAACATAACCTGTTTCTTGTTAGGTACTTCTTGTTTAGCATATTTTAAAATGTAATTCTTGTCCATCAACAGAAAAACAAAAGCTTAAAAAAGAAATTAAAGACATTTCTACTAATAGCGTGGTATGTATATTATGATTATGATAGTTATTGTTTCCAATGTTTTTATTTTAAATAAAATAATTATTTTTGTCATTGACATAACTTTGAAAACACGAATGAAAGTTTCCGGAAAATTTTCATATTTTTCTTGGATATATTTCCCAAAAAATAAATTCTCAGGAATTTACCAACTCTAAATTTTTTTAGTTTATTAGGGAAAATATATTATTTTGGGCTTCCCTATCTACTTTTTCAATATTTTCTGTATTTTATGAATCACCCTATATGTCAAACATTTAGCAAGTGTAAATATTAAACAATCATGTGTAGATACATTGTATAAGAAAGTCATGTGGTAACCACATCAGATATAGTGATATAAACCGTCGTTACTAAGACTGTCCGAATTTAAAATTCGTACTACAATATGTTACCTTATGTAACATGTATTTTAATAAATTATTCAATTACAATCATTTAATTAACCTCGACACAATCTTCCACAAAAATCTATATCTTCAAAACTCACCCATTTCCCCCCAATGCAGTCCTTTTATGACTTAATACCTAAATCCAATTTCATCAGCTGGACCCTACTAAAGCAGGGGTTCAAATCCTCCTCTCGTGTTTCGTCAGTCACTCGTTTTATCTCATAGATTATATCTTATCAGTAGGACGTGACAGCATTACTCATGCGCATTTTACAAGTATTAACTGTTAATTAGAAAGAGGGGATGTTATAGGGTGACAAATTTAGGGGATGTTTTTCACTAAGGGTTGTTGAATTATTAGGTTTTTATGCTTGTTTTATTAACTAACGAAACAAGAAAAATATTATGTTTGCACAGCATAAAATAAATACGGTTTCCTGCAAAAGAGGTTCCCAAAAGTTTTAACAATATTATGTTTTGTAACTAGAGCGGAAAGTGTTGTATTGCCGATGATATCTCAGAATGGGGTGATCAGCACTAGTTATTTGTCAAACTAGAGAGGAAAGCGCTTCTTTTGCCCACTCTCATGTCGTGAAAAAATATAAATTATTTTGGACACCCTTCCTACACTTTCAATATTTTCCGTACGTTATTAATTACCCTGTAGAACTGATCAATATATGTTAGCATATTATACGTACAAGCAAAAATCGTGAGAGTTAAAGTACCAAACCAGTCTTATGTTAAAATAACTTGATTAAGTAAAATTACAGTATCCCAGCTTGGAAAGTAAGCAAGAATACCTTTGCACACATATCAGCGTTTCTACTTAAAACTTCAAAATTTATACAACTTCTCGAGAAAGTTAGAAAAACTTCTTAAATATTAGCAGTAAATCCGTATTAAAGCAGACATCAACTTTGCTAATAAGAAAACCTGCGTTGAAATCCGGAGGCGAAAGTTATCAACTTCACAAAATATGAGATCCAACTTTCCGGATCCCGCTGTCCAATAATCGAACTTGTACATGTCGTTCATATCAATTTTCCTTTTTAAAATAATAAACTTTTCAAGCAGAACTTCATACATTTCTATCAAAATGAATTATCTTGATTTTGACTAGATTTTTACATTCTGATTTTAAGAGAATTATTTTGATTTAGGATACATTAATTAATCATAACTTAAGTCGAAAAACTATCAGAACTCGTACACAGTGAAAAATTTATAGTCAAAATTGACAATGTTTTAACAAAAATTTTAGTCCCAGACGATCCACCGTTAATTGTTGTTTCTACCTCAAGTAACAAATTATTTATGTGTATTTCGTAACTAATAGTATATTACGTACCGTGAACTGTAAGTGATAGTTTTTAGGTCGAGAATGTAGTTTGGGATGTCGATACCCGTAGGGTCGAGATTTCCTAAACATTCGAGGCCTAAAAAATCATTTACAGTTCGAGTTTAGTAAGTTATTTTTTGCAAAACTTGCGTAAATATAAGAAAAAGAAAAATAGGTATCAAAATTACAGCTGACAGATTGAGGTTAGAAATAAAATTTGAATGATATATATTTACTTACCGTCCACCATGAACGGTAAGTTTCACTTACCATCCACCGTGGACGGTAAGTAAATGATGTAACCATGAAAACCAATTGTGCAATAAAAGTTCCACTTACTGTGTTTAAATTTTGTTATTAATGGGTAACTTACAGAACAAGTATTGCAAAAATATATTTGTAAATATAGTGTTAGATTTATTTTTATGTGCTTTTGACTAAATATTTTAGTAATTATATTGTTGAAGCAGAACAATAAATCATAATTATTATAACAAATTAAGTTCTTACAAAGGATACAAACGTTGTTTAACAATTTCAAATTGATAAGTTATCTAAATTTACTTGTTAATATTGACGAGTCTATTTGTTAAATATTATATATACAACAAATATATAAAAACAAAAATTTTTCTTGTTAAAAATTCAGAATTGGCAAAAATTTAATTTAACAAATTTTCATATTTGTTCAAATTATTAATTTAACACAAACTAAAAATCTGATGTAACCAGCACATAACCTCCCGCCCAATACTACACTTACACGACACAAAATAGTATTTGATGAGACTGAAACATACATTCATATATATTTATTTTCTATTTATATTTGAGAAATTTAATTTAATTTCTTATTATAGGTAGTTATGCGAGACGAATACATACATACATACAGACATCATGGCGAAAATAGTAAAATCGTATTGTAGGGACCCTAAAACTTGCTTATTCATTGAAAACTCACTACCCAATTTTTTGACCAAAAACAATACCTCCCTTACCTAGAGGTAAACGGGAGGTAAAAATACTTAACCACAAAATTAACAAATCGCAAATCAATTTTTTTTTTTATGTAGTAAAATTATAAAAAGAAACTATTGGATTAATGCCGGGTATTATAAAGAAATGTCACTTTAATTTACTTTTAACTTTTGACTAATAAATTCATTGTTAGTAAAAATATTTATAGTCCAAGAACAAAACAAAACAAACAAAAAATACCCCAGATGACTGTATTTTATATGGAAATTAGAGGTTCGTACATTTGAATGCGAATTGCTTTGACCCAATATCAAAAGCTTTTTATTTTCCGTAAAAGCAACACGGAAATTTGATCTCAACGACGTATTTAAAATGAAATATGCGTCAAAATAATACGTGAATTGAAATTCTACACCGGTTCGCTGACAATTTATTTCTAAAAATAAAACACACGTTTTCCAATATTTCTGTACTTTATTACTATTCATGCTTTTAATTAAAATAAAATAGCATGGTCATTTCTCGAGTCTTTAGAACTTAATAGGGTTCACTATATGACAAAGAAATCATGCAAAATTTTAGAGTAGAACTACATATAATTTCAGGATCACCGTACTGTTTCTGATAAAATGCAACATACATTGTTAATGTTACATGAACTTTTAATCTTGATATATTTTAATGTTTCATTTTTAAATATCCATCAATTTTTTGCCCGGACGTTCAAGAAATAAATTTGCAAACACATCACAAACTATTTTTAAACTATAACCAGAACTGTATCAATTACTCATTACATTTTTGTTTCGCTACTAAATATCTTTAAAATATGATTCATTGTTTTGATATAATATATGTTATATGTTGCATTTTATCTAAAACAGTACCATCACTGTAAGAATTCACACAGTAACGACACTTCAAATATTTCATGATCCCAATATTTTAGTGGTGCGCTACTGAAAAGATGGCTGTTCAGTGTCTGCTGATAAGCTGATATCTTACTAACTATAGAAAAGAGAGTATAGTATGTCAGTGTCAGTCTGTCAGTTGTATCTGTCAAATATCAAACCACAGTATTTCTTTCGTTTCATGTTAAGTTCATAAAATGAGATTAACCTTTTTTGTACAATGAAGAAATGTAAAAACTATTATAGTGCAGGTGAATAGTATACGGTATAACTAGTGTTGAAAGTTAGATATTTCCACCAATTGATATATAAGAATAATATTGACTTTTTACCTCCCGCCTACCTCTAGGTAAGGGAGGTATTGTTTTTGGTCAAAATATTGGGTGGTGGGTTTTCAATGAATAAGCACGTTTTAGGGTCCCCACAAAACGATTTTACTATTTTCGCCATGATGTCTGTATGTATGTATGTATGTATGTATGTATGTATGTGTGTGTGTAGTCTGTGGCAATTTTTTCGTCTCGCGTAACTCAAATACTATAATACCAAAAAATACAATTTTGTGAATTATTGCTTTTTATATTTAAATGAAGAGCTGATTAGATTTTGGATAAAATTGGTCAACCGGATGTAGAAGTTTACTTGAAGAACAGTTTTTCATGAAAAACACGGTTAAATTTCCTTTTTCAACAATTTATGTTATTTTGAAAGTTGAAGAATATTTAATTTTACATGTCTTTTGATTATACTAATTTTATTAATTTTCATTAGATTTAGAGATAATAAATTATAAAGAAATTAGATTTCACAAATCTTGCATTCCTAGTACAGCATGGAAACATTTAAAAATTTTCAATTTTTTCTTCGAAATGTGACACATATTGTGATTGTGAAGCTGTTTTCTTAGTGAAATATATGTCAAAAAATTCAATAAATATACGGAAGAAAATTTAAATTCTCAAATATAAATAGAAAATAAACAAATAAGAAGGTATGTTTTTGTATCAAATACTATTTTGTACTGTTTAAGAGTAGTATTGGGCGGGAGGTTATGTGCTGCCACATCAGATTTTTTCTCTAGTGATCTCATCGACGATTTTCACTAGTGATCCTATAGACATTTTTAAACAATTGAATTGTTACACTGTTGCTATGGAAGTGAATCTATTTTCAAGTCAGTTTAAAGAAAAAATACATTTTGACTCGTTGAATTGTCATCCGAAAACCATTCGTGTTACAAGTTATGTGACAATTTTTGGGGCTGCATCACTCATGGTTATTACGCTTGAAAATATCACTCTTGATATTTAAAATCAAGCGTAATACTCAATCGTGATACAGCAACAAAAATTGTCGGCATAACTTGCAACACTAATGGTATTATACCGTGTGTCCCACGTAAATGTTGGCATAGGCAGTTAACATGTAAAATCAGTTTTTTGTAAATAAAAAGTGTCCGGCAAAAAATTATGCATCCAAATTTTATATCACAATACTGCCAATATCCCTACATCTTATTTAATACAGATTACTTTATTTTGATACCGCAATTTAATGAAATTAATAATAATAATTCCTAATTTTCCGCCCACTCTTTTCATTGCTACTGACGTACAGTGCCTGCAATTTGTTTTAAATATTTTAATCTGTCACTGTCAATTTCTGGCGATAGAAACCATTCAGCGTTCATTCCTGTGATGTATTCAGATATTTGTCTTGCATTGCGCCCCCATAATACATTCTAATAATATTTACACGGTTCTCGACATTTAATGTATTCTTGATGACAGTGACAGATTAATATATTTAAAACAAATTGCAAGCACTAAACGTCAGTAGCAATAAAAAGAGAAAGCGGAAAATTAGGAATTATTATTATTAATTTCATTAAATTGCGGTATTAAAATAAAGTAATCTGTATTAAATAAGATGCAGGGATATTGGCAGTATTGTGTTAAAAAATTTGGATGCATAATTTTTTTCCGGACACTTTTTATTTACAAAAAACTGATTTTACATGTTATTTGCCTATGCCAACCTTTACACACGGTATATGAAAGTATATTTATCTAAATATTTGATCCAATAGGTTCAGGGTAGGTTACGTTAAGATGTTAGATCATCCCCAAGAGATAATACTCAAACTACGAATTCCTAACTTTGGTACATGTTCTTGAGAAACTATTTGAAACTATAAAGTTTTGTCATCAATCATCTCATTATCAAAATATTGACAAAATTGCGGCTTGTAATAGCGTTTAACATGGGATTTACGATACAACGTGGCTTAATAAAGATGTTGAACAACGACCTTTTGAACTATGACCTCTGTAGGCTGAAATATTTACATTTAAGATTTATTATGTGGAGATAGAGATACAGAAATGGCGTTTCTCCGATATCTTTTTGGTTCGGAAAATTCATCATTCCGTGTTGGAATTGTTAGACAACGAAGAATGAATGTAAATATATAATCAGGCCATTTACTCATTTTGGACTGATTATTTTTGCGGAAATCTATCAGCATTGAAAGCATGATTATGTATGTGTTATGTTTTTGTATGTACGAACTGCTTAAAAATCTGAGTGATTGTTTATGAATGTATTTGTTACATGATTGTTTGCTGTAAGATCTTACTAACCGTGAAGAAGGTTTAAGTATAAACCGAAACGTCGGTTAGGTAAGAAGAATATATAGGTACTGTATGACTGAGATTTCGAGTATTTTTTGCACTTTACAATAAACACAGTTGAAAGGACATCATGTTAATTTATATTTATATGTATGGGAATAGAATATTCTTACAACAAGTAATGGAATGGCACATATTCCACACGAGCAAAAAAGCAAGGACTACGGTTTGCGAGTGTGGGATATGCCATTCCGTTACATGTTGTAGACTATACTTTCTATAACAAGATTTTGGAAATTATACACAAAATACAAATATAAAACTGTTGCAAATGTCAAACTCAAATAAATCAAATTAAACAGACGTAACCATAGTAACTGAATCAAGATACTTTATAAATCGCGCTAATATGCCGCTCTGATTCGTCGAAAATATTCCATACGCAGCGTATGGAATGTTAGTGATTCCATAACAATTTTTAGTTGTGGAATGCCTAGTTTCCAAAACAGTGTTAAAGAAAAAAATGTTGTGTCTAACATGAGAGGAAAGCACTTCTTCTACTCTCGTTCGTATTGCCTCATTCGCGCTTTCCTCTCCTTAATGTATAATATACTTCGGATATTGTTTCATCGGGACATAAACTGTTAGAATTTTTAAAAACTAACGGAGTCTAAAGATTCCTTCTCCGAAATTGAATTTCTCATGCTCTTTTTAAATAATAGAACCACATTTTCAAAATTAATCCTTTAATAGAAAACTTCTGAAAATGCGGTCAAGGCGTTTCACTGCTTTCCAAATATAATCTTGTAAAATACTCACAATGAATAATATATAAAACTAGTTGGCTTCCGTCCAAAGGTTATTCAAATATTAAACTTTATATTCAAATTCTCATTGATAACTTTTCGTCTGGCGGCAGAAAAAACATTCTTATTTTACTATTAAACTAGAAAGAAAACCCTGAAAATAGCTGAAGCCAGTTTGGAAATAAATTGAGAGGAAAATTACAATATTTATGCGATACACGCGCGCCTGCCGTACATTATTCGATATAAGGTCCTGATGTATTGTTCCTGTTGCAAAAGCTCTCAGTCATTTAACGAAATTGAGCCGTTACTCTCATATTGGTAATTTCGAAAGTGAAAGAAGCGACTGCAGAGTAGATAACCGGTTTTCGTTCGGGTTTAACCGGTAGTAATAACCAAGAAAAATGGTTATGATGCCATGCAGAACGGACGTAATATTTATCTGATTTCCTGTTGACATAATTTTATTGGATACTTACTTTTTTAGAAATTGAACGGGATAAATGAACCTATAAATAGTTATTAGGATATTCGAGGCGACAGACGAGGTGAATAAACCGTATGAGTAATAAAAAAATACTTTTTTTCACGACATGGTAGGAAACCCCACCGTTCTACTCCCGAAAGAGTGAGGAAAATGTGTTCCTCTCTAGAGAGGAAAATATAGAAGTGTTGCCAATATGAATGTTATTTACAAAAAATATATTATACAAATTGTAAATAAATTCCTAATTTTATTGAAAATCCTTATTTTAGTGATATACATACTTTAAATTATCTTATAATTATGTCTTATATTTTTCTTTTTCTTATTAAATCACAATTTGACAACTTATTAAAGATATTTAAGATTGGTTCAATAGCAACACCCCTACACCGCCTTGTCTCTGATAACCTAACTTTTAACGTGTCAGTCTGTCAGTTGTGTTGTCAAACTGAATTTTAGGTCCGAGCAAATCGTTTTTAGAAACATGTCGCGAAAAAAATGTGTCTAACACGAGAGGAAAGCTCTTCTTCCACTCTCGTTCGAACTGCCTCACTCGCTGCGCTCATGAGGCTTTCCTCCCTAGTTTGACAAATAACTATTGTGCCGTACAGTATATTTTTTTCGAAATCGTTAAATTATTAATTAAGAACATACATAAATAGCAGTATGTATTTGTAAAACGTCAGCTAGCTGTTGCGACGGGGATGGCTGTGATAACAAAAGTACTGTCAAAGTGTCAAATTTGGTTATAATTTTCTTAATTTTTTTATAAATTTTTAGACGTGTTTGTTTTTTTCTTTTAATATGTAATAATATATTTGGCATAAATCAAAGGAGCAGAATAGATCAAATTTGTTTGTTGCTCTGACAATTTTGATAATAGCCCTGTAATAGTTTTTTCCATAGAATGAAGTAGAGCGAATGAGTGAGGTAACAGATAAAAACGCATCAAATTACCTCACTGAGTGGCAAATATATCAGATTATTTCACTAAAATGATGGCAACAATATGTTTATTATATCAGTGGCGTAGATAATAGTTATTTCTGATATAAGTGTTAAAAGTGACATTTTATGAGTTAGTGAGGAAGTTTGTGAAACGAGGCGAATCCGAGTGAAACAACCCCATGAACGAAATAAATCACTTTTAACACGTATATCATACAAAATTTTACGTACGATCTTCTTAGAATATTAGTAAATACTAAAATATTTAGAATGATATTTTGACAGGCAGGGTTATATTTGCTGATTTATTGATGCAAATCGTTAGCAACTTGTTAAAAGTAACAATAAAATCACTTTTAACATGGTGCTATATTACTTTTAACACTAGTGTGTGAAATTGACACTTTTAACTTGCTTATCAACCATTAAAAGGGCCACTTTTAACAACAGTTGTAGATAAAATATTTTACATTTTGTAAAACATATTCAGATTTATTCATTATAGTGTTGTATTATTTTTTGTAGAAAAGGCCTTATTGCATGAATTTTTACACCCAACACATCTTGTAAGGGATGTATCTATACGAAAAATTCGGTAGTGAGTGTTTTTAGAGCACGTTTTAGGGTCTCAGAAATACGATTTTTATATTGGATAGTTGTGATGATGTCTGTGTGTGTGGATCTCTGGAGTTAGTGTTTCTAAAAGATTATTGAACTGTACATTCAGAAATTTTACACATTATATTTGTATTCCCTTGTGAAAGAGCTGATTAGTTTTTGGTGATAATCCAATAACCAGAAGTGGTAGTTTATTTGAAGCCCTATCAAGTTATTTTGAAATATCAGGTAGGGTTACATTTGTTGATTTATTGATACAAATCGTTAGCAACGTGTTAAAAGTAACAATAAAATCACTATATTGCTAAACAACAGTTAAAAGAACTTATTTTAACAACGATCGTAGATAAATAAACATATGTCACTATACATAAATGCTTACTGTTCTTGACAAAGATTTGGTAAATAAATAAAGACTGAAACCATTTTTTCGTTATCCAAGTTATAAAAATAGTTGAACTTCTGCCAAATTCCTTCAACAATTCCCATTTCCTCAAACCGTGTGTCAGGAAACCATTCGAATACTCTAGAATAGATTAATATATGCGGAAACTATAAAACTAGACGGAAAATCAATACCTTCCTTCCATTTCCAGTCGAGAACATTCATAAAACTAGAGAACGATCATATCATATCATCCATGATCCTCAGAGAACAAATGAAACCTATAACTCAGGATATATGTCTTGTATCTCACCATTGGGGAGAACAAAACACGACCAAGAGGGATCTCTCAGGTTATTTATAAATTCTAAGAGGATTCCCCTCCCCGGGAATCGAAGAGGGGGATGAAATTCGATGGGGTATAAGTGCACTCGAAATATCGACTCCGGTGACCGAGATACGGTGAATGCAACGAATAAAACAAAGGAATAAAAGACGATACAAAGAGTTGTAAGTATCTTGTGGGTTGGTAGAGATTCCAGTGGTTGCCAACATTATTGGTGAAATTGATAGAGGGTTCAGGATATAAATTCTAGAAGAAATTGATTGAATAGAAATTAAATTGTTGTTTTATTCCTTTACTTTTATGGGCAATTTAATGGAAGGAAAACTCGAATTGGAAAGTGATTTTATAATGAGAATTTGACAATGTAAAAATTCGTACTACTTACTTACATCTGCACGGTGTAGAATTAAAATATGTTGTATAGGAATTTCAATGCTATTATTTTAATATTGCTGAAAATTTTAACGATTCACTTTACGGCAAAAATATAAATACAAAAGTTATTCACAATTTAAAAATGCATGCAATATATTTGGTTAGATAAAATTAGTATTTCACAATATATTAATCCAATTAACATAAATATTTATTAGAAAACTATAATAGGACCATGGAAAATTAAACAGAAACGAAAATAATTGAAATTTCATAGAACAATTTTAAATTTAATTATACATCTAACAGAATGTAACGGAAAGAAAAGAATTTTCAAATCCATCATTAAATCTTTATAATCTTCTAAGAAATTCTTACAGAAAATAATACAAAACTATAATAAATCAACCTAAATACCTTTCCTGAAATGTAATAGCACATTATACATTAAGGGAGAGAAGTGTATGATTTTTTCCCGCGGAGTAAATTGCAGCACAAGGAAAAATACACTTCTCTCTTTTACTAATTTCACGACCCCAATATTTATGATGGTTTTTACGTATTTTGAAATTATTTAAATTCTTTTATAATTTATGATAGTAAGCATTGATTTGTATAATTTTGTTCATTTTTCACATTATTTGAGCACTTTCCCTCACGACAGGAGAGAAAGTGCACAAATCTCCCGTGGCTATTTCTGTCATGATTTTGGTATCATAGAAACCGAGTTTTTCTCCCGGTCGCGAAAAATATTTTTCGTGTATGCAATAATAAGGCCCATTTGATTACCAGTATTTCACGATATATCAATCAAAATATAATTAATGTTTATTAGGAAAATTGTAATACGGTCGTGGAAAACTATACAAAACTGAAAAATATTTGACATTTCAGAAAAGAGATTTAGATTTATTTATTACAGTGTTGTATTATTTTCTGCAATAATTTCGTAGATTATTTTTGACGTTTCTTTAAACCAATGAAATTCTTTATTGTATGTCACGTGTCTGTGTTTTAACCAATCCTGTATTTATTATACTGATTATTTTTTGACGTTTCTTAAAACCAATAAAATGCTTTATTGTATGTCACGTGTCCGTGTTTCATCCAATCATGTCATTATTATACTGAGAATAATGCACTTGTGATTATTCCCGACAATATTCTCTGTAGCTTTTTTGTTTTTGTTGACAGATGTCAGATGTCAGATAGTTATCATCAACACAAGTAAAATTGAGCAAAAATGATAGATTTAGTGCTGTGCCTGATGATGAAATCAAAATATAATCTAATTAAATATTACTCAAGAGTTCGATAAATTAGAAAATAATTCTCCAGTATCTTTCTTAAACTTGTTGCTATTTGGCAACTAGTTTTCGAAAGATCTGTCAATTTATTTTCAATATATTCTCACTTTCTTGTTATATTATTACTGAAAATATATTAATTAATTTGAGAGTTCATTTCTTTCTGTTAGATAATTAAATAAACCTAAAACTATTTTTTGAAATGTAAAATATTTTTCGTATCTCTTTAATTTTCCTTGGTTTTGTTACAATTTTCCTAATAAATATCAATTTGATTGATATATTATGAAATACTAATATTTAGGTAACCAAATGCATTTTTTTAATTCTGAATAATTTATATATATACACTTCTACTGTAAAGTGAATAGGTAAAAATTTACAATATACAAAAATAGATATTTAAATCTCTATACGCCACATTTCAATTCTACACCCGGTATAAATATAATACTAACTATAGAATATAGATAAGTTGAAAATCTTTCAGAATTCATACTAAAATCATAAAAGAGTTTTGGATTAAGTTGTGTACAAATATTTGATTTAAAAACAACGTTTCGAATTAATCTGCATAATTCTTCATCATGACAACAAATAAATAACTTGTTATTCATTGTATTTAAATAAAATATTTTTACAGAACTTAATCCAAAAGTCAGTATAATTTTTTATGAGTTTTTTTAACTTATTGTACCATCTCTATTGTAAAAATATAAAGCTTCAACTTCCAAATGCACTAAATTACAGTTCACACTGTTTTTGTCATTTCCAGACACTTCAATTTTTATTTTAAAATCCTGAAATGTCAGAAATTCTCTGGAATTGCGAGTGAAACATTTCAGGTAATTCATAAAGCTCATTTTTCATTCCACAATACGAAATTTCATTGCGAAATTGCTGAAATTTCATCGCAGATTAAATTTATTATGTGTCGATGTTATCGAACGACGGGTATTAATTTTGCAAGTTGTATATATGTATCATAAATTCCACTCGCGTGATTCTCTGTAGGTGACAAAATCATGGACCGCTCGGTGTAGATTACTTTGAATGAAAAATAATCTTAATGGAATAACATAAGGCTTAAATTTGTTTGACAATTTGTCAGGTGATGAATACAGGAAATAAAAACGAAATGGGGTGTGCTATTTGATATTTTTCACTGCGGTTCAGTCTATATTTTTCAAAGGGATTAACAGAGACACGCGCTCAATTTGAAACGAGAATTTTGTCGTCTACATATGTGAATTGAATTATATTTGTTATATTATATTTAGGAATGTATATTAATAAATCAGTCTGTCAAAGATGCATCAATATTTGTTAACAGATTACCCATAAGTGGGTATAATTTTGAGAAATGTCAAAAGTGAGTAATTTTTTATTTATAACAATAACCTTGGTAACTATTTCGATTGGCATTTTAATTTTAAAAATTTAAAGCATATGTCACTGTCAAGTAATATTTCTTCATTTACCATTGACATTGACAAAGAAAACTCTGCACAATTTCAGATTTCACGAAATATCACTAAGAATTGACATATACTTTTATTGTATTTCTATATAACATAAACCCTAAGAAACTCAATGCTGTAGAGCGCATCGTCATATCTCTTAAATTTATAGAGATATGGCAATTTTCGATGTTTTTCGAACTGCTACTTTGAGCCTTCTAAATATCTATATAAAATAATCACTAAATTAATATTAGGTTTGTTCCAAGTGGTCATTTCTGACATGTTTGTGACAAATTTCAGTGTGCCTGCAAAAAATGTAAACAAGTTAACTTTGAAACATAAACTTTATTTCTTTTTTTTTGGCAAAAAATGTATGAATTTCTTTATTTATATTTATATTTAAGGTTAGTTGTCAAAAGAAAAAATGAGCATGCACATGGGTTTCATTCCATTCACCGTTCCAGTCTATGTTTCAAACTTAACTCGTTTACATTTTTCACAGGCGCACTGACATTTGTCACAAACTTGTTACAAACATGTCAGAAATGACCACTTGGAACAAACCTATTAATTCCAAATCGGCAAAAAAATTATGTGTTCACCTCGGCATCAAACACAGATTTATAGCTTCGACAGCATTCATTGACGAGCCAGCCTCTGCTGTAAATCTGGTATTTTGATGCCTAGTTAAACAAATAACTATTTTCCATTTTTCAACCGTTATGTTTTAATCAAAAAGCATAGATTTGCAGATTTAAATTAAAACGTATTTTTCTTTAACGAGTTGTATTTCGTAAATAGTAACAGCAAGATGGAAATGTTTCAAACAATTATTGTAAATAATAATATTTGAAACATTATTCTCATAACAAAAATTGTCATTAAATCATAATTTACTCAGGTATTTCAAAATAACTTGATAGGGCTTCAAGTAAACTACCACTTCCGGTTATTGTATTATCATCAAAAACTAATCAGTTCTTCCAAAGGGGACATAATTCATCTCGTATATATAAAATATCAAAATTTTCAGTTTCGTACTTTTTGAGAAACCGTAACTCCAGAGATCCACACAGACTGACAGAAACACACAGACATCATCGCGAAACTATTAAAATCGTATCCTAGGGACTCTAAAACGTATTCATCCACTGAAAACTCACTACCGAATTTTTAGCATGATTATATGTGCTAGTTGGAGTTGAACATTTTGATGCCTCAGCCGCTAATACATATATAAGATCAACTCAAAAAGTCTTGTTTTAACTCCTAGTTACATAATACATAATATTATTACACTATGAATCCATTTTGAGCGTATCGTTCTTCTTTTGCACATGTTTCTTCCTATAAAGTGAATTACCGGGCGTCAAATTAGATCCTTAAAATGTGGTAGTAGATGGTGAAATTGCTGACCGAGCGGAACATTTTCTTAATTGCTTTAACATTTTGTATTTGTTGTTCTATAAAATTCACGAAAGAATGATCGTTATTTTTCGAGCCGCCGTTTTATCCATCGCCAGCCAGTGTTTTGAAAATACACTGGAGGATATTTATTCTTCTCGTTACAAACAACCCATGTTTTTCAAATTGACACAACATCCAAAGTTTCTATCATTCATCATTGTTATTCTGTTGATCCAGATACGATTACCATACAATGTCCACTGAAATAGAAATAAACAGTAGGTAGACCAAACCGCTACGGGCAGTGTTCGATTGCATCCCCTTCGAAGGGGTGTGGGGCTGTATTTTAGGGTAGGAAGGCGTTGATATGAAAATATTTCACCGTGGACTATACTGCATTAAGTTGATGATGATTCATAACCCATATTGCTTCACTCGCCCAGACAAATATTATGTCATATATCATTTTGCACCCAAAATATACTACGTTTGTTCGGAAGGATATCTTACATCTTTGGGGGATGTTTCTTGAACTATTTTTCTTTATTCTATATTACTCACTAATATAAATAATTTTTTTCTCAACCGGGAAAGAAACTTGGTTTATGTGATACTGAAATAATGGTAGAAACAATAAGTTTCATATCTACTGGAGATTTGTGCACTTTCTCTCCATCGTAAGGGTGCTCAAATAATGTGAAAAATGAACAAAATTAAACAAATCACAAATAACTATCATAAATTATACTACAAATCAAATAATTTTGAAATACATATAAACCATCATGAGAAAAATAGTATATACACCGCAGGAGAGAAGTGTATTTTTTACATGTCGTATTGTGTGCTTCAATTTACTCCGCGGGAAAAAATCATACACTTTTCTCCCTTAATGTATAATATACTATTATGTACAATCGGTTAATAATATGTCTATTTCGGACGTTTAAAATGTTGTAAAGTATTTGGTTACTAACTGATTGTGAATAATGTAGGCTTTTCTATGGAAGCAAAATTTATGTTGCTCTTTCTGCCACTTACCGCAAATAAAACATTTACAGGATGTAAGACCTAAATGTGGTTTATAGGGATTTCAATGCTATTTATTTACATGGCTGTAAATTTTTATCTATTCACTTCACAATAAATGTGTAAGTGCAAAAGTTGTTCAGAACTTGCAAGAAGACACATTTAGTTATTTAAATATTAATATTTGACGAAATATTAATCAAATTAAAATCAGAAAAATAAACCAAAACAAAATAGGCATTGCATAAAATAGTTTTAGATTGTTTTATTTATTTAACAGAAATCATTACAATCTTTTACGATTTCTACAGAATAAATACAATACTAAAATAAACCTAAAACTGTTTTATGAAATATCATTTATTATTTTTTTTTATTTTACATTTCCGTATTACAAATTAACAAATTAATACTAACCTATAAATATGAAATAAAAATTCAAAGCTAGTTATATGTAATACTTTTACTACAACCACGATATTAATTCCTAATTAATTTATATTTTCATAATAAAAACGTCTTCATTTTGCTACATCACCATGACAATAAGTATCCTAGCAATTAACTAGAAAATACAAATTAAAAAATACTTTTTTTCTTCAAACGTCATAAAAGTACGTTGTTATGTATTTGTATTCAACAAGCAGAAGTTCAATATTGTCGCCGCCGGCGTAAAAGTGTATCCTTGGCAACACATTTACGCCGGTGGCGGACAAAGTAAAATATTATGAAAAATAGTTAGGTTGTAATTCAATAATTTGACAGTTAAAAATGAAACAAATAAACAAAAATAACAAAACAGCATATTCTACGGCAACTTGAAATGCTAGATAAGACAGAATATTTGTTGAAGTTTTGAGCATTTTATAATATTTATAATTTTATTTTCTATGTTTGAAGAAAAAATAGCATGTGTTATTCGGAGTAAATGTGTCTTTGGGTGCTTCGCATGTAATTGTTCGACTCGCTTCGCTCGTCGTTCAAACTTACATGCTCAGCACCCAAAGTATCACATTTACTCCTAATGACACAATATACTATTTTTCATAAATGTCAAGTTTCAAGGTTTCATGAGATAAAAATAAAAAGTGATAATGAAGGTCTTAATTTAACACCTCCAGATATTATAGAAGCTGCAATAGTAACGTCTATAAATTTATAACGGGAAATTTCAAGAAAAAAAATATTAGGTGGCATATGAATTGTTTATGAATCGATTTGACAGAACTGTTAGTTATGAATTTATTCCTAAGGTTACCGCTAGACATTAAAATGTGTTTACAATGTAGAATTTCAAATATACAAGAAACCAATATTTTAATTATTGCTGTAGAA
The DNA here is from genome assembly GCA_963942605.1 of Poecilus cupreus. Lineage (NCBI taxonomy): Eukaryota > Metazoa > Arthropoda > Insecta > Coleoptera > Carabidae > Poecilus > Poecilus cupreus. Next base: position 3,060,200 of record OZ012726.1, on the reverse strand, counting down.
GAAAATAAGTATGTAAGTGTTATTTGAAATTTATTTGACCAAAGCAAATTGTTAAAATAATATTGCAATTCGTATTAAAATACACAAATAGCCATTTTAGCTGGCACCTCCACCAAAAACGCAACTGCAGCGCTACAAAAAATCATATTTACCCAAAAACATTATCTCTCACACTGATTTTAAATTCTTTTGATGAATTTCCGTGTCTTAAAATTCCCTTTCGCGAAAATAATTTCTTCACCCTAGCTGTTTTAATTCACAATTTACGCATTCCAAAAGAGAGATACTACAGGAAAATTAAGAAGAAAAGAAAATTAAAATAATTTCCCTTGGGGCAACCGGTATTGTCTTCCGAGAAAGAAAATTCCTCCCAAAATATCATCCATCTTAAAAACATTGTTACGTGTCAATAACACTTCCGCGACACCCGAGACCGCGAAAAAAACACTATCGGAAAATATATCAGCAAGGATATACTACAGCAAAAAGGACGAAATAGGTAAATTAGTTTAGTTGGGTGTTTACTAACTCTTTGTTAATTATAAAATACTTTTTGCGGATGTCACAAGGGCGTAAGTTACGTAAAACCGTCTTTGGGCTTTCATCAACTTTTGAGTAAACTTTGTTCAAGGAGAAATACGAAGGGTAATTAAAAGCAGTGAGGTATTTTACTCGCTTGAATTAAAGAAATAATTAATAAATATTAACTTTTCCTGTTTAATACTCGAAAAAATTAAGTAGAGTCAGCGGTTTCTCTTACGAATTAAATAAACTTTTCGATTGTTGACCTCAGCAGATGATAAGTAAATATTATAAAAGGGAAATCAATATAAAATCAGGCAAACGAAAAGGATTTATATTATTCTTGTAAAAGATGCGGGAAATACCAAATGGTATATGTAGAAATTTAAATGTTAGTTTTTACTTTCCACGCATACCGGGTATAGAATTGAAATGTGGAATATAGGGATTTCAAAACTATTTGTTTTTTATATTGCTGTAAATTTTTCCCTATTCACTTTACAGTAAAAAGGTAAATACAGGAGTTCTTCAGAATTTAAAAATGCATGCAATAAGGCCCATTTAGTTACCTAAATATTAGTTAATTAATTAATATTTATTAGATGAATTGTAATTTGGCCATGGAAAATTTAACAAAAACCAAATCGTAATTTTTGAGCAAACGGACGCGAAACAATCATTTTGAATTTCGCAGCCGTTACCACAACAACAGCCGCGAAATTCAATTTCGCGGTCTGCATTGCGGCAGCGAAATTCTTATTTCGCGTCGGTTTGTACAATAGTTATTTATGATATGTGTTAAAAGTGATATTTTATGAGTATACACGTATATCATACAAAAATTTATGTAAGATCTTCTTAGTGTATAAGTAAATACTAAAAAATGTAGAATGATATTTTGACAGGTAGGGTTATATTTGTTGATTTATTGATACAAATCATTGCAACATGTTAAAACAATAAAAACACTTTTAATACGTTGCTATGCTACTTTTAACAATGGTCGTAAATTAAATTTAAATTTATTTATTAATGTTGTAATATTTTCCGCAGAAATTTCGTAAAAGATTGTAATGATATTATTGCGAATTTGAGAGTTCTTGTATTTCCTTTTATTTCTGTTAAATAAATAAATAACCATAATGGCCAGCTGCACCAAGAAAATTTAAACTTTAAACTTGCTTTAAATAAATAAAAGCAAATTGAAGACACATGTCATTATAGAATAATTCACATTGCTGTGAAACATTTGATTTGCATTTGTCCAATTAATTCAAGTTTAAAATTTAAGTTTTGCTGGTGCAACTAGCCCTTAAACTGCTATAAAGTATCAAATAATTTTCGTTTTCGTTTAATTTTTCTTGGCCATGTTACAATTTTCATAATAAACATTGATTTTAATTTGATTAATATATCGTCAAATACTAAAATTTATTTAACCTTACTTTGTATTTATCCTTTTACTGTAAAGTGAATAGGTAAAAATTTAACAGCAATATTTCAAAAATAGCACTGAAATCCCTATATTTCACATTTTAATTCTACGCCCGGTATATGCGCGGAAGGTAAAAAGAGACTTTTAAAATCTGGTGAATTGAAAAATTTATGGGTCTCAGAGTGCCTATAATTACTAAAATTAAACTCTATTGTTGGCATGTAAGGAGAATATTTGAAATGGCGAAATAAGGCAAGTAGCCGTTCCAGAAATGTCACCCAATTCTGAATCCAGAAATGAACTTCATGTCTGAAATACAAAATAAATGCCTTGTCATAACCCACTTTGTTTTTGCCAGCATTTGTTTTAATGGAATCTTACTCACAATGCGTAGTGTTTTGTCTGGCTCAGGGGGCTGACAGTAGTATAGGATTTCTTGTGATAGAAGTTTTTGTTTTTGATTACTTCGGGTGCTCTAAACATAGATGGAAATGCTGTAGCGTTTGGTTAATAACTACAACTAGTAGGCGGCCGCACAAACAGTTGATTTGAAATTTGAAACTGACGTTTGAAACATTGAAACCGTTACCGTTACTTTGTGTTTTATGCAGAGACAAATATCTAAAGTTTTGTGATTAGTTAGTGAAGTGATTCAATTTACTTGAAAGGTAAGCATTTTTAATTTATTACTTTCTTTGTTATTATCTAAAATATTGTTAGAGCATTTGCATGTTCCTTCAAAGTTTTATTTAAATTTGAACTTTCGATTGGTTTGTATATTTTTAAGTAGTTTAACAATTTATTTTCACCGATTTAACAAAATAGGCTGTTCATATAATCTAATAAAAGATCGTTATTTTGATATAATAAATTTGTTTCAGAACATCAAGACCAAAAGGGGCACTGTTCCAAGCTGCAGAATGGATAGTGTGGGTCATCCTGACATTTCCTTGTTCTGCTTACCAAAAAACCCAAGTTTATGTAACGTGTGGATGCAAAATTTGGGGATTTCGGTGCTGCTGGAAGGCAAGTCGGACGCTGCACTTACACACGTGCGAGTGTGTAGTTTGCATTTTGGAGATACGTCCTTCCAAACGGCGTTTAAGAAAAAGCTATATAAATTTGTAAAGATATATATGTATTCATTAATGAAAAAATAAATTTGTATACATGAATTTATATTTTATTATTTTTAGTACTTTGAAATTTGAATTTTATTAAATTCCCGCATTTTCATTTCAAATATCGCCTTAGTTCGGGTGCTCTATTCATAGATGGCGCAGAACTTCTATCACACTTAATTTTGCTGGGACTGTCGCGTCTCTCTTTAGATATTTGTCTCTGGTCTGGCTGTCATGCCAGAATGCCAGAATGGTCCAATGCGATAGTCAAGTTTTTGTGTTCGCGGCACCCTATCTTGTCTTGGTGACAACTATTATTGTTTCGCTTAGGCGGATTTGATAGGTGGCTGGGAAAATTGTTTTTGCTAATAGGATCACGTTGATATTCATGATTGTCGTTAAAATGTAATGACCCTGAATAATTACTTTGTTGTTCGGATCGATTACATAGACGAAGAAGTGCTCTGCTAATATACGTTACATCGCATTGGCTGTGGACCACATCAACTGGTTCACTTTGCAAATAATTTGTGATAAATCAAACTCACGTATTAATAATAATGGAATCACAATACTTTTTCGTATTTCTGCACCTAACGTTTATCCACGGACCAAAATGAAAATATTTTTTAACCATATTTATAATTAGAGAGTAGATTATATGCACGAAAAAACTGAATTATATGCGTATATCTATGCACTGATTTTTTTTGGAAAATATGATATTATATGCAGCAAAATATGCAACAAAAATCTTAAATTATTAGATAAAAAGTATAAATGAATGCATTTTGAATTTTATTGCACAATAAATGGGGTAAATAGCTCCGTGGTAACGTGTCGGACTGTGGATTGTGAGATCCTCAGTTCGAATCCCACTGCCGACAGTTACAAATTTAAATTTACCCCTGTGGTTCCCCCTCCACTAACAACTTTGGGGGCTATGACTTGACGGCTGGTAACCGCATTTCATACGCAAAAATATATCACCTACCGAGATCTGCGTAAGCAGAGTGCCACACCCTTAATGGGTAGAAGGCGTGATGATATATTTATTTATTTATTATTTTATTTAATACAGTCTTAATCCTGATTCACAATTAATAAATATACTACTAATACACATGTAAACCAAGTCTAGAAGCTTGATATTATAAGATTACGACATATTTACATAATTACAATAACAAATTATTCAAAATTTTATAAAAAAAAAAAGTGAATCAAGTGAAAGATATATACAGCTGAGAATTCTTGGTCATATATTCATTGTACCCACTTTTACCAGCATTCGTGTATACAATGAATACCTACCGTTACCGTTACAGGGATTTCCCTAGAAATATTAGAGTTTATTGGTTTCTGTATTTGCTTATTGTATTGTTTATTGATTTTTCCGTTGCATTCTTCTATTTATTGCGGCCTCCTCCAATATTTGGGAATTATCAATGTGTATTACCAGAAATTTCAGAATGTTTATCACTAGACAAGGTCTTAAAAACATTGAAATATGCAATTATTTGCAAATTTTGTAAAAATATGCATAAGAATGCCCAAATATGCAATATATGCAATTAGTAATTACCATTAAATAATTCTATTCAATGTAATTCGTCCAGAAATGTTATTTTATTTAAAGATATGCAAAAATTAAAATATACTTTGCATATAATCCGCTCTCTATTTATAATATTGAATGTGTAATGATTAAAAACAATATTCAATTTATTGTTTAGATTTTTCCGTGGATTAATAAATTAGAACTGTTTTAATGTAAATACGAATATATTTGTTTAAAATTTAACTAACGTTCAACGGGCATTCACTGATACATATTAAAATAATAACGGTACCTTATAAAAACCAAATAATAATTATTATAATTTACAAGTAATAAGGCATTATACATTTATAGATATCCCTAAAAATTGCTATTAACCTCCACGATTATCAATTAAGTTAAAATTACCCTTGATTAAAAACACATTAACTTTTTACAAAAATAGAGCACGAGAGGTCCGATAAAACTGACATTACCACGCTTGACAAAATCTAAATATGCTTCACCCTAGTGCAGTTAAAATTTTCTAATAACACCGTAATTCAACAAAATTACAAAGCAAGTACTCGCGCATACTTACAGTCCCAACAATGCGTTCTAATTTGATCACTATTCCGCCATTTTGCAGTGCACCCAAGCGGCAAAGTGATATGTGTTAAGTTCCTTTCTGTCGACGGAGACGTGTCAGTACGTTATGTTGTTACGCTGCGTGTTATGTTGTCAATGCTTTGTTCATGTTCACGTAATGAATGTGAAATGCCAACGTTGACGTGTATTGAGCCCAGCGTTTCAAATTATGGTGACTTAAATTCTGTTATTGAACGTACAACAGAGAAAACATTATGTTTGTAATGTTCTTTTTGAAGAAGTACATTTGGAATTCTGTTTATGGTGCGATTCTGCAAGACAGAAAGTTGATGCTAAGACGCGTCAAATGCTAAAAGGAAAATTGAAACAATTGTACGGACTTACGGAGGATGGGAAATTTACTTTAACAGGAAAATGTATTTCAACAGCTTAAACCTTACTTCCTTTTCTGGTAGTTTTGCTCGAAAAATTCCGAAGTTTACTACAATAAGTCTTATAACATTCACACAAATCATCTTTAGAATTTTTAATTGTATAATACATACAAATATTGTCATTAAACCATAATTTACTGAGATATTAGAAAATAACTTAATAGGGTTTCAAATAAACTACCACTTCCGGTTATTGGATTATCACTAAAAACTAATCAGCTCTTCCAAAAGGAATACAATGGGGTCATAAACCTTTTTTCATTTTATTCTTTTTTCTGTAAGTTTGAGTAAAATTATAAATATAGATACTAATTTTAATATTAAAGGGCAATTATTATTAAGATTTTTTGAAATTGGCATCCTATTTCAAATTTTTCGCTTGTGACGTCAGCACCTACGTCATCTTGTAATTCTATGAAACACGCTCTTGCGGAGAGCGAGGAACTACACCAACTGTCAAATTGACTGTTATCAGTCATTGTTATTTACTGAGAGGTTTTTACAAATATAGTTTATTCACATTACCTGGGCAACATAATATAACAAATATAATAAACATAAGTTTAATTTGAAAATCGTTGTTTACTGCAACATATGACTGGATATAACAGGTGTGATACCGACATTACCAACAAGCGACAAGATATAGTACATCAAAGCATTTTTATTTTAACACGTCCTAAACTCTTTGACTAAAAACGTTAGATTTAACGAATATCTAATTAAATTTATCGGAGTATTCATTTTAATAATAATAAGTAATTATTACAACCCTTAAAAGCGTTTTTATTTGTTATCAACACCTCTTTTGCCTTACCATGATGTACATTCTATTACAAGATGACATCACGATTTTGCAACCGCGAAACTTCAGAAAGGAAATTATGAATGAAAAGTTGAAAAATTATAAGAAATATTAAATAATATGTGACTGAAATGATCTAAGTTTTTATAATTTGTAAAAAAAATACAACTTTTTTATGTTTATGACCCCATTGATGTACACAAGAAATCAAAATTTTCAGTTTAGTAGTTTTTGAGAAACTGTATCTCCAGAGATCCAAACAGTCCGACAGATTAACAGACATCATCGCGAAACTATTAAAACCGTAATCTAGAGACCCTAAAACGTGCTCATCCACTGAAAACTCACTACCAAAATTTTAGTATGATGTGGGGTGAGGTAAAAAACACTCATTCTTTTATTAAATTCTAGTTTACTTTAAATATCAACCTAAACGTCAATAGAAACATAATTAGTATCTTTGTTGTATTTCATACGAAACATAATTACATCCCTTGTGCATCAAAAGTATAAAAATAAATCCTTACAGGACTAAATTCTCTTTCGCATCATCCCAATGCCCGACAAAATCATTATTCAAACATCCAAAAAGTCCTTCTCGAAATATCCTTGCTGCCTAGCATCCAAGTTGGCGTTAATCCGCTTATGCAGTCTAGTTACCGTGTATAAAACATTTGAGGATCGTCGAGTCTACTGCTGATGTTTCATGTTTCCTGCTACGTTAAGTTATCCTGCAGGCTACGCTATCCTGATTTCGACATGGCGGTATGTTGAACGTCGAGACTGATTAGGGATCGTTTTTAGTTAGGGTTGTTGAATAATTTCATGGGATACTAACTAAATGATGAGGTGGCTTGAACGGGGAAGATTATAAAGTGGTTTGTTAACTGGGGTTTGATCTGATAAGTGAATGTGATCTGAAAATCACGAAAAAATCAACACAACGTGACTTCTTTATGCAAATAAATAAAGAAAGAGGAATCAGATATACCGTGTGTCCCACGTAAATGTTGGCATATGCAATTAACATGTAAAATCAGTTTTTTGTAAATAAAAAGTGTCCGACAATAAATTATGCATCCAAATTTTATTTCACAATACTGACAATATCCCTACATCTTATTTAATTCCGATTAATTTATTTTGATACCACAATTTAATGAAATTAATAATAATAATTCCTAATTTTCCGCCTACTCTTTTCATTGCTACTGACGTATAGTGCTTGCAATTTGTTTTAAATATTTTAATTTGTCAATGTCAATTTCTGGCGATGGAAACCATTCAGCGTTCATTCCTGTGATGTATTCAGATATTTGTCTTGCACTGCGCCCCCATAATACATTCTAATAATATTTACACGGTTCTCGACATTTAATGTATTCTTGATGACAGTGACAGATTAAAATATTTAAAACAAATTGCAAGCACTATAAGTCAGTAGCAATAAAAACAGTAGGCGAAAAATTAGGAATTATTGTTATTAATTTCATTAAATTACGGTATCAAAATAAATTAATACGTATTAAATAAGATGTAGGGATATTTGCAGTATTGCGATATAAAATTTGGATGCATAATTTTTTGTCGGACAATTTTTATTAACAAAAAACTGATTTTACATGTTAACTGCCTATGCCAACATTTACGTGGGACACACAGTATTGAAATATGGTGTGTAGGATTTTCATACATAATCTATTAAGTGCTAGTTTGATTTTCGGAAATTTACCGCCTGGATTATAGAGTTTTTATAGCTAGGATTATTTTTTGACGTTTCTTTAAACCAATGAAATGCTTTATTGTATGTCACGTGTCTGCGTTTTAACCCATCCTATCATTATTATACTGAGAATAATGCTCTTGTGATTGTTCCCGGCAATATTCTCTGTAGCTATTTTGTTTTTGTTGACAGATGTCAGATGTCAGATAGTTATCATCAACACAAGTAAAAATGAGCAAAAAAGATAGATTTAGTGGCGTGCCTGATGATGAAATCAAAAAATAATCTAATTAAATATAACTCGAGAGTTCGATAAATTGGAAAATAATTCTCCAGTATCTTTCTCAAACTTGTCGCCATTTGGCAACAAGTTTTCAAAAGATCTGTGATATTATTTTCAATTTATTCTCACTCTCTTGTTATATTATTACTGAAAATTGATGATTTTCAAGTAGCAATAAAAACTAAATATTCCTGAAGGTAAAATTTCATAGGAAATGCACGGTGTACAATTTTCAGTTAAAAATTCTCACTTCTGATTGGTCCAAAAATGTGAAATACGACTTGCAATGTTATTTTCTTTTTAAATTACGATATTTTTTACCTGTTCACTTTACAGTGAAATTATAAATACGAAAGCTGTTTAAAATTTAAAATTGCTTACAATACTGCTCATAATGGTTACCTAAATATTAGTATTTCACGATGTACCAATCAACTTTAATACTTAATTAAACAACAAAATCGAAAAAAACGTTAGTTAGGTTTGTTCCAAGTGGTCATTTCTGACTTGACTTAACTTGTTTACATTTTTCGCAGGCGCACTGAAATTTGTCACAAACATGTCAGAAATGACCACTTGGAACAAACCTAGTGTAACCGGGCATTACAGACATATGGCGGTGGGTAAAACTTCACATAAAAATTAAGTCTAACTCTATTTTTTTTTTATGAAGATGAGAGGCGGACTAACTACTATGGTCATATGCCGCCTCATGACTGGATGATTATGAAAGTATGTGAACAACACAAACGACCATGATCTTCAGTGGGATTCGAACCCATGACCCCTGGCGTGCTAGGCTAGTGACATAGCCACTACGCCACCGAGATCGGCACTCTAACTCAATTATTTACTAAGTTATGTCCAGAAAACCTGATAGGCCTTCAAGTAAACTACCACTTCTGGTTAATTCTTTTTATATCATTTACCGAAACCATTTACCGAAAGGTATTATGATGCATTTATTAATGCATTAGTGTCAGATTTTTAATAATATAATACATCCTCTGAAGCGACGAAATCCCAGGCTGTTTACATATAATTTGTGCAAACAATTATAAAGTTGTAACCGTATCAAAACTGACCCAGAGGCAAAATTACCGCCGTCAACAACCCATACTTTACTCATCATCATTCAAATTACACCGAACATGAAACATCACATCAGCAATCTCACAGATGGCTCTGATGAAGCCCGCTACACACTGACAGCCGCACCGTCAGGCCCGAACCACACTTGAATGTAAATTGTATCATCATCAGCCGCAGACAACATGAATATTATGCAGGTGACAGTTGAATCGCTATTAACTGGAAACAAAAACACTTGAGCCTCAACTGGGTTGAGAGTTGCGAGCTGCATTTGTTTGCGACGCCTGTCAACCCTCGCCTAGGGACAGATGACTGTGAGGGTTTATCAGAATCACGGATCGAAAGACCCAAATGTTTTGTATAGCTACAGGAATTTGAATCCACCATTTCGTTTTGAAAATATACATAATATGGAATACCACCTTTTCCCTTATTGTTATTTAGATTTCTATATAATTATTATACTGTCAATTAATTTTTAAAACATACAACTGTTACTAAGTTAAGCGAAAATATATGACTAATAAACAATGTTAAAAGGCGATATTCCATATTTGGTAATTTTCCTCTGCCATCCAGCATATTAGATCTAATAAAGGTATCATAAAACAAATACAGAATAATAATGAACTATACAATAAAATGTCGATAAATATAAAGTGTTGGTGTTTGAGAAGAATGATTTGGTGACTGATTGTAATGTTTCAGTGAATGGTGTGAGACTGGAACAAGTGAATGAATTTATATATTTAAGTAGTTTATTTTCGAGGGATGGACGTATTGACGGGAAGATTGAAAGGCGGGTGTCTGCAAGGTGCAAGGTATTGGGTGCTCTGGGTACATTTGCTCGAAATGTGAATGAATCTAGAGATGCTCGATTGAGTGTTTAAATTAGTTTATTAATGCTTATATTGATGTATGGTTCTGATTGTTGGTTGTGGATGAAAAAGCATGAACGACTTATAATTGCTGTGGAAATGAGGTATTTGAGAGGAGAGTGATCGTGTACGAAATATATTGGGTGTATGGTGAGTGTGAGATTGACAAGAATATTGTTAAGAAAGTGGAAGTGAGTCAATTGAGGTGTTTTGAACATTTTGAGCGAATATCGAATGAAAGATTAGTGAAAGTAATATATGCTGGTGAGACTGAAGGTGAACGATTGAGTGGGCGTCCGAGGAATAAGTGGTTGGTTTTGATTGATGGTTTGTTGCAAGAAACGAATGTTTCCGCGTGTGAAGAATAGACGAGCATGAATCGCACTATGTATATGGACGAGGCAAAAGTTTAGAGACAGGGTAGAAATGTTTGAAGGAGATTTATTGTTGGTTGACTGTGTTTCTGGGTTCGTACTACCCCTCTAAGTGGGATATAGCTTGACGTTATGTATATATGTATGTATGAAATAGATTAAGATTTGGAAGTAGAAGACAAAATTAAATAGATCAATCAACAGGGAGTCAGATGATTTGACACACCTAGAAAAAGGAGAGCAATTAAATCAGTAGTGGAATGGAGACCAGGAGGATAGAAAAAGACGAGGCAGACCCAGATCAACATGGCTGAAGGAAGTAGAAGAAGATTTAAGCAGGAATTAGAAACTGGCAAAGTAAAGCATGAAATAGAAACATGTGGATAAACCTACCTACAAGGATTTAAAGAAAAAGAAACAGAGATTGATCTACTTCAACAAAAGGACCTAGAGAGCTTCAAGTGCTATTTGAAACCGTGTTTGAAGTAGCGCCGGACAAATATAGGCTTTTAAGTTTACAGCAGATAAAATATTTTCATAAAATCCGTAATTCAAATTTGATAACTTTTAATGGAGCTCGTATCACAGAAACGAATCCCAGTGTTGAAGAATATTTGCTCACTGAAGGAAAGTGAAAAATTTTAAGGAATTTATAAAGGAAAATTGTGCAGTGTGTAGAAAATTTATTAGGTATTATAATGAAAGTTGACAGAAGCATTTTTTCCGTGTCTAGACGAAATATTACATTCTTGTGAAATTCTTAATAAAATATGGAGGTGCTTCTTGACATTTTTCCTTCCTTTGTCCGGTTTGCTGTTAACTTTCTTACAGCTCTCATTGTTAATCAATATTTTTATATTGGGATTAGTTCGTTTTAAGGGTGAAACTAACGATAATTACTATAAGGTGACAATTTCAGTAATACCAACATGATATCAGCTATCAACTATTCTACTAATATTTTTACCTTCCGCCACATCCTGTAAGGGAGGTATAGGAATCATGCTAAAAATTGGGTAGTGAGTTTTCACTTTCAGTAGAAGAGCACGTTTTAGGGTCTCTAGAATACGATTTTAATAGTTTCGCGATGATGTCGGTATGTGTGTCTATCTGTCTGTCTATCTGTGTGTGTGTGTCTGACTGTCTGTTTGTCAGTCTGTGTGGATCTCTGAAGTTACGGTTTCTCAAACACTACTAAACTAAAAAGTTTGATATTTTGTACATATCAATTGTATCCCCTTTGAAAGAGCTTATTAGCTTTTAGTGAGAATACAATAACCGGAAGTGGTAGTTTACTTGAAGCCCTATCTAATTATTTTGAAATATCTCGTAAATTTTGTTATTAGAGTAATGTTTCAAATATTATTATCTACAATTATTGTTTGAAACATTTTCCTCTTACTGTCACCATTTACGAATTACAACACGTTAAAGAAAAATTATATTTTGAAATTTTCGTTTAAATCTACTAACCTGTGCTTTTTGAAAAAACAAAACAACGGTTAAAAATGTCATTTTTGACATTCGTCATACTTTTTGAAGTGATGAGCATTTCTTCTATGGCGGGAAGTACTGTGGTGCCCACAACAGATTTTTGTTCAAGCTATACACACAAAAATTGCAAACCTAAGTATAAAATATTTAACTGGTTGGAATTGACTAAAATCCTTTAGAATTTACTAGAAAATTGTTGAAAAATAAAACATGTTATGCGTCGATATGTTGACCAACCTATTGGTCAAGAAAAAATTGACGCAAAATGTATAATACTCTACAATAAATTGACAAGAAAACTCGTATAAAACAGGTATAATTCGTCTATAAATTGACCAATTCATAGTTAAAGAAAAAATTGACGCAAAGTGTCGTATTACATACAACAATAAATTGACAAAAAAACCAATAAATTACCTGTGCTAAAATATTAAATTGAACTATTTGAAAATAGAAATAAAATATTATTGATATGCACAGCAATGTTATTGTCTATTGGCAATCCATCTTTTGAAAATAATATTATAGTAACCAAAATTACTAATTAAACACACGTATTGCATGCCATGTGACATTTCCATACCGAATTAAATTATTCAGTCACAATTTTCATGTCGAATAAATTTATAATTAACCATATCATTTTCATATTTCATCGACAGATATAAATTTCAAATATGCGATTGCAATCAGTTCCTATAGTTTTAATAAATATATTGCATGCATCCATTAAAGAGAACACAGAACAGAACAATAGAAATTGAAAAAATATACCGCATAAACAACAATGGATATGGATATGAAGAGAAATAGAAAAATATGTTGTGTGTAATTATTTAAATTAAGAAAATTATTTAAATTAAGAAAGAAACGTATAATAAGCATCAAAAGGTTAGTACTAGTAAATAGTTTACTAGAAAATATATTAAATACTCCTCCAAACTTAACTTGAAATTTATTACTTATGTATAATTTAAACATGAATAAACTCATTGCTGTAGTACGGATCGTAATATGTCTTATATTTATCGAAATATAGCGATTTGTAATATTTTTCAAAATACGGAAATTCCCCCAAATATGACTTCAAATTGTAAATTTTTTTTATTACATTTCTTTCCAGTAAAGTTCCTCTTCCGGTTCTTCATTTTTTCATAAAACTTATAAAATCCAAGTTTCGTTCACATATCTTGTCTAGTTCATGAGATATTGCGCACACGGACATCCATCCATCCATCAATCCTCACACACAGACATCATTGAGAAATTGATCTTAACGGATTCAGTGGACGTCAAAATATATATATTTCCGCAAAAATTTCGTCAGTGATTTTTTTCGTGATTTCAATACTTCCTCATACTTTGTATAAGAAAGTAAAAATTACATTTTTCAAGCGTTGTTTTATATTGTTTTTGTTTTTTTTCAAGACGCACAGGTTAGCAAATTTAAACGAAAATGTCAAAATATAATTTTTCTTTAACGTGTTGTAATTCGAAAATGGTGACTACAGCAAGAGGAAAATGTTTCAAACAATAATTATAGATAATAATATTTGAAACATTATTTTAATAACAAAAATTGGCATTAAACCATAATTTACTGAGATATTTCAAAATTACTTAATAGGGCTTCAAGTAAACTACCACTTCCGGTTATTGAATTCTCATCAAAAACTAATCAGCTTTTCCTAAAGGGATACAATTGATATATACAAAATATCAAAATTTTCAGTTTAGAATTTTTTGGGAAACCGTAACTGCAGAGATCATTGTACAACAAAGACAGATTGCCCTCAACTAGCTGTCTCTCTCGGCTTGCATTTTAAAAGTCAGTGAGCGTTCCAGTATTATTAAATTTCAGTGGTTTCAACAATTTATAAGTTATGAAGAAAACCAACAAGATACTAATTTACTTTCTGAAAGGTCACATCCCGATATTAAATTTAAATTTACGGCGTCACCTGCATCGACGCCAGGTGTACTTTGCACACCTTCTGTGACGTCATCCCCGACGCCATTTGTCACGAACAAGCGAACATCGACGCAGGTTGCTTGATTACTGCGCGTAATTTGAGGTAATGGATTATTTTTCAATCAGTTGTGTGAAATTAAAATGTAAATATGTTTGTATTGAATCATCGTGATTTTGAATAAATGACACGCTGCTGTTATGTGTAGCTAATTGATGGATTAAATTGGATGGAAATCAAATTTTGTGGAGTTTTTATCTACTGGAAATGGTTAGTAATAATTTAGCGAATAAAATTATTTGTTTAGCTTAACTATTAATTACTTTAACTACTTTACTAGTGCAACCAATATCAAGAAATGCTCATCCCTTCAAAAAAGAAACTAGTTTTCAATTATCACATGTCAAAAAAAACATTTTTTCACCTGTTGTTTTGTTTTCCTTTTCTTTTTAAAAAAGCACAATTTAGTAGATTACGATAATTAAACTCCAATATTAAGTAAGTCATAAAGAAAAAACAAGTTTCTATAACACTGTTTTGGAAACTAGACATTCCACAACTAAAAATTGTTATGGAATCACTAAAATTCTATACAATGCGTATGGAATATTTTCAACGAATCAGAGCCGCATATTAGCGCAATATATGAAGTATCTTGATTCAGTTACTATGGTTACATCTGTTTGTTTTAATGTAATTTTTTGAGTTTGACGTTGTCAACAGTTTTATATTTATATTTTTGTATAATTTTTAAATTCTTGTTATAGAAAGTATAGTCTACATTCTACAATATGTAACGGAATGGCATATCCCACACTCGCAAACCGTAGCTCTCGCCTTCGGCTCGGACTACAAACTTTTTACTCGCGTGGAATATGTGCCATTTCATTACTTGTTGTAGAATATACTATTATCTACGATCGTTGTATAAAATGGCCCTTTTAACGGTTTTTTAGCAAGTTAAAAGTGTAACATTCTGACAGAAGTGTTAAAAGTAACATAGCAATTTGTTAAAAGTGATTTTATTGTTAGTTTTAACACGTAGCTAACGATTTATATCAATAAATCAACAATTATAACTCTATCTGTCAAAATATCATTCTACATTTTTTAGTATTTACTAATAGACTAAGGACTAGGAAGATCGTAGATAAAAATTTTGTATTGTTTTAACACTTCTATCATAAATAACTATTAAAACATATAAAAACCATCATATTTTGGTGTCGTGAAAAAATAGTATATACGAGTACATCGCATGAGAGAAGTGTTCTTTCCCTTGTCGTATTGTAGCACTCGCCTACGGCTCGTGCTTCATTTTACTCCACGAGAAAAAAATAAAACACTTCTCTCCCTTAATGTATAATGTATTATTTTTAACGTGTTGTAATTCGTAAATGGTTATAGAAAGAGAAAAAAAAATTGTAAATAATAACATTTGAAACATTATTCTAATAACAAAAATTGTATCAATATCAAACATAGTTTCTAAGCATACTCTGTAATAATATAACAAGAGAGTGAGAATAAATTGAAAATAATTTGACAGAACTTTCGAACACTTGTTGCCAAATGGCGACAAGTTTGAGAAAGAGACTGGAGAATTATTTTCAGTAATAATATAACAAGAGAGTGAGAATAAATTGAAAATAATTTGACAGATCTTTCGAAAACTTGTTGCCAGGCAATAGCCACGAAAGCCCGTAGGGCTTGAGTGGCTATTGCCAAATGGCGACAAGTTTGAGAAAGATACTGGAGAATTATTTTCTAATTTATCGAACTCTCGAGTTATATTTAATTAAATTATTTTTTGATTTCATCACCAGGCACGCCACTAAATCTACATTTTTTGCTCTTTTTTACTTGTGTTGATGATAACTATCTGACATCTGACATCTGTCAACAAAATCAAAAAAGCTACAGAGAATATTGCCGGGAATAATCACAAGAGCATTTTTCTCAGTATAATAATGACAGGATTGGTTAAAACGCAGACACGTGACATACAATAAAGCATTTCATTGGTTTAAAGAAACGTCAAAAAATAATCATTGAACTATAATTTACTGAGATATCTATTATTGCTAATAAAAAACTTGCGAAGAAAGAATGGATATTAATTTACAAATGATAACAATATTAATAGATACGTATTTTCCCAAGAAAACACAATAGTCCTTGGAGTACTGGCGTTAGAAAAATGTCCACTTGCGCTATAATTTTGCCGCATTGCATAACCAGAGTCACTATAAATCACAAGGTGCAGAGTTCATCTTCACAGCTGCATAGCTTTTATCTCAACCGCAATATTTCTCGACAATCTTCTCTCTTCGTTCTGTGAAGTTATGCGCTGATCTTCGCTCTCTTTTTGCGCAAAATTGGTGTTCCACAAAAGCCCTACACTTTTGACAATACACCAAGTTTTTTACTCATTAGTTTATATATTAATTTTTATTTTCTTTTGCAAAATATAAAATAAGAAACCATGGAAAATGCCAAGAGAATATTCAACAAGGATACTTTATAATTATAGGTTTCATTATATTTCAAAACCGGAAATGGAAGTTTAATAGATACTAAATAATAAAGAACAGTATCCTTTAGTATGTGGAATAAGAAGAATGTACGTGTTTATTTTATTTATTTTTTTTTTTTTTTTGGCGAGAGATTACTGTCAATGAGATCGCTAGTGAAAAATGTCAGTTTAATTCTTTTCTATTGGTGGAAAGTTATAAATCTTCAAAATCTATTGGACCAGTTTTGACAGATGACATATGAGTTGAATTGTCACCAAAATCTAATCAACTTGTAACTTCAACTCCCCAGAATAAAATATTCAAATTAAAGTAAAAATTGATCACAACAATGAAAAAAAATTGATTACAACAATTGAAATTTCTTGATTAAATGCAATAATTTTGTTTGCACAAACTTGTTATAAAATACATTTATTTGAAATCGGCACTTAAGTGCTCAAAAATCATCATTAAAAGCTCAGAAATCATCACTAAATTAACTCATTATACGACTATTTTGAGCAACCCAGTGTTGGCAACCATTAAATAAATATTGTACAATTGGGATAATTTTGGCAGATATATTGATGTACTATAGTAAATTTGGACGTAACATGAAACAAAATTTGCAAGAAGAACTAATTAATTACGATGACGAAATTGAGGACAAAACACATAATTTTGAGTGTTATTTACGATAACTTCACTTCTCGAAGTTGGCAACAC
Source organism: Poecilus cupreus (assembly GCA_963942605.1). Classification (NCBI taxonomy): domain Eukaryota; kingdom Metazoa; phylum Arthropoda; class Insecta; order Coleoptera; family Carabidae; genus Poecilus; species Poecilus cupreus. Next base: position 3,042,678 of record OZ012726.1, on the reverse strand, counting down.
TGACTGTCAGTTTCAATTGACAACTGACAGATGTATAAACTTAACCTATATTGTAATTTTTTATAGTTTTTTCGAATTTAAGATTTCAAATAAAACTTAATATGTACCTCGGCACTGAAGTTCCTTTTTATCACTCACATGGTTTATTTTCCTCGGCTCTACGGGCTTCGGCAATTAAATTCAATATTCCTGATAAAAAATTGAATTTCAGTGCCTTGATACATAAATAACTATTACTTTTTACAAAATAAGTATTATTACTCATGTTGCTATGTTGAGTGTGGCACTCTGCTACCTAAAATCTTTTATACATAAAGTGCGGTTAGCAGTCGTCTAACACTGCCCCAAAAGATGATAGTAAAGGGGTATAGTCAAAATACTTTCTATATTTAATATTATTCTGTTAAACTCTATCGCCTATCATAAAGAGTTCATCCCATCACTTTCAAAACAATCTAGGGAGACAGTAATAAAAACAAATCAAACTGTTATTTCAATGGAATTATTAAGGGTTTACCCCTTTCTACTCGTACGATGCAAAGGCAAATACAATTGTTCTGATGCATTTCAGGAAAAGCCCCAAATTCATATGATTTTTTATGTTTCTAAATATAAAAGTTTTACGTTGTTAATAATTAATATTTTTGCTGGTCTGTATGTAAAATGTACAAAAAAGCTTTATGAAAAGTTGGGATTCATTTTTTTTTTTTTCATAAAAAGTTCATATTGCTTTTTATCAGTTTTTAATATCGTTCGTAAAGAGATAAAATTGAATAAAATGTTTTAAAGTATAAAATGACGATATATTTATTCCATATGGAAATCTGAATAAATTAATCTGACAAATATTAGAATAATATTCAAATGAAAATTATTTTTATTTTGTGGATAAATAATGGATTCTGTTTTAAATAAGCATTTCACGATTATGCAGAATATCCTTATAATCAAATTGAATTTACCTACTGATGAATATTATCGCAGTTAAGCATTGTTTACAGTTTAAACTAACATATTTGCTAGGGCCAAATCCGTGGGAATTTAGTCACATGTCGATAGTCTCTATTTATTTAATCGAGCGTTTTGTGCGTCATGATTAGTTACAGGTTGCCGTTGCCGTTACTATCACAATTTACGAATTACAACACGTTAAAAAAAAATTATATATTTTCACGTTCTTTTCTCGAAATAGTGAATGTTATTTACAAAAAATATATTGTAAAAATTATAAATAAATGCCTAATTTTATTGAAAATCCTTATTTTAGTAAGATACTTTCAATTATCTTACAATTATGTCTTATATTTTTCTTTTTCTAGATTAAATCAAAATTTGACAGTTTTAATTTAAATTTAAGATTGGTTCATTGGTAACATTCATACACCGTCTTGCGTCTGATAACCTAACATTCAACGTGTCAGTTGTGTTGTCAAAGTGTATTTTAGGTCCGAGCAAATCGTTTTTAGAAACAAGTCGTGAAAAAAATGTTGTGTCTAACACGAGAAGAAAGTCCTTTTTCCATTCTCACTCGAAGTGGGAACAAGAAGCGCTTTCCTCTCTAGTTTGACAATTAGCTATTTAACACTTTCGTTTATGCTAACCTGTGCATTAAAAAACCAAAACGACGCTTGAAAGGTGTCTCATAATTGAAAACCAGATTTTTTTAAAGAATGAGCATTTTTGATAGTTTGATAAGAAATCTATGTCGGGAGGTATTGTGGTACCCACAACAGATTTCTCATAAAATATAAATAATCACGCGATTAAAAAAGTAGTTGTATTTAATTTTCTTGTAAAAAAAAAAATCAAAATTGTTCCCGGCCATCGGTCAATCCAGCAGAAATACATCCCTTGCCATCCGCGCCATATGTGCGTATGAACTTCATCTAAATGCCGATATGCGGCGTTGCCAAGCAACGCTTTAATCAAACATTACGTCACAATGGCGAGTAGCCCACCCGGCACCAGCTTGTGATGAGTGAAAAATCGAGCAAATACTCCGAGCGCTCCGAACGCTGCACTGAATGTGTGGAGTTGCTCGCTCGAATTGTCCGCTCATTCGCGAGAGACTCGGACTCGCTCTTCTCTGTTCCAATGGAGCTTTATAATTTTTCCCCTGGGTACCGTTCTATTGTTGGCGGTTTTGCTTTTGGTTTTTGTAGTATGTTGGTTTAGTGATTGTTTAGAGAATGAAAGGATTGAGGTGTTTGATCGAGATTGGGATGCTAGGTGGATTAGAAGGAAGTGGGGATATGTCCAAAGTGATTTATCAGCTTGTAAGATTGAACATACTGTTATAAACACTGAAATAATAGTTATACTGAAACACACACACATCCTATAAAATACAAGATGGTTGTGGAAAGATTTGAACTAAGACTAGATCTAGGACGAACAGGAAATATATTACTACAAACATTTTTTAAACTTTACCTTGAGAAACTTAAAGGAAAATGTTTGAACTTTATTGCCCTGTTTGCCAATTGAGTCTACGATTTTTTTGACACTGCGTACGAGCTGTCAAAGTAGGACATTTTTTGACATCAGGAACATTTTTTTTATATGGGGGTGGGAGGGAGGTTAATAGATTTGATATCATATTGTCTAGCATCTCATTGAAGAGAACATTTTAGAGTTTCTAAAACTCAAAGAATCATCCAATTTCAACTAAATGCAACCGAGTTATGGCACTCTGAAATTTAGTCATTTTTGGTGCATTTTCAAGTGCTGTTTTTTACTTTCTTATAGAAAGTATAAGGAAGTATTGGAATCATGAAAAAATCGCTGACGAGATTTTTGCGGAAATACATATTTTGACGTCCACTGAATCCGTTAAGACCAATTTCTCAATGATGTCTGTGTGTGAGGATAGATGGATGGATGGATGTTCGTGTGCGTAATATCTCATGAACGAGACAAGATATGTAAACGAAACTTAGAATTTATTCATGTAAATATGAAGAGCTGAGTTGATGTTGAATGAAATTGGAAAAGAGGAAGTTTACTGAACACACAAAACAAAAAATTCCATTTTTTTCAAAAATAGAATCAGCTTTGAAAAAAGTTTCAAATGATAGATGTTAGCAATATATGGAATATAAAATGTTATTTGCACTTTTCTTGTACATACTTCTAATTTTGAGAAAAACTAAATTATATATTTAAAAATATATTTCAGTAGTTACACTGGGAACAAAACCTAAAATATTTTTAACATTATATGTGTCAAATATGTCAAATAATTGTGAAGTGTCAAAAATATGTGTCGTTTTAAATATTATAAAAGCATTATTTGTATTATTAGATACAAATTTTAAAGACTAGATATTAATTAATATTTTAAATTAAAATCATAGTTGAGAACACAAAATTATACAGGTATAATATCTATACGTCAAATAATTGTCATAATAGTTATACGCAAGGAACAAGTCATACATGTTCAGCTGGTTTTATTTGTATAAGAAAGTAGTGTGGTGCCCACATCAAATTGCACAATATAGGTTGGAGGAGGTATAATGAATTTGATATCATATTGACTAGCATTTCATTGAAGAGAACATTTCATAGTTTCTAAACCTCAAAGTATCATCGAATGTCAACTAAATGCCACTGAGTTATGGCACTGAAATTTAGTCGTTTTTGGTACATTTTCAGGTGCTGCGCTTTATTTTTTTTTCTCGAGTTTATATCGTTTAGCTTTCCAATCCAATAAAAAAAAATACCTCTCTCCATTTAAAAAAATATAGCTTTCATTCCCCTCCGCTATATCCCCCTAATAATTTTATTTTACCAACCGTACAATTATGTTCCCCTCCTTGCTGTATAATCCTGTGTATTTTTTTTTCTAAAGTTATTAGTTAACCATCAAAACTGATTAGTTTCTTTAAAAACCTTACCCTATAGTGTTTACCGTAATAATCATTATCACTGTTAGCTATAGGTAATAATTTCCGTTTTCAACAACTAGTTTACGAGTTAAACTCGCCTTTAATTAACAATTCAAGTAATTACAGCATAAGGCGATAAACATAATACAACCAGAATTTAATATAACAAACTTCTAACATGTGAGCCACACAAACATACATTTGCATATCTGTAACTTTAGTCGACGTTTCGCAAATCGCAGTAATTTTCCGAGCGGTTAAAACCGAAAGCAGCGAACCGGTATACATCATTACGTTGCATAATTTCCGGTAATAGAAGGCTTCGCCGATTGGTCACTTGGAATATTAACATATTGATGTTGTTATCATTTTTGGAATTAGAAGTTTTGTTTTAGTGGTTGCACGATATATTGTCATTAGTGAGGGGATTTACATTTATAATGGTGGTAGTTTGTGTTTTAGGTTATGTTTGAGTTAATATGACATGACATGGCAGCACTGTTTTCACGATGCAGCCATTTTTCATCCCTGAATTTGTCATACTTTTCTATTTTTATATATGTTTATATATGGAATAGAGAAATATAGGAATCAATGAAGAAATTTATATTTTGATGTTACTGAATTCATTTTGACCATTTTGAAAGAGGGAAGATTATTAAAATATCATATTTATTTCATAAAAATATACAGAACAGAGATGGTTTTCATGGTAACTGGAAAATTAAAAGTGGAAGTTTATTTGACACATAAAACAAATAATTCATTTTGTTCCGAATAAACAGAATGTTTCAATAAGTTTGCTCTCTTTTTACAATTTCTTTATTTGAAGTGGTACGCGGTTGGTTAAATGAACAAAATTGTTCTATTTGAAAATAAAACAGAATAAAGAAATTAATTTATTAAACAATTTTACTAATACCCAAATATTGGTTTATTTATATGAAGCTATAATCAAATACTTCTTTGTAATCTTTACCTAATGCTCTTCCACGGACTATAATGAAAATATTTTTCAATCACATTTATAATATTGAATGTGTAATAATTAAAAACAATATTCAATTAATTGTTGACCACAATTTTACCTGGGTTAATATATTAGATTTATTTAAATGTAAAACAAATTGGCTGCTATGTTTTTGGGTGTTTTAAGTATTTTAACCTCAGTTAAGTGCTATACAAAGTTCTAATATTATTATTTTTTATATACTTCAAATAAAAGTAATTGATAACATATTTCTTTGTAATTTCTATTCGAATCATTTTTTACCTCCCGCCACATCCTGTAAGGGAGGTTTAGGAATCATACAAAAATTCGGTAGTGAGTTTTCAGTGGTTGAGTACGTTTTAGGGTCCCTAGAATACAATTTTAATAGTTTCGCGATGATGTCTGTGTATGTGTCTGCTATCTGTCTATCTGTTTGTCTGAGCGGATCTCTGAAGTTACGGTTTCTCAAAAATTACTAAACTGAAAATTTTCATATTTTGTATATATCAATTGTATCTCCTTTGAAACAGCTGATCAGTTTTTGGTGATAATTCAATAACCGGAAGTGGTAGTTAACTAGAAGCCCTATCAAGTTATTTTGAAGTATCTCAGTAAATTATGGATTAATAACAATTTTTGTTATTAGGATAATGTTTAATAGTTATTTTCTTTACAAGTGGGCAAAGTGAGGAATTACCCACGAGAGAAATATTATTTGACAGACATTTTTAAATTAAAATGTCAATCGAAGTAGTTTCCAAGGTGTGTGTTATTATTACTGTTATAAATAAAAAAATACTCACTAGTAACTTTCCTCAAAATTATACCCACTAGTGGATAATCTGTTACTTTGCTTGTTTAAAATCGCTATAGTTATAGAGCATTTATTGAGAGGTGTTGGATAAAATATTATTATCTATCTTTGTTTGAAACATTTGTCTCTTACTGTCACCATTTACGAATTACAACTCTTTACAGAAAATAGTATATTCTACAACAAGTAATGGAATGGCACATATTCCACGAGAACAAAAAGTTTGTAGTCCGAGCCGAAGGCGAGGGCTACGGTTTGCCACGTGTGGTATATGCCATTCCTTTACATGTTATAGAATATAGACTATACTTTCTATAACAAGATTTTGGAAATTTTACAAAAAATACAAATATAAAACTGTTGAAAACGTCAAACTCAAATAAATAAAATTAAAACAAACAGACGTAACCATAGTAACTGAATCAGGATACTTCATACATCGCGTTAATAAGCGGCTCTGATTCGTCTAAATTATTCCATACGCGGCGTATGGAATGATAGTTGTTCCAACACAGTTTTTAGTTGTAGAATCTGTAGTTTCCAAAACAGTGTTATAGAAAAATGTATTTTGACATTTTCGTTTAAATCCCTTAACCTGTACTTTTTGAAAAAAAAATAACGCTTGAAAAATGTCATTTATTTGCCATGTATCATAATTTAATAAATTTTTGAAGAGATGGGCATATGATGGTCAGTATGCCTGCATTATTTGATGAAAAATCTATGGCGGGAGGCATTGTGGTGCCCAGATTTTTTATTAAATAATTTTAGAACATTGTACAGCGCTAAAACCGAGACTAAAACACTCCTCTTAAAACACCCAAAAACAGAGCTCGTGGTACCAGCCAATGTTTTGTAAAGCAAAATTAATATCGACGTAATTTTCGCTTAACTATCGCATTACAAGAGCGCTAACACATCCAACAATGGGATCTTTTTCGTATCCGAGTTTTGTAAACACGATTTCGTTACTTTCAACTCTTCCATAAATTTACTTTATCCCCGTCTCCTGTCTTCTGGAATAAAATTTATGGAACATATTACCCGTCGGCGGTTTATCCATTTACTTACAAATCTAATACCGACCTTTTAAAACTCGCTTTTTCTCCAAAATCGTTTCCGACGTTTTTGCGGCACGCTTAACCTATTTTCCGTTTGGTGGAAATTTATTTTGGGTGAGTTGGATGGTCACTTGACAAAACATAAAAGAAAATCTAATTGACGTTGAGCATTTGACAGGAAATAGAAACACAACAATGGGGCGTATTCTGTAACTTAGCTGTTAATTTTTAACGACCAGTTAAAAATTGTACCCAATAGAAATATATATGTCAAATGAAATTTTCAATTTTTATTCTGCGCCGTCTGTTATCATTGGTTAAAATTTTAACCAGACCGTTAAAAATTAACATGTAAGATACAGAATACGCCCCAATATACGTTACAATTTCTGTGAGCTAAATATATTATTATATGAGGGATTATGATAGTCATTATTCACGAAGATGAAGTTTGCGTCACGAGCCGAAGGCGAGTGATGCTTTGAGTGTATAATGACCCTAATCCTGAATATAATACTAAATTTATTTTGGGTGAGTTGGATGGTCACTTGACAAAACATAAAAGAAAATCTAATTGACGTTGAGCATTTGACAGGAAATAGAAACACAACAATGGGGCGTATTCTGTAACTTAGCTGTTAATTTTTAACGACCAGTTAAAAATTGTACCCAATAGAAATATATATGTCAAATGAAATTTTCAATTTTTATTCAGCGCCGTCTGTTATCATTGGTTAAAATTTTAACCAGACCGTTAAAAATTAACATGTAAGATACAGAATACGCCCCAATATACGTTACAATTTCTGTGAGCTAAATATATTATTATATGAGGGATTATGATAGTCATTATTCACGAAGATGAAGTTTGCGTCACGAGCCGAAGGCGAGTGATGCTTTGAGTGTATAATGACCCTAATCCTGAATATAATACTAAATTTATTTTGGGTGAGTTGGATGGTCACTTGACAAAACATAAAAGAAAATCTAATTGACGTTGAGCATTTGACAGGAAATAGAAACACAACAATGGGGCGTATTCTGTAACTTAGCTGTTAATTTTTAAGTACCAGTTAAAAAATGTACCCAATAGAAATATATATGTCAAATGAAATTTTCAATTTTTATTCAGCGCCGTCTGTTATCATTGGTTAAAATTTTAACCAGACCGTTAAAAATTAACATGTAAGATACAGAATACGCCCCAATATACGTTACAATTTCTGTGAGCTAAATATATTATTATATGAGGGATTATGATAGTCATTATTCACGAAGATGAAGTTTGCGTCACGAGCCGAAGGCGAGTGATGCTTTGAGTGTATAATGACCCTAATCCTGAATATAATACTAAATTTATTTTGGGTGAGTTGGATGGTCACTTGACAAAACATAAAAGAAAATCTAATTGACGTTGAGCATTTGACAGGAAATAGAAACACAACAATGGGGCGTATTCTGTAACTTAGCTGTTAATTTTTAACGACCAGTTAAAAATTGTACCCAATAGAAATATATATATATGTCAAATGAAATTTTCAATTTTTATTCAGCGCCGTCTGTTATCATTGGTTAAAATTTTAACCAGACCGTTAAAAATTAACATGTAAGATACAGAATACGCCCCAATATACGTTACAATTTCTGTGAGCTAAATATATTATTATATGAGGGATTATGATAGTCATTATTCACGAAGATGAAGTTTGCGTCACGAGCCGAAGGCGAGTGATGCTTTGAGTGTATAATGACCCTAATCCTGAATATAATACTAAATTTATTTTGGGTGAGTTGGATGGTCACTTGACAAAACATAAAAAAAAATCTAATTGACGTTGAGCATTTGACAGGAAATAGAAACACAACAATGGGGCGTATTCTGTAACTTAGCTGTTAATTTTTAACGACCAGTTAAAAATTGTACCCAATAGAAATATATATGTCAAATGAAATTTTCAATTTTTATTCAGCGCCGTCTGTTATCATTGGTTAAAATTTTAACCAGACCGTTAAAAATTAACATGTAAGATACAGAATACGCCCCAATATACGTTACAATTTCTGTGAGCTAAATATATTATTATATGAGGGATTATGATAGTCATTATTCACGAAGATGAAGTTTGCGTCACGAGCCGAAGGCGAGTGATGCTTTGAGTGTATAATGACCCTAATCCTGAATATAATACTATACTTTTTCTACTCATGTTAACTCGGAATCCTTTTAAAAATGATCGAAATACTGACTACATATCAACTGTCAGATGGCCGTTGCTTGGTGATCCACATCACGTCTTTAAAATAACAGTGAATTATGGATTTCTGGCTCTGTGATTGGTCGAGAAGAGTGGATTACGGCTACTATAATTCATAGTAAAAAGTGAAACAATGGGGATATATTTATACTGTAGTAGAAAAAATCACTATCGAAAATTTGAAACCTCACACAGTAAAAATTTGATTTGCGATTTGTTAATTATGTGGTTGTTAAGTATTTTTAGTTAATATTGACAAATATATTGTGCTAAATTAACAATTTGAACAAATATGACAATTTGTTAAGTTAAAATTTTGTCAGTATTTAACAAGAAAAATTGTTGTTTGTTTTTATTTATTTGTTGGATTTATAAAATTCAACAAATAGACTCGTCAATAATAACAAGTAAATTTAGCTAATTTATCAATTTGAAATTGTTAAAGAATTTTGTATCCTTTGCAACAATGTAATTTGTTATAATAACTATGATTTATTGTTCTGCTGCATTATAATTACTAAAATATTTAGTCAAAAGCTCATAAAAATAAATGGTATAATTACTGTATTCACAAATATATTTAGTTACGAAAAAAAAAAATAATTTGTTACTTGATAACAAATTTGAAACTTAACGGAGAATCGTCTGGAACTAAAAATTTTGTCAATTTTGACTATAAATTTTTTACTCTGCACAATACATACCGTGCGTCCCACGTAAATGTTGGCATAGGCAAATAACATGTAAAATCAGTTTTTTGTAAATAAAAAGTGTCCGACAAAAAATTATGCATCCAAATTTTATATCACAATACTGCCAATATCCCTACATCTTATTTAATACAGATCTCTTTATTTTGATACCGCAATTTAATGAAATTATAATAATAATTCCTAGTTTTCCGCCTACTCTTTTTATTGCTACTGACGTATAGTGTTTGAAATTTGTTTTAAATATTTTAATCTGTCACTGTCATCAAGAATACATTAAATGTCGAGAACCGTGTAAATATTATTAGAATGTATTATGGGGGCGCAGTGCAAGACAAATATCTGAATACACCACAGGAATGAACGCTGAATGGTTTCCATCGCCAGAAATTGACAGTGACAGATTAAAATATTTAAAACAAATTGCAAGCACTATACGTCAGTAGCAATAAAAAGAGTAGGCGAAAATTAGGAATTATTATTATTAATTACATTAAATTCCAGTATCAAAATAAAGTAATCTGTATTAAATAAGATGTAGGGATATTGGCAGTATTGTGATATAAAATTTGGATGCATAATTTTTTGCCGGACACTTTTTATTTACAAAAAACTGATTTTACATGTTATTTGCCTATGCCAACCTTTACGTGGGACACACGGTATATGTGCAAGATGTGAAATATCAAATATCTTTATTACTTTAATTAATTATAAGCTATAGTTTCATTACAATAATTATAAAATTATTACATATTAATGATATAAATGTATCATAATGATAATTAAAATTAGATTGTAATATCTAATTTATCTGATTTTTTCCTCATACCTTATTAATAATTAATTAATTAATGCTAATTATATGAATAACAAAAAAAAATCCACCCCTCTTTCAGTCCGCCCCTGTCTGTGGTCGTAATGAATACACTCCGCCAAGTGTAATTAAAAATATATTTATAAACCTTAATACATATTCAGCTTTTCATTTCGAGGTTCTATTCGGGCCACGCAGATAAAGTCCACAATACGTTCAGCGAAAAATAACAAAGCTTTTCTTTTATATCTTTGTAGGTATGCTGTTTTGTATGTTTGTAATATTCTCTCGTTATATTCTTTCACAAAAAGTAAACTGTAATATAGGGTATTAAATTAGCTTCTTCGGTTTGTGTTTACTTTGAGGTGTTAAGAGAGAATTACAATATTATTCGATACAAAAAAAAAAAATTATACCATAAAAAGATATAATACCAATTGAATTATTTAATATGCCCAATTATCCATATAACAATAATAGTTATTACAGAAGTTGTAAAAAGTTGTGTATTTAATATTTCTATTTCATACTGTATCACAAATGCATATTTACCGAACTGATGTCAGTCCGGTAAATGGAGCTTTACAGCATTGGTATATTCGAGGGTATACTACATCGTAAAATTTCAATTGACAACTGACAGATGTATAAACTTATCCTATATTGTAATTTTTTTACAGTTTTTTCGAACTTTAGATTTTAAATAAAACTTAATATGTACCTCGGCACTGAAGTTCCTTTTTATCACTCACATGGTTTATTTTCTAAATTCCATATTCGTGATAAAAAATTGAACTTCAGTGCCTTGATACATAAATAACTATTTTTCCCAAATATTTATATAATTGCGTATACATTATTCGTTTTTGAAATCAGTTTATCATTGTTTAATAACAGCACTGATACAGTAAAATATTTGAAAATAAATGGCCAATATTTATTACCTTTGTTACTATTTTCCAAGTATTAACAATTCAACAAAATTTCAAAATTTGATTCATTATCATCGATTATGTTAAAATATTACAGTCATTATCAGTATTAATCCTGCAAATGAATTGATAAATTCATTCAGTAAATTATATTATTTTCGATGACAAAAATATATCACTGTAAAAAATATATTACTGTCATCTACAACCTATCTAGATCTGCAATGTAAGAAATGTATTTCTATAACACTGTTTTGGAAACTACGCATTCTATAACTAAAAATTGTTATGGAATCACTAATATTCCATACGCTGCGTACGGAATATTTTCGACGAATCAGAGCCGCGATATATGAAGTATTTTGATTCAGTTACTATGGTTACGTCTGTTTGTTTTAATTAAATTTTTTGAGTTTGACGTTTTCAACAGTTTTATATTTGTATCATTTGTATTTTTTGTTTAATTTCCAAAATCTTGTTATAGATAGTATAGTCTATAACATGTAACGGAATGGCATATTCCACACTCGCAAACCGTAGCCCTCGCCTTTGGCTCGGACTACAAACTTTTTGCTCGCGTGGAATATGTGCCATTCCATTACTTGTTGTAGAATATACTATTCTCTAACACTGTTTTAGAAACTACAACTACAGATCCGCGATATATGAAGTATCTTGAATCAGTTAATATGGTTATGTCTGTTTGTTTTAATTTAATTTTTGAGTTGACGTGTTCAACAGTTTTGTATTTGTATTTCTTGTATAATTTCCAAAATTTTGTTATAGAAAGTATAGTCTAAATAATTTAAATAATTGTTGTCACATAAATGCTCTATTTTATTGTAATAATAATAATAATAAAATAAGTAAAAAAATATATGACTAGAATTATTTAAATCTCTATTGTTTTAGATCCACCAACAGTTCTATAATGACGTCACAACATTTTAAAAAAATCATTGTGGCTTAATGAATAACAATTAAGACTTTTTATAATTGTAGATAGTCTTCCCATATTATTTCCTTTCTTATTCTGTCAAAGAAATGAAATAATAATGTCTATTGAAAATTGTAGAAATAATATAGTGATTTGTTTTATACGGAAGGTCAACCTCTTCGCATTTCCAATCGCATTATCGCGCTTTTGTTATCTGTGCAACTGTTTTTCGTTCGGCGAGAAGACATAAAACAAAACAACAGATCGTGTTGCATTTGTTTGTGTTTTGGTGTTCGTCTGCCTGAAGCGAAGAAGACTTTGAAATTCGTAGTTTGAAAAAAGACACAAGTCTGCACAATAAAAGCAACTTATATGGCTTCGAGCGAACAATCGAAATGAAATAAATTATGTTCTGTGAATAAATGTAAACCGAACTTTTGAGGTTATTGACGTCATCAGCACTTTACGGCTTTGCAGTCAGATGATCTTGGTTCTTTTATTATATGTTTTACTTTCTTGATATTACAAAATAAAAATAACCCATATGCTCTGTGAACTTTTTTATGTATTTAAACACAAGCACAGCTTTATAAGTATGATAAAATATGAAGAGGATAAAGGAACAGTTATTAAAAAGGATTTTAATATAGCAAATATAATAAAGTTTTCTCATATTCAAGGCAAAAACAAAACATGAAAGAATACTATGTAAAAAATCTGTTGTGGGCAGCACAATATCTCCCACCATAGATATATTTTCAAACAATACAGGAACAAGGACCACCACTATCAAAACCGTTGTTTTGTGTTTTCAAAAAGCACAGGCTTACAAATTAAAACAGAAATATCAAAATATAATTTTTCTTTAACGTGTTGTAATTCGGAAATGGTGACTATAAGAGAAAATGTTTTAAACAACAATTATAGATAATAATATTTAAAACATTATTCTAAAAACAAAAATTTTCACTAAACCAAAATTTACTGAAATATTTCAAAATAACTTGATTGGGCTTCAAGTAAACTACCATTTCCGGTTATTGGATTATCACCAAAAACTAATCAGCTCTTTCCAATAGGATGCCGTTGATATATACGAAATATCACAATTTTTTGTTTAGTAGTATTTGAGAAAAAGTAGCTATAGAGATCCACACAGACAAACCGACAGACAGATGTACAGACACACACAGACATCATCGCAAAACTATTAAAATCATATTCTGGGTACCCTAAAACGAACCCATCCATTAAAAACTCACTACTCAATTTTTAGCATTATTTCTATACCTTCCTTACAGGATGTGGCGGAAGGTAAAAAGCAAATATTTCCACAAAATAATAGTTATTTACTTTACAATTGGGAAAAGTAAGGAATTACCCACGAGACAAATTTTAGCACACGAATCCGAAGGCTGAATGTGATAATTTTATCGAGTGGGTAATTCCACTTTGCCTACATATGATGTATAATGTTTTATCCAACACCTCTTAATAAATGAAAAATTTATTAAAGAAATTTTATTTGACAGTGATACTCGTATATGCTTTAAATTTCTTAAATTAAAATGTCAATCGAAGTAGTTACCAAGGTGTTGTGTGTTATTATTATTTTTATAAATAAAAAAATACTCACTAGTGGCTTTTTCAAAATTATACCCACTAGTGGGTAATCTGTTACTTTCATTGTTTAAAATCGCCTTAGTAATAGAGCATTTATTGAGAGGTGTTGGATAAAATATTTTTTTCACGACCGGGAGAGAAACTCGATTTCTGTGATACCAAAATCGTGACAGAAACAGCCAGTTTCATATCAACAGGAGATTTATGCACTTTCTCTTCCATCGGGAGGGAAAGTACTCAAATATTGGCATGAACAAAATAAAATCAACCTAATTTATCTATCATAAATTACCTATATTACAATGTAAATAATTTTTAAATACTTAATAACTCTTATAAATATTGGGATCATGAAAAAATAGTATATACATCGCAGGAGAGAAGTGTATTTTTTTCCTAGTCGTATTGTAGCCCTCGCCTACGGCTCGAGATTCAATTTTACCCCGCGGGAAAAAATCATACACTTCTCACCCTTAATGTATAATATATCTATTACGATGTTTTTGAGTTTAGGTATATTATTACATATTATTTGCCATTTTGTGTCTTTAGTGAAGGACTACATTATGCACTAGTAACATAAATATCTATTAGAACAAAAATACATAGAGAATTAAATGTAATTTGTTATGTACCAAATATATTTCCATAACTTACAAGTCAAAGTTCTTCATAGCATATGACTCATTTTTATCCATTGTCATTTCTGTCTGTAGACAAAATTTATTTTTCAATATTTTCTCTTATAAGTTTCAAAATCGATAGAAACTAGAAAGCTCGCAATTTATCATAAAAAAATTAATAAAACTTCCAATTTAATTTTAATTACCCGTCTCAATTATTCATTCAATGTCACAATTCAATTTTCCTGTCAAAATCATTTGTCTCCAACGACTAATTGATTTCTTTAATAATTGAAACGTGGGCTTTGAATACACGAAATAAGATAATTGATAATGATTCAGTCTACGACAGTCATTTGTTTGTCTAAACGACAAAATGGCGTATATAAGATTTCATAAAAATGTGTTAGGTTTATTTATTTATTTAAGGATAAGAGGATTATTTTACGACATTCGTCTAACTTCACAATAATATTTTGGTTATCTGTGACATGTGACAGATAAAATAAAATATTTAATTATTTATACTTATACATCCATTTAAAATGAAGTAAGTACTGAAAATACTTAAATAATATATTAACTTAGTCGAAATTAAATTATTTATTATTTGAATATATGGAATTACAAATTCAGTACTGAAAACATATATTAAAAAATCTGATGTGGCCAGCACATAACCTCCCGCCCAATACTACTCATAAACGGTACAAAATAGTATTTGATGATACAGAAACATACCTTCTTATTTGTTTATTTTCTATTTATATTTGAGAATTTTAATTTTCTTTCGTATATTTATTAAATTTTTTGACATATATTTCACTAAGAAAACAGCTTCACAATCACAATGACATGTGCCACATTTTGTAAAAAATTGAAAATTTTCCATGGTGTACTAGGAATGCAAGATTTGTGAAAGCTAATTTCTTTATATTTTATTATCTCTAAATCTAATGAAAATTATTAAAATTAGTGTAATCAAAACAAATGTAGAATTAAATATTCTTCAACTTTCAAAATAAAATAAATTGTTGAAAAAGGAAATTTAACCGTGTTTTTCACGAAAAACTGTTAAGGGCTTCAAGTAAACTGCTACTTCCGGTCGACCAATTTTATCCAAAATCTAATCAGCTCTTCATTTAAATATAAGAAGCAATAATTCAAAAAATTGTATTAGTATTTGAGTTATGCGAGACGAAAAAATTGCCTCAGACTACACACACACATACATACATACAGACATCATCGCGAAAATAGTAAAATCGTATTGTAGGGACCCTAAAACATGTTTATTCATTGAAAACTCACTACCCAATTTTCTGACCAAAAACAATACCTCCCTTACCTAGAGGTAGGCGGGAGGTAAAAACGAAAACGGATGATCATTATCAGTTCTGGAGGCGCTAAAATACTACTATTTTTTAATACTTTACTCACGACTAACATATCCAACAGTTTGAACTAACTGGATTTTGGAAAGAACTGCCACACACAAAATATAAAGTTACGAAAACCCTTAAAATAAAATTGATATTTTTTATATAAATTGGTCAGGAGAAATATCTGTATCAAATACCTAAAAAGTAATTCGCGTTGTTGGATAATTGTTGTTAAATTTCGCTAAGTAATCCAATAAATCTTATTACCTTGATTATTAATTTTTAACTGATTTAATACTTAGAAGTCTCTAGAGGGAATAAATATAATAGTAGTGATAATATTATTCATAAAATAATGATGAATTTTCGCATTCTACAGTGACCGTAAAAGTTTACAGGCACCTCTAACTTCACTGTAACTTTTACAGATATATGTAACATATTTCCGATTTTCTGTAAGGATGCTATCAGAATTGACATTTGACCTGTAAGCATTTACAGATCTTACAGATTCTCTTACAGACTTTACAGAATTGCTCAGAATTGGTCTATTAGTCAGTAAGTAGTGTTGTCATTTAACTGTTGAAACACCAAACTATTTTTGGTGATTTCCTGTTTGCTCTGAAGATGCCAAAAGTGTTGGCGAAACGTAGGCAAAATTGATTTATAAATATATCTTGTCTATACATTTCCTGAGAAATTTCTACCTTTCGTACGGTATATCGTCATATATCAGCTATCGTATTATATTTACTGAGTGTATCTACAATTTAGTATGTGCCAAAAGAGCTAAATAATTAGGTACACTTACATTTTGTTGATTTTTCTATAGGAATACTCCACTGGAACACAAATCACTGTGAAAGTCCCCGCACTACTGAGTGCTTACCGAATTTTGCTGCGCTAATTAACAAGTTTGAAACAAGTATTAAACTGCAAGAATATATGGGCTATTTATAAAATAAATCATTTCTTTTAGGTATTATTCCAGAGGTTTCCAAAATTTTACCGACTACATTTAAATTTGTATGACATGTCATTTTCCTATAAAATATAAATAAAAATACGAACACGCCCTTTGCCGATTTTGGGCGAGACATTCTTTTGGATTATAGTCCTATAAACTATAATACAATAGTATATTGTACAACGAGCATGGAATGGTACTCATTTCCTACGAGTATGAAAGTTTGTAGCATACGCCTTCGGCTCATACTGCAAGTGTAAAATGGATATTTCATACGAGTTGTACACTATACTTTTTCTACGACCACTATAATATTTCCAAATTAATTTAATTTTAATCATATATTTGTCCCGCTTTCGCCATTCCAATATTTGACAATTCTAAATAAGTATCCTAGCAATGGTATCTGTACTGAAATGAAATTACCTGTATTGAAATACTCACAAAACAAATTCATTTCGCACGATGCTTGCAATGTACCTCATATCCTTAACAACAACAAACATACAATGAACAGATTTCTAAGTGGTCGTAGAAAAAAATATATTCCCCATTTCAATTCTAACCCCAATATATGTTTCCTTATTCTACAATCATCCTTTAATTGGGGCTTTTATGTCCGGTATTATAAAGAAATTTTTCTACTTCTGTATAAATATATCCCCATTATTTAAATTTTTTCGATGAATTATAATACATTAATTCACGACAGTGAATTATGATTCATAATTCAGTCTTCTTGACCAATCACAGAGCCAGAAATCCATGATTCACTGTTATTTTAAAGACGTGATGTGGATCACCAAGCAACGGCCGTCTGACAGTTGACATGTAGTCAGTTGTCATTGTGTATTTTTATGTTGACGTTTTTAACGTGTGTTTTCAACGAATTTCGATCATTTTCAAAAGTGATTTCAGAATTTTCAGAAGTAGCTAAAGTATAGTATTATATTCTGTATTATGGTCATTATTCACTTGGATGACTTGCATCACTCGTCTACGGCTCGTGACACAAACTTCATCTTCGTGAATAATGACTATCATAATTCCTCATACTATTAACTGTCCCTTAAATTTACTTTTAAAGTAAATTTATTTGTTTTTAGCAAGTGCACATCATTTGAAAGTTATTTAAATTTGTCGTCAAATATTTTATTGTTATTTGGATAAATTGATGCAAATTTAGTATAGAAGTAAATTTAAATGAAGTTTAAGTCTATAACACTGTTTTGGAAACTACGCAATCCGCAAGTAAAAATTATATTGAAACAACTATCATTCCATACGCCGCGTTTGGATTAAATTCGACGAATCAGAGCCGCATATTAACGCGATATATGAAGTATCTTAGTTCGGTTGCTATGGTCACCTGTCTTTGTTTCAATTTTATTTATTTGAGTTTGACGTTTTTAACAGTTTTGTATTTGCATTTTTTGTATAATTTCCAAAATCTTGGTATAGTAAGTATAGTCTACAACAGGTAACGGAATGGCATATCCCACACAAGCAAACCGCAAGCTGTGTGGAATACGTGCCATTCCATTACTTGTTGTAGAATATACTATTATAATACCGAGACATAAGTCTTGTTGAATTGATTGTTAAATAATAGTATATTGTAAAACGAGCATGGAATGGTACTCATTTCCTACGAGTATGAATGTTTGTAGCATTCGCCTTCGGCTCATGCTGCAAATCATACGAGTATGAAATGGACATTCCATGCGAGTTGTACACTATACTTTTTTCTACGACAACGATATTATTTCAAAATTAATTTAATTTTAATAATAAATTTGTCCCGCTTTCGCCATTCCAATATTTGACAATTCTAAATAAGTATCCTAGTAATGGCACCTGTACATGAGCTGACCTGTATTGAAATACTCACAAAACAAATTCATTTCGCACGATGCTTGCAATGTACCTCATATCCCTAGCAACAACAAACATACAATGAGCAGATTTCTCAGTGGTCGTAGAAAAATAAATAAATTTGAATCTAGACTCATGTCATAAGAAAGTAAAATTCGTTAACGTGCCTTATTACAGCACGTATCTTCTATCATCATCCTTGTCATTCTTAACATCAATAAATTCAACAGTGCAGCGGCTGCCGACAAAAATGAAAAAACTCAACAACAGTTCAAAACTCCCCGATCGTTCTTCTTGGAGAACGGCGATCGCAACTGTTCTCTCTGTCTGCGACTTATTACTACAAGAAGAACAAAACCAGCAGACGTGTTGGCCGCGTAACAAGTGTGCTGTGTTCTTCCGAGCTGCAGCAGTCCGCTGAAACGTTCGTAAAGAAAGTCTACTCGAACTGAGAAGTTTAGTTGCATCTCCGTTGGGTCTGGATCTCATGCTTTGATCGGCCAAGTAAGAATCGTTGTATCGGGAAGGAAATCATTTTTAGTTGTTAATAACGAACAATATTCAATATTTGGGCGTTTAAATTCAATAAAAATGTTTTGTTTTTACCAGACTATTTGGTAAACTGATGATATAAGAGGGAACACATACACTTCCAGAAAAAACATTCAATTCTCGATTATACAAATATGGAAAATTACGATGAGAAATTGTACAAAAGTCGAATGTTGGAAATATTGCAAATGACGAATGTTAGAAAAATCGAAAATAGATTTGTCGAATAGCTTGGATATTACAAACCTCGAAAATACATTTCTCGAATATTACAAATGTCAAATGTTGCAAATCTTGTAAATACATTTGTCAAAAGCGAACAATAGTAAATGTCGTAGTTCCATCTAGAGAGCAATCATTACAATACAACATTTGGTGAAAATATATTTATCTACCATCGTTTTAACCGTTGCTTATCAAGTTAAAAGTGTCACATTTAACACTAGTGTTACAGGTAACACAGCAACGTCTTAAAAGTGATTTTATTGTTTCTAGGAAGATTGTAGATAAGTTATTTACTTTACAAGTGGGCAAAGTAAGGAATTTCCCACTAGAGAAATTTTAGCACACGAAGCCGAAGGCTGAGTGTGATAATTTTATTGAGTGGGTAATTCCACTTTGCCTACGTGTGAGGTATAACGTTTTATCCAACACCTCTTTTTAAATGAAAAATTTATTAAAGAACTTTTATTTGACAGTGACATATGCTTTAAAACTTTAAATTAAAATGTCAATCCAAGTAGTTACCAAGGTGTTGTGTGTTAATATTATTGTTATAAATGAAAAAATACTTTCCTCAAAATTATACCCACTA
The DNA here is from genome assembly GCA_963942605.1 of Poecilus cupreus. NCBI lineage: Eukaryota > Metazoa > Arthropoda > Insecta > Coleoptera > Carabidae > Poecilus > Poecilus cupreus. The sequence goes on along the minus strand of OZ012726.1, from coordinate 3,022,435 downwards.
GTGGGTAATCTGTTACTTTCCTTGTTTAAAATCGCCATAGTTATAGAGCATTTATTGAGAGGTGTTGGATAAAAATTTGCATGATATACGCTTTAAAAGTGGTTTATTTCGTTTGCAGGGCTGTTTCACTCGACTTCGCATTTAACAAACTTGCACACTTACTCAAAAAATGTCACTATTATACATGTATCATAAATGACTTTTTTGAACATGTTGTAATTTGTAAACTGCGAAAATGATAGAAAAAATGTTCTAAACAATTGTAGATAATATTCAAAACATTTTTCTTATAACAAAAATTATCATTAAACCATAATTTACTGAGATAATTCAAAATTTTATTCCGGTTATTAGATTATCACCAAAAACTAATCAGCTCTTCCCAAAATATCAAAATTTTCTGTTTAGTAGTTTTTAAAAAACCGTAACTCACACACACACACATACACACACGCAGACAGCCAAACTGACAGATAGACGAACAGGTAGACGAACAGATAGACGAATAGATATACAGACAGATACACAAACAGACACCATCGCAAAACTATTAGAATCGCATTCTACAGACTCTAAAACGTGCTCATCTACTGAAAACTCACTACCGAATTTTTAGCATGATTCCTATACTTCCCTTTCAGGATGTGGCGGGAGGTAAAAAGTGATGAACGATGGACAATGCTTTGCCAAAGAGCTATTTTCCCCATTTAAAAAAAAAAAGTAATAGATTAATATAACTTCTGATTTTTAATTTCTTAAACACAGACAGAATTAATAGAATTTAATTACTGCAATTACGATATTACTTGAAACGAGAATTAAAAGATTAAATAAAATTCACCACCGTTATTCCACGCAATTAATTTCTGAAAAATAAAACTAAAACCAATTTCAATCTAAAATTCATTACATAGAATAGACTGGGAGTAAATATTACAACTACGAAACAAAAAACAAAAAAATATAATCATCAATTAGATTACCGAAGTCCATTCTATATCTCGACTTCAGAAACCAATCATCTCTAACTGAATTGACCCGAGAAAAAAGTTTCTTTTTATGGTCAACTCTTCGGGGGGTCAGCACCAATTTACATGGTGATGTTACAGTTCGGGCACACCCAATTCGACCTAGTATAACACTAATATATACTTATACTTGTACATAAAACGTCCAAGAGATTCACAGGTTCAAAATATATCTGCATCCAATAATTGACTTGACCCACGAGAAACTGTGCGTTTCTCTACATAAGTAAATATGCATAGAGCCTTGTTAACTATATTGTTAGCCGACAACAAGGTAAAAGTAAACATTTTTTGGTAAATGGATATCAAAATAATTGCAGAATTAAAGATAAACAAATCTGGTGTGGGCACCACACTACGTTCTTATACAAATAAAACCAACTGAACACGTATGACTTGTTCCTTGAGTATGAATTTATTTTGACTATTATTTGATATATAAATGTTATATCTTTTTCAATTTTTTGTTCTCATTGTAACTATGAATATATATATATATATATATATATATATATATATATATATATATATATATATATATATATATATTAAATTGAAATTAATTACTTTCTAACTAATAATACAAATATTACTTTTATAATATTTCACACGACACATATTTTTGACACTTCACAATTATTTGAAACGTTTGACTAAGGCACAAGAATATATGAGTATTCTCATCCGCCATTTTGGGTCCAAGTGTCATAAATAAAACAAATTATTGGAATCCAGTTACTTTAATTCTTTTCTGTCAAATTTGAAGTTGATATTGATTAATAATTGTGGTATATCATTCTCTTAATTATTATATTTCATATCTAACAGGTAAGTGTACAGAATACTTTCTAATATATTACCGTATGATTTGTGTAGTTGGATTTTACAGAATTTCAAGAAATATGTTTTCAAATTTGACAGATACAAATTTTAAATGTTTTTTTTTTTTAAGTAACTGGATTCCAATAACTTGTTTTATTTATGACATCTGGACCCAAAATGGCGGACGAGAATACCTACATTCTTCTAGAGCTCTAGTTTGACACATAGATATTAAAAATGTTTTAGTTTTTGTTCCCTTTGTAACTAAGATTATAGAAATATATTCTTAAACATATAATTAGGTTTTCTCAAAATTAGAAGCATGGACATACAAGAAAAGTGCAAATAACATTTTATATTCCAAACATTTTTTGTAACATCTTTTATTTGAAACTTTTTCTCATAGCTGATCCTATTTTTGAAATAAATGGAATTTATTGTTTTGTGTGTTCAGTAAACTTCCTCTTCTTCGAAATCAACTCAATTCTTCATTTTTTCATGAAACTTATATACTCCAAGTTTCGTTTATATATCTTGTCTCGTTCATGAGATATTGCGCACACGAACATCCATATATCCATCCATCCATCCTCACACACAGACATCATTGAGAAATTGGTCTTAACGGATTCAGTGGACGTCAAAATATCTATTTCCGCAAAAATCTCGTCAGCGATTTTTTTCGTGATTCCAATACTTCCTTATACTTTGTATAAGAAAGTAAAAACTAAAAAATCCACCTACGGTTTCGTGATTTTATTAAAACAGTTTTCTTGTCAAATTGCTAGGTAACAAAACCTCGTGACAAACAGAAATTTATCAGGCAAAATAAAAAGTTCTTGTGTAATTACAGTTGAACAAGTACGTCCACTATAATTTCTCATCCTGTATTTGTGGTTATCCTAGCTATAACTCCAGCATTTATTAAACCAGCCACCATTTTGTCCGTTCCCTAAAATATCCGCTTTACAGTTCAGCAAAGTAATTCATCAAAGGCTGACTAAGCACTCTTACTGCACTTCAGCGATCCAAGTCGCTTACGTCTACGAAACAAGTGACGCACGGGTAGACAAGTGAAGATCGCGGAAACGCCAACCGAGACCCGCCATCACCGCTGCCACCGCAGACCCCATCAGCGAGGGCGGTGAACCGTGAACCACTGGGATGTAATCGGGACATGTGAGTTAACCGCGCGGCTACTTTCACATGCGGGGATTAAGACGGGATTACTGACGGAAATTTTAAGTCTGATATATGAAGCCCATCTCGAAGGATAGAGGACATTATTACACAAATAAAATGAAGAATGATTCACTCAAAACGGCCTGGAAATATCTTTGGCGTTAAGTAATTTAATTAAAATAATCTTTTTCTTTTAATTCAAAAGTACAATATTTAATTTATAACTTTCACGACGCAAAAACAGATATGATATGTTTAGAACTTGGCACGTTCAAATTTCGATTAGATTTTAGTAGCAATCCATCAACCGGAAGTAATAGTTTACTTGAAAACCTATTAGATTGCTTAATCTACAAATATTGTTTTTCTACTAACACTTAGAAATCTGCTCATTGTATGTTTGTTGTTGCTAGGGATATGAGGTATATTGCAAGCATCGTGTGAAATGAATTTGTTTTTTGAGTATTTCAATACAGGCTAGTACATTTCAGTACAGGTGCAATTACTAGGATACTTATTTAGAATAGTCAAATATTGGAATGATGAAAGCGAGACAACTTTTTAATTAATATTAAATGAATTAGGAAATAATATCGTGGTCGTAGAAAAAGTATAGTGTACAACTCGCATGGAATGTCCATTTCATACTCGTATGATTTGCAGCATGAACCGAAGGCGAATGCTACAAACTTTCATACTCGTAGGAAATGAGTACCATTCCATGCTCGTTGTACAATATACTATTTTCTACGAACACTTAGAAATATGCTCATTGTATGTTTGTTGTTGCTAGGGATATGAGGTACATTGCAATCATCGAGAGAAATGAATTTGTTTTGTGAGTATTTCAATACAGCTCAGCACATTTCAGTACAAGTACCATTGCTAGGATGTTTAGAATTGTCAAATATTGTAATGGTGAAAGCGGGACCAATTTATTATTAAAATCAAATTAATTAGGAAATATTATAGTGTACAACTCGCATGAAATATCCATTTCATACTCGAAAGATTTGCAGTGTGAGCCGAAAGCAAATGCTACAAACTTTCATACTCGTAGGAAATGAATACCATTCCATGCTCGTTGTACAATATACTATTTTTTAATAACTATCAAAACTATATCCCTATGTAATTTTCGACGCTAAATCCGAATCCTAGTTCTCAAAATTTATCGTATACCCCCAAAATCAACGCTAAAAAACACCAACTCAACAAGGTAAAAATGACTTAACCCTCCACGAATAGTCTAAAAGGTACTGTTTTTTTTTGAATGTCGTGTTATGTGAGGAGTAATTTTCAGCCTCTCATGGGAATGTCACTGAATGACTTTGGTGCAATGCAAGTATTCACCTCCAAACTGTAGTGCTGCATATCTTTAGCCAATTTTAGCATCAACTAAAATAGAAATCATGATGACAAAATTTTTTCACCGGTATTACCTCAAATTTATATTTAGGGGTGGTTTCCGCCACTATATGGGAGTAATTTTTGTCCATCGCATCAAGACTAATGCAGTTACTGACTGTTTTACAAGAAACTGAGACTTTGTAAGCATTTATTACATTCACTGCAGTTTTTCCAAGATGGGCCATGTACGAGGGGTAGTTTTCACTCTTCATTATGGAGGTATCACTGAATAAAGTTGGAGATAAGCGAGTATTGAGTGCTGCAGATTTTTATATAATTTGAGCTCATATTAAAATAGAAATCACGTTGACATGATTTTTCCCCGATTTTCCTTGTAATTTTAATCTAGGGGTAATTTTCGTCCTTCTATGGGAGGCAAATTTTGAGCATTGCATAGAGACTAATGCAGTTACTCACTCTTTCAAATAAAAAGAAACATCGTAAGCTTTTTTGCAATCACTGCATTTTTTTAAGTTTCCCATTGTATGAGGGGTACTTTTCACCCGCTCATGGGGGTGATTATCAATGAAAAGTATGTGTTTATGTGTTATATACTTGAATGTTTATATTTAATTCGATTTATTGAGATTTAAGACTCTTCGAAGAGGTTTTTTAGACTTCGGATTCGGATTCTGTCTGATAGGAGTCCAAAAATATTTTGGTAAAACCGTAGTTTACGGCCAATTGTAACGTTAGCTACGGATCGCCAATGATGTTTGGTAGATATGACAGTTTAGGGTGATGCAAGTCAAACATCAAAAACCTAGTAAATTTGCAATCTGAAAATGCTGTTGGACAAATTCGTGTTTATTCAACAACAAAACTAAAATAAATCTGAGTTTCTTTCTTTTTTAAATTGTTTTTCTTTAACTATGACCGGCTAAAGAAACTAGGACCTGCAACTAACTTCTCTTGTGGCCATAAACTACGGTTTAGCCAATATTTTTTGTGGTATATATTTCTCTGTTACTTCTATTCGAAGCATTTTTTTGTAAAATAATTTTAGAGTATTGTACAGCGCTAAAACTGAAGCTGAAACATTTTTTCTAAAACACCCGAAACAGAGCTCGTGGTACCAGCCATTGAGTTTAAATAAATGTATATTTTGTAATATCCAAAAATCTTTTTTAGCTTATTGAATTGTTTAACGAACTAAAACGTAGGGAAATATATACATATCTCTGGATCAGTTTACAAGGATTAACTTCGATAACATGTTACAACTACATATTTTCTTGTAAGGATTAAATACAATGTTCCACCGTATCCAAAATTCTTTCTAATCTTACGGCTCAGTTTTTGTTATAATATTCTACATGAAATATACTGTATTTTGTGATGTATTTGATGGAGTGAGGGGGGGTCTGTTTAAAGAAAGAAACCTCGATGATGTAAGAGAGTGACTCACAATGGGCCAAGTTTGTAAAAGGCAGGTAGCCGAGAGTGGGCAGGTGAGTAAAACGGCCGCAACATCAACAAACAAAGAAGCTGTCACTGACCTTGGAAAGCGGCTTCAAACTGCGACTTGTCAACAGAGTTATCCCCCAGGTCCGCCGCTCGGACACTGGCGACAACCAGCACCGCCACGACGGCGGCTTCGGCGAGCTGCATGTCCCCCAGGTCCTAGTGCACCATCACCACACTAACAATCACCATTCCCGCCTTGTTCCAGTCATCACATCGATCGGGATCAACGTAACAACGGTCACTCACGGCACTTCGCGATTCGGACTCAAAACTCGCACTGGAACTTCACGGGATTGGATTGGAGTTTGACCGGCGCTCAATACTTTGACGGAGACCGCGAGCGAGGGACGCCACACAGCGACGGCCGCAGATCGAACGATCGAAGTGTCAGACAGATGAGAAAGGCGATGCGGGCGACACCCACGCTTCTACGAAGAGTTACATGGCTGTTTTGCAGGTTGCCATCTGTTTACCAGTAGCTGAAGTAGAATAGGGGAAGAGGGATGTTTTATCGACGCACTGAAGGTTGAAATACCTCCCCTAGAGTTTAGCGCGCCCTGTGATCCGCGTACGATTTTTTATTTACGTGTTTATGAATCTTTCCAAATATCTCCTAACATGATCTTTCAGGATACGAAAACTATAAAAAGAAAACTATAAGTATTCATAAAAAAAAGAGAAAAATGATTAAATGTTTATTTAATTTTAAAGAGATGTAATTCATTTTAGCATAAAAGTTCCTGAATTAATAAATTTATTTCCCTTTTTAGTTTCTAATGATCAATTAAGACAAAAATTCATTACCTTTTAAATAATTATCAATAGTTGCTCATCTCTGTATAATTGTTTTAATAAATTAAATCAAATAAATTCTTTGGTGCCTGGTATTAATTAATTAAATTTACTTTCACACTTAATTTATATCAAGTTATCCAAATGACAATTAAATTTTTCACGGCAATGTTAAATACCTAAGTCATAATAAAAATTAAAATGTTTAATTTCTTTATAATACCGGACATTAGTAATAACTTTGATATATTTATATGTATCAAATTACTCAATAAGATTAGTACATTACAAAATTTATATTATATATTTATATATTTATATATTTATATATTTATATATTTATATATTTATATATTTACCTGTTCTGTAATATTTGGGATGTTTTACTGTCAAATCAACAGTTAATACATAATTGGAGTTTTCTGTATATTAGTAATATAATAGTTATTTATAATATAAATATTAAAAGTGACATTTTATGAATAAGTGGGGAAGTTTGTGAAACGAGGCGTAGTCGAGAGAAATAATCGAACGGACGAAATAAATCACTTTTAACACGTATATCATACAAAATTTTATCTACTATTTTCCTAGTGTATTAGTAAATACTAAAAAATTTAGAATATTTTGACAGGAAGGGTTATATATGTTGATTTATTGATACAAATTAAAAGCACAGACAAACCAGATGGTTTGTCTGTGTTAAAAGTACCACTACTGTCAGAAAGTGACACTTTTAACTTACTAAGCAATCGTTACAGTACCACTTTTAACAACGACCGTAGATAAAATATTTTTTGCAATACCTGTACTGTAAGTTACCCATTAATAACAAAATTTAAACACAGTAAGTAGAACTTTTATTGCACAATTAGTTTTCATGGTTACATCATTTACTTACCGTCCACGGTGGATGGTAAGTGAAACTTACCGTTCATGGTGTATGGTAAGTAAATATATATCATTCAAATTTTATTTTTAACCTCAATCTGACAGCTGTTAATTTTGATATCTACTTTTCCTTCCCTTATATTTACGCAGGTATTGCAAAAAATATCTTACTAACCTCGAACTGTAAGTGATTTTTTAGGTCTCGAATGTTTAGAAAATCTCGACCCTACGGGTCTCGACATCCCAAACTGCATTCTCGACCTAAAAACTATCACTTACAGTTCACGGTACGTAATATACTATTATATCAATTTTTATTTAATCCTTTCTAATAAAATGAATGTAATTAGTAGATACTGGAAACGAAAATATTTACTTATTGAAATCTGCTGTTGCAGAACCATCGTTGTCCTTAAAAATGTTGCAATTCTAGGAGTATATTTATATTTAAAATAAATCTAATATAATAGTTTACTAAAAAAATGTAAAAAAAACCACTCATCTTATTATTAGTGTTTTCTTAAAAATATTTATTTATTTACAAGTTAAATCTACACATAAAATACTTCCTTATCGTTAAATATAAAAACAAACTAAAATTAACTTTAAATATAAAAACACTGGATTAATAATTAATAATAATATAATACAAATAACATACCTAAGTGCATGAGATAACTAAAATGTACAACAATACTGCACAGAATTTGTGATTAACAGGATGAGATGAAGATATTGAAGAAACGAAAAGATCCACGTTCCAGCTTACGAATCAGCCATACTACTCCTTAATTTGGCCCACGTGTCTTCAATTGGGGCCATGACTGTGATCACCACCAAAACGGCAACGAAACATAGTATTATCAGTATGTACAAGGCGAGGATCACCTTTCTGAACCCGGATTTCTGTAAGAGAAACAAGAATTATTCGCACATCTTTTGGAAATGTGCACCGAATAGAAGACTTTGCTATTTTCTGTATTTTATTTCGTGATTGTTCAAGCAGCAATAAAAACTAATAAAATATGAAAAATTGATATGTATGTAACAAGTACATTTTTGAGGGTTTTATGCACGAGACAGTTTAAGGGCAGAACGAACGCAGCGAGTCAATAAAATCTTATTATGTATGTACGTGTGACATAAAATATTTTATGCTCGATAATATTGTAGATTATATTTCTTTTGCTCAAAATGACATTTATATTTGACACATCATGTTGACAAAAAAAAAATTGATAAATTCAAAGTTTCTGTTCTTCTATTGTTTGGTTTCCCAGTTGTTTATCAGACTAGACCATAAAGATCTACTCTATGGCCGCTAAACAATTTCACAAACAAGTGATTATAGTACAGTAGATTATAAAAAATATTTTGTCAGATATGTCAACAAAAATGTTCAAATTATTTGTTTGTGAAATTTCTTTTCCCCTATTTCGTGGAAGAGACCCATTTGATTAACATAATTTAAACTTATTCGATGCAGGCCTTTTTACTTTATCGTACTAGTCCATATAGTTCACTTTATATATGTTGAGTAATACCATCAACAAGTGATTATAATACCGTCGAACAAACTATATAATTTATTTGTAAAACTTATTTAATATTATTAATTTTGATGATTATTTTTGACGTTTCTTAAAACCAAGGAAATGCTTCATTGTATGTCACGTGTCTGTTTTTTAACAAATCTTGTCATTATTATACTGAGAATAAAGCTTTTGTGATTATTCCCTGGAATAATCTCTAAAGCCTTTTTGTTTTTGTTGTCAAATATCAGATGTCAGATAGTTATCAACAAAAGTAAAAAAATTAACATTAAAGATAGATTTAGTGGCGTGCCTGATGATGAAATCTAAAAATAATCTAAATAAATATAACTCGAGAGTTCGATAAATTAAAAAATAATCATTCTCGAGTATCTTTCTCAAAGTTGTTGCCATTTGGCAATAGCCACTCAAGCCCTACGGGTTTTCGTGGCTATTGCCTGGCAACAAGTTTTTGAAAGATCTGTCAAATTACTTTCAATTGATTCTCATTCTCTTGTTATATTATTACAGAGTATGCTTAGATATTATATTTGATGTTTCTGAAAGAAAAAAGAGAAAACATGATATCTCTACCCTAATAATTTATATATGGAAAGTTTGGAGTTTGCAAACTTCTCTATCAGTATTTATAAATGAACGTCATAATAAAATAGCGTTGGTTCCTATAAATTTAAGTGCAATTGTAAATTCTAATGGATAATTGGTTATTCCATAACCTAGCTTTAGAGATGCCATGTCAAATTAAAATAAAGGTATATATGATTTCCATTATGTAAGTATTGTTCTTTAAAACGCCATAAGATGAATTAAATTTGCTTCCAACTTGAAAGACTATATCCTATCTTAAACAAATACCAAATAAAAAGTAACTAAAAACTTACCGGTGCATCAGCATTTCGTTCGAAACTATGTGACGTCCTTCCATTGGCTCCAAGATCCTTCATGGGGAATGACGTCACTCGGCTTTCAGCTGTCCGGTCGGATATACATCCTAGGATCTGTAGCCACGACATGAACTGTCAGAATATGAAAACACACACGCACACATCAGCAAGCACGCACTACGAATGAAGATGATGGTGATTAACAATTAGCTTTTGTATTTTGTTTGTTATTGGGTGTAGGTTGTAAAACTTTCTTGATTTTTTAAAATAATTAAGTATATTAAAATAACATCAAGTTATCCTAATGACAATAATAGTTACTTTACAAATGGACAAAGTAAGGAATTACCCACTCACTAGAGAAATTTTAGCACACGAAGCCGAAGGCTGAGTCTGATAATTTTATCGAGTGGGTAATTATAATTTGCCCATGTATGAAGTATAACGTTTTATCAAACGCCTCTTAGTAAAAGAAAAATTTATTAAAGAAATATTATTTAACAGGAACATATGCTTTCAATTTTAAAATTAAAATGTCAATCGAAGTGGTTACCAAGGTGTTGTGTGTTATTATTATTGTTATAAATTTTTAAAAATACTCACTAGTGACTTTCCTCAAAATTATACCCACTAATGGGTAATCTGTTACTTTCCTTGTTTAAAATCGCCATAGTTTAGCATTTATTGAGAGGTGTTGGATAAAATTATTGACAGCAAAATAAATCATGAAATAATTTACTTTGAAAGTAAACTTAAATGACAGTTAAATTTCTATATAATACCGGACATAAGAAGACATAAATTTCTATATTATCAAATGGAGTATAGTCGTAATGTTTTTTTTTTTTTTATAACAATGTTATACACACACTTTTGCATCTAGTGGAGTGTGGAATACTGTAGTGTATGACGACTATGAAAGTGAAAAAATGGTTAGATGAGTCCTGGACAAACGTTGAATGAAAGGTTGGTAAAACAAATAAAAATTGTTTGGACGTGAATGAATCATTCCAATAGACGATCTTGTATGAAAGTGGACGAGGCGAAAGTAGTTAAATGTTTGGATGAGATTGATTGTTGGTTGTATGTATGTTAAAAATATTAATGATGTACTACAAAGCATTGCAAAAAGCCAAAACCAATAATAAAAATATAATTACCGATAAAATAAGATGTATTAATACGTGGAATGCTACATAGGCCACTAAAATCCAGTCTACCCAGTCTGGCAATTCAGCTTTGTTCAGTTTTACGGCAAAGAATATTGTCACAACTGTAAGAAAAGTATATTTTGTAAACTGTTTTTGATATACAAATCATCAAATAAATAAACAAAATACTGAAACCACAAAAGAATCTTAATAGTTAATTACTCACATGCAAGAATGTGGGCAACATTGCCTCCCAACCAATGCAACCAGTTGAAGAGAGGTCTCTTCGGAGTACCAGGATGAGGTCTGAAGAAAGCTCCAATTGGTTGAAGGAAGCAGATAATCGTTGTGATGGCTCCCAAGATCGCATGAGGATTTTTTTCAGCTGACCATGCCTTCAATTCGACAATGATGAGGATGACTGCAACTGTTGTAAAGGCCCAGGTGAGGACCATGAAGAAACGATGCCACTGGAAAGAAGAAGATTTGTTACCGAGATTAAAAACTATCCGTACAAATTTAAAATGTATCTAAGGGCCAATGGGACCCTTCAATAAAGTCACAAAATAACTAAACCAAAAAAATATTGTACTAGATGTAATAGAAGTTCTAAAAATATTATTAATTATTAAGATCTTTGAGTTTCAAAGATACAACTCTGACGTCAAAGTACTACGTTTCTCTATACTTCTCTCTCACACATCCATTCTTTCCAAATTACTTTTGTACTTCTCTTGAGCTGATAGATTATCGAAGTGTCAAATGGTTGGACCTATTTGACCTATTTTTTGTTATATTCAGAATTTGTAATCAAATAACACAAATCCACAACACACAACAACACTGATAACATATCATTTTTAAAAGATCATTGCTAGCTATGTCTCTCGGCTCCACTTTCTACGCCAATTAGCGTTCCAGTACTATTATATTGCAGGGCCTATCAAACACAAACATATTCCGAAGACTATCCCATATCCTTAAATACGCAAGTTAATGACGTTAGAATTAATGAGTCTTTACTCACAGCGAACCAAATATCCTTTCCGCAGATTTGGCTTCCAACCCAGGTTTGCCTGTAGTACCTGGCCAGCAGAATACCAACAGATGCAGTACCAACCCAAGCGATTAACATGAAGGCTCCATGAAGCCTAATTAAGATTTTGGAAGCGCCTGCGACTTCAGAGACATCGGAAAGGTAACGTTTTTCTCCTGCTGCCAAGTAAGCTGTTTGATGGTAGCCAACACCACTGCCTGTAAGATAAACATACCATTTAGGTTTGCATAGTGTAACAAGATGAGATTTTGAATGGAAAACTAAACAACGATGTAATATTTAGTTTGACTTTCGGACGTTCAAATTATTGTAGTTTGTTTTACGCAAACAAATTGTTTAGTTTCCCCAGACTCATGATCTTTTTGATTAAAATATTTGTTGTCGTAACCGCTGATTCATGCATCCCTGTCCAAGTGATATAATAGATTCCAAAGCTAGTCAAAAGTTAGTCTAAAGCAGAGATTCGGGCGAAAACGGCCGTCCTTACGTCCGGCAAGATGGACCGAGGAGTCATCTTTGCCATCGCGATTCGTTGACAACGTGAGATGTCAAATCGTTAGTTTATTAATTATAAGTATTGTATGTATGATTTACTGTTGAATAAAGACAATAACTAAGTTATTAATTCATTGAGACCGGCCAAGCCAATCAATCGGGAACTACAGACGAGTTTCGCTCTTATTGGAGCTCATCAGTGTAGTGAACCCACCAGCTGCTGTGAGGCAGTGGTACCGAATGACTGCCTTGGCGAGATCTAAGATCCCATCAGATTGGTAAATGGAACTGAGAAGTAAATAAATACTACCCAAATACACAAATTCATTCGCTTGTTACAATGTTATACCATTTACTTGCTCAAATTGTGAATTATCTTTGATTCTGTTTGATTAGGGGCAGTTTTTCATTCTATTCATTTCATGTATTTCCACTTTTAGTCTAAAATACATAAAGAACAACTGTCGCCACAATATTAAAAAATCTGGTGTGGGTACTACACTACTTTCTTATACAAATAAATTGTTTACTAGAAAATAAATTAAATAATCCTTCAAATTTAACTTGAAATTTATTACTTATGTATAATTTAAACATGAATAAACTCATTGCTGTAGTACGCATCGTAATATGTCCTATATTTATCGAAATATGGTGATTTGTAATATTTTTCAAAATACATAAATTTCCCCAAATATGACTTAAAAATTGTAAATTTTTTTTATTACATTTCTTTATAACATTCGCGCCAGGAAACCCATTGCAGCAGAGCGCATCATCATATCTCTAATATTTTTCGAGATATGACGATTTTTTATATATTCCGAAGAGCAACTTTGAGATGCTGTAACTCGAAAACTGTACAAGATATCAAAACATATATCCTGTTTTGTGTTTTTCGTGCTATTTATAATAAATTAGTAAATTTTGAAAATTTTGAAATTTTTTTGAATTTTATTTCAAAATTTCGATTGGAGATATCTCGACAAATATGATAGATACAGACATGCAGTGTTCACCAGTTGATTTAACTCGACTAAATACATAAACCCTGAAAATTTCAGAAAATTCGGACAACCGGTTGAAATGTTAGAGCAAAAAGTCTGAAAATGGCCAAATTCAGGCCAAACGTCAAGGGGTACCCCTTGACTTTCAGGACAAAAAACGCCATTTTCAGGCTTTTTGCTCTAACTTTCCATTCCGTTAAGGGATTTTTATGAAACTTTGCATACTTATGTATTTCGACGAGCTGAATCGATTGGTGAACACTGCAAATCTGTATCTTTATTATTTGTGGAGTTATCGCCGATCGAAATTTTGAACAAAAATACAAAAAAATTTCAAATTTTTAAACATTTGCTAATATGTTATATAAGGCACCAGAAACGCTAAACTGAAGAGAATTTTTAAATATCTTGTGTAGTTTTTGAATTACAGGCCCTTAAAGTTGCACTTCGAAAAATACCAAAAATCGACGTATCTCGAAAAATATTAGAGATCTGACGATGCGCTCTGCTACAATGGGTTTCTTAGCGCTTATATTATAAAGAAATGTAATAAAAAAATATTACAATTTTAAGTGAGGATATTCCGTGAGTTTCAAATTTTTCTATCGGTATATAAATCTGTATTGAATGAATAATAATTACAGTTTCTGTTATTTGTTTATTTCCATAGCAACTAAAATTAGTTTATTAAACATAATAATTCAGTTTTGTCAAAAGAAGCAAACAAAATCTGGTGTGCGCACCACACTACTTTCTTATACAAATAAAACCAACTGAACACGTATGACTTGTTTCTTGCGTATGACTTTATTTGAAACTTTTTCTCTAAGCTTATTCAATTTTTTTTTAAAATTGAATTTATTGTTTTCTGTGTTCAGTAAAGTTCCTCTTCGTTCACATATCTTGTCTAGTTCATGAGATATTGCACACACAGACACCCATCCATCCATCCATCCATCCATCCCTCCTCACACACAGACATCATTGAGAAATTGGTCTTAACGGATTCAGTGGACGTCAAAATATGTGTTTCCGCAAAAATCTCGTCAGCGATTTTTTTCGTGATTCCAATACTTCCTTATACTTTGTATAAGAAAGCAAAAGCATTGTAGTTCTTATGTAACATAAAAAAGTCGCCATGCAGTATAAGCAAGTAATAATATCTAACATTCGGCTATTTTTAAACTTCATATCTAATCTTCCGCAATATCTAACTTCACAACAAATATTCGCACAGGAAGTTGTGGTTTAAAGATGTCCAAAACCACAACCACACAGATTAAGACTAACGTTCACTGAAGTTAAAGGTAACTTTTAAAATGTCCTGTTCTATTTTTATTTATTTTTTTAGTTTTTAAGTATATGTGATACTTCTATCATTTTTCTACTTGTGCAGCAAAAATATTTTGAATCATTATTTCGCCATCCCTCAGTAATTAGGATATTTACTTATCCTGTTCAATGACTGTTAAATAAATCAATAAATAAATAAATAACACTCACTTGAAGCGTCTGGCCCAGCGACGACTAACAGGACATACTGTTCATTGACGAGGTCGTACCATCTTGAGTTTACTTGAGTTCTGGCGTCGCGTTGGACCTTGCAGTATACGGCGCCATTCGCCGCTCGTCCTTCGATGAGTTGGATTCCATTTTGAGGCTGAGGAAATAAATAAATATTGTAATATTATTAATTTTGCATCTTTCTATTAACAGGAAAATATTTAATACTTTAACTTGAAGATGTAGACTATTTCAGGGTACTAATAATTTTTTTTCGAAATCTTTACTAGTTAAAAGAATAAATGAAGTAGGAAAATTGTATAATTACAATTTACTTTAATAGGGTACAGTATTGAAACTAGACAAATTTTTGCACGACTTTCTTGAGCAAACAGAATTTGATTGTTTTGTATACAAAGTGATAAATCGAAGGACACAACATAGCGTTTTCAAATCTATTTCTGAAATGTTTAATTATTGGCTTCCCTAGTTAAAGTTAAATAGTTTATTGTAGAGGAAGAACTTCTGTATATTTTGACACTAATATTTATAATTTTACTCTACCTGGAATCGGAAAAATGACGTAAATGTTTATTGGTAATTTTCTTAAAATCACCAGTGCCATGAAATAACAAAACAAATGTACCAATTGAAAGTTATGGGTTTTATCTGTCATCTGTGTTATCAATGTTTGATTTTAAGTGTCTTGATTAAAATTGTATAATTTGAAAGAAAAATTCGATAGGGTGAAATGATTTTATGGTCAAAATATTGTTCGACAAAACTGTATAAAATAAACTCCAAATAAATATCATATTTATTTTGTTATTTAATAATAATAATAATGTATTTATTCCTTTTGAAAATGTATTACATTTTATTTCTTGTAGGAATTTGATAAAAATCATAGTGCATAGTCATTTTGTAATATGTTAATTGCTCATATAAAATAAATGTTGTTATGACAAAAATGTCACAGATGTAATAAGCTTTCTATTATTATGTAATTACGTAATGAATAATTGTGTATGAATATTTATAACATTATGACTTAATATGTTACTAGGTATGTAAGATAAAACGATAAGTCTACCTATAGACAAGAATTAAGTTTATAAATATTTATACCTTGAGTTTCAATTAAGATGCAATATTTTCTAATGTGTCACTGATATATTATTATGGATAATAGTTTATATATCGCCGTACTGTTCCAGATAAAATGCAATATAAGTTTACAATGTTAAATGAACTGGACATCATAATATTTTTTCTAATTATCCTTTCTTTTTAATTGTGTAGATTATCTATTTTCACGACATGCCAAAAAACCTACCTTTCTTTTCCAGAAATAGAAAATAGTATGTTGTACAACGAGCATGGAATGGTACTCATTTCCTACGAGTGTGAAAGTTTGTAGCATGAGCCGAAGGCGAATGCTGCAAATCATACGAGTATGAAATGGACATTCCATGCGAGTTGTACACTATACTTTTTCTACGACCACGATATTATTTCA
Source organism: Poecilus cupreus (assembly GCA_963942605.1). Lineage (NCBI taxonomy): Eukaryota > Metazoa > Arthropoda > Insecta > Coleoptera > Carabidae > Poecilus > Poecilus cupreus. The sequence goes on along the minus strand of OZ012726.1, from coordinate 3,005,674 downwards.
AAATTAATTTAATTTTAATAATAAATTTGTCCCGCTTTCACAATTACAATATTTGTCAATTCTAAATAAGTATCCTAGCAATGGCACCTGTACTGAAATGAAATGACCTGTATTGAAATACTCACAAAACAAATTCATATCGTACGAAACTTGCAATGTACATCATTTCCCTAACAACAACACACATACAATGAGCAGATTTCTAAATGGTTATAGTAATTTATCGTCAAAGAATAAGATAAAACATATACACCTTTGTTGCTCAACATACTAAAGGACACTGAGTGAGTGTCCTTTAATATGAGTATTAGTTTAAATATATTGTAAAAATTATAAATGAATTCCAAATTTTATTGAAAATCCTATTGTCTTATATATTTCTTTTTCAATTTGGCAATTTTAATTTAGGCTTAAGAATGATTGGCAATACTGTGACAACGCCTTGCGTTTGATAACATATCTTTTGACGTGTCAGTTTTGTGTTGTGTTGTCAAAGTGTATTTAAGGTCCTAACAAACTGTCAGTAGAAACAAGTCGTGAAAAAAATGTTGTGTCTAACACGAGAAGAAAGTGCTTCTTCCTCTCTCGCTCGAATTCCCTCATTTGCTCGAGTGGGAAAAAGAAGCGCTTTCCTCCCTAGTTCGACAAATAACTATTATTTATTTTAGGGCCGGTATTTCCAACCTCAAATAAACTAAAGAATAAATTTTTTGTTTGTTCTATTGATAAAATTATTCTCTAGGTTACTAAGTTAGGAAATACCGGCCCTTAGATAAGTGTAATAATTTCAAACTCACCCTAGCCAGCCTGGAAACCCCCAAATTGGGTCGGGGGTTAGTAGCAGACATATACGCCTTCACTCCATTAGAACCCTCATCAACACACTCGACTACACTATCATCCCCCATAGTGGAATCATCAGACAACCCCACAGCAACGTATTTCGCATTACTGGGTGCCATAATTTCAAATTCATAAATGTCACCCTTTACGGTGGTAGCTACCACTGCTTTGCAATCCTTGGTTTTCACGCAGCCATCAGGAGCTCCAAAGCACCCCTTGGAGGTATAGCAACCATCGTAGAAGATGTCGGCACCTTCGTCAGTCTAGAGAGAAGAAGAAACACATTTTTATTTGGAAGAGTATTGGAGGAAATTGTCATTCGAATAGTTGTAAATTGTTGTAGTTTTCCAGGGATGGACGTATATACGAGTATACTTCATTTGATAATAAATCTAAATTTGCAAGAATAGTACTGGATTTATATACTAGAATGCTCATAGAATGCCGCTCGCTTTATTCTTAGAACGAAACTTACTTCTTCAACAATCGAATTTTAAGCGGAAATGTTCTGACCTTTATTCCGCTTAATATTAATATTTGCCAGTGACTAAATGTATTTGATTTTCCCCGTTTAAATAACATAGAGCTGTGACACATTTTGGAACTCAATTTTTTTCCGAGGAAATAGAAGATTCGAAAAATCCATTCAGTGGTTGAATATATAATATAAAGATTCGAGAATATTTGGGGAAAATTACAAGTCCCAATTATTATTCTTAAGAAATTTGGAGATATATAAATTTTTGGTCTTTGAAGCAATAGTTTGTCTATCTTCAAATATCTTAAGAATAATGATTGGGACTTGTAATTTTTAACAAGTATTCTCGGATCATTATATTATATATTCCACCATTAAATAGATTTTGGAACCTCGTATTACCTCAGAAAAAAATTAAGTTCCAAAATGTTATTTAAAGGGAAAAAATCAAGTACATTTAGCCAGCACAATTTTCTAAATTTATTTGGAACTATTTTAGGGGGCAGTCCAGTTAAAATTCGATTTAATCCTTTTTAAGGTCCTCCCTAAAATACACCGCTATAAACGTACCGATAAATCCTTTTTAATTTATCATATACTCATAGTTGTAGATAAGATATATAATAAAAGTGAAAGAACAGAATAATGTTTATATTTTTTACCTGCTTTTCAGTAGTAGGGGTAAAAATAGGGGGTGTAGTAGTTTGTGGTCGTGCAGGATCAGACAATAACTTCTTGTCAGTAGCAGGCAAATAAACAATATCATGATAGCCAACTTTATCAGCTGAAACACAAAATATTAATTAGTAATCGAGATTCAAATACTTATTTCTGCAATCAGGCAAAAATAAATCATTATGTAGTTATGTTCTTATGTTTACGAGGGTGCAAGGTATTGGGTGCTATGGGTACATTTGCTCGAAACGTGAATGTATCTAGAGATGCTCGATTGAGTGTTTATAATGGTGTATTAGTGCCTACATTGATGTATGGTTTTGAATGCTGGGTGTGGATGAAGAAGCATGAACTAAGTATAATTGCACTACATTGGTGAATTTGAGATTGAGAAGAATGTTGTTAAGAAAGTGGGAGTGAATCAGTTCGACAACTCGAAAGGTTGGTGAAACTAATATATGCGGATGAGATTGAAGGTGAACGATTGTATGGGCGTCAGAGGAATAATTGGTTGGGTGTGATTGATGGTTTGTTGCATGAACGAATGATTCTAGATGAGCATGTATGAATGTCGACGAGGCGCAAGTGGAGAAATGTTTGCAGGAGATTGATTGTGTTTCTGGGTTCCTGCTACCCCACTGAGTAGGACATAGCATGACGTTATGTATGTATGTATAAAAAGTTTTCATTTCTGCACCCGGTAGATAAAACACTAGCAATTTCCTGGATAACGTCATTGTCAGAAATAATTTAATGAACAGAATGATCTTCCGTATCTAATGTTAAATGAAGCATGATTGTAGAAAAACCAGTACATATAATTGTTTAATAGCTCAGCAATTAGCAAATGTCATAACTTTACCTCCATGATAAAGCAAAGTGACACACCGAAAATGTATACATGACAATGTAATATATTTATTTATTTTGTTACATACCAGATACTTGCCGACCAGCAGCGATTAAAAGATGATATTTTTCGTTGTCAAGATCGTAAACTCTTCCTTCGACTGTTGTTCTTGATTTTCGGGTGAGTTTGCAGTAGATTTGACCATTGGATATACTGGAATCCATCAACTCTATTCCTTCTTGAGGCTAAAGTAAAATACAATTGTTATTGCATTGATACCTGAGTGACGATTTTTTCGTCCACGACAACTCAAAATTTAAAGAATCTGTCAGTATCAAATTTAGATTTTAGATGATCACGTTATGAGCTGATTATATTTTGGGAGCAATCAATCAACCGGAAGTGGTAGTTTATTTGAAGGCCTATCAGGTTTTTGAGCATTTCTCAGTAATTAAATGTGTTACAGTAAATTTTGTAACAATTTGAAGCATTTTTCTGTATTTTGTACGGTTTAGGAATTACATTTTTCAGTAAGTTATGTTGCAGACACATTAGATTCTAAAATTTCATATTTAGAACTTAGATGTTTATATTATGAAGTGATTAAATTTTAGTAGCAAAGAATCAGCAAGAAATAGTTGTTTACTTGATCGAAAATATGTAGAAGTATTTACATTGATGGAAAAGCAAATATAACATACTTTATGTAAGTAATTTCAAATAAGGATTGCATGGAATAATAAAATATGTTAATATATGTTTACAAATAAAATTTCCTTGGTTTCAGAACTCGTTTTTGATAAACGCATTTTTAGTTTGTTGGGATTACAATATTGTTGTAATCAGTTCTCTTCCATTGTTGTAATCAATGCTTTGTTGTAATCAATGCTTTGCTGTAATCAATGCTTTGCTGTAATAAATACATTGTTGTCATCAATATACTTTTATATTTTTGTATTTGGAATAATGATATTTTTCTACTCCTGTATAAATATATCCACATATTTCAATTTTTTTCGATGAAATAGTACCTCTTATTCAAGACAGTGAATTATGATTCATAATTCACTCTTTTCGACCAATCATAGAGCCAGAAATCTATAATTTAGGGTTATTTTAAACACATGATGTGAATCACAAAGCAACGGCCGTCTGACAGTTGACATGTAATCAATTGTCATTGTGTATTTTGATCATTTGCTAAAAGCTTTTTCCGAATGTACAGGAGTAGAAAACGTACAGTATATATTCGGGATTATGGTCATTATTCACTTGGATGATTTGCATCACTCGCCTACGTCTCCTGACTCAAACTTCATCTAAGTGAATAATGACTGTCATAATCCCTCTTATAATAATATACCATTATTTATTTATTTAGGAAGATGGACTAACTACTCAGGTCATATGCCGCCTCATGTGTTAATAACGAAATTTATGAATAACACAAACGACAATGCTCTTCAGTGAGATTCGAACCCACAACTTCTATTGTTCTAGACTAGTGATATAAATGTAGACTCTACACCACCGAGATCGACAAGAAAATGATATATTTATTGTCTTACATTTGCTAATCTTTTCGGGGGATGTTTGCCAGTGGTCTTGCTCATAAAAGCCTCCACTTTCTGCTGTCCAGGATTAATACACTCCATAACACTGTCTTCTCCCATTTGAGCATCATCGGACAATCCTACCGCAACATACGAAGCGCCTTTTGGTCCTAGCATCTCAAAAGTGTACTCTCCTTTTCCAGGAGTAATTTTAACAGCTGCAGAACAATCTTGAGATGTTTCACAACCAGCCGGAGCCCCAAAACAGGCATTGGTTTCGAAACAACCGCTGTAGAAAGGATTGGTGGAAGGGGAGCGTATTTCAGAAGAACGGACTACGTGGACTATTTGGGATTCGATTCCTACCCAAAAGGTGCCGTAGTTTTGGGCCACCGTAGCGCTGAAAGGAAATATTACAATACTTAATACAATTGTCCTTAGTTATTTTATATAATTTTAGAATATTTTACAGCGTATGGTGTGAGACTAGAACAAGAGAATGAATTTCTATATTTGTGTAGTATGTTTTCGAGGGATGGACGTATTGACTGGGAGATTGAAAGGCGGGTGTCTGCAGGGTGTAATGTATTGGGTGCTCTGGGTGCTAGAAACGTGAATGTATCTAGAGATGCTCGATTGAGTGTTTATAATGGTGCATTGCATTGATGTATTGTTGTGTATTAAAAACAAGTAAGTAAAACAAAAGAAAGGATGATATGAAGAAACCTAACTACAGAGATATCTGAATAAGTAATATATTTCTATAACACTGTTTTGGAAACTATTCATTCCACAACTAAAAATTGTATTGGAACAACTATAATTCCATTGGAATTTGGAAAAAATTCGACGAATCAGAACCGCATATTAGCTCGATATATGAAGTATCTTGGTTCATTTACTATGGTTACATCTCTTTGTTTTAATTTTATTTATTTGAGTTTGACGTTTTGAACAGTTTTGTATTTTACATTTATTGCATAATTTCCAAAATATTGTTATAGAAAGTACAGTCTACAACAGGTAACGGAATGGCATATCCTACTTTCGTAAACCGTAGTGTGCTCGTGTGGAATATGTGTCATTCCATTACTTGTTGTAGAATATACTATTCTGCACGTTTAGGTCATAAAGATGTTAGTTACTGTTATTTATTTGTCCATCCATACAATATAAGGTATTGGGTGTTCTGGGTACATTTGCTCGAAAAATGAATGTATCTAGAAATGCTCGATTGAGTGTATATAATGGGGTATTAGTGCCTACATTGATGTATGGTTCTGAATGTTGGGTGTGGATGAAGAAGCATGAACGACGTATAACTGCTGTAGAAATGAGATATTTGCGAGGAGTGTGTGGGTATACGAAACGTGATCGTACCCGGAATACATTGGTGTATGGTGAGTGTGAGATTGAGCAAAATGTTGTTAAGAAAGTGGGAGTGAGTCAGTTGAGGTGGTTTGAACATGTTGAGCGAATGTCGAATGAAAGGTTGGTGAAACTAATATATGTGGGTGAGATTGAGGGTGAACGATTATGTGGGCGTCGGAGGAATAAGTGGTTGGGTATGATTGATGATTTGTTGCGTGAACGAATGATTCTGAGTTTAAAGAATAGACGAGCACGTATAAATGTGGACGAGGCGAAAGTGGTGTATCAGTATAGAAATGTTTGTAGGAGATTTATTGTTGGTTGACTGTGTGTTTCTGGGTTCGTGCTACCCCACTGTGTGGGATATAGCGTAATGTTATGTATGTAACTGATGCTTCTCTGTCTCAAAACATTCAAAAAAACAGAGCTAATGGTACCAGCCAATATCTTTATTTTCGAATCAAGATTTCGTAAATACTGAAGTTGTTGTATACTTACTTAAAGATAACATCCCCTCTGTACCCTTTTGGGGGCACCCACTCAAACTCCAGCAACCCCTTATTCGCCGTGTTGCTATGCGTCACCGTATCATTCTGTACGTTGCACCCAAGGGCCTTAGTCCCTGGCGGAAGCTTCCTAAACGTTCCAACAGGGTCCCTAGCCAGTGACGTCCGTCCCTGCAGCATGAACCCTTGGAACGTGAGCCCCTGACGAGAACCCAGTGTTATTTTTAAGGGCTGATCTTCGGCAAGTTGGGTGACAGCGGGGAAAACTCCGTAAGGGCTAGCGGAGCCCTGTGGGGGGAGGCCTCCGGAGTGGAAGGGGGTCATACTGGAGCAGACGTGGACGGGGGCGCCATCGGGAAGCGGGGAGGCGAGGTGGACGAAGAGGGTGAAAAAGAGGAGACAGTAACAGTACATTGTGATCTGGAAAAGAAAGAAAAATAAATTAAAGTTTTTGTATAAAAAACATCACTTGCTCATAACATAATAAATATACGATTCCTGTTTTTAAAAAATTGCTAGTGATGTTATTTTAAAAAAATAACAATTACACTAACGGTTTTTTTTCAAAAACGTTTAATAAAAGATTTATTATACTCGTAATAAATAGTAACATGATATAGGGTCCTATTCTACTCAAATTAATATAAATGCATTTGTTTTCAATGATTTGCATGAAAGTGTATCGTTCAAAAATCCAATCTATCATAATTATTTTATCTATGACCCATAAATAATAATAATCTACTTAGGTATTTATCGTACAATGAACGAAACATAAACTCTATTATTAGTAATATTCATTTGCAGATAAAAAAGATTACATATCTCAAAATATCTTCAAATACTAAAATCTACAAAAAGCAGACAATTGTTTTAACCATAATACTGTAAATACGATAAATATATTTATTTAATAATTAGTAAATACATGTGTGAAAATAAATATTAATATTTACAGCTACATAACAAATATTAACAATAAGCTTTTGATTGCAATGTAAAGTCATTTGTTTAGTTGATTATAACCACTACTGTCTTTTATTTAACAAGTAACGGTTCACGAATACCGGATGTAAATTCCGTACAGTTCCGGATTAATCACCAAGGACTTTAATGAATTTAATTTAGCCAAGAAATTTATTTTCTACTTCACTTGTCCGTAAAATTATATCACAATTTGTTTAGTTTCTCTACCGCGTAATTAAAAAAAAATGTAGACATGTCTTCCGCTGAATTAATCAAAAATCTTAATTCTTATTGCTAAATAAAAACATTGTACAACAAAGACAGATAGCCCAACATCTCTCGTGTCATTTTCAATGTTTTCAACGTATCATTATATTTCAGTGGAAATAACAGAACTCTTTTAAGGTTAATATGTTATTAAATATAAAATGGATTCATAGTACCTCAAAACATATGTACTAATTGTAAGTTCTTTTAATTTTTACCTCCCGCCTACCTCTAGGTAAGGGAGGTATTGTTTTTGGTCAAAAAATTGGGTAGTGAGTTTTCAATGAATAAGCACGTTTTAGGGTCCCTACAATACGATTTTACTATTTTCGCGATGATGTCTGTATGTATGTATGTATGTATGTATGTATGTATGTGTGTGTGTAGTCTGTGGCAATTTTTTCGTCTCGCATAACTCAAATACTATAATACCAAAAAATACAGTTTTGTGAATTTTTGCTTCTTATATTTAAATGAAGAGCTGATTAGATTTTGTATAAAATTCATCATACGGAAGTAGCAGTTTACTTGAAGCCCTTAACAGTTTTTCGTGAAAACACGGTTAAATTTGCTTTTTCAACAATTTATGTTATTTTGAAAGTTGCAGAATATTTAATTTTACATGTGTTTTGATTACACTAATTTTCATTAGATTTAGAGATAATGAAATGGAAAGAAATTAGATTTCACAAATCTTGCATTCCTAGTACACCATGGAAACACTTAAAAATTTTCAATGTGACACATATCATTTTGATTGTGAAGCTGTTTTCTTAGTGAAATATATGTCAAAAAATTAAATAAATACGAAATAAAATAAAATTTCTCAAATATAAATAGAAAATATACAAATAAGAAGGTATGTTTCTGTATCATCAAATACTATTTTGACTAGTATTTGGCGGGAAGTTATGTGCTGGCATTTTAAAACTGATGATTTTAAGAAAATTACCAATAAATATTTCCGTCATTTTTCCGGTTTCAGGTAGAGTAAAATTATAAATATTAGCTTCATACAATACAGAAATTCTTAATTACGAAATGTGACACATGTCATTGTGATTGTGAAGCTGTTTTCTTAGTAAAACATATGTCAAAAAATTAAATAAATATACGAAATAAAATAAAATTTCTCAAATATAAATATAAAATATGTTTCTGTATCATCAAATACTATTTTGTATCGTTTAAGAGTATTGGGCGGGAGGTAATGTGCTGCCCACGCCAGATTTTCATTTAAATACGACGTTTCAAATAATTGTACACAATAATACATTATGAAACAAATGGATAACATAAACAAGTAAATAGAAACAGTAACTATGTAAACAACAAATTATAATTTATACAACAGAAGAAGAATATTTATTGAATGTCAAACCACGCCCACCAACAGTTTGATTGAAATTTTATTGTAATTATTACCTAAACAAATATGCAAATTAAAATAAAATTCCTTTGTAAAAATACCAACAACACGTTAAAAAAGTTTAGCAAAAACGATAAACAATACAATATCCAATATCCAAAACAAATGATTGTAAATGAAAAATAAACCCATCGCCTGATCACGCATTGAAGTCTCCAACCTTGAATCGCTCTTCTGCGTTAACACCTGTGATATCTACCAGATTTTTTAAGATTTTCACTCACTTTACGCTAGCGTTTTACCTACTAATAAATAATAAACGCTATCACAGAACCTCAGCAGCAACTTAAGGAATTGAACGTTGAGAAGCGATCAAAACAAGTTGAGGAATTTACTTACGTAACGTAGAGATACGCATGGTAATGTTAGATGTGATGTGGTGTAGAATATTGGGAAAGGCATGACTGTGTGGATGAATGATATTGTATTACATTCACTTTTGAGAGAAGGTTAAGGCTTAGAATCTTAGAATGTAGACACTGAGAGGATGAAGAAAATTAGTCTGAAACATGGAAATTTTGGATGATGTTTTGTAGCTCTTCGGGCGGTGGAAATGTTGCGAAATTTAACCTAATTTAATGTTAAGTTTATTTTATAGAAAATATAGTATGGTACACTATTTTAATTTTATAAAATCTGCTGTTTTTACTGCATTTCTGTCTTTATACATCTCTGGTTTTCAATGTTTAATATTTGCACATGACTTAAAAGTAAATAGTTTATCATAGAAGAATTTCGGTATTGTTCGACACGAATATTTATTATTTTACTCTACCTGAAACCGGAATAATGACGGAAATGTTTATTGGAAATTTTCTTAAAATCATCAGTGTTTTGAAATTAAAAAATCTGATGCAACCAGCACATAACCTCCCGCCAAATACTACTCTTAAACGGTACAAAATAGTATTTGATGATACAGAAACATACCTTGTTATTTGTTTATTTTATTTATATTTGAGAAATTTAATTTTATTTCGTACATTTATTTAATTTTTTGAAATATATTTCACTAAGAAAACAGCTTCACAATCAAAATATCATGTGTCACATTTCGTAAAAAATTTAAAATTTTTAACAGGCAGATTCACAAAAGGAATTAACGCTAACTCCATTTTTTCAACATCTGTAACTTTGTTTATAAATTAATCAAACTGACAAAATGTGTCAAATGTTATGTTAACCAATCTTAACTATAACCTTAGTAAAGATAAATATGTTCTGAGAATGGAAAACGAAGTTACAATAATAAAAAATAAAAAAAATACGCATCAAAAAATGACAGCTAGAACAAATGTTTCTATATAACAATTTTCACTTATTCGGCAAATAATTTATTTCGTACTTTATTCGTAGATGGAAATATCGACCCTAAATAAAATAAACTCTTTATTAACATCACATTAATTTGTTATTTCATGACAATGATAATTTTAAGATAAAATCACCAATAAATATTTCAGTTATTTTTTCTGTTCCAAAAAGAGTAAAATTATAAATATTATTATCAAAAATGCATACATTTTTCCTCTACAATAAACTATTAAACTTAAGTGATGTAAAACAATTTGGAATGCCAATATATTTCTGAAATATGCTTTATTGATTCGTCCTTTTATGAAATTTGCTGCGCATAAAACCTTACATTATGTGCTTGTTACTTAAATATTATTGTTTTATTTCGTTACTCGTCACTGATAAAAAAGTAAAAACAAATGCAGAGGATATTAAAACATATCTCTTTTGATTTTATACACTTCTTTTCAGCTTCTATATACGAGAAAGCAAAAAATGTTAACAAATATTGAATAAAATTGTGTATAATTATTAAGGTGATTCATTGCTTTAAAATAGGTTACATTTAAATAAATATCTACAAAAACTAATTAAAAAGTCAAATTTTGAGTACACATATACCAACTAAATTAAAACAGTGATAATATTTAAAATATTAGTCACGCTTATAGTACAAAGTACAGTTAACAAAAACCTATAAAATATGAAAGTAAAAAAACTATACAACAATCGTCTTATTAGATCTAGATTGCTGTGAATAAAACAAAACAATATCACCTGCAGAAAAAACAAATTCCACAGCAGTCCAGATTTTTATCATTCCTTTCTCTAGCAAATTCTATAGTCCCACCCCTCCCTAGTAACAAACAATGCACAATCTTGTCCATGGCACACTTGCTCCCAACGCGGTAGTCACGACCTGACCACAGAAACAGAATCGAAGGTTGCTGTGACCACGACAAGTTCCATTTACAATTTATTTGTGATTAAACAGTGTTGTTTGAATGTTATATTAGCCTAACACGCAAACTATGCAATGGGCAGACTGGTAGTATTGATTGCGAATGAAAGAACGCTGACCCAAAATATGGGTAGTTAGTCATAGGTTTAAATTAGGGGCGAGATAAAGGATAACGGAATATATTTGAATAATTTGTTCAAAGGTTGCTGCTATCACAAAATGATAATTTGTTGTTTTGCGTAGTACTTTGAATATTGTCGATATGACATTTACTTTACATTTTTTGACGTTTCTTTGCTCTTGTGATTATTCCCAGAAATATTCTCTGTAGCTTTTTTGTTTTTGTTGACAGATGTCTAATGTCAGATAGGTATCATCAACACAAGTAAAAATGAGCAAAAAAGATAGATTTAGTGACGTGCCTGATGATGAAATCAAAAAATAATCTAATTAAATATAACTCGAGAGTTCGATAAATTAGAAAATAATTCTCCAGTATCTTTCTCAAACTTGTCGCCATTTGGCAATAGCCACGAAAGCCCGTAGGCAACAAGTTTTCGAAAGATCTGTCAAATATTTTCAATTTATTCTCACTCTCTTGTTATATTATTATTGATAATAAATAGGGATTTGTGACCATAGAAACAAATTATAAAATAAGTACATTAAACATAATATAACGTACTATTGTTACAGATAAAATGCAACATAAGTTTTGGCCTAGATCGTTCAGGAAATTAATTAAACTATTTCCCTCATAAAATTTAAGCCAATCAGAATTCTGACATTTCTGAATTTCGTCCAATCAACGTAGAATTACACGATAATTTTGCACTTGTACCAATTATCAAGCTGATTCTAACTTGCTGTCAAATGAAGTTTTTAAATTTTGCTTAATTTTTTATGAGAGAAACAGCGTTTGGCTAAATTTTAATCGGGAAATAGTCCTTCGAATATCCCTCGTGCATGTAATTGTCGATAATTTGACATGCACTTGGGATATTATATATGACTTTTTCCCTCATAAAATTTAAGCCAATCAGAATTTTGACATTTCTAAATGTCGTCCAATCAACGTAGAATTACACGATAATTTTGCACTAGTGCAAATTATCGATAATTCGTACTAGTGCAAATTACCAAGGTGATTCTGACTTACTGTCAAATGAAGTTTTTAAATTTTGCTTTATTTTTTATAAGAGAAACAGCGTTTGGACAAATTTTAAATTTTAAGGGAAATAGTCCTTCGAATATCCCTGTAAATAGTCCTTCGAATATCCCTTTTTGTTGTCCAAATAATGAAAATAAATACAAGTTTATATACAGAACGTTAAATAATACTTATGCAATTCCCTACTTCCCTAATCATTTCAGAGAAAAATGTTTTAAATATAATTCACCACCCTGTACACATACATCCCACTATATCCCACGCAGTGGGGTATTACAAACCTCGAAACACAATCAACCAACAATCAATCTGCTCCAAACATTCCACCACTTTCGCCTCGTCCAAATTCATACATGCTCATTTATTCTCCACATTTCTTTATTAAAATATCCAATATCATATTAACAAAAGTCAAAAGTATCATGTCGAATAATTGTCGTTAACCGTCTGCTATTAATAAAACGGTAATTATGTTTATTAATTAAAATATTTCAAATAAAACTTTCCTCATTCAAAAAGACATTAAAATTTTAAATTAATTTTTTAATAAATAAGAAATTCCATGCGTCAAACTTGGCCTACTTTTCATAACGGTATCTTCTCGTTAAAACATTTCATTATCACAATTTAACACAGTATAATTATTTATTTTTCGCACACAATAACCGTAACGATAAACTATAAGAATAAAAATATAGTGCAATCAATAAAACAAAACATTTATCTGTACATTTGTTACTCATAAGCAAATATAGATCACCTTAGATTATGTAAAATATTGCAGAGTCATTCTAGACTTTTGCTCATATTCGTAGAATAATTCTAGTATGACTAATATAAGGACAACTGCCTTATTATTCATAAGCGGCTAATTATATGAATCAGAAGGTCAATTTGCCGCCTCGTTCTTACTGTGGTTTCACTTTAAGGAAACAAATATTTACTTGGAAATTTAACTATCTTACTATATTGAATAGTCATTGTTGTCTATTAATTTAACGACTATGATTTGAAGAATTTTTGATAAAATAATGTGTTAATTAACTTGTAAATTGTAAATATTTATGTGTGGGAATTTTTCTGTCGCTTATGAGATAATGTATTTGATATCAAATAAATTTAGGAAATAAAATTTATTTATTATCAGTGTGAATTTCCGGAGTAATATCTAGACGTGTTTTGTCGCTAATTCACTGGCGCTAGATTAAATTTTATTTGTATTTGTCATAGATATTATATGAGGAAACAAGATAAATCAAAGGAAAATTGTTTCAAGTAAATATTCCTCTGCCGCAATATCACAAGGAAAAATGAAGAAAATTGGAACGAAAAATAATAAAATAGAAATACAAAGTAAAAATGAACTACCAAATCAAATGAAAGTACTAATTTATTTGTTAAATATGAAAAACTATTATTTTTACCTCCCGTCACATCCTGTAAGGAAGGTATAGGATTCATGCTAAAATTTGGGTAGTGAGTTTTCAGTGGATGAGCATGTTTTAGGGTCCCTAGAATACGATTTTAATAGTTTCACGATGATGTCTGTGTGTGGGTCAGCCTGTCTGTCTGTTGGTCAGTTTGTCTGTTGCCAGTCTGTGTGGATCTCTGGAGTTACGGTTTCTCAAAAAGTACTAAACTGAAAATTTTGATATTTTGTATATATCAATTGTATCCCCTTTGGAAGAGCTAAGCTATCATCAAGTTATTTTAAAATATTTCATTAAATTATCGTTTAATGAAAATTTTGTTATTAGAATAATGTTTGAAATATTATTATCTACAATTATTATTTGAAACATTTTCATCCAACTGTCACCATTTACGAATTACAACACGTTAAAGAAAAATTATACTTTGATATTTCCGTTTAAATCTGCTAACCTGTGTTTTTTAAAAAAACAAAACAACGTTTGAAAATTGTCATTTTTTTACATGTTTTATAATTTTTTGAAGGGATGAGCGTTTCTTGATAGAGGTGGTCCGTGTTCCTGCATTGTTCGATAAGAAATCTATGGCGGGAGGTATTGTGCTGCCCACTACAGATTTTTCTTATGTTGGTAACATCCAATCAATCATCAAGAAGGATGCGAGAGATTTATAAATATAAACAATTCATTATTATTATTATTTTAGGTAGTGCTATAGGTTTGACAGATGAGTCCGTAAAGTTAAATTTTGACATTAGAGTCTGTAAATTCTTACTTTGGCTAACTTCACGGAGTGATATCGTATGCTTTAGTATCAGTAACAATTACCTTATAAATTTATTTTCCCTAATTAAAATTCTGTGTACAATACTAGATTTGCAGCAATCTCAGTGCAATTTTCAAATGACAAAACACGTAGGTTAGGTTACGAAACGACTCCATATTTAGGTCGCTGCTACGCGTGTCTTTGAATGCAACTCACTATTAAAGTTAATTAACGCTCAAGAGTACAATGGACTACTCCATATTACATTTACACAGAAACGCAAAAAATATTCTATACACTGATGCGTTAGTATTTGCTCTTGGTAAGTAAGTATTATAATTAGCTGCTAATTATAAACAACAGCTGACAAATAAAGAATCCTGTATATAATTTCTTTTGATATGATTTGGTTTTAAGTTTTAGGTTCTTATAATTTACAAAAAATATTATATGAACAAAATTTAGACATGATGTTTTTCAAAATATATATAAAGTGGTCGAAAAGTAGTGATAAGCTTCAGAAAAAACAATTCTTTGATTTATTCGTCGACAGTACTAATGCAAAAAATTGTGTGTAAATATGAGTGTAATAAGTGACATTTAACTCACCGGCGTAAATAATAGTTGTTTTCTTTACAAGTGGGCAAAGTAAGGAATTACCCACGAGAGAAATTTTAGCACACGAAGCCGAAGGCTGAGTGTGATAATTTTATCGAGTGCGCAATTCCACTTTACCCACGTGTGAAGTATAACGTTTTATCCAACACCTCTTAATAAATGCAAAATTTATTAAAGAAATATTATTTTACAGTAACATATGCGTTAAATTTTCTAAAATAAAATGTGAATCGAAGTAGTTACCAAGGTGTTGGGTGTTATTATTATTGTTATAAATAAAAAAATACTCACTAGTGATTTTCCTTAAAATTATACCCACTAGTGGCTAATCTGATACTTTTCTTGTTTAAAATCGCCATAGTTATAGAGCATTTATTGAGAGGTGTTGGGTAAAATAATTTACAAGTCAACTTATATGCTTAAACATGAAAACCATAATAAAGAGGAATTTAAACTATAAAAATGACTCAGTTTGATTCTGCGGTTCTGCTCTAATTATTCATTCATTAATTAAAAACTTGCTGTATTAATTTTCTGTGAAATTTAGTAATAACTAAACCACTAAACTTCTTATTTAACTCTACATTCCAGTTTTTAATATTATTTAACATTTAAAAATTGCAACATATGATTTTATGTTTATAAATAGATAAAAAAGAAATATATCATCACGTTATTTATTTATTTTGAGTTGGCACTCTGATTTCACAGATCTCAATAACTGACATATTTTTGTGCGCTAAATACTATTATGAGCTGCCAAACCTTGGGTCCCATAAATAATTAATTAATTGTAAATATAATTCAAGGGAATACAGAATTAATTTTGTTAAAAAAGCTACCTAAAAACAATCTTAGATATAGCATCAAACAAAACAAAACAAATAAATATATCATTCTAGGAAAAGTTGTATTATTCCATTTAAAATTGATTTCAAGAATGCCCAAGAATAATCTTTCCAATAAAGGCGATAATTTGTTATCCATCAAATACATAAACAGGTAGGTCAATACTGTCTATTATTTTGAGAAATTATCCTTCTACATGCTTACATAAAAATAATCTTTAATAAAATATTTATTGCAAAAAGTGATAATTGGTTTTCATTAATCAATAACAAATGTTATTTATTTACGTAAGTTGTTGATAAATATTCTTGCAACACTAGATAATTAAACAATTACGTAAACATTGATTAAAACTATTTTACGTTTCATCAGTTTTAAAAAAACATCAAGTTTTTATTCTGAAATGTAATAACTTTCTTATTCAGTTGATTGAATTGTATAGAAGCATAATTCAAGAAAATATATAATATAATGCTATATTTCACACAGTGGGGTAGCACGAACCTTAAAACATAATAATTCAACAGTCAAAAATGTATATTTGTAAAAAAATTAGCACCCTTTGAAAAAATTTCATGAACGAATGAATGACTGCAGTGTAGGACTTTGATTATTTTCCCAATTAATATTTAAGTACCCAAATAGGCCTTGTTGCATGTATTTTTAAATTCTGAACAATATTTATCCCTACACTTTTGTTGAAAAGTTAATAGGTATAAAAATACAGCATTTTTAAGAAATAATATTTAATTGTACATCCTGTATATGCGAGAGGTAAAAATATGTAAGTTTCAATTCAATTTAATTATAAAATACATCTACTAGTAACAATAAAAGAAAGTAAAGAATAGTACATCATATAGAAATTTAATAATTTTAATGCATCATAACTCTATTATTATAAATACATTATTTCTTGCACTTCCCGTAATCAAATTTAATCAATTATAATATAATAATATCAAATAATATATTTTTTTCACGACCGGGAGAGAAACTCGGCTTCTATGATACCAAAATCATGACAGAAACAGCCAATTTCATATCTATGGGCGATCTGTACACTTTCTCTCCCGTTGTGAGCGAAAGTGCTCAAATAATTTGTACAATGAACAAAATTAAACAAATCAAAGGTAACTATCATTATACAATTATATTAAAAATCAAATAATTTTTAATTACATAAATCGTAAATATTTGGGCCGTAAAAAAATCGTATATACACCGCAGGAGAGAAGTGTATATTTTCCTTTGTAGTATAGTAGCCCTCGCCTACGGCTCGTGCTTCAATTTACCCCGCGGGAAAAAATCATACACTTCTCTCCCTTAATGTATAATATTCTATTTTTTTCAAGCGTTATAATATTCATATTTTGCTTCTACATATACGATATGGAAGTTAATCATTTTGTTACTAATACAATTGCATACATATTATTTTACGGCGTACAATAATATTTTAGTTGTTTCATATACCACTAGTGGCAGTACCTACAAAAGCAGCTGAGACGAGTAACAGTTGTGTTGCAAATGGTTCTGTCATATTATATGTGTTATTGTTTAAAATGGCAGAAAAAACGACACTTGTATTTTTTATATCAGTCCTTTTTTGTTTCAACTCCTAGCAACATAATATACTATTTTCTTCAAACGTCATAATAGCATATTGTTTCATATTTGTATTCAACAAGCACAAGTTCAATTTTTTCGCCACCGGCATAACAGTGACTCCTTGGTAACACTTTTTCTCCGGCGGCAGATAAAATGAAATATGAAAAATGTTAAGGTTATAATTCAATAATTTGACAGTTAAGAATGAAACAAATATACAAAAATAACAAAACAACATGTTCTAAAGGAAGAAATACTGAGAAAAACAGAATATTTCCCTCGGTAAATTTCAACCAATTACGTTACAGTATTTTCTCAATTTCGACCAATGACAATCGAATACAGTGAATATTGTGCATATCGAGTATTTGCACAAGTGCGATACCCGAATATTTATAATAATTGTAAACACAATGAGGAATAGTTTAATTTCTTAGTTTTAAAAGGACAAAAGGGGTAATATCTTCAATTTTTCAATCAATTTCTTCAAAAGAATTACTTTCAAAACGCTGATGACTCATTTTTAAGGTAATTTGACAAATGACATTTATCAAAGTCTGACGTTTATGTGGCAGATTAAAATAAATATATGTTCAATAATTTAAAATAATGACTAAAATCTTTCTCGAGAAATATTCGTGCATGACAAATACAATCAGAATATTTTCTCTCGTGCACGTGCGTGCACTCGAAAAAATATTCAGGTATTTGCTATGCACTTGGGATATAACTAATAAATATTTTTTAATATAGTTTTAAGCATATTTTAATGACATATTTTCTAAGTTTGAAGAAAAAATAGAATGTGTTATTCGGTGTAAATGTGGCTTTACATGTTTCGCATATAATTGCCCGACTCTTTCGCTCGTCACTGAAACTTACATGTTCAGCACACAAATTATCTTATTTACTTCCTCTCCTATTAAAACAATATACCTACAATTGAATATCAGTAGGAAATAATGTAGCTTACCTATAAATATTATTTCTAAACCACCGCACTATTACAGTTCCATATATCACAGAGAACTAACAAATAAATCTATTCAGGTCTCTTATTTATGTTAATATTTCTCACCAACAAAAATAATTTCCTTCCTACGCATTTATAATTAATAAAACATGCAGACATTTCCTCGGATTTTCCAGCTATAATTTGGATTGTCCAGCAATTCAACTTTTAGACACACCCAAATTTGTTTCTTCTGTTCAGTTATTTAAACTTAACACACTTTTATGTTGCGTGTATTAAAATAGACAAGATCCACGTTGGATGGTATGAATTTTTTAGTGTATCAATACAGTTCAATAACCTCTGCGTTTTTAAAACCGTTCGAAATGAAAATGCTAACTTGATAAGTAAATATTGTAAGAGGAGAATTAGAAATCGTTTATTTGAATCGTAAGCAAATAGCAGCGCATGTATGCAAATAAAATGTTGAATGTTTTCGTTAGAAACTTATGTTGTATAATATTCATTACATATAATAAGAATCTGAGATATTATTGAGAGAAACTGTAATATATGATATTACATCTAATCCCTGTCTTAAAGTAATAAAGAAAATAAGACATGAGCTCAGATTAATATCATTTAGCCCATTTAAAATCATACAAAGAAAAATTGTTTAATGCACTGTATCTATCGTTTTTTCGTTTTTACCTCCTGCACATACATATATGTAAGGGAGGTATTATGTTTATGTTACGATTTGATTTGATTTTGTATCAATTCATCAACAGTAAGTCGTAAATTATTTGAAGGATTTTTTGGTATATCACAGTTAATAAATGAGATGTAATAAATTTTTTTGCAATAAAAAAAATGTAGAATATCTACAATCTTTATTTGAAACATTTTCTATATTTTGTTGTCATCAAAATCAAAATTAGTGTTTGTGATACCAGCCAATACCTTTGGGCCAAATGAAATCTTCGTGTTAGGGATTTTTGTTAATTTGTTATTATTACAATTGTTATTTTTCCTTAAAATATTCTTTATAATAACAGAATTTATGATACAAATAAATTAAATACAACAATTTTCCCATTGTAGGATCAGAACAAATTTTTTTAAGTTGTTGTAATGTCTTAATTGGGCCAAATGATATGGTTCTTGGCTCGTAAATTTTTGCAAATTCTATCTATTGTCTTCCCATTTTTAGACCACTTAAATATGTGATAATATAGCTTATTGAAATTATTGTGTAATTGACATTAAAATAATATAACTTTAATTTTCGAAAAAAAAACTCCGCCATTTAAATAATATAGCTAAACATTATTTGATATTAATTGATTATAAAAATGTAGACTATCCAAAAAAATTTTCTCTACATATACATTTCCTATTCAAATAATTTTGAAATCGCTTTTCGCCATTTTAAAACAAAAGTAGCTTAATACTTTTCAACCATTTTTGTAAAATTTTTCAGCTGCTACAATTTCTCTTCTCTCTTCAAATTTTCAATCATAAAGGAGCTAATCGAATGAGAATAATTCAGGAAATAACCTTTATTATTTTATCTAAACTTGATAAATACAAAAAATTAAATACAAATTGTACCTAACATTATTTTACATCTTTACAAATGTTATAAATTGTATTGTAAGTTACCCATTAATAACAAAATTTAAACACAGTAAGTGGAACTTTTACTGCACAATTGGTTTCCATGGTTACATCATTTACTTACCGTCCACGGTGGAAGGTAAGAGAAACTTACCGTTCATGGTGGATGGTAAGTAAATATATATCATTCAAATTTTATTTTTAACCTCAATCTGACAGCTGTTAACTTTGATACCTATTTTTCCTTTTCTTATATTTACGCAGGTATTGCAAAAAATATCTTACTAACCTCGAACTGTAAGTGATTTTTTAGGTCTCGAATATTTAGGAAATCTCGACCATACGGGTCTCGACATCCCAAACTACATTCTCGACCTAAAAAATATCACTTACAGTTCACGGTACGTAATATACTATTACGCAGACTGAACGAACAAAGCAAAAGCAATTAAATATTTATGTAGTTCTGTTTAATTCTCCTGTATTTTCAAAGTATCCTTAGTATTTTAACCGCTAGCACAATTCTAAAATTAAAATACATTCACTATCAACAAACTAATATTCAATAAACTTCCGTCAAGTTGGAAAAAGCCATTTCACTTTCCCAGTTTTAAAGCGAAATCTCCATGTTGTAGAACCACAAGAATTTCACGGGAGTAACCACAATAGTGTCACGTTTCTGCAATTGATAATTCATACTAATTACTTATACCGGAAGTGAGTCACTTGCGCTAACGGAAACGGCAAACGCCAGCTAAGTTTGGACGCGATCTCCTTTTCAGTCAGAGTTCTTAAGTTGTAAGTGTAATGGGCAACGACCCTAAGAAACAGGGATTGAATTATTGATGATGAGCGTGTGTTGAACTTTGTGATTAGTTAATTTTTCAATGAAACATTTGTCGATAATGAGGCAATTTGGTATTTAGGTTTACGGGGAATTGGTACTTAGTTAATTATTTATTACAGAAAAAAAACTTAATTGATATAAATCGACAACAGTTGTACGTTAGATAATGCTTGTATTATACGCATAGATAAATTACAGAAAAATATTTTTATCGTCAATATTTCTTGGGTTACAATGAAAAACTTTGGACTTCGAATTTATAAATTAATCTTGTATAAGTTGATGGGGTAGTACAGATTAAACGCATATTAGTTTGTCGACCTATAAAATATAGGTTTTGCCTATTTTGCAAGACTATTACAATGAGCAAAATAGTTATTTACATACCAAATGCGGGAACGCTTGGTTCCCGGATGAGCGCTGCCATAGAACGAATCCGGGAACCGAGTTCACGCAAGAGGTTTGTACAATATTTTTTATACGAAAAGTATAGAACGAATAACAATCCATACAAAGAAATGAAGTTCTTCAAGGAGTTCTTTTGATATTTGTCAAAGTTGCACTATAAATAGAAACACACAAATTAATTTGTCTAATATATTAGAAAACAATTAAAATATTTATAATATTTACCGTATTCACTTGTAAATTGATTATATTTCTTATTTCCGTAAAACATTCTTCTTACTCATTACTTAAACATTTGATACGAAATATCACTAAAAATTGGCATATACTTTTATTGTATTTCTATATAATATAAACCCTTAAAACTCACTGGTGCAGAGCGCATCATCATATCTATTAAATTTTTCGAGATATGGCGGTTTTCGTTGTTTTTCGAAGTACAACTTTGAGGAACTGCAACTCAAAAATTACGCAAGATATCGAAAAATACTCTTCAGTTTTGTGTTATTCGTGCATATTATAGCAAAATAACAATTTTTTTTTAAATGCAAATTTTGGATTTTTTTTTCAAAATTTCGATCAACAATATCTCGAGATACGAAATTGCAGACTAAACCATTGGATTCAGCTCATATAAATACATAAACCCTAAAAATTTCAGAACATTCGGATGGTGGGTTGAAAAAGTGTGAAAATGGCCTTTTTCAGGCCAACCGTAAAGGGGTACCCTTTGACTTTTTTTCGCCAAAAACGTCATTTTCACACTTTAACGCGTAAAGCAATTTTAATGAAATTTTATATACTTATGTATTTTAACGAGCTGAATCTGTATCTTTTATATTTATCGAGTTATCGTCTATCAAAATTTGGGAGAAAAATCGAAAAATTTCAAAATTTTCAAAATTTGCTAATTTGTAATAAAATGCATGAAACGCACAGAACTGAGTCTATTTTTCAATATCTTTAATAGATTTTGAGTTGCAGCCCCTCAAAGTAGCATTTCGAAAACATCGAAAATTGCCATATCTCTATAAATTTAAGAGATATGACGATGCGCTCTACAGCATTGAGTTTCTTAGGGTTTATATTATATAGAAATACAATAAAAGTATATGCCAATCTTTAGTGATATTTCGTGAAATCTGAAATTGTGTAGTACTTTCTGAACATGTATTTGTTGCCAATGGTAAAAGAACTTGTATTAAATTTTCTTACTTGTACAGATATTATAAACATAAGATATCAAAAAGGCAATAGAAAATAGACTACATTTCAAGCTAATAATATTATGGAATATAAAAAGGCTTCGAAATACTTTTGGAAAGAAAGAAGAGATTTAGGAAAATTAAAAACAATAGTTTAGAATTAAGTAAGTAATAGTATATTCTACATAAGCAAAAAGTTTGTACTCCGAGGCGAAGGTGAAGACTACGGTTTGCGAGTGTGGGATATGCCATTCCGTTACATGTTGTAGACTA
The DNA here is from genome assembly GCA_963942605.1 of Poecilus cupreus. Classification (NCBI taxonomy): domain Eukaryota; kingdom Metazoa; phylum Arthropoda; class Insecta; order Coleoptera; family Carabidae; genus Poecilus; species Poecilus cupreus. The sequence continues at coordinate 2,982,729 of OZ012726.1, read as the reverse complement.
CACTTTCTATAACAAGATTTTGGAAATTATACAAAAAATACAAATACAAAACTGTTGAAAACGTGAAACTCAAATAAATAAAATTAAAACAAATAGACGTAACCATAGTAACTGAATCAAGATACTTTATATTTCGCGCTAATATACGGCTCTGATTCGTTGAATTTATTCCAAACGCGCCGTATGAAATGATAGTTATTCCAATGCAATTTTAGTTGTGGAATGCGTAGTTTGCAAAACAGTGTTATAGAAAGTTATTTCCCAAACCTTTTCATCAAATTTAACGTCAAAACGTCACATTGGTAATAATGCTTTCAAAAATCGAACAATTCCATGTTTGTAACTATTATTGCTGGACAGTATCTTCTTACATAGCCTTTAAAATAAAAACACCATCAAAAGATGACTCAGCCATTGTTCCAAGTTATCTTGAACGTGAGAATATTCTTAATCCCGTGTTCTTGAATAATTTCAAACTGACAATTACATTTCCTAGTCAAGATCATTCTACTAGTAAACAATAAAATTTACAATCTAATGATTGCTTATTTTTGCAGCTATTTGTTGTTAAGTAATTATTTTTACCTACTTTCTACTGCATAATTATTGCGATTATCGTCTGTATACTTTATCAGGAGATGGCAAGGACAATTCATTTAAATAATTCGGTAATTTTCTCCAATACGGGGTAACTATTTTAGCCTTGTTCAATAGATTACACAAATTTAAACAATTTTCGGACTTAAAATAATTATTTTTTTAACGCAGGAGTTCAAGTTTTTATCACCAAAATGAAATTGTAAACCACAAGAATGATAAAAAATATTTCTGCAACCACAGATAATAAATTTGCAGTGGAATCAACAAAAAATATCGCATCAAAAGATGACAGCTAGAAAAATAATCAGTAATAATATAACAAGATAGTGAGAATAAATTGAAAATAATTTGACAGATCTTTCGAAAACTTGTTGCCAGGCTATTGTCAAATGGTGACAAGTTTGACAAAGATACTGGAGAATTATTTTCTAATTCTCAAACTCTCGAGTTATATTTAATTAGATTATTTTTTGATTTCATCATCAGGCACAACACTAAATCTATCTTTTTTGCTCATTTTTCCTTGTGCTGATGATAACTATCTGACATCTGACATCTGTCAATAAAAACAAAAAAGCTACAGAGAATATTGCCGGGAATAATCACAAGAGCATTATTCTCAGTATAATAATGACAGGATTGGTTAAAACGCAGACACGTGCCATACAATAACGCATTTCATTGGTTTAAAGAAACGTCAAAAAGTAATCATTTTGATACATTTTTTATTTATTCCACTGATAAATTTATTGCCTAGTTTATCTGAAGTTGTAAATACTGGCCCTAAAAGAACTTGGTAACCACACTACAGAAAAAACTATAAATTTATTTATGTCAACATCATGTGTCAAATATATATTTCATGATAAAGAAAAATAATTTGCAAAAAATATATTGTATGTAACACGTACATAATAGGGTTTTATTGACTTGTTCTATTATGCGTCTGCGCTTGCTCGGTCCGTAAACTGTCTCATGCATAAAACCCTAAATTATGTACTTGTTACATAAATATCTATTTTACTCTCATACTTGAACATATGATAATAAAACAATGACGAGATTAGTCTATAAGTCAAACATGTGTCAAATGTAATGTAATGTAATGTAAATGTAAATAGCTCCGTGGTAACGTGTCGGACTGTGTATTGTGTGATCCTCAGTTCGGATCCCACAGCTGACAGTAGCCAATTTAAATTTACCCCTGTGGTTTTCCCTCCACTAACATATATGGGGGCTATGATTTGACGGCTGGTAACCGCACTTCATATGCAAAAATATATCACTGAGATCTGCGAAAGCAGAGTGCCACACCCATAATAGGTAAAAGGCAACGGCTTGGCAGGTAGCCGGATCACTCGATAATGCAAGTTAAGCAATGCGGCCCGCGGTTAATAGTTGAATGGGTGACCGCTTTGCGAAAACCCATACCAGCGAATACTGCGTGCCGTTGTCACACCACCGAAAACAAGGTTACTATGCGGCATATAACCTCAGCAGTTGATCTGCTTAATAATAATAATAACAAAAATAATAATAATTCAGTCGCGTGAAAGCCACAATAGTTTTTTTTATTAAAATACTATATGAAGCAATTTAAATATTTTTTGCAGCCTGGATTTTGGGAAAGTCATTATTATGTAGAGTTATTTAAAAACAAGTCATGCAAAACATTTTCGGAATGCTATCATTCAAAACACAATTTGGAATTTCCAGTGTTAAGTATAGCTCTGAGGAACACTATACCTTGAACTGTTGTTATTCGAATTTGTGGTTTTGTGTGCGTCATAATCTTACTACTTTGGCAAATCTATTTCCTGGTGGGTTTTCTTAAAAATAATCTTCCTCAATACATCAATCATGATAAATTGTATTCAGCATACTATAGTTTAGATTGTTATAGCAGCAATCGAAAATAATATCATATTCTAATATAATTATAAATACCTAAATTGCTGTCACTACATGTAAGATAAATTTTTGCTATTGTTACAAACAATACATTTCCTTCCGTGTACTGAAATTGTAACAATAAATTGACGGAAAGCTTAACGTATGTACAACAAACGACAATATTTTTGCTTTTGGATATTTATTGACAAGAAAACTTCATCAATAAAGTACGTTGTGTAAAAAAGGCATAAGGAAAGCAATGAAAGTATATACATTTATCTACCGCTAGGAATAATTTCTTTGTTACTTTGTTAGAGCAGATAATACTCTAATATTAACTACAAGTTAATTTTACGTTTTACTTTCCGCAATTTTACAGTATTTTCCCACAAATTATGCATAACACTCATTTGTTTAGATATCCATTGGTAAAGACGACTTTTAAAAAGCGAACATCAAAAATGAGCGCGATAAAAAAAGCGTTATATATTATAGTATTTCTGTATAATATTAACAGATTTTGGTATTGAGAATAACTACTTCCTATGGATTTTAGACTAAAATCGTAAATACAAGAAATGTTTAGAATGAAAAACTGCATCTGATAAGCCTAATTGTATTAATCAAATCGGTCTCCTTTACGAAATAGAAGCTAAAGAAAAATCACAATTTGAGCTTAATTATAATTGCCATGAGAAATAAAACAAGAAAAGGCAGATTCATAAAAGGGATTAGCGCTAACTCCATTTTTTCATCATCTGTAACTTCGTTTCTAAATTAATAACAATATCAAAATATGTCAAATTTTATACTAACCAATATTTGGAGTATGGAAAATGAAGTTACGAGTAATAATAAAAATAGAGTTAGCGCTAATCCCTTTTATGCATCTGCCTGTTAAAGATTACTAGTTCCAATACAATATAATAAAATAAATTCGGTAGACTATTTATTTTCATTTAAAGTCGTTTTTGGTTTTAATATTCTGGAAGCAATAGCATATTGCCAAAGCTAGAAACTGCTGAAAATTATCATTGAAATGATACGTAATATCAGTTCTAATAATAAACATAGGTTAACCACATGAGTGACTAACTTTCTTATGACTAACTTGAGTTTTGCTATCAAATGTTGATAGTTTTAGGAAAGTTTGGCAACAGAATTTGAATCAAATTCACAACAGCTAAATGAAGTTTATCTCAAAGATCAACAATTTTCAAAGCGTCAGTCAAATTTTTCTCGATTTGAATAAATCCCTCAGTTCTTCTCCATTTCAATTGGTAACAAAGTATTAAAAATTTCTCCTCTATCGACTGAATTCAATTAAACCTCCTCGTTTCTGATACCATCATAAAACTTTCACTAACGTAAAACGTACTATTTAACTTTGTCTGCAGTTCTTGTAACGTAGTCGGTAGTCTAGATAACTGTTGCACCTGTCCAACAACTGTCGTCCATTATGACGTCATTCAACAGTTACAGAACTGTATAAAGATAAAAATGAGGGGGCAGGGGATTGTTGTGGGAATTTCACCAATTTTTAAACTTGAAAAACGAGTAATTCCATTGGTACAGTTAGCATAATTTCGTGATAGGCTTTTTATATTTTTATAGCTGCTTTTCTTATCAGTTTTTAACATTTGTTTATCTCTAAATATGTACAGTTCAGGTTAGTTTTACAAATTCTTCAATACTTTTCTATTGTTACAATATTTACCAATTTCTTTATTTCTATCTTATCTTTTTCAGAACTGCCTCTATTTCATGCAGTCATCTGTAATCTAATGCTTTTTGTTACCTCTTCTCCTTCTTTAAGAACATTTCTTCTGCATTGTCCGTCTTCTTTGATTTCATTACATATTCTTTGGTGATTCTTTATTGTAGAAAAATAATTTTAGTTGTAGAGACTGACTGCTAGTACTTTTAAAGTTTAAAGTATGTTCTTATGAATCTTTAATGATCAAAACAATATTTGCTTTAAAACGACTAATAAGTTCTGTAGATAAATGAGTTTTCTTTCGATATTGACTTATTTATTGTTTTGTTTTTGCTATTCAAAACAACAGAATATTCAACTAATATTTATTCAATAGATGGAACATATTTCTTATTTTTGTCACGTTTTCTGTAAACTACGTCCAAGCTAAACAATTCATCAATTGTTTTTTCAGAATAACAAAAATGTTTCAATTTCTAATAACTAAAAGTTTGTTATTTTGTTTTAAAGGCACTACCATTACTATTTTCATTTTTATGGATGGATGAATGGATGGATGTGTGTTCGTATATTCCATAACTCGTAAACAATAAACGACTGCTTTCTAATATCTTAAATATTTTTTTTATTTTTGTTTAATTTTCCATGGGCCTGTTACAATTATTCTAATAAATATTGATCATTATTTGTTTGGTATATCGTAAAATACTAATATGTAGGTAACCAAATGAACTTTATTGCATGTATTTTTCAATTCTGAACAACTTTTGTTTTTACACTTTTGCGTGAATTGATAAAAATTTACAGCAATATATAAAGAAAATAGTACGTCACATTTCAATACTACACCCGGTATATATAAGTCGTGTGTTGCCCACAGCAGATTTTCATATAAATTAAATGATTCATATTTGATATTGATCTTAGAAGAATGAAAAACGCAAGATTCAACTTCATTAACATTTTTATGATATGTAAATTGTATAAATAAAGACAAAATATATTACTCCTAAATTGACATTTAAAACAACGTTATAATATATAATAATGTACTGTTCTACTTATTTCTCAAAAACAATACTTTTAATTGATATATCAGCAAGTTATAATGTCACTTATTCTTGACATAATTATTTTAAGTTATTAGCAAAACAAAAATAGCTTTACTACACAGGAAATAAATAAATTTCAATAACAGATGTTAGCCATGAAACAAAGCATTGAAACTGTTTTATGTTAAGTAAGATTTTAAGTTAAATTAAGGTTAGGTCATCACGACATATAACTTAATGGCCTCCAGATGAAATCTGTAACATGTCATGAGAAATTCTAGAACCTTCATCTTTATATTACCATGAAACTAAATAAATGAAAAAGCAAGTTTAAAAATCTGTTGTGGGCACCACAATACCTCCCGCCATAGATTTCTTATCAAACAATGCAGGAACATGGACCACCACTATCAAGAAACGCTCATCCCTTCAAAAAATACTTTTCAATTATGACATTTCAATAAATGAGATTTTTCCAATGTTGTTTTATTTTTAAAAAAAGCACAGGTTAGCAGATTTAATCGAGAATATCAAATTATAATTTATTTTATTTGAAATCAGCACTAAAGTGCTCAAAAATCGTCATTAAAAGCTCAGAAATCGTCACTAAAGTAAACCATTATAAGACGATTTTGAGCAACCCAGTGTTGGCAACCGTTAAATAATTATTGTACATTTAGGATAATTTTAGCAGATATATTGACGTACTATAGTAAATTTGGACGTAATATGAAACAAAATTTACAAGAAGAATTAACTAATTAATTCCGATGACGAAATTGAAGACAAAACAAATAATTTTGAGTGTTATTTACGATAACTTCACTTCTCGAGGTTGGCAACACTCAGTTTCAATTGACAACTGACAAATGTATGAACTTAACCAATATTGTATTTTTTACAGTTTTTTTGAATTTTAGATTTCAAATAAAACTTAATATGTACCTCGGCACTGAAGTTCCTTTTTATCACTCACATGGTTTATTTTCCTCGGCCCTACGGGCCTCGGCAACTAAATTCCATATTCGTGATAAAAAATTGAACTTCAGTGCCTTGATACATAAATAACCAATTCTTGAACGTATTGTAGGTAAAATAGTGGTGCCAGTAAAATAAAAATATTTCAAACAACAATTGTAGATAATAATATTTAAAACATTATTCTAATAACAAAAATTGTTATTAAATCATAATTGACTGAAATAATTCAAAATAGGGCTTCAAGTAAACTACCACTTCCGGTTATTGGATTACCACGAAAAACTAATCAGCTTTTTCCAAAAGGATACAATTGATATTAAACAATATATCAATATTTTCTCTTTAGTATTATTTGAGAAACTCCAGAGATCCACACAGACCGACAGATATACAGACACACACACAGACATCATCGCGAAACTATTAAATCATATTAAAAGAACCCTAAAACGTGCTCATCCACTGAAAACTCACTACAGAATTTTTAGCATGATTTCTATACCTTCCTTACAGGTATGTGGTGGGAGGTAAAAATGAAAATTTTGATACAGATTCTAATGGTTAACCACTAAATACAATTACAATTTAATTATAATTAATGTCACAATATTGTTTTAAATTTGATATTATATTAAAATGACGTATTCAAAAATCATAAAAATCTGCTAATCATTCATTAAAGGTACCCTTCAATAAATGAATTGCGTTCTTCAATCTAAGTGACCAGACAGACAGATAAAAAATTTAAGATATTGCGTCTTTTTGTAAAAATATGTCAAAAATTCTTATCTTATCTGTAACATCATGGATGGTGAGATGTTATATGGTCATCTATTGTTAATTATATTGCATCAGTTAATTTTTCGCATGTCATCTGTTATCTCATTCGTTTCCCCAATTAGTTGTCTGTTATGCAGAATTTTCTTTTGTTTAAATGGCAATGACTTTCAATTTTTATCAATGAAACATCTACGAGTACATTTTTATCGATTCAAATATTTAAAAGGATCGATGTAGACATTTGTAATGCGTAGTTTATTTAAAACAAATTATTTTCATGAATTTTTGCGCAATAAAAAATATACTGGGCCAAATAATATTACTTTGAGCTCGTATTATAATAATATTGGGCATAAACAAATTACTTTCGTACTTAATAAAATATATTCAAATAGTACCCAGAAATTGTAATTTTTAATTATTATAAATTATCCCTGCTACTTATAAAAAAATGTATTTTAATTATATCTAGCTTAAACAATAAATTACATATAACTTCTAATAAATTTAATTTGCATTCTTTTAGTTATTTTGTTATATTAAAATATGGTTTGTTTATATCGTCGAATTAAAAAAAAGCTCTATCGAATGAACCAATAAAAAATATGTTACTAATTAAATACTAAAGTTGATATTTATATTTTGAGAACCACTGCTTAAAAGAAAATTTTGCTCATTGAAATAATATTCTCAAACATAAATTGTTTAGCCAACTTCGCATCTCTTATATTTGTTGAAATAGCAATGAATAAAGACTGTATAAATAATAATGACAACTAAAATTAATAAAGCTATATAATTATGATCATTAAATTTCAAAAATCGCCGAAATCCAATATTATAAATTCATCATTGCAAAAAAGAAAGCTACAAATGCCAAAATCTTAACAAATCCAATTTCCCAAATTTCACTCCGTTATATAAAACGGATTAATTCATTTCATAAACCTAAGAGTAATAAAACTTAGAAAATCGAAGGCGTTAACAGGCTTTATAAATATTTGTTCAACATTCTTCCAGCCGCGTTCTCAAGTTGCACGAGAGAAAGTTCAAACAACCTTGCAAGAAACAATCTTAAATTCAACGTAAGGTAATTCACTTTAAGAATGAGTAACCTACATGAAAGAGGTACATGTTATTCTTTGCGTTACGGTTTTTGTATTTTATACACAATAAATTAATTAATGTAAAGTAGAATATAATTGTCTTTAACTTGGCTTAGCTATACTTTTAGAAATCGGTTTTAAATATTAAATAGTATTGCGTTTTTATATTTTATCTCTTTACTTACAATAAATGGAAGAAACTTGCTTAAACAATTATAATATGAATGATTTTTATACCAGGTAATTCATCGGTCTGTCTTTTTTAAAACTATTTTATTTTATGTTATAAAGTAAAACTTTGCAAATAATATCTATTTAATATATCATTGTCTATCTACTTATCATATATGTAGGTATAAAGGGTGAAGAATTGAAATGTTGAATATAAGGATTTCAATACTAATTTTTTTATATTGCTGTAAATTTTGCAGCAAAGGTGTAAATAAAAAAGTTGTTCAGAATTTAAAAATGCATGCAATAAGGCCTATTTAGTTACCTAAATGTTAGTATTTTACGATATATCAATCAAGTTAAAATTAATGTTCATAAGAAAAATTTTAATATGGCCATGAAAAATTAAACCAAAACCATTTTATTTTATATTTGATAACAGTTTCAGAGCTATTTATTATTTTCACAAAAATAAATGAACTATCAAATTCGCCCTAATATCATTACAATCTTCTACAAAATTTCTACAGAAAAAAATGTAACACGATTTTTTCACGACTCAAATATTTATGATCGTTTTTATGTATTTCAAAATTATTTGAATCGTAATATAAATTATGGTAGTTATTTTTGATTTGTTTAATTTTGTTCATTTTCACATAATTTGTGCCCTTTCCCTCACAACGGGAGAGAAAGTGCACAAATCTCCCGTAGATATGAAATTAATTGTTTCTGTCATGATTTTGGTATCATAGAAATCGAGTTTCTCTCCCGGCCGTGAAAAAATAAATTCAAAAATGTTTCCTGAAATACCTAAAATTCTTAGTTTTTGTATAATTTTCAATGACCATATTACAATTTTATTAATAAATATTGATTCTAATTTGATCTATATATCGTAAAATATTAATATTTAGGTGAACAAACGCTTTGTATTTACGCTTTTGTTTTAAAGTGTATAGGTAAAAATTTACAGCAATTTCAAAAATATAGCATTGAAATCCCTACATTCCACATTTTAATATTACAGGCTGTATATTTGTATTACAGGCTGCTTCATTTGAGCGCAAAATACACAACTTCTGATTTAAATTGTAAGTTTTTTACTATAACTACTATTTTTTATGAACATGAATAACTTGTTAATTTTATCACATTATCCTTTTTTTATATTGTTGCCTATAAGGAAACATCCTGTACACAAATATTTATGGTAAGTAGATAGACAAAGATGTATCAAATATATTTTATTTGAAGATTTTAACTGTATAACTTAAAATATAAAAGTTATAAAAAACAGTCCCATGAATCCTGTATAAGGCTCTGCAATTGCATATCCTGGAGCAGACATATTTAAATACCAGTTAAATTTTGTTTGTTAGGGCTGGTTTCTTCATAAACTCCTAATAAACTATTTAACGAATAAATGAAAAATATGGCATCATGAAAGTTAGAATAAATAATATTATTTGAGCAATGATTTTGATGCGTTATTTTTTATTAATATTTATTATTTATTATGAACACTAGTTTATTCATATTTTATCCATAAATGGAAAAACTGACCCTTAGACCTCTGACTAACTGAATATATTTTAATTGAAATAAATTAGAACTTACCGTACTAGGAGAAAACAATCGAGTTTAAAATCCCCGCAGCAACAAGTGTTAAAACAAGAGAAGTTCACCACAAACTGCACAAATTAACAATCTCGCATCACTTATACCCAAGCATCATTCATCAGGAAACTGATTACTCTAGTATCCACTTTGATAACGTAGTAGTTTCATTGAAAAAAACTTTATTATCACGTGACGGACGCTGAACTGTGTTTGTTGGTCGCGCAAACCAAACTGACTGGCGGTTTGTCTAAACCCGACGAGAAACCACGAGCTGAAATCGACTAAGTCAAACTAGAATGTGGAATACACCTCTCTACTGGCCACCAAGGTCGATATTGTGACGTCACACAGGTGGACGCACGGAAGATCTACCTGTTGATGGATCATGAACCAAGCACGCAGAAGAGATTTTTTTGAAATAACCCACAAATTGATCGGAAACTTATAACCCCAAATGTACTCATACCACCTGAAAAATATACTTTTTGCAATACCTGTGCTAAGTTACCCATTAATAACAAAATTTAAACACAGTAACTGGAACTTTTATTGCACAATTGGTTTTCATGGTTACATCATTTACTTACCGTCCACGGTGGATGGTAAGTGAAACTTACCGTTCATGGTGGACGGTAAGTAAATATATTTGTTCCAAGTGGTCATTTCTGACAAGTTCGTGACATGTTTGTGACAAATTTCAGTGCGCCTGCGAAAAATGTAAACAAGTTAAGTTTGAAACATAGACTGGAACTGCGAATGGAATGAAGCGCATGTGCATGCTCATATTTTGTTTTGACAGCTAATCTTAAATATAAATATAAATAAAGAAATTCATACATTTTTCGCCACAAAAAAGAGATGTTTCAAAGATAATTTGTTTACATTTTTCGCAGGCGCACTGAAATTTGTCACAAACATGTCACAAACTTGTCAGAAATGGCCACTTGGAACAAACCTTTTATATATCATTTAAATTTTATTTTTAACCTCAATTCATTTTGATACCTATTTTTCCTTTTCTTATATTTACGCAGGTATTGCAAAAAATATCTTACTAACCTCGAACTGTAAGTGATTTTTTAGATCTCGAATGTTTAGGAAATCTCGAGCCTACGGGTCTCGACATCCCAAACTACATTCTCGACCTAAAAACTATCACTTGCGGTTCACGGTACGTAATATACTATTAATCAAATATACAAGTCTAAATTATTACGTCATCTATGTATTAGAATTCACACAATAGCAACACTTCAAATATTTCATGATCCCAATATTTCAGTGGTTGGCTACCAGGTAGATGTCCGCTCATTGCCACTGATAGGCTGATATCTAATAACCATAGAAAAAAGAGTATAGTTTTTCAGTGTCAGTATCAGTTATATCTGTCAAATATCAAGCACTAGTATATCTTTCATGTAAAGTTCATAAAATGAGTGCAAAACAGAGAGGTAAACTTATTTGTACCATGAAAAATTGTAGGAACTTTTAAAGAGCAGGTGAAATAGGTAAATAGATTTTATTTCATTTGCAACTGCTATTCAAATTTACCGCCGTATACTGCTACTGCCAATATGGCCACATAAAAATCAAAAGTGTCGATAGCAAGTGTCGCTACTCTGTGAATCCTTATACAGTTGGTATAACGTTTTCATGAGTGTCCTTTTGATGATATGTTTCATCCAGTTCTATCGGATACCCTAGTCGTCCAAAAGTTCATTTCTTTTCTTAACTTTTCGTCTAATTATTCTACATGATGTTCTTAATTAAACGCCGTATTGTTTCTTCATCTCTACGCCACAATTTGTATTTTCTTTCATCTTCTAGTAGCCAATATTTATTGTCTCTTCATTTCCTCATCTCGAAATAAATAGATGGAAGTGAACTCTTAAATTTGCCTTTATATTATTACAATCTTCTACTGGATTTCTACAGAAAATATTACAACACTGTAGTAAATACATATAAATCTCTTTTCTGAAATGTAAAAAAATTTTCGTATGACCATTTAGAAATCTGCTCTTTGTATGTTTGTTGTTGCTAGGGATATGAGGTACATTGCAAGCATCGTGCGAAATTAATTTGTTTTTGAGTATTTCAATACAGGTCATTTCATTTCAGTACAGGTGCCATTGCTAGGATACTTATTTAAAAATGTCAAATATTAGAATGGTGAAAACGGGACAAATGGAATGAGTACCATTCCATGCTCGTTGTACACTATACTATTAACTGTTAGATAAAATTGAGTTGTGAAAATATAAACACGCAATAATTATCAGTAGTCATAACTTATATTAATTTATTTTCACGGACTTAACAGCAAGGATAAGGGACCTTTAATACGTATTGCTTTCAAAATACTATAGTCATTGTCAAGTATTATATTATGTATTTATGACAGATAAAATATAAATTTAATTTTTCACAATCAGTAATAAAAATGAATGATTGTCAAATATCAATAAAATAGAAATAAATTCCTAAATTCTTAATCTATGAATGTCAATTTATCTAATGTATTGTTATAAATTGTTATTTACTTAAGTTGATAAAAGTAATGCGAAGAAGACATTTTTTATAATCATAGTTCAATATTTCAGAAAATGCGTCCAATTTTAAATTTATTTCTAATATTTATTTCATCACAAACTGTATGTATATACATTATAATGGTGTAGGTAACGATAAATACACAAATTTCTTAATTCTAACCTAGATATTGCACTGCTAATATTTATTAAAATTTAAAAAAATGTATAAATATATATCTATCAGATACAGAAGAGCCAAGCATATTTCTCGAATCACTCCCATGGCTAGCAAGTTATATTTTGGAGGTACGCAAATTAAAAATTTTAACAGGCAGATTCATAAAAGGGATTAGCGTTAACTCCATTTTTTCTATAATCTGTAACTTCATTTCTAAATAAATTATATTATCAAAATGTCTCAAATTTTATGCTAACCAATTTTGATTACAACCTTAAGTTAAGTTAAAATAATTATGTTCTGAGAATGGAAAATGAAGTTACGGGTATTAATAAAAATGGAGTTAGCGCTAATCCTTTTTATAAATCTGTTTGTTAAAGATTACTAGTTCCAGTACAATATAACAAAATAAATTCAGTAGACTATTTATTTTCATTTAGAAGTCGTTTTCGGTTTTAATATTCTGGAAGAAATAACATATTGCCAAAGCTAGAAACTGCTGACAATTATCGTTGAAATGATACGTAATATCTGTTCTAATAATACATACATAAAACATAGGTTAACCACATGAGTGAAGTTACGAGTAATAATAATAATGGAGTTAGCGCTAATCTCTTTGATGAATCTGCCTGTAAATGGTCAAAGTACAAAGAATTACATACAATTTGCATCTTTCATTTGAAACACTTTTCAATACTATTATATTAAAATGTTGAACATCGTTCAAATAACTTTTCTACTACACTCAAATTCACTTTGGTTAGTTTACTGTATCGTCTTAGAATATTATGCTTGGACCATGCTCTTCTAAATATACTGTATTAATTATTAATATAGGTTGACAAAGTGACAACCAGCCCCAAGATATGTGACTTTATATGCAGATAGGGCCGTCTATACATTTAAAATATTCACTTTAATTTTTAAAATACTAGTAGACTAGTACACTAATTTGTCTTGGTCTGCAAAAAAGTCTTCGACAACACTTATCACCTCTTCATTTAAACGAAATTTGTGTCCTTTCAAATGTTTTTTTCATGTTCCCAAAAATTTTGCCCAATAAATTCTGGACCATAAAACTTTGTGTACCTTTTTACTAAATGTCAAACTATTATCTGTAACAACTTCATTTGTTATTGCTAATTGACAATGGCCTAAGCTAACTATTTATCAATACATCTTCACAATAACAAACTTTGATTTGTAATGTACAACATAAATGTACAATGGGGTCTTTCACCATTTTTTTTTTTATTTTATTTTATGAAACTTTATCTAAATTGAAGACTATCTACACTTTTAAAAAGTCTTAATTGTTATTCATTAAGCCACAATGATTTTTTTTTAAATGTTGTGACATCATAGTAGAGGTGTTGCTGGATCTAAAACAGTACAGATAAGTAAATAATTGTAGTCAAATATTTTTTTAATTATTTTATTATTATTATTACAATAAAATAGAATAGAACATTTATGTAACAAAAATTATTTAAATCTCTACTGTTTTAGATCCAGCAACATTTAAAAAAAATCATTGTGGCTTAATGAATAACAATTAAGACTTTTTAAAAGTGTAGATAATTTTCAATATAGATAAAGTTTCATAAAAAAAAAAATAAAAAAAATGGTGAAAGACCCCATTGTTGTATACTTGAATGAATGAAGTTGTCAATTTGTCAACCAATATTTATTTAAATTAAAATACTTATTAGTTATGATTTTCATCTTCAACGATCCTCTGAGTTCCTTTTCTTGTTCCTCTCACAAAACTCTTCTATCCTCTTCCTCTTCTCCCTGGAAGTCATCCTACCAGACGTTCCATTCAGCTCTCCATTTTGCAGACATTTCCCAACATTCACACTTACATTACTATCGCCATTTTCTTCCTTTTCATCCAGGTTTTCCACTTTGATTTTGTGCGTTGTTATATCTGCAAAATTTCTTGTATCTTTCGGTGCGATCATGAGTAGATTATTTCCGTTCCTGTCGCAAACTTGGTAAGGCTGTTGGACAAAAAGGACTGAAGAGTTTCTTCGGAGTCTTGCGCGCATGCGTAGGCCGTTTGTGGTGTGAAGAATGCCTCGGTTTGAGCAGAGTAGGTCGGATGATTCACATTTTACTTGAACGTCACATCGGTTTTCCTGTTTTTGTTGCCATTCTAGTACGTTGGTTAGTAAACGGATGTATCTGAAAATAGAGAACAAATTGTTAATTTTTGGGTTTTTCAGGTCTATGAGGAAAATAGGTTTATATTTGTCTGTACTATATGAAATTACCCTTAAAGGTTCAAGAAGGTGAAAGGCTCGCCGGTTATTTCCTCCATTCAGCAGTAAAAACTGTTTTACCTTGCTTGTAATGTAATAGTATATTACATGTGAGGTAGGAAATGTTTCATTCCAGCTGAGGGCTTATTATATGACCGAGAGGCTAAGATATAGCGCAAGGCTATAATGAAACTCCCACCGAACTAAGTATTCTATTTTATTCACAATCATCCTTAATTATCTAAATTAACTTCTCATTTTACTCGTATATCCAACAAACAAAGATAATGTATGGTAGTAGTCTATGAAAACAAATGTTTAAATTTATTTCAATAATTTGACATGTGTCAACAGTAAATGAAATTCAAATTCTAATAAAACAGCATTACATTATAATTTTATATTACTTCATAATAAAAATGCTCCTGTTCAATATTAATATTGTAATTATTGATGTTTTATTGTAATTATAAGGTTTTATCAATATGTTCGATAGCACTGTTTAACTTACTTTCAGATATTTATTATTTTGTTGCTAGGCAATTCTATACAGGGTGTTCCATTTAAGTGCTACACTATTGCTATCTCGAGAAGTATAAGGTGATGTATGGTAGTAATCAACAGTTTAGGAAATTCAAATCCTAATAAAACAACATTACATTAGAATTTTATATTACTTTATAATAAAAATGCTTCTATTCAATATTAATATTGTAATTATAAGGTTTTATCCTTTCCACTTTCCACCCATGGGATGAATCTGTAACTTCCCACCCAAGAGATTGTCATATTAGTAAGAAATAACGTATTTCCCAACCTCTAAAAGGTTTGGAATGGACATATTACTACACTGATTTTGAATAATAGCTATTAACATACCTAGCGATGTTATGCGTATCATAACAGCCCAGATGTCAGTTTGAAATCCGAGGATTTTAAGACATCTAAGGCCTGTTATGGCTCATAACATCCATGGTTTGTTCAATAGTTTACCGGTTTCAGAATATGAAGACGTTAATGTCATTAATAAATATTATTTTTTGAAATTCTTTTATGAATAACGTCTGTCATAATTTCAGAAGGTGATCAAGTAAGTCTGTTTATTTTTATTTAATACCAATGGTTATAGTTGTTTTGTATCATATTTATAAATAATTTTTCAATTATGGTTTTTTCAAAATGCGCATGTTAGTAGAATTAAACGGACATGTCAAAATATAATTTTTCTTTAACATGTTGTAATTCGTAAACGGTGACAGTAAGAGAAAAATGTTTCAAACAACAATTGTAGATATTTGAAACATTATTCTAAAACAAAAGTTTGTTATTAAACAATAATTTACTTTTTCAGAATAACTTGATGAGGCTTCAAGTAAACTGTCACTTTCGGTAATTGGAATATCATCAAAAACTAATCAGTTCTTCCCAAGGGGATACAATTGATATATACAAAATATCAAAATTTTTAGTTTAGTAGTTTTTGTGAAATCGTAACTGCAGAGATCCGCACAGACTGACAGACAGACACACATCATCCCGAAACTATTAAAATCGTATTCTAGGACACTAAAACTCAATACCGAATTTTTAGCATGATTTCTATAACACCCTTACAGGTTTGTGGCGGGAGGTAAAATAATTTTCTTTGCAGGGGACATCTTCGGAGCAATTAATCCAAATTTTCATTAAATATCTTGTAATTAATGATATGTATCAAAAAATAGTTTAAATAAAGTTGATAGAAAATTAAATAGCGAATATTTTTTATAAAAAAACATTAATCACACAATTAACCATTTAGTCATAATTTAAAATAAAATTTAGGCTCTAAAATATTACGTAATTAATTCTGTAGATATTGTAATTTATTTCATTCAATTTTAGGTTTATTTCTTTTTCATTAAAAACAATATGGGGTAAATAGCTCCGTGGTAACGTGTCGGACTGTGGATCGTGAGATCCTCAGTTCGAATCCCACAGCTGACAGTTGCCAATTTACATTTACCCCTGTGGTTCCCCCTCCACTAACAACTTTGGGGGCTATGACTTGACGGCTGGTAACCGCATTTCATACGCAAAAATATATCACTTACCGAGATCTGCGTAAGCAGAGTGCCACACCCATAATGGGTAAAAGGCGTGATGATATATTTATTTTATTTTTATTAAAAACAATAATTAGACTGACTGGTTTTTTAACTTTTATTCATTTTTTCACATCAAATTATGATTGTTGTAATCTGATTCATCGCTTAAATTTTTTTACGTACTTTTAACAGAAATTAATGATGCATTATGTATGATAATGTACAAAAATATTATCTTTGAATTGGGAAAGCCATCGGTTGAGATGAAATATTTAGGTACTCCAAATATTATCATTATATTTTATATTAATAAATAATAACATAGAATGTACATAAAATCATTGACACGTCAAAAGATAATATTTTATTGGAAGAATGTAGGTATTCTAGTTATGAAATATACAAGTTTATTGCATTATAGTAAAAATCACAATGAGTAATCAAAATTTTGAGTATAGCTGACACAAATAATTGGGTTTTTCCTAAATTTTACAAATAATTCTACTAGAACTAACTGTAATAAATAAGTAATTTGGATTATCTGTCACCAGACTACAAAATAAGTATTTTGGTAAACGAAAACTACATTTCTGTATTCTCTAGATGTAAACAAATGGTTAACATTGATAATTATCATAATATTACTAATGAAAACATATTAAAACTAATTATGTACTGTAGGCAAAATATTTCAAATAAAATCCATTTATTTTACTATTATCTACAATTCGTATTTGAAAAGTATTTTAATTAGATCCATTTTTTTAATTTTATGTATATATTGTACATATTATTTTAAACAATTTTATTTCAAAGGTAGGTACACGAAATGTGATCGTATCCGGAATATATTAAAGAATGGTGAGTGTGAAACTGAGAAGAATGTTGTTAAAAAAGTGGGAGTGAGTCAGTTGAGATGGTTTGAATATCTTGAGCGAATGTCGAAGAAAAGGTTGGTGAAACTAATACATGCGGGTGAGATTGAGGGTGAACGATTGCGTGGGCGTCCGAGGAATAAGTGGTTGGGTATGATTGATGGTTTGTTGCGTGAACGAATGATTCCAAGTGAAAAGAATAGACCAGCATGTATAAATGTAAACGAGACGAAAGTTGTATGTCAGGTTATGAATGTTTGGAGGAAATTGATTTTTCAATGACACATTCCGTTTAAGAGATAATTACACACGTGTATGATTTAATAGATTGCCAATAGATGGCAGCAGGAATCATGTTTCAATACAGGAAGTAAAGTGTTTTTATAATTTATGGATAAAAAGTTGATAATACAAAAAAGCTGTTCAAATAAAAATTATTGGTCTTTCTATTTTCTAACTGTTTTACTCGAACTTTGTTTTAAATATTATTAGACATATGTAAGTTAGCCAATGGAAATACAAATTAGGAAACATTTATAACATTTTAAATAGCATTTTAAGTAAAAAATATAAACAAGTTTAAAAATACATTTCGAATAAGATAACTTATCATTTTACTGTTTTTAACTGAGCTATGCAAATGTCTACATATTTGGCGTAAATAATATCTCTTTACTTTTTTTTAATATATCGTCTAAATTTAACCTAGAAACTAATAAATTTAATTATCATAAAATTTAATAAGTTTAATTATCAAAATATTTGCATTAAATTATTATATAAGTAGGTTCTTTTATAACAGCAATCTTTCTGCAAACAATAAAATTATATTTACAAACAAGCTGAGTAACCTTCATCATAAGTCACCGATGACTTAATACCAAGGATGTGTTTAATCTATGCTCAAGATTTTACTTATGATGGAATTATTAAATCATATTTATCTCAAATTCCAAATGTAAATGCTAATCAGGTAAAGTAGAGATTCACTTATTTTATTAATGAATAATAAATAAATAATTTCAAAATAATATACATACATACATAACATCACGCTATGTCCCACTTAGTGGGGTAGCACTAACCCAGAAACACAGTCAACCAACAATCAATCTCCTCCAAACATTCCTATCCTGACACACCACTTTCGCCTCGTCCACATTCATAGTGCGATTCATACATGCTCGTTTATTCTTCACACTCGGAATCATTCGTTCACGCAACAAACCATCAATCATACCCAACCAGTTATTCCTCGGACGTCCACGCAATCGTTCACCTTCAATCTCACCCACATATATTAGTTTCACCAACCTTTCATTCGACATTCGCTCAACATGTCCAAACCACCTCAACTGACTCACTCCCACTTTCTTAACAACATTCTTCTCAATCTCACACTTATCATACACCAATGTATTCCGTATACGATCAAGTCTCGTATATACATACATACTTCTCTCAAATATCTCATTTCTACAGCAGTTATACGTCGTTCATGCTTCTTCACACCATTATAAACATTGAATCGAGCACCTCTAGATATAATCACGTTTCGAGCAAATGTATCCAAAGCACCCAATACCTCGCACCCTGCAGACACCCGCCTTTCAATCTCCCAGTCAATACGTCCATCCCTCGAAAACATATCACCCAAATATACAAGAAAACTACCATTATAAACACTCAATCGAGCATCTCTAGATACATTCACGTTTCGAGCAAATGTACCCAGAGCACCCAATACCTCGCACCCTGCAGACACTCGCCTTTCAATCTCCCGGTCAATACGTCCATCCCTTTAGAACATACTACCCAAATATACAAATTCACTCACTTGTTCCAGTCTTCTTTTTCTTAGTTCTAAATTTCATATTTAATTTGGTTTCTTCACATATATGTAATTTCAAGAATTTTTAGTGCAATTATCTTATTGATTGCATTTTTAAATTCTGAACTTTTTTGTATTCATACGTTTGCTATAAAGTGTATACCATGTAAAAAATATAAAAATGGAATATAGTGATTTTGTTTCCTATTATACTATGCAACTTCCATTACATGAGTGTATACAAAACTTACTTGATCGCCATCCTCAAAATTTCATTCTTGCTCAACTTCTTATCCGGCGGATGTGTCGGAACCAACTTCCTAAGTTCTGCAAAAGCCCCACTGACATTCTGCTGCCTCCACCTCTCCCTAGAGTTCGTGAACATCTTCCTCACAGCTACCCTAGGTCCCGGACTAACCGCCAGCGAGGCCTGCGACACCTGGCCGACCTGATGCCCCGCCTTCACTCTAAAGCCATCCTCGTCGCTGTCCGCGAAGCTGAAGTCATCCGACATGACTTCCTCGTCCTCCTCGGAGAGGCTGTCCATGTCTGCGGGGGGTTTGTGGTGGTGGAGGGCACCTGGACGACGCGGTGGGGAAGATGTTGTACTGTAGTCGGTGTTTTCCCCGTCGCAGGACCATTCCATATCTGTCACTGATGTGAAAATCAGAGGCTGAAAAAGGGGAGGGTGTAATTGGTGCGATAGTGAGGAAGAGTTAACCGGTTTGAATGAAAATCTAAAGTGAGAAATTGTTTCGGACTTTCGATTGTATACAAAGCTGTTAATCATTCCAATAATTATTAGGAAAAAGGATAAGATTTTTTCTACATAAACAAATTCATAAATATTGAAAGAAGCTTTCAGAACTCATAATATAATAAATAAACAATTATTGGGTAAAAGAAGAATGGGGTAAAAAGCTCAGTGGCAACGTATCGGACTGTGGATCGCGAGATCCTCAGTTCGAATCCCACTTTCGACAGTTGCCAATTTAAATTTACCCCTGTGGTTCCCCCTCCACTAACAACTTTGGGGGCTATGACTTGACGGCTGGTAACCGCATTTCATACGCCAAAATATATCACTTACCGAGATCTGCATAAGCAGAGTGCCACACCCGCAATGGGTAAAAGGCGTGATGATATATTATTATTATTATTATATTGGGTAAAAGTTCTGTATAATATTTATTAAAATAACGACGTTTCGACAGCAAAGTGCTGCCTGTGAAATTTGAGCCACGAGCCGAAGGCGAGTGGTCTAATTACACGAGTGTGAAATACCCTTTCAGCACGTGTGTACACGATACTTTTCCAATGACCACAATTAATTTAAAAAAAACATACACATATTGAAACAGATTATGTTAACATCATTGCTATCAGAATATTAAGAATTGACTAAAAAATATGTTAAAATCAAATAAATCAAGGTCCAACCTTCTCAATCCATGTAAATTCAGCAAATTATCTGCAACTGTCAAACTTTTAAACAGAAATTTTTAGGTTATTGCAGCGTGTGATAAAATCATATCACATAGTTGCGGACGCGTCTGATTGGCTAACGATCCTTCATATCACACAGCGTTGCTAGTGATATGCAAAGACCAACTTTCAGTAATAGTTTAGCGTGTGGTTTTATGTACTTTTCGTAGTGGTCGTCGAAAAACTATATTTTTGCAGATTTGAAAAGTACGTTTAGCTTTACAATCTTGTAATATAATAAAACCATATTTTATTTTAATAAAAAATAAAATGGCGAGCAATCAATTATCCCTAATTAAAAAAAAAACTAGTGTTGTAAAACGAAATAATCAATCACAAATTGTAATATAAATGCGCACAAAATTAGAAATTCTATAAATATGTTACAATAGATTTTGCAGTATTGTGAAATTATTCAAAGAAATATAAATTTCAACTTAAAGTTTTAGTTTCATGGTCAACAAAGAGGATATTTTAAGAAAAAATGTGTTATATTTGTAATCAGAACGGATGTGACGATATTTTACCGCCTACAATTTTACTTTTATAGATAAAAAGTATTTATACAATTTATCTTTCAGCTTTCAGTATGATTAGTGTACACTTAAATTTCAAGTTTTACATATTATTTACTATAAATGGGGTAAATAGTGTATCAAGAAATTCTTAGATTCCAGCAGTCAACAAAGTTGTCAGTTTTAACTTTACCCCTGGGGTTCCCTCTCTACTAGCACCTTTGGGGTCAGTAACTTGACAGCATTTGAGTTTTGGCTAAGATGCAACATTTATTTTGTTATTTAAAATGGAGGTCACAAACAATAAAAAAAGTTCATATAAACATACATCCGGAAATGCCTAGTTTTTGTCATAAAAAACTCATACTTTTAACATTACAATAAAATCAAAGTATAGTCGTTTACAATGGTAAAGAGTAAATTATAAATTATATATAATTGTGTTTTTCTACTCCTGTATAAATATATCCCCATTATTTCAATTTTTCGATGGATTGTAGTACCCATAATTCACAATAGTGAATTATGATTCATAATTCACTCTGCTCGATCAATCACAGAGCCAGAAATCCATAATTCACTGTAATTTTAAAGACTTGATGTGGATCACCAAGCAACGACCGTTTGACAATTGACATTTGACATATAGTCAGTTGTCATTATATTTTTATGTATATTGTATGTAACAAACAGTAACAATAATTATGACAAATAAGAAAACACAAAAGACTATATTCAATTATTTTCCATTGCAAACGACCACTATGATTTTATTGTAATGTTAAAAATATGAACAGAAATAAAATATTAAAATCGCTATAGCTCTGAAACTATTGTTTTAAGATGTATTGTTCACCATTAAATCCGTAACCTTTATTTTTTGTACTCCCTGTATTTCCCTTTTCAAAAAGCTTCAATTTGATACAATACTCGATAGAATTCTAATAACAATTAAAAAACAATTAATGATCGCTCACAATTTTTATATTTTAATGCAGATCAGCTTTGCGAAACCTTTAATTTAATACCAACCTCAACAAAATTCTATTAGCTACTGTATTAAACAATTGACGATCGTTCAAAATTAATTTTTGAAATTTTAATTTAGCTTGTGTCAATACGTCACACACCATTTATAAATTAAATGACCCAAAGATACAATTAAATGATATAAATCAGACATGAAAAATTAATTTATATTAAAAATAATAAGCATATAAAATATAATGAAGTAATATTGTTCAATTGTTTCAGAAAGTAGACTGTAACGAATTATACCTACAATAATTATTTCCATATACAGTTACCACATACAAATAAATAATTTATAAAACTCACCATTAGATAAAATTTATTTCTCACTGTTTCTCAAAACGAAAACGAATTTAGCAGTCAAAGACTAATTTTAAATAAACACCACCAATCACAACAACAGTCAAAAGTCAAGTGATCCAGGATTCATCCCTCGGGAAGCTGGACACCACTCACTCAACCAAATCTTCCTGTAGGTCTAAACCATGGCAGAAATCTTCTGGTCCACACAAACATATCACTAGTCCTATCAGTGCGACACATTCCTTTATTCAGGATCAGTATTTCAATAGAGCTGTCTTGAATTTGCATTGTGTGAAAGAGGGTGATATATGAAAGCTTTGTAGGGATTGTGGATTGAAGTAGTGACGGCCAATCAAAGTTAAAGGCGGGGCTTGCAAAACTCCGCCCTGATAAATGGGATTTAATAGGGTGCGGGTGGTGAATAATCCGATTTAATAGAATATAATTTGCGAAAAGAGTTTTGATCAACATTATTGAAGTTTATGGATTTTATTTGAACTAAACTTACAGAAATTAACACAGTAGAGCATCAATATTCCGGATTCGATTTTTTATATTTAGTTTAGACTTACTGTACAATACAGTATTTTTTCTTTAAATAAAATATATAAAATTTTATTAATAAAATAATAGTTTCATTTATACGCTAGTGTTCTCTAAACATCACAATGATTTATGATCGATTACAGCTAATATTTTGCGTTGAAGACAGCCAAAAATTATTTTATTGATTCATTTCGAAAATCTGAACACGTAAAAATCCGGATGGGGTCCGGTTTCAATTAATCCTGATTATTGACGATCTACTGTAAATTAAACAAATATTTACATTTCAATATTACATAAATTTAACTTTTGCGCTTATATATGTCAAGGCAAAGTTGATATTTTCTGCGGACTTTTATTTTGTCGCTCTTTCTTCAATAGCAAAAAGCAGTAAAATTTTTGTCGCTTGTCCCCAATACACTGTAAAAATTTTATTTCCGATTTGTTAATTTTGTGGTTGTTAAGTAATTTTAATTAATTTTGACAAATATATTGTGTTAAATTAACAATTTGAACAAATATGACAATTTGTTAAATTAAAATTTTGTCAATTCTAAATTTTTAATAAGAAATATTGTTGTTTTTATTTGTTTACTGGATTTATAAAATTCAACAAATAGACTCCACAATAATAACAAGTAAATTTAGCTAATTTATCAATTTGAAATTGTTAAAGAAAGTTTGTATCCTTTGCAACAACTATGATTTATTGTTCTGCTTCAATATAATTACTAAAATATTTAGTCTAAAGCACCTTAAAATAAATGTTAATAATTACTATATTTACAAATATATTTACTTACGAAATACACAAAAATAATTAGTTACTTGCTAACAAATTTGAAACTTTTTAAATTAACAAAAATTAACGGTGGATCGTCTGGAACAAAAAATTTGTTAAAATTTAGTTGCTATGGGAAGAAACAAATAACAGAAACTGTAATTATTAATCATTCAATACAGATTCACATACCGATAGAAAAATTTGAAACTCACGGAATATCCTCACTTAAAATTGTAATATTTTTTTATTACATTTCTTTATAATATAAGCGCTAAGAAACCCATTGTAGCAGAGCGCATCGTCAGATCTCTAATATTTTTCGAGATATGTCGATTTTTGGTATTTTTCGAAGTGCAACTTTATGGGCCTGGAATTCATAAACTACACGAGATATCTAAAAATTCTCTTCAGTTTAGAGTTTCTGGTGCCTTATATAACAAATTAGCAAATTTTTAAAATTTTGAATTTTTTTTGTATTTTTGTTCAAAATTTCGATCGGCGATAACTTGACAAATATAAAGATACAGATTTACAGTGTTCACCAATCGATTCAGATCGTCAAAATACATAAGTATGCAAAGTTTCATCAAAATCGCTTTACGGGATGGAAAGTTAGAGCAAAAAGCCTGAAAATGGCGTTTTTTGTCCAAAAAGTCAAGTGTTACCCCTTGACGTTTGGCCTGAATTTGGCCATTTTCAGACTTTTTGCTCTAACATTTCAACCGGTTGTCCGACTTTTCTGAAATTTTCAGGGTTTATGTATTTCGTCGAGCTGAATCGATTGGTGAACACTGCAAGTCTGTATCTTTCATATTTATCGAGATATCTCCAATCGAAATTTTGAAAAAAATTCAAAAAGATTTCAAAATTTTCAAAATTTACTAATTTATTATAAATGGCACGAAAAACACAAAACTGGAGATTTTTTGGGATATCTTGTATACAGTATATATCTTGTATACAGTTACAGCCCCTCAAAGTCGCTCTGCTGCAATGTGTTTCCTGGCGCGAATATTATAAAGAAATGTAATAAAAAAAATTTACAATTTTAAGTCATATTTGGGGAAATTCCGTATTTTGAAAAATATTACAAATCGCCATATTTCGATAAATATAAGACATATTACGATGCGTACTACAGCTATGAGTTTATTCATGTTTAAATTATACATAAGTAATCAATTTCAAGTATTCAAGTTATGTTTAACCACACCAGATTTTCCCTTAACCTAGTTACTCAAATAATTCAACCTTCAATTTCAAAGAATAAATATTTTTCATACAGTGAATTTACGCCCACAAAAATATATTGACATCAATTCCAGATCATTACTATAGCAAAAAATAAAAACCATTTTACTCCCTCATATTTTATTCAATTCAACCAGCTTCCAAATTGCAAAAACTGCGTGAACATTATCCAGATTTAGTTGAAGTGAAGCGTATATGTCACTTAGGGGTGAACTAATACGTTTTTTACGAGCGCTGCAGGGGTTGGATTGCGGCCACCCCCTGGGTCGTGACAGGGAATAAAGTGCCACGCGACTCTTGTGGGAAATAAGCCTGGAATTAGCCCTTAAATCAGGAGGGTGCTGAGAGAATTTGTTGGAGACTTGTAGAGCAAACAAAACAAATATAATAAATAAAATATTGCCGCATTTTGTCATGTTGCTATGGTTTAATCGAAGTGCAACTTTAAAGGTCTGTAATTCAAAAACTACACGAGATATCTAAAAATTCTCTTCAATTTAGCGTTTCTGATGCCTTATATAATATATTATTTTTTTGAAATTTTTTTGTATTTGTTTAAAATTTCGATCGGCGATAACTCGACAAATATTAAAGATACAGATTTGCAGTGTTTACCAATCGATTCAGCTCGTCGAAATACATAAGTATGCAAATATAATATTGCCGCATTTTGTCATGTTGCTATGGTTTAATCGAAACAGTGAAATCGGGATGGAATAATTGGTACAGTGAATTTCAGCCAAGATGCAACATTTATAATTCTGTCATTAATGTATTACTATAGAAATTAAATGTGGCATATAGGTATTTCAATGCTATTTTTTTTATATTGCAGTAAATTATTACCTATTCACTTTACAGCAAAATTGTAAATACAAAAGTTGCTCAGAATTTATAAATGTATGCAATAAGGCCTATTTGGTTACTTAAATGTTAGTATTTCATGATATATCTATCAAATTAAAATTAATGCCATGGAAAAATAGACAAATTCAAAAAATATGTAATATATAATATATTTTATTCCATTTTTTTGTTAAATAAAAAATCTGTAACTAATATTTTTTAATTTTGTTTAACTTTCCATGACTGTGTTACAATTTTCCTAATAAATATTAATTATAACTTAATGATATATCATAAAACACCAATATTTAGGTAATTAAATGGGTTTTATTGCATACATTTTTATATTCTGAACAACTCTTGTATTTAAACTTTTGCTGTAAAGAGAACAGAAAGAATTTATCATTGAAATCCTTATAATCTACATTTTAATCCTTTATAAACATTGCCGTACTGTTCCTGGCAAAATGCAACATAGTTTGTCAAGAATAAATGAAGTTGTCATCGAAATTTGAAGATTTTTACTAATGAAGAAAATATTAGAATTGTTACTTTGGAATTATGGTTTTCTAGTTATAATTTGAGAAATGTTTGTGACATGTTTATAAAGCTTCAATTTGATACCTACCAAACTCAAAAAAAAACAATTGACGACCGTTCAAAAGTAAATTTTGATATTTTAATTTAATTCATCTCTCTGAAATCTTCAATTGGAATCCAAACTAAATAGGATTCAATTAACAATTGTAAATAAAATAATTGACGATAATTCAAAATAAATTTTTAATATTTTAATTTAACTCGTCTCCCTTAATTATTGTAAACAGCAATTGACGATCTTCAAAAATTAATTTTTGGTGTTTTAATTTAAGTCTTCATATGAAGATCTTTAATTTGATACCAAATATGGTAGGATTCAATTAACTGGTATACAAAAACAATTAACAATCGTCTAAAATTAATTTTTGACACTTCAGTTCAAATCTTCGTTTTAGGATCTTTAATTTGATACCCAACTCGATAGGGTATGGGTCAGTAAATAATTAATTTAGGGTAGATTTTATTGTGTACAAAAATGCTGACTACAGTTTTTATTTTTAGAAATATTTTCCCAAATTTATACCGTTTAAAAGTTGTTTAGGCGGGAGGTTATGTGCTGCCCACATCAATAACAGTATATTTTTCAACCACTAAGATATCGGCTTATTGTATACTTGTAGTTCCTGAGGAATACAGTATATTTTATACAAATTTTTAACTACCCAAAAAGTGATTTCAAACTTGTATATTTCCAATTAAATCCATTTCCTTAATACAATCCTTAATTCTAAATTTCCGGTCTTCCGTCTGATCTCATTTTGACAGACACTGTCGTGTGCTACACCACCCCTAATCACACTTCAGCTCATCTGAACATTACAGTCACGTGTCCGAGTTAATTAGCATATTTTATACGTCAAAACACTCTTTGTATCGTCACCATCGAGTGGATCATGAATTAAAATGAGATGAGGAGATAAAGAAGATAAAACTACACTGACTTTCTGTTGAAGAGTGTGGGAAACAACCGAGAAAAATGACAACAAATTTGGATAAGCCCGAAGGATGTTTGGAAGGCACGCTCCCTACTAATAGCGGATTAATATTGAATCTCTCAACGAGGAAACTCGGGGGGTAATTAATTAAAAGTTGGATTAAGTGACAGTCTCGCCTGCCAGTATGAATTAATTTTTCTTCGCTTTTCCTCAATATTGCACTTCGTCGTAAATTATTAGCCGAATAACCCATATAAGCAATGTATTAACTGCCAATTATTATACTTACTTATTAATATTAAAACGTTAACTGACATTGAAAAATCGCATGGAGAGAGATAGATAGATATAGTTGTTGGGCCATCTATGTTTGTTGTAGAATGTTTTTACATAGCAATCCCTCAATGAACAAGTGTTGGACAAAGAAGGACGGCCTTACAACATCTATCTGTCTCGGGCTCGTTTTCCGCTGTCATAAAAGCCTAGATTAAAATGACCAAATATGGAATACCACTTTGTTTTCTTGACAAAAATAAAATAATTGCACAAGTTAAAGACTTTTTCGAAATCGATACTAAAGAATACGATTTCACTCCACGAAGTTAGCCATATAGTATAGCTAAAGTAAAACTTTACAAATTCTTATGTCAAAATTTTACTTTACAGACTCATCTGTCAAACTTGAATTACAAACTTAAATAACAAACAAATTGTTCTGTAATACTATTGGTGAATTTATTTATTGATTACCATTGATAATAATTTATCAGATTTAATGCAGATCACATGCTAAGAACATATAAAAAGTAATGAAAATTATAACCAAATTTGGCACTTTGACAGTACTTTTGTTATCACATCCATCCCCGACTCAACAGCTAGCTGACGTTTTACAAATACATAATGCTATTTATTTATGTTTTTAACTAATAATTTAATGATTTCGGAAAAAATATAATGTATACCTCGGCACTAAAGTATTTTTTATTATTCATATGGTTTATCCGCCTCGGCTTTCGTCTCGAAGAATAAATTCCATATCCGTAATAAAAGATTTTACTTTAGTGTCCTGATATACAAATGACTATTACCCTATTAAGTTACTATGATTATTTTTTGACATTTCTTTAAACCAATCAAATGCTTTATTGTATGTCACGTGTCTGCGTTTTAACCAATCCTGTCATTATTATACTGAGAATAATGCTCTTGTGAATATTCCCGGCAATTTTCTCTGTAGCTTTTTTGTTTTTGTTGACAGATGTCAAATGTCAGATAGTTATTATCAACACAAGTACAAATGAGTAAAAAAAGATGGATTTAGTGGCGTGCCTGATGATGAAATCAAAAAATAATCTAATTAAATATAACTCGAGAGTTCGATAAATTAGAAAATAATTCTCCAGTATCTTTCTCAAACTTGTCGCCATTTGGCAATAGCCACTCAAGCCCTACGGGCTTTCGTGGCTATTGCCTGGCAACAAGTTTTCGAAAGATCTGTCAAATTATTTTCAATTTATTCTCACCCTCTTGTTATATTACTGAAAATTTTTTTCCAGAAAAATTTTTGCGTGGGACGCTGGACAAATTACCGAAATTTTGGTTTTGTTCATGCATTTGCAAGTGAAAATTTATTTCCAGAAAAAATTTTGCGTGGGACGGTGGACAAATTTCCGAAATTTTTATTTTGTTCATGCATTTACAAGTGAAAATTAATTTCCAAAAAAAATTTTGCGTGGGACGGTGGACGATTTTCCGAAAATTTTATTTTATTTGTGATTTTAAACAAGAAAAATTTTTGCGTGAAGCGCAAAGTTAATTCCGAAAAAAATTGCTCACAGGCAACGTAACATGCAGACAAAAAACACAAATCCCAACACCCCCCAGAATATTTTTCTTTTATAAATATCGAGCACCGGACCAGATCTATTCTTTGGATCGGCCCAACGTCGACATAAAAAATTGTTCAATACAATCATTTTACAAACAAATATTACAATAAATATAAGATAATATAATACATTTTATTATGTAAAGTTTTTCTTCGTTCTGGCTGCTGTAGATGTGCATGTTGGAGAGCCAGGTTCTACTCCTGGTGGTGGTCGCTGATCACTGGGAGTTCTCACGCACTGTCGGCAGTGTATGTATGAAGGTGGTTTGCACCTGGGTCAAACTAAACAAAATATTTTATAAGTTTTAAGTTATTAAATTAATGAAGAAATAATTCAAGTGCTAATATTTTAATTTAATTAATTCTTATAGCTTGAAAATTGTTATTTACCGAAATAAAAATTGTGGGTGCTATTATACAGGCTTTATTTATTCAACTTTATAAATTAAATAATTCTTGCCTCACCCTTTATGCATAATTAATTTTATATATTCGTTTTTCTTACAAACTATAATGTGTAAACGGTAAGGGTCGAGGGGAGCTAAATACTTATAATATAATAGTAACGAATATATAACATTAATAAGAAATTTACTGCTCAAGCAACAATGTGAAAAGTTCGAGAGTGTGTCGTGTATTTGAGTGTTAAATGAAATGTCTACTTCCCTGGCAATGCTGTCCACGTCGCGTCTGTCGCTGGTTGCTCCTCCAGGTGCTCTGCAAGCAACACACCCGGGGCTCGAAAGTGATTCTCTGGTTGAGACTGTCCAAAGACTGGAGGAACTGTGAATCTGAAAATAATTTACTGAGATCAATCTCACAAAATAATTATAGAGTATGAAATGTGAGAAGAAAAACAACACTTATTGTGTCTGAACTGTGCACATTTTAATTCAATTATCCTCTGAATTGAATAGTAAATAATAATAACTCTACACACAAAGACTGTTGATTAAAAAAAAATACTTCAAACAAAATATAGACAAAACTAAATTTACTTTGTTATAATACTTAAAGCTCATTATTTAATAAATATTTATATAATCGCTGGACTTAAAACTAAGTGTGTATATTGTACGAAACGAGGGAGAGCTACTTATAACTAACTTAAAACTAAATAGCGATCATATAAATACAACCAATTAAGTTTAAGACACTGTTAATCGTGAATAAATATGCCCTAATTGTTTGAAGTATATTCGATCGTATACTGTTAATATAACTACATTTATCATTGCATAGTGATACAGAAAACAATTAAATTTAATTATGCACAATATTATATTTAGGAATTTTGTATGAAATAAAAATCTTATCTTTTTGTTTGATGTTCGTTGTCTCTGCAAAATATTCAGTCACAAACATCACAGTCCATCAGCGAGGAGCAGCTACCCGGAGGTGAAATTGTATCTGAAATGCAACAAAATATATATTAATTGATGTCCAGGCTATAAGAAATCATTCAGCTAATTTTAAAGTAAAATAAAAATGTTGTATCCCATGTACGATTTTTCATATAATTATTTTTCGTAACCAGACAAATTATGCATAAACAAATGAAGAAAACATTAATATATCAAATTGTAATGCTTATTCTATTTGAAGTTCACTTTAGAAACTAAAATTTCATCAATAATATTCAACTTGACACTCTACAATGCAAAGCAACAATCTGAAATTGATGCTAGCTGATTGGTCGAAACCAAATATTCTAATTAATTTTAAACAATTAAAAAAGTTTAATTCTACTTAATTTTACTCATTACATCCATAATATAAACAAAAATAATTATTCTAACCTTTATGGACACCATAAGCAACAGCAATAATGAAAGAAATAAATAATACTTACACATGAACTATATGTTGAATAAATTTTTCACTATACAAACTAAAATTTGTGGCTTCACAAACAAATATACACTAAAATGATCACAAAAAAATACTGAATCGATTGATATAAGTTTTAAATAAGTAAACGAATATATTTTGGGTCAAAATTGAATTTTTCCACCAGCACAAACACTTTCTCGCACAACTGTTTGACAGAAACAACTGAACAAAAGACGGCGCCAACCGCGAAACCAAACTTAAATTCAAAATTTAACAGAAAATTGTTTTGATAGTTCCAAATGTGTTTTCTTTTACTGTGGTCGAACAGATATGTAACAAAGTGATTAAGCTAACAAAAATCATGTTTTAAATCCTTTTCCTTAGATGTTTACAGAAAAAATGTTGACTTTTAATAGGTTATATCCACGATGTTACTTATCAACGCTTTATGTTAGAAATTAGTTGAAATGCTACACAGTAATATTCTTAATCCAAATATCATATATTTATTTACTATGAGTGCTAAAAATGTTTTCTAATTATTGTGAAAGATATTTGTTGACAGTTTTATTGAATTAAGTTTGTTATATGTATCTTAAGCTGTTGTGAATAAAGCAAACAAATTCACCAATTCATATCTTCGTTCTGTAAAGACACAGATGTCAGGAAAGCAAGAAACTTAACTCAATGTCTGTTATGTTTAGAGATGATAATAAAGGGTGGAAACCAAAACATATTAACTACAAAAACAGCATCACAGAGCTGCCTTTATGCAGATAAAGACAGATTATCTTCTGCGAACATTCGCTGTCGTCAACATGATTAAATTTTCTAGGAAAAACATTTGGTAAAATGTTCAAGTTCAATATTTTATCAGTAAAATATTCAAATAAATATACATATTAATATTTTTAAATAAATAGTGTAGAGTAACTGTGAAAAATTAATAATAAAAAAAAAGCTAGACAGCTTTTAAATTTATATTCCTCTCATTCTTTTATTTTAGCTCTGCCCCGACATTCTAAAATTATTCTATATAATAAAGCCAAATAAAAAATGTAGAGAATAGTTATTTACTTTACAAGTGGGCAAAGTAAGGAATTACAATTTCATGAAGTGGGTAAATCCACTTTTCCCAACGTTTTATCCAACAGCTCTTAATAAATGCAAAATTTATAAAACAAATATTATTTGACAGTGACATATGTTTTAAATTTTCTAAATTAAAATGTCAGTCGAAGTAGTTACCAAGGTGTTGTGTGTATTATTGTTATAAATAAATAAATAGAAAACTACTCATTAGTGACTTTACTCAAAATTATACCCACTAATGGATAATCTATGACTTTCCTTGTTTAAAATCGCCATAGTTAAAGAGCATTTATTGAGAGGTGTTGGATAAAATATATTATCTAAAACATTTATTTGAAGCATTTTCAACCAAAATAATATAGAAAAATGTAACATCTCCCATATCATTTGGCCCAATTAAGTCTTTTAGAATAACTCAAAAAAATTGTTCTGATCTTACAAAGAGAAAATTGCACTCAATTTATTTGTATCTTAAATTCTGTTATTTTTAAGAATATTTTACGGAAATATAACAACTGAAATAATAACAAATTATCAAAAATTACTATCATAAAGATTTCATTGTTCCTAAAGGTATTGGCTGGTACCACGCACACTGTTTTTGAATGACAACAAAATATAGAAAAATGTTTCATATAAAAATTGTAGGTAATATTATTCTACATCTTTCTGATTCCAATGAAACTTACTCTATTTTATTTATTTACTAAGATATGCGCAAAAACCCTGATAGGCCTTCAAGTAATCTAGCACTTACTGTTGATGAATTGTTCCCAACATCTAATCAATTCGTAACATAAACATAATACCTCCCTTACATATAAGTATATGCAAGAGGTAAACATAATAGAATTTAAGATATAATAGCTATTTATGTAACCAGTTAGGAAATGCATCATTTTGTGTAACGAGTGGGAAAAATCGCAAAATCCCGCAAAATCACACGAATTACACAAAATCATTTCCTATCGTGTTTCATACAAGATTTTTTCTATTTTTGATTATAACAGTTTTTTTTAATTATTAAATTATTAATTTCATAACTTTTATTGACATCAAGTAGCTACGCATATTTCGCTTGTTTGTTTGAAATTTTGTTTATGCTTCATTCATTTCATCACCAGTTGTGAAATATTTTTCTTTTCATCACTAGTTACGAAAAATATGACGTTTCGTAACGTCAATCAATTTTGAAAAGTGACACTTTATATGTCAAAATTAGAAAAACAATTTTCTTTGTATGATTTTAACTGCGCCAAATGATATGATTCTGTGCTCGAAATGAACTGTACAGTTCATGTGTAAAATAATTTTGTTACAGAGTGTACCTGCAGCCAGGGATGAAATGTGAACAGCATCCACCAATGCTGCATGGAAGAGAGGGGCGGAAAACCCTTATCAGGAGTTTGCAGGTATGTGTATTTTGCGGAAAGTATTTTTGACTGTATTCGGAAACTTACGAATTTAAATATTGTAATAGTTTTGATATACAGAATGTTAAATTGAACGACTCACCATAGCATTTTACTAAAAACTTTCTAACTAATAATACAAATATTGCTTTTTTAATACTTTAAACGAAACTTATTTTTGACACTTGACAATTAGATACCATTTCTTATTCTGTTCATGAGATATTGTACACTTGGGTACACATCTATTCACACACACAGACATTGAAAAAATGGTAAAAACGGATTTAGTAGACCTCAAACTATTGCCTTCCCTAAATATTTTAAATCAAAAAAGTTAAATAATTTATTGTAAAAGAAAAATTTCTGCATATTTTTTATCTCTAATATTTATAATTTTACTCTACCTACAACACGAAAAATGACGGAAATGTTTATTGGTAATTTTCTTAAAATCATCAGTGCCATGAAATAACAAAATTAAATATGATGATTAATTAAGAGAGTATTTTATTTAATACATTTTTGTCGAGCAATATTTTGACTATAAATCAATTTCACTATAGGTATCTAATATTTCTTCCAAATTATACATTTTCAATTAAGACATTTGAAATCAAACACTGATTACAGCAGATGACAGATAAAACCAATAACTTGCAATTGGTACATTTGTTTTGTTATTATTGATGATTTTAAGAAAATTACCAAAAACTCTTTAGTCATTTTACGATTCTAGGTAGAGTAAAATTATAAATATTAGTGTCGAAAAATGCAGAAATTCTTTCTCTACAATAAACTATTTAAGTTTTTTTGATATAAAATAATTAGGGAAGCCAATAATTGAATATTTAAAAAAATGGTCCATCCTTCTATTCACCAACTTAAATATGTATTAGATTAAGTTTCGCTGAAGTAAAGTAGGATAAAAGTTGAACAGTATTTTCGAGCTGTTATTGTACGTTCTTCAATATAATTTTTAAGTTCTATTGAATCATGCTATATCTACAGATTAAAAAAGATATACGTTGTCTACAAATATTCGGGATAATTCCAAGAAACGAGTACAAAATACTGTTGTTTATTTGTAGTAAAAATTCTTATCTTATATACAAACAATAATGAGTAAACAAGTATCAATTATCATATAAACATTTGTAATTATATAAATATAGTTTATGGTATAGAACAATATAATCTATGATTTCTTAAAATAAAATAAAAATTCTGAATGTCTACATTCCAAAAATGCAGAATTATGTGGTAAAAACAAAAGTTAATCATTATCAAGTTATGTCTTAATTATAAATATAAACTATGTTAATTAGATAATATTGACTTATCACCCATATTAATTGCATCGTTACAACAAAATAAGAAATTTCACAAAAAATAAATTGTTTACGTTTTTGAAAAGTTTAAATGCAAATAATTAACGTAATTATTTAATTAATAAACGTAAACAATTAAGGACATTGAACTGTCTGAGATCTATAATCACTTTCTTTACAGAAATTATATGGACACACTTAAAATACAATAAATATACATTATTTTATAAGATGCTGTTTTCACAATATACGAGCCCAGAATAATATCATTTCTGATCTTACAAAAGGAATATTGTTGTACTCAATTTATTTATAGCTTGAATTCAGTTATTTTTAAGAATATTTTAGGGAAAAACAACATCTGAAATAATAACAAATTAACAAAAATCACTAACATAAAGATTTCATTTGGCCCGAAGGTATTGGCTGGTACCACGAACACTGTTGAATCTGATGACAACAAAATATATAAAAATGTTTCAAATCAAGATCTTTTTGAATCCAATATTAATTTACTAAATACCAAAAACCCTGATAGACATTCAAATAATCTACCACTTAGTGTTGATGAATTCTTCCCAAAATCTAATAATTTCGTAACATAATACCTAACAAAAATAATAGAGTGATATTTAAGATATAATCATATTTCCTTTGTGTGATTTTAACTGGGCCAAATGATATGATTCCGGGCTCGTACAAATTAGGAAGCATATTTGACAGCTAGTAAATTACAATTAATTGTAGCACCATTCGCATTTAGTTTACTACAATATTTAATATCAAAACGTAATAAATCAACTACGAAATGCACGAAAAAATAAGATTCATATCTTTGTTAGTGCAACAATGTTACAAATTCTTTATTGTCTAATTAGTCTATATTTACAAACCACTATCTAATCTCACTTGTATCCACAACCTATACGTCAGGAATCCGTCAAAAATCACAGTAAAAATGATCAAAACCAATCAACAAATCTTTAATCACCATTTTCCTCATTGGAACGCGAAAAGAACTATTGCAAGTGGAACAGAAAGTACACAGATTATATACAAAGTAGTTCTTGGCTCACATTCTGACAACACCACGAATTCCTGGTTGAAAAGAGTGTCATTATCCTTGACAGGAAGTTCAAGGACTAATTTCTCATTGGAGAAGAAACCTAGGTCCAATGCACAGTCACCAGAAGTGTTAGAACATTTTGAAATAGGATTGCTGACATTGTAGACTGCTTTTCGTAAATGGAACTGGACACGGATGTAGTTGGTTTGTACCTCGTTTTCGGAGTTGAAAACGAAGAAGTAGTAGCCGTTTGATGGTACCCTGAAAATATATTTTATAAGTTCTAGCATTTCCTTGTGAATGAATTGTATCAATTGCAAAATGTCATTGTAGTTATACAAGTTAATTATAAATATTAGGACCTCATATCTGATTAAATATTGAAATACAGATAATAATTAATCAATTTACTGATAAACATCGTCTACGTAAGTCGCAAATAACAAAAAAATTTATATTGATACTCAAAATAATTACTGCACATATGTTTTAAGAAAAGTGTTTTAGCCCTGTTTTTAGCGCTGTTCAATGTTCTAAAATTATATTTTTTAAATGCTTCGAATACGAGAAGTTATAGAGAATTATGTTTTCTACCACTTTTATTTGAAGTATTTTTGTATAAAATGATTTTAGAGCCTTGTGCAGCGCTAAAACATTTCTCTAAAACACCCAAAAACAGAGCTCATGGTTCCATTCAATGTTGTGGATGAGTACGTTTTAGGGTCCCTAGAGTACGATTTTAGTAGTTTCGCGATGATGTCTGTGTGTGTCAGTTTGTTTGTCTGTCTGTCTGTCAGTCTGTCCGTCTGTGTGTGTGGATCTCTGGAGTTACAGTTTCTCGAAAACTACTAAAAAGAACATTTTTATGCTATGTATATATCAATTGCATCATCTTGGAAAGAGCTGATTAGTTTTTGGTGATAATCCAATAACCAGAAATGGTAGTTTACTTGAAGCCCTATCAAGTTATTTTGAAATATCTCAGTAAATTTTGGTTTAGAGACAATTTTTTGTATTAGAACAGTGTTTCAAATATTATTATCTAATTGTTGTTTGAAACATTTGTCTCTACTGGCACCATTTACGAATTACAACACGTTAAAGAAAAAGATTATATTGATTTTTCGTTTAAATCTTATAACCCGTAGTTTTTAAACCAGGGCTTGAAAAAGTCATTTTTTGTCAACATGTTTTGAAGAGATGAGCGTATCTTGTTAGTTGTGGTCCGTGTTCCTGCATTGTTTAATAACAAATCTATGGAGGTAAATATTGTTCTGCCCACAACAAAATTTTTTTTTGCAATTTTTCCGCAAGTACATTGTTGTAAATAACAGTTTATTTGATTCTTCGTGAACCTCATTTTGTTGTATTGCCATCAACTAACAATTTAATTTTAACAATTTAAATGTCAAAGAATAGAACGAAATAGATAGTTGTCTACTATATATTTGATAAAAATAAAAAAATAAAAAATAAAAACTCTTGGTTTAATAAATATACTAATAGAATATTTCAGCTAGTCCAGTAGAAGAATAATTCACCTATATGTTTAGGTATTTATATTATTATCTTAGTAGTTAAATTATCAAATATAGAATTGAATAAATAATACATTGTAAACAATATTTTATTTTTGTTGAGATAAATTGAGAAGCAAATTCTAGGAAGAAGTAAAATAGTTATATAGTTTCTCAGTAATAAATTTCAAAAACAACTTGGCTTGTAGCCTAAACGACACACTCACATTTCTGATATCTCAACAATAAAAAAAGTATTTGACTCACACTTTGACCACATAAATCTTAAGTCTAGAATAAATATTTCCTTGACCCACATACAAAATAATCTCGCAAAAAGAATTAAAAGATAAAATGATTCTTACCGATATGTTACGGTATTGGCAAGACTCGCTTCTTCAACGAATTGTGTATCGCGATGCCTTTCGCAATATGGATGAGGCGTTAAAGGAAGATTTAGAATCAATCCAGCACAATTGAGAAGCGCTTCTTCGCTGGAGGAAAATGAAGACCAGAATTCACTGTTTGATTTGTCGTCGAGGGTTGTTTCGTTTATTCTTCCTCGGTGGTCCGCAATTTCATCAGGGTTGAACCCCTGTAATATTACAATTACCTAATTATATTTTGAAGTAGAATAAACAGTTTTATCTTTAATAATTATTAGACAACAATTAAAGGAAATCCCAATTTGATTACTGATAACTGCATTTGAAAATTATCTGAAATCAAATTTACGTTTTAAATAAAAATTGCTACATCAACAAAAACTAAGGAAAAATTGTTTAACTGTGAAAATATAATAAAACGATTAAGATAACAAATAATGCTAAACATCTTCTTAGAAAAAAGATGCAAGTTGTATAATTTTGTGTCCATAATTTATCATGAGTTGATAGTTAAATAAATTAAGATAACTTAGACTTTGTTTCCTTCAGATAAAATCATTGTCTCCGAGTGTAAAAAATGTAAGATTTATTTAACCAGAATTTTCTGGTTTAAAAATATTTACATTGTTCAGATATGTTCTACTTTTGGTCATTGAAAAAACATATTTAAAAATACATCTTTGACTTGTTCTAAGTACACAATAAAAAGTAAACTGCAGGTTTTTTAACCCACTTAATATCTTAGATTAGGATATAAATATATTTTTACCTCTTCAATAGCTGCATCTCCTTTTTCATCGTGTTCATTTAATTCAACTGCTAATGGTGGAGTTATTTCAATCTGTCTTTTCTTTCTACTTGATTCTTCAATGTTTTCTTCATAATGAATCCTATTCTTGTTCCACTGTCTTCCTCTAGTGTTAATCATTGCATCCTGCTCTGGT
Source organism: Poecilus cupreus (assembly GCA_963942605.1). NCBI lineage: Eukaryota > Metazoa > Arthropoda > Insecta > Coleoptera > Carabidae > Poecilus > Poecilus cupreus. Next base: position 2,943,265 of record OZ012726.1, on the reverse strand, counting down.
TCTTTCATTACATTCCCAATCATATTTTTAAGTTCTTCATCATCCTTATTTTTCAGTTGTTCATTTAACTTATCCAAAACTTGTTGTCCTCTACTTCCTAACCCTTTAAGTTTCTTCAAAACATTCTGAAAGAGTTCTTCTGAAGTCTCAGTTAGCTTATTAGTTTGTGCTTCTTTAATTGTTAAATATTCTTCTTCGTTTTTATTAATGGTTTGTTCCCGATGCTTATGTTCATGATCTTTAGTGGTAGTCTCAACATTATTATCTTCTTTCATCCTATCTTTAATATTTTTTATGCTACCAAGAAGCTTCTGCATAATTTTCGGATCTGTAACATGGTCTTCAACTTCTTGGTCGTGGTGAAGAGTGTGGTTCTCGTGTTTCTTGTGGTCTGGATGATGGAATTGAACCCACGGTCGATGACGTTTCATGTTGTCTGGTTTATTGGAAGGATTTCCGTCATCGAATGGTTCACCTTGTTCTTTATTTCTTTCATTTATTTCATCTTCTTCTTCGGAGGAATCGTCGCCGATGTACGCACATTCGTGCAAATGTTTGTGACCTCTTATTACGATAAGAGATGCGCCGGGCCATCTGTTCAACAAGAATTTAGAAAAATTCATTTCTTTATGACCAGATATGCGTCAGAACTAAAGAATTTTGCTACACACATTTTAGAAGAAAAACATTTACTCTTGTAAATACTAGTACTATTAAACTGTATAAAGTTATGTTTTTTTAGAGATTAAATATTGCAAGGTAAAAATCTTATACGCAGTACGAAATCATGCAGATAGGTCGTGATTTTAGCACACATTGTAAATTTCATTTTATCAAGAAATTTTTTACATCCTACAAGTAATAGTCATAATAATCACAATATAATTTAAAAACAAACACAGATTATAAGCTACACTAAATTTGTTTAAAACAATTCAAAAATATAACTCAATAATTACACAAAAACTATTGCCACAGAGTGGAGGAAACCACCCCTAAATTTTAATTTGAGAGAATACCAGTGAAAAAAAATTGTCATCGCGATTTCTATTTTAATCGACGATAAAATTGACTAAAGATATGCAGCACTGCAGTTTGGAGGTGAATACTTGCATTGCACCAAAATCATTCAGTGCTACAGTGTCAAACAAATAATGTAACAAAAACTGCTACAGTGTCAAACAAATAATGTAATAAGTAAAGACGCGTTGAAAGTTAATATATTTATCTAAGTTTATTGTGAATTCTAATCAGTTCAAAATCAAAGTAAATTTTTGTTTTATTGATTTGAGTTGCTCCATCAATAAGTAAACAAAATTGTGTCAGTACAACTTTAAAAGATCATTAATAAACAAACAATAAATATTTAACATTCACATGACACTATTCAAACACGAATGTCAGATTTATCTTGATGTATTAGCATTAACCAAAGTTCATGCTTTATATTTGGTTTCCTAAACATGAATGAGCATAAATTGTGCAACTCGAAAACATGAATGCAGAACTGCAGTAAATGAATCATTAAAACTCTAGAGACATACCTAACACATGTAGAAACCGTCACAGAAGATCCCCTAAGCAAATAAAACCCCCAATATTCCTTCATGTCATCTTCAAGTTCCAAATGCCTCACCATGGAAAGTGGTTTCAGCTCATGTGATAGAGACGGAGTTTCAGGAAGCAAAAACGCATTAAATGTTGTGTTTACTTTGACCAGTTGTCTCTACAAAATAATACTTTCTTTTGAAACACGTGTCAAGCATCATTTCGTCTGATGCTTAGCAAGGCCAAGGCGAAAAATACATGAGATATTTTTAACCCTGTCCTATTATTCGAAGAAAGTGCATTAGCATTTTACTGCGTTTTAATCTTTGTTAATTTGTAAGGTAAACAAACCAATATTATTAAGATTGTAAAGGAAACTCATTGAGAAAAGAATTATATTCATTTTCATTCACTGTGTGTTTCATTATTTGAACATGATCAAATAAAGTGTTTATGATCTTGGCATGAAATTCATTCAAATGTAGTACTTTGTAAGATAAAGTTATGGAATTTTCCAAATTATTAAAACACAAAACAAATAGTTATTAACATAGATTAGTTTATATGCAAAAGAAGTATGTACACGTGAATAAAACAAACATAATTTTAATAATTAGCTTAGAAATGTAGCCTGTTTCAAGCAGTTAAAAAATATTTTAAATATTTATTGAAATGATGCAACTTTCAGATTTGTATCAGTTGCAAATTTGAAGTATCCATTATTATAACTAAAGCTCTTTTATCAAAAATACAAATGAGATAATAATAAAATAATAGGCAATTGAGAGTACTTCAGTACACGTGTAATTTACATTAGATTTAATTAAAATGGACACATCTGGCAAGCACTCAAATTACCCAAAATTAATGGCATTCATCGCACTACAGATTATCATTATTGAATGAAAAAATAATGTGTATATTTGTGAGAGATGACAACCAAAAATTTGGGCTCAATTTACCTGGCACCAAGTGGTGGAAACTTTGCTGTCAAGAAGACGCATATCCGACATTGCAAGCGGGTACAGTTGATCACCATATACATGATATCTCAAGTACAAAGGTCCTGCTATTAAGCAAACTGGTAATAAAATGCTTAAAACACACAAGCGAAGAACCCTCAAAGGACCTTTAAGTTTCGGCTGTGATTTTTTGGGACATTGACTCGAGCGACGTAGAAGACTTTCTACACAAGAAAATAATGTCAACAACGATGTTATTTTTAACGTAATTAATTGATTTTCTGATAAATAAACTGACGATCATGTTTGTTAAGTTATTTATAAAAATAGTTCAATAGAGTAGATAAAATAACGCAGAGTATTTTAAAAAGTGTTTCACGTGATAGTAAATTTCCAAAATGTTAATGAATTCATTATTAAGCAACGACTAGCATCTTTATATTTGTATGTTTTAATTTGAATACTAATCGAGGCAAACGAATGTATCAAATTTATCGCTCGCTAATATTTATAACCAGATTTTCCGATAGAAATATTGATAAATAAGAAAAAAACTTAGAGTGCTTATTACATATTTTAAACTATAATAGCATATTGAACAACTAGTGTTACAATTAAGCATTGTAACACGTATGTTTTCCATACTATTTTTCCTATTTCACGTTCACAAAGTCAATTAATATAAAAATAAATAAGTACCTTTCCCTGTAATATTAATAAAACAAAATGATTTACAGTTTACTATTTGTATTTATTACTTCAACAAAAAAATAATTGTAATAATTTTACGTGAGCAATGACAGATAGTTGTACAAAATTCAATTTTACAGCATTGTTTTTGAGAAAAGCAGTGCCATAAAATTGACTCTGTGAATGTAAAATGAATATTTAAAGTTGATGTCTTTGTCTAGTCATTGCGGAATTAAATTTAAGCGTATTTCGAACCAATAACAAATCATAATTTAATAGTTTACCTACCTTCAAACTTTTCTTGATTCATTTTATTCCAGATGTATTATTAAGTATCACTGCACTTGACAAATTCACAGAGATTCTAAGCGCGATAATTTCCACAACAGCTTTTATATTTTACGTAAACATTATCATCAGTGTCTAGCAGTTTATTTACAACTCACTTAATGCAAGCTTATCTCACTGTGACATTTCACACAAATTTAATAAAATAATCCCGGAAATATTTGAAAAAGAAAATTGGTTAGCGCGACTTTGAATGTAGTCGATGAACTAAATAAAGCAGACGTTGGTTATCGTAGTTTTCAAAGGACAAATCGACTGATTAAACTATCATAATTATTCAGATTTGTCTTCTTTGTCTGTCTTTTCGAACCGAAAGAGATAGCAACAGAGAGTTGAGTCTATTTTTGAATCGTACACGTGTTCTAAAGTTGTTTATATATAAACACATGTCTACGACAATCGCTCAGATTAACAAAAAATGATTATCTAATAGCATAAAATGATTTATTTAAAAGTTATTGTACATATTTAAAACATAATTATTTGTTGCCGACTTTATGCTTTAAATTCTTCTTGCTTTCTTCCCTTCTTCGTTTGTTGAGCGGATTTCTTGGGTCGTACACTTCGTACCAATCATCGCCTTTTGTGTTTGCATCTCTTGCTAAAACTGCTTCGTTTGATGCGAATTTTAATTTGTGGGCCATCCTGTAAATAATTAATTTAATAATTAAAAATTAAACAATTATAATTATATTTACCATGTTGTATCTTCAGGATCGCTGTCTTCATCCTTTTTCGGTTGCTCTTCTTTATTTTCTTCTGCTTCCTCCTCCATTTTATCTTTAATCGTTTCCAATTTCTTCTTGAACTTTGCAAGAAGCCCAAGAGTGAAATCTTCCCTTGTTTTACCTTTCTTCGGTAACGATTCTTTTTTATCTTTGTATTTATCGAATTCTTCTTTGTAAGCTTTGAATGTTTCGCTTTTTTCAGTTGTCTTTTTAGTTTCTTCAACTTTTTCAGTTTCTTTTGTCAATTTATTTTGTTGATATTCTCTTTTTACTTTAACGATTTCTTCACGAATTTCATCCCTAAATTTCAGAACATAATAATAAAAATTCGGTGTATTTTATTTTATAAACTTACGCTTTTCGTTTCCTCGCTTCTTTTTCATCCTTGTTCAAATAATAACTTGTTGTTGGCCTCTTTTTGTCAGATTTCAATTTATTTCTGATATTTTCTAGTTCTTCTTCATGAATGTCTTCGTATTCTTCGCTGTCTTCTGAGTCGTCTGATTTGACGACTGTTTTGGTGCTCAATTTTGGATCATCCAGTAAATCATGAGTTGATTTACCTTTTCCTACAAATACTTGATTTGCAACACTTGTTTCTTCCTCATCTTCTTCAGCTTCCGCTCCGAAAGACAGCAACTTAAAATTCCTAAGCAAAGTTTAAAAAGATTATAACGTCATTTTTAAATTACATACTTGACTCCAGGTTTTCTGTCCTTTTTCTTGTCGGATTTGTCTTTTGGCTTTTCTACAATTCGTGGTTCAATATCAGGAAAAGGATTGAAAAGAACTTCAGTTTTAAGAATTTTGTGTGGATAAACTGGTCGTTCATGCTCAACTAAACCATCTTCCAGTTTAATCATATTAAAAACTGTCTCTCCAGTGACCTTTCCAAATATTGTATGGACATTTTGCAGCTCTGGAGTAGCAGCTAAAGTGAAGAAAAATTGTGATCCATTGTCATCTTTACCAGCATTAGCCATCGCCACAATTCCTCGTCTTGTAAATCGCAGTCTGCTGTGAAATTCATCTTTAAAAGTTTCTCCGTAAATTGATTCTCCTCCAGTTCCATCACCATTCGGGTCTCCACCTTGTACAATAAAACCTTTAACCAGTCGATGGAATATTGTGTTGTTGTAATAGCCTTCAAGACATAGCTGTATGAAATTTCTACATGCTTTTGGTGTTTCTTTAGCCCAAAGTTCGATATCTATGTCACCAACTGTTGTTTTGAGAAGCACCTGTAAAAGTTGTTTATTGTATTTGTAAGTGATAGAATTTTAAATATTTACTTTTCCAGATGTTGGTGGTTCTAAAATATATACATTACTCATGATTAGTCAGTATTTACAATAACTATAATGAAAATTGTGATTCATATGACAGCTAGCTAACCTATCTCATGCAGTCAGACTTTCAAATCAAAACATCATGGAAACTGGCGCCCTCTAAAGAGAAAAATGAAACATGTGAGAGGCATTTTCATAAATTTATCATAAAAATTCCTTAGAAATGACAAGAACAATAATAAATTAGTGATTATCACGCTAATTATTTGCATAAATTCGGTTAATAAATGGCCTATTTTGAAATTGTATTAAAAGCAAATTAATTAATAAATTTAACATAATTATACATATATAAATAAATCATTTATAATAGAATGCAATTAGTTCCAGATAAATTATTTATATAAAATATTTTAAAGTGTTAGAATAGTGACAATTTAATAGTCAGTGTTGCCAACCTTTAGGCTTAATAAAATGTTGCAGGTTTTTAAAAATATACATATATTTGCTCTAATATTTATGTGCTTCTAATAATAAATATAATTGTATTATTAATAGTACAGATTCAATTTTATATTTGCTGGGAAATTCTTATTTTTACAAACATTTTTTTTCTTAATGTTGTCGAAGCAGCACTGGAAGATAAAACAAATTTTTCAGGTCTAGTAGTTTTGCGGCAGTACCACTCCCGGCTCGCCGTTTTTCTAATTTTATCGATAAATACATCTATTTTTCGGCAAAAGAAAAATTTACAAGAATAAGTTTATTGGTGCAAATAAATATATCGTTTAAATTAAGGTAATTTCATAAATATTTTCGTCTGGATTGTCAAAAGTGCATTTTGCATATGTCGACGTTCTTGAAATATTTTTTCCTTTTTTGAATGAATCTTTTGTTTAATAGTTTTTAACAATTGTTAATGCAAATAAGTACATTTAAATATAATTTTCAAGAGTTTTAAAGTACATTCCACGAATTCCTTATGACGTAGGTGTGTTTTTACATACTTCCTAACGGTGCTTCCGTACCGGTTTCAAGCAGTTTAACCATACATTTTTGAGATTATATGGTTTATTTGTGACAGATTAGGTCAGTACTGATAATTATTACTTTTGGTTTAGAAATGGCAGTCAATGTGTATTCAACAAACGTAACCACAGAGAACCTCTCTCGTCATGACATGCTGGCGTGGGTCAACGATTGTTTGGCATCCAACTTTGGAAAAATCGAAGAACTGTGCACGGGTGCTGCATACTGCCAGTTCATGGACATGCTGTTCCCTGGATCCGTACCATTGAAGAGAGTCAAGTTTAAAACCAATTTGGAGCACGAATACATTCAGAATTTCAAAATACTACAAGCAGGCTTCAAAAAGATGGGCGTCGAAAAGGTTATTGTTTGATTCTTATAGTTATTTTTTTTTTCAAGTAGTGTTCGCTTATGAAGTATGTGGTTCTCAGGAAAAACCAGTTAAGTCCCTATTGCATGATTTCCACTCATTTGCGTTTAGGTTCACAAGTCACCTTCATAAATTGTTTTATTTATTTAAGTCCGTACAGTGAGTTAACTGGTTTTTCCTCAAAGTACAGAAATATTAGTTTAGTTAGATTAACTGAAAGTACCTTATAGGTAATTCCTGTTGACAAATTGATAAAAGGTCGATTCCAAGATAACTTTGAGTTTTTGCAATGGTTTAAGAAGTTTTTTGATGCTAATTATGATGGTAGAGAGTACGATGGTTTTGAAGCTCGAGGAGGGATTGTGATCGGGTCGGCGGCGCACGAGCACGAGCCCGCCGTCGTGAGGGCCCCAGTGCGGGTCGCCCCCGCCACCAGACAGGGTAACCACCTGCATCTCGCTGTCGTTACGTTACATACACCATCTTATGATTTATTACATAGCATCTGTAGTTGATTCCTGTAGCACTTTTTACTAGCGGACCATCTACTCTGCACCAACTCGTAGTACTGGTTTTATTTTTGTTTAAATCTATGTCTGTCCCGCACTTTTTAGTTGTTTTTTTAGTTTTTGTTTCTGTTTGTGTTCAGATTGTACCGATAGACAGATTGGTGAAGGGCCGTTTCCAAGATAATTTCGAATTCCTTCAGTGGTTTAAGAAATTTTTCGATGCTAACTACCAAGGCACAGACTACGATGCTTTGGGCATGCGAGGGGGGGAGGGCTTGGGTGGAGGCGGACACAACGCGCCGCGCGGGGGCACCATCATGACGCGCAAACCTGCCGCCGCCCCCCAGGGATCGCCCGCTAAAACCGCCAAGCCCATTGCTAAAGCCAGTACGAACACCACTTCACTTATGCTACACACACACTTTCCCTTGGCAGCATAGTACACTCTTCATTTTATCTAAAAAAGTTTCTGATTTGGAGACGTTGGGTTTCAATCCTTCTAATTAATTTATTGCTCAACGTTTCGAGTCGAGTACATTTTTTTGTGACGGCTCTCTCTATGTATAACTGGTTCATTTTGCTTTAAAATGAAACCAAAACGTAGACATAACATCGCTGGTTTATTTTTACAGTCAGGATTTTGATTTTGTACAATTTTTGCCCCATTCCATGTTTGATTTCCGTTTATTTTAAAGCAAAATGAACCAGTTAAACATAGAGAGTAATAAATTTATTGCTGAACGTTTCGAGTGATATTTGTTGCGTGATTTGCGGTAACGCCAAAAATAATGTGTAATCTAAACCCTTTATGTGTCAGTGTCATAATTATCGATCGCTGTCAGACAAAAACGTAGTAGTTAAAAATAAAACTGCGGTAGAAAAACCCGTGTACTATCTTGCTAATCGGAATTTAATTTCTGCTTTCACAATTTCAATTAAACTCAATAAATGAATTAATTACAAATCGGGGCTTATTATTAATAGCGCTTGATGTTCATTTAATTTCACACAATTACAAAATTAAACGCTTCTTCAATTCTGTTAATTACGATTACTCATCGGAAAAAAATTGCAGTGCCGAAAGTGAACACAGTCCGTCCGATCCCGAAGGCCCCCGTGGGTGTGCCGGGAAGCAAGGGCGACGCCGGAAAGGTCGATGAGCTCTCCGCGCAAATTGTAGACCTAAAGATCTCCGTCGAAGGCCTCGAAAAGGAGAGAGACTTCTACTTTGGAAAGCTTCGCGATATTGAAGTTATGTGTCAAGAGAACGATGAGACGAACCCCCTAATCCAGAAGATCCTGGATGTGCTCTACGCCACTGAAGTGAGTGATGAGCTTGATGAGCAAAATGATCATGATGATAATGATGATGTGATTGACTAACATGCATGATTTGCTTCACTTTTATTCAGTTTGTTTTTTTAAGGGATCTCAATCGATTTAACAACGATTAATCCACTCAGTATTTACTCAATATATTCATCAATTATTTGTTAGTTTTAAACGGTTTGCATATTTTCCGAAGTTATTGAAATACACTTGTAGGTTAGGTTCTAGTGAAATTCGTTATTTCGAATTGAATGCTAAAGAAATTTATATTCGTTCCAAATGTTATTATTACGGCTCGGCCAAAGTCACACGTTAATAATTAATTGTAATTAAGCAAGTAATTGTTGCAGTGACTTTGAGGGTCTACATGTTGATATAATTCGAAGTTTCGATGATAGCGAAATAGCGAAAGAGATTTTATGAGCGCGATATTTTCGCATTATGTTATTTTTGTAATAATGATAATGTATTTATGAAGCATTCTGTAGTTCATTAACAATAATAAATAATGATCGATTTTACTGATAGCAGCTCTTGTGGTTTTGTTGTGATGAAGTGTTGTGTTTTTCGCTTCTTGTAGGAAGGCTTCGCGCCGCCAGAAGAAGCCGACGGTGTCGGCGAAGAGGAAGAGTATTAACATCATCGCTTCAGATCATGGACTCTGATCCGATCACAGATCACAGCTTGCTAGCGCCTGCGTGACACACTTCGCCATCGTTTCTTACTTTACGTACCACTTCATCCTTCGATATTTTTATTATTATTATTATATTTACTGATTTTAATCGATGCCAGTTCTGTTTGTGTTGTGTGGACGGCTTCCTATTTGGTTAAGTTTAACCTTTGTCAAGTTGAAATTCTAGTTATAATTACACATTGTATGAGATTTGAAATTACAGTTTTATTATAATAGAGACTATATTAGTTGGTTTCTTATGATTTACAGCTTATCTTAGAGTGTCCTTTTTATTTATGACTCAGTAGTTATCACACGACTGTTAATAATAATAAATACATAACTTACTTAACTTAAACCTATTTCGACAATATACAAAGTCTCTACACGTATGGCTCTCTTTTTTGAAACTGTCATTTTAAGGTCACGCAAGCTACTACATAATTCAACAATCAAAAGTGACATTTACCTTTGTTGTAAAAATCTATTATATCGTTATTACGTTATGTCCTTTAGGCTAAATTGGTTGTAATTATTGTACTTCATTAAAGAATTTTAACTTCAACTCTTCGTTTTTTACTTAAAGCGGGCTTTACTCAATGATGTTTTTCTTTTCAAGTGATTTTAAAATGACATTTGATAGCTTATTCGCCTATTGCAAAAAATGCGGATAAACGGTAATGCGGTAAAGTAGCAATGTGCAAGTGAGAGAAAACTTTTTAAGGTCACTTGAAAAGAAAAACTTCATCGTTGTAATGCATATTAATTAATTCGCCAATCTTCATTTTGGCGGTAATAATTCTACGTTTATAAAATAAACAATCATTCAGTTCAGTTTGCTAAAGCGTGCATTACACCATAAAGTTTTTCTTTTCAAGTGACTAACAGTTTTTTCTCTCGTACAATGAGGTAAGAAAATTACCAATAAACAATTCCGCAATTTTTCCGGTTCCAGGTAGAGTAAAATTATAAATATTAGTGTCAAAAAATGCAAAAATACTTCCTCTACAATAAAATATTGAAGCAAGAAGTTTTTCTTTTCAAGTGACTTCAAAAGTTCTCGCGTACAATGACGTAAGTGTAAAAGTTCCTAAAATATTTTATTTAGTACATGATTTGAAAAAGGCGAAGTTGCTGTCAAATATCAATAGTGTTTATAAGGATACTTTAATTCACTTGATCGTGTAAATAGACTGATAAGGTTACTTTTAAAGTCACATAAAAAGAAAAACTTCATCGTGTAATGAAGTTGATATTGTAGCAACGTGACAAAATCGCATCGAAGCTGCATGTTAAAGTATTTCATTAGCTGTCTTAAACGATTAATTTTTGTCACAAACAGTAAATTGTTCTGATCTAAGAATTATTTTTAAAATAATTGAAGAACCTTCCAGAATTTATTGTCTTGTAGTTCCAGGTGTTTAATAATCAATAAAAGCTAACAAAAAAAAAATGCTTGCTATCTTGATGGACTAGTTAGTTCAGCGCAATCAAATAAACTAAATACTAAGTGTCCTTGAAATGACAGTCAAAAAATCGACCTGCGTTCATCACCTTTAATAATTCACATCAATGTCACACGCAATTGAACACTGAAATCACATGGCATTCACTTGTTTATACGTCACTTCCGCTGTCCCGGACGTCCGGTCAGGGTTTGCTTCTTCCGTTATTTCGTTCTGTGAATGATCTTGCTCTTCTTCCGTGTAAGGGTTGTGTCTAGGGAGGAACAGGGACTTGGGGCAGTCTCGCAGATAGGGCCAGCATTCTCCGTGACCTGTAGTTGTTCCTCGACCTGCTAGTTCAGCCTCTACGTACTCGGAGAGTATGTCTGCGTATGGTGATTTGCTTGCTCTGAAAAAGAAAGACATTAAATGGAAAAGTTACTTAGTAATTGGTAGAAGTGATGAGAAATACACAGGACTGTAGTCAGTCACGTTTCGTACTCTATAGCTAATGTAAAAATAATTAGATTATTACATTATTTGAACAATACAGTCCTGTGTATTCAGTTCTCAAAGAAATAGAATATTTCACAATCATTCTGTCTGTAAATAATTTTGATTCACCAATGACTTTTATGTTTAAACAGTCGAATTTGTTTGCTAATTGTATTGCTAAGATCTACCTGAAATAATCGCTTAAGTATCGTACAAAATTCGCTCAAATTTACAATCAGCTAATTTATATTATTAATGAAAATTAATGTAAAAAAAATGATTAATTGTTTGTAGCTAACAAATTTTATTGTAACACTAATTGAAATAACAATAAAAATAGAAATACTAAAATTCTTTTAACTCACTAATTATTACTTTCAATTTGTATATTTGGGTAGTATGTTTTCGAGGGATGGGCGTATTGATCGAAAGATTGAAAGGCGGGTGACTGCAAGGTGTTGGGTGCTGTGGGTACATATGCTCGAAACGTGAATGTATCTAGAGATGCTCGATTGAGTATTTATAATGGTGTGTTAGTGCCTACAATCATGTATGGTTCTGAATGTTGGGTCTGGATGAAGAAGCATGAACGATGTATAACTGCTGAGGAAATGAGATATTTGAGAGGTAAGTGATCGTGTCCGGAATACCTTGGCGTATGATGAGTGTGAGATTGAGAAGAATGTTGTTAAGAAAGTGGGAGGTGGTTTGGACATCTTAAGCGAATGTCGAATGAAAGGTTGGTGAAACTAATATATGCGGGTGAGATTGAGGGTGAACTATTGCGTGGGTGTCCGAGGAATAAGTGGTTGGGTATGATTGATGGTTTATTGCGTGAACGTATGATTTCGAGTGTGAAGAATAGACGAGCATGTATGAATGTGGACGAGGCGAAAGTACTGTCCAGATAGGAATGTTTGGAGGAGATTGATTGTTGGTGATGTTTTACTAATTTACTTTGCTAATTATTGCAATAATTTGGTTTAAATTTAATTTCGTTTTATATGGAAGTAACAAACATAATTACTGTTGATCAAGGTAAGTGTTTTATTTATATCTCGCAGTAATCTATTACATTAGTTATCGATCGTTAAATCCATAATACATTAATTATTTGTTTCGCTGTATACAATGACAAACCGATATCCAACCAACATATATACATAACATCACGTTATATCCCACAATTTGAGGTAGCATCATTCATATTCACACTGTATCCTAGTTGGAGTACAACAATTTTCCAGTAAGTATTCATGACAATATTTTCTAACACTTACGAGAAAAAGAGCTTCAGCATCTCTCCCAGCAGCCCAAAATTCTTCATGGGGTGTGCATGTACCTCGCAGATCGCCCTCAGAAGACAAGCTTTGCCATCCATTCCAAAGTTACTTAAGAAATCTTCCACTACTGTATACAGCAAAGCTCTTTCGCCACCATGGAAGGCATCTTTACCTCCTGGAGGCGCTGGTGGTGGTTCTGACAATGTAGAACGACGTTGTCGACGATGTTTGAACACCCTGGAGATGTAATCGGCGAGGAAGCCGCCTGCTGCTCGACCCATAGAGCGAGCTAGACCTGGGGGAAGGACTCCGAATGGGTTTTCGTTGTCTGTGAGGCCTAGTTTGTTGAAGTCGACTAGAATAACAGAAAATTGAACAATTATATATCAGTATATAGTACATAAAGAAGTAGTATTTCCCCCTTAGATAAACCAGAGAATAAATTTATTATATATAATACCATTAGTGTTGTAAGTTAGGTCGACAATTTTTGATGCTGTATCACGAATGGATATTACGTTTGATTTAAAATATTTTCAAGCTAATAACCGTCTCTTAAATACCTCATTTCCACAGCAGTTCTACGTCGTTCATGCTTCTTCATCCACGCCCAATATTCAGAACCATACATCAATGTCGACACTAACATACCATTATAAACACTCAATCAGGCATATCTAGATACATTCACGTTTCGAGCAAATGTACCCAGAGCACCCAATACCTTGTACACATTCATACATGATCTATTCTTCACACTCGGAATCATTCGTTCACGCAACAAGCCATCAATCATACCCAACCACTTATTCCTCTGATGATTACACAATCATTCACCCATCACCCTCAATCTTACCCGCATATATTAGTTTCACCAACCACCTCAACTGCCTCACTCCCACTTTCTTAACAACATTCTTCTCAATCTCACACTCACCATACACCAATGTATTCCGGATGCGATCACTCTTCTCTCAAACACCTCATTTCTCATATACGTCATTCGTGCTTCTTCATCTATACCCAACATTCAGAACTACACATCAATGTAGGCACTAACATACCATTATAAACACTCAATCGAGCATCTCTAGATACATTCACGTTTCTAGCACCCAGAGCACCCAATACCTTGCACTCTGCATTCACCCGCCTTTCAATCTCCCGGTCAATACGTCCATCCCTCGAAAACATACTACCCAAATATACAAGTTCATTTACTTATTCCAATCTTACGCCATTCTTTGAAACATTAATATCAAAAGATCACAGCTAGAATTATATGACACTTGTATAGTTTCTGTTTCTTTTTCTCTTTTGATTTGATCCACATCATCTAATGGATAACCAAGTCTTCAAGCTGTTAAGTTATTAAGTAATTAGCTTTCTGTTACTTTTCTGTCAGTTTATTTATTTATTTGTTTGTTAACTGTTTTTGTAAGAACCATTTATGTATTTTGTTTAACATTTGTAATTTAATCTTTATAGTTGAAGATAAACATTCAAAACCGGTAGTCTAAATTAAGTTCTTTATTGAAACTTGAAGAAAGACGTTCTATATAAATAAATTTTGGTTATTTATTTAGTTTCTTCTTCCTTATATCCAAGATTTTACAATTTATATTATAAAATCCTAAACTGAGTACTTACGTTAATTTAAATTATGTTTAAAATAATTTCGCTCGTTTCTTATTACGGGAAGAATTAGCTGTTTCTACGTACAAAAATAAAAATACACTAACCACAATTTTACATCTTACAAATTAATAATTAAGCTAATAAAGTATCAGCTATAACTGTTTGTCTCAGACGAAACCCTCCAATTGATTAAAAATAAAATAATTATTTCTTCAACACTGTTAGAAAATTTGTCTTCATTAGCAAGATAAATTATCAAATTTCGCAAGGATATTTTTCTCGAACCATCAAACATAATTTATCATACTTCTATGATTCTTAATGAAGATGAGTTATGATGATTAATATGCTCTTGTATGATAATTGATTTTTAATAACTCTGAAGATTAAAAAATATTAATTATTTATCTGTTTCAAGAGTTTTTGCATCCACTTGATAAATAGATAAATTTATATTTTATTTTTATTATTAATCTGTCGATAAATGTAAAGTGTTGGTGTTTCAGAACAATCACTGTAATGTTTGAGTCACTGAAATACAGTAATACTGGAACGCGCACTTGTACTACGAAAGAGAAAAACGAGTCTGAGACAGATAGATGTAGTGGGCCACATTTCTTTGTCTGACACTTATTTTTAGAACGGTTCTATGCGTTTATTGAACGCTTGATGTAAAAAAATTGTACAACAAATATGGCTCGCAGTTTCAACGTCAATGCGCGTTCCAGTATTATATTTCAGTGGTTTCAGTGAATGGATGAATGAATTTGTATGTTTGGGTAAATTTTACTATAGTTCTTGAATGCTATCAGATACAGGAAAATGTCTAAGAAACGTTTTAGATAATCACAAAGCAGGTACCATGAGCTCTGTTTTTGGGTGTTTTAAGAGCAGTGTTTTAAGCTCGGTGTTAGCTCTGTATAATGCTCTAAAATAGTTTTATAAAAAAATGCTTCAAATAGAAGTTACAGAGAAATGTATTATCTACCACTTTTATTTGAAGTATTTTTTTATAAAAAATTTTTTTATTATACCTGCATCATAATCCGTGTTTAAAACACGCTACAGCGTTCGTAAACGCAAAATTAAAACACGCCGAGCTTTAAAGGTTACTAAGCAACAACAAAAATATTTACTATTAATATCTGTCAAAACTGTAAACGTAAACAACAAATGCTAACCAGTCTCCATGTAAACGATATACGTCAAACGTCACACGCGCAAAATTATGAAATGAATCAAAATCAAAATGTTGCGTTCCAGTTTTTTCCAGAGTATGATGCAGGTATAATAAAAAATAGCGTATGACAAACTTGTATAAGTGCTTTTAAAACACTAGCGACGTTAAATGCACTCCGCTTCGCGTCGTGCTCTTAAACTCGTCGTACGTGCTTTAAAAGCTTACTTATACACTTGTATCATAATATACTATTAGAACATTGTACAGCGCTAAAACAGAGCTTAAAACACTGCTCTTAAAATACCCAAAAACAGAGCTCGTGGTACCAGCCAATTTATTTCTATATTGAAGAGCAACATTTTTTTTAATTTTTGTTAATGCCATAGTTTTTATTACTTACTTGTGAAGGGCAAACTGATGGTCATATTGCTGAAGAAGCCTTCAGGAGGATACCTTACAAAGGGCATAGATAACGAAGGAGATACCACTAAAGTAGTTCCAGGTGGTAACGCTAGTCTTCCATCCGTCGTAACCCACAAAATACGCTTTTGTCTTGAGTGTGTAGATTCTTTATTCTGTGGTAAGTCTGGGTTATACCCTGCTGTGTATGGTGACCAATGTGCTACTAGCAGACATACTGCTATCCGAAGACATGATAGGCAAACGTCCATCCTATACCTGGAAGAAGATAAGTATAAATATATATATTAGAGAGGTTGAATTTATTAGGTTGATATTGTAGGCCGATAATCCGAACAGGAATGTTTTAAATAAACAATATTAAACTTAACATTTTTATAAATTATTCTAAGAAATAAAATATGAGGTTAGATGTCGCAGGGGAACCATCTACTCCCCTATATTTTATTACTTTACGGAACACAGAACTATTATACAAAAATCTTTTAATTACAATTTATTTAAAATAAGGAATATACATATTTTTTGCAGTTATCTTGAATCTGCTTCATATTTTGAGGAAAACTAAATGTTTTGCAACTACATACTGGGAGTTATTTTCAAATGGATTCAGCAAATATCTCGCTTATTTCAACATATCAATTTATTTCACATAATATGATTTATACAACAACATATAAGGTAATCGATAGCGGATGTACATTCATGATATTGTTTCCGGTTTACTAGTAATTAATGTGTACTTTGAAATTTCTAATGGAACATACTATATTTTTTTACAAATTTGAAAAGCACATCAAATATCAATATTTTTTCTTCAAACGTCATAAAAGTGCGTTGTTATATATTTGTATTCAACAAGTAGAAGTTCAATATTGTCGCCGCCGGCGTAAAAGTGTCTTCTTGACAACACTTTTACTCCGGCGGCGGACAAAGTAAAATATTATGAAAAATAGTTAGGTTGTAATTCAATAATTTGACAGTTAAAAATGAAACAAATAACACAAATAACAAAGCAGCATATTCTATGGCAACTTGAAATGCTAGATAATGCTAGATTTTTTGAAGTATCGAGCATTTTATAATAATTTATAATTGTATTTTCTATGTTTGAAGAAAAAATAGCATGTGTTATTCGGAGTAAATGTGTCTTTGGGTGCTTCGCATGTAATTGAACGACGAGCGAACTTACATGCTCAGCACCCAAAGTATCACATTTACTCCTAATGACACAATATACTATAATTTAAATAAAACAATTAACCAAAACACTAGTAACGCGGTAAATGTTGGGTGGTGAATCTAAATTACTGATAAGTAAAAAAAGCTGCTGACTGGGCTTTAAAAATTATGCTATGAGCTCAAAACTTAATATTGTAGTCTATCACGACCTAATACACCTCGCAACATATTATGAGGAACGTAGACTTCTCCAGAGAGATGGTTTACTCTATTGATTTTATATAAAAGAATGCTGACTGAGTACTCAGGGTAGACCGATAAGCTCGAAAATGCATATCCCAGTTCAATAAGACCTGGTACAACTCACTGTAACGGATGAACATCGTACACTTCTTCAGAAAGGTATTTTACTCTAGTGATTTTATATAAAAGCTTGCTGACTGGGTACTCAGGCAAGACCGATCATAAAAACGTTTATTTAAAAGTGCAATTGGTGAAAATACAATTATTATTTATCATATTTTTTACATATAATGCAAATGACATGAATGTTTTGGTTTAATTTGGTTGCTAGGAGAAAGGTACCTAAATAACTTTTTATCATTTGCAAAAAGATGGTCAAAACGATAAAATTGTTTTTGTGCAACCAGACGCGAAATAAGCATTTCGCAGCCACAAAATAGATCGAGAAAATAAAGTTCCCGGCCGTAGTTATTGGAAACGTTCGCGAAATAGGGTAAAAAACAATCATTATGACACTTGAGAATTGACATTATTTTTTCAAAACATATTGTTTTGTTTATCAAATGTCAATCTCATAGCCACTTTCTATTTACAATAAAACTGTTTGGTAATTTGTAATTACACATTTTTTACGGTTGTACAAAAAATAGTGTGTACACCTTGTTCGCGAAATCCTTTATCGTCCTTGAGATTGTCCTGCCTCGGCCGCAAACGGCCTCGGCGATAATTTTTATCTCGGTACGCTAAAGAGTAATTTCGCGGCTTTGGTATACAAATAACTATATTTCTTTATGGCCTACTTTATATTCGAGTTATATTATCAAGGGTAAAATCACAAGACCTTCTGATTTTATCGATAAATGTTTATTTTGCAGTTGCACGAATTTTTTTTGCTTAGCAACAATCACGAAACCAAACTGCATGGTAAATCCCGTCTCCGAAGGAGGAGGGGTTTTATCTAATGTCAATTTGTTTGAGTAGTTAAAAAAAGTTAAAAGCAAAAAATTGAGTGCTTAAAAATAAAAAGTTATCTGAGAAAATCATCAAATTGTAA
This sequence comes from Poecilus cupreus, assembly GCA_963942605.1. NCBI lineage: Eukaryota > Metazoa > Arthropoda > Insecta > Coleoptera > Carabidae > Poecilus > Poecilus cupreus. Next base: position 2,924,847 of record OZ012726.1, on the reverse strand, counting down.
CATGATTGGTTAATTTTGCACATGTGATCAAAAATACAGGGATTCGATTGGATATTTTTTAACTAAAAAATTTTCCTTCAAAATCTTGTAGTTAGGTTTTTTCACATTTTTCTATCTTTTGTTTGCTTTGCGAGTTTGTAATTCCTGCTGTTTTTAATTCTTCTTCTACATTCTTCAGCCATGTTGATCCTGGTCTCCATTCTACTACTGATCCTTTTCTTCTGTTCTCCATATATGTCCAAACCATCTGACTCTCTGTTACTTGATCTTTTTCGCTAGTTTTCTCCTTCCAACATTTGTTCTATTTCGTAGTTCATTCTTATTCTGTATTCATTTTCTGATATCTATCTAATATTGTTCTAATTATTTTTCATTTCATTGGAACAATTATACATTTTGATTGCCAAATCTTCTGGCACCCAATCTGCGAAAACAATAAAGGAAAAGAAGAAAATGAAGCTTGCAGATCACTATCAAATAATCTTGAATTTACGACGATCTGTTATAGATGTTAGCACCTCATGCCAGTGTTGCCAGGTCTCTAAACTAAATAAGTTGTACAGGGGCACCAAAATAGTTGTATAAGGTAGTACATCATGTGACAAAATTATTGAACAATTAAATAATAAATAACATTTCAAATCATAAGTGTTTTTTAAGGATCTGTGTTTAATTTTTCCTACTTTCATTTCTATATCTTCATTTCTTCTCCGGAGTTCCATTTTCATTCTTTATTTTGTTCTCGGTTTCTGTTTCATTTTCATCACTGACTGCGCTTGACGAAGACATTTTGCGACTGCAAAGGAGATTACACTTTTAAACTATATGCACCGAAAACAGATTTTACATCACATCAAAAAACAGTTTGATAAACTAACCTAAAGGACTGATGAACGCCGAACAAGCACACCAACGATATCCTGTATCTTGCATCAAAACAAAAACAGTTCTTTTATCTTTGCAATTTACACTTTATCAAACCAGTGACAAAATTCAAGGCTAGAATTAGAAACCAAATTACTATAAAATGGAACAGAAGTACAATGATGCAACATAATTATATCAATATCAAACAGAATAAAAATAATGAAAAAACAAATTATTTAAATGCAAAATGTTAAATATAGCACGTATAAGTTTTGTTTTTGGAATATTATAAAATAGTAGTAAAATATTGTACGGTTGTACATGAAAATTTTTAGTAGTACAAAACCCTAAATTACAGTATGAATACTACTATTATTGTACATCTGGCAACACTGCCTCATGCTGCCAATAAATTCTTCTGCTTGCAACAGATTACAGATTCGCGTCTTGATTGCGTAAGCAGGTGACCTTGGCCGTGGGACGTCCCAGCGATGTGGGGGGCAAAGGGGGCATCGAGCAGGTCGCGAAAATGTGGACCGAATCCGTTCGGACTGCTTTTTTGCAATGCAAAATGATCAAAACAGTTTAAATACAGGCATTAACACACATCAGATATCGCCTGAATTCAAACGAGAATTTTTATCTCTTTCCAGAAAATATTGTCACACTTGAATTGTATAATTAAGTGTCATTTTTTCTGCCAAAAAGAAAGTAAACATACTTAACTGTATAACTGTCTGGTTTTTTTTAGAATGAACAGCGCGGAAAATATTATTTATTAATATTTTATAAACATTAACACATTTTATTTTAACGTTTTAAGAGGTAACTATGCGAAACTAAACTAGATGATAAAAAAGTGTGCGAGATCCATGAAAAAATAACGGATTATGTGTCATAAATTCAATGAATCATTTTAAAGCTGTTAATTAATTTCTGAAATGTCTGGCGATATTATTTATTCAGATCAGAGATAAATTATATTTATAGCAAATATTTGCAAACATAAATTCGCAAAACTGTTACGCACTTTGCTGAATAAATACTACTCCCAAAAAATAAATAAGAATATTCGCAAATTTATATTTACTTGTATCCATTTCAAGCGTAATTTAATTTTGACTGTAATGGGGTCTTTCAATAGTCACAAAATGGGAAATAAATCATTTATTTTATAACTAGACCCAAAAACATTGTGCTAGATGTAATAATAGAAGTTTAAAAAATATTAATTATGTGTTAACAGTTGAGTTTCTCTGAGCTTCTCTCTCACACATCTATTCTACTCTAAATTCTTTATGTTTCTCTTAATATTGAGCTGTCAGATTGTCGAAGTGTTGGCACCAAATTTGAAAATTTTTTGTTTTGAATTCATAACCAAATAACACTAATCACACTTCTTTGAGAATTCGTGCAATAATGAAACCTGAAACCATATGATTCCACACAACAAAATTATAGACATGTTGAATGACATAGGTTAGCAAAATTTGTTAGAGGTAATCAAACATTTGACTCAAATAATCTTACAGTTTATTTATGTTTCATCCTGGAATAAATGGTTTTCATGTATATTTTAATTATTTATCGCGAAAAGTTATTTTAATTCCATTTAAATTTTTTTTTTAATAATAAATATGTGACTACAATTATTTACAAGCCCTACTGTTTGATTTCCACAACACACAACACTGAAGTCACAACATATTTAAAAAATCAGTTAAAACTGCAGAAAAATGTGTAGGACCTCATTCCTGTAATATTCCTTTATTGACTTTCGTTAACCGTTTAGGTCAAAGGTTTAGCTGTATTTAAGTTAGACTTAGTTTCCATGCTTACGTCATAAAACTTCCGTTTCCGGTACACAATTCAATCGATACACGCCCTAATTACATACAATAATCATTCAAATAAAACGTTCAATTTAATAATACAATCAATTTAAACGGTTGACAGAGGTGGCCTAGCCCAAATTGCTGTCCATTATTCAGTTTCAATAAAAGGTGATGTGTAACATGCTACACCTATGCTCTTTGTGATATGCGGTTGGCAGCACTGCTTTGCCTATTCTGTAACCACATGTTCTTGCGAATTTTTATTATTTTCAAAATTAGAATTAGTGCTGAAACATCAAAGCAAATGCCTCGAAAGTTGATTGAAAATTAGACTTCCAGATTGCGCTTAATTCGAGACAGCCACGTCGTCCATCTTTACGAAATCATATTCAAACACAAATGGCATAAATTTTCTTTCCAAAAAAGCCAATACCACGATTTTAATGTGTTTTTTACCTCCCGCCTACCTCTAGGTAAGAGAGGTATTGTTTTTGGTCAAAAAATTGGGTAGTGATTTTACAATGAATAAGCACGTTTTAGGGTCCCTACAATACGATTTTACTATTTTCGCCATGATGTCTGTATGTATGTATGTGTAGTTTTTTCGTCTCGCATAGCTCAAATACTATAATACTAAAAAATACAATTTTGTGAATTTTTGCTTCTTATATTAAATGAAGAGCTGATTAGATTTTAGATAAAATAAGTCAACTGGATGTATCAGTTTACTTGAAGTCCTTAACAGTTTTTCGTGAAAAACACGCTTAAATTTCCTTTTTCAACAGTTTATGTTGTTTTGAAAATTGTAGAATATTTAATTTTACATGTGTTTTGATTACACTAACTTTATTCATTTTCATTAGATTTAGAGATAATAAAACATAAAGAAATTAGATTTCATAAATCTTGCACTCCTTGTACAATGTACACCATGGAAACACTTAAAAATTTTCAATATTTTACGAAATGTGACACATGTCATTTTTATTGTGAAGCTGTTTGTCAAAAAATTAAATAGAAATAAGAAATAAAATTAAATTTCTCAAATATAAAAAGAAAATAAATAAATAAGAAGGTATGTTTCAGTATCATCAAATACTCTTTTGTATCGTTTAAGAGTAGTATTGGGCGGGAGGTTACGTGCTGGGCACATCAGATTTTTTTAAGTTCTATACCTCTAAAAAACACCCGTAAGAATTTTTTTTTGAAATAGGTATTTTTTTATAAAATAAATTTAGAACATTGTACAGCGCTTAAAACAGCCAAAAGCAGAGCTCGTGGTACCAGCCATTATTAACATTATTCCAGGAACCCCCAACCTAAAATTTCCGTGACCCATTGCTCCCATAAACCTTTGCAACATTGCTGCAATGAAGATTCAAGCACGCGATCAAAAAGTAGAAAAAAAGATCTAGGTACTACCGTTACATAAAAAAGTGGTCAGTCTTCGTGTTTGTAAAATAAATCGCCGAGGAAATTTATATATATGAAATTATAATGAATGGATTACGAGTTGAGATCACATGTGCCATGACCTGATGTTCGAGTTTTTGTTTTATTGAAGGCAGTAGGCTGGGCATGTTATGCGCGATGCTGTTTTGTCTTGAGGCTGGGTAGTATTTTGTTTTTGTTTTGTGAAGTAACATATGGTGGAAGATGAAAGTAAACGCATTTTCAAATGTAATAAATTTCATATTTATATCCTATCGACTAGGATTCTGTTGAAAGCAGAATGCACAACTATTACAAGATAATATGAAAATATCTTCTTCTACTCCTGTATAAATATATCCCCATTATTTCAATTTTTTCGATGAGCTATAGTACCCATAATTCACGACAGTGAATTGTGATTTATTATTCACTCTTCTGGACCAATTATAGTGCCAGAAATTCATAATCCACTGTTATTTTAAAGACGTGATTTGGATCACTGACAGTTGACATGTAGTCAGTTGTCATTGTGTATTTTTATGTTGAAGTTTTTCAATGAATTTCGATCACTATTCACTGGTCAGTAATACTTGGGAAAATGCACATACATCCATGATCCATCCATCCACACATACACACACACACAGACATCATCATGATAATAGTAAAAATCTATTGTGGACAACACAATACTTCCCGCCATAGAATTCTAATCAAATATTGCAGGAACACGGACCACCACTATGAAGAAACGCTCATCCCTTCAAAAAATGTAGTTTTCACTTATGACACATGTAAAAAATCTGATGTGGCCAGCACTTAACATCCCGCCCAATACTACTCTTAAACGGTACAAAATAGTATTTGATGATACAGAAACATACCTTCTTATTTGTTTATTATCTTTATATTTAAGAATTTTAATTTTCTTTTGTATATTTATTTAATTTTATGACATATTTCACTAAGAAAACAGCTTCACAATCACAATGACATGTGTCACATTTCGTAAAAAATTGAAAATTTTTAAATGTTTTCATGGTGTACTAGGAATGCAAAATTTGTAAAATCTAATTTCTTTATATTTTATTATCTCTAAATCTAATGAAAATTAATAAAATTAGTGTAATAAAAACCATGTAAAATTAAATATTCTTCACTTTCAAAATAACATAAATTGTTGAAAAAGGAGATTTAACCGTGTTTTTCACGAAAAACTGTTAAGGGCTTCAAGCAAACTGCTACTTCCGGTTGATCAATTTTATCCAAAATCTAATCAGCTCTTCATTTAAATATAAGAAGCAATAATTCACAAAATTGTATTTTTTGTTATTATAGTATTTGAGTTATGCGAGACGAAAAAATTGCCACAGACTACACACACACATACATACATACATACATACATACATACATACATACATACATACATACATACATACATACATACATACATACATACATACATACATACATACATACATACATACATACATACATACATACATACATACATACATACATACATACATACATACATACATACATACATACATACATACATACATACATACATACAGACATCATGGCGAAAATAGTAAAATCGTATTGTAGGGACCCTAAAACGTGCTTATTCATTGAAAACTCACTACCCAATTTTTTGACCAAAAACAATACCTCCCTTACCTAGAGGTAGGCGGGAGGTAAAAATAGACAATTTTAAAGCGTTGTTTTATTATTTCAAAAAACACAGTTTAATAGATTTAAAGGAAAATGTCAAAATGTAATTTTCTTTAACCAGTTGTAATTCTTAATTGGAGACATTAACAGAAAAATGTTTCAAACAATATTTGTAGATAATAATATTTGAACTATTATTCTAATAACAAAAATTGTCATTTAACCATAATTTACTAACATATTTCAAAATAATTTGATAGGGATTCAAGTAAACTACTACTTCCGGTTATTGGATTATCACCAAAAACTAATCAGCTCTTACAAAGGGGATGCAATTGATATTACAAAATATCCAAATTTTCAGTTTAGTAGTTTTTGAGAAACCGTAACTCCAGAGATCCACACAGACTGACAGACAAATACACACACATACACAGAGACATCATCGCAAAACTATTAAAATCTTATTCTAGACACTCATCCAATGAAAACTCATTACCGAATTTTTAGCATGATTCCTATACTTCCCTTACAGGATGTGGCGGGAGAAAAAAATTAATTCTGAGTACTGAAACATGCTTATATACATATACCTCTTTTTTTGGCGGGAGGTAAAAAATAAACTTTTGGGCGTATTCTGTAACTTACAGTTAATTTTTAACGGCCTGTTAAAAATTATAACTAATGATAACAGATAACACTGATTAAAGATTTAATTTGACTCATATGCTTTGATTGACTACAATTTTTAACGGGGCGTTAAAAATTAACAACTTTTAGCTTCAGATGGTCTAAAAAAATATCAAAATCATATTTGCAACACCTAAAGTGACCTAAAAATTATCACCTTTCATTCCTTAAATATGAAAGGTTTATAATTTATAATAAAAAAAAAGAATATACAGAAGCCATCACATAACGGAGCAACGCCACCTGCGTCACTACTACACACTTGTTGTGCAGTTCCCGGGTTCGATTCCGGTTTGGCGAATGGGAATACCTGGCTTGGTCAGGGCCGCATTCTCGTATCAAGAACAGGTTAAACGTTAAAGTTTATTGCGTAGCTTCTTGTCCGAGTGTCTGACTGAGGCTGGACTAGTTTTATAAGGAAATTTGGCGCGATTTTTTCATGATTTATTTTTACCTTTTACATTTTGTGAAGGCGTGAAGTTAAAGTCAACCATACGGGAAGAAGATAGCGCAAGATGAACATGACTTTTTCCAAACAATATATCATTATTATAATAAATGAAACATATAATGTTTTATACCTACATTTGTAGATAAAAGTCCAAAGTTTTGTAATCAATTTTAAAAAGCTAATTTTGTTTACAAATTATACATGAACATAATTTTCAAAGTAGTAAAATATATGCCACACATTCCCATGAAAGACTATAATAATGCAAATAATTTGTATATTTATAAATAATATCATACTAATAACATACTAAAATTCAAATTGAAAATAAACTTAGTATGTTATAGATGCTCATATTTACAAATATACGAATTATTTTCATTACTGTAGTCGTTCATGGGAGTGAGAGACACAGTTCTGAATTTTTGACCAACTAGACTTCAACGAATATTTTTTTATAGTTCAATGTTTCAGTTATCCTTTTCATCCACATATATAAATACTAGAATGTTCAAAGACCTTACTTTAATAATTGTTTTGTTATTCGATAAGAATAATTGTAAGAAATAATTTATTCAAATTTGAATTTGCAAAACAAAATTCATGGAAGTGAACGAACCCAACGAAAATACTTCATCTGACATTGCAATGTACAAGTTTAAAAATTAACCATAAATTATATAATGATTATGATAAATAAAAAACAGATATTGTGTTTGACCTGTAACACTAATTAGTTGGATACAGACGTCAGACAATATTATTTATAGTTGCTAGATTCAAATTTCAAACCTGTTTGAGTTGTGAATAGATTTGTAATCGGAAATGAAAGTAAAATTAACATTTCCGCTTACAAAAAAAAAGAGTATACACTATTATCTTCGAACATCTTTGTTATTCAGGATGCCGCCTTTTTACAAGCAAATTTGACAATTTTTTATACTCTTTCCCGTTATTTGCTTTTGTCTTCCATATATTTACTCCCATTGTTTATAAGTATTTCTATTTATTGTCCATAACCATCTCTGCTTTTTTAACTTCTGCACATATATCGGATATAGAATTATTATCATTTACCATTGACAACAATACATGTTAAGAAAGTACTGCACAATTTCAGATTTCACGAAATATCACTAAAAATTGGCATATACTTTTATTGTATTTCTATATAATATAAACCCTAAGAAACTCAATGCTGTAGAGCGCATCGTCATATCTCTTAAATTTATAGAGATATGGTAATTTTCGATGTTTTTCGAAATGCTAATTTGAGTGGCTGCAACTCAAAATCTATTAAAGATATTGAAAAATAGACTCAGTTCTGTGCGTTTCATGCATTTTATTACAAATTAGCAAATTTTGAAAATTTTGAAATTTTTCGATTTTTTTCCCCCAAATTTCGATAGGTGATAACTCGAAAAATATAAAAGATACAGACTCGCAGACTGGACCATTCGATTCAGCTCGTCAAAATACATAAGTATGTGAAATTTCATTAAAATTGCTTTACGCGTTATAGAGTTACAGCAAAAAGGGTGAAAATTACGTTTTTGGCGAAAAACGTCAAAGGGTACCCATTGACGTTTGGCCTGAAAAAGGCCATTTCAAGACTTTTTGCTCTTAAATTTCAACCCGCTATCCGAATGTTCTGAAATTTTTAGGGTTTATGTATTTCGATGAGCTGAATCCAATGGTTTAGTCTGCAAGTTCGTATCTCGTTTATTATTTGAGCTATCACTGATCGAAATTTTGAAAAAAATTCAAAAATTTTCCATTTTAAAAAAATTTGTTATTTTGCTATAATATGCACGAATAACACAAAACTGAAGAGTTACAGCAAAAAGGGTGAAAATTACGTTTTTGGCGAAAAACGTCAAAGGGTACCCATTGACGTTTGGCCTGAAAAAGGCCATTTCAAGACTTTTTGCTCTTAAATTTCAACCCGCTATCCGAATGTTCTGAAATTTTTAGGGTTTATGTATTTCGATGAGCTGAATCCAATGGTTTAGTCTGCAAGTTCGTATCTCGTTTATTATTTGAGCTATCACTGATCGAAATTTTGAAAAAAATTCAAAAATTTTCCATTTTAAAAAAATTTGTTATTTTGCTATAATATGCACGAATAACACAAAACTGAAGAGTATTTTTCGATATCTTGCGTAATTTTTGAGTTGTAGTTCCTCAAAGTTGCTCTTCGAAAAACATCAAAAACCGCCATATCTAGAAAAATTTAAGAGATATGATGATGCGCTCTGCACCAGTGAGTTTTTTAGGGTTTATATTATATAGAAATACAATAAATGTATATGCCAATTTTTATTGATATTTCGTGAAATTGAAGTACAACATATGAACTGTGTTTAAATGAGTAGTTGTTAAATAATGTATTATTCCGGTAGTACACAAAATATTGTATATAACACGTGAATAAAGTGTTATTATTTACCTCAAGCGATTGTATCCCTCAGGTTTCAATCTTCGCTCTCGACAAATAATGACGAACTTTACTCCCTTGGTATATAACCTACAATTAAATCTGTTTCATGATACGTAAAATATGTGTGTGTTAAAATCATCAGTAGAAAAGGTTCAAGAGAATCAATCATTACTCTAAAATCAAAATGCAAATAAATAAGAAGAATGTCATTGTCATCCTAATATATTCCGAGCGTGCCGCGGCTTGGACTCAAAACCTACTGCTGGGAACAATTAATTAATATTGAATGCAAGTTCACGATTCCTCGGCAGGTGAATCGCCCTGCATTCATTTGTTATTCGAAACAGTTGAAAGTTTCCATAAGTGCGCGAGGCGTGATCAATAAAATGTACGCATGTATGGTAATTTTGTTAGTAGTTATTTGTTAAATATTTTTCGTGTTGTAATTTTAAAAGTATGTCGACAGGTATTAAAACAATTTAAATTGGATAATTTTGGTACAGGAAGTTTAATTATTACTCGAATGATTTCCTCTGTTTTCCTTTTGTAATATAACCAAAAATAACTATAAGGTTTTCAGCGAGGTCTATAAGATATATTAATTTAATTTCAAGCATTCAGAAGCATAAAATAGATTAATTTTTGACGTTTCTTAAAACCAATGAAATGCTTCATTGTATGTCATATGTCTGCGTTTTAACCAATCCTGTCATTATTATACTGATTATTTTTTGACGTTTATTTAAACCAATGAAATGCTTTATTGTATATCACGTGTCTGCGTTTTAACCAATCCTGTCATTATTATACTGAGAATAATGCTCTTGTGATTATTCCCGGCAATATTCTCTGTAGCTTTTTTGTTTTTGTTAACAGATGTCAAATGTCAGATAGTTATCATCAACACAAGTAAAAATGAGCAAAAAGGATAGATTTAGTGGCGTGCCTGATGATGAAATCAAAAAATAATCTAATTAAATATAACTCGAGAGTTCGATAAATTAGAAAATAATTCTCCAGTGTCTTTCTCAAACTTGTCGCCATTTGGCAATAGCCACTCAAGCCCTACGGGTTTTCGTGGCTATTGCCTGGCAACAAGTTTTCGAAAGATCTGTCAAATTATTTTCAATTTATTCTCACCCTCTTGTTATATTATTACTGAGAATAATGCTCTTGTGATTATTCCCGGCAATTTTCTCTGTAGCTTTTTTGTTTTTGTTGACAGATATCAAATGTCAGATAGGTATCATCAACACAAGTAAAAATGAGCAAAAAGGATAGATTTAGTGACGTGCCTGATGATGAAATCAAAAATAATCTAAATAAATATAACTCGAGAGTTCGATAAATTAGAAAATAATTCTCCAGTATCTTTCTCAAACTTGTCGCCATTTGGCAATAGCCACTCAAGCCCTACGGGCTTTCGTGGCTATTGCCTGGCAACAAGTTTTCGAAAGATCTGTCAAATTATTTTCAATTTATTCTCACTCTCTTGTTATATTATTATTGAGAATAAAGCTCTAGTGATTATTCCAGGGAATAATCACTGCAGTTTTTTTTGCCAAATGTCAGATTAAAATATGGTGATATTTTAAATGTAAATTATAAATCTACAAAGTTGTAAATCCAGTATAAACCAATAAATGTATTTCTATGTATTTTATATATTTAAAAATATATTTCTAAATCTAAACTTGTAAATTAAATTCAGTATAAACCAGCCATTAGACAAAGAAGTGTGGCCCACGAAATCTATCTGTCTCAGGCTCGTTTTTCGCTTTTGTAAAAAACTACAAATGCGCGTTCCAGTATTACTATATTTCAATGACTGTAATAAGACAGCTAATAAAATAAAATCGATTTAAACAAACATAAAATTACTCAAACAACACTTAATTTATCTGATAAAAGCTGCGAAACAATAAATTCACTTAAAATTTATCTACAAAGGAAGTAGCAATTAATGTTGGAGTAATTCAATTGGCTGATTAAATAAACATTTATGTGTTTATAAAAAAACAAAAGCATGTTATTAACTAGTTGAAAATTAAAAATGCTAATTTATCATTCGTAAATTTTGACAAGAGAAGACACTCCTTTAAAATATTTTATCGCAACAAAAAAAGTGCAAAATAGCAAAGAAATTCTTGAACTGACAAATACATTTTTTGTGTTTCCAAATTGAAATTTGAAATTTGGGAGGTCATTTCAACACGGTCAGAATGTAAACTTGTAAATTGTAATTGACGCGTGTACAATGCACATGTAATAAATACTCACTGCGAGGTCTAGCTTAACTAATGACTGTTGAGTTTTTATTAATTCTAATTTAAAAACTTTAAATTGCCTGTAATTAGATCACAGTAAAACTTACACTCGCATTTGAAAGATAACGGTCGCTTGATTGTAACTTGCAAATAAATCAGTGTACTTTAACGTGCAAAAGCATTGGCCAGTCTGCATCCTTAATTAATTTATTACACAGATAATTAATATTTTTTTAAACGAAACAGTCAAAATATTTGACAGGAAAACATGATAAATTTGTTTCTCATTTTGTTTTATTCCAAGACGAAAACTATAAAAAAGAAATTTTATAAATTTTCATATTTAATTTCTGCAGGTACAAACCATAGAAAATGAATTTTGTTTATTGATTTTTATGTAGAATTTTAAGCTCTACAACATTTATTTGAAGCATTTTTGTCTAAAATAATGTGGGAAGAAATGCGCACGAAAAAACAGTTTTCCGAAATCGATATCATTCCGCGAAGTTATCCAAAATAGTACCTAAAGTAAAACTCTTATGTCAAGTTTTAACTTTACCGACTCATCTGTCAAATTTTAAGCACTACCTAAAATAACAAACCTATTATTCTATATAATACTATTGGTGAATTTATTTACTATTTAGCTTTGATAATAATTTATCGGATTTAATGTAGATCACATGCAGAACACGTCTAAGAATATATAAATAATATTGAAAATTATACACAAATATTTGACACTTTAACAGTATTTTTATTATCACAGCCATCCTCATCTCAACAGCTAGCTGACGTTTTACAAATACATAATGCTATTTATTTATGTTTTTAATTAATAGTTTAACGATTTCGAAAAAATATAATGTATACCTCCACACTAATAGTATATTATTATGTGAGGGATTATGATAGTCATTATTCTCGAAGATGAAGATGAAGCAAATCATCCAAATGAATAATGACCATAATCCCGAATATAATACTATACTTTTTCTACTCCTATAAATTCGGAAATCACTTTTGAAAATTATCGAAATTCGTTGAAAATACCTGTCGAAAAACGTCAACATAAAAAAATACATTTCAACTGTCACACGACCGCGAGAACAGTGAAAGATGAATCATAATTCACTTTCTTGAATTATGGGTACTGTAATGCATTGAAATAATATAAATATTTATACAGGAGTAGAAATAGTATATTGTACAACGAGCATGGAATGGTACTCATTTCCTACGAGTATGAAAGTAAGTATGAAATGGGCATTCCTTGCGAGTTGTACACTATACTTTTTCTACGACCACGATATTATTTCCTAATCAATTTAATTTTAATAATAAATTTGTCTCACTTCTACCATTCCAATATTTGACAATTCTAAATATGAATCCTAGCAATGGCACCTGTACTTAAATGAAATGACCTGTATTGAAATACTCACAAAACAAATTCATTTCGCACGATGCTTGCAATGTACCTCTTATCCCTAGCAACTACAAACATACAATGAGCAGATTTCTAAGTGGTCGTAGAAAAAAGTATTTTTTATTACTCTATACTTTAGTGCCTTGGTATATAAATTACTATTTGTATAAAAATATTTTCTCTATTTTGTGTCGTTTAAGAGCTGTAGAACATTTTAGATTTTTTATCTCTCTCACTTATGTCTATTTATTAAAGTTTATGTAGCTGAAACTTCAAAAGGCGGCAACTGCACTTGACAACTCTTTTGATGGTTAAAGTACACAGTAAATTGAAGTATGTATTCGTTCAATAGTAACAACATATATGTGCTAAGTGATGATAATATGATGTATCTATGACACTAGTACTTACTGTATTACTAGAAATATATCATTGATTTCCCAGTAATTCCAGAGGCGCCGACACAGATTATTTTCCTCTGGGCATAATAATTTTTCACATTTCAGTTTAACAGTAATTTGTTATGGGTCATATTTTACAATAACAGTTTGTAAATTTGCATTTTATAGTTAATATAATAAACATTAAAGTCACTGATGTGAATTATATTTTGTTAATTAAATAGAGTTATAACTGTTTTGTGTAAATTTATTTTTGAGATTATTGTTATTTATTGCACTTTCATTTATTCTGTAATATGTTAGCATTTGAAAGTAGTGCTATTAAAAATTTATATCGATTTTAATTGAACAGTAATAAATTTAATTTTATATCAAACTGTGGATCATAAGTTCGAATCCCACTGCTTACAGTTGCCATTTTAACTTTACCATTGTGATTTCCCTTCCTCTAACATATTTGGGGGATGGGATTTGACGACTGGTAACCGTATTATACGCACAAAAATAGGTATTTTTTTCAGGGGTATAAAAACAATGATCTATAGAATTGTTCAGAAGTTATTCCCCATAACCCCTACACAGGTACCAAAGTTGCATGAAAAACCGAAATACGTTCTCGTTGGTCTAATGAGAAAGATAAACGATACCAAATAAAGGACAGATATATTAGAAATCGTTTACCTGAGATAGGTAAACATTTCATACAGAATATAAAATTTCTCACTTCTGATATTACAATATTTTACATAATGCAAGTGAATGTTAGATGCTGTTCACAATTTCGATCACGCATCCTAAGTTCTTGAACTCTTGTGAACCTTGTTGAAAATTAATATCATTTTCATCAGAAATAAAACAAAAACATTCTACAATTCTACTACATATCGAATTCAAATTATCTGATAGGTAACTAATAATGTAAGTGGATGAAATATAAAACAATTAACTATAAAAATATTATTATTAAATGTACAAGTTACATTTATGTGGAATTTATTTGCAGATAAACTCGCTTCGCTTGCACTTTTCATAAAAAACCCGAAGCCTACACAACTCACGCTCGACAAACTCAAAATCACAGTACTAATTTTTAATGGAACTTATCTGAAGATAAACTCGTTTCCATGCTCTACGTTGATCGAAGAGTGGCCCATTAAACTGTGTTTTCAAGGTCATCCAGTCCTACCACCTCTTGTTAGTATTTTTAACTGATAAAAGAAGATATTTTCTAATCGACACGTATATTTTTTTTTGTTTATTTATGACCACGCATAACTTTTTACAGAATACTCCGATTTTGATGATTCTTTTTTTATTGGATAGGGTATACTTTGAAGTTAGTCCCATTTAAATTTGAAAAATAAATTGCACCTCTAAAGCTAGAAAATTAGGGGATGATTGATTGATAACTCACTGAATTTTTACCTGTTGAGCGATTGTACCACGCATAACTTTGTACTGGGTTATGCGATTTCAATTATTCTTTTTTTATTGAATAGGGTATACCTTAGAGTTGGTTCCATTTGAATTTGAAAGGTAGAAAAATAGGGGGGCCACAAAAAAATTTTAACAAAAAAAATTAAACCGACTAACTAATATTGGGGTTATTCTGTAATTTACCTGTTAATTTTTAAGGGTCTGTTTTAATCATTTTAACCAATATAAATATTTGAGTTAAATGAAATTTTCAATTTTTATTCCGTGATTGGTTAAAATATTTAACAGGCCGTTAAAAGTTAACATGTAAGCTACAAAATAGGCCTCATAAAATAACTAAATTTGAGTCGACGTTCATTTGTTTGTTTGGCATCGACTCAAAATTAGTTACATTAGTTTAGGAACTTAGTTATTAAAACTAAAAAATATATTTTATTTTTCGCTTTTCAATTTCGTTTTTCGCCGATTTAATTTTTTGTTAAAAAGTTTTTATATGAAATAGATACTTATGAATTGTATTATTTCTTGTATTGTTCTAATTTTCACCCAGAAATTAGAGCCCTTTAAAGTTTCACCTGCTAGTGACGCATAACACTTTGTTGACCTATACTTTATACCTAGAAATGTTACTTTATTTCAATTATAATACAAGAAAAATCTTTTGGTTATTTGTTCAAATGAAACGTTTCTTTTATGTTTTAATTCATGGTATAATTACTAAGATGAATCTATCACATCTTGAATTGTAAATATATGAGCATGAACAATTAAAACGTGATTCATCATATATTATACGATATTATATATTTAGCGTTTACATGCATTTATGGCTTTCAAATAAATAATACATCCATCATCTATATGATACTTAAACTGTGTAAATATTTACTTGTGCAGTTATTCAATAATCTTTGTTATGGTGCATTATGTTGAATCAATAGTTTTGCAAATGAAAATTATTAACAATATAAATTATAATTAGGTATTGTTTATGTGGCACCATATAATTATAAAATATCAAATGGATATTGTATAAATATTTAACAGAGAAATAAGAATTCGTATTGTTCATAAAATAATTAAATATATATATATATATATATATATATATATATATATATATATATATATATATATATATATATATATACAAGTAAAATAATAATTTAAGGTTTTGCTTCACGAATTTTAAGTTATCTACAATTTACTTCCAAATATTTTTCCATTGCTGTGTGCTTGCATTTTGTTATCAATTATCTACAATAATCGTTAATAAAAAAAATTAATGTGTATTTCAATGTTTCATGAAATTGATTGTCTGTTAGTTCTAGGAATGTCTAAACAAAATATTGATTACAGTACAACAATCAATACAAAAATAAAAATATTGTTTGTGTAAATGGCTACATCTATAGGATATTATTTGAACCTCAAACGTTGAAATAAACTCAAAGTGCAATTATTTGAAAAAAGTACCTAATTGTTCGTTGTACTAATAATTATTTAATTAAAAATTAATCGTTGTTATTGTGACAGACAATTCAACAAATTATTGTCATCTGATAATAATGATAAATAATAATTTATTGATAATATATGATTCATTTTAATTATTTAATGACATTTTAAAAGGTACACTGATAAAAATGTTGCCTTGGAACAAACAGATTCCTCTTAAATGAAGAGAAAAATTGATTTGAATAGTGCCATTCCGAGTTCGTTTTTATTGAAAACTTTTGTAGGTTTAATAAATATTCTTGTATGAAAATTAATTTAGTTTTAAAGGAACATATCCAAGTATTCAACTGAGACTCATTATGGGGACGAAGTAGTTTGAATAGGAGTAGTTTTAATTCTAAATTATGTAGTTTTAAATAAAAGCGTTTTGTTTAAAATTAAAATGACTTGTTTTTCATTATTTTTTAAATCAAAATTTAAAATATATTCATTTTCTTAAAAAGCAGAAAAAGAAGATAAATAAAATTTATATTTTTGCAACTGAATCTAATCTTTTTGTAGGAAATAAAATTTTCTTCAACGAATGCATACAAAAGGACTACTGAAAATTTTCTTGAAACAAGATTTTTTTATGAGTGTGCCTATATTTCATATTTATTAAATTTGGATGTTCCTGTTATAAGAGATTAGAATGACGTAAATCATCCGAGTGAATAATGACCATAATCCCGAATATAATACTATACTTTTTCTACTCCTGTAAATTCGGAAATCACCATTGAAGATGATCGA
The DNA here is from genome assembly GCA_963942605.1 of Poecilus cupreus. Taxonomy (NCBI): domain Eukaryota; kingdom Metazoa; phylum Arthropoda; class Insecta; order Coleoptera; family Carabidae; genus Poecilus; species Poecilus cupreus. Next base: position 2,907,666 of record OZ012726.1, on the reverse strand, counting down.
AATTCGTTGAAAACACGTTGAAAAACGTCAACATAAAAATATACAATGACAACTGACTACATGTCAACTGTCAGACGGCCGTTGCTTGGTGATCCACATCACGCCTTTAAAATAATCGTGAATTATGGATTTCTGGCTCTGTGATTCGAAAAATTGAAATAATGGGGATATATTTATACAGGAGTAGAATAACTATTTAACTTTTTTATATAAAATAATTAGGGAAGCTAATAATAATTATGAAAAATGCAAGTTAAATTTATATGTATTTTATTTATATCCTAGATTATTAATGAAAAAATCTGTTGTGGGCAGCACAATACCTCCCGCCATAGATTGCAGGAACAATGCAGGAACACGGACCAGCACTATCAAGAAACGCTCATCCCTTCAAAAAATTATGACACATGTCAAAAAATTACATTTTTCAACCGTTGTTTTGAATTTCAAAAAAATACAGGTTAGCAAATTTAAACGAAATTATCAAAATATAATTTTTCTTTAACGTGTTGTAATTCGGAAATGGTGACAGTAAGAGGAAAATTTTTCGAACAATAATTGTAGATAATAATATTTGAAACATTATTCTAATAACAAAATTTTCATTAAAGCATATTTACTGAGATATTTAAAATAACTTGATAGAGCTTCAAGTAAACTACCACTTCCGGTTATTGGATTATCACCAAAAACTAATCAGCTCTTCCAAAGGGAATACAATTGATATATACACAATATCAAAATTTTCAGTTTAGTAGTTTTTGAGAAATCGTAACTCCATAGATCCACACAAACTGACAGACAGACACTCACACAGACATCATCACGAAACTATTTAGGGACCCTAAAACATGCTCATCCACTGAAAACTCACTACCCAATTTTTAGCATGATTCCTCCCTTACAGGATGTGGCGGGAGGTAAAAATTGATCAAGTCAATAATATTATTCATCCACTTCTTTCTGGACAAACAAAGAAAGTTAAACATCAACACTCACAAATTAAGTGAAACTGCAAGTACCCGGTCCAATTATCCGAATTCCTCCAACGATAATGCAACGACTTGCATGTCATATGCACGTCGCTCACTTTGCACTTCTGCATATTTGCATTCGCGTGCAATATGCAACACGAACGCGGTATCTTGGAGTTTTACATAATGTAATTCGCGGTTCCGTCAGATTACTTTTACCGGGTAACCAAGAGGAAGGCACTAGGTGCATTTTGTAAGATGTAGGTTATTCTTTGCGGTAATTAACTTTATGTAGTGGTAATTATAATAGTGTAATTCACTTTTTAATACGGTATGGTCGATTGCTTACGTTTTGCAAATAGGGGCATTTAAATCTGGGTTTCACTTAAAAATAACGCATGAAATGAATCATATTATTATATTTTGTGTTCGATTCTATTATAATTACTTGTTTAGCGGTCATAAAGGGGCTTTTTATGGACTAGTCCGATAAAGTAAAAAATAAATAAACTGTTGTGGGCATCACAATACCTCCCACCGTAGATTTCTTATCGAACAATGCAAGAACACGGACCACCACTATCAAGAAACGCTCAACCCTTAAACAAAATTACTTTTCAATTATGATACATACATACATACATAACGTCACGCTATGTCCCACTTAGTGGGGTAGCACGAACCCTGAAAAACAGTCAAACAACAATCAATCTCCTCCAAACATTCCTATCCTGACACACCACTTTCGCCTCGTCCACATTCATAGTGCGATTCATACATGCTCGTTTATTCTTCACACTCGGAATCATTCGTTCAAAAACGAATGTTCAATCAAACTCAAACTAATATTTTGTAAGTTTCAGGCCGGAAATTGGTAAAATTTCAATACATACCCCTTGGATTTTTTCGTATTTTAGGTCATTTTTAGACCTTTTGTTCTTGCACGTTCTACAGCGCGATTTTAATGAAATTTCATACACTTATGTAACTTTTTTTAGTAAAATCGAATGGTGTATAGTATATTTTTGTAGGTATCTTTTATTATTTTTGAAATAAAAGGCAAAAATGGCAATTTTTTTGGAAATATTTAAAGCTGCTTTCTTAAGAAATACCAAAGATCGAGACAGCATATAATATGCAATTTTGTATGTACAAGAACACAAGAAAATAAATTTTTCAAACTAATTTTAATTATTATTGCTAGTTTTAAAGATACGTTCATTTCGATCTGATATTTATTCAATAGTTATATCACGAGTGCTAAGAATTTAATCGATTAAATTTGACATGTCTAGCTTATGCAAAAAATTTTGCTTAAAAAGTGTTTGAGTACATAATAATTCGAAATCTTAAATTATTATGTACGATAACACTTTTTTAAAAGCAAAATTTTGTAAATAAGCTAGACATCAAATTTAATCGATTCAATTCTTTAGCACGAGGGGTATATGTCAAGATTATTTCATGAATTCATACCATAAATTTCAATATTTGCCGAAGAAATTGAACTAAAACGTTGGTTTTGACACATTTTCACATAAATAAATCGGTACACTCATAAACAAAAAGCACCATAAAATTATGTTGTTATAGTGTAACCATAGCAAATTGATTGTTTTTCTTTTTATTTGTCAATTAAATGTCAAAAATTTGTAAATAAAAATAGCTTGAATTGAATAATTGAGCATGTTTAAAGATATAGAATACTAGTAAAGGTAAAAAACATGTAAGTTTCTTGCTTCTGCAACTAATTATCCAGCTAAATATGCCTTCAAAATGTTCAAAATTTGCATATAAAAGCTAGCTTCAATTTAATCGCGAATAAACAGCATAGTGCTGTTTAATCACTTATCTAAAATGCGCAACAATGGAAAATGAGACATTCTGATTGGTCAAATTTGTAATGAGTGAAATAATCAAAATAAACAACCGTTGAATATTTTTTCCATCTTTCCTGTTAAAAGAATAACCGCCCTACAAAATATTCTGTATATTCCTACACTTTAAAAGAAACTGAGAACTTCAAATTTAAATTCAAGCATCATGATGATATATTAATGTTTAATAGGAGTAACAATTAAATGAGAGTAAAATTTTAATTAGCAAATCTTCATAAAATAGCAAAGATGTTTTCGTTGAATTTACAGATACATTCATAAGGTGGTTAATTAGCACAGTATAATATATAAAATAAATTATAAAAATCAGCACCTTTTTCCATTGTAAACATAAAACTTTTTACGTATTTCATTATTTTAAGTATGTTAACAAACCAATTTATTTCAACCTAACATGAATTTATATCTTTTGCGTTTTAGTTGAACATAATTTATTCTAAATGATAATTAACTAACCATTACAGTTAGGTCTCAATTAATCACAACATTAACACTGAATCTAGGTACAGAAACCTACAGCTGTATATAGACAACAAACATAGATATTACAATCGACGATCAAATATCCTTTATCCATCTGTATTTTTCACTGTCATTCTCTCAAAATAAAATAAACCAATCATTTGGTTCATTTCGTCACTTTTGACTAATCTTGTCCGTATTACACTGGCAAAATATCCCAGGGCATTATAATTTGTCAAAAATTGTTATTATTTTTTTATGTAAGATTATTTGGAAAATAGTCTAGTAATGGTTACTTTACAAGTGGGCAAAGTAAGGAATTATCCAAGAGAGAAATTTTAGCACACGAAGCCGAAGGCTGAGTGTGATAATTTTATCGAGTGGGTAATTCCAATTTGCCCACGTGTGAAGTATAAATGCAAAATTTATTAAAGAAATATTATTTGACAGTGACATATGCTTTAAATTTTCTAAATTAAAATGTCTATCGAAGTAGTTACCAAGGTGTTGTTTATTATTATTATTGTTATAAATAGAAAATTACTCACTAGTGACTTTTCTCAAAATTATACCCACTAGTGGGTAATCTGTTACTTTCCTTGTTTAAAATCGCCATAGTTATAGAGCATTTATTGAGAGATGTTGGATAATAGTATATTCTACCACAAGTAATGGAATGGTACATATTCCACACGAGCAAAAACTTTGTAGATGTGGGATATGCCATTCCGTCACATGTTGTAGACTATTCTTTTTATAACAAGAATTTGGAAATTATAAAAAAATACAAATACAAAACTGTTGAAAACATCAAAGTTTAATAAATAAAATTAAAACAAACAGACGTAACCATAGTAACTGATTCAAGATACTTCACATATCGCGTTAATATGCGGCTATGATTCGTCGAATTCTTTCCATACGCAGCGTATGGAATGATAGTTATTCCAATACAATTTTTAGTTGTGGAATGCGTAGTTTCCACAACAGTGTTATAGAAAATATATTTCGGGTTTATTATTTTGCAGGTAAAATTTGTTTTCAAAATAGTTGCTTTTAGGTATCATTCCTCGACAAATGGAATGACAAAATCCCTTGCCTTCGGCTCGTAGCTCATTTGTCTTGTAATGTTACCAAGCAACAATCTTTCAATATATAAATTATTCCAGCAAAATTATGCCAGTTTCATAAATTGCCAAAAACAAAATATTGTCGTTCGTTTTTTCACGCATCAAGTTTTATATCAATTTATTTTGACAATTTCAGTAGTACATACATGATATCAGCTGTCATCTATGCTTCAAATATTTTTGGTTCAAGATATATGCACAAAATTGACAAAATCTTAGCTTAAAAAGTTTGACTGATTGGTCAAGAATTCCCTAAAAAATTGTTGAACAATAGCGTAAATAAATTGACCAATTTATTGGTTAAGAAAAAAATGACGCAAACAAACAATAAATTGACAAATAGTATATTACGAACCATGAACTATAAGTGATAGTTTTTAGGTCGAAAATGTAGTTTGGGATGTCGAGACCCGTAGTGTCGAGATTTCCTAAACATTCTAGACCTAAAAAATCACTTATAGTTCGAGGTTAGTAAGATATTTTTTGCAATACCTGCGCAAATATAAGAAAAGGAAAAACAGGTATCAAAATTAACAGCTGTCAGATTGAGGTTAAAAATAAAATTTGAATGATATATATTTACTTATCATCCACCATGAACGGTAAGTTCCACTTACCATCCACCGTGGACGGTAAGTAAATGTTGTAACCATGAATTGGGCAATAAAAGTTCCACTTACTGTGTTTAAATTTTGTTATTAATGGGTAACTTACAGTACAGGTATTGCAAAAAATCCTTTAAGTAATATTTTTTTCTTACCGGTTAGTCAAAACAGTTGCAAAAAAAAGTCAATCCAAAACGTTGATGGTAAAATAACAACTGTTATCATAACAAGCCACCATAATCACCAAAAAGTATAATCACTTAAAACTTAAACCATAAAAAACAACTCCACAACTGTCAACCTCAACTGTTTATTTCTTCTTGTTTTTCCACCAAGAGTCCGCAACAAAAACTGGCGGGCAGATCACAGTGCAAAGTCTTATATCGCGAGCTTCCGCGAACCAAGTGCCAGTGCCATCACCATCGTGCATGGCCAACTACGAGGTGGCTACTGTCTTCGCGACTGAGAACTGTTAAGTATGAATCGTTTGAACCATTTTCAGAGCGGATTCCTGAGTGACGGAACGTGCTGTGGATGATAGTGCGTGCGTGCTATATTATTATTGCACGTAAGGTTTTGTTAATAAGAAGAAACGTTGATTGAATAATTGGATAATGCTCGAAAATAAATTGGGCGATTGGAGTCTTGATGTTTCAGGTATTATAACATTGTAGGGTTTTCTTCAAGGGCTGTGAAATCTCATCCATACCAGTGAAATGTGGCGTGCTATTTCTTTGAGATTGCTTTCATTTTTACCTAATTACAGTAAAAATGTAAATACAGAAGGTGTTCAGAATTTAAAGGTACATGCAATAAGGTCCATTTAGTTACATAAATATTAGTATTTTACGATATATCAATTAAATTAAAATCAATATATATTAGGAAAATTGCTGTATGGCAATGATTATTTTTTGACGTTTCTTTAAACCAATGTAATGCTTTATTGTTTGTCACGTGTCTGCGTTTGAACCAATCCTGTCATTATTATACTGATTATTTTTTGACGTTTCTTAAAACCAATGAAATGCTTTATTGTATGTCACGTGTCTGCGTTTTAACCAATCCTGTCATTATTATACTGAGAATAATGCTCTTGTGATTATTCCCGGCAATTTTCTCTGTAGCTTTTTTGTTTTTGTTGACAGATGTCAGATAGGTATCATCAACACAAGTAAAAATGAGCAAAAAAGATGGATTTAGTGACGTGCCTGATGATGAAATCAAAAAATAATCTAATTAAATATAACTCGAAAGTTCGATAAATTAGAAAATAATTCTCCAGTATCTTTCTCAAACTTGTCGCCATTTGGCAATAGCCACTCAAGCCCTACTGATCTTGTGGCTATTGCCTGGCAACAAGTTTTCGAAAGATCTGTCAAATTATTTTCAATTTATTCTCACCCTCTTGTTATATTATTACTGAGAATAATGCTCTTGTGATTATTCCCGGCAATATTCTCTGTAGCTTTTTTGTTTTTGTTGACAGATGTCAAATGTCATTTAGGTATCATCAACACAAATAAAATTGAGCAAAAAAGATAGATATAGTGCTGTGCCTGATAATAAAATCAATAAATAATTAAATATAACTCGAGAGTTCGATAAAATAAAAAAAAATTTTCCAGTATCTTTCTCAAACTTGTCGCCATTTGGCAAAAACCACTATATGGCAACAATTTTCGAAAGATCTGTCAAATTATTTACAATTTATTCTCACCTCTTGTTACATTATTACTGAAAATTAATCAAAAACGAAAAATATATGACAGTTCGGAAAACAGATTTTGATTTATTTATTACAGTGTTTTTCTGCAGAAATTTCGTAAGAGATTGTAATGATATAATGGTGAATTTAATAGTATATTATTATATGAGGGATTATGATAGTCATTATTCACGAAGATGAAGTGATTATTTTTTGACGTTTCTTTAAACCAATGAAATACTTTATTGTATGTCACGTGTCTGCGTTTTAACCAATCCTGTCATTATTATACTAAGAATAATGCTCTTGTGATTATTCCCTGCAATATTCTCTGTAGCTTTTTTGTTTTTGTTGACAGATGTCAAATGTCAAATAGTTATCATCAACACAACTAAAAATGAGCAAAAAAAGATAGATTTACTGACTTGCCTGATGATGAAATCAAAAAATAATCTAATTAAATACAACTCGAGAGTTCGATAAATTAGAAAATAATTCTCCAGTATCTTTCTCAAACTTGTCGCCATTTGGCAGATCTTTCGAAAACTTGTTGTCAGGCAATAGCCACGAAAGCCCGTAGGGCTTGAGTGGCTATTGCCTGACAACAAGTTTTTGAAAGATCTGTCAAATTATTTTCAATTTATTCTCACTCTCTTGTTATATTATTACTGAATATAATACAATACTTTTTCTACTCCTGTAAATTCAGAAATCTGTATTAAAATCGAAATTCATTGAAAACACACGTTAAAAAACGTCAACATAAAAATACACAATGACAACTGACTACATGTCAACTGTCAGACGGCCGTTGCTTGGTGATCCACATCACGTCTTTAAAATAACAGTGAATTATGGATTTCTGGCTCTGTGATTGGTCGTTGGTAGGTTAAACAGGAGTATTAATAATTAAAATAATAACTTGTATTGTTCAACGGCCTGCCTAAAGTTTATTTTCAATATTAAAAATGTTTTTAAAATTTAGGTCACATAGTTCAAAAAAGTTTTTTTCTACTCCTGTATCAATACATCTCCATTATTTCAATTTTTTCGATGAATTATAGTACTATCACAGAGCCAGAAATATATAATTCACGATTATTTTAAAGACGTGATGTGGATCACCAAGCAACGGCCGTCTGACAGTTGACATGTAGTCAGTTGTTATTGTGTATTTTTATGTTGATGTTTTTCAACGTCTGTTTTTAATGAATTTCGATCATTATCAAAGGTGATTTCCGAATTTACAACAGTAGAAAAAGTATAGTATTATATTCGGGAATATGGTCATTATTCACTCGGATGATTTGCATCACTCGCCTACGGCTACTGACGCAAACTTCATCTTCGTGAATAATGATTATCATAATCCCTCATATAATAATATACTATAATATCTTTAAGATGGAAAACACAACTGCACAAGTAGGCTGTTAAAGAATTATTATTTTTTTATTGATACGCCTGTCATCAATTTGTCAACAATTCTTGTCGATGCAAAGTCATTGTTGAATAAAGTTGTTTCTAAATTGTATGATACAAATGGAATTTTATTTTAATCAAAGTTCTCAAAACCTGAAAATTATTTGACACTTAAAAATATTTAATGGGTAGTGTTTATCTATTTGATGTAATAAATAATGTTAAAGACTTTCAGTTATATTTGTTTTAAAAAAAAGTAAACAGAGTTTTAAGTGAATATCGGTTAAAGATTTTTGACTATTTGTTCTTCAAAGAAAAATATTTATTTGAAACCTACAAAACGTGCTAAAATACCTATCCATTTTTAAACAGCATAACATGGAAATTCCAACAGTTAGTTAAGACAGTAACCTTTTAAGTTTATACAAAAAAGCAAGTTTACAATCTGCATAAATAATCTTTTCCTTGTAAGCAATTAAACGTGTCAGCCTCACCGCAGAATTTAAATCAGAATTTGCAAGTTCGATTTCCTTGTACGCTGCTCCAATTCTACAAATTATAATACAAAACACACGTCAATATGCAAAACATTAAAATTAGTTATTCTCCAAGCATCGACACTGCTTTAAAATCGTCAAACGCATCAACAAATCAACTAAACAATAAACGCGAAAAATTCGGTAACTAATTGTTAAAACCATGCGGTAACCAATCCAAACGGCATGACCAAGTTAAAAAACCGAAGCATGTTAGTATTTCAGCGGTTGTATACATTCATAACCAGTATGCAATGCGAGTTCCGGTAAGTACGAAATGGCGAAAAGTAAAATGAAAAGCAAAACAACGGGTCAAGAACGCGTGTGCAGTTTTTGATAACCTAAATTTTTGTCCAGTTTCAGAACTCGGGCAACACGTTAAAATAGTCTTCGATTTATCTTTTTGATTTATTGAATGTTATTTTATGTTTTATGATAACAAATACTGAGGCAGAGTATTTTATTGGCCAGTTCTGTTATTTTATAATATTTTAGCACTGTTTTTTATAACACGTCTGCTTTTTTGTAGTGTTGCATATATTATAGTTATTTTGAAGTATCTAGTGGTTTGATCTATTTTCTAGCAATAAAACTAAATTTTTAGCACAATTCTATGAGCAGTTGTAACAGATGTTCGCTATAAATTTAAAATGACATAATCACATATTGTATATAAAAAATCTAATCAATTTTCAAGCGGTACAAAATAAAAAATATATGTATAAATTGTAGCTCCATATTATTTGATATCTTTTACATTGTCACACACACAGACATCATAGCGAAAATACTGAAATTGTATTCTACTTATATGTTGAAAACTCACTACCGGAAATTTATATCCATCACAATACAATACCTCCCTTACATATACAAGCGAAAAGTAGTGTCAATTTGAGTTTTTACCTCCCGCCACATCCTGTAAGGCAGACATAAGTATCATGAGAAAAATTCGGTAGTGAGTTTTCAGTAAATGAGCAACGTTTTACGGTTCATAGAATACAAATTTAATAGTTTCGCAATGATGTCTGTATGTGTGTCTGACTGTATGTCAGTTTGTGTGGATTTCTGGAGATATGGTTTTTCAAAATCTAATAAACTGATAATTTTGATTTTCTGTATAGGTATACCAAATGTATTCCCTTGGAAAGAGCTGATTAGTTTTTGGGGATAATCCAATAATCGGAAGTGGTAGTTTACTTGAAGCCCTATCAAGTTATTTTGAAATATCTCAGTAAACTATGGTTTAATAACAATTTTTGTTAATAGAATAATGTTTGAAATATTATTATCTACAATTGTTGTTTGAAACATTTTTCTCTTACAGTCACCATTTACGAATTACAACACGTTAAAGAAAAATTATATTTTGATATTTTAGTTTAAATCTGCTAACCTGTTTCTTGAAAAAACAAAACAACGGTTGAAAAATGTCATTTTTTGACATGTGTCATAATTTTTTGAAGGAATAAGCGTTTCTTGATAATGGTAGTCCGTGTTCCTGCATTGTTCGATAAGAAATCTATGACCACAACAATTTATTTTTTCGCATTTATTCTTGTGTCTTCTTTTATACTAATCTTTTGAGGACCACGATTTGATAGCAATTAAATAGGTCCATAGCAACGTATGAAACTGGTAATTATAAGATCCTTAGTTCGAATCCTACAGAAACTGTCGTCTCTTTTATTAATTTTAAATTTAATATCTAAATTAAGAGTTTGTAACAATTCAGCTGTAATCAGTAATATGCTTTATTAATATGTATTTACAAATTCAATATTCTATAAACAATAAAATTATTGCAGTTTATGTTTTTGAGACAGATAGTAGTTTTGCCATAGACAATATATAAAAGACAGATTTGTTAAAACAAGTAATAGCAAAAGTTTTCAAATAATATTTGAATGTTTTATTTCGTGTATATTGTGTAGAATACTGGTAAAATCGCGGATCTAGTTTCAGCGGACACAAGCTAAAAATAGAAACATCGCTCCTCAGGATTTTTCAGGTTCAGCCGCACTTTCAATCGTCTAAAAGTTCGTTGGTTACTAGATTTTATATTCGATTTTGATTAGAAATTACTGTATCGACTGCGCAAGTCACTCATTTGAATTTGGAGGGAAATAAAATTATTTTATACGACAGTATTTTATTTTAACTTATAATAACATTGGCTGGTACTATGAGCTCTGTGTTTGGGTGTTTTAAGAAAATTATTTTAGCGCTGTACAATGTTTTAAAATTATTTTATAAAAAAATAGTTTAAATAAAAGTGGTAGATAATATATTTCTCTGTAACTTCTATTCAAAACATTTTTTTATAAAACAGTTTTATAACATTGTGCAACGCTAAAACAAGGCTAAATATTTCTCTTAATATAATTTGAGTTAAAGTAATTTTATTAAGCTAATTTAGCCTCCGATTGTTTTATAAAAATTACTGCTGTAGCTCCTCCATTACTAACATTTCTTTGAAACAATATGACTGCAGTTTGAAAGCACAATGTATACCGAAACCTATTCTACACATTGTTACACCTCATTCTCGAATAATTGTTGTGATGATGTTTTTATTGGCTTCAATGTTTTGTTTTGCTAATATACATCTTTAGTGTTATTACTGAATGTTTGTATTCTTAAATAAGTATTATAATTTATGAATTATTCTGTGGTAACATTATTGCTGGTCAGTCAATAAACAATGGGATTTGATATGACAACTAACTGACTATTATTTTAACTGTAACCTCAACTATACTAACATAAATTTAAAAACGACCAAATGAGGTCCTTCACTAGTGTCACAAAATGGCAAATAAGTCACCCAAAAACATCGTACTAGATATAATAGAAGATTTAAAAAGTATTATTAATTATTCAGATATTTAAGTTATCAAGATACCAATTTTGGTGTCAAAGTATTTTCTGTATTCATGTATTTTTTAATTATTTACCACGAAAAGTTATTTTAATTCCTTTTAAATTTTTTTTTTTAATGGAGTAAATAGCTTCGTCGTAACGCATCGAACTGTGGACCATAAGATCCTTGCATCGAAAATTTTCACCACTTAAATTTTGTTTCACAAATTATTTTTTTTAGAAAATTTTGAATAATTTGTTATTGTAATTATGTAAATGTAAATATATATTAGTTGTATATTTATTAATTGTGTATCGGGATTAAGACTGTATTGTGCAATAAAATTCATAATGCATTCATTTATACATTTTTATCTAATAATTTTAAAAAAATTCTTTTTTTCACGACATGGTAGGAAAACCCAGCGTTCTTCTCCCGAAATAGTGAGGAAAATGTAGAAGTGTTACCAATTGAGTGAAATAAATTCCTAATTTGATTGAAAATCCTTATTTTAGTGATATACATAATTCAAATTATCTTACAATTATGTCTTAAATTTTTCTTTTTCTTATTAAATCACAATTTGACAACTTATTTAAAAAAAAATTAAGATTGGTTCATTGGCAACAATGCTACACCGCCTTGTGTCTGATAATCTAACTTTTAACGTGTCAGGCTGTCAGTTGTGTTCTCAAATTGTATTTTAGGTCCGAGCAAATCGTTTTTAGAAACGTGAAAAAAATGTTGTCTACCTCGAGAGGAAAGCTCTTCTTCCACTCTCGTTCGAAATTCCTCACTCGCTGCTCTCATGAGGCAAACTTCGAACTCGAGGGGGAAAAAGAAGCGCTTTCCTCTCTAGTTTGACAAATAACTATTTTTTGCATAATTGCTGCATATATTTTCATATTTATGCATAATTATAAATTATAATTATATAAACTCCAATTGTAATCGAAATATATCTCTCTGTTAATTTTGATTGTTTCCTTCAATTGTATTTGATTTTGATTTTGAACACTAATTTGATTTTATGTAATCCATGCACAAATTAGATATTAAGTTATTTTGCATTGTAATGGTTAAGTGTAAGACCAGCTTTAAGCTGAACTTCGCCATTAATAAAAAGGAATTTATTATTATTATTATTATTATTAATTATCAAAAAATCAGTGCATATATATGCGCATATAATTCAGTTTTTTGTGCATATAATCCACTCTGTAGTAATAATCCTTTTTTTTTTCATGTACACTTCTTTCACTGTTACATGAATGTCACACTGGTGTCTGGGAAACCCCAAAATAAAAAAAAACTACTTTCCCATAAATGGAAGTAATTTTTCTAATGTTTTACCTATGGAATATTTGTTTATGTTTATAGAAAAACATTTCTGATCCATATATTTTATTAAAAACGCAACATTTTACCAAAAATTAACTATTTTATTTTCTACTATGAGAACAAAGAACAAACACCGGGAATTTATATATTGAATATTTCAATATTTGTTTAGGATTATAGAAACTGAATTTACAACTAAAATAATAAATAAATATATCACGCCTTTTACCCATTACGGGTGTGGCACTCTGCTTACGCAGATCTCGGTAGGTGATATATTTTTTCATATGAAGTGCGGTTACCAGCCGTCAAATCATAGCCCCAAAGATGTTAGTGGAGGGGGAACCACAGGGGTAAATTTAAATTTGTAACTGTCGGCAGTGGGATTCGAACTGAGGATCTCACGATTCACAGTCCGACACGTTACCACGGAGCTATTTATCCCCAACTAGACATAATAAAATGAAAATCGTGGGGTTTCTTTGACCCCAGTGTGGCGTTCCAGGGTTAAACATACACGAGCTTCACCAGAAGTAAGAAGGGAGAGTCAAGACAAGAACAAGAGCAGTCTCCATGCAGTGCACACACTGAAAGTATTTGGGATGCAACGATTCTTGGCTGATGTCCGATGCCGTTATCACAGACCGGTCGTTCCGCGGCACTTGGTCAGTAGAGTAACTACAGAGACTTGCTATCGAGACGATTATGACGACGACTTCATGCGTGAGCTCGTGGTTGGGTATGTCAACCAAGAAGACACTAATGGACAAAAGAAATGTGTCATGGTAGGAATTTACTAGATTATGAATAGTTTTCTTGTATATTTGGGTGGTATGTTTCGAGGGATAGACGTGTTGACTGGGAGATAACTGCTGTAGAAATGAGATATTTGAGAGGAGTATGTGGGTGTACGAGACGTGATCGTATACGGAATACATCGGTGTATGATGAGTGTGAGATTGAGAAGAATGTTGTTAAGAAAGTGGGAGTGAGTCAGTTGGGGTGGTTTGGACATGTTGAGCGAATGTCGAATGAAAGGTTGGTGAAACTAATATATGTGGGTGAGATTGAGGGTGAACTATTGCATGGGCGTTCGAGGAATAAAAGGTTGGGTATGATTGATGGTTTGCTGCGTGAACGAATTATTCCAAGTGTGAAGAATAGACGAGCTTGTATGAATCGCAATAGACGAAAGTGGTGTGTCGGGATAGGAATGTTTGGAGGAGATTGATTGATGGTTGACTGAGTTTCTAAGTTCGTGCTACCCCAATGAGTGGGATATAGCGTGACGTTATGTATGTATGCTTAAAGAAGAAGAAGATATAAAAGCAGCAAGAGGTATAAAATGGTAAAGTAATACAGCAAATAGGAAGATGTGGAAAAGTCAAAGTTCATGATTTGATGGGGAAGAAATGGAGATTAATCCACTACAACAAATGGATCTAAAGAGCTTCATATATAGCGCGGTTACCAGCTGTCAAATCACACCCCCCAAAGTTGTTAATAGAGGAAGAAAGATTATTTCATGTCTCTAATGGTTTAAGAAAATTAACAAAAAACATTTCCGCCATTTTTTCGGTTCCAGATAGAGTAAAATTATAAATATTAGTATCAATAAATGCAGAAATTCTTCCTTTACTTCTACAATAAACTATTTAACTTTTATGTTGTAAAATAATTAAGCAAACCAATAATTCAACATTTCAAACATAGCATTGAAAACGCTATGGTGTGTCCTTCAATTCAACACTCTGTATATCTACAATGAGAAAATAGAATGATGATATATTTATTCTTTTATATTGTAACGTTTTATTCGTTACTCGGTTTCGGTGTAGTTGAAAGAATATACAAAAGTTTACATATATATTTAACACTAAAACACTAATACTGCATTTATTTTCACACCTATTATTTATTTCTTCTAAGTCTTGACGTGTCAAATAATTATTTACATTCGCAGACATTTTGTAGAAAACTGTCCGCCGTTAGTCCGACAGCTCCTTCTGTATAGCGGGTTCTCGAACGTTCTAGGCATTTCCGAAGATACGAGAAACGGTACCGGGTATTGTCCGGGCGTGATTTTACTCCGACAAGTTTTGAAAAGGTCTATTATATTCGTTACAATATACATTACAAGTTTTCTGCCTAAGCGTACATTGAATGAGGAATCCTCAGCAATGTTTTTGATAAATAGTGTATGATAAAATAAATCGCATGTTTAGGA
The DNA here is from genome assembly GCA_963942605.1 of Poecilus cupreus. NCBI lineage: Eukaryota > Metazoa > Arthropoda > Insecta > Coleoptera > Carabidae > Poecilus > Poecilus cupreus. The sequence continues at coordinate 2,892,500 of OZ012726.1, read as the reverse complement.
TTACGCAAAGAAGTCCGCAGGCGATAAATGTTAGTCGTTTCGTCGTTCTTGTTGAGAATAATCTGCATAATGCTTAATTTTAATTGAGATTTTACTTTACTCTTTACAGTAACTCTGATTGACTGCTGTTTTGTCAAAGAAGTTCCGTGAGACCTTGTTTTACCTATAGACTTTTTAAAACTGCATATAGTCTTCAATTTAGATAAAGTTTTATAAAAAAAATTAAAATATAGTAAAGGACTCCATTGCTATAACACAATTTTGTACACTCGAATAAATAGATTGCTGATTGGTTATGTATTTTAGTGGGCGGAGTTAACATACATTTTTGTTGAGGATGCATTATTGTTTTGTCGATTTATACAACATTTAATAAACCTTGTGTTATTTGTAAGCATACAGATCTTTACAGATTTAATAAGCAACCATTTAAGTTTGTTGATCAAATCAGTAATAATGTACAAGTGTTGCTTCAAGCTTCAACTATAGTGTAAAGTTAGGTTATAAATGTCACTTGTGGTTCTTACACAGGGCTTAGGTAGATAAGAAGAAAGAATATTCAAAGAAAGAATACTAAAATGGTTTTTCAAACATTAATTATTACTATCTATAAATTACTGAACGTAAGAGCTTTGTAAATCTGAAATATTTTTATATGGCTAAGTTTGTATGAGTACATCCATCAACAGAATAATTTTTATAACATTTCACAGCTTAAAAGTTCGCCAATAATTAAAGGAATTGTATTCATGGTACATTTCGAAACGATTTTAGACAGCAAAGTATCTTGAATAAAGTTTATATTTGTCTCAAATGGTCTGGCCCAGTAGACCTGGCATATCCAAGATTCAGCTCTACTGTGACAGGTACATCAAGTCAATATTCTTAATTATAATAAAAATTATTTATTGCTGTACAAAAACATGAAAGAACTACAATAAATAAAAGATTATAGTAGCTGCTGTTAACAAACAACACACAGGAAAGATATACAATTATAAGTTATCATTTATCATAAATTATTGATAGTTAATTAATTTATTTAATTCATGCCTCTCAGGTTAGAATCTACAAAAATTTTATATATTATTTCTATGGTATTTTAAATTATACGAGTATAAGTTAGCCTAAAAAAAATTACGTTTTCTTCTTTCTAAAATGTTCTCATCCAGATTTTTCATATTCATCGGTATTTAGTAAATAAATTTCATCTCTTCTTTCTCTTTTCATTTTTCTGCAATACAGTCTTAAATAAAGATGATTGCTTTTTACTTCATTGTCTACATCTCTTTTCTTCTACTGACAATTAATACATGTTACTTCTTTCTTCATTATTAATTAATTAGATTGTTTATAATATATGTAAGTCTTCTATAAATAATAGACAAGAATATTGTCATTAGATGCAACAATTATCATTTTATTTATTTACAAGAAACAATAGAAGTACGAGTTGTGTTTCTGGGTATATTAAAAGATTTGTTTTAACTCTGTCAAACTGTTATATATTATTATATATAAAAATTTTTCAAATAAAAGTTGTAAATAATATGTTTCTCTATACTTTTTATTTGAAACATTTTGCTATAAAATAATTTAGGCACGGGGTACAGCGCTAAAACAATACTTCTATTATTTTCTTAACTTGAGTCATTGTTGTAAACGCATTTTAATACAAAAAAAAATCAAATTAGGTTTAAATATAAGCTAAGTGAAGCTTAACTGCTGTAAATAATATAAATATGAATTATGATTAGATATAGCGATTAACAACTACTGCATATTGTTATGATATGCAGCTGTTTTTCTACAAAACGTTAAAAATATGTCAAATTAAAAATATTGTAATAAACTGTTTTATTTTAAAATAAAACAGTAATTTTTTAAACGCAAAGTAACAGTCATTCAATAATAAAATATGAATTATTAAAAGTTAGCGTTTTTGGGATGGCAGCAGGCCATGCTTTCTGGCGTGACGTCACCAGCGTCCCCTACCTTCATTTGTTTATAGTAGAAGCTTGCATAAAAAAGATGTCAAGCTCGCGGGTTTTTATTAATTTTTCGGGAAATTTTGTCGCGAGTAATACTAAGATTAGTATTAAACGATTCGTTATTCTTTTCTGGTCATTTTGGTGTATAAATTGACGGGCTAATCAAAATTTTTCGTTTTAAAATATTGTGAATGTTGTTTCTCTACGAACACTTGTAAATTCCAACATGGCGGTTTGACGTAAGGTTTATTTATTATTACAGCAATATTGTTGAACATGTCTGTGGCTGTTCTTTTTATGTTTTCCATGCATACTGTTGTGCAAATAATAATATAGTACATAAAACTATCCGTAATTTCAAACCGATTCAAGTTATCATAATTAGGTTTTAAAATATAAGCTTTGAAATTCAAGCAATTTTAAGGTTGTTACAAAGAGAAAAGTTTTAGCTCTGTCAAAATTTTTTTATAGTATTTTACTTAAAAATGCTTCATATAAAAGCTGTTTATAATATATTTCTGTACATCTTTTATTTGAACTATTTTTCTACTAAACTGATCTTGTAGTATCAGCTATGTTAATTTATTTATCCAACACCTCTCAATAAATGCTCTATAACTATGGCGATTTTAAACAAAGAAACAGAATACCCACTAGTGGGATTAATTTTGAGGAATGTCACTAGTGAGTATTTTTTTATTTATAACAATAATAATAACACACAACACCTTGGTAACTACTTCGATTGACATTTAATTTAGAAAATTTAAAGCACATGTCACTGTCAAATAATATTTCGTTAATTAATTTTGCAATTAATAAGAGGTGTTGGATAAAACGTTATACTTCACACATGGGCAAAGTGGAATTACCCACTCGATAAAATTATCACACTCAGCCTTCGGCTTCGTATGCTAAAATTTCTCTAGTGGGTAATTCCTTACTTTGCCCACTTGTAAAGTAAACAACTATTATTCATGCCTTTCAGTCTAGAATCTACAAAAATTTTACATAGTATTTCTATGGTATTTAAATTATACGAGTATAAGTTAACCTAAAAAAATTATATTATACGTTTCTTTTTCTATGATTTTTCCTATGCAGTCGTTTCGTGTTCCTTGGTCTTTTATTTAGTAAATATCAACTCTTCTTTCTCTTCCAATCTCTCTGCATTGCAGTCTTAAATGTTCTGGGCTCTAGAGATTGCTTTTCTCTATCATATTATCTACATACATCTAATTTCTTCTGCTGACAACTAGTACATATTGTTTCTTTCCTTGCTACCGCGTCAAAATCGTGCTATTGTAGTAATAGGTCGCGATATTTTGCTCTTTGTTCATCTTTATTTGACATGTCATAAATATACTTAAGTACATTCACATAATAAAATAACGATGTGTTAGAGTAGATATGTTAGCAGTGATTCAAACCAATTAGGTATTGTAATAATGTCTTATTAATTATTTCATAAATTGTACATATTTTAAAAATTTATAACGTTCTGGGTATAAAATGAACCTAATACTTAATAATATTTCAAAATCAAGAAGTAGATAATTACAGGTTATTAAATAAAAAATATAAAATCTTTTAGGAACAAGTTACAATTAGTTAAAAAGTTCCCGTTTCTGAGATGGCAGCAGGCCGTGCTTTCTGTCCTGACGTCAGCAGCGCTACCTTCATTTGTTATTAGTGGAAGCTTGCAAAATTACTGTCAAGCTCGCGGTTTTTTTATTAATATTTCGGGTAATATTTTTGTGCACAATACTAAGATTAGTATCAAAAGAATCGTTATTTTTCACCGGTCATTTTGATATATAACTTGTCGAGCTAGTCAAAATTAATTTCGAATCTTAAATATTGTGATTGTAGTGTTAGTGTATACCTACGAGCTCTTGCAAATTCAAACATGGATGTGTGACGTAAGATTGTTTTGCATTTCTATAGAAATTAAAACATTGTTTTGTTTGATACATCTGAGTACATTTCAAAATGTTATTATTTATTTAGGGGCCTATTCTGTAACTTACCTGTTAATAGTTATTTACTTTACAAGTGGGCAGTAAGGAATTACCCACGAGAGAAATTTGAGCACTCGAAGCCGAAGGCTGAGTGTGATAATTTTATCGAGTGGGTAATTCCACTTTGCCCATGTGTGAAGTATAACGTTTTATTCAACACCTCTTAATAAATGCAAAATTTATTAAAGAAATATTATTTGACCGTGACATATGCTTTAAATTTTTAAATTAAAATGTCAATCGAAGTAGTTACCAAGGTGTTGTGTTATTATTATTGTTATAAATAAAAAATTTCTCACTAGTGACTTTTCTCAAATTTATACCCACTAGTGGGTAATCTGTTACTTTCCTTGTTTTAAATCGCCATAGTTATAGAGCATTTATTGAGAGGTGTTGGATAAAAAATTTTAACGAATAACAGGTGGCACTGTTTAGGTAAAAATTGATAATATCTTTTTACATATATTTGGTTTACACTGGTGTATTTGTAAAAAAAATTAGTTTATGATTATTGTTGAACAATTTGTTCATCTTTGATTCATTATCCAACCTCAGATAAACTAGAGAATACATTTATCAGTGAAATAAACAACAAAGCATCAAAATCATTATTGTTCAAGCTTTTGTCTTTTGATGCGATATTTTTTGTTTATACCATTGATAAATTTGTATTAGTATTTTTGTTGGTTAATTATTTTTAAAAATCCAACGAATATTTATACTTTCAGAATGCAGTATCCAAGGAACCTGTGACTTCATCATCCAGGTCTATGGGGTTCGTGATCCAGGAGCCATGAATCAGACCACTAGGTCACCTGTAAGTCAATTTTATTTATATTTTTTATTTTGTTTTTGTCTGCGTTCTGCATATTTTTATTGTTAAACAAATACAATGTTAACATAACACAAAAACAAGTTGAAATTGTTAACATTTTGAGTAAACAATTTTGTACAAAACAAAACATATTTACTATAAATGCGAAATATTTTGTAGGCATAAGATTTGTTTGTTGGCCTTTCAAATTATTTATTTTCGAAGTTTTCCTAAAAAAAGATATAGGTTAGGTCGGCCTGCAAGACAACTAATACAGGTTGATAGATTCTTACGAGAATCTGATTAGCTCAAAATATTAAAATCCAAACTCTATAAATTTAACCCAGAAACGTAACATTGGGGTCTAAGAAACCCCACGATTTTCATCAGGCAATGGTTTATAAAAATATTACCTCAACCAATTTCGACACCACCTGCGTCTTCTTCAGGTGGTGATATTAACAGAAACTAATACAAAACATGTTAAAAGTATGAATAAATAAATAAATATGGACCAACAAACATAGATGAATCTCTTCGTCAACAATTAAAACAATAAATACATTATAAATAAATAAAACATAGTCAGATAAAATAAAATATTAAATAAAAAACGTTACTTTTCCACCTAACGGAAAAATAATTATGATTCATAATTCATTCTTCTCGACCAATCACAGAGCCAGAAATCCATAGTTCACGGCTAGTTTAAATACGTGATGTGGATCATAAAGCAACGGCCGTCTGACAGTTGACATGTAGTCAGTTGTCATTGTGTATTTTTATGTTGACGTTTTTTAATGTGTATTTTCAACGAATTTCGATCATTTTCAAAAGTGCTAAACGTTATTTTCGAATTTATAGGAGTAGAAAAAGTACAGTATTATATTCGGGATTAAGGTCATTATTCACTCAGATGATTTGCATTACTCATCTACGGCTCATGACGCAAACTTCATCTTCGTGAAGAAAAACTATCATAATCCCTCATATAATAATATACTGTTTTTGTCGATTCACAGTAAAGTGTTACTTTTACTGATTAGACTGTCAAAATATCTTACATAGCAACCGCTCAACAAACGCATAGTAACCGTCAACAAATGCATATATTATTTCGGACCTGCGTTTTTATTTCATTCTTCTTAGAAGCAATTGTATTTTTTCTTTGTTCGTTGTACTTATTTTACTAATTGCATTTCTCGACAAAATCTAATTCTGTTATTGTATGAATCATGAGATCCTCAGTTCGATTCTTTCCACGAACATCTTTGGGGGTCGTGAAATGACAGCTGGAAGATCATTGAACTTATTATATTAGTATTATTTGTGTTTAACAAATTATAATTGTATTATCTGTAATGCTATAAAAATCAAAGATGCCTATACAAATACTAATCTAATCAAACTTGATAAAAATAAATGTGAAACAAAAATAACACGCATTGTCTCCTTATCGAATAATCTTATAATCTGCAAGATATACAATCGCCAATGATTAAACCTTTAATCACAATACCTTGCAAAATTCAATTCATTCAATTCACATTTTCGTCACAATGGGTGAAGTGCGCAAAGTCCGTTTCGCGCCTGAAACGGAAATGACAACATTTAAACAAACGCAAAAGCAAACCATTCCAAAACTGAAAATTACGATGCCTACAGACTCTTCTCAGAAGATTAAACGGTAAGATGTTATAAAAAAGAATTTAAAAAATTCGCGTGTGTCCAAATTATTAATGACTTCGCAAAAAACTGCCTAAACTGGATTCTAGATGCCAAAGTAGTAATTGTTCTACTTTAAATGGCTCTAAATCTTGATTTTGTCAGCGATAATTTCAACCTGCTCAAAAAATAGAGCTCGTCATCATGTATCCTATTATTAATTACTATTAGCCATATGCGAACTAATTAATATAGCGACTCGTATAATTATTTTACACATTGTTTCTTGCTCCATAACATTAAACTTTTTTATTTAATTAAGGGTGATTAACTGTCTTTTTTCCTGTCAATATTTTTCATTGTTATTTCACAAACTATTTTAGATACAATGCTTTAAGTAAAAGTGGCAAATAATCAAATAAATAATTTACTATTTTTATATTTTCGCTTTAGTTATAGTTATTTAGCTACCTCTCCGACCGTACCATATATGCATGTTAGTTTTAAGAAAATGCGAATATTATAAAAATTAAACATATTTCAAAAGATATTAAGCCTTTTCTATATTTTACTGTAAGCATTATTTCGAAACATTATTAAAATGAATGAAAAGATATTTTTCAAGTACTATAAATTTTTATTAAAACTTTTTAACAGAAAAATTAAACCGACGAAAAAGAAACTGAAAAGAGAAAAACAAAACAAACCTAGTTAGTCTTAATAACTAGTCTCTTTTACTAATGTAAGTAACTAATTTAGGAGCTATAGTTACTAAGAGCTATAGTAGTAGAAAATCTGTTTTATAAAACATAATTTGTTGTTACATAGTTACTGTTTCTATTCACGTGTTTACGTTGCTCATTTGTTTTCTTGATGAAAATTTACTTGTAATTATTTGAAACGATAAATTGAAATAAAAATTTGACAGAAATTCTTTTCATTTATTTACTTTGAAAACTTTTTCATTAATACGAAAATTTTTAACAATTATAGGGGTCTATTCTCTAACTTACCTATTAATTTTTAACCGCCTGTTAAAATTTTTAACCTAAGATAACAGACGGCACGGAATAAAAATTGAAAATTTCATTTGACACATATATTTTTATTGGTTAAAAATTTTTAACAGGCGGTTAAAAATTAACAGGTTAGTTTACAAAATAGCCTCCAAAATAAAATGGGTTAAAATATAGTTAAACACCCTTATTAGTTATTACAAATCATGCAGATTGTAGTATTTTTTTGCTGTTTGTCAGAAATATTTTAATATATATTTGCTATATTTCTTTGGTGCTTCTCAAGATGTTAAACAAATTTTAAAATTATTAAAATTATTTATTTGGTTGTAAAGCAAGTAAGTTTACTCAGATTTGAATAATTAATGTATGGCATATAACACTTTGTGAAATATAATAATTTTATAAGAAGTGATAAAACATTATATTTCTCTTCATTTTTATTTGTAATTATGGCTGTATTAATTAGTCTGATTGGCTGGTATATCACAAGCTCTGTTTTTGGGTGTTTTAATAGAAGTGTTGGTACAATGTTCCACAATTATTTTATAAAAAAATACTTCAAATAAAATTTGTAAATAATATATTTCTCTGTAACTTCTATTTCATTTTTTAATCAAATAGTTTTAAAACATTGTACAGCGCTAAAACATTTCTTTTAAAACACCCAAAAACAGAACTCGTGGTATCAACCATTAAGCTACAGAGTAATTAATAAAAGATGGATACTGGACTACTCAAAATATATTCCAGAGGCAACTTAAATCCATTAGAAGATTTGGTACAATGCGCATTATGCATGGACAGATTAGCAGAACCAAAAATGTTGCAATGCCAACATACATTTTGTTTAAACTGTTTGCAGTTTCATTTTTCGCCAGGTAACTACAAAAAACAAAACAAATATAAACAGTTATTAAAACAAAATAACTACAGGTGTAACAGAAGTACCATGTCCAACCTGCAAATCAACAACTCCCCTAGAAAAAGGTCTAGATTCCCTAGAACACCTTCCAGGAAATTTATACATCGATTCAATTCTTAAACTTCTTTCTGGGTCTGTTTCTCCTCGGACCCCAACAGCAAAAGGACCAGAAACACGGTGTATTAAATGTCAGACACTTTGTCAGTTTTCAGAACATGCTTGTCAGCATTGCAAACAGGTAACTTTAATAGAAAACAAATGGGCTGTGAAAGTGCGTTGTTTAGCTAATCTGATACAGTTTTGTTTTAATTTTCGTGACATGTTTTTGTTTTTACGTTTGTCCTCGATGTTGATAACTTGATTGTTTGATGTTTTGTTCGGCGATTAAATAGCTTAAAAATGCTATTCTGATACGAAACTTTATCTTAGTCGATTCTAATTTCATCGCTAATCCCTGTTGCTCAACCTGTAATCAACAAATTTATTAGAAAATTAATGAACTTCAGTTACTGTTAAAATATTAAAAATTAAAAAAGTTACAATGTTTTTAAATGTTAAAATATCTCATTTCCACAGCAGTTATACGTCGTTCATGCTTCTTCATCCACACCCAACATTCAGAAGCTTACATCAATGTATACACTAACACACCATTATAAACACTCATTCACGTTTCGAGCAAATGTACCCAGAGCACCCAATACCTTGCACCCTGCAGACACCCGCCTTTCAATCTCCCGGCCAATACGTCCATCTCTCGAAAATATACTACCCAAATATACATTTTACAATTTAACATTTATCCTGTTAACAGTTTAAAAAAAGGGCTTTGCTTTATATCACGCTTCGCAATAAATCATGTTTAAATGTAGGAAAGTATAGGTAGCTTAATATAGATAATGATTCAATAAATAATTTTTGATAAACAAGAAAATAATTCTAGCTTTTCTGTGGAGTATGCTGGTCAAGTCACATAATCGAACTGCAAGAACAATTAAACTCTTTACAAGAACAATTGATAGAATCCCATAGTAGATTGGAACACCGAGAGAACGCTTTTAAAGATCGTTGTTTCCAGTTGGAAGAAAATATTAAACATACAACCGAACATAAAATCAAAGAGATAAAAGAAAAAGAAGAGGCATGCATTGCAGAAGCTGGTAAAATAAAAAACGATGGTTTAGCATCATCTGACACCTTGCGAACTCGTATTAAAAATTTACAGAAAAACATTGACGAGAAAGAATTTGACAAACTTACCGACGACAGGCAAAAGGTAATGAAAGAAATAAATCAAAAGAAAATAACTGATAAACAACCAAATTTTAGATTACCTATTTTATGAATCTTCATCGTAATACAGCAGCTTTGCTAGACGAAATTTCTCGATGGGGAGATACGCGAACTATTTTTGATGCCGAATCATTTAAAATTGATTCTGAATTTGATGCATCACCCGATGCAGAAGCTGATGATGAAGAAGTTAATGCAAATAATAGTGTTTGTGTTAGAAATCCATTAGAGAATCAGGATAATCTACTTATGCATTATAAAAGTAAAAATTTTAGTCCAAAATTGACTTGGACGAAATGTTTGAGACCAGCAGGTGTAGGAATTGCTCCTTGGGACAACAACTGCATTTATGTTGCAGGTAATAATATTAAAAATAATTATTTCTATCGTAAATAGAGTAGCATTATACTAAGAAAATTAGAACCGTCATCTAGCTAAATATATAAAATCTAATCTAACTTAAAATAAAATAATGAAACTGTACGAAATAAAAAACAAGATTTTTAGAATAACTTAAAAAAATTGTTGTGATCTAACAAAGGGAATATTGTTGTACTCAATTTATTTGCATCTTGAATTATGTTATTTTCAAGAATATCTTAAAGAAAATAGCAACTGAAATAAAAACAAATTAACAAAATTCATTAACGATTTCATTTGGCCCAAAGGTATTGGCTGGTACCACAAACACTGTTTTTGAATCTGATGACAACAAAATATAGAAAAATGTTTCAAATAAAAATTGTAGGTACATCTTTTTGATTTCACTGATATTTACTCTATCTCATTTATTTACTAAGATATGCCAAAAAGTCTGAGAGGCCTTCAAATAATCTACAACTTACTGTTGATGAATTGTTTCCAAAGTATAATCAATTCGTAACATAAACATAATACCTCCCTTACTTATATGTATGTGTGGGAGGTACAAATGATTATAAATATGGTGAATTAAACAATTTTCCTTTGTATAATTTCAACTGGGCTAAATGATATGATTCTGGGCAATAAAGTATTTTTTTAGAAAATGTATCTTACCGAATATTGTCTTGGGACACTAAAAAAAGCTTATCTATTTAAAATTTTGTATAGGAACACTTTACTTATCATTAATATCTACCTATAATTTTAGTAAATTGTTTTATTAACTTTCTATTTTATAATATATATATATATATATATATATATATATATATATATATATTTTCATATTTTAATTTAAATAGCTTTATGGGTAACATGACTGTAAATCATGAGATCATGAGTTCGATTCTGACAACCGTAAATTTACATCACAGGTTGGTCATGCTTAGACAGCTGGTAAAACTTTACAAACTCTTATGTCAAAATTTTACGTTACAGACTCACCTGTCAAACTTTTAGCACTACCTAAAATACCAAACATATTATTCTTTAATACTATTAGTAAATTTATTTATTGTAATATTTACCTTTGATAATAATTTACCGGATTTAATGCAGATCATATCGAAGAACATGTAAATAATAATGAAAATTAGACACTTTGACAGTATTTATGTTATCACAGCCATCCCCGTTGCAACAGTGCTAGATGACGTTTTACAAATACATACTGCTATTTATTTATGTTTTAATGAATAATTTAACGATTTCGGAGTATTTTTTTTATTACTCGTTTATACATTAAGTGCCTTGACATAAAAATAACTATTTTATATTGCAATTACAGTAGAAGTTAACAAAATATATTCATTAATTTAGGAAGCGATAGCAGACAAATATACGGAATTGACAAACAAAAAGGCAAATTATTATTCCGAATTTCATCTCCTCTTATGCTGTGCCCTGTCGGGCTAACATTTTCTGCCTATCGAGAAGAAATCTTCGTTACCGACAAATGGAAACACTGCGTACACGTCTTTAAAAAAGATGGAACATATTTACAAACTTTTGGAAAGAAAGGCGAAGGACCTGGACAATTTTCTTCTCCAGAAGGACTTACCATTGGTCCAAAAGATCTTCTTTTCATTTGCGATACCGGAAACGACCGCATTCAAGTGTTAAACGCCAGCGATGGTCGCTACCTCTATGCTTTTGGAATAACAGGAGAAGGACTATCAGTATCAAATACTGGAATGGTCGTGGAGTTTAAATATACTGAGCTAAATATTCCAACAGGAATTGCTATCCATGATAATAAAATAATCATTGCGGATAGTGGAAATCGGCGAATTAAAATATACAGTTTGACAGGAGAGAAAATTAAAGAGTTTGGGACTTTGGGAAAGAATAAGGGACAGTTTAGGACACCGGAAGTTGTAGCTGTTGATCCTTTAGGGTTTATTATTGTAGGGGATTCTGGAAATGCTCGGATTCAAATTTTCCGACCGAATGGAACACTTGTCAGAGTATTTAGAAACAAAGGAAAATTTGCTTGGATTTCTGGACTATTCATTACACCCCAATTAGAAATTATAATTTCGGATTATAAAAATCATACAGTTCAGGTGTTTTAATAAGTTTATTTTAGGTTAAAATTGATTATAGATATATATTTCATATTGATTTTCTAACAATATTATATAAATAATAAAAATAAAATTGTAAATACTGCTTTTAATAATAATATATATATATATAAATTATGGCATCCAATTAAATATCTAATAATATCATACATTTTATATTGATTGAATTGAAAAGTAGAATATGCATTTTTTACTTTCTTATACAAAATAAGAAAGTAGTGTGGTGCCCACACCAGATTTTGTTTGCTTCTTTTGACAAAACTGAATTATATGTTTAATAAACTTATTTTAGTTGCTATAGGAACAAATAAATAACAGAAACTGTAATTATTAATCATTCAATACAGATTCACATACCGATAGAAAAATTTGACTCACGGAATATCCTCACTTAAAATTGCAATATTTTTTTATTACATTTCTTTATAATATAAGTGCTAAGAAACACATTGAAGCAGAGCGCATCGTCAGATCTCTAATAATTTTCGAGATACGTCGATTTTTGGTATTTTTCGAAGTGCAACTTTAAGGGCCTGTAATTCAAAAACTACACGAGATATCTAAAAAATCTCTTCAGTTTAGCGTTTCTGGTGCCTTATATAACAAAATAGCAAATTTTTAAAATTTTGAATTTTTTTTGATTTTTGTTCAAAATTTCGATCGGCGATAACTCGACAAATATTAAAAATACAGATTAGCAGTGTTCACCAATCGATTTAGCTCGTCGAAATACATAAGTATACAAAGTTTCATAAAAATCGCTTTACGAGATGGAAAGTTATAGCAAAAAGCCTGAAAATGGCGTTTTTTGTCCTAAAAGTCAAGTGTTACCCCTTGACGTTTGGCCTGAATTTGGCCATTTTCAGACTTTTTGCTCTAACATTTCAACCGGTTGTCCGAATTTTCAGGGTTTATGTACTTCGTCGAGCTAAATCGATTGGTGAACACTGCAAGGTCGTATCTTTCATATTTGTCGAGATATCACTAATCGAAATTTTGAAAAAAAAATACAAAAAATTTCAAAATTTTCAAAATTTACTAATTTATTATAAATGGCACGAAAAATACAAAACTGGAGATATTTTTCGATATCTTGTATAGTTTTCGAGTTACAGCCCCTCAAAGTTGCTCTTCGGAAAATATAAAAAATCGTCATATCTCAAAAAATATTAGAGATATGACGATGCGCTCTGCTGCAATGGGTTTCCTGGCACGAATATTATAAAGAAATGTAATAAAAAAAATTTACAATTTTAAGTTCTATTTGGGGAAATTTCCGTATTTTGAAAAATATTACAAATCGCCATATTTCGATAAATGTAAGACATATTACGATGCGTACTACAGCAATGAGTTTATTCATGTTTAAATTATACATAAGTAATAAATTTCAAGTTAAGTTTATTTTCTAATAAACAATTTACTAGTACTAACCTTTTGATACTTATTATACGTTTCTTTCTTGATTGTGTTTCTGGGTTCGTGCTATCTCACTGAGTGGGATATAGAGTACATGTATAATTATATATTATAAAAACGACAAAGTTCAGGTGTTTAAATAAGTTTATTTTAAGTTAAAATTGTATAATAGAGATTCTGTTAATTTCATATATTGCATTTCTAACAATATTACGTAAATAATAAAGATAAAATTGTAAATACTGCTTTTAAAAATAATATACATAAATTATGGCATCTAATTATCTATTAATATCATATATTGCTCTTGTTAAAATCCATCAGTTTAAAATTACTTTTGTAAGGCACAAATATAAGTGTCATTAAATATTAAATACAGCGCAGGTAATTTCAATCACGTGGTTGTCAACTACGTATAAATATAAATACGAAAAGATTCTTACGTTAAAATCTTAAGCTAGGCGTTGCACACGCACTGCAACGGGTGACTGTTCTGCCTTCACCTAACCTAACCGTGTCCCCATCCGTTTCACTGTAGCCTGCGTTGTCATGGCGCCTCTAAAAATAAATATTCAATAGTTATATCACGAGTGCTAAGAATTTAATCGATTAAATTTGACATGTCTAGCTTATATAAAAAAATTTTTCTTCAAACGTCATAAAAGTACGTTGTTATGTATTTGTATTCAACAAGCAGAAGTTCAATATTGTCGCCGCCGGCGTAAAAGTGTATCCTTGACAACACATTTACACCGGCGGCGGACAAAGTAAAATATTATGAAAAATAGTAAGGTTGTAATTCAATAATTTGACAGTTAAAAATGAAACAAATAAACAAAAATAACAAAAGCATATTCTACGGCAACTTGAAATGCTAGATAAGACAGAATATTTTTTGAAGTTTTGAGCATTTTATAATATTTATAATTTTATTTTCTATGTTTGAAGAAAAAATAGCATGTGTTATTCAGAGTAAATGTGTCTTTGGGTGCTTCGCATGTAATTGTTCGACTCGCTTCGCTCGTCGTTCAAACTTACATGCTCAGCACCCAAAGTATCACATTTACTCCTAATGACACAATATACTATTAAATAAGCTAGACATCAAATTTAATCGAATCAATTCTTTAGCACCGAGGGGTATATGTCAAGATTATTTCATGAATTCATAGCATAAACTTTCAATATTTGCCGAAGAAATTGAACTAAAACGTTGATTTTGACACATTTTCACATAAATAAATCGGTACACTCATAAACAAAAAGCACCATAAAATTATGTTATAGTGTAACTATAGCAAATTGATTGTTTTTCTTTTTATTTGTCAAATAAATGTCAAAAATTTGTAAATTAAAATAGCTTGAATTGAATAATTGAGCATGTTTAAAGACATAGAATACCACTAAAGATAAAAAACATGTAAGTATCTGGCTCCTGCAACTAATTATCCGGCTAAATATGCCTTCAAAATGTTCAAAATTTGCATATAAAAGCTAGCTTCAATTTACTCGCGAATAAACAGCATGCTGCTGTTTATTCACTTATCTAAAATGCACAACAATGGAAAATGAGACATTCTGATTGGTCAAATTTGTAATGAGTGAAATAATCATTATAAATTGCAGTACAACAAATTTTTGGTAAAACCGTAGTTTACGGCCAATTGTGAAGTTAGCTACGGATCGCCAATGATATTTGGTAGATATGACAGTTTGGGGTGATGCAAGTCAAACAACAAAAACCTAGTAAATTTGCATTCTGAAAATGCTGTTGAATAAATTCGTGTTTATTCAACCTCAAAACTAAAATAAATCTGAGTTTCTTCCTTTTTTAAATTATTTTTCTTTAACTATGACCGGCTAAAGAAACTAGGACCTGCAGCTAACTTCTCTTGTGGCCGTAAACTACGGTTTAGCCAAATTTTTACTTTTTTTGTGACTGCTCTCTCGGTTTGTAACTGGTTCATTTTGTTTTAAAATGAAAAGAAATTAAAGACTATTGTGGCCTATTCTATAACTCAACTGCTAATTTTTAACGGCCTGTTAAAAAATTAAACCAATCAAAATATATGTGTCAAATGAAATTTCCAACTTTTATCCAGTTACGTCTGTTATCATTTGTTAAAATTTATAACGGGCGGTTAAAAATTGACAGATAACAGACCTGTGTTTGATTTCCTTTTATTTTAAAGCAAAATGAACCAGTTAAATATAAAAAGAGCTGTGTCACAAAATAGTGTTGAACTGTGTAATTGTTAAATGACATAATAATCAGTTACCTTCAATTCGGTTGCAAGGCACATAAAAGCATCTTCAATGTTGGAATTATCTTTGGCGGATGCTTCTAAAACAAATAATACTTCAGGCATGTACTGACTAACAGCTTCAGCTTCTGCAAATTCCACTTCTCGAAGAGATTCTAAGTCAGATTTATTTCCAACTAGCGCTAAAAGTACAGCACTTCCTGCATATCTTCTAACTTCCTCGATCCATCGAGGTACAGAAAGAAAAGATGAACGTTTTGTTATATCGTACACTGAAACAATTAAACTAGTTAGGGTTTTTTAGTAATTAAATGATTGTAATTATTACCAATTATAACTCCATTGGCAGATCTGTAATAACTTTGAGTTATAGTTCGGAAACGTTCTTGCCCTGCTGTATCCCATATTTGAAGCTGTAAATAAGACATAAATAGGACTAACCTAAAATATTGACAGATATTTACCTTGACTTTTTTCCCGTCAACAATGACAGTTTTCATGGAAAAATCAACGCCGATTGTATTTCCATGACGCTCGATGAAAGTTCCTGATTTAAATCGCTGAACCACACAAGTTTTCCCCGCGCCACAATCTCCAATCAAAACTATTTTAAATAAAAAATCGAAAGCTTCATCATTTGAAATGCTCATTAAAGTTGATGGATTACGACTAGACATATTTGAGTCAATTTTGAGAATTTTTTAAATATTTATTTACATCCTGCCATCACGCACTTGATTCACCTAAAAATACTACCCATCCCACCAAAACTACAGATCAACCTCATTCATCTCATGTCTCAAAGTTCGTGAAAATGGGAAATTCGAAAGTTACGCAATGACAGTATGACATCTTTCATATTTTTCTAGAACTAGATTTAGATGCGTTTTCTCTCTATTTCCCAGCATATTTCCCAAGATAAAATCTATATATTTTATATAAATACTCTTTTAGATAATTCTCAATAATAGTTTTTGGAAAACTCTAATAAATAAAGTAGGGATAAAACAAAAGTTTCCCTCCATTTTCATTTTAAACAAATGACAAACGAACGTCACCTTTAAAACAAATGACGAAGAAGAAATCCTTATGGTATGAAACAAGGAGCACAGGAGTAACCACTCAATTTTTAAAATATGGCACTGGCCTTACCATAATAACATTTAACTATAAATCATATATGTCACAGCACGAGCCGTAGGCGAGGGCTACAATACGACAAGGTGTATCGCTATTTTTTTCACGACCCCAATATTTATGAAATTTTCATATGTATTTTAAAATTATTTGAATTGTAATATTATTTATGATAGTTACATTTGATTTGTTTAATTTTGTTCATTTTTCACATTATTTGAGCACTTTCCCTCACGACGGGAGAGAAAGTGCACAAATCTGCCGTAGATATGAAATTGGCTGTTTCTGTCATGATTTTGATATCATAGAAACCGAAATTCTCTGCAGGTCGTGAAAAATAGTATATTGTGTATCTAGTAGGAGTCCAGGAATTTTTTTTTTTTCTACATGGTACACATACTATATTTTTCGATCGATTTATATTCAATAATTAGTTATTTTATATTTCATTTAGAAGCGTCAGACATTCAACAAGACAAAAATATTCCGTTGTTTTGATAAAAATTTCTGAAGAAAGCTAATCGTACGAGAATATATTGCCATTGTCCGGAATAGTTATTTACATACCAAATGCGGGAACCGAGTTCACGCAAGAGGTTTGTACAATATTTTTTGTACGAAAAGCATAAAACTAATAACAATCCATAAAAAGAAATGAAGTTCTTCAAGGAGTTCTTTTGATATTTGTCAAAGTTGCACTATAAATATAAACACACAAAATAATTTGTCTAATATATTAGAAAACAATTAAAATATTTATAATATTTACCGTATTCACTTGTAAATTTATTATATTTCTTATTTCCGTAAAACATTCTTCTTACTCATTTAAACAGTTCATATATACTTCACGAAATATCACTAAAAATTGGCATATACTTTTATTGTATTTCTACATAATATAAACCCTAAAAAACTCACTGGTGCAGAGCGCATCATCATATCTCTTAAATTTTTCGAGATATGGCGGTTTTTGATGTTTTTCGAAGTGCAACTTTGAGGAACTGCAACTCAAAAATTACGCAAGATATCGAAAATATTCTTCAGTTTTGTGTTATTCGTGCATATTATAGCAAAATAACAAATTTTTTAAAAATTGAAAATTTTTGAATTTTTTTTTTTCAAAATTTCGATCAGCAATATGTCAAATAATAAACGAGATACCAACTTGCAGACTAAACCATTGGATTTAGCTCATCGTAATACATAAACCCTAAAAATTTCAGAACATTCGGATTGTGGGTTGAAAATTTAGAGCAAAAAGTCTGAAAATGGCCTTTTTCAGGCCAAACGTCAATGGGTACCCTTTGACGTTTTACGCCAAAAACGTCATTTTCACACTTTTTGCTCTAACTCTACAACGCGTAAAGCAATTTTAATGAAATTGTACATGCTTATGTATTTTGAGGAGCTGAAGCGAATGGTCCAGTCTGCGAGTCTGTATCTTTTATATTTATCGAGTTATCGCCTATCGAAATTAGGGGTAAAAAATCAAAAAATTTCAAAATTTTCAAAATTTGCTAATTTGTAATAAAATGCATGAAACTCACAGAACTGAGTCTATTTTTCAATATCTTTAATAGATTTTGAGTTGCAGCCACTCGAAGTAGCATTTCGAAAAACATCGAAAATTGCCATATCTCTATAAATTTAAGAGATATGATGATGCGCTCTGCAGCATTGAGTTTCTTAGGGTTTATATTATATAGAAATACAATAAAAGTATATGCCAATTTTTGGTGATATTTCATGAAATCTGAAATTGTGCAGCACTTTCTTAACATGTATTTGTTGTCAATGGTAAATGAACTTGTATTACTTACTTGTACAGATATTATGAACATTTTTCAAATTTTAAACAATGCTACAAAATTGAATTATGCACAATTGTTTATGTGGAATTTATTATTTGAAAATTACAAGTATGTCAAACTTGGAGCTGTGATTACTCACGTAAAATTATTGCAATTAGTTTTTTATTGAAGTAATAACACAAATAGTCAAGCTCTTTGTTTTATTAATATTACTGAGAAAGGTACTTATTTTTATTTTAATTGACTTTGTGAACGTGAAATAGAAAAAGTTGTATGCAAAACACGTGTTACAATGCGTAACTGTAATACTAGTTTTTCAATACACTGTTTTCTGGAAAAATTGTGACATCAGATGTGACAGATTTTGATAATTGTTTTAAATAAACCATAGCCTACGTTAATATTCTGTAAGCAAATATAAGTGCGGCCAGATCCGGCAGATGACTCGCGTAACGCGAACCAATTTTCAGCATATAAGTGAATACTCCTGATATCCCTTGCCTCATGCTATGAATGATATGTCAGTTTTGGTCGGCTTGCGAACAGTGCTTACAGTAAACAGTATTTCGTTTTGTTCGTTAAAGTGAAATAATACACAATGGAGTGCTTAATTGGAATACAATTTCAAGACTTTGTGATGGTAGCAGCTGATATGATAACTGCTCAAAGCATAATGGTCATGAAAAGAGGTATTATTAATAATGAAATTCTAACCTAAAACATGACAATGACAAACACAAATCATTTCAGACGAAGATAAATTGCACAAAATCAGCAATAAACTCGTTATGGCTATTTCTGGAGAATCAGGAGATACTACTCAGTTTGCTGAGTATATTGCAAAGAATATTCAGTTGTATAAAATGCGGAACGGGTATGAATTGAGCCCAAAAGCCGCTGCTACTTTCACCAGAAGAAATTTAGCTGATGCCCTTCGGAGCACCGTAAGAAATTATAATAATTAAAGAGTTATTTTAAGGTAAAAATAATTTAATTTTTAGTCAGCCTACCATGTGAATCTGCTCTTAGCCGGATATGATGACCAAAATGGTCCGGAACTTTACTACATGGATTATTTGGCGTCTTGTGTGAAAGTGCCATACGCTGCTCATGGATATGGAGGCTTTTTCTCCATTTCAATTATGGATAGATACCATATCCAGAAAGCAACTCCAGAAGAAGCTTATGAAGTTATGAAGAAGTGTGTACGCGAAGTTCATAAGCGTTTGATTGTGAATTTACCAAACTTCAGAATTCAGTTTATCGATAAAGAAGGAATTCATGATATGCCGAATATTACTGCTAAAACTTTAGCTTTAGAAACTGATGCTTCTGCTGCTTAAATATTTAATAATTTTGTATCCACTTAAAATAATAAATCCATATGTTCTATATTGTTTTATTTATTGGTCTTTAATTTAATTTTGTAGTGTAAAATGTGCGGAATTTGACCGAAAAGTGATTTTGTGTTTTGGAATAGTATATTGAACTAGTGTTACAATGACCTTTTTTGTAATACTAGTATAGTTTGCATAAACGAGCCGCAGGCGAGTTACGCAAAATACAAGTATTACAATTAGGCATTGTAACACGAGTTGTTCATACTACTTTTCCTATTTCACGTTCTTAAATTCAATAAAATAAAATTGTACAGCATGTTTAATATTCCACTGGTCACCAAGGGGCTTTGCGCGCGGGGCCTATTGAGTCCCAGGTCGCAACCCGGACGCAGGGGCTGTGATTCAATAATTTTACGTGAGCAATGACAGCCTCAAGTTTGCCAGACTGTTAATTTTACAAATAATAAATTCCCCAAAAACAGTTGCACAGAATTCAATTTTGTAGCATTCTTTTTGAGAAAAACAGTGTCACAAAATTGGCTTTGTGTACGTGAAATAGGAAAAATTATTTTACGGTGTCCATTAAAAGAATAAAGCCATATGTTCTATATTGTTTTATTATTAGTGAATCAACATTTAATTAAATCTTTTATAACACTGATCTGAAAAGGAAACATAGAAAAATACGTAAAAAATCGGTAACTTTTAAATTTAAAAAACAATAAGTACACAACATTTATATATATACTGGTAAATTTATAATAGCAATAAAGTGTACTTAATACCATGAAGACTGGTGGAAGAAAAACTTTATTTAGCTTTTTTAGAATCTTGTGCAGTCGACTTTTCTTTACTTTCGGTCGTTTCTTGGGATGGAGAATCTTCATACTTGAATAATGCTTTAATGTCTCCTTTAATTAAGGCTAAAAGCATTGGAGTTCCTAGACAAGCGGGGACTAAATACAATAAAGCCGGTTGCGCGTGTTTAAACATATGCATAACAAAAATAGTCGCCATTAGGCCCAAGAAATACGCGAGGAAAGTAGCGTAGAAATAAGTTTTTGTGTTACGTTTTAAACTATTGTCGAATCTCAATAAAAGAGCGATGAAAATGCCAGGAACTACGATATCTCCCAAGCCTAACATCGCAAAGTTGCTGGCGCTGAAACCGTGGGTCAGTAAATCTTGAGGGAACACCACTGCAACGAAATAAAAACAATAATTATTACACGATGGTAATTAAAACGTTTTCATATTATTTTTCCGAAAAATGTTTCATATAACAATGCAGATTAATAAAAACTCTTTAACAAAAATTCAACCGACGAAAAATATACTTTTCGTCGATTAAAAACATGTTTGGTTTAATTTCTGTTGTACATTTATTTAAATACGTTTCGAATTACTAAACATTGTATTTAAATAAATATTTTACAGAACTTAAACCAAAAATCTTTTTAATTTTACTCAGTTCTATAAGTTTTTTTTAATTTAAAAATATACCTAGATTATTATTTTGCTTCATAATCAGTCATAAAAATTTAATTACCTACAGAAATAAACATAACAGCCATAACTTTGAATTAAAAATTAATTGCATATTCTATTTTATAATATATAAAATTATGACGAAGATGTGACTAAGCTAATAGCTGGTACCACGAGCTCTGTTTTTGGGTTTTGAGAAAAGAGTTTTTGCCTTGGTTTTAGCGCTGTAAAATATTCTTAAATTATTTTATAAAAAATGCTTCGAATAGAAGTTACAGAGAAATATATTATCTACTACTTTCATTTGAAGCATTTTTATATAAAATAATTTTAGAACATTGTACAGCGCTAAAACAGAGCCTAAAACATTTTTCTTAAAACACCCAAAAACAGAGCTCGTGGTACCCAGCCATTGTTGCTAAATTATTAGCTGATTATTTTTATACGTTCACATTTTTTCTCAATTAATATGACTTTATTTCTCTCCATCGAATCGTATGTAGTTATGAAATAATAAGACTTTTGACTGTAGTGAAAGCAAATATAGAAAATACAAACTTAAAAAATTAAATTCTGTTGAATAATTTAAAGTTCATGTACCGGAAAAAATTGATTAAAAATGATTGTATACTTACGTTTGATGGGCGCTTCGAAAGATTTGGCCACAGTAACCATGACATCAGTGCCAAACACCCAGAAAATGTCATAGAAGAACAATCCACTCAACAATATGCACCCAGTAACAACATTGTTCAGGTGCAACAATTCAACTCCATTGATTGCAAAAGCAATTCCAAACAGATTATTCGCAATCCAGTGTTTTTTAACTAAATACCATGCACCTACCAACGAACAGCAAATCAGAGCAACTACGTCATAAGATGAGAAATGATAATTGATTATGTCTTCGGATTTGTCACCAGTTCCTTGTTTGAAATGAATGTGATATGGAATGTTTGGAACTGCAGCGGGTACTAGTTTGCTGACAATCGGACTGTAAATAAACACAGTTATTTTTGCATACGTGACATGTGTGTTTTGCATACCTCATAAGATTTGTTAATGCTAATACTCCAAGGAAGAAAAAGTAGCCTGTTAAAAGCAGGTTTATGTACTCTTTTGAGAAGATTTGAAAGACAATATATAAGCCGAATAACGCACAAGAAGCCACAACTGGAAACATAGCAGCATCTTTGCTTGTCATTGTCTCGGACTTCTACAGAATAAAAAGTATAATTTACTTGATATAACCTACCTTTACTATTTATTCAAGTATACTTACAGATGTATATTTTGTATTATTCTTTTTTAACTTTTCCTTATGGTGCTTCACAGATCGGTAAGACCCAAAGAATATCGGCAATAAAGCCATAATTACTAAACTCCCGTATGCGACAGCCATCCCTTCGGGGGTGGAAGGCGCTTTTCCAGTTGTATTTGTTACATTTTCAGTTAAATTGTTATTTACTTGAGACACGATGTCGGGTACCACGTCTGCCATTTTACAACATTAATGTTGACTGTGACAGAGTGGGGAAATTATTGTTCAGAATCCACGTCACTACTCACTTGTTTATCATGAAAATATATTTTTACTACATGATTTGGAAATTGACGATTTTTTGGAAATTTTACGATTTCGTAAAATATTCATTTAATTTTTAAAAACATTTTTGGACGATTTTAAACTGACAGTTTTTTTTATACAAAGAGGGAGCTTTGACTGTTGACCTTTGACCTAGACAACGTAGTAGAGACACTGACATATAATAATACTGGAACGCTCACTAATGGTGAAAATGTGAGCCGAGAGAGACAGGCAATGTGTGGGCAACCTTTCTTTGTTATAACTTGACAGGGCTTTAAGTAAACCACTACTTCCGGTTATTCGATTATCACCAAACACTAATCAGATCTTCCCAAGATGATATACAGTTGATATATACAAGATAAAATATCAAATTTTTCTGTTTAGCAGTGTTTTGAGAAACCGCAACTCCAGAGATCCACACAGATCGAAAAATAGACACAGACATCATCGCGAAACTATTAAAATCGTATTCTAGGGACTCTAAAACGAGCTCACCCACTGAAAACTCACTATCGAATTTTTAGCATGATTCCTATACCTCCCTTACAAATAACTATTATGTATGCGAATTTAAAGGAATTTTCAAATATTTAAAGAATACAATATTAATTGTATAAAGGGTGCGAAGCGTATGATTTTTTTCCCGTGGAGTAAATTGAAGCACGAGCCGTAGGCGAGGGCCACAATACACTTCTCTCCTGCGGTGTATATACTATTTTTCACGATCCCAATATTTATGATGGTTTTTATGTACTTTGTTTAATTGTGTTCATTTTTTCACATTATTTGATATGAAATATCAGGGAAACCGAGTTTCTCTCCCGGTCGTGAAAATATGTTATTACTTTTGGATAAGACTGTGCAATATGCTTTACATAGCAACTGCTCTAAAAACAAGTGTTAGATAAAGAAAGGTATCCCACAACATCTATTTGTCCAAGTTCGTTTTTCGCTTTCATAAAAGCCTACAAGTGCGCGTTCCAGTATTACTACATTTCAGTGAGTAGAAAGAACTGTCAAAACGTAAACAAACAGCTGTCATTTCTTTCTGTCATTTGTCAGCTGCAATTTGATTTTCGCTTTTAAAAGTACGTACTTATTTGCATTATTAATAAATCAGAACATTTGGTAAACACGCATGGTATTTTAGATCATTCCATTCAGTAATAACAAAAAGGGTAAAATGTCTGACGAAGACACTGCAGTGTTACTTACCGACAAAAAATCCGCCGAAAAAGAAGATATCCCAGATCCTAAGCAAGAAACATATCAAGATACAGCTCAAAATATACTTTTAAATCGGTCCCAAAGTATTTTTAGTTCAGTTTCAACAGTCATATCAGGCGTAATCTTTGGCTACGATTTAGGGGTGGCGTCCAACTTAATAAAACCGATAAGCAGTGTACTAAATCTAAGTTGCACCGAGCATTTTTACGTCGTAAGTTCTTGGTTATTCGGAGTTTTTTTATCTGCAACATGCGGTGGATATATAATCGACACTCTTGGACGAAGAGGCAGCATAACAGTATCAATGATTTTGTTGCTCATCAGCTCGATGCTTTTAAGCATGCCTGATTTGGCAAACGTGTTACAAGTATTCCTGATTAGTAGATTTATATCAGGGTTTGCTGGACCACTTTCAGCAATAGCGCAGTGCATTTATATGTCTGAAATCTCAGAACCAGAAAACAGAGGATTCAGAATAAGTCTACACCAATTCGGAATGGCTTTTGGAGGTTTAGTAGCATGCATTCCAGTTTATTTTTCTGATAGTCATTCAGGCTGGCGTCGATTTCTAATGCAAGTAGTTGGGTTCCATGCTTGTTGGGTAATTTATATAACTTTGTATTGGTTACCACCTTCGCCTCATTCTGCGTTGCAACAGCAACTGAAAGCCAAGAAGAAAAAAACAAGAAGTTATAGAATTGAAGTCTTGATGGAAACTATTGGTCTGGCGATGTTTCTAGTTGAAGTACAACAATTATGTGGGCGATATACTGTGTTGTATTATGCTCCGAGATTGTATTCATTGCTAGGAATTTGTACTTCGCAGGCTACGAGACTTGCTGTTTCTCTTTATGCTATAATTAAAGTAAATATTTTGGACTTTTGGTTAAAGTGCAGTTTACGGACAGAACTGAAATTGGCGGTGGGGCTTAGTTACTTTTACCCTCGCTTTTACCGGTCAGAGTTACAGAAAAACAATTTTAAATATCTGTTGTGGACACCACAATACCTCCCGTCATAGATTTCTTATCAATGCATAAACCATCATTATCAAAAAACGCACATCCCTTAAAAAAATTAGTTTCAATTATGACACATGTCAAAAAATGACATTTTTCAATCGTTGTTTTGTTTTGATTTTTTCAAAAAGCACAGGTTAGCAGATTCGAATAAAAATATCACATTATAATTTTTATTTAACGTATTGTAATTCGTAAATGTGATAGTGAGAAAAACGTTTCAAACAACAGTTGTAGATAATAATATTTATCTACGAACGTTGTTAAAAGTGGCCTTTTAACGGTTGTTTAGCAAGTTAAACGAGTCATATTCTAACACTAGTGTTAAAAGTAACATAACAACGTGTTAAAAGTGATTTTTCTCAACACCTATTTGTAAAGTTGTATTTTATCCACTGAATTCTCGATACTAAAATAATAATTTAATAGAAACGATGGATAAAGTATTACTTTATACACTTTCCCTCGTTTCACAAACTTACTTACCCCACTTACTCATAAAATGTCACTTTAAACACTTAAATCATAAATAAATATTAAAACAACATTCTCGAACAAAAATTGTCATTAAAACATAATTTAATGAGATATTTCAAAATAATTTGATTGGGCTTCAAGTAAACTACCACTTCCGGTTATTGGATTATCACCAGAAACTAATCAGCTCTTCCCAAGGGAATACAATTGATATATACAAAATATAAAAATTTTCAGTTTATTAGTTTTTGAGAAACAGTAACTTCAGAGATTCTCATACACAGACATTATCGCGAAACCATTAAAATCGTATTGTAGGGACCCTAAAACATGCTCATCCACTGAAAACTCACTATCGAATTTTAGAATGATTCCTATACCTCCCTTACAGGATGTGGCGGTAGGAAAAAAGCGAGAAACTTTAGTTTTATTTTAGTTTTGAGGTTGAATAAATATTGTGATCAGCAGCAACTTCAGTTCTGTCCGTAAACTACACTTACCAATATTTTGTACTAAAAATGTTGAATATTTAGTAACAATTTATTGTAGTTTTTAGCAACCGGATTATGTCTCTTACTGGTCGATCGTTTGGGTCGAAGAATATCTCTAATAATGAGCTCTACAATAATGATGACCTGTCTGTCGCTCCTAGCTCTTTTGGCCTCAATGGACGACCCAGAAATGTCCCCATCATATTTCTACCACGATAACTGTGACCATCTTTCCATGTCTGAAACCCCTTCATATTACTCCGGTCCCAATCCGGAAAACTGGCGTCCGGAAAATCCGGATGCCCCTTGGGCATTGCCTAAAAGTCCTCCGCCTTACCCTATGTTACCTACTCCCTTGTCTTTGGTGTCTTCCCATCCGCAAAGTTGCCCTGAACATGAGGTTGTGTCCACTTTAAGTCCGACTTTAAGAGTTGTTGGGATTGTAACTGTGATTTTGTATCAAGTCGCTGACGTTTTGGGGTATGGAACAGTGACTTGGATTATTTTGAGTGAGATATTTCCGGCTTCCATTAGAGGGCGCTGTATGTGCGCGATTACTATGATTTATTGGATGGATATTGGAGCTCCAAGCATGTTCATGCAATTAGGTATAATTTGGTTGACTTTGCGATGTGCTACTTCACCTCCAATTTGAATAAACTTAGTGAATTTATCACATTTTACGTAAAATTTTAATAAGTGGCGGTTATACTTAGATGTCCTTGAAAACGCAGTTTAATGGCCCACATTATTTCGTTAACACATATTTTTCGATTACTCTGGGTCAATCTGATCCAACACTTTTTTTTATCGTTTACCATTCTGCAATAACTGAATAGATTGGTCGAAAATATTTTGAGGTATCCGAAAGAAATATTTTATGACATTTGACAAGGTTAACCCTTAACTGGTATGGTGATTTTTTATAGCGTAACTGGTATACTGGGGTCTTTTTGTCCCCACTGTAAAATGTATTTAAAAAATGAAAATTTACGAGAAAACTTGATGTTATATCTTTATTTACATCTATTTAAACAGAACATGCATAAAACTAAATAAAATAAAATTAACATTTAGCAAATAAACAATATAGAAAAAATACTGGGCCTCTGTTGCAGCCTCTTGGTTATTGGGGCGTAGAACTGCCAAAAATAATTTTCAGGGGCGAAATGGGAAAAATTACAAATTAGTATACCGAATACATCACCTATGATATAAAATTTATATTTTAGAACAACAGCAAACAAAATAACAGACGTGTTTTTTACTTACATTTGCACCTCTTTTTGAATCTGTTTCATTTGAAATGTGTGTTTGCTTTTCATTAGAAATGTTAGAATCAATCTCTTGTATTTCGTCAGTTTCATCTTCGCTCTCAATAATTAAAATATCATACAACTCACTTTCAGTTAAAACACCGAGACATGTTAATTATAAAATCAACGTAACTGGTACAGTGGGGTCAACAGAGACCCCAATTGTTATTATCTCCTAAGAAATATATAGATTCGTGTGACCGTCACTAAGTCGAGTGTGTCGATTCATGAAGCTACTGAAAACTCAAATATTTAGTTTAAAATTCTAACTCTAAACAACTAGATTTAAAAACCCTGGGGTCTTCAAACACTAATGTTAGAAAGTGACACTTTTAACTTGTTAAGCAACCGTTAAAAGGGCCACTTTTAACAACGGTCGTAGATAAAACTATTTTTCTTGATTTCTGACTTTAATTAGGAGTAAAACAAATCACTGAAATGTAGTAATGCACTTGTAGTTATTTACGAAAGCGAAAAACGAGTCACCTTTTTCTAGAACGGTTGCTAGGCGTTTGTGGAGCGGTTGCTATATAACAATGTACAATAAAGACAGGTAGCCCTCAAATAGTTGTCTTTCGGCTCGCATTTTCAACGGCAGTGAGCGATCCAGTATTATTTTATTTCCGATACAAATGAAAAGGTGAACTAGTACATCGCAAGGTTGACATTTCTAATAAATATTTAGCGAATGGTTGTGACATATATTCTGTGATATTTTAGGATCTACGATCGGTTCAACATTCCTAATTTACAGTTTTATATGTATGGGAGCTATAATAATAACGTATATTTTCATTCCGGAGACAAAAAATAAAACTCTTCAGCAAATAGCCCAAGATTTGCGCAACATATCGCTAGTACCTCGAGTTTATGAGAATTTAAACAGCCTACCATTTATTGGAAACAGCGAATGGCTAAAGCGACGAATTCAAAACCTACCAGGGAATGGAAGTACCATTATTTGAGATTCGATTACTTTGAAAGAGCTGCTACCAGATGAAATAACCGATGGAGAAAAGGTTTTTTGGATAAACGATTAACCAATCTAAGTCTAATCTGTGTTATTATTTTTATAGAATAGTCTCACTTTAATTTAACTTAATCATTGATGTTGAATATCTTCTAAATATGTAGTAGAATTTTTCTTTAACTATTAGTTATTTTTGAGACTGATCTTCTTGAAATCTTGAACGTACTTAATATTATTATTCATATTCGTAGATGTCTTTGATGTACTTTTGTCACAGTATAAGAATTCATACAGTAACGACACTTCAAATATTTCTTGATCCCAATATTTCAGCGCGCTACTGACAAGATGGCCGCTCAGCGGTCACTGATATCTCAGTAACCATAGAAAATAGAATATAGTATGTCAGTGACCTTGTTCTATCTGTCAAATGTCAATCATATTTAGTTCATTTTTCAAGTCGACGCGTATATTTTTTTATGTTTTTATGATGGTTTGACGCCGACACAAAATTAGGTTTTTTTTCGGTTTTCAGTTTATTTTTTCGTCTGTTTAATTTCTAATTAAAAAGTTTTTATATTTTGTTAAATACAGTAGAGTGCAAAGCAGAGAGTTAAACTTATTTGTACCATGAAAAATTGTAGGAACTTTAATGATGCAGATGAAATAATATTTTTATAATTTATTCTATTTGCAACTGACATATACAGCTACTGTTAAAATGGCCGCTCGACTCAAGGTCATTGGTTGGTGCAACAAAAGATCAAAAGTGTCTACAGTGAGTGCTGTTACTGTATTAATTCTTATTATGTGGTTTCGTGCTGTTAGAGCTGTCGTAGATTAAAACAATACTTAATTATTTTCTTTAAGACTGATTTATTTATATTAAGACTTGATAAGAATAATGTTTGTCAATTGCATGGTAACTAATTCATAATGATTGCCAATCAAGTAGAGCGTGTCAAAATTTATATATTTTTTATTATACAAAATTAAAACTTGTGCTTTCAAAATCCGAATATTCAACGAGTAAAATTTGTTGCAATATAAACTGTGATATCGGAAGAATGAAAGGAATGGCTTGAAATGTAATTATAATTAATATTTATCCAATAAATTAAGAATTTCTAATTAGAATACGTGAAATCATTTTGTCATTGAGAATGATGAATTCATTTGTACGGTCTAAAGGGTTAATTAATTCATAATATGAGATGTATTTATTTATATATCGTCACTTCAATATATTCATATATTTATTTAATAATTGCGTATATTACAGGCTAAATTAAAAATGTATCACATATAATTAACTATGTACTACAATCTTAATGTATTAAAATTATAAACGTACCAATAATGATTGTATAAAGATCATTACTGCAATCAATCAATCGTCTTTTATTTACAGTCACTTTCTATGAACCCAGAATCATATCACTTGGCACAATTAAATCTTAGAATAACTTTATAAAAATTGTTCTGCTCTTACAAAGGGAAAATTGTTGTATTCAATTTATTTGTATTTTAATTAAATTGAAATAATAACAAAAATCATTTACATAAAAGTTTCATTTGGCCCAAAAGTATTGGCTTGATGACAACAAAATATAGAAAAATGTTTCAACATCCTTTAGAATCCCATAAAATTTACTTTATCTCATTTTTGTATTGCCCAAAATCCTGATTGGCTTTCAAATAATCTACCACTTACTGTTGATGAATTGTTTCCAATATCTAATCAATTCGTAACATAAACATAATACCTCCCTTACATATATGTATGTGCGGGAGGTAAAAATAATAGAGGTAAATTAATGTATATTATACATTAAGGGAGAGAAGTGTATGATTTTTCTCGCGAAATAATTGAAGCATGAGCCGTAGGCGAGGGCTACAATACCATGAGGAAAAAATACATTTCTCTCCTCTCTTGTGGTGTATATACTATTTTTTTCACGACTCCAATATTTATGATGGTTTTAAAGTATTTCAAAATTATTATTGAATTGTAATATAATTAATGATAGTTACTTTGATTTGTTTAATTCTTTAATTTTCCACATTATTTGAGCACTTTCGCTCACGACGTGAGAGAAAGCGCATAAATCTCTCGTAGATATGAAATTGGCGATTTTTGTAATGATTTTGGTACCATAGAAACCGAGTTTCTCTCCCTGTCGTGAAATAGTTATTTACTTTACAAGTGGGCAAAGTAAGGAATTACGCACGAGAGAAATTTTAGCACACGAAGCCGGAGGCTGAGTGTGATAATTTTATCGAGTGGGTAATTCCACTTTGCCCACGTGTGAAGTATAACGTTTTATCCAACATCTCTTAATAAATGCAAAATTTATTAAAGAAATATTATTCTACGTGGTACACATTCTATTTTTTTTTTTCCGATCGATTTATATAGGAAACGAATTTTTCTCCCGTTCGTGAAAAAAGATTATTTAAAAATTATTTGAATTGTAATATAATTTATGATAGTTTATTTTAATTTGTTTTAATTTTGTTAATTTTTCACAACAAATACTAATATTAGAGTATTTTCCGTCCCGACGGGAGAGAAAGTGCCCAAATCTCCTATTGATATGAAATTGACTGATGTGTCACGATTTTGGTATCATAGAACCCGAGTTTGTCTCCCGGTCGTGAAAAAACAATTTTCCTTTGTACGATTTTAACTAAGTCAAATGACATGATTCTGGGCTCGTACTATCATATAAAAATATTTAGAGCGCAAAATGTATATGGCACTTGAGGTATAGTCTGGTTAAAAAGTCATTAAAACTATCACACGATTTCATTTGGAATTAATTTCCTTGGGTATAACGAATTGTCTTTTATTTCGACTGATAATTTTCGGGGGCGATAGCACTTGTTTTAAAAACACATTTCTTTTGTCTCTCAAACTAGAAAATGCATTTCTATCCGGTAGATTTAATTCACTACTGTCTTGATCGGAAACTGAAAGTTCTCCTTCGATTTTATTTTGATTTCTAATTACATTATTCCATTGAATTACTTTAGCTATCACAGGGGGTGTGTATTTTGCTGATTTTAAATCGTCGATTAAATTTACGGTTGAACCCATTTCTAAAGATGCATTTGTTAATATTTCGTCGGATTCTTTTAGTTTTGGTTCGAATTTTTCTCGGAGCAGTGAAAATTTTCTTCTGGGTTTGTTTCCTGTTTTATTTACTTTTTTATGATCATTTTCTATATTTTCTTGGGAATATTTAGGGGCATTCAGAGGAGATTCAATTTTTATAAAATCATCTTTATGAATCAATATAGGAGGGGGTTCAATTTGTTCTAGTAATATTTTATTCTTTTGATTCTCTTTATCATTAATTCTGTTGTTAGTCCATAGAGCTTTAGCTACAGTTTTACTTCTAGTATTAGCAACATTTTTAACAATTTCTTGTATTTCATCATCCCAAACATTTTCAGTTCTATGATAAACATGTCTAGGAGAATCTGTATCAGTACCTCTTCTAATTTCATCTATCGTTGCTACTAGAGCACTTCTAGGTTTTCTTAAAATATTTTCTACTTTATCCGGAGACAAAACAGGTTCCTCCAGTTCTTCAATAGGTTCTAAAGTTGAACCTAACGGAAAAAACATTCCATGTTGATCTACAACAATTGGTTTGGCAGTAAAAACATTAGATTCAATCTCATGTTCTTCTTCTAGAATATGTAGACGTTTATCACAATCTACTAAATCATAAACAAGAGTATCTAGATAATCGTCTTGTCTGGATCGAAGAGGACGAGGTCGTCGATTAGGTATTAGAGGAGGTGGAGAACTTGCAGTGTCCGATGAACTTATTTCAGAAGAAGTTCCTGTTACTGTACTAGTTAGAGTATCTCTTCTTCTATCGCGGACTGTACTATCGTCATGGAGGAATGTTTCAATGTCTGTGTAGCCTTCCCATGAGCGTAAGCCCCATCTTTCTCGCGCGATATTTACAGCACAAATATTTTCGTAATCATGAGCTGATAAAACTTCACTTGACATTTCCATGTATTCCTCGGGTTTTAAGGTTCCACTACTACAAACACTTTTATCATCACTGCACATTTTCATTAATTTGTTACTAAGTATGTTTTTTAAATTCAATTCGGAATTGAAACTATTTAAAACTGAACCTACTGAATATATAGGTCGACGTTTTAATTTTATATCATCGTTTAAATTAACATCTACATCAGAATTTGTTAAAGTGTCTACATTATTTAAGTCATTCAAATCAATTACCAATTGATCTGACGAATATATTCCTCTTCGTTTCTGTGAAGAAATTTGTTTTAACTCCACAGATTCTTCATTATTTAGTTGCAACAGTTTTAAACCCAACTCAGTTGGAGAACAAATTCCTCTTCGTTTGTGCTTTTCCGATTCTGGAAAAGCCTTTTCCGTACATTTATATCCCTCATTACTTATCCCTTTATCATATGAAGTATCCGCGCTATTGACAACAGTATGAAACTCTATATCTTCCAAACTATTATCTGGATCTTGAGAAATCGGTGCAGAAGCAAACATAGGTGATCCAGATCTTGCAATCCAGTTTTCCAAAAGTAGTTTTTTGTCTGTACAACCATCATCTGAATGGGGTGAACTCTTAAATGATACTTCTTCGGTTTGTGTTAAACCTCGATCTTGGATCCACATATGTTTTAAAGATCGTAGAGTGTTTGCTTTGCTTCCGTTTTCTGATGCATCTTTGGGACTTGGCGGTCCTGGACTTTCTGCATCCGCGAAAAGTGGACAGCATGAAATTGGACCCGCTGGATGGAATTTTGTGTAGTATAGAGTCATACTACACAAACCTGAACAATAAATAATTAGTAGAATAAAAGAAAATTATTTTAAAATTACTTACCTATTACGGTGCCTCCTAAAATTAGAACGGTTGAAATTATAATAATTTCAAATGAAGTAATCAAATTTAATGTTACAACTAAAATGAGACAAGCTACATTTTGTGTAACAATTATTAAGTAGAAAGCAAATACGCGTTTTCTTGATCTTCCTTCGCAAATATTAAAAAATGAGAAGCAATATATTACTCCTACAATTCCATTGTAAATGCGTTCTTCCCAAACTGTTGCGCAAAAATCTGTGTCTTGCAGAACTACCCAAGTTGTCATAACGATCCAGTGAAATCCTAAACAAAATTGTTCATAA
Organism: Poecilus cupreus; assembly: GCA_963942605.1. NCBI lineage: Eukaryota > Metazoa > Arthropoda > Insecta > Coleoptera > Carabidae > Poecilus > Poecilus cupreus. The sequence continues at coordinate 2,858,509 of OZ012726.1, read as the reverse complement.
GTTGAGAACCAAGAATTTGTCGGTAAAATTTACAATAGTTTTTGAGCAGAAACAAACAGCCAAGTATACAAAATGACAATGAATTTTGAGGAATTAATATAAATAAATTTATGACTCGTTGTATTCGGGTGAATAGTTCTAGAATTTAAATACAATAAGTTGCAAAAACTTTCAGATTCTATAATTGTATATTAAAAAGACTTTTGAAAAATAATTCTGTTAATTTATTTATTTAAACTAAACGCCTGGAACCACAACCTCTGTTTTTGGAAGTTTTAAAAGAAGTGTTTTAGCTTCGATTTTAGTACTGTACAATGTTCAACAATTATTTTATTTAAAAAAATGCTTCGAATAGAAGTTACAGAAAAATATATTATCTACCACTTTTATTTCAAATATTTTTTAATAAATAATTTTAGAACATTGTATAGCGCTAAAACCGAGGCTAAAACACTTCTCTTGAAACACCCAAAAACAGAGCTCGTGGTACCAGCTATCGTTTCAAATTATTAAACAAAATTATTCATCAGAAAATAAAAGAAAAACATAAATAAGTAAATGGAAGCAGTATCTTTGATGTTTACATATTTACAGTTTCTTTTTACGCGATAATGTTTATTCTTTTGTTTCCTGATAAAGAATTATGTTCAATAATTAGAAACGTTATTATAATAACTTGTTTATGATATTATGCAGCGGCCATAAAATGGCTCTTTATGAACTGGCTAATAAAGTAAAAACAACTTGCTAACTAAACAGAAAAAAAATCACACTTCGAAATTAGGTATCAATTTTTTTTTGTCATCCTAAACAAAACAAAAATTATGCAATGCAGTTGAACATAAAATATTGTATATAACACTCACTGAAATCTAGTAATACTGGAACACGCATGTATAGTCTTTTATGAAAGCGAAAAACGAGCCTGAGACAGATAGATGTCATGGGCCATACTTTTTTGTCTAACACTTGTTTTTATAACAGTTGCTGTGTGTTTTTTGAGCAGTTGCTATGAAAAAACAACAGTTGCTATGCGTTGAACGATTGTTATGTAAAGACAGATAGACTTCAACTAGCTGTTTCTCTCGCTTCGCATTTTCAAAGCCAGTGAGCGTTCCAGTATTATTATATTTCAGTGGTAACACGTACATACAATCGACTCAGCCCTTGAACTGTCTTAAATTATGAACTTGTTACATAAATATCAATAATTATGTTCGAATGTATTATAATCACATGTTTATAATACAGTCTAGCGACCATAAAATGGCTCTTTATGGACTAGTCCGATAAAGTCAAAACAATAAAAAACGCACTTTGAAATTATCAAATTTTTTTCGTGTCAACGTCATGTGTCAAATACAATTATTGTGATTTTAAACTAAGAAAAATAATCTGAAATATAGTCGTACAAAAAATATTGTATGTAACACGTACATAATAAGGTTTTATTGACTCGTACATAAAACCTTATATTATGTACTTGTTACATAAATTTACTACACACCTAAGACAACTAGTATCCAATAATGAAACGCAACAGCGAATAAAACCAGAGCAGATATTCTAGCAGCGAGCATTCCACCTCGCCAAGTGGCTTGTAATACAAGTCCAGGCCATCGAACTCGGTTTTTATCCGGTCGAACTCTTCGCATTGCCCTTGTATACGCCGCAATGGCCCATGCCAAAGAGCATAATGATGCACTTGCAGAAAGACCTAAAACGATTAGCAATACTGAATTGTTAGTATCTTATTATTTCCGGTGTTATCAATTCGAAACTCCCACTTTTTCAGAATTCAGACAAAAGTGAATAGTTAAAAACAAAAGTTGATTATTAGAAGTTTAAACGTCAAAATGTTGTTCAGAAAACGTCAAAGAACTATGAAAATATTGTTGTTGATAATAATGTTGTTTGTGATTTCAAATATTGCTTTCTTAATTTTATATAAAAGCGGATACTTTAAAACATATGTTAAGTATGATAAACATTAATTAATATTTGAAATTTAATGAAATATTTTGTAGTATTCACCTGTGATGGATCGTTTTATTAAACGACGAAATTCTTTAAATGAAACATGTATTCGTTACTTTCAAAACGATATTAATGAACGTTCAAAGTTTGAAGCCAAATATTTGTCAAGAAAAATGATTATTGATACGTATGGATATATTTAAAGCAAGTTAATTATTATAATTAATAAATAATATTTCAGTAAACATAGCTTATCATGGTGTCCAATTTATAAAGCTGCTTCAAGATTTTGGATGAAAGGTTTCGCATATTTATCAGGACAAGTTGATGACCAAGTCAAAAAATTTATTAAGTTACGTTTTCTTCAATGGAATACAGTAGCCCGGAAAATTTTTCCCGTAGATTACGACACATCTGAATTTTTATATGTAAGAAATAAATAATTTACAGATTAAATATTTATTGAACAGCAATTTTTTTAGAAATTAAACCATACGAAAAAGTTTCTCATCGTACGACATCCTTTAGAGAGAATTTTGTCAATATACAGAGATAAATTCGAACATAAAAGAGATCAAAAACAACACAGGGAATGGTTTCAGAAAAAAGAATTAACTTTCCCAGATTTTCTAACATATTTCTTAAAATATAAATCGCTTGATGAACGTTGGAAACCAATAAGTTTGCAATGTCTGCCATGTTTTATTAAATATGATTTCATCATCAAAACCGAAACTATGTTAGGGGATAATGTGTGCATGTTAGATCATTTAAATTTAGATCGTAATATTGCTTTTTTGCCTCATGAAAAAGTAAATGAAAACGGCCCAACTAATTTTGAATTAGCTAAATATTATTATTCAAACGTTTCGCAAAAGTTGATGCAAGAAGTTATATCGTATTATTCTGCTGATTTTGAATTATTTGGGTATAATCCTAATGATTATTAAATAGTTAAATTGTATTACCAGTCCAAGAATGCCATTCTCCTAAGTTTAACATAACATAAAGTTGTAGAATTAGCTGTGGTGCAGATTCCATAAAACTTTCGAATAAATGTAACATACATAAGTCACTTTGTTGTTGATAAAGTTTTTGAAAATCTGACATTTCTCCACTTGAACGAGCTTCTAGGCCAGTTCGAAGGACCAAATAATATCTAAAAAACAGTAAATTATTAGAATTTAACTAAAAAGTTAGAATATGTTTCAGGATTTCATAATTCATACATTGGTTTTTATAAAATATCATTAAATTGTCATTACGATATTTTTTATAGAACACTAGACTCGTTCACAACATATAAGTAAAAGAAAAGTATATAATTACTAAACATAAGTATAAAAATCTGTTGTGGGCAGCACAATACCTCCCGTCATAGATTTCTTATCAAACAATTCAGGAACACGGACCACCACTATCAAGAAACGCTCATCCCTTCAAAAAATTATGACACTTGTCAAAAAATGACATTTTTCTAGCGTTATTTTGTTTTTTCAAAAACAGGTTAGCAGATTTAAACGAAAATAGCAAAATATATATTTTTTTAATGTTTCAAACTATAATTATAGATAATAATATTTGAAACATTATTCTAATAACAAAATTTAAATTAAACCATAATTTACTGAGATATTTCAAAATAACTTGATAGGGCTTCAAGTAAACTTCCACTTCCGGTTATTGGATTATCACCAAAAACTAATCAGCTCTTCCAAAGGGGATACAATTGATATATACAAAAAATCAAAATGTTTAGTTTTTTAGTTTTTGAGAACCCGTAACTCCAGAGATCCACAATCACAATTGTATGAAAGTTTAAAAAGAATCGTTTATTACAGTGTAACTGTAACTTTATCATTTTTACCTTCCACCACATTCTGTAAAATCATGCTAAAAATTCGGTAGTGAGTTTTTAGTGGATGATCACGTTTTAACGTTCCTAAATAGTTTCGCGATGATGTCTGTGTGTGTCTGCCAGTCTGTGTGGATCTCTGGAGTTACGGTTTCTCAAAAACTACTAAACTGAAAATGTTGATATTTTGTGTATATCAATTGTATCCCCTTCGGAAGATCTAATTAGTTTATGGTGATAATTCAATAACCGGAAGTTGTAGTTATCAAGTAAACTTGAAATATCTCAGTAAATTATGATTTAATGACAATTTGTTGTTTCAAATATTTTCGTTTAAATCTGCTAAGCTGTGCGTTTTGAATATCAAATCAAGGACTGAAAATTGTCATTTTTTGACATGTGTCATAAGTGAAAACTAACTTTTTGGAAGGGTAGAGCGATTTTTGATAGTGGTGATCCGTGTTCCTGCATTATTTGATAAGAAATCTATAACAGATTTTTTTATGTAGGATTTTGAATCAAAAATAAATGTTTGGTTTATTTCATTCACTCTCTTCAGGGTAAGTTTAACAAATGATATCTTTTTAGTTTTTACAATTTAATGATGTAGAATTAGAGACATGCACAGATCTAATTTAATTCCGCCAAATATCGAATTTTGTCAATGAATTTTTGAAGTTAAACTTGGGATGTGTTCAACTTCTCATTTTATGGTAAATAAAAATCTTAAGCTGAAAATAATTTACCTTTGAGCAATTCCAAGCAAGCATGCGTGAAAAATATAATGTGACGTTGAAATTTGTTCGTCTAATTTGTGCCATCGAAGAGAAAATAATTGTATGACACTTGCTGGAAGTAACATTAAAAGCAGGGTGCTTACAGCCCATCCGATGTGACCACATCTTGAATATTCTACAACTAGAATAATATCTGAAAAAAGTATTAAAATATTATTTAAAAATTTGTTTTGTAGTTAATTATTTAAAAATATATGTAAATTTGTTAGTTAAGTAATGTAAATATAAGAAAAATAAATTTAAATGATCAAGAACTGGTTTTGGAAGTGGGGAGAACACCTGTTAAAGACAAAACAAAAACAATGACCATTGTAAACTTACCAGTGCTAAGGTCTGCAACGAATGTTCCAAGAGAAAATAACACACAGAAAATGTCAAAAGTATTAAACGTTGGATTACTGCAAGTCTGTTTATATTTGAAAGCATTTTCTCTTTTATTTTCAGTCTTTTCTTGTGAAGTCTTTGCCTCTGCCATTTTGTTAGCCGCCCTACCCGTCATTCAAATCGCCGAATAAAACTTTTCTGATTGGTTGCCGCAGGTGGAATACGAACCACTGATTTTCAAAACGAAATTAGTTTTACCCGCCAATTTTAGCCGTTGCATAAATTATTGCCACAAAAAATACAAATCGTGCCATACTTACCGTTCGACTTTGCCAATAAGTTGCTACAGTAACAACTTGCTAATTGTAACAAAAATGAATCGTTTTTTAAATATTCCCCATAATACATGAGGTTTCGATGCGATTTTGTCAACATTGTAAAAATTTCGTTTAAGAGAATTGAGTCGATATAATTTAAGACAGTTCAGGGGCTGAGTCGATTGTATGTACGTGTTACCACTGAAATATAATAATACTGGAACGCTCACTAACGTTGAAAATGCCAACCGAGAAAGACAGCTGGTTCAGGGCTATCCGTCTTTGTTGTATTTTTTACATAGCAACCGTTATACAAACAAATGTGTAGACCACTGAAATATGTCATTCTGGAATGCTCATTAAAGATGAAATGTGAACCGAAAGAGATAGGCAATACGTGGGAAGTCTATCTTTGTCGTACAGTCCACTTAGAAAATATAAAGAAATTAACATTCAATAATTTTGAAATGTATATTACTATATGAGGGATTATGATAGTCATTATTCACGATGATGATCATCCGCGTGATTAATGACTATAATCCCGAATATAATACTATACTTTCTCTATTCCTGTAAATTCAGAAATCACTTGAAAATGATCGAAATTTGTTGGAATGACAACTGTCAGGCGGCCGTTGCTTGGTGATCCACATAACGTCTTTAAAATAACAGTGAATTATGAATCACAATTCAATGTCGTGTATTATGGGTACTATAATTCATCGAAAAAATTTAAATAACGCGGATATATTTATACAGGAGTATAAAAAAATGTTTTCAATATAAAAATTAAATGATACACTAATAAAATTGTATTTATATATGTGTATTTAAAGGAATTTTCAAATAATTGAATAATACATTGTTAAATGTTATTTATCACTTTTGGAAAAGACGGTGCAACATGTTTTCACATTGTAACCGCTCAACAAACGCTAAATAAACCCAAAACAAGCGCTGCATAAATAAGTGTTAGACGAAGATGTATAACCCACGATGTATATCTGTCTCAGGCTCATTGGTTTTTTCCATAAAAATCTACAAGTGCGCGTTCCAGTACTTACTATAATATTTCAGTGTTTTACACAAAAACGAGTGGCCCACGATATCTATTTTTCTCCGGCTCGTTTTTCACTTTTGTAAAAAGACTACAAATGCGCGATCCAACATTACTATATTTCAGTGATTCCGACAATCTCGCGAGCATTTATTTAACGATTTGTTTTATTTTGATTTATATATTGTATTTAAAAGCACACAAATTATCCAGTTTAACAGTTGTCGAATTCGGATACGAGGATTTGAAATAGGGATCACATACACTATTTTATATACAAATTTGTGTATTTTATTGGCGATACTCCTAGTATGATGGAAATAAATATAAGAAAACTCATACTGAAAGTAAGTTATAATTTTTTAACAACATATACAACAAAAACTCAAAAATTTGAACTCAAACAGAAACCAAAGTCAACAAGATTAACTTCTTAATTTATGGCAGTGTTTAAGCTTCTCTTGTTGACTTGAGCTTCACGGGACATGGTTTTCAAATGCTGCCAACCATGAATTCGAAACTTAAAACTATAAATTCCCACTGCTATAATCATAATTACAAAGTAATAAGAAATAAATATCGCTTGATACAAATACAAATTATTATCCCAGACGTGCAACTCAAAATTTATTTTTGGGCCGGTATTTCCAACCTCTAACTAGAGAATAAAATCAGTGGAATTATAATAATATTGTTTGTTTATTCCACCGATAAATTTATTCTCTAGAGTCTAGTTAATGTGAGGAATATTGGATAATCGATGCGGGTTCTATAATTTTTATATATTCCTGATAATATATTTAGCTACCTTTCTTTTTTTTCCAAGGCTTTCCAACTTGAGATAAACTAGAGTATAAATTTATCTGAAGTGTACCGAATACTTTAAGAGTGTTTGTATAAATTTTGAGTTGTGTGTCATGGCGTGGCTAATATTGTAACAAGTAGAAATTGAATAGCAGATCAGATCGATTGAAGTAGTCAATCGTTTTCAAACAGTCTTTGGTTTTCGTACCAATTCACCTTTAATGAATGATCGATGGCGTAGGAAGAACGAATAGAACATGAACATGTTCAAATACTTAACACTACAAACTTATCAATTGACTAACTACTTCTATGAGCACACTTTCGATTAAAATAGAATCATAATAATAGGATTGCTTATGAACTTGAGCAACATACATTTACAGAAGTTTCACGCGTATTCACAATCACTCTCACTCTCACGGAATTACTTAGTGTTACTCTAAATGAAAATAGAAAGAAAACTGTATGACTAACTGTTACAGTGTTCGATAGTTCGTAACAGGACGCAACTGACACAACCGCCGAGGTTTTCACTTTCTTCTCTTCCAGCGTTTTCTTTCCCTCACAGTTCTTCTTTCACGGTCATATAACAAGAACATTTAATTACAAATTACAAATAATAATTATTAAAACGAATAATACAAAAAAAAATATTATGCAGCTTCTTTCAAAGTCAATTAGAAATTCGGAATCGATACTTATAATTTAATTAAGTACATATTTGTAGCAATACTTATTATTTATTTAATGCAACTCTGGAACTTGAAATCACAGTATTATTTACTTTTTAGGGACAAAAGCTTTTGGATGGTATGCCTGTTTTACACCACGCAATTTACTAGTCAATTTGTTGTCTGTATTTTTCGATAACTTTGACATTTTCAACCTCAGATCAACTAGAGAATAAATTTATTATTGCATCAAAATATATTATATTATATAGATATTTTTAGTTTATTCCACTAATGAATTTATTTTTTCTAGATTACCTGAGGTTAGAAATTCTGGCCCTCAGATAATTCTGGGAGAAATTAATTCCCAATCAGTCAAACTTTTTATATCATTTTTCATTCTTGATTCACAATTTACTAGAGAAACTATATAGATTTTAATATTTTTATATTAACATTATCAATAAACAAAAATATTAGTAGCAATAGTGAGAGCTGATATCGTCTTGGTTTTACTGGAAATTGTTACATATTGGCTGGTACCACGAGCTCTGTATTTTGGTGTTTTAAGAGCAGTGTTGTAGTTTTGGTTTTAGCGCTGTACAATGTTCTACAAATATTTTATAAAAAAATACTTCAAATAAAATTGGTACACAATGTTTTTCTACAACTTTTATGTAAAGTATTTTTTATAAAATAGTTTTAGAACATTGAACAGCGCTAACACATCCAAAAAGAGAGCTCGTGATACCAGCCACTGATTTTTATTGAATTGGTATAGTCGATTGAATTAAATAAGGGTAGTCAATATTATTTTTATTTAACAAAACACCACAAGGGTGTATTGAAATCTCAATTTTTTAGTAGTCCCGATTATTTATTTCCTTATTGATTTTTATTTCGAATCACTTAATTTTTGTATTCGCATTTGCTACTATTATATCCCCATTAGGGAGGACATTAAAAGCGGTTAAATCGAATTTTAACCGGACCGCTCCTCTAAAATATTTCCAAATAAATTAAAAATATATATATTTTGGCCTTTATTTCGCTTAATATTAATATTTGCCCGTGACTAAATATATTTGCTTTTTCCCATTTAAATAACGTAGAAGTGACATTTTGGAAAAAAAAATTTTTCCGAGGCAATAAACGGTTCGAAAAATCCATTCAGTGGTGGAATATGTACTATAAAGATTCGAGAATATTTGGGGAGAATTATTTAGAGATGTGGTTTTCGGTCTTTGGAGCGATAGTTTGTCGGACTTGAAATATCTTAAAAATAATGATTGGGACTTGTCACAGCCCTATGTGATTTAAATGGGAAATGGCACGGTTATTACGCGGGATAAAAGCCAGCATATTTATGGTGTACGACAGGCATAATTGAAATATAAATGAATGTATGTACTTTGAAACAAGCCGTGTGTTGTTGTTATGTGACCGTGGCAGTTAGAGTGTGGTTTTGTCTAGGAGATTAAGGCACATGTTGCAGGTGGCGGAGACACAGAAGCCGATGCCCTGGGGCAGGACGTTGTGGGCGGCGGCGGCGCGACGCTGGCGGTCGTGCACCGTGACGACCCTGGCGGCACAGTCGGCGGGGCTGGGCTGCAGAGCAGGGGATGAGTTAGCCGACACAACGGGCACAACGACAACGGGCACGGTGCTTTGTTATACGTGGGTGTCCTCCTGCTCCTTCTCGCGCTGCCGCACGGCCACGGCCGTCTCCACCAGCAGGTACAGGCACTTGAACTTGTCCTTGTCGTCGCCCTCGGGCGGCGTGGGCGGCGGCGACGACGGCAGCAGCGGCGCCACGGGGTGCGCGGGCATCACCTGCACCTTGGGGTTGCTGAGCGGGTGCGGCAGCTGCGGCAGGTGCGCGAGGTGCGGGTGCGGCGCGCTCCAGTAGTCGGAGCCGGGCAGAGGTACCACCGAGCCGATCAGTGGGTCCTCCTTCGAACTGAAACACATCAGAGACCTACAGTTGTATTATTACGAACTGACACCACCACTATCTCAAAACACTGAAATATAATTCATACTGGAACACGTTCTCTTACAAAGTTGAAAATATTATTATGCATGTAAACGAGACGGAAGTGGTGCATCAAAGTATGTATCGATTGAAAAGTTGGTGACACTAATATGTGTGGGTGAGATTGAGGGTGAACGATTGCGTGGGCGTCCGAGGAATAAGTGGTTGGGTATGATTGATGGTTTGTTGCGTGAACGAATGATTCCGAGTATGAAGAATAAACGAGCATGTATGAATGTAGACCAGGCGAAAGTGGTGTGTTAGGTTAGGAATGTTTGCTTGGTTATTGTGTTTCTGGCTTCGTGCTACTCCACTGAGTGGGATATAGCGTGACTTTATGTATGTATGTATGATTTTGAAACTCGTAAGAACTTAGTTCGAATCCCACAGCTGGCAGTTGTCATTTTAAATTTACCCCTATGATGAAAAATAATAGAAATGATTAAATAAACAAACCAATAGCTGATTACAAAAATGTAATTTGGCAAATGTTAGCGCGCTTGTTTTTTATTTATATTATAATACTCAAATTCAAAATACTGTTAAAAATTATTTATCACTTTTGGATAAAACTGATGCTGAACAAACACATAGCAACAGTGTTAAATTCGTTTTTCGCTTTCATGAAAGCGTGTAAGTTATCGTTCCAGTATTAATATAGTTCAGTGTGTGATATTCGTGTGTTCTTACCCCCGATTGGCCGGATGCTGTTCCTTGCCATTCATGCCATATCTAATAACGGTCTGCCACGGTGTAAACTTCTCCTCTTCACTGGGACTGGAGCTCTCATACTCATTGGGGCTGTCCTCCTCGCTTCTGTACATCAGGGTCATGCCATCATCGTAGTCATGGTCTCTGACGAGGGAGGGTCTTTTAGCGGGCGACGGGTCGACGTCTTCCCCGTCGGTGGGCTCCCAGCTGGTGTGTGGCTGGGGTGAGCTCATCCCCGTGGGCTGGGTGCCTCCACCAGAGAGCTTTTTTCCTCGGCGAGAGATGGTGTAGTGCAGGGGGTCGTGACCTTCGCGTCGGATCATTTCGGGGAGGATGCGGCGTCGGGCGTTGATGAACCAGTTGCACACCTACAGAGAATTTTAGTTATACTGTCATATTTCTATGTTTACCGGACTGGTTGCAGTCTGGTAAATGGAACTTTACATTATTGTTATTTTTTACGGTACTGTCGTTTTTCTACTACTATAAAGATATGTGCTTGTTTTATGTTTTTAATGCCACAGATACATAGTACGCTATAAACACATTTTCATATTTAACAGTAACCATATACAAGATTAGATATAAATTCATATCCAACAGTTCTGTTAAAAATAATAAAGTCCATTTAATTATTAGCAATTATTATTTTTAATTATTGCAAATTATCTGTATGCAAAAGCATTCAGAACTCATAGTAATAAATGAAAAGATTTTACAGAACATAAACAAAAAATATTATCATTTATTCCTATGTAAACTTGACTTATAAAAAACGATACATTGCTGTCTCTCACTTTAACTGTAGAACTCCCGGTATACAATATATTAACAAACCAAAATTGGTTGTTATCATAATTTTTACTTCCTTGTAGTAAAGGATGTGTTTAATTGCGAAAAATATCGGTTTTTATATTTCACCAGAAATATCAATGTTAACTATAGTTCATTCCACGAGATCTTTCTTTAAAGGAACACAAATCCACGTGGTTTCCTTTGCTGTGATTTGTCCTCGAACACGTGCTAAACACTACGTGAAATACAAACATGTAAACACTGTTAAAATATCATACACTTTACTGTGTTTAGTTATATGTAGGTATAAAATTGCCCACTAAATTTTTATTTTGTTGCTTCTACGTTGTGTATATTAGAAATATTTATGTTTAAATTAATAATTTTTTAAATATGTATATTTTTATAAGAATGTGCAATAAACCAAAACTGCCGAGCAATTAATTCTTTTCTTTTTCAATAACTGTGTACGAACTGGCGGTGTAATTACAGTATACCGCCGAATGTTTGCAATGGTACACTGTATTTTTTTAACCAATCACAGAACTATAAATGTCCATTTAATGAAAGATCTCGTGATATGTACTATAGATGTAATATGTAATGTATCTCGCATAACTAAGATTAGCCGTAGAATGATGAAATTTTGTATTTAGGACTGTTGTAACATCTAAATGTGCACCTCTCTTTTGATTGCAATTGAATGAACTAAAATGACACTTTGCTCGAAGGATTTTAAAAATTTTTCTCTTAAATAAAAAACGGTTAACCGTAGAACATTGATTTTTTTAATGGAATTGCTATAACATCTTGTTACGCAAGGCGTACAAGGAAGTCATGTGGTTTCCATATCAGATTTTTTAAGACCAAGACAACCTGATGGTTTTTAAGAAAGAATGAAAAAAATTTTCGTTCAAAAATGCGACAGATTGAAATAAACCGTTGAGCGTTGAACGTCATTATCTCATACGCCCATTAATGATTTATAATTTTTATGATAATCCTTTTGAAATTTCTATCGTAAAAACTCATTTAACGGACTTACAATGCAAATAATTATTACAAGAGTGCAAATAAAAACAAACTGATATAAAAAATTTGCGGAATATTTAGCGTTTCTCACCTGTAGCACGGTGAGGCTGGCCTCCTGAGAGAGGGTGAGTTTCTCCGCATCGCTGGGGTAGGCGTTGTAGCGGTGTTCATACAGCCATCTCTTCAGGATCTTGACAGAGTGTTTGGGTAGATTCCCACGTCTCTTACGTACAGCGTGATGGTTGCCTCCAGCTGCTAAGCCGCCTAGTTTCCCCGAGCGCCCGTGCTCCTGGTCTGACCCGGAAGCATCGTCGTCGGTGCTGCTCGACGACTGGAAGCGATCACGAGCTGCAAAGAAAAAAATCATAAATTTTTAGTAATTTTAAATAGCGTGACTATTCGTCAGCTTGTATATTTATTATGAAGTTGGTTAATAAGACAGATGACAGTCGTGAGAACAATGAACTGCGTCACCCACACACTAAGCGACCCAATTCTAATGACCCGTGACCTTTTGTCACATGCACATGTGGTTTTATTCCGCGTTTCAGCTTTTGCGTTATGATTAATTTTGGAAATCTATTTGTAAACACCTATGCCTAAAAATAACACCTAGCTTATACCCAACCATAACCACTGAAATATAACAATACTGGAACGCGAAAAGACACCGTGAGACAAAGCCAGTCTCTTAGGCCACCTGTCTTTGCCGCACAGTCCGTTTAGAAAGAAATTAACATTCAATGATTTTATAATAAAAAGTTTATATTCCATTTGGGAATGTGGAATAGTAATAAGTCACTGTCAATTATAAGAAATATTGAATAATATGTGACTGAAATGATCTAAATTTTTTAAATTTGTAAAAAAAACTTTTTTTTAAGTGTATGACCCCATTGTTTTGTATAGAGATAGTCAAAAAGACAATTAGAAAGAGATGCAACAGCTAAATTAATTAAATATAAAATATATTCATCATGTTATTGACTCAATCAAAATGAAATAGTATAGGCTCAAGTGAAGGGTGAAGTAGCGGAAACAACACCACTTTTAAATTGTGTAATATAATATAATACTATAAATACTTAAACAGATCATTGAATAATCCTATCTACGTGTATGTTACGGTTCAAAAGAGATAATTGGAACTTTTATAGCGGTGTTTCTGTTGCTGGAGAAGTAAGTTTCGTTCTAGGTATAAAGCGAGCGGCATTCTATGAGCTCTTCGTAAAGTTATGTCTTATTTTTCTGGTGAATGTATTTGCCGCATGGCTGACAAAAATCCAATACTACTCACACAAATTTTGATTTATCAATCTCTTATTCTCAAATGGAGTAAAAATTACATAATACATTAACTGTTATGTATGTGAATTTAAAGTAATTTTCAAATAATTGAACAATATACTGTTAAATATTATATTTTAGATGTATTATTTGATGGGTAATACAATAAGTTTGCTTACTCCATTGTAATAAGGTATAGAATTTATAAGTGTTGAGAATGTCTGTTCGGTCGCCGTGAACTAATTAAACCCGATTTCCCTTCCAAAACCGGATTAATCCATCAAATTTGATTGCCTTTTCAAGTGCCATCTAAGCATCCAAGCACATCTTGCCTTATTTCCCGCCTTTCAGTCACGTGACAACTGTGAAGTCTTCCCTGTCTAACCCACTTAAAATCTGTCTCTATTGATGCCTGTAGTGCCTTTAGTTCGATAACTTCGATACCAATAAAGCCTTTTATCGATGTTTGCAATCCACAGCACCAAGACACTTTGGAAAAGATCTGCGGACGTAACGCGGGGATACATTATGGGCGAGGTTGAAAACCAAAGTAACCGCTTTGAGTGGCTGATATACCGTGTGATTTTGTGGACCTTGAACGATTGTGGGCCTTAACCTCCGACGAAACTTTTTGTCGTTAAATGTCAAATGTCGTTCATTGTTCGTTTGTTGTTTTTGTTTTTGTATTTTCCTCATTTGAATACATTTATAATAAAGCTAATTTAAGCATGAATACAAATTTTTGGTATTGTAAAAAAATATATTGACTTGGCTGGTACCACGAGCTCTGTTTTTTGGTGTTTTAAGAGAAGTATTTTAACTTTGGTTTTAGGGCTATACAATGTTCTACAATTATTTTATAAAAAAAATGCTTCAAATATATATTACAGAGAAATAAATTATCTACCACTTTTATTTGAAGTATTTTTTTAAATATAAAATAATTTTAGAACATTGTACAGCGCTGAAACCGAGGCTAAAATACTGCTCTTAAAACATTCAAAACAGAACTCATGGTACCAACCAATATATTGGATTATAAAAATTGAACAGGTTTTCAAGATCTGCAGTTGCATTATGATTCATGTATTGTCTCGGTTTCCAGAGGTATGCTAGTCAAAAATAGAGATTCAAAATATTTATAGCTCTTTCTCGAAATAAAACAGATGCACTTATTCAAATTGCGTAACGCTGATAGCCTTCAAGCATAGAATCCAAAGAAAAAACAAGCTTAAAATTCTTTTGTTAATTGCAACATTTCTCGAATTCTCCATTAATTACTCAATACTAGTCGAATATTTCAGATCACCAATACACCACTGACTGTAAAGTGCAAGTTATTTTGACATAAGAGTGTAAAGTTTAACTTTAGCTACTATTTTGGCTAACTTCGCGCAGTAATATAGTGTACTTCAGTAGGTATCGATTTCTTAAAAACTACTATTTTATAATTTAAATGAGTTTATATTTTAGTGAATTAAACATATTATTTTTGATTTTATAATTTACATTTTGACGTTTTATATACATGTGTCTACGGACAATAAATATTTATTATTTTGTTAATAATATCTATCTAGTGTTAAGAACTACAACTTTATTTATAATTTATAAAGTATTGTTAATTGTAAAAGACCTTAGGCGTTTTTCTTTCCAGAACAATAATAATTGTAATTGTAGTACATAGAATAATGATTAAATTAATTGTATACAAATATGAATGACATACGACCTTGAATGAATAAGTACAAAAACTTTAATCTTTATTTGACACGAAAATAATAGTAATTGTTTGCAAAACGACCTTGGTCATTAATGATGAAACTGTAACAAAAATATATTGCAAGCAATGTGAGGATATAAATAGAATTAATTAGATAAATTTCCCTATTTAATTATGCAACCATTGCGTGTAAACATAAATGAAAAGTTGGTTGCATTAAAAATAAAACAAACAATTTAATCATTACACCGTTTCACCTATTTCCACTGAAATATAGTTATACTGGAACGGTAATTCGTAGTCTTTTATAAAAGCGAAACAAGATCATTAGACAGATAGATGTTGTAGGGACACCCTTCTTCGTCTAACACTTGTTTGTAGAATTCCATATTTAACTTAGGGCCGGTGTTTCCAACTTCAGATAAACTAGAGAATAAATTTATCAGTGGAATAAACAAAATGTATTAAAATCTCAGCTTAAATGATGATTATTATTCCAGCTGTCATCTTTTGCTGCGATATTTTTTTTATTTATTCCACTGATAAATATATTCTCTAGTTCATGTAAAATTGGAAATACCGACCCTTAAAATAATTTATCCTGTAAATTTAAACGTCGATTAAATTTTTTATATTGTCAACTTTCTATACGGAATGTACAACAAAGACAGGTAGCCCAACGATTTGGCTAGCAGTTTCATCGTCAGTCGGCGTTCCAGTATTATTATAGCTCAGTGTCTATTCTTCATATAACTGATCTCGAATTTCGTGCGAAAACAATAGTCAATTAACATTAATTAACTCAAATCAAGTGACATTTCAATGACCGCATTATTATCGATGTGAGCTTAATTGAAACAAGAAAATAAATAGCATTCAATGCAAACGTTTAGTTCACACTAACGCATTATTTATCATTAAAGCACCACGTGGAGTAGAAACATCAATATTCCTCCTTCGTCCTACATTTACGGTTCTAAACTGTGGCGTAAACAATTGCCTGTAGCATAAATAAAACATCGGAAAAGGGAAAACAGAGATTTGTTTCTCGTTTACTGGACCCCTCGTTTGTTTTTAGTTTCAGAAAAAAATAATCATGATAAATTACTGTGAGACATCAGGAAACTATTTTTTAATCTCTTCTTCGTCGTAGAACTTTATAAATTATTTCAGAGAAAGTTTACTTTGACCAGGTTGTAGAAAGGATAAATAACTTCGTTTTTAATGTTCATTTCCTTCATTCATCTATTTTGTTTACAACACTAATTTTATTGTTATCCTAATATTATTTAATGGTATATTATTATATGAGGGATTATGATAGTCATTATTCTCAAAAATGAAGTGCAAATCATCCGAGTGAATAATGACCATAATCCTGAATGTAATACTATACTTTTTCTACTCCTGTAAATTCAGAAATCACTTTTGAAAATGATCGAAAAAACATAAAAATACACAATGACAACTGACTGCATGTGAACTGTCAGACGGCCGTTGCTTGGTGATCCACATCACGTCTTTAAAATAACCGTGAATTATGGATTTCTGGCTCTGTGATTGGTCGAGAAGAATGAATAATGAATCATAATTCATCGACAAAATTTAAATAATGGGGATTATTTATACAGAAGTAGAAAAACTATTGACTGATGATTGTACAATTTTGTATAAATATATCCCCATTATTTCAATTTTTTCGATGAAATATAGTACCCATAATTCAAAGAATTTCGATCATTTTTAAAAGTGATTTCTGAATTTATAGGAGTAGAAAAAGTATGGTATTATATTTGGAATTGTGGTCATTATTCACTGGGATGATTTGCATAACTCGGCTACGGCTCGTGACGCAAACTTCATTTTCGTGAATAATGACTATTATAATCCCTCATATAATAATGTACTCGTATGTAGCTAGTACATAATTTAGGGTTTTATGAACGAGGGACATAAAAGGGCCAGTCAATAAAACTCTATTATGTACTTGTTATATACAATATTCGACTACATTACAGATTATTTTTCTTAGCCTAGAATGACAATTATATTTCTGTTATTTGGTTAATCCATAATATCAATAAATTTAGGCTCATTTGGTTTCTGAATATTTTCTATATTTACACTTTTATTAAAATCATACAAAAAGAATTATGACTTGACGGCTGGTAACCGCATTTCATACGCAAAAATATATCACCTACCGAGATCTGCGTACGCAGAGTGCCACATCCTTAATGGGTAAAAGGCGTGATTATATATTTATTTATTTTATTTAGAATTATCGTTTAAGAAAATTTGAACAATATATTTCCTGTCATTTAAAGAACTAGACACCCCGTATAATATAATTGGACATCGTAGCTTCCACGGAAATGATTTTAAAGTTTCACAGATTCATCTATTCAGATTAGATGTCAATCTATCAATAGGTATAGCTAATTAGTTTCACACATGACAGCAACCAGGTTTACATACACGAGGTATCAGCTGTCACTGCTTACTTCTAAAAAGTTAGTAATTACGTAATGCCGTCCGTCAAGGACTAGTGTCCCACGTGTTAGTCGCACATCGCGCAGGACGTTGACTTTTTCCGAGGCCGGACCTGGCACATGATGCATAAATACAGGTAAATCTTGCTGTAAAATAACCAGAAATGGTTTGAAGTTGCCAAATAGAAGACCAAAAAAGTTTTCAGTTCTGTTCATTGTTGCATTATCAGCAAGGATTTATAGAAATATGTTTTAAAGTAAAATAAAACAGGATGAAAAAGCTTTCAGAACTCAGAGTAAAATATAATACTCATATTATTTCAGTGAGACTCATGAATGAATAATATCATTTCATTCACGTATGATATACTATACACCATATACGACGTTTTATCTTACAGTTAACAGCTTTTTATATGATCATAGTTTAAATCTGTACTTGCTTTAAATATATGATAATGACATCTTATGAAAAAAAAAAAAAATAGTTATGCTCTATTGCTTGGGTTATGCTATTTAACTGACAGTTCTGTGTATAATGAAGAATTTTAGTCATTTGAGAATAATAGTTGTTTTTAGTTACTGAAAACAAATGAATAATGTACACCAATAACTGCTAGTGTAACATAAAAGTCTTTTGAATTAACAAATAAATTTGTTCTCCTGATGAAGAATTATATACAATAATTTGAAACGTTATATTTTAATAATAGATATTTATGTAACAAGTACATAATATAGGGTTTTATAAACGAACGAGTCAATAAAACCCTGTTATGTACGTGTTAGATATAATATTTTATATTCGATTGTATTGCAGATTATTATTAATAGCTTAGAATGACAAATATATTTGACACATGACGTTGCTATGAAATAATTTGAAAATTAAATAATCAAGCTGTTTATTGTTTTTATTTTATTGGAATGGTCCATAAAGAGACACTTTATGAACGCTACACAATATCATAAACAAGTGATTATAATACAGTCGAATGTAATAGTATATTATGTTACTAGGAGTTGAAGCAGGACTTTTTGTGTTGAGCTAATATATTTGCGGACGAGGCTATGCAAATTGTGCGACACAAAAATAAATGTTCATATATTTTTTCTTCAAGCATTCCAAAGCAAACTTGAGGTATATTAAATAAAAGTATGTAATTTTTTTCTACAATTTTAAACAATAAAATATGACAGAACCATGCAATACAACTGTCACTTGTACGTGCTGCCACCAGTGGTATTTGAAACAACTAACATATTATTTTACGGCGCTAAATAATATTCATATTATTGTACACCGTAAAATAATATTTATATGATTGTATTAGTAACAAAATAATTAACTTCTATATTGTATATGTAATAGGAAAATATGAACATTATTATATGCTTGAAGAAAAAAAAATTATTTGTTTCCAATTTTGAGAAAATTCGATAGTAAACACGTTTCAAGTATAAGATTTTTAAATTAAAAACTGTATTATTACAGTTGACTAATAAAGATTAAAAGTAAGTAAAATGTATGGAACATCCTACGCGTTTCTAAATCAGAATCAGATGCATTCATAACTGTTGATAAACTGCTGATTAAATTTAATAGCTCTTCATTATTTTTCGCCTACATAGTGCGCTAACAATAACCTTGAACTTCTGTTAAGACCGAATCCGCATAAATAAGAATCAATAAACATAAACATTTGAAATATATCCGCTGTTGTCAAGTTAACAAAACAACGACAGCTGATTGTGAAAGGTTAAAATTATTTTGCTTGCGTGTGGTGACGGTTGAAACTCGAACTTTTTATTTGGTGACTCCCGCGTAGATTTTAATGCGAGTCGCTCTTTAATGATTAATAAGCAACGTATGCTAGGGTTGGGATCATTTTTTTTTGCATGACCATGTATGAGAGCGAAAGCTGCATTTTTTATGGTCATTGCTATACTGTAACACCAAATCAACACACACAGATTTTTTTTATTTGAATGATGTATGAACTCAATCTTTCGCTTATACAGAATGAGTAGGTATTTTAACAAATAACTTTAGAGACAAAATAATAATATACTATTATTTTACCAACCGTACAATTATTTCCCCCTCCTTGCTGTTTAAGTCTGTGTATTTCTTTTTTCTCTAAAGTTATTAGTTAGCCAGCAAAACTAATTATTTGCTTTAAAAAACTCATCCTGTATATAACTTACTGCACTCACAGAATTATGGAGGCTCACTCCTTCGTCGTTCGCTTCACAAACCGTAAAGATTCATTTACTGCACTCGTCACGTAAATAACTATTTTGTACTCATACATTGAAATGTGTTGTTTAGCGATGCCTAAGCAGCGTCCGAAATGTCCATTTCCCAGGTCTCCCCCAGATAGACAACCGGAAAATTTCGACAAAAGCATTCCTATTTCTAAAGCGTTTATTAATAAATTATATTTATAATAAAATAATATAGTATTTCAAACATTCCTTTACATAATATTAATATAAACAATGATGGAATAAGAATGTAATTGAATTTAAAAATAATAAATTTAGTACATTTGGTTACCAATGTTGGTAATAAAATCTGCCAGATATGACAACTGTAAAAAAATACATAATCTACAAATGTAATGTTAGTTATCTCAATATATATAAGAAGTATAATAAATTTGCAAGTGAATACGGTAAATATTATAAATATTTTAATTGTTCTCTAATATATTAGACAATGTAATTTGTGTGTTTATATTTATAGTGCAACTTTGACAATTATCAAAATAACTATTTGAAGAACTTCATTTCTTTGTGTGGACTGTTATTAGTTGTATACTTTTCGTACAAAAAATATTGTACAAACCTTTTGCGTGAACTCATCCGGGAACCAAGCGTTCCCGCATTTGGTAAATAAATAACTATTATGGTTATTAAAAAAAGCTGAGCGGAAGTAGCACATGTATTAGTGAGTTTATAAACAGTAAATATTTTACAAGTTTCCCAAAAAATTAATTACATAATTTAGCGAGTAATTAGTAATTACAAAAGGGTGCAGCTTTCTCTTTACATTGCATTTAGCACTATAACACCTGATCATACACTAATACAAACGCAAATATGACACAATCTACGTATGTTCGATTGAAGCGAACCCGTACGCGTAGTTAACAAACTTAAGTTTCACTTACACAACAAGAAGATATAACTTTCACACGCTAAAGCGAAAACGAAGACAATGGTAACATCTTGACATATATTGTGACATTTTTCACGACGCATTACTTGACAAAATAGTTTAAAGATCCGTTATTATGTTTGAGTTCTCAAGACCGGTGTTTTAAACAATTCAACAATTGAATGCGGATTAATGTTGTGGGAATGATTTCTATTTTTAGTTTGGGAAAAATGATATGAAACTGGTAGTTAGTAAACTGTTTGAATAGCATAAAAATAAAATATGAGAAGAACAAATACATAAAATTCTGGAGCTAAACTGAAAACAAAATAATCCGGAAGTAGCTAAATCAAAACAACTCACAATGAATACTAGACGGTTAAGACAGTATTACGTAAACGATATCCATTCAAGATTTCCACCAATCAGATGAGCGTTTCACAGCAGAACGAACAGTTGAAGAACTCTAAAGGTAATGAGGGGAAAGAGGAGGAAAAGCAACATTCCTTCGATGGTCGAAAGCTGGTCTGGGACTGTGACCTGGTGCAATTCCCGACAACCTTGGCTTGAAGGCGTATTAGAGATCAGTGCCGTACCACACAAACAAGAATCAAATCTTTTAACAAAAATTAAACCAATGAAAACAAAAAATGTAAAGCGAAAAATTAAATAAACCTTTTTAGTCTTCATAACTAAGCTCCTAAATTAATGTAAATAACTAAATTTCAAACAACAATTGTAGAAAATAATATTTGAAATATTATTATAATAACAAAATTTTCATTAAACCATAATTGACTGCGATATTTCAAAATAACTTTATAGGGCTTCAAGTGAACTACCACTTCCGGTTATTGGATTATTACCAAAAACTAATCAGCTCTTCCAAAGGGGATACAATTGATATATACAAAATATCAAAATTTTCAGTTTAGTAGTTTTTGAGAAACCGTAACTCCAGAGATCCACACAGACTGACAGAGACAGACAGACAAGAAACACACACACAGACTTCATCGCGAAACTATTAAAATCGTATTCTAAGGACCCTAAAACGTGCTCATCCACTGAAAACTCACTACCGAAATTTTAGCATGATTCCTATACCTCCCCCTTAGAGAATGTGGCGGGAGGTAAAAATATATTCTCCTCATTTTTACCTCCCGCGACATCTTGTAAGGGAGGTATTGAAATCATGCTAAATTATTATCAACAATTATTGTTTGAAACATTTTTATCTTATGTCACCATTTATGAATTTATAACACGTTAAAGAAAAATTAAATTTTGACATTTTCGTTTAAATCTGCAAACCTTTTTTTTTGATAATACAACGGTTGAAAAATGACATTTCTGCATTATTCGATATAAAATCTATGGCGGGAGGTACTGTGGTGCCCACAACAGATTTTTTTCGTCGGTTAAACAGTACGAGAAATAAGGGGCAAAATAATATAGCATAACCGTTTGTAATCTCCTTTGCAGAGAGAAATTATATTCCTACAAACTTCTATGATTATTTAGGCATAAATGTCAAAGCATTTTGCTGAGTGCACAATTATATTCAAATGATCAAAGCAGGAAACTCACGTTACAAAATATGCAACTAAATTTGAACATAATCATCTGATTTCTTGTAGATAACGCTGTGTTATCAAAACAATTTACTGGGAGATTTCGGCCAAATATTTTTACAAATTAATGTTTAAATTTTGATAAGTGATAACAATTATACGAATTAACTCAAGTAGCTGAGATAACATTTTTAATTACCTGTTGGTATTAAATATTTATCTCTACATTCCAATGTAAATAATTCGTAAAAAATTTAAATAACTGTTTATATTTTTATGAGTATGAAATTAACATTTGACATTTATAGGATATAGCGTTTGTAATAAACAGGAAATTCCAAAAATAATAATAAACGGTGATACAAAACATTCTACATGATAAATAAATATGTTTAAATTAGAAATGGTAGAGTACGAAACATTAAATATTTGTTTTTCATCTTCGAAGTCTTAGCTTTTCAAATAATTACGCAATTCTAAGTTCTTTTCGGACTATTGTATATAAATAAAGGTATTTAAACATCGTTTACGCATTACAAAGATTAATCAAACAGACAGATGCATAGTAAAACATTTGAACAAATTTTAAGTTAAAAAAAAAATACCTCCCGCCATAGATTTCTTATTAAACAATGCAGAAACACGGACCACCAATATCAAGAAACGCTCACCCCTTCAAAAAATTTAGTTTTAATTATGTCTTTTGCTTTATTATTATTATTTTAAAAAGGCACAGGTTAGCAGATTAACGAAAATGTCAAAATATAAATTTTCTTTATCGTGTTATAATTCATAAATGGTTGACAGTAAGAGAAAAATATTTCAAACAACAATTGTAGATAATAATGTTTAAAACATTATTCTAATAACAAAAATTGTCATTAAGACATAAGTTACTGAGATATTTCAAAATAACTTGATAGGGCTTCAAGTAAACTACCACTTCCGGTTATTGATTTTCACCAAAAACTTATCAGCTCTTTCTTAAGAGGATACAATTGATATATACAAAATATCAAAATTTTCTGTTTAGTTTTTGAGAAACCGTAACTCCAGAGATCCACAAACACACACAGACAGATACACACACAGATATCGTCGCGAAACAATTAAAATCGTATTCCAAAAACCTAAAACGTACTCATCGTCTGATAACTCACTACCGAGTTTTTAGCATGATTCCTATATCTCCCTTATAGGATGTGGCGGGAAGTAAAAATGTTTAGAATGAAAAACTGCATCTAATAAGTCTAATTATTAATCAAATCCTTCAAGTAATAGAATCAAAATAAATTCACAATTTTAACCTAATTACAGAATGCCATGAGAAATAAAACAAATAGCTTGGATATTTTTGTTGACACATCTGTCAAAATATTCTTATTATTTTTTGTAGATTGATTTAATTAGTTTCCTATGTACCATAAAGTCACCACCCGATATACATAGAGCAAATAATAAATTTGTCCAGAACTATACCAAAATATTTTGTTTTAATTATAGTTCTGAAATCTCCCTTGAAAATAAATTTATTTCCGTATAAAAACAACAAAAACTTTGACGTACACACTACAGTTTTATCAAAACCCCCTCAAAACAACAACCCCTCAATGACAAAAACACCCTTCCGAAACTTTCTCGCGGGTTTCACCCCCGCGAGTCCCGGGATCGATCCCGGTTGGGGTCAACGAACACAGCGGCCGATCGACAATCATGTGCTAGTTTCAGTTTGTGGACATGCGCACAAATCTCGCGTAACGTAAACGTAAAGTTACGTTCACGCAGAACAGCAGAGAAAATGATTACAACAATTGAATTCCGAGTGATTATTGTGCAAATATGCATGACAGTTTTGAAAACAAATACATGTTGCTTAGATACTTGTAAATAATATTGAAAAATTTTTCATTGTTGTAATCAAAAGAATGAATTTTTTTCCACTATGAATATATGTTTCAAGAAAACCTTAAAATTTAGGGATAGAATTTTAATTGTTGTAATCAAAATTAATAATTTTCTTTCCACTTTGAGTTATATTTGACTTTAAATGTCATGAACTGTCCTACTAATTATGTTTTTAAAAAATCTTAAAATTTCCAGATAAGATAAAAGCGAGCAAATATAAGAGTAAACAATCTAGCCTAAAAATAAATTTCTAGTAAACATATAAAGTACGATTACATAACACATAAAATGACATATGACAATGTGCTTTAACTGACAGCAACGACACACACGCGGTATATACAAGAATAGAAATTAATAGCTATCCGCTTTAATCACTACGCGGCAGCAATTCAAAATTACAAAATTGTTTCTGCAAATTTGGCGCCGGGAAAAATAAATATTTGGCAAAGCGGAGAGTTTAATTTAATTCTACGTTACTAAATAAATACAGGAAAATATCACTTACGATGATACACGGCGATTCTATGAGCCATACCAATAAATCACTTTTCATACACTGATATTGTTGAAAACACAAAACGTCGTAAATAAATGACAATTAGTTGACAATGACAACCGACGACATTTGACGTTTGTTTCGCAGCCGCCTCGTGGTTGTTACGTAACGCAGAGAACAATTTTTTCTTTTCCACATTTTAAAAGAAGTGTTTTAGCGTTGTACAATATTTTAAAATAATTTTAACTAACAGAGAAATATATTATCTATCAATTTATTTAAGTTTAATCTCAAATACTCTTATGTCAAAGTTGCAGAAAAATATTTAAAAATGCTTGCAATACGAGAAGTTATCTACCACTTTTATTTGAAGTATTTTTTAATAAAATATTTCAAAACGTTTTATAATATAATTTGACGGAAGACAAAGTTGCAAAAAAAAAATTAAACCATTTGAATTAATAAAGTTTAACTCGGATGTTGCTAATATTAATTAACTATTAATTTGTAAAAACCATGAGCTCTGTTTTTGGGTGTTTTAAGAGAAGTGTTTTATCCTCGGTTTAAGCGCTGTACAATGTTCTAAAATTATTTTATAAATAAATAAAAAATGGTTCGAACAGAAATTACAGAGAAATATATTGTGTACCACTTTTACTTGAAATTTTATTTTATAAAATCATTTTAGAACATATAAAATAACTTCTTTCAAAACGTGCAATGTCAAATTTTAAAAATACATTTCCGTTGCAAGTTGCAATATAGACTAACTCTGATATAGCTAGCATTAATTAACTATGAATTAATTAAAAAATAAAACACATGACTCGGTTATAGCGAGCATCGTGTTCCCGAAATGTCACATTGACCGAAACTAGCGCGCATTACCGAAATCCTTCTCACTCTCCTACCTGAAGAGTACCTATCCTCCCGATGATCCAGCATCATCCTCGAGGAGTCCACCAGGACCCCAGCTGGGGGCATCATCTCCAGCATGTCTTGAATCACTAGGTCTGACACTCTGAACACGTGGTTCATTGACACACTCGACAACCGTCACAAACCGCGATCGTTCCGCGACTGGCGGTTACGGATGCCCGGGTACAGAGCTTCGAAGGACGGCCGCAAGAGCGCAAAATGGCGCTGCTGTGCTCGCGCCAAAAACAACGCGGTGAAGATACACCATGTGGTAATGACAGCTACGTGCTTTGAATTCTAGAGATGCAGTATTTTTATTGTTGGGTGCGCCATTATTGCTATTTATACTTTGTTGATTACATATGTTTCTTATACGATAGAAACTGATTACGACAATTGAATCTATTTGTTGATTACTTATGTTTCCTATACGATAGAAACTGATTACAACAATTGAATTTATTTGTTGGTTACTTATGTTTCCTATACGATAGAAACTGATTACAACAATTGAATCTGTTTGTTGATTACTTATATTTCCTATACGATAGAAACTGATTACAACAATTGAATCTATTTGTTGATTACTTATGTTTCCTATACGATAGAAACTGATTACAACAATTGAATATATAACTGCTTTAGCTTCATTGTTGTAGAGTTATATAGCAAGATTATCCCCTGTTTCTCTTTCTAGTAAGATTATTTTGAGAGCACAGAATCATATCATTTGGAACAGTTAAAATCATACAAAGAAAAATTATTTAATTAGCCATATTCTTTGATTTTTACCTCCCGCACATACATATATGTAAGGGAGGTATTATGTTTGTTTTGAATTGATTAGATTTTGGGAACAATTCATCAACAGTAAGTGGTAGATTATTTGAAGGCCTATCAGGGTTTTTGGACATGAGGTAAATAAATGAGATAAAGTAAATTTCATTGGAATCAAAATATGTAGAATTCTACAATCTTTATTTGAAACATTTTTCTATATATTGTTGTCATCAGATTCAAAAACAGTGATCGTTGTATCAGCCAATACCTTTGGGCCAAATGAAATCTTTATGTTAGTGATTTTTGTTAATTTGTTATTTCTTCTATAAAGTTGGGAAGCAGACTAACTATTAAGGTCATATGCCGCCTTATGAGTAGATGATTTGTGAATTTTATGAACATAATCGACCATGCTTTTCAGTGGAATTCGAACCCAAAACCTCTGGCGTGCTAGGCTAATGACATAGCCACTACGCCACCGAGATTGACAAATTTGTAATTTTTTTTTCTATCTGCAATTAAGCGGATCGACTGCTACGGTCATTACCGAAAATTGTAATTATTTCAGTTGTTATTTTTCCTTAAAATATTCTTAAAAATAACAGAAATTAAGATACAAATAAAAACTGATTACAACAATCAGAACAATTTTTGGATTCATTAGAATTAAAATACAAAGGTGTAAACACAAAAGTTGTTTAGAATTTTAATAAAACCATGCAATAAGGCCCATTTGGTTACCTAAATATTAATATTTCACGATCTATGAATTTGATTACAATAATGAAATGCCAAAAAATATGTTTAATTTTTGTTTGATTTTCCATTATTTTTCTAATGAATAATAATTTTATCCAACACCTCTCAATAAATGTTCTATTATTATAGCGATTTGTAGACACTTACAAAAGATTTTTGATAAAAAATACAGTCAGACAAAAATGCTAAATTGATAACATTATTGTCTTCAAAATATTTTAAAAAAATTGTAATAAATAATACATAAAAAAATTTCGTCCTACTTGGCGCGATTGGCTACAACAACCTCTTAGAAAAAGATCAGTTCATCATAACGACTACCGCTTACGTCAAAGCTCAAAAGTTCATCTCTTTCATCTGTCAAAAAGAAGCAACTCGTCCTGTCATACCGGGTGTAACATAACTCACTCGTCGTTAAACATAACGGGTGTCTCAATATAGCGTCTCTTCATTTAAATAGCTAAAACAACATGTCTAAGATTTCCGAACATCTCATTTGACGATGTCTAAAGATATCGCGGTAAAATGATCCAAAGTGATCCGACTCTATCAGAATGACTGGAATTATACCGCGAAAATAAGTTTATGATCACTTGGTGCTATCTTTAGAAGAGTTAAATTAACCAAAGGTCTTCTTTTCGAAAGAGAAATTTAAATGTATTTTTAATTACTTTGCTTGACTACTTGCACAGAAATAGGAAGAGTTTTTTTATGCTGATATTTGTATTGTTAAAATTGTCTTACACACTTCAAATAAAATAAATTAAAATAAATATATCATCACAACTTTTGCACGTTATTAGTGTGGCACTCTGTATAAACAAATGTCCATAAGTGATACAATTTTGCGGTTTCTACACGTCGAATAAATTTAAATTTGTAACTGTCAGCTGTGGAATTAGAAATGAGGGTCTCACGATCCACAGTTCGATGCGTTACCGCGGAGCTATTTACCCCATTCAATTCAAATTATAACAAATAAAAATAATAATTCATACTTAAAAAAAATTAGTGGTCTTCATATAACTTTCTTATAAATTCAAATAAATAAAATAAATAAATACATATATCATCACGCCTTTTACCCATTATGGGTGTGGCACTCTGCTTACGCAGATCTCGGTAGGTGATATATTTTTGCGTATGAAATGCGGTTACCAGCCGTCAAGTCATAGCCCCCAAAGCTGTTAGTGTAGGAGGAACCACAGGGGTAAATTTAAATTGGCAACTGTCAGCTGTGGGATTCGAACTGAGGATCTCACGATCCGCAGTCCGATGCGTTACCTCTGAGCTATTTACCCCATATATGGGGTAAATTCAAATAAATAAAATAAAAGTCCAAAATGTGTTATATAAATATAAACTTTTACAAATACCTTCAATTTGATACAAAACAAGAAAGGATTCAATTAATTATTACACAAACAATTGACGATCGCTCAAAACAATTTTTGAGATTTTAGCGCATCTAAGTTCCTTTGTGGGACATTCAGATTAAATTAACCTATAAAAATACAATTAACAGTCGCTCGAAATAAATATTTGACAATCTACACCCCTTTTAATTTGATAATTGATACCAAATTCGGTAGGATTCAATTATTAACTTATATAAAAAACAATTGACGATCGTCCAAAATTAATTTTTGACACTTAAGTACAAATCTCCTCCCTAACACTTTTAATTTGATATCAAACTCGATAAGGTTTCATCAATAATTAAAAAGAAAAACTATTATTAAATATTTAATAAATAAATATATCATCACGCTATTTGCCCATTTGAGGGTGTGACACTCTGCGCAATGCAGATCTCGGTATTATGATATATTTTTTCACGTAAAGTGTGGTTACCAGCCGTCAAATCAGGCCTCCAAGGATAGCAGTGGCGGAAAAGCAACTGGGGTATTTTCATGTAGTAAAAACTTTTAGAAAATATTTCCGAATATTTGTGGGCAGCGAGGATCGAACAGAGTATCTTAGAATACACAGTACGTTTCCACGGAGCTGTTTACCTCATTAATTAAATATTTAATTAGTGCGATTTGCGAAATTTGCTAATAATATTTTATATTCCAAATAAAATTCACAATCAATGATAACAAATCATACTGATTATTTTTTGACGTTTCTTTAAACCAATAAAGTGTAGTCACGTGTCTGCGTTTCAACCAATCCTGTCATTATTATACTGAGAATAAAGCTCGAGTGATTATTCCCGGGAATAATCTCTGTAGCTTTTTTGTTTTTGTTGACAAATGTCTGCTGTCAGATAGTTATCATCAACACAAGTAAAAATTGAGCAAAAAAGATAGATTTAGTGCCGTATCTGATGATGAAATCAAAATCAGTATTCTTCAGTATCAAACTTGTTGCCATTTGGCAATAGCCACGAAAGCCTGTAATCTCACTTTCTTGTTATATTATTACCGAAAATATTTAAAATTATTCAGTTTGACTGGCAATAGAAATGTGACTATTTTTAGTTTAAAACATGGACAGCAAAGTTAATTTATTCCTAAATATATTTTTTTGTTTCCAGTTAATGATGGATGAATTTTTAAGCAGCTATGCACACAGCTGTTCATCTAACGCTGTTTTCTTGCATACGATTATCATAATTATGCTAATTACCTATCTTAGCTGTTAAGATCCTAGTTTTACCAGTTTATTTATAGATTCCTACAGCCATATAATTTATTTATTGCACAATAAAAATGGTACAGAATCAAAGGATATTAGAAATGATTTTTATTTGCTACATAAACTAACGTTTGCTGACAATTTTAGCGGACGAATACTAATTTACAAAGTACAAGAGAATTTTTAGATCGCTCAAGGACACCGTTGTCAAATAGATTCAAATAAAAAACAAATTTATTTGAGGCCATGTATACGCGTAGAAATTAGAATTTATTTTGAAAAAATTAGGAATTTAAATCAGTTGAATTCTACACTATATGTCAAGGAAGTATTTGAACATATATAGTTCTGTGTATTGACAGTAGAAATGATTTAATTAGGTAGAGATCTTTCGCTAAATTACTTAATCCCTTAACTGGTTGAGTGGGGTCTTTAAGGACCCAACTGTACCATTGACAACAAATACATGTTAAGAAATACTACACAATTTCAGATTTCACGAAATATCACTAAAAATTGGCATATTTTTTTTATTGTATTTCTATATAATATAAACCCTAAGAAACTCAATGCTGTAGAGCGCATCGTCATATCTCTTAAATTTATAGAGATATGTCAATTTTCGATGTTTTTCGAAATGCTACTTTGAGTGGCTGCAACTCAAAATTTATTAAAGATATTGAAAAATAGACTCAGTTCTGGTCGTTTCATGCATTTTATTACAAATTAGCAAATTTTGAAATTTTTCGATTTATTCCCCCAAATTTCGGTAGCCGATAACTCGATAAATATAAAAGATACAGACTCGCAGACTGGACCATTCGATTCAGCACCTCAAAATACATAAGTATGTAAAATTTCATTAAAATTGCTTTTCGCGCTATAGAGTTAGAGCAAAAAGTGTGAAAATGCCGTTTTTGGCGAAAAACGTCAAAGGGTACCCATTGGCGTTTGGCCTGAAAAAGGCCATTTTCAGACTTTTTGCTCTAAAATTTCAACCCACCATCCGAATGTTCTGAAATTTTTAGGGTTTATGTATTTCGATGAGCTGAATCCAATGGTTTAGTCTGCAAGTTCGTATCTCGTTTATTATTTGAGATATTGCTAATCGAAATTTTGAAAAAAAAATCCAAAATTTTCAATTTTTAAAAAATTTGTTATTTTGCTATAATATGCACGAATAACACAAAACTGAAGAGTATTTTTCGATATCTTGCGTAATTTTTGAGTTGCAGTTCCTCAAAGTTGCCCTTCCAAAAACATCAAAAACCGCCATATCTCGAAAAATTTAAGAGATATGATGATGCGCTCTACACCAGTGAGTTTTTTAGGGTTTATATTATATAGAAATACAATAAAAGTATATGCCAATTTTTAGTGATATTTCGTGAAGTACATCATATGAACTGTTTAAATAAGTAAGAAGAATATATCAATAACATCAAGTATGTCTTAAATTTCCATTTTTTCCTTACATTTTGCAGTGGGGTCAATAAAGACTCCACTATACCAGTTTAGGGTTAAACATAAATATGTTCATCATGTTCCCATTTTCAAATGAAGAATAGTGGAGTCATATGTAATGTCAAAGTCATTCCAAATTTAAACTAAAACCATATTCAAGTCACATCATAGTTTTATTTCAAGAGGCGTAAAACGGTAGTAAATCCAATAGTAAATGTGTTTTGCTTTGCAGGAATTTACGTCTACCATTAACTGCGATTGTGAGATTCATTTGTTTTCTTTTCCGCGGAATCTCGTAATGAATGAATGAGCTATGTTTGAGTTTTCTTGTTTCATTCGTCAGTTTTTTTCGTTCTGTTGCGTTGTTTGATGTTTGCAAAACAAATGCGAACAAGGTTTTTAACACTTGTGAAACTGGGCAGGTCTATTTTGTCTCTGTGGTTTCCTAGATAATTATGAAGGTAAAAATAGACCTGTCATCTTCTTACCCTAATTTGGACACGCGTAGAAAACAAACCACTTTGTATATGTAATTAAGGATTGTGATTATTCGTTACAATTTTTTTGAATGGTTCATAGATCATACGATCCCCACAATCGACAAATTTTCTGACAAAGTTTCACCGCTAAAAATTACCCTTCACTAGATCTTGATATACAGGGTGTTCAATTTAAGTGTGCCATCATTGCTACCTATTTCAAGAATTATAAGAGCTATGAGGTTGGATAAATTTGTAAACAATTTCTATTTCGTATCTTCGTCCAAAAACAGTATTTTACGAATTTCTAAATCGTCCAGAAACTGTTTGGTTTCAGGCCTAAAACGGTAAAAACTAGGGACTTTTGTCAGATTAGGGTTGGCATTAACTGACTGTCAATTTTATGTGTTGGTTTTGTTCAGTGTTTTAGAGCAAAATTGATAATAATTGTAAGCTCAAATGTAAATAATTATAATTAAATTTTTAGTTGCAATGCACAAGCAATAGATAAATATCAATTAAATATATGTCACCGAATTAAAAAAAAACAATTAATTATTCATATTTATAAATCCTTAGAACACTAGGTTACGAATGATTTGGTGTTGCCAACATAAAAAATTTATAGTATTTTATATTTAACAAATAAATGAGTAATTTTAGTAATAAAAAAAATATATATATGATAAAATAATATTTCAACTTTTTTCGATTGTAATTCGCAATAGTGAATTATGAATTCATAATTCACTCTTCTCGGCCAATCATAGAACCAGAAATCAGTTATTCCTGTTTATTTTAAAGCCGTGATGTGGATCACTAAGCAACGGCCGTCTGACAGTTGACAGTGTAGACAATTGACATTGTTTATTTTTTTATGTTGACGTTTTTCGACGTGTGTTTTACTGTTTTCAATGAATTTCGATCATTTTCAAAAATTAGTGGAGTAGAAAAAGTGCAGTATTGTATTCGGGATTATGGTCATTATACTCGGACTCGTAAAAGCGCAGTTTCTGAACTAGTAATACAAATAACTATTTTGTTGAATTTTTTATTTGTAATTATTTAATTTTACAAATTATTTAATTATGGAAAAAAATGTGCTGTATGTTGGAATCCACACGTACCAAAATGTTTAACATCTGTATTTTATATTATTCCTACTATTAGTATTCTATAACCCGTTTTCCATTTTCCGATTGATTGAGTACGTGACTGAATCAAATATCACACGTTACGTAACATAACATTGCGTAACGTAAACATATGCAACGTAACGTATGACATTGTCCGATTATTATGTTATCATTGCTAGTCAAGGACGATGTTGACTGAAGTTATTTAAAGGAATTACTTGGAAATATTATTTAAATGATAGAAATTAAAAGTGATTTCAAAGAATTGACAAGGTTTTGTATTAAAAATAAAAATGGTTTTATCTCAGTTTGATGTAATTAGGAAATCTTTCATTCGAAATTAATCAAAATCTAACTAATTGTAAGAATATGAAACTAGTAATTAATAATTCATTTTTTTTTACAGCATCCAGGGAAATCACAGACGGGTGACAAAGGTAGGTGAATTTTCTTTTTAAATATGTGAAATTGTTTGTTTAACGGTGACGTTTTTCGGCTATACGTCACAAATTTACTGAAATAATATTTGTAGACGTGGAATCTACGTATGTCGTTTTCTATAAATGAATTTATACCACAAATATCCTGTGAATTTTGAAATGAAAATTATATTATTAAAATTTTAGCTGCCCGGGTACAATTAAACATGTTTTTCCGACGAACACTACGAAAAGTACATAAACTCACACGCTAAACTATTACTGAAAGTTGGTCATTTCGTATCACTAGCATTGCTGTGTGATATGAAAGCTCGTTAGCCAATCAGATGAGTGCGCAACTGTGTGATATGATTTTATCACACGCTGTGATAACAGAACGAACTAACCTAAAAATTTGTTTTTAAAAGTTTGACAGTTGCAGATAATTTGCTGAATTTATATGGATTAACAAGGTTGTAACCTGATTTATTAGATTTTAACATAATTTTTGGTGAATTCTGATAGCAATGATGTTAACATAATCTGTTTTAATATTTTTATGTAAATTTTATTATGATTTTTACCTCCCGCCTACATCTAGGTAAGGGAGGTATTGTTTTTGGTCAAAAAATTGGGTAGTGAGTTTTCAATGAATAAGCACGTTTTAGGGTCCCTATAATACGATTTTACTATTTTCGCGATGATGTCTGTATGTATGTATGTATGTATGTATGTATGTATGTATGTATGTATGTATGTATGTATGTATGTATGTATGTATGTATGTATGTATGTATGTATGTATGTGTGTGTGTGTGTAGTCTGTGGCAATTTTTTCGTCTCGCATAACTCAAATACTATAATACCAAAAAATACAATTTTGTGAATTTTTGCTTCTTATATTTAAATGAAGAGCTGATTAGATTTTGGATAAAATTGGTCAACCGGAAGTAGTAGTTTACTTGAAGCCCTTAATCGTTTTTCGTGAAAAACATGGTTAAATTTCCTTTTTCAACAATTTATGTTATTTTGAAATTGAAGAATATTTAATTTTACATGTGTTTTGATTACACTAATTTTATTCATTTTCATTAGATTTAGAGATAATAAAATATAAAGAAATTAGATTTCATAAATCTTGCATTCCTAGTACACCATGGAAACATTTAAAAATTTTCAATTTTTATCGAAGTTTGACACATGTCATTGTGATTGTGAAGCTGTTTTCCTAGTGAAATATATGTCAAAAAATTAAATAAATATACGAAAGAAAATTAAAATTCTCAAATATAAATAGAAAATAAACAAATAAGAAGGTATGTTTCTGTATCATCAAATACTATTTTGTACCGTTTAAGAGTAGTATTGCGCGGGAGGTTATGTGCTGGCCACATCAGATTTTTTTTTTAATTTAATTGTGGTCGTCGGAAAAATATTGTGTACAACACGTGCTGAAAGGGTATTTCACACTCGCGTAAAATATCCAATTATCCGCACTAATTATACAATATACTATTACATTACTAGTTGCGAAATAACTCTATAATTGCATCTGCAAAATAAAGATTATTCAATATATTTATAATTTATATTAGATACAAAAAAAAAAAATAAGTAACATTCTTTTTAAATTACAAATTTGGCCAAATTGTGTCAAAATTTTCAAAACCTATAATGTTAAGTATATTTTTCCCCTTGTCGTATTGTAGGCCTCGTCTACGGCTCGTTCTTCAATTTACTGCGCGGGAAAAAATCATACACTTCTCTCCCTTAATGTATAATATACTATAGCATTTCAAAAAACAGATTTAAATTTACAGTAATATATATTTTTAAAAAATTGTATTAAAACCCCTATACAAAAAATTTCATGTGTCATATAACAAACATTATAGATTTATATAAAAAACAAATAATATATACATACACAAATTCACATTTATATAAAAATGTTTACAGTTATACGATAATCAGTTGTGATCAAATTGCAGTACAATACATTTTCATTACTACAGCAATACACAGTCACATGTACTGTGAATAGTGACGTCACGTTCATTCAACCGTCCCTGTAGTCTGTAGTATTCATTCATGACAATAATTTTGTGAAACCGTAATTCATCCATCACGGTTAATTACAAACGAATACAACGCATCTGTTTTTTTGTAAACTTGTATTTATCATTACAACTGAATTATATATTTATCACTCTTTTGCTCGGTTGGACCAAAGGTAGTTAAATTTTAAACTTGGTTTAAATAAATAAAAGCAAATCGAAGTTATAGGTCATATGAAGTAATTGACATTGATGTCAAAAATTAGATACGCTTTTATTTATTTAAACGTTGGTGCAACCGGGCATAAATGTAATAAATTGATTAGGAATTTTTACAAAATGTTTCAAATATTATCTACAATTATTG
This sequence comes from Poecilus cupreus, assembly GCA_963942605.1. Lineage (NCBI taxonomy): Eukaryota > Metazoa > Arthropoda > Insecta > Coleoptera > Carabidae > Poecilus > Poecilus cupreus. The sequence goes on along the minus strand of OZ012726.1, from coordinate 2,822,463 downwards.
TTTGAAACATTTTCCTCTTACTGTCACCATTTACGAATTATAATACGTTAAAGAAAAATTATATTCTGATATTTTCGTTTAAATCGGCTAACCTGTGCTTTTTGAAAAAACAAAACAACGGTTGAAAAATGTCATTTTTGTACTCATACATTGAAATGTGTTGTTTAGCGTTGCCTAAGCAACGTCCGAAATGTCCATTTCCCAGGTCTCCACCAGATAGACAACCGGGAAATTTCGACGAAAGCATTCCTATTTCTAAAGCGATTATTAATAAATTATATATATAATAAAATAATATATTATTTCAAACATTCCTTTACATAATATTAATACAAACAATGATGGAATAAGCATGAAATTGAATTTTAAAATAACAAATTTAGTGCATTTGGTTACCAATGTTGGCAATAAAATCTGCCCGATATGACAGCTGTAACATACATAACCTACAATTGTTATGTTAGTTATCTCAATGCAAATAAGAAATATAATAAATTCACAAGTGAATACAGTAAATATTATAAATATTTTAATTGTTTTCTAATATATTAAACAAATTAATTTTGTGTGTTTATATATATAGTGCAACTTTGACAATTATCAAAATAACTACATGAAGAACTTCATTTCTTTGTATGGACTGTTATTAGTTTTATACTTTTCGTACAAAAAATATTGTACAAACCTCATGCGTGAACTTGGTTCCCGGATTCGTTCTATGGCAGCGCTCGCAAGCTCGCGCCGCCAAACACTCATCCGGGAAACAAGCGTTCCCGCATTTGGTATGTAAATAACTATTTTCGACAATCTCATAATTTTTTGAAGGTATGAGCGTTTCTTGATAGTGGTGGTCCGTGTTCCTGCATTGTTTGATAAGAAATCTATGGCGGGAGGTATTGTGCTGCCCACAACAGATTTGAAATAGAGTAATAGGAAATATTATAGAGAATATAGATAATAGTTTAATTTGAATGTAATGACGAACGACGTATAGTACACCTATTACTGTAAACATATTTAGAGTCATAGTCTTACTAATGAGTTAAACAAACGAACATCGGTGAAATATGTCAGGAGCTAACATACGTTGCACTTAAAACAAGAACATCACGGGTTCTCTAAGTTCTAACGCTTCGAAATTACAGTATAAGTAAATAGTGAATTGTAAATACGTTAAAATGTGTTCGTCAAACACTACGTACTTTCTATTAGCAGTTCATTATATTTAAAATATGTGTATATTCAAATTTTTCCTTTTAATATTTTATAAAAATCGAAAAACAAGTATGCAGTGTGTCTTATATTATTTACTAAATTGTATACATAATTTATAATATTTTAACGTACGATTAACATTAAGTAATAAACTGTATACAGCTAACAATAGTTATTTGTCAAACTAGAGAGGAAAGTGCTTCTTTTTCTCATTCAAATTTGTTGCGCGCATGAGGCAATTTGAGCAAGAGTGAAAGAAGCACTTTCTTCTCGTGGTAGACACAACATTTTTTTCACACGATTTGGTCGGACCCAAGGAGCACCAGGAGATTTCACTGGCATGGTGAAATTAGGTTCGCGATGTGCGAGCCATCTGCCGGTTCTGGCCGCACTTATATTTGCTTATAGAATTTTAACGTAGGCTACGATATATTTAAAAAAATTATCAAAAACTGTCACATCTGTCACAATTTTTCCAAAAACACAAGTTTATATTGAAAAGTTCCTAAAATTAGAATTTTATCGTTATTTGAAGTAATATTTAAGTAAGTAAGTATAAATAATAAATTGAAAGATTCATAGAGAATTATTGCGCGATGGAATTCGAGACTTAAACTAAATTTGACGCTATTTCCAATGCACAATCCGATAGAATATAATTATTAATTATATTTTCAATGTTTTTCAAAGATGCGGCAAGAAATATATGCTTTTCTCTGCGAAGTTAACATGGTCTGGGTGTAGGATGGAAAATATCAGTGCTAGATGAATAGTGGATAGAATGAGATTGTTAAATTCACTGATATAAAATGTATCATGCAAATGGATCAGCGAATATACATTCGATATTTGTACGTTGTATTTATTTCTTAATAATTCTTTCAAAATATATTTTATTTTTGACATATGTGACTTTGATTATTATTGTCTTGAATAAAATAATTATAAATATTAAAAAAATATGTTTAAATATTACATGTGGTGCCATCTAACGGTTGTGGCCGCAATTATAATTACCATAGCAACGACGGTACCATTTTTGTACATGTAAGTGGAATCTCCTGGTGCTCCTTGGTCGGACCTTAAATACACTTTGACAACACAATACACAACTGACATGTCAAAAGTTAGGTTATCAGACGCCAGGTGGTGTAACAGTGTTGCCAATGAACCAATGTTAAATATAAAAGTTGTCAAATTGTGATTTAATCTGGGAAAAGAAAAATATAAGACATAATTGTTTGATAATTTAAAGTATGTATATCACTAAAATAAGGATTTTCAATAAAATTAGGAATTTATTTATGATTTTTATAATATATTTTTTGTAAATAACATTCATATTGGTAACATTTCTATATTTTTCTTTCTATAGAGGAAAATCATTTTTTCCTCACTATTTCGGGAGAAGGAAGGTGGGATACATGTGTTTTGATTATTATTAAAACTTTTATAAAACATTGAACGCCCAATTTCACACAGACAAACTTATGTGAATTTGGGATGGTACATTTTATATTAATTAAAGTTCTAATTTGTTATTATTCCGATTGCGTTTGACGTGACCTATATGATAAAAGATCGCTTTAAAAAATAAGATGTCGATAATATGTTATATGTTTATTGATTATCTGACATTTGAACTAAAAGAAATTGTTAATGAAGTATTTCGGAATTGTGACATTGAAACCATATGAGGTTATCAATTAGGATATCTTCAGCTGATTTGATATTTACGTAATGATATTTAATAATTAATAACTCAATGCTTCAAAATACAACCATAACAATATTTATCACAAAATTATTTTATTTCATTTATTTATACATCAATCTTAAACTAATTTACTCATAATAACTACAAAATAGGGAAGTATTTCAATTATTTTTTTTTTGTAAAATAAATTTTTATACAGGATGTTATTTTTAAATGAAACTAGCAACTATAAGCGAGATATTTGATGGTTCCATTTAAAAATATAAAAATAACATTCTGTATATGTAGGTCTTCTAGAATTATTTATTTAGCGATAATCTTGGAGTTTACTAAATAGAAACAAATATAAGATATTTTAGCAAATTTTTATTTGTATATTTATTTACTAAAACAAACAAGATTAATGTGTCTTCTCAAATAAAACTGTCAAAATCAAAACGATATTTATTTTAAATTATTTTCGATACTAAAACAAAACAGATAAAACAAAACTTGTTACAAAAAGAGCTCAGTTCAAATCTCTGCAAAAGTTTTGATGATAGAATTGATAGAGCAAAGAAAGCGTATTTCTCTTCTGGGTTTCGATATTCGACTGAATCCGCAATTTCATTTTATCTTATACCTACTTCTTCCGCAGTTGAATCTTATTCCGTATAAGCTGTCATCTGAGAGTCATTTTTTATTTTTCACCGGTTTTTCGCGCATTCTCGAAGAATTCTGGATTTAAGAAAAGATAAAATACAAGGGATATAAAAATATTCATTTATCCATTTTTGGTTTTAGTTCTCAGAAAACCATAAGGGTCCATAAAGGTAAAGGTAAAATTGATTAAATGCACTGAAATATAATATAAATACTGGAACGTTCACTGAAGATTAAATGCGAGCCGAGAGAGACAGCTGCTTGAGGGCTATCTGTCTTTGTTGTACAATGTTTTAGGTGAATTTACTTGCTGCATAGCTGACAAAAATCTAATACTACTCTTGCATATTTTGATTTATTACTTTCTCTCAAACTTAAATGGAATATACAATTTTTAACAGTATCCAAAAATATATTGTGTTCCAAAATCTACTTTTAGCATAATGTCACAGCTGGAAATGGATATAGGAGCCCAGAATCATATCATTTAGTCCAGTTAAAATCATACAAAGGATAATTGTTTAATTCTCCATATTTTATATCTTAAATTCTATCATTTTTACCTCTCGCACATACATATATATAAGGGAGGTATTTTGTTTATGTTACGAATTCATTAGATTTTGGGAACAATTCATCAACAGTAAGTAGTAGATTATTTGAAGGACTATCAGGGTTTTATATCTTAGTAAATAAATGAGATAGAGTAAATTTCATTGGAATCAAAAAGATGTAGAATAATATTACCTACAATCTTTATTTGAAACATTTTTCTATATTTTGTTTTCAATTCAAAAACAGTACCAGCCAATACTTTTGGGCCAAATGAAATAATTATGTTGAATTGAATTTTTTCTACTCCTGTATAAATATAACCCTACTATTTAAATTTTTTCGATGAATTATAGTACCCATAATTCACGACAATGATTATGATTCATAATTCGCTCTTCTCGATCAATCACTGAGCCAGAAATCCTTAATTCACGGTTAGTTTAAAGACGTGATGTGGATCATTAAGCCGTCTGACAGTTGACATGTCAGAGTTGTTATTGTGTATTTTTATATTGAGATTTTTCAATATATTGTCAACTAATTTCGATTATTTTTCAAAGTGATTTCAGAATTTACAGGAGTAGAAAAAGTGTAGTATTATATTCGGGATTATGGTCATTATTCACTCGCCTACGGCTCGTGGCGCAAACTTTATCTTCGTAAATAATGACTATCAACAATTTATGTTATTTTAAAATTTGTAGAATATTTAATTTTACATGTGTTCTGATTACACTACTTTTATTAATTTGCATTAGGTTTACAGATAATAAAATATAAAGAAATTAGATTTTATAAATCTTGCAATACTTGTACACCATGGAAACACTAAAAAATGTTCAATTTTTTACTAAATGTGACAGTGAAATATGTATGTGTCAAAAAATTAAATAAATATACAAAATAAAATTAAATTTTTCAATTATAAATAGAAAATAAATAAATAATAGGTTATGTTTCTGTATCATCAAATATTTTGTACCGTTTAAGAGTTGTATTAGACGGGAGGTTATGTGCTGCCACATCAGATTTTTTTAGTTGTTCTAAATGCCTTAATTATCCAAATGATATAATTCTGGGCTTGTATTTATTGGAACTTATTTTATAGACTCAACCCTTTAACTCTAAAGTTGCCCATTGAAATATACAAGAAATGTTGTTTGTTCTACACTGCACTCGTAAATCACTCCAACATCAATGTCTTCTCGTGTAAATTTCGCATTCTGTGCTTAACCAAAATAGCTCTGTCGGCATTCCAAGGTCAGACCGATCACAGACCCAGTTAGTGGGTCAGTGGGGCGCCCCCGCGCGACGGGCGCCCATGACGCATGCGCCGTGCACCGGAAATCAATAGCTAGTGTTGGGCACGTTCACCTGTCTGTGTTTTTGCACAGAATGCCATAGATTATGGGATAACTTACGTAATAGTTGTTTACTAGTTTGTTGTGACGGTAGAAAGTTTAATTTGGCGTTTTATTTTTATACCGGGTGACTGAAAAAGGATTCATATAGCTTATACAATATTAAATTAAATATATCATGTTGAGACAAATTTTTGAAAACATGTTCAAGTTTTTTGTCAACTATATGTCGGGGTTGCAAATTGGTATACATACAATGATATTTTAATGAAGAGCATGGCCGTTTATGTTCATATAAATTCACAATAATACATTTAATAAGCGGCATATGACTATAAGTAGGTAGTCCGCTCATCATCTTCAAAGATTTTGATTAAATTTTGTTTTTAAGGTCAACCATACGGGCTGAAGATAGCGCAAGATGAACATGACTTTTTTTAAACAACATATTATTATTATAATAAATGAAACATATAATGTTTTATCCAACACCTCTCAATAAAAGCTCTATAACTATGGCGATTTTAAACAAGCAAAGTAACAGATTATCCACTAGTGGGTATAATTTTGAGGAAAGCCACAAGTGAGTATTTTTTTATTTATAACAATAATAATAACACACAACACCTTGGTAACAACTTCGATTGGCATTTTAATTTAAAAATTTAAAGTATATGTCACTGTCAAATAATATTTCTTTAATAAATTTTTCATTTATTAAGAAGTGTTGGATAAAACGTTATACTTCACACGTGGGCAAAGTGGAATTACCAACTCGAAAAAATTATCTCACTTAGCCTTCGGCTTCGTGTGCTACAATTTATCTCGTGGGTAATTCCTTACTTTGCCCACTTGTATAGTAATAAATAAATAAATATATCACCACGCCTTTTACCCATTATGGGTGTGGCACTCTGCTTACGCAGATCTCGGTAAGTGATATATTTTTGCGTATGAAATGCGGTTACCAGCCGTTAAGTCATAGCCCCCAAAGTTGTTAGTGGAGGGGGAACCACAGGGGTAAATGTAAATTGTCAACTGTCAGCAGTGGGATTCGAACTGAGGATCTCACGATCCACAGTCCGACACGTTACCACGGAGCTATTTACCCCATCATAAAAGTCCAAAGTTTTGTAATAAAGCTTATTTTGTTTACAAATTATACATGAACATAATTTTCAAAATAGTAAAATATATGTCACACATTCCCATGAACGACTACAGTAATGCAAATAATTTGTATATTTATAAATATGATCGTCTATAACATACTAAAATTATTTTTCATTTGAATTTACAGTTTTTGAGAAACAAAAATATACCAAAAAGTGTATTTTTGGTATATTTTTATTTGTTTCTCAAAAACTGTAAATTCAAATTGAAAATAAACTTAGTATGTTATAGATATATACAAATATACGAATAATTTTCATTACTGTAGTCGTTCATGATAATGAGAGACACAGTATCAAAGTTCTGAATGGCGATCTAGACTTCAACGAATATTTTTTTATAGTTTAATGTTATAGCTATCCTTTTCATCCACATATATAAATACTAGAATGTTCAAAGACCTTACTGTGATAATTGTTTTGTTTTTCGATAAGAATAATTATAAGAAATAATTTATTCAAATTTGAATTTGCAAAACAAAATTCTTGGGAGTGAACGAACCCAACAAAAATCTGTACTTCATCTGACATTGCAATGTACAAGTCACTGTAAAATATCCATGAAATTTTGACGGATGGGGGTTGTTGGACCATAAAGAACATGAAAATAAATGAAGAATACAGATTTTGCTGTTTTAAAAAAAAATACAGGATTCGTTCTTTCGACGCGTATGCTTGACCTTAAATAATTACGTTAGAATATATTTTGTTGTAATATGAAACTCTTTTCTTTATTTTATACCATATAAAAGATTATTTAATTTTGCAATAAATGCATAAATTTGCGAAGTATTTTAATTTAGTAGGAAGGAGAAATATGAACAACTATCTCTTAAAAACCACATTTACAAGACACCGGAAATAATAGTTACCAAATACTTCCTGCTTAAGAACACATGATCTCTACGCCTGAGGTAATATCCAAGTCTAGCTAGCATTATTAACTCTCTAAAACAATTTCATTTTCTCGCAAACATCTCTTATTTAACACTTCTCAACATATGACGCAAACACTGGCCCTGGTTGCATGAAATAATAATCAATTTCTAACCATCATTTTCTAAACTGGTTTGATAAGTTTTTAATAGAATCGAATTATAAAAACAAAGTTATGAATGAAAAACAGCGTCGTGCATACGTCATTAGCATAAGTAGGGTTATAATTAAAATGAGCAGTAATTCATATTCATTATACGGAGATTTTATCGCAAATTAAATAACCACATTTTTTTAATGAGCTAATTTTATTTAAATAAATATTTAACTTGTTAATTGTACTGGAGCAGAGCACTTTTAGGTTTCAGCAAAGCATGAAAAACTATTTTTTTTGTTTTTATTACATTTCCTCTTCTAATTTATCAGATCTGTTCAATGTTGAATGGGGTCTTTCACCATTTTTTTTTTAAATTAAAAAGTCTCATTTGTTACTCTTTAAGCTACAATGATTTTTTTTAAATATTGTGACGTCATTGTAGAGGTGTTAGTGGATCTCAAACAGTAGAGATTGCAAATAATTGTAGTCATATGAATGTTCTAATTTATTGTTTGGAAAATTATTTAATTGGATTTAAAATAACTTTCCATGGTAAATAATTAAAATATACAGGAATTCCATTTATTTCTGCTAGAAACATAAATAAACTGTAAGATTATTTTAGTTAAATGTTTGATTAGCACTGATAAATTTTGGTAACCTATGTCATTCAACATATCTTTAATTTCGTTGAGTCAACCTAAAGTAATATTTATTAGTTTGAAATAACTAATATATTTAGTATGTAACTTTTAAAATTTGTTATTTGTTTGAAACATTTTAACAATCTTTAATGATGCCACTTTTATCAATAGGTAAAGCTAATTATAATATATAATGAGTCTTTGTTGGAATAGGTTAAAACATGATGATAAATTTAATTATTATAATTTTAAAATTACGATATTGTTTCTTCGAAATTATCAATATAAATTAAATGTTGCTGATAAAATATAATTTATTTTTAGAATAATTACCCAATATTGTTATCAGTTTGCAATAAAGTTTAAAGTTTATGAAAAAAATAAAAAAAACATGACATAAGAAACACAAAGCAATATTCTATAATAATTGTTCTATGTCCTTTCAACCGTATTTAATTATTCTGTGAGTTTTCGCTAAAATGCAACAGAAAAACTTGTTTTCTTTGTTACCAAAATTATGACAGAAACAGCCAATTTCATATCTACGGGAATTTGTGCACTTTCTCTCCCGTCGTAGGTTGCTCAAATAATGTATTAATAAAATTAAACAAATTAAAGGTAACTATCAAAAATTATATTACAATTCAAATAATTTTGAAATACATAAAAACCATCATAAATATTGGGGTCGTTAAAAAATAGTATGTGTATTTTTTCCCTTGACGTATTGTAGCCGTCGCCTTCGTCTCGTGCTTCAATTTACTCCGCGGGAAAAAAACCATACACTTCTCTCCCTTAATGTATGATATACTATTGATTTATCTCTATCATTTTTACCTCCCGCACATACATATATGTATGTATACCTCCCGTATTATGTTTATGTTACGAATTGATTAAATTTTGGAAACTATTTAAATAAATATAAAAAAAATTATGGTTATATATAACAATAATGTATATAACACGTCAGTAAAGTGTCATTATTTTCCTCAAGATTCAATCTTTGCGCTCGATAAATAATGACGAACTTTACTCCCTACTATTAGTAACAACAAAAATTGTCATACAATCTTGTATTCATTATATTTAGCAGTAAATATATGAAAAAAAAAAACAGTTTTATTGACGGCACCCAGGTTAATCTGCACCTAATTAATTTAGCGAATTATCACTTGATACATCAACAGTTTTGTGTAACTGTATCAGCAGTATTTGTATTACAGAAACAAGGATGTTGAATTTAAAATCTTTTTTATTTATTTTCATTTTGAAACCTAGTTAGCTACAGGTCACTGAACTGCTAAAAATTCCACTTGGTGTGATTGGCAGGTACACTCCGTATCAACAAGAATTTTGTTAATAATTAAAAATGATAACTTAAGCGCATCTGCAGTTCAATTTCGATTCATTCACTCGTAAAATATATCGCTTACCGGATCTGCTAGAGTGTCATACTCAAGTTGGGTAAATGACTTGATGAACATTATAATGGGTCCATAAACCAATTAAAAAATTTTTTTTATGAAACTTTAGTAGATTAGTATGACGATCAGTGAAAACCCGATGTGAAAATTCCATATATTACCAGAGATATGATTTTTTAAAGTTTGTGTGACGTCACTGGTACTGCTCCAGTGACACTAAAACAACGATTTTACATGATAGTAGATATTATAAATTTTTTAATGTAAAAATAATATTTACATATTATAAGTCTTAATTTACAACAATTAAACTTAATATAAATAAAGATATAATTCCTTTGGCTACTTTATAGTATTTTACTTGATATTCGAGTAAATAACATACGAAAGTTTGAGAACAGTGGCGCTAGTAGTGATGTAACCTAACCTCAACACACAATTTTATTCAATAGTTTTTCAACACATCACAATAAAACAGTGAAATTATAAAACAAGTAATAGAAGCCCAACAAATATAATCTTAAATACTAACAAACAAAATAAATAAAATGACACTTCGTAGTTCTATTTTAGTCCACAATAGGCGTTGGGCGCAGCGGCAGACGCGCGTTTTGCAATTTTCATATTTCTGACCAATAGCATCAATGCAAGTACCTGTGACGTCAAAATATGTTCAATTCGTTATTTTGCTTTACTACAAAATATTTAAAAGAATAAAATACTTTACTACTAATTATTCCGTAAGTGTTACACGATTTTGATATAAATTTGTCATATTTCGTTTATGGTTTATGCGCCCATTGCAGAAAATTTCGAAAAACAGACTAGGTATATCTAAGAATGACGTGATGATATATTTGATTGTACATAAAAACAAATCAACGGTTATATTTTCGCTTGCAATTTTTCTGAAGATGTAAATTACAATGTCAACAAGAATTGCTTGCACTGTAATAAATGTTGTAGTGATGTCGTGCAGTATAATTAAAGATGTTGAGGTCTTGTGACAAGGCCGAAACCTTCACAAGGCCCTGATAGTCACGTGATAGACGAAGTGGCGGTTATTCGAAGTGTGAGAAGTGGGAGAAATATATATAAGCTGAGTACAAAGTGATATATACATACGACGACTTGTTAAAATATTTGGTAAATTTGTATTGGTTTTCAAATTTATTTATTCATTTTGTTATTGTCTTGTTATACCGTGTGTTTCAATTTGCAGGCTCACAATTGGCAACTCGAGAACTGTAATAATTATGACTTTGGTTAAATTAGACAAAAGTTGTCACACTAGTAAGCCAATTAGGGATGTTTTAGTTTTCCCGAAAACATGAACAGGTTCCTAGATATGACCAAAATAGTTATTTGTATATCAAGGTACTAAAGTATAATTTTTTATTACGAATAAACCATATGAGTAATAAAAAATACTTTAGTGCCGAGGTAAACATTATATTTTTTTCCGAAACTGTTAAAATATTAATTACAAACATAAATAAATAGAATTATGTATTTGTCAAATCTCAGCTAGCTGTTGCGATGGGGTTGACTGTTATAACAAAAATACTGTCAAAATGTCAAATTTTGTTATAATTTTCATTATTTCTTATATATTCATATTCTTAGAAGTGTTCTGTATGTATGTGATCTACATTAAATCCGATAAATTATTATCGAAGGTAAATAATAAATAAATTCACCAATCGTATTATAAAATAATTTGTTTGTTATTTAGGTTTGTAATTCAAGTTTGACATAAGAGACTATGAAGTAAAATTTTGACAGAAGTCTGTAAAGTTTAACTTTAGCTTCTATTTTGGCTAGCTTCGCGTAGTATTATCGTGTATTTTCGTAATTTTGTTTCAATTTTAAGTAATTTTTGTGAAAAGTGTTTCAATTTCAAATAAAAAAGGTACATATTTTTATTGTCTAACCAGTGGCGTAGACAAATATTTCTTTTTGTGGCTCATATTCAAGAAATGACAAAACGGTACGATTTTTTAAATAGAACTATTTTTTATTGTATGTATAACTTTTTATATTTCAAATAATATTTTACCAGCCGTCAAGTAACGACCCCCAGAGGTTTTTGTGAAGGGGAAACCAGAGGAGTAAAATTAAAATGGCAATTATCAGCTGAGGGATTCGAATTGAGGATCTCATGATTCATAGTCCGTTGCGTTACCACGGAGCTATTTACCCCATACATATAGTTAATTAATTTGATTTTCTATATACATTTTTTTTATTTAAAAAATCAATGTCTGTTTCCTACTTTGGAATTTTGTATACATCTTTTAATATTTTGTCTTTGAACTTCATAACGTATTCTAGATCTTCTTAAAATTCTGTAACAAAATATTTTTATTAAGGATAGAAATTACATTCTTAAAAATAATCGGGATATTTTTATAACTACTATATAATGAATTTGCGCTGAATATATGAATTATATTTGGCGTACAAGTAGAAGAACAAGAAGAATCTTTACGTAATGAGACAGTCGAGCCGGTGCGTTTGTCACAGGTTGGCCTACTTTGTACAACTGTCTCGAAATCTGTCTGAACTTTTGAACGCTCGGCTACCGAGTTAAACTTAGAATGCATCAAGGAAGACACACTGGCATCTCTTACACACTTTCAGATGTATTCACAACACGAAATTAGTAGTTACTATTTAATTTAAAGCCTTTGAAAATATCGTTCGCAATTCATTTAAATGACGCTGTCGAATTTATTTAAAATATAAGACTAATTCCTGCTTTACACAACACAATTAATTTGGCAATATATTGGCCAGGTTTACTTGTCAATTTATTGTTGTGTATCAATTTTTTCTTCACCAATTAATTGGACAATTTATTGATGAATTAGAACATGTTCTATTTTTCAACAATTTTTTCGGGAATTCTAGAGAATTTTAGTCAATCAGTCCAACTTTGTTATGCGTATGTTAGATGTCATTTATTTGCGTATAGTTTAAACCAAAAATATTTATAGCATTGGTGACAGCTGATATGTTGATACAATTGTAATTTAACTAGGCACCAAAATACTACATTTACAGCAGAGGCTGCCGTTTCATTGACGAGGCGAAAATAATTATTGTCATTTGCCGCATTCGATTAGTTTTCTAAATTTTGACGCGTGCGAAATAGTATATTGTTCCACAAGTGCTGAAAGTTATCTATTTCACGCGAGATGTGAGAGTTTTAGCATTAGACGAAGTCGAGTGCTGAAATCACACGAGTGTGAAATAGGTAATTCTGCACGAGTTGCACACTATACTTTTTCTACGATCACACTTTTGTCAAGATTTAATTAATAATAATTCTTACTCGTAAAAATAAGAAATGGCGTCTCAAACTATTTGACGTTTATGATTATAAGCATGAAGCATAGAGCAAGCGCAGACGTGTGCAGTGTTACCAATTGTAAATATATAGATTGTAATAATATAAAAACTAAAGACATTTTATTAAAAATTGATATTGTAGTTTCTTTGTAATTAAATGCAATTCTATTTTAATTTTCAAGTATAACAAATTTGTGTAAAATATATAGTTTTCGTTTTCAAGACTTTCGTAGCAAGTGTGTATACAGTCTGGCGATGATGTGCGAACAGGCAGGTGTGTAACAGTCTGAATAAGTGAACCTCACACGAGTATTTCCGGCTGGTCGCGTGACGGCTCTGCGCCGGTGCAGGCGTCGCGACGCTATTTCGGGCACGAGGCGCTAGCTGCCCGGAGCGCGTGCCGATGTTATTTTGTCCGTTTCAAATGTCATCCTACAACAGTGACGTCGCCAGACTAATTTTTAGGAGGGCTGGCATACAATTTACAAATTAATAACATGAAATGCCTAGCACATTAGTGGTCCTGCGTTCGAATCCCACAGAAGAGCGTATTATGATTTAATTTTTATATTACACATTATTTCAAATTCATAGAATGTTAATTTCTTTATATTTTCTTATAAACTTTCTAAGCGACCTGTACAACAAAGACAGGTAGCCCAACAATTGGCTGAACACAGTGATAAAGTTAAATGTCGATTGTAAGAATCGAAAAGAGAATCTTATGTTACACACGTGCGAAACGTTAATTAAAAGTAATAACGTAATATGTAATCAAGCTTCTAATGTTAGTAAATAGTTTTATTTGTCTGTGAATGACTTTTGATTAGAAATTAAATCATATGCCTACAGAAACATAATATGTAATAACTTATATTTGATATATGCAATAATATCGTTTAATATTTTACTGATAAGATAAGATTTAATAGAAGCAAAGTCCACGTATTTTGCATTTGTCAATTAAATATCACGGTGACACACTATTACAAGTATTATTCATTAAATAATTTTGTAAACACAATGAATAATATTTACTGCAAATTATGTACGTTGTTCTATGCTAACGAATGGAACTATTGAACATGATCCTTAAGTATTGACGGCTGGTAACCGCATTTCACACTGAGATCAAGTTATTTACTGTACTATTTATTATAAGCAAGACATGTTTTTCTAAAAAAATATAACACATATATTATTATATGAGGAATTATGATAGTCATTATTCACAAAGGTGAGTGATGCAAATCATCCGAGTGAATATAATGATCATAATCCCGAATATAATACTATGATTTTTTTACTTCTGTAAATTCGGGAATTACTTTTGAAAATGATCGAAATTCGTTGAAAACACACGTTGAAAAACGTCAACATAAAAATACACAATGACAACTGACTACATGTCAACTGTCGGACGGCCGTTGCTAGGTGATCCACATCACGTCTTTAAAATAACCGTGAATTATGGATTTCTGGCTCTGTGATTGGTCGAAAAAAATGAATTATGTGTACTATAATTCATAGAAAAAAATTAAATAATATGGAAGAGAAAAAATAATTTAAACTATAAAATAAAGTAAATACGCGCATCAAAGTGACGCAGTTTTGGTGGAACCAATGACCTAATTGGGTGGAGCATATATGTTGAGGTAGGTCGAAACCATTGAAATATAATAATACTGGAACGCTCACTGACGTTGAAAATGTTAGCTGAGAGAGGGAGCTAGTTGACTATTTGGTATTTATTGTAATTTTTACCTCCCGCCTACCTCTAGGTAAGGGAGGTATTGTTTTTGGTCAAAAAATTGGGTAGTGAGTTTTCAATTAATAAGCACGTTTTAGGGTCCCTACAATACGATTTTACTATTTTCGCGATGATGTCTGTATGTATGTATGTATGTATGTATGTATGTATGTATGTATGTGTGTGTGTAGTCTGTGGCAATTTTTTCGTCTCGCATAACTCAAATACTATAATACCAAAAAATACAATTTTGTGAATTATTGCTTCTTACATTTAAATGAAGAGCTGATTAGATTTTGGATAAAATTCGTCAACCGGAAGTAGCAGTTTACTTGAAGCCCTTAACAGTTTTTCGTGAAAAACACGGTTAAATTTCCTTTTTCAACAATTTATGTTATTTTGAAAGTTGAAGAATATTTAATTTTACATGTTTTTTGATTACACTAATTTTATTAATTTTCATTATTTTACATATTTTGCATTCGTACACCATGAAAACATTTAAAAATTTTCAATTTTTTACGAAATGTGACACATGTCATTGTGATTGTGAAGCTGTTTTCTTAGTAAAATATATGTCATAAAATTAAATAAATATACAAAAGAAAATTAAAATTCTCAAATATAAAGATAATAAACAAATAAGAAGGTATGTTTCTGTATCATCAAATACTATTTTGTACCGTTTAAGAGTAGTATTGGGCGGGAGGTTATGTGCTGGCCACATCAGATTTTTTTGTATATAGCAACCGCTCTACAAACAAGTGTTGGACAAAGAAGAGTGGCCCACACATCTATCTGTCTAAGGCTACAAGTGCGCGTTCCAGTATTACTATATTTCAGTGGTCAAAACGCTGTGAAACTGACGTATGTCCAAATAACAGATAGTATAAAAAAAAATCAAAATTTGGTCTACTACTCATATAAATACTACCATTGGAATTTTTTTTTCTGTTAGAATAATTTGTATATTTCAAATGAGTAGGCGTATATTTCAGAAGTCACAAGACAAATGAGTATTTCACGATCGTCAGGTGTTAAATAAAAAATAATAGCCTCTAACGCGCTCGTCACATGTCTTGAAAGATTAGTTAAAAATAGTACCAAGCGCCGTAGATCACAAACTTTTATTCTGTAAATACCAAATTTTCCGGAGATTCAGTCAGAAAATTTCATAAATTGCGCGATATTTCAGTAGGTTTCCACCTTCGCATATAAATTTTTGAGTAGGCGAAAATTTACGTCCGTCAAAACATCAAAAACCGAAAAGACTCAATCATCGTTTTTGCCTTTTCTCTGACAAAAATTGAAATATTTGATTTTTACCTCCCGCCACATCCTGTAAGGGAGGTATAGGAATCATGCTATAAATTGGGTAGTGAGTTTTCAGTGGATGAGCACGTTTTAGGGTCCCTAACGATTTTAATAGTTTCGCGATGATGTCTGTGTGTGTCTGTCAGTCTGTGTGGATCTCTGGAGTTATGGTTTCTCAAAAACTAATAAGCTGAAACTTTTGATATTTTGTGTATATCAATTGTATCCCATTTTGAAGAGCTGATTAGTTTTTGTGATAATCCAATAACCGGAAGTGGTAGTTTGCTTATAAAGTTATTTTAAAATATCTCAGTAAATTATGGTTTAATGAAAATTTATTATTGTTTGAAATATTTTCTTCTTGCTGTCACCATTTACTTATTACAACACGTTAAAGAAAATAGTTATTTACTTTACAAGTGGGCAAAGTAAGGAATTACCCACGAGAGAAATTTTAGCACACGAAGCCGAAGGCTGAGTGTGATAATTTTATCGAGTAGATAATTCCACTTTGTCTACGTGTGAAGTATAACGTTTTATCCAACACCTCTTAATAAATGAAAAATTTATTAAAGAATTATTATTTTCAGTAACATATGCTTAAAATTTTTAAATTAAAATGTCAATCGAAGTAGTTAGCAAGGTGTTGTGTGTTATTATTGTTATAAATAAAAAAATACTCACTAGTGACTTTCCTCAAAATTATACCCACTAGTGGGTAATCTGTTATTTTGCTTGTTTAAAATCGCCATAGTTATCGTTTAAATCTGCTAACCTGTGTTTAAAAAAAACAACTGTTAAAAATGTCACTTTTGACATGTGTCACAATTTTTTGAAGGGATGGGCGTTTCTTGATAGTGGTGGTCCATGTTCCTGCATTGTTCGATAAGAAATCTATGGCGGGAGGTATTGTGGGGCTCACAACTGTTTTTTTTAAGTGAGCACACAGTGGGATTCGAACCCCACGTCCTCCGGTATGCTAAGCTAGTGACATAACCACTGCGCTACCGAGATCGCCTAATATTTGATTTGAAACTTGAGATATCAAGTTATTTATGAATCTGTGATTTATTTTATATCAACTGAAAGATATTTCAAGACTAGTACAAAAAAAAAATAGTAACAAGAATGGTTTGTGGCTTACTGCCAACTAATCCTAGACTAGTGGAATTTACCTAGTGGGCGGAATGCCCCTTCTGCCCCCATGCGACGCTCATGACTGAAAACTAGCCACTAAAGTTAGCGTGATATTAAAACGGTTTTTGGGAAGGCTGCATGTTTTGAAGCTATACATATCATTCAGTTTATTTTTAAACATAGATGAAGTGATTTTATGATTATTATAGATCACGGCAAGCTAAATTTATCGAATTAGCTTCGCTTTAATTTGGTGCTTTCGTAAAATATAGACAAAAGCAACTTAAAGTTACGTAAATAAATAAATATATCATACACATATACAGGGTGGTGAATCGAACACAGTAAAAAATTTGATTTGCGATTTCATGATTTTGCGGTTGTTAAGTATTTTTAGTTAATATTGACAACAACAATTTAAACAAATATTGATAATTTCTTGAATTAAAATATTGTCAATTCTGAATTTTTAACAAGAATAGTTATTTACTTTACAAGTGGACAAAGGAATTACCCACGAGAGAAATTTTAGCACACGAAGCCGAAGGCTGAGTATGTGATAATTTTATCGAGTTGGTAATTCCGCTTTGCCCACGTGTGAAGTATAACGTTTTATCCAACAACTCTTAATAAATGCCAAATTTATTAAAGAAATATTATTTGACAATGACATATGCTTTCAATTTTTGAAATTAAAATATCAATCGAAGTGGTTACCAAGGTGTTGTGTGTTATTATTATTGTTATAAATAAAAAATACTCACTAAAGGATTTTCTCAAAATTTTACCCACTAGTGGGTAATCTGTTACTTTCCTTGTTTAAAATCGCCATTAATTGAGTGGTGTTGAATAAAATTGTTGTTTTTATTTATTTGCTACATTTATAAAATTTAACAAATAGACTCGTCAATAATAACAAGCAAATTTAGCTAACTTATCAAGTTTAAATAGTTAACGAAAGTTTGTATCCTTTGTAACAACTTAATTTGTTATAATAACTATGATTTATTGTTCTGCTTCAAAATATTTACTAAAATATTTAGTCAAAAGCACTTAAAAATAAATGTTAATAATTATTATAATTACAAATATATTTAGTTACGAAATACACAAAAATAATTTGTTACTTGCTAACAAATTTGAAACTTGCTAAATTAAACATTTTGTCAATTTTGATTATAAATTTTTTACTGTTTAGAAAATAATAATTTACTTAAACATACAAAAAAAGAATACTACAATGTTAAGTACGAAATACAGACAAAAAAAAATACTAACAAGTTTAAATATTGAAAGAAAAATAGTTAATTGTTTAACATTGACGCGACGAACATGATTTTAGCAATAATTAAATATGTACAATTCAAGTCAATGAGTGATTTAAATTTAAAGATCAAAATTTGCGAATAACTCCATTATTTTGTTGACGACCTTTCGTGAACACCCGGTATGTAGAAAATAACATAACTGTATCAGATGATTTGCAAAAAAACCTCATGAACCTTATTGGCCCAAAAACAAGTTTAATTCTAGAAACGTCAATGTCCCTTTGACAACAAGGTACAAACGGAAAAGTAAATATTTAAATAGCAACTTAAACAGTTGTCAGCCTCAAACAGAAGACAGTAGCTTGGCGAACATTACAGAAAACTCTTTTACCAAGAGTCCAGACAGTGACGCAATAGAGGATATTTTTACTTCTGTCATAGATAGATTTATAACTACACTTATACTCGCATAGTGGTATTAGAACCCAGTATATTTTTTTTTAAATATAAATATTCAACTTGCTCGACTACTTTTAATCCAATTGAAGGTTTAATTAGTGGTTGAGTGATAGGAAATGATTGAAATATATTAATTAGGGGTCAAAAACCTTTCAAATAGATTCTATTTTTGCTACGGAATTATTTTTATGTAGTTATCCTTGAAAAATGAATTTTTAATTGAAGGTTTCGCTAAAAATTGGCAATGAATTTTAATTATTCTTAAACGTACACGGTAATAGAAGAAGCGGAAGTTAAATAAAAAACAATTATTGGAGAAGCAGTAATAGTTATTTACTTTACAAGTGGGCAAAGTAATGAATTACTCACGAGAGAAATTTTAGCACACGAAGCCGAAGGCTGAGTGTGATAATTTTATCGAGTGAACTTCGAACTCGAGGGGGAAAAAGAAGCGCTTTCCTCTCTAGTTTAACAAATAACTATTTTATGACATTCTTTATTTTTACCATCCGCCACATTCTGAAAGGGAGGTATAGGAATCATGCTAAAAATTCGGTATTGTCTAGTAGTCTCTAGAATACAATTTAATAGTTTCGCGATGATGTCTGTGTATGTGTCTGTATGTCTGTGTGTGTGTCTGTATGTCTGTGTGTGTGGATCTCTGGAGTTACGATTTTTCAAAAGCTAGGTACCAAACTGAAAATCTTGATATTTTGTATATATCAATTGTATCCCCTTTGGAATAGCTAATTAGTTTTTGGTAATAATCTAATAACCGGAAGTGGTAGTTTACTAAAGCCCTATCAAGTTAATTTGATATATTCCAGTAAATTATGATTTAATCACCAGTTTTGTTATTAGAATAATGTTTTAAATATTATTATCTACAATTATTGTTTGAAACATTTTTCTCTTACTGCCTCCATTTACGAATTATAGCACGTTATAGAAAAATTAAATTTTGACTGTACTTTGCGAAAATAAAACTAGTTGAAAAATGTCGTAATTTTTTGAAGAGATGAGCGTTTCTTGATAGTGGTGGTCCATGTTCCTGCTTTGTTTGATTAGAAATTTATGGCGGGAGGTATTGTGCTGCCCACAACAGATTTTTCAATAACCAATTTGTACCCTGATGAAGACTGAATGGGGTCTTTCACCATTTAAAAATTTTTTTTTTATGAAACTTTATCTATATTGAAGACTATCTACACTTTTAAAAAGTCTTAATTGTTATTCATTAAGCCACAATGATTTTTTTTTTAAATGTTGTGACGTCATAGTAGAGGTGTTGCTGGATCTAAAACAGTAGAGATTTAAATAATTTTTGTTACATAAATGTTCTATTTTATTGTAATAATAATAATAAAATAAGTAAAAAAATATATGACTACAATTATTTACAATCTGTTCTGTTTTAAATCCAGCAACACCTCTACTACGACGTCACAACATTTTTAAAAAAATCATTGTGGCTTAATGAATAACAATAAAGACTTTTTAAAAGAGTAGATAGTCTTCAACTTAGATAAAGTTTCATAAAACAAAATAATAAAAAAATGGTGAAAGACCCCATTGCAGTCGAAACGTTGATGTTTTTATTAGATGCTTCTTCAACGATACACATTAATGTCATGGGAACTGCACCAAATTTTTGTACAATTATATTCCTAATTTCTCGTGCGTTGGCGTGGCTTACAACACGCCGGATGATTCATAGGTTGTCGTCGCATACATGAGATAATTAAGGAAACACTAGCTGAGTTCACGATGTGGACCTATCTTCTATCTTTAGCTCGCAAATAGTCCGCGACTGGCGTTGCCTACTGCCATACTCGAGAACTCGTACACTTAAGGTGAACCATCCGGGCAAATACGGGCTGAAGATAGCTCAAGATGAACATGACTTTTTTGAAACAATATATCATTATTATAATAAATGAAACATATAATGTTTTATACCTACGTTTGTAGATAAAAGTCCAAAGTTTTGTAATAAATTTTAAAAAGCAAATTTTGTTTACATATAATACATGAACATAATTTTCAAAGTAGTCAAATATATGCCACACATTCCCATGAACGACTACAGTAATGCAAATAATGTGTATATTTATAAATATAATCGTCTATAACATACTAAAATTAATTTACATTTGAATTTACAGTTTTTGAGAAACAAATAAAAATATACCAAAAAACACACTTTTTGGTATATTTTTATTTGTTTCTCAAAAACTGTAAATTCAAATGTAAATTAATTTTAGTATGTTATAGACGATTATATTTATAAATATACGAATTATTTTCATTACTGTCGTCGTTCATGGGAATTAGAAATTCAGTATCAAAATTCTGAATTTTTGACCAACTAGACTTCAACGAATATTTTTTTATAGTTGGATGTTTCAGTTATCCTTTTCATCCACATATATAAATACTAGAATGTTCAAAGACTTCACAGTAATAATTGTTTTGTTTTTCGATAAGAATAATTGTAAGAAATAATTTATTGAAATTTGAATTTGCAAAACAAAATTCATGGGAGTGAACGAACCCAACGAAATTATGTTCTTCATCTGAAATTGCAATGTACAAGTCACTGTAAAAAATCCATGATATTTTGACGAATGGAGGTTGTTGGACCATAAAGAACATGAAAATAAATAAAGAATACAGAATTTGCTGTTTTTTAAAAAAATAAAGGGTTCGTTCTTTCGACGCGTATGTTTGACCTTAAGTCTAGCCGCAGCCAGATTTTCAGTCTCTAGTCGTTTTAGTTGGACCTGGATAAATTGAGCGTGACCTATCCGACAGGCAACCGTGGCTTATTTGTCGGGAAGATGACAGACAGTCAATGCTTCCTGATTGATGATCGATGCCAGATTGCAGGCCCAAAATAGGGAGATAGGAAATATGTTTAAATGTGAATAATTATGAAACATTAGGAACATTAACTTGTTTTTCCATAAGAGTGTTGTAAATGCTTTATTTTTTCACGACATGGTAGGAAACCCCACCGTTCTTCTCCCGAAGTAGTGAGGAAAATGTGTTGTTCCTCTCTAGAGAGGAAAATATAGAAGTGTTGCCAATATGAATGTTATTTACAAAAAATATATTATAAAAATTGTAAATAAATTCCTAATTTTATTGAAAATCCTTATTTTAGTGATTTACATATACTTTAAATTATCTTATATTTTTCTTTTTCTTATTAAATCACAATTTGACAACTCATTAAAGATATTTAAGATTTGTTCATTGGCAACACTGCTAAACCGCCTTGTGTCTGATAACCTAACTTTTAACTTGTCAGTCTGTTAGTTGTGTTCTCAAAGTGTATTTTAGGTCCGAGCCAAACGTTTTTAGAAACATGTCGTGAAAAAAATGTTGTGTCTAACACGAGAGGAAAGCTATTCTTCCACTCTCGTTCGAAATGCCTCACTCGCTGCGCTCATAAGGCAAACTTCGAACTCGAGGGGGAAAAAGAAGCGCTTTCCGCTCTAGTACAAATAACTATTGTAATGAATAATAATATACAATGTAGATTATCGTTTCGTATTCAATAATACAGGGTGTTCTAAAAAATACTGATAAGCTACAGGTAGAACGAATCTTTGGTTAATTTTGAGTTGAAAACCCTAATGCAAAAAAAAATTGTACGGCCCTTCCTAAAACCAAATATTTTTCAACAATATTTATAATAATGAATATGTAATGATTAAAAGCAATATTCAATTACTTGTTGACTAGATTTCCCCATGGGCTAATAAATTAGATCAGTTTTAATGTAAATACGAATATATTTTGACGCAGGTTAATTATTCTGAACCACGTGTAAAATATTGCTATAATATGAAATAGTTATGCGGGAACAGAGTTCACGCAAGAGGTTTGTACAATATTTTTTGTACGAAAAGTATAAAACTAATAACAGTCCATACAAAGAAATGAAGTTCTTCAAGTAGTTATTTTAATATTTGTCAAAGTTGCACTATAAATATAAACACACAAATTAATTTGTCTAATATATTAGAAAACAATTACAATATTTATAATATTTACCGTATTCACTTGTAAATTTATTATATTTCTTATTTCCATAAAACATTCTTCTCACTCATTTAAACACAGTTCATATGATACTTCGCGAAATATCACTAAAAATTGGCAAATACTTTTATAGTATTTCTATATAATATAAGCCCTAAAAAACTCACTGGTGCAGAGCGCATCATCATATCTCTTAAATTTTTAGAGATATGGCGGTTTTTGATGTTTGTCGAAGGGCAACTTTGAGGACCTGCAACTCAAAAAATAAGCAAGATATCGAAAAATACTCTTCAGTTTTGTGTTATTCGTGCATAATATAGCAAAATAACAATTTTTTTTTAAATTGAAAATTTTGGAATTTTTTTTTCAAAATTTCGATCAGCAATATCTCAAATAATAAACGAGATACGAACTTGCAGACTAAACCATTGGATTCAGCTCATCGAAGTACATAAACCCTAAAAATTTCAGAACATTCGTATGGTGGGTTGAAATTTTAGAGCAAAAAGTCTGAAAATGGCCTTTTTCAGGCCAAACGTCAATGGGTACCCTTTGACGTTTTTCGCCAAAAACGTCATTTTCACACTTTTTGCTCTAACTCTATAACGCGTAAAGCAATTTTAATGAAATTTCACATACTTATGTATTTTGACGAGCTGAATCGAATGGTCCAGTCTGCGAGTCTGTATCTTTTATATTTATCGAGTTATCACCTATCGAAATTTGGGGGGAAAAAATCGAAAAATTTCAAAATTTTCAAAATTTGCTATTTTGTAATAAAATGCATGAAACGAACAGAACTGAGTCTATTTTTCATTATCTTTAATAGATTTTGAGTTGCAGCCACTCAAAGTAGCATTTCGAAAAACATCGAAAATTGCCATATCTCTTTAAATTTAAGAGATATGACGATGCGCTCTACAGCTTTGAGTTTCTTAGGGTTTATATTATATAGAAATACAATAAAAGTATATGCCAATTTTTAGTAATATTTCGTGAAATCTGAAATTGTGCAGTACTTTCTGAACATGTATTTGTTGTCAATGGTAAATGAACTTGTATTAAATTTTCTTACTTGTACAGATATTATAAACATTTTTCAAATTATAACCACAATCCTCGTTTAAATAATTGGGCCATATTGTGCAGTTCCAGATAATGTAACAATTTACTGAAATGTTATAATTATTTACATAAAAAACTAATAACAGTCTATACAAAGAAATGAAGTTCTTCAAGTAGTTATTTTGATAATTGTCAAAGTTGCACTATAAATATAAACACACAAATTAATTTTCAGAGTGTACTGAATCTGAATATATTATTATTTAATAAGAAAAATCGATTGCTGCTCATGCATATACAGTCAAACCAGATGCAATCACATTTCAGGAAAACAACACACAAACTAAACGTTGTTTTGTTCACATCTCAGAGTCTGAGACCGACTTGTCACACTGACAAACACACGTGACACAAACTGACAGTTGAGATTCGAGGGCTCCAGCGGCGTGCGTACATTCGATTAAAGGGGCACCTAGCTTATTACGGGACTGAGATTGAATGAGTTTGTGTTATATAATAATAATAATGGAATAGAATATATTTATTTAGCTTCATGCTAGTTACAACAATACATAATATTTAATCACAATAACATTTAAGAGTAACTTTATTAAAAATTGATAGAAATATACCGTGTGTCTCACGTAAATATTGGCATAGACAATTAACATGTAAAATCAGATTTTTGTAAATAAAAAGTGCCAGGCAAAAAAGTTTGCATCCAAATTTTATATAACAATGCTGCCAATATCCCTACATCTTATTTAATGCAGATTATTTTATTTTGATACCGCAATTTAATGTAATTAATAATAATAATTCCTAATTTTCCGCTTACTTTTTTTATTGCTACTGACGATAGTGTTTGCAATTTGTTTTAAATATTTTAATCTGTCACTGTCATCATGAATACATTAAAGGTCGAGAACCGTGTAAATATTATTAGAATGTATTATGTGGGGCACAATACAAGACAAATATCTGAATACTTCATAGGAATGAACGCCGAATGGTTTCCATTGCCAGAAATTGACAGTGACAGATTAAAATATTTAAAACAAATTGCAAGCACTATACGTCTTTAACAATAAAAAGAGTAGGCGGAAAATTAGGAATTATTAATAATAATTTCATTAAATAGAGGTATCAAAATAAATTAATCTGTATTAAATAAGATTAGGGATATTGGCAGTATTGTGATACAAAATTTGGATGCATAATTTTTTACCGGACACTTTTTATTTACAAAAAACTGATTTTACATGTTAACTGCCTGTGCCAACCTTTACACACGGTATAAGAAAAGTAAAATGATAATAAAATATAAATATTAGATCCAAAAACAAAAGTATAATACAAGCTGCAACAAACTATAGGTTACTTAACATAGACTAGGCATAAATCTACTATAATTTCTGGTTCATTTGATTTTAATCTTGCATCCTTCTGCGATCAACATCTGCAATGTTTTCTACGAAACAAACCTGCGAACCACGTGTCAAAATATCGCTCATTTGTTTTGCATGCAGTTAGCATGGCACTCCTTTGTGTATTAATTATAAACTAGATCATTTTTCACTCTACCAACAAGAAATATTTACACTAGCTGCTGTATAACTAAAAATTTAACGCAAACATGGTATATTTGAGAAACCTCCAAGTTTCAAGATAACCTTACAAAAAACGATAAGATAAAATTGTAACAGAAAAAACACGATTATTAAGAGCAAATTGTAAGTTTAATTTTCAACTGTTTTTAGTCGTACAAAACTACTGTCACTTGTCAACAACGCGGCAGAACAATAGAATACGAATTTCAATTTATGCACATGAAACAGCAGTTCTGCATGTAAATGAAAGCGAATACGTCCTGTGACGTATAGTGTCCTACAAACAGAACCCAGAGGTTATAGTTCATGCCCCGGTCAACTCTGCACCCTACTGAATAACGTGCCACGATTTTACTCCGTTCCTCTTCGTCCTTTCACTACTTACCTTGTTAGAATTATCAACATTCAAAATATATAAAAGCAGAATAACCCAGTAATCTGGAATAGCTGAATCGAAGAACGCAACGTAGACTTGAAATGTTTAATTATTGGCTTCAATAATTATTTTACATCAAAAAAATTTAATAGTTTATTGTACAGGATGAATTTCTGAATATTTTGCAACTAATATTTATAATTTTACTATACCTGAAACCCGAAAAATGACGGAAACCTTTATAGGTAATTTTCAACTAACAAAATAAATGTACCAATTGAAAGTTATTGGTTTTATCTGTCATCTTCTGTTGTCAGTGTTTGATTTCAAGTGTCTTGATTAAAAATATATAATTTGGAAGATAAATAAGATATAGTGAAATTGTTTTATTGTCAAAAAAGTGTTGATAGTATATTATTATATGAAGGATTATGATAGTCATTATTCACGCGGGTGAATAATGACCATAATCCCGAATATAATACTATACTTTTTCTACTCCTGTAAATTCGGAAATCACTGTATACACTGAAATATATTAATACTGGAACACGCACTTGTAGGTTTTTATGAAAGCAAAAAACGAGCCTGAGACAGATAGATGTTATAAGGCCACCCTTCTTTGTCTAACACTTGTTTATAGAGTGGTTGCTATATAAAAAACATTGTACAACAAAAGCAGACGGCCCAACAACTAGTTGGAATTTTCTACGTCAGTTAGCATTCCAGTATTATTATATTTCAGTGGTTATATACACTGAAATCTAGTAATACTGGAACTGTAATGGAGACAGATAAATGTAAGGCAACCTTTCTTTGTCTAACACAGGAAGATGCGCCTATAATTAGTTGTCTTCCTTGACTGGCATTTTCTATGTCAGTTAGTGTTCCATTATTATTATATTTCAGTGGTTATTATAGCATTATATTTATACATATAGGAAATTAAAACAGTTATACGTTTAACGTTCAAATTATGTTTATTTGTAACAACTAATAACAAAAGCAATTACTTTTTAAATTGGAACAAAAATGATACAAAGCCTCTAAAAAATAAACAAACAATAGGAAGAAAATAGCTTCAAAACAAGGGTAAATTTCTCGAATTCCCAGTGGATGAAATCTCACGGCCCGGTGAATGTGTGTTTAGTGTATTTCCCATGTACCTGTCACGGGTAGAATACTTGGCGGTAATTTGCGTCAGTGGCGTAGGCAGGGGGTTGCACGGGGGTGACGGGGTTCAAGGTTGCGGACCAAACAAGCCGACCCGCTGCGCATGTCCAAGGTCGGTTTCACCACAACCCAAGCGTCCCACGAGAAACGATATTTTGGTGTCAGATTTGATGCCTTCTCTTTATCACAAACATCGGTTTTGGCGCGAAATTTTACACATTACCATTGAATTTTCCCAATAAAACTCATTAATTTACACTATTAATTAGACTGACATATTTATATTTGTTTTACTAAAGTTCAACAATAACTGTGTACATTTTATTTTGGGCAAAATTATGATTTGACAACCAAAATGTCAAATGTAAACAATGATGTATCAACAATGGAATTCCAACAATTAAAATGCGCTAAGAAATGCCAAATGGTATGGTAAAGGAAAATTGCGAGACAAAACGTAAAAAAGCGGTGTTGTTTGGGTGTAATTAGGCCAATTTTGACATAAGCATGAAAAGTGACAGTTAGAAATATCATGGCGGACTCGCGCTTGGCGGTTCCGGCAACAGCTTTACTGCGCGCCAAACACGTGCCTACAATACCAAAGTAACCATGCCGTCAATAATACAACAAAACAATGTGAAAAGCAACAATAACATGCAGAAAAATGACTTACGAAGTTTTATCTTCATCATTGGATCCTGTGAGGACACCAGAATTTCCCCAATGATTTCCGAATCGAGCTCCAGGGTTGCGTCGTTTAGTTGTCAATGTCAAAATGACAGCTAGTCTTCGATGCGTTTTCACGCTCGAAGAGCTTAGAAATGGACGAAAGTGATTGTTTTACACGCGTTTTCAACGCGGTTTTAATGTTTCTCGATATATTTAACGCACAAATAACTGTTTATTCCACGGAGTATGTTTGTTATGGTGCTAGCTGTCTCACGGCGGCGACCACGAGGTGTAAGTTCATAAACGATTTTACGAACCTTTACGGCACGAAACACTACAAAACTATCACCAAACTATTTGGACCGTTAATTTACTTTATACTGCTAATACACAGCTATTGAACACTCTAAACTTTCAAAATATCGCAATGACGCTAAAAATGAAAACAACGCGTGCTGAGAATCTGACAGCGATGACAGGTGAGGCCGCAACAGACGCTAGACGTACAAAACAGGAACTACACGTAGACCTCTTGCGGAAAGCTACCGAACTGTACAAGCGCCAAATTTAAAATACTTAAGCTCATTTTTCGTTTTTGTAAAATATAAGTTACCGTTCCAGTATTACTATATTTCAGTGTATGTAACCACTGAAATATAATAATACTGGAACGCTAACTCATGTAGAAAATGCTAGCCGAAAGAGACAGCTAGATGTTGGCCCATATATCTTTAATGTACAATTAAACATGTTGGAAGTAATTAAAGAAAACAATATCAGTTTCAGGTTTTATTATAGATAATTATCTATTTACAAGGCTACAAATAAAATTGAATTGCTATTGATTATCTACATTACATTAGAAACTGTCGTGTCTGGGTGACTCCGCATATAATTCATCCTTCTTTCGTTCTCCAGCCCAATATTGACGTTGTCTTTCTAATCTCATTGCCTGAAACAAACATTTTATAAATAAATTATTACCTTTTTCAATGACAGTTACATACATAGAATCTCCTTAATTGTTTCTCCATTCCGACACATTCCTGGAAATCTTTAATCAAATGTTCACATTTTTGAATGCCTCTATCCATACCATAAGCTTCCAGACAATCCATAACTTTCATTTCCATATCTCCACATCTTCCATGAGTTTGATGATTTACCAAATTTGCAGTAAGGTCTGTAAAAGGGGAACGAACGAAGGGCCAAAAAGACATTTTTCTAGAAGAAACAGTTAAATCCTAATTACTTTATATAATTATATAAACAGTTAATTAATTAGGTATTACTACAAAATATTTAGCGAACCTTTTCTAGTTATTCAACATCAACTTCTGTCAACCTATAATTTTTATGTAAGGTTAGGTCGCCCTCTATTTCAATGAACGTATTACGTAATTTTGGCGCTTATTTTAAAAAGTAATTAGGCAGGGAAATAGTATATTGTGAACCTAGTATTACAATTAGGCCTCGTAACATGTGTTTTTCATACAATTTTTGCTATTTTACGATCACAAAGTCAATTAAAATAAAAATAAATTAGTACATTTTCATGTAATATTAATAAAACAATGTGCTTTACAGTTTGACTATTTTTGTTTTTACTTCAATAAAGAAATAATTGCAATTATTTTACGTGAGTACTGACAGTTTCAAGTTTGACAGATTGACAATTTTTCAAGTAATAAATACCCCAAAAACAGTTGTACAAAATTCAATATTGTAGCATTGTTCTTAAGAAAAACATCAATCGACTTTGTGAACATGAAAAAGGAAAATAAAATTGAATCATTATCTTGCATAATATATTTATTAAACAGGAACAAATAATTACAAAAAATATATTTTAAAAAACGTAGAACAAGATGTATTTAAAACAGTAAAGAGAAAACATGAAAATAATTATTTCTTATTAAACAAAGTCTTCAAATTTCGGTAGGACCTCTTGGGAATCCTACTAGTGCCTTGTTGAGTACCCAATAAAATATAAGGAACCAATCCTTGTCGACCTGTCGTCATATAAAGCGAAGGAGGCAAATTTATGTTTCCTCTAATTAAACTATTCACATTATCTAATTCAGTTTCGGGAACAGGCGTCAATAAGTATAATTCCCCACTGTCAACATCAATTCCTCTAACAATTCCAAATCCTAAACAATCGAAGACAGTTTGACTGTCGATTGTTTCGACTTTTGTTTTGCACAAGGCTACTAGATTTCCGTTAATAACAGCAGCTAGATTTTCTTTAGAGTAGCTTAGATCGTGCAGTTTTATAGATGATAATTTTACACTGAAAAATAATTAACATTAATAGTATATTATGTTATTAGGAGTTAAAACAGGACTTTTTGTGTGAGCTTATATATTTGAAAATTGACCAAAACAGAAAGAATGACATATTTTTTCTTCAAGCATTCCCAGATAAACTTTTACTGCAATTTCACACAATAAAATATGACAGAACCAAGCAATACAACTGTCACTTGTCAGAGCTGCCCTTGTAGGTGCTGCCACCAGTGGTATATGAAACAATTAATATGTTATTGTACGCCGTACAACAACATTTATATAATTGTATTAATAACAAAATGATTAACTTCTATATCGTATATGTTGTAGCAAAGTATGAATATTATAACACGCTTGAAGAAAAAATTGTTTCTTTATATTTTAATAATTATTTACCCGTAAGGAGGCACAGAAGTAATTTCTTTTCCGCCATCAATCATCTGACTAAAATAAGATAAAATGCTCATCTCCCTCAAATGTCGTGCTTCAAATTGAAAATCTTCTGTTTTATCTTCAGCCATAGAATTCAAAACTTCCAAATTGTAAGTCAATCTTCTTTGAGGCACAATAATTGGAAAAGAATGAATATAATTTTGAACATACTCAGCTGTCAAAAATGCAGGATAATTTCGAGATTTCATGTTGCTGTTTATTTGTATTATCGTGTTCGGATTAATTAATTTTATTATCGAAACAGTTAGGTCAGTTCCAAGCGATTTAGAAAATCCCATAAAGTTAATGACCCACGGAAAACTTTTCGAAACATTTCGTTCACAATAAATTAACAATTCTTTTACAGATGATATATAGCGATCTATACAATTAACTACGTTAACATCACCAACAAAAAAACTTTTATCAGGAATTTGAAGATGAGTAAAATTAGGACCCAATAATGGTGCATCAACAACAGTTATAGAAATACATCCACCAATTGTAAATTCACTTTGGCCAGGGTCTAAATCGATGCAAACTACTTTTGGAACTTGATTTAGTAAAGAGTTAATCATGTAACGATATAATGTAGATTTTCCTACCGATTTTCCCCCACACAACATTGTACAAGGAAAATTATTATTAGCTAAACGAGTTAAAGCCGTTTCAATATGTATTGGCCAATTTTCATGTTTCCTATAAATTTTCCAAGTAGCTTTTTCGACTTCAAACAAGCAATGTAATTTTTTTTCTATTGTTTTCTCACACTGTACCGGTTTTGGAAATAAATATTGTGCAACATGAGTACTTAAATAGTTTGTTAAATTATTATTTAAATTTTTAATTGCTATTACACAATCATGCATTCCCAAATGATACAAATATTCTTTTATTAATTTTGAGGGCATTTTATAACTCGATAACATATTTTGTAAAGATTCTCTAGAATTTTCTTTGAATTCCACAGTTTCAAAACATAAATACGAATGACCTTTGGGAGAAAAAACTTCTTGTTCTTTTTGGAATTCAAAGTTAAATATATGTCCAAGTATTTCTATAGCTCCTGATAAAACAGTTACAGATAATTTTCCGTGGAAATAAACTTTTACGGGATGTTTTAAAAATAAAATGCAGTGTGTTTCATTCATGAATGTTTTTACAACTTTACTAAATCGAATTTTGGGTTTAGGAAGCTCTATATTATTTTCAACAACTGGTTCATTCATTTCAACAACTGATTCATTATTTTCAACAACTGATTTATTATTTTCAACAACTGATTCATTAGTTTCAACAACTTGTTCTTCTTCAAAATTGTTCTCCGGCTCATCTTCAATATCCGTAGGCAATTTTGTTTTAAGTTGAATAATTTGGCACTTATCTAAATTCATAATTTTTGGTTTAAAAATTAGTTCTGCACCAGATTCACTGGATTCATCTTCAGAACTTATTTGAAATTCAACTGGATCTATTTTTTCATTTACTACAATACAGTTATCTCTATCTTCAAATATAATAGGAGAAACAACAGTTGAATCTCCATTATTCGATTCAAAACTTATTGTAGAATTATAGTCATTGCATCGTTTATTTGACTTATCTGGTTTTATTTGATTACACGAAGAAACTGTCCATCCTGAGGCCACGTTTTGAGTACGTTTACGTTTAGTGCCCTGACTTTTCGGTTTGCAGAGTTTGGAAATATCTGCAGGAGTTGTGAATGAACACTCTTTTGGAACTTGATCTTCTTGGTCACTGTCATCAAATGATAATGTTTTAGGAGTACTGTTAGATATTTTCATCTTTTTTCGTGGATTCGGATACGGAGTAGAACGAAAGGGCTTTTTCTGTTTTGTATCGTATTCGTGAAATTCTGCCCAAGAAACATTTTTGCCAGAAACATTTGGAGATGCGGGAGAGACATTTTCTTGATTTAAAAACTTTTTAAATTTCTTCTTCAAATTTTTAGCTAATGCTTCAGTAGAATTCATATTTTAAACCGGTGTATTTTGCGGCGCACTACTAGAAATTGAGGTTAGAAATAATTTCACGTGTGATTTTACTATGTTCGTTTATCCTAAAATAATTTGAGTTTAAATTAATGAGATTAATTGAAACGAGGCTATTATATAATTAAACTAATTGAAAAAACTATGCATTGTTATTTATTACTTCTAAATTAATTTAATTTATTATATTTATTAAAGGTTGTGATTTAAAAGTTGTGTAACAGAACGCAATTTTGTATTAGTGACATTTCTTTGACATTTCGTTTGTAGTCACCGGCGAAAAATACTACGCATGCGTAATAAACTTTGATGACATGAATTATATCAACAGCTGACACCCCCTTAACATGGTTGTTGTGAGATTCATCTCAAAGTGACGTTTAATTTAAGGTTTTTATTTTCAGAATTAATATATGTTGTTAATAACTTCACACAAAATTCATTTCTGTGAGTATTGTTTTTGTAGTACGGTGCGGTTTAATGATTCATTGTGCATAACTAGTTTACATGTCTTCCATTGTAGCTCATTTAATTAAAATTGTAAACAAATAATATCTTGTAGGAAATGAAAAATGATGCCTATTAAAGATAATCAAGATGTGGCATGCTTTTTTGTTACCAAACTTTCATGGAAGGGAAAGTAAGTACCACAAAACTCTTTTCTGATACTTTCCTCCTCCTGTTTTTTATTTATGCTTTTGAATATGCATGGACTGCATTTTATCTTTAAGATACAAACGGATTTTCTCCGTGGGCAATTTGGGCATTACCACCTACAATCCCAATACCTTGGAAGTAACAAATAGATGGGTTTACAGCGATTTCATATCGCTGCAAATCACCCAAAAAACCGGAAATGAATTTTCCATTACGATGAAAAAAGATCGTAAAGTGGATACCATGAAATTTTCATCTGAACATAGGGCACAATTAATCACAGAAGCTTTAAAATACAGGTTTCAATTCGCTGAGAAACCCAAGGAGATTCTCGTAAGACAAAATATACTTCTATTTTATCTTGTTGTGATATCATATTTCTGTTATCAGAGATACCATGCATATAAACACCACTGGTCTGATATTAGGCTGCCTGTTATGTTAGAGATAACTCCATATTCGCTGGATCAACTCGATCCAGCGAGTAATGTTGTCCTTGCGAGCTACTGCTTCAAGGATTTTGAAGGACTAGCATTAGTTTCCGATTATCCTGGCGGTTTTGTGATTGTTTGCGGCGGTTTTGGCCGCTTGCATCTATTCCAGGCTAGCAATGTCAGTGAAATTAAACAAAAATTAATTGATACAGCTTTGAATAATCTTGGTATCACGATTAAAGTTTTAACCAATCCTATTACTCTTGAAGATTTCCAGTGCCAAAGACTTGGCAAATTTAGGTATTTCCAAACTCATTATTTTGTTATTCCTGTGTTATATTTCGCTGAATTTTAGTGATGATGACCATATAACATCAGTATCAGAATTCTCTGTCCAGAAAGTACATTCAGTGAGACATTCTGAACCTCAGCGCCGAACTTTATGTTTAAGTGAAACTTGTTTATTAGAAAGAGATCCGCAAACGTACAGTGTGTGTACTTTACGACCTTTAGGTCACATATTTGCTCTAGTGCGGGATAATGACAATCCGCAATTATTCAGTGTTGAATATTTGAATGGACAAACGCGGACCTACACAGCTACTGATAGGTAAGAGACGATATTTATATTTTTTAAACTCATTTTATTTTGTAAGTATAACATTTCATTTTATTTACCACTATTTTCTGAAAAAAAAATAGTATATTGTGTTATTAGGAGTAAATGTGATACTTTGGGTGCATGTAAGTTTGAACGACGAGCGAAGCGAGTCGAACAATTACATGCGAAGCACCCAAAGACACATTTACTCCGAATAACACTTGCTATTTTTTCTTCAAACATAGAAAATAAAATTATAAATATTATAAAATGCTCAAAACTTCAAAAAATATTCTGTCTTATCTAGCATTTCAAGTTGCCGTAGAATATGCTGTTTTGTTATTTTTGTTTATTTGTTTCATTTTAACTGTCAAATTATTGAATTATAACCTAACTATTTTTCATAATATTTTACTTTGTCCGCCGCCGGCGTAAATGTGTTGCCAAGGATACAGTTTTACGCCGGCGGCGACAATATTGAACTTCTGCTTGTTGAATACAAATACATAACAACGTACTTTTATGACGTTGGAAGAAAAAATACATTTTATAAAGAAGTCTCATATGTTTAGGGACTGTCAACAATGAAATATAGTAATAATGGAACGCTAACTTGTATGTTTTTATCAAAGCGAAAAACAATCCTGAGACAGATAGATGTCGCAGGCTATCCTTCTTTGTCTAATACTTGTTTGTAGAATGGTTGCTCTGCAAAAACATTTAAATTTACATATATAATAGTTAATTGATTTTCTATTTAAGTTTTATATTAACTATTTTATTTCAAAAGCATTGAATGTTAATTTCTTTATATTTTCTTATCAACTGTGCAACAAACAATCTCGGCTCGTATTATCAATGGCATTTGGCGTTCCAGTATTATTACATTTCAGTAGCTGTCAACAGCAGTTTATGCGCAAAAATATATTATACAGGGTGTTTAATTTAAGTGTGCCACCTTTTCTATTTAACAAATTAACAAGTTTTATTACAATGAGCAAAAATATATACAACTTTCTAATTTTAAATGGGAATCTATTTTTGTAATTATTTATTTGAACAGTATTTTTTTCTGAATGTAACTATATAAACATATCCTAATATAACAAATTAACTGAAGAGAAATGTAAGTAAAATTTAAATCTATTTTATTTTTATTTGGCTAAAGAAACAGACTTTGTGTAGAAACAAAAAATTTTTTTCATGAGTTAAATTATTCGTTTTAAATAGTTACTTAGTAATGTACTTTCCAAGTTTGTTGCTCAGAATATAAAGTTCGGATTATGGCCGAACATTATACAATGTTTTATGATGTACTGAATCATAAATATATTTTTTTTAATCTTACATTTATTAGAGACGCAACACAATACATTAATGATTTTGGAGTTCACAGTCCGAAAATTCTTTATTCACAACTGTCAAATAATATACCCATAATTCAACCGTTGTTTATCAATTTATGACCTTTGTTACTGTTGCTAATGAAATAATATTGACAGTTCGATGAATTAATATTATTCATTCGTTATGTCAAATAGAAATCTTGCCTCTCAAAAGAGTAAAATCAAATTACTTTTTTAAGTAATTTTATCCACATAAAAACCAAAGGCACTAATTTTCATGTTTTTTATACTTTTATTTTCTTATTAAGCTTAAATTGTATCTGAATAATTGGTTTTAAGATTTTCTGCTAAATGTCAAATCACTTCAAAATTTTGTTACAACAGTATGTATTCTAGTGATTGTTGCTACAATTTGTCTATTTGTCAAAGCAAAAAATTCTACTTATAGTTTCAAAATAAATATTTGACGTCCGCTCGTGATACAAACTTCGTTCTCATGAGTAATAGCATACATTACATGCTCATTGAATAATATACTATTACTGTACTCAGCCTATAAAAAGTTTCTGTACTACTAGAAAGCATTTTGTTATATTAATATAGTCAGAAAAAAATTCTAAATTGAATATGTAAATAAATTAATAGTTATTTACTTTACAAGTGGGCAAAGTAAGGAATTACCCACGAGAGAAATTTTAGCACGAGTGTGATAATTTTATTGAGTGGGTAATTCCACTTTGCCCACGTGTGAAGTATAACATTTTATCCAACACCCCTTAATAAATGTAAAATTTATTAAAGAATTATTATTTGACAGTGACATATGCTTTAAGTTTTTAAATTAAAATGTCAATCGAAGTAGTTACCAAGGTGTTGTGTGTTATTATTATTGTTATAAATAAAAAAATACTCACTAGTGGATTTTCTCAAAATTATACCCACTAGTGAGTAATCTGTTACTTTGCTTGTTTAAAATCGCCATAGTTATAGAGCATTTATTGAGAGGTGTTGGATAAAAATAATATCCTATTTAAAATATGAATATGAAACGACTAGTAGAAATAAATATTTTCCCTACTTATTGTCTTGTAAAGTGTAAATTGTTTGCTAATTTAACCAACCTCATAATACTTACAGTTCTCAAAATAACATTCTGTATACCGAGATTTATTTCTCTAAAATTGTCTTAAATAACTGTTTTGTCTTACAGAGATTCTCTGCTAGCATCTCTTCTCGATGGCGTCCGAGCATCGGGTAACCGCGACGTCCACGTAACAATGCACCCAACAAGACGAGGCTTCCGTTTCGGACCTCTGCATCTTCCTGTAGAAGAAGAAGCGGAAAGCCTCAGTGTTAAATTTCTTTTGCATCCTCCTCCGCGTCACACTTTTTCCGAAATGGTTTATAGATTTAACGCCAACGTGCCTT
Organism: Poecilus cupreus; assembly: GCA_963942605.1. Lineage (NCBI taxonomy): Eukaryota > Metazoa > Arthropoda > Insecta > Coleoptera > Carabidae > Poecilus > Poecilus cupreus. The sequence goes on along the minus strand of OZ012726.1, from coordinate 2,785,270 downwards.
ACAGCGGATTGCTATACTCCGTAACTCAAGATGTAAGAGAACGATGAAATAATTTTGTTTAGAAGTATTATTTTTCTTTTTTTCAGGGACTGTTTTCAGAGAACAAAGATAAGTTGATAACGGGTGCTTTGCAAGCTCTAGTGCAGAAAGAAGGCGATCAGACACAGATTAGTTGTGTTGAATTGGAAGCTCAGTTTCAAGCACTTCGGAGACTTGTCGCTAGTAAAGTTGGGTTTGCTGGTTTTACTTCTTTGCAGGGGTAAGTTATTTTATTTTAAAACATCACTAAAAAACACTAAAATCATCATTGAAAGCATTTAAGTAATCTGGTATACTACAATTTTGAGCAGCGCACTGTTAACAACCGTATAATAATTATTGTACAAGTAGGATAATTTCGGCAGATATACGACTTATAATAATACATTTTTACGTAAAATGAAACAATATGTGCAAGAAGAACGAACTAATTTATTCCGATGAAGAAGATAATTTTAAATGTTCTTTACAATAACTGCAATGGCTGATGTTGGCCACACAGAGTGCAAATTGCAATATTACTTAAATTGTCAGGGTTCAATCTTCGCTTTCGATAAATAGTGGCGAACTTTACTGCCTTGATATATAAAAAAATTAATTTATTTGAAATCGGCACTAAAGTGCTCAAAAATCGTCATTAAAAGCTCAGAAATCGTCACTAAAGTAACCCATTATACGACGATTGAGCAACCCAGTGTTGGCAACCGTTAAATAATTATTGTACAATTAGGATAATTTTGGCAGATATATTGACGTACTATAATAAATTTGGACGTAACATGAAACAACATTTACAAGAAGAATTAACTAATTAATTCCGATGATGAAATTGAGGACAAAACACATAATTTTGAGTGTTATTTACGATAACATCACTTCTCGAGGTTGGCAACACTGACTGTCAGTTTCAATTGACAACTGACAGATGTATAAACTTAACCTATATTGTAATTTATTTACAGTTTTTTCGAATTTTAGATTTCAAATAAAACTTAATATGTACCTCGGCACTGAAGTTCCTTTTTATCACTCACATGGTTTATTTTCTTCGGCCTTAATGGCCTCGGCAACTAAATTCCATATTTGTGATAAGAAAATTGTACTTCAGTGCCTTGATACGTAAATAACTATTGTGCAGTAATTTTGATTCGATATTTTTTTATTTATTTCCATGATAGTATATTCCGTAGTTTATCCGAGGTTGGAAACACCGGGCCTTATTAGAAAGAAATCGTTTTTGTACACAATTTCTACAGAAAATAATACAACACTGTAATAAATAAATCTATCAAATATTTTTCATCTAAGTTTAATAGTTTATTTTTCTATTAAATATAAATTTTAATTTGATTGTTGTATCGTGAAATGTTAATATTTAAGGTTATTGCATGCATTTTGAAATTCTGAGCAACTTTTGTATTTACACTTTTGCAGTAAAGCAAATAGGTAAAGAGATACAGCGATATTAAACAAAAAAGCATTGAAATTCAATACGTCACATTTCACTTCTACATCCGGTATGTAAGGGATGTATTATATTTAAATATTAATTTGGTTGTACAAGATACGAGCTGATTACATTCTAAAGTAGCAGTTTTGTTTTCTTGAAGGTTTATTATAATGTTTTTCAAACATATCTTAGTAAATAATTGATTTATATTAACATTGTTATATTAAACAAGATCTCAATTAATATTATCTGCAATTTTGAAACTTTTTTTTTCTATTTTGTACCGTTTAGGTGGAAAGTTATGTGTTGGTAATTTTATTTCTAAAATTTTTATATTACACAAATTCTTTTAAACATGTTTTGTAATACAGGACAACGACCTTGATAATATTTATTTGTATATTATCTTGCTTTAATTTTGACGATTTATGATTAAAATGTGTATTTCTATAATCCAATGTTTGAACGCTATCCACTTTTAAATATATTCTTTCATGCTATTGTAAACCATTTTGATGATTCTTACATCAAGAAAAAATACGTGTGTCACTCGGGGACTGCCGCGGTAAAGCTATTGCATAGCATTTTTATCAACTTTTGCAATTATAATTATTTATTTATTTTATTTATGCAGTGTTTTTTTTTCTTTGATATTAATTCAAGTTACACTTTTTGAGCGTGGTGACCGATAAGAAAACAATTTTTTTCTTTTATAGAATAAATGAGAAGTTAATATTGTTTAAAATATTTTTATTATCTTACAATATATGTAGGTTATTCAGGAAAACTATAGGTTTATGGTAACTGAAATAAGAAACATAAGTTTGAGACTTGATATCCTCTAAATATCTGGAAAATACCGCGTCAATGGCATACGTCTAGTCGCACGCACACAAACACCGTGCCGAAGTCTGCCGAACTGAACGATGCACGGCTTTTAACGCCGCACCGCTGTGCCGGTCGGAGTGGGGGGTGTCAGGTTTTTTTCGTTACGGAATTTCTTGATTCGGTCGCCGCGCTCAAAGCCTGCGATAAAAACTATGCAATAGCTTAATAATGTATTCAGATTATGAAATATAACATGTTCATTTTCAACTTCATCTTAATTGGGCTGGTAGTTGATTGACATACCTAAAATATGTATTTGCGTTCTTCGACCAATGGATAAACAATTTTAGATTCCGCGAGGCAGTGGGCACCAAAGTAGTAACAGCTCTCCGAAGAAACGACTTTGGTGTCACCCACGCCGCAATAGACATGATATGCGCTTTAATGCACCCAATGCACGATGACTACGACCTTCGTCAAGAGCAACTGAACAAATCTTCTTTACTTCAAACTAAACCATTTCTTGAAAGTTTGTTGAATATGTGGGTCACTCATATGGTAAGGCTTCGATGGAAAGTATGGTTTGAAGTTTGCTGATTTTCAAATTGGTTTTAGACACATGGTACTGGAGCTTTAATAGTTTCAGCAATGTTAGATTTTTTGACGTTTGCTCTTTGTGTACCGTATAGTGAAACTACTGATGGAAAGCATTTTGATACGCTGTTGGAAATGGTTGCTTCCAGAGGAAGATCTGTCTTCAGATTATTTCAAGTAATTCTTGTTAAACTTGAATTATATTTTGTTTGTTTCGAGTCATACTAGATTTCTGGTTGGAGGTTCTTTTGATTTACATACTTTATTTTAAAACCATTATTCTGTAATTCCGACGTTTTCCGAAGTAAACATTAACAAACTAAAACTAAATTACTGTATTTTACTACTTTGGCAGTTACGAAGGAGCTCTGTTTTTGGGTGTTTTAAGAGAAGTGTTTTAGTGTCAGTTTTACTCGAGTATCAAAAATCCTGCCACGCTTACGCATTACTATGCGAAATTAAGTACGCCAACGTTGTTTTGATTAAAAAGTCGTTATTTTTTAATTTGGTATTTGATGATCTTTTCAAAATGTTACATACATAATATCACGCTATATCCCACTCAGTGGGTTAGCACGAACCCAGAAACACGTTCAACCAATAATCAATCTCCTTAAAACATTCCTATCCTGACACACATGCTCGTCTGTTCTTCACACTCAGAATCATTCGTTCACGCAACAATCCATCAATCATCCCCAACCAGTTATTCCTCAGACGCCCACGCAATCGTTCACCTGCTTGTATTAGTTTCACTAACCTTTCATTCGACGTTCGCTCAACATGTCCAAAACACCTCAACTGACTCACTCCCACTTTCTTAACAACATTCTTCTCAATCTCACACTCACCATACACCAATGTATTCCTCACACGATTACGTCATTATTAATGAAGAAATTTATACCTACGTATTTTTAAATAAATTTTGTTTTTTCCAATCGTGCAAAAAATTGTCTTCCATCATTAAACTGTTCTTACCGTTCTAGATATTTCATATTCTATTACTGTTAGTTGCCATTGGAGACGAGCGACAAAGTAAATTTCCTCAGAAAACATTAACTTTGCGTTGTCAAATGCAATCGAAAAAGTCAACTTTCTATAGCAGTCATCGAAATACAAATTTTAGTTTTAAAATGGTATAATTTAGTTTGTCCTTTTGGTCTGGTTAGGAAAACGTCAAAATTACTCGATTTCAAACGAATGCTTTTAAAATAAAATATGTGAATCAAAGATAAATTCGATTGAACATCGAACCTGAAATCTAGTATGAATCAAAACGAAATAAATATAATATAAATCAGGCTTTAATATAGTCACTGATTATGACCATATTTACTTATTTTCGTGTAGCATCCATCAATGGCAATAGTCAAAGGAGCTGGTTTAGTAATGCGAGCTCTAATAGAAGAAGGCGATGCTGAAGTAGCCGCCCGAATGCAAAACTTAGCTCTTGCAGAGGGTGCTTTGCCCCGTCACTTACTTTCAGCTTTATACACGTCAAGCTCAGACGGCCGTCTATTAACACACAGACAATTAGCAAGACACTTAGTCGGGCTTTGGGTAACAGGAAATCCAATTGCCATGGGACTTTTAAAACGAATAATGGTAAAATAAAACTGTTCATACATTTTACACATTTTCAAACCCTTGTTTTACAGCCGACTGGTCTGTTAAATTATCTAGACTCAGTAGACAAAGTACCTCCTGAAGCATTGGAACAAGAACTGTTAAACAATCGAGACAATTTAAAAATGGCGCAAGAACATGCGAACAAATACAAACGAAGCCAAAATTGGGACAAAGTTGAAAGACAATTACGTAATCTACATAAAAGAATTGAACATTACACAGATTTTGCTATAAGCCACTGGGGGGCCCAAATGGGAATCGTAGTTGAACGCAAAGAAAAAATGAAAGAACGACCTATTGTTCTTCGAAAAAGACGAGAAAGAATTAAAGCAGAAGCAAACTGGAAACTATTTTACTGGAAATTCAGCCAGGACCATTCGCTTCCAAACTTAATTTGGAACCATAAAACTAGAGAGGAACTAAGATGTGCACTAGAAAACGAAATAAGAATGTTCCTAACTGATCGGGAACTCGCTGGATCTGCTCTAGTGTCATGGAACCACAAAGAATTTGAACTTCACTATCAAAGCTTGGCAGACGAAGTTCGAATTGGTGATTATTATTTGCGACTTCTGCTGGAAACTGATGATAATGACGATTCGCCAATTAGGCGCACTTATGAATTTTTCAATGATTTGTATCACAGATTTTTGCTGACTAATAAAGTTGAGATGAAGTGTATGTGTCTTCAAGCTATGGCGATTGTATATGGAAGGTATTTTGAAGATATTGGACCATTTAGTGATACGAAGTATATTGTGGGAATGCTGGAAAGAGTATGTGAATTTAATATTTGAGCGATTTATAAAAAGCCACCTTCAAAAAGACGTATGGTTAAAAAACGTGCTATTTATTTTAGTGGTTATATTGTTAGTTGATTTTGGTTCTGAAATGTCAAATAAATCTTTAGGAACTTTTGCATTTATTCATTGCAAATTAATTTTCTATTTTGTACTATTTATATGCTGTTTAAGCGAGAAGTTATGTGCTACAACATTCGATATTCTTTCTTTTTAGAGAGTTCTCAACAGCACGTTTTGGGGTCTCTGTCTGGCTGTGTGTGTGACTATTTTTTCGTTCATGATAATTAAAATTTTAATTAAGTTTTCATTGGTAAATTTCATATACAGGGTGGTGAATCGAAGGACGCGCCATAGCGTTTTGAATGCTATTAATAAATGTTCAATTATTGGCTTCTCCCATTATTTTACATCAAAAAAGTTAAATAGTTTATTCTACAGGAAGAATTTCTGTATTTTTGTACTCTAATATTTATAATTTTACTCTACCCGAAACCGAAAAAATAACGGAAATGTTTATTGGTAATTTTCCACTAACAAAATAAATGTACTAATAGGGTCTTTCACCATTTTTTTTTTATGAAACTTTATCTAACTTGAAGACTATCTACACTTTTAAAAAGTCTAAATTGTTATTCATTAAGCCACAATGATTTTTTAAAAATGGTGTGACGTCACTATAGAGGTTTTGGTGAATCTCAAACAGTAGAGATTTAAATAATTTTTGTCACATAAATGTTCTATTTTATTGTAACAATAATAATAAAATAAGTAAAAAAATATATGACTACAATTATTTACAATCTGTACTGTTTAAGATCCAGCATCTCCTCTACAATGACGTCACAACATTTAAAAAAAAATCATTGTGGCTTAATGAATAACAATTAAGACTTTTTAAAAGTGCAGATAATCTTCAAGTTAGATAAAGTTTCATTAAAAAAAGGTGAAAGACCCCATAGAAAGTTATTGGTTTTCTCTGTCATCTGCTGTCATCAGTGTTTGATTTCAATTGTCTTGATTTAAATTGTTTAATTTGGAAGAAACATTAGATATAGTGAAATGGTTTTATGGTCAAAATAGTGTTCGACAAAAATATATTAAATAAAATAAACTCTTATTAATATCATTGCTGTAGAAATGAGATGTTTGAGAGGAGTTTGTGGGTATACGAGGCGTGATTGTATCCGGAATACATTGGTGTATGGTGAGTGTGAGATTGAGAAGAATGTTGGAAAGTGGGAGTGAGTCAGTTGATGTGGTTCGGACATCTCGAAAGGTTGGTAAAACTAATATATGCGGGTGAGATTGAAGGTGAACGATTGCGTGGACGTCCGAGGAATAAGTAGTTGGGTATGATTGATGGTTTGTTGCTTGAACGAATGATTTCGACTGTGAAGAATAGACGAGCATGTATGAATGTGGACGAGGCGAAAGTGGTGGAATGTTTGGAGGAGATTGGTTGTTGGTTGACTGTGTTTGTGGGTTCGTGCTACCCCACTAAGTGGGGATATAGCGTGATGTTATGTATGTATATATTAATATCACACTTATTTTGTTATTTCATGGCACTGATGAGTTTTAAAAATTACCAATAAACATTTCCTTTATTTTTCTGGATCCAGGTACAGTAAAATTATAAATATTAGTGCCAAAAAAATGCAGAAATTCTTCCTCTACAATAAACTATGAAACTTTTTTGACATAAAATAATTAGGGAAGCCAATAATTAAATAGTTCAAAACTAGCATTGAAAACACTATGGTACGTCCTTAGATTCACCACTCTGTATACAAGCTGCTTAATTAAAATGTGCTACCATTGCTTTCTCAAGAACTATAAGAGATACGAAGTTGGGTAAATGTTAGATAACAATTTTTATGTAACAAAAAAATTATATGAGCAAAAAAAAATATTTTGTTCAAGAGACTTTCAAAATATGGAACCCAACTTTTTTATTTTAAATAGCAACATATTTATTATTGACTCATTTAAAATGTATATTATATAATATCGTGCTATTTTATTGTGCGTCTTTTTGATGGTGGCTTTTTAAAAGTCGTCTTTTATAATAGGAATATTATTGTTGGTTCTTATTTTAAAAATGTATATTTTTAGTGTTCCGATAGAATGGAAAGAGACAGATTAATAATGTTTATAAATAAATTAATTTTGCATGAGAAAAACGTAAAAGATTTAATTGAAGTTGGCGGTGTTAGACTTATGGTCGATATGTTAACCTTAGCTCATTTACATACATCAAGAGCTATAATTCCAACTCAAACTAATGTCATTGAAGCAGGCGCAAATATGCAGCAAGTCCAAGAAAAAGAATGGTATTATAATACTGAAGAAGCAGGGAAAAATGTACGAAAAGGGCCGCTCAGCTTCAAAGAGGTAACAAAGAGCCTCTACTGTCTTGTAGTGTAGCTATTTCATCTTGAAATTTATTTTAGATGAAAGAGTCATACACAAACGGCTTAGTAAACCCTCGAACAAAATGTTGGGCAATGGGTTTAGACGGTTGGCGAACTGTTGCCCAATTACCACAATTAAAATGGTATTTAATTTCTAAAGGAAGTCCAGTTTTAAACGAAAGTGAACTAGCTACGTTAATTCTAAATATTTTAATTAAAATGTGTGAATATTTTCCTAGCCGGTAACTACACCCCTTTCAGATAATTTTTAAACCTAAATAATTGTGTAATAAATATTTCAGAGACAATGATAACGCCATTATCCGGCCATTACCAAAAGTAAAACGAATACTTTCTGATTCATTTTGTCTACCTCATATTGTCCAATTATTACTGACATTCGATCCTGTTCTCGTTGAAAAAGTAGCTATTTTACTTTGTGAAGTAATGAGAGATAATCCAGAAATTTCTAAAGTTTATTTGACAGGAGTATTTTATTTTATATTGATGTATACAGGAAGTAATGTTCATCCTATTGCCAAATTTTTGCAACTAACTCATATGAAACAAGCATTTAGGGCTGATGAGGTAAACATATTATTTTTGGTAAAAAAGAATATTTGATTTAAATAGTTTTTCATTCTAGAGCGCTACATCTGATATTATGATTCGAAGTATTTTAGGGCAACTGTTACCTGAAGCAATGGTGAATTATTTAGAAAATCACGGCGCCGAAAAGTTTGCGCAGATATTTTTAGGGGAATTTGATACTCCAGAAGCCATTTGGAACGCTGAAATGAGGTAGAATAATTTTAAAACGTAACCTAAAGAGTTATTGGTGATTAACTAATTTTTAGACGCATGCTAATTGAAAAAGTGGCTGCTCACATAGCAGACTTTTCCCCTCGTTTGCGAAGTCACACCATGGCCCGCTACCAATACATTGCAATACCAGCCGTCAGATACCCTCAACTCGAGAAAGAACTATTCTGCAATATATTTTATCTTAAGCATCTTTGCGATACGACTAAGTTTCCTGATTGGCCTATTCCTAATCCGGTAAATATTTAAATCGTTTTGAAATATTTCCAGTTTTCATAAATGGTTTTCTGGTAGGTTGGGTTGTTAAAAGATGTTTTGGATGCTTGGAGAAAGGAAGTCGAGAAGAAACCTCCAGTTATGACTATTGAAGACGCCTATAGAAATTTAGGATTGAATGGAACTCAACATGAAGAAGCTACTGTTAGGAAAGCGTATTATAAATTGGCGCAACAGTTTCATCCGGACAAAAATCCAGACGGACGTGTAAGATTACTTTATTTATTTACTAACATTACTACAGTTACCGAACATTCCACATATTTAAAAATCATTTGAATCAAATTAATCTGTAATCATAGTCGAATTTCTGTCAAATTATTGAATTATAACCTTGTTAATTTCATAATATTGTACTTTATCTGCCGTCAGAGTAAAAGTGTTACCAAGGAGACACTTTTATACCGGCTTTGAAAAATTTGAACTTGTGCTTTTGTTGAATACTAATACATAACAACGTACTTTTATGACGTTTGATGAAAAAATAGTATAACAATAAATTGAACGAACCATAGACAAGAAAAAAATACACTTCTCTCGTGCTTGTGTATATATAATTTTTTACTACCCCTATATTAGGGTGGACCTTAAAAGGGTTCAAATCGAATTTTAACCTGACCGCCGCCTAAAATGGTTCAAAATAAATAAATTTAAAAAAATTGTTCTAGCCTTTATTCCGCTTAATATTAATATTTGCCAGTGCCTCAATTTATTTGATTTTTCCCATTTAAATAACAAAGAACTGTGACACATTTTGGAACTAAATTTATTTCCGAGGCAATAGAAGGTTCGAGAAATCCATTCAGTGGTGGAATATGTAATATAAAGATTCGAGAATATTTGGGGAAAATTAGAAGTACCAATTATTATTCTTAAGATATTTGGAGATATAGGTTTTCGGTCTTTGGAGCGAAAGTTTGTCGGACTTCAAATATCTTAAAAATAATGATGGGGACTTGTAATTTTTGACAAGTATTCTCGGATCATTATATTATATGTTCCACCATTAAATAGATTTTTTGAACCTCGTATTGCCTCGGAAAAAAATAAGTTCCAAAATGTGTCACAGCCCTGTGTTATTTAAAGGGAAAAAAATCAAATACATTTAGGCACGCTCAAATATTAATATTAAGCGGAATAAAAGCCAGACAATTTTTTAAATTGTTTTGGAACCATTTTAGGGAGCGATCCAGTTAAAAATTAGATTTAACCCTTTTTAAGGTCCAACCTATTATGTATTTCAAAATTATTTGAATTGTATTGTAACATAATTTATTATTTGTTTTATTTTGTTCATTTTTCACATTATTTGAGCACACAAATTTCCCATAGATATGAAATTCTGTTTCTGTCATGATTTTGGTATTATAGAAACCGAATTTCTCTCCCACTCGTGAAAAAACAATTTTAAATTGTCTGTTTAGAATTAATATTAATAATAATAATTTTAGGATCGTTTTGAGCAAGTGAACCAAGCTTATGAATTTCTATGTAGCCGAGTTGTTTGGAACGCCGATGGTCCAAATCCAGACAATATTGTTTTAATTCTTCGAACACAAAGTATTTTATTCCATCGCTACACTGAAGGTAACACATTTAATATTACTATACTTAAAACACAAAAAGTTATCCAACACTTCTTCATTTAGAACTCCAACCCTACAAATACGCCGGCTACCCCCAACTAATAAAAACGATTCGATTTGAAACGGCCGATGAACAACTATTCTCTAAATCAGCACCCTTACTATCAGCTGCTAGTGAGTTAGCTTATCACACAGTACATTGTTCAGCACTAAATGCTGAAGAACTACGAAGAGAAAAAGGTTTGGAAGTGTTGCTTGACGCTTACTCGCGCTGTGTTTCTGTGTTGAATAATTCAGCGAAACCGATTGAAGTTAGTGTGCAAGTTTGTCAGCATATTACCAGGTGTTATAGTGTTGCAGCACAGTTTCCAAGTTGTAGGGATAGAATTGTGGAGCTCCCGCAACTTGTCAAGGATTTGTGTAGGATTCTCTACTTTAAAGTAAGTTTTTTTATTTGGAAATTAATATGTTGAGATTTTTTTAATACAGGTGATTCGTAACATACGGAAAAGATTGAAAATGTAGCCAGCGGAGCCCAAAATAATTTCATTTCTTTAATCAACTTATGTTAAAAACTCAATAGCTAAAAAGTTCAGCAAATTAAAGTAGCTACTCTTTCAAAATTTTCCATACGTTGTTAATCATCCTGTAGTATAGCAATTTTGAAAAAAATCGATTGGGAGATTTTAATGGAAAACATATTTGAGTTTTGATTTTATTTTTTAATGTGATGTCTGTGTGAGTGGATAGATGTATGTTCGTACATTCAATAACTTACGAACGATATAAAATAAAATAATGAAACTTCATAATTTTGTAAGTTTCATGAAAATGTCCGGAATTGAAAAGATTTGGTCTTAATTACCAATACAAGAAAGTACAATTTTAATTGACACACATAACAATAAATTCAGTTGATTTCTAATATAGTGATAAATTTTGGAATAATAGTTATTTACTTAATTTATGGGATATAGATAAGATTATCGCACGCATGTGAAAATTGCACGAGTCCGCAGACCTATATTGTATATAACATAAGTGCGATAATCATGTAGTATCCCACGTATTGCTTAAAAAAAATTATCTACGATTGTTCGGGCAACCAAATAATCAGTGCGATAATATGTCATTACCAGTCTGAAATGAGTGGGATATGTAAGATATATCGCACGATCGTAGGTATTAAATATTATTTTCAAATATTTTCGTATTTGCTTCTGGTTTTGAGAAACACCAAATTATATATTTTAAAGAATGATATATGAATGAATTGGATATATTAAATTAAGGGTCCAAAAAGAGTGACTAAAATGTCAAAAATTGATTTTGGACGATCGTCAATTGTTTTTTATATGTTAATTGAATTCTATCGAGTTGACTTAAAATGTTTGTCAATTTATTTTTTGTTAAAAATTATTTATGCGCGTTCGTCAATTGTTTTTATAGTTTAATTTATAAATAATAAAATTTAAATTTACACGTATAAGTAAGTCGTGATCACACCAGATTTTTTAAGATCATCTTATAGGCAGATTCACAAAAGGAATTGACGCTAACTCCATTTTTTCATCTTCTGTAACTTTGTTTCTAAATTAATTAAATTAACAAAATGTGTCAAATTTTGTGCTAACCAATCTTGATTACAACCTCAGGTAGAATAAATATGTTCTGAAAATAGAAAATGAAGTTACGAGTAATAATAAAAATGGAGTTAGCGCTAATTTCTTTTATGAATTTGTTAGATATACGAAACATTTTTCTTCTAGCACTTAACGAAACTGTGCTCAGTAGCAACAGAATGTGTAAGCGCTTTATCTAAAGACCCCGCCCTTCAAATGCAACTATTACAATCTGGCGCCCTCTGGCATTTACTCTTATACATGTTCCACTACGATTTCACCCTCGACGAAGGCGGTGTTGAACGCAATGAAGAAGCAAATCAACAGGAAGTCAGCAATCAATTAGCCAAACTCGCAGTCAGAGCTTGTGCTAGATTAGGAGGGTACCTAGTAGGAGACTTGCAAACTCCTCTTAATCCGGTTACTGTAGAAGTTCTTGATAGATTGTTGACCAACTATTTGGCGAAGCAACTCAGCCAAGACGAACCAGAAAAAGTAAATTTATTTAATTAAATTTATACAGAGAATTCGGAAAAGTGATAATAAGCTTCATACATTCATAACGTCACGCTATATCCCATTTAGTGGGGTAGCACGAACCCAGAAACACAGTCAACCAACAATCAATCTCCTCCAAACATTCCTCCACTTTCACCTCGTCCACATTCGTTTACGCAACAAACCATCAATCATACCCAACCACTTACTCCTCGGACGCCCACGAAATCGTTCACCCGCTTATATTAGTTTCATTTTTTCATTCGACATTCGCTCAAGAGGTCCAAACCACCTCAATTGACTCATTCCCATTCTCTCAACAACACTCTTCTCAATCTTACACTCATCATACACAAATGTATTCCGGATACGATCACGTCTCGTATACCCACACACTCCTCTCAAATATCTTATTTCTACAGCAGTTTTTATGCTTCTTTATCCACACCCAACATTCAGAACCATACATCAATGTAGGCACTAACACACCAATATAAACATTCAATCTAGTATCTACAGATACATTCACGTTTCGAGCAAATGTACCCAGAGCACCCAATACCTTGCACCCTGCAGACACTCGCCTTTCAATCTCCCGGTCAATACGTCCATCCCTCAAAAATATACTACCCAAATATATAAATTCATTTACTTGTTCCAGTCTCACACCATTCACTGAAACATTACAATCAGTCACCAAATCATTCTTCTCAAACACCAACACTTTCCATTTATCAGCATTCAATAACCGATTTCCTTTCTCTACTTCATTTCTGCTTACAATCATAATCATTCTTCTCAATTACTCTTCAGTTTCACCCACCGTAAAAACATCCGTATGAGCTAACGCAGGCACGATATATCACTCAATCGAGCACCTGTAGATATATTTACGAGTTACTTAAAAGAATTATAAATTTAACCATACGAAACGAAATAATTTTAAAAATGTTATAACAAATAATCAAACATCAATTTTTTTTAAAGCTTATTACCACTTTTCATAACATTCTGTATACTCCATTTGAGAATGAGATACAGTAATAAATCAAAATAATTTAGTTGCATTCAGTTCTCAGTGAAAGTGCGGTAAACGAAGTAGTGTATTACTTCAATTCGCTACCATATCATCAATAACATCATGAACAAATTTAGGTTTAAGTATTTTTGCGGTAGATCTCTGTTTAATTAATCTTTTCGTTTATCCCTGAGCAAACAGTTATTACTGATTGAGTACTGTCTCTAATTCTCAAATGAAATATATATATTCGAATAATTGTTAATGTATTGTTGCTTTGATAGATATTGAAAGTGTTAAATAGTAATTGTGAGACGCCGTATTTAATTTGGGATAATGGAACCAGAGCTGAGTTAATTGATTTCTTAGAAACGCAAAGACAAGCTAGACAAGATGAAGGAGCTGAATTGCAATACGGGGCTGATTTTATTTTTTCAGCTCATACTGGCGAATTGAGAATTGGTGGTATTTTTATTCGTATTTATAACGAACAACCTACGTTCCCTATTGAGGTAATTTTAATTTCACAACAGCCAAATAACTACCTCATATGACTTCTATGTTATTAAAGATACAATCAAATATTTTAAGACAATAATTATAGAGGACCAAAGCAGACGTGTTACCTTGAAATATTTTTTTTTAACTAGTGGTTTTCAAACTTTAACACAAAGTTATACAGGTTGAGTTTTTTAAAGCAACCATCAATTTTGCTGGCCAACTAATAACTTTAGAGAAAAAATAAATACACAATTGTATGTTTGGCAAAATAAAATTATTACAGAGATGTGACGGGGGAATGAAAGTTATATTTTCTCAAATGGAAAAAGGTACTTTTTTTATTGGAATGGATAACCTAAAATTAAGGACACAAAGATCAAAGAAACATTAACATTTTTAATATGGAAAATATAACTTTAGGTAGGCCGTTGAACAAAACAACTAATTGTTTTTATTATTGATACTCTTGTCCTGTCATCAATTTGTCAACAATGGCTTTACATTATTTATTTTTTTATTGATATTCCTGTCAACAATGACTTTTCATCAACAACAATTGTTGGAGAAGTATCAATAATAAAAGCAATAAGTTGTTTTATCCAACACCTCTCAATAAATGCTCTATAACTATAGCGATTTTAAACAAGGAAATAAACAGATTACCCACTAGTGGCTATAATTTTGAGAAAATCCATTCCAAAAAGTTAAAGCATATGTCACTGTAAAATAATATTTCTTTAATAAATTTTGCATTTATTAAGAGTTGTTGGATAAAACGTTATACTTCACACTTGGGGAAAGTAGAATTATCCTCTCAATAAAATTACCACAATCAGCCTTCGGCTTCATGTGCTAAAATTTCTCTCTTGGGTAATTCCTTACTTGGTCCACTTGTAAAGTAAATAACTATTGTTCAACGGCCTATCAAAAGTTATATTTTCCATATTAAAAGTGTTAATGTTTCTTTGAACTTTGTGACCTTAATTTTAATTTTAGGTATAAAAACATGTTATATTGTTGAAAGGGAATACTTCGGGCTATCCATTCCAATAATAAAAAGTACTCCTTTCCATTTAAGAAAATATAACTTTCATTCTCCTCTGTCATATCCGTCTAATTATTTTATTTTACCAACCGTACAATTATGTTCCCCTCCTTGCTGTAGAAGTCTGTGTATTTACTTTTTCTCTAAAGTTATTAGTTAGCCAGCTAAACTAGTTGGTTGCTTTAAAAACTCACTCTGTATAACTTTGTGTTGTAGCTGAGAAACACTGGTTTTAAAAAAATGTTCTTCCATATTAGATACTTATCCTCCTTGGTCCTCTATATTAAGATAGTCTTACAGTATTTTTTTTGTATCTTTAATAACATAAAAGCTATATGAAATAGTTCGTTACGCTATAATTATTTAAATATACAAAATTATTTTTGTAGAATGCTAAAGGATTCACAATCGATTTACTAGAATACCTCTCACAACAATTTGAACAATTACGTTCTCTCCAAAACATAGCTTTCTCAGTAACGATTGAAGAACGTTTAAAACATTCTAAAATGGCGTTAGAGGCTCTATACAACGTAATTAAAAACAACACAGGCGTTGAAATTCAGTGTATTGGCCATTTTCCTCTTATATTTGGTTTGCTGTCAGTTTCAAATAAAGAAATTCAAAAAGGCGCTCTTGATGTCGTCTCAACTGTTACTAGAAATCATGAATGTGTTAATGATATAGCTGCCTGTGAAATTCTTGGGCATTTGTTGCTGGTTTTGTATACGATTCCTGAGCAGCAATTGCAGACATTAGAGACGTTGTATGCGTTGATGTCAACGACTAAAATCGTTAAGGAAGCTTTGACTAAAGGTAAGAGCCTCCTTCTTTTCTTGAATAATTTAAATTTATTTTTCAATAACTGGAAAAAACTTTCTGAATTCATACAACTTTAGTTCCCTGATGAAGAATTATGTTTAATAATTCGAAACGTTGAATTTAAATAAACTTATATCTACAGAACTATTTCCAAAACCAATTTCAAATTGATACTATTTTATCTCTAGGTGCTGTGATATATCTGCTGGACTTATTCTGCAATTCAAACTCTGCGCAAGTTAGAGAAAACTGCGCAGATTTATTAGCACGAATGGGAGCCGATAAACTCATTGGTCCTAAAATTCGATTGGTCCTGGGTCGTTTCCTCCCATCTGTATTCGCTGACGCAATGCGGGACAGTCCTCAAGCTTGTGTACATATGTTCGAAACAACTCATGAACATCCCGAGTTGATTTGGAACCAGGAAGTTAAAGATAGAGTTTGTTTGGCTGTTGCACGTATGAGGAAAGAGTAAGAAAATTTATATTTTTGCTTTTCAAATGTGTTTGTTTGTAGCTATTTAGGTATAAGTCCGGTAAGTGAGTTTTTATGGTACGAGTTAGATGTTTTCGGATGACTCTTTGACGTACAATGATTTATTTCATACCTGTTTACTGTAATTCTTTCTTAAAAATAATCTTTTATAACACTTATTTATAGTATTAGTACGGAAAATTTATTTTTACGGTACGAATCAGATTTTTCGGGCAGCAGACATATGACGTTTGAACAACGGTTTATATCAAACCTATTTGCTGTCTTTCTGTCTTAAAAATAATGTTTTAAAATGTATTTGTTATTTACGGTATATGTCCGGTAAGTGAGTTTTTACGGTACGAATATGATGTTTTCGGACAGAACTATTAGGTACAACGGTTTATTTCAAACTTGTTTACTGTCTTATAAATAATCTTTTCAAAAGTGTTTGTTATATTTATTTACAATATAAGTTCGGAAATTGAATTTTTATGGTACGAATTATATGTTTTCGGATAGATCTATGAAGTTCGAACAACGGTTTATACAAAACCTGTTTACTGTCTTTTTTTCTTAGAAAAAATAATTTTTTGATGTGTTTGTAATAGTTGTTTACGGTATAAGTCCAGTAAATAAGTTTTTCGGTACAGCCTTAAAAATAATCAGTTCGTTTTTGTCTTAATAAAAATAATGATAGCAACCAATTTGGTTTGTTGACATTTTTAACAATATTTTTAAAAATGAATGCGGAAATAGTTGTTTGCAACACTAGTCCAGAAACTGCACCTTTACGAGTGCAAGTATATTTTAACAAGCTGAACCAAAGGCGAGGCTTGCAAATTATCAGCAATCGAAAACAAATTGTTATTTGTTTTTTCCGATGACTGCCATTGAAAGTTGATTTTTACGCTTGTATTTCTCAACGCAAAGTTGAAGCATTTTACTTTGTCGGTCGTGTCCAATAGCAACGAGCGGTAAAAGTTTACTTTTTTTTGTGTTTTTACTAATTCATCATCACGGATTCAAAGTAAAAGAACAGCTACAGCAATTTATGATTGGAATGTAATAAATGAAATAAAATAAATGTTTTTATTACCGTACTGAAATCAGTCCGGTAAACAATCAAAAGTGATACAGAATAAAATAAACAAATTTTAGGCACCAACTCTCGCAGTCTCAGAATCCTGGAGTCCAGTGGCGAATCCCAGAAAATAACGGAATAGGAAACATCACCGACCCAACTGAAGTTGTTGTTGGCGGTGTCTACTTGCGATTGTTTATCGCTAATCCTGGATGGACACTTCGAAAACCCAAAGAATTCCTGTCAGAATTAATGGAGACTTGCCTCACTTTAATGTCTCGAGATAAACCAAATGTATTTACTTAGTTTTTTCTTTTGCGCAGTTCAATAAAGTTATGTATGTTTGCAGGAAGATAAATTGGAAATGTGTACAAATGCTTTATGCGCTCTTTTACAAGCTCAACCAGCTTTATCGGATCAAGTCCCAGCCTTGGGACATATTCCTAGACTTTGTAAGCAGATGGGATCACAGAGTGATCATAATGCTGTACATAAAGCCGCCATTTTGGTTTTGCATCAGCTGGCTTTGAGCGAAGTAAGGCTCATTGTATATAAGATGATTCATAACATACGAAACAGATTGAAAGTGTAGTTAGGGAGTAATAAACTTTTCATAAAAACTCAATAACCAAAAAGCTATACAAAATAAAAATTTCGCTGAAAATAATTGGGAAGCATCCACTGATCCATAGTAATACTGGAACACGCATCTGTAGTTTTTTATGAAAGCAATAAACGAACCTGAGACAGATAGATGTCTTGGGTTACTGTACTTTGTCTTAACACTTCTTGGTAGAATGATTGATATGCGTTTGTTGAGCAGTTTCTTTATAAATAAACTAAACTAAATAAACAAAAACTCAATAACAAAAAATTCGCAGCAAATTTAAGTTCTTGTAGATTAACTCCCATCTATTGAAGTCCACTGAAAATAATTGGGAAGAGTCCATTGAATTATAGTAATACTGAAACACGCACTTGCAGTCTTTTATGAATGCGAAAAACTAGTCTGAGACAGATGTTCTTTGTCTAACACTTGTTTCAAGAACGGCCGCTATATATTTGTTAGACGGTTGCTATGTAATTACTTTGTACAACAAAGACAAATAGCCCTCAACTAACTTCAATGAGCGTTCCAGTATTAATATATTTCAGTGTTCTCAACCATGTGGACAGCAATTTTTGAGCAATAAAAGAAAAATTTAAATAGCCATAACTTTTATTATTATGTTCATGCTTCTTCATCCACACCCAACATCAATGTAGGCACTAACACACCATTATAAACACTCAATCGAACAACTAACAATCAATCATACCTAACCACTTATTCCTCGGACGCCCATGCAATCGTTCACCTTCAATCTCACCCACATATCACCAACTTTTCGTTTGACATTCGCTCAAGATGTCCAAAACCACCTCAACTGACTCACTCCCACTTTCCTAACAACATTCTTCTCAATCTCACACTCAACATACTTCAATGTATTCCGGATACGATCACATTTCGTATACTCACACACTCCTCTCAAATATCTCATTTCCACAGCAGTTATACATCGTTTATACTTCTTCATCCACACCCAACATTCAGAACCATACATTAATGTAGGCACTAACACACCATTATAAACACTCAATCGAACAACAAACCATCAATTATATCCAACCAATTATTCCTCGGACGCCCACGCAATCGTTCACCTTCAGTCTAACCCTCATATATTAGTTTCACCAACCGAACCATCTCAACTGACTCACTCCCACTTTCCTCACAACATTCTTCTCAATTTATTTGTGCCAATTGTTTATTAATTGATGCAACTTTAATTTGCTGTAACTGTTTTGTTATTGAGTTTATTCAAGAAAAAACATTATTTTAATCTTGCCTTTTTCGTACGTTATGAATAACCCCTATATTTAGTTATAAACTGTTTGACATTTTAAACATTTTTAAGGTCTGCGTGGTGGCAATTTCTCAAACAGATTGCATGCACCCCTTAAAACAAGCTATGCAGCTTCGCCGAGACATGATCGGGGTAGCATGCGAAGCCCTAAACCGATTATTTTCCACCAGCCAAGAACAACTTGTTAAACAAGCCCTAGATGCAGATTTAGTAAGCTATCTTTTGAAGTTGCTGGAGGGTAGACTAGAGCTTTTAGAAAATCCAGCGATGACCAAAGCTCAGATCGTCAAAGCTTTGAAATCTATGACGAGAAGTTTGTTGTATGGGGATAAAGTTACCGCTATTTTGGAGAAGAGTACAGTCTGGGCTGATTATAGGGACCAGAAACATGATTTGTTTATTTCTAGCACCCCTGTTGCTGGGTATTTAACTGGTAAGTTATCGCACCTATTTTTACACCACACTAACTATAATAATTTATTATACATCAAGCTTGAAAAGACAACAATTTTTGACCCAGTACCAAAATTAGTTTTTCGTTTTTAATGTTATTTTTTTCCTTGAAGACTGACCATTTTATTAAGTAGGTAATTGTAATATTTATTCTGTCTAAATCGCTCTGTATATTGTATAAAAATATTATAGAAGTTTTAAAGAATGGTGTCTAACAAAATAAGAATATATCAAAAAATGTCCAAGAAAGTTTCAAGTTTATAAGCCACGTATTCAATGTTGAAATCAATTATTTCATTAAAAATATAATTGAATGTTTACCGGTCAATAATAATTTTTTATTAACAAAACAAGGTAATTAGTAGTGAAAAAACATTTATTTATAACCGATAAATAAAGTTAACTTCATTCTTATCAAAATCATTTATTTAATGTGCTTCATTTTTAACTCAGGGAAATAAAATTGACAACTACTCCCTCGGGAAGTTATGTCCTCAGGATTAAATCTTTGCTTTCAACAAATATTGAGGAACTTTACTCCCTTGTTATATAAACTATTATGTTCGACTGTATTATAATGAATTGTTTATGATATTGTTTAGCAGCTCATTATGGATTAGTCCATAACAATAAAGCAAATAGGCTTATAATTAAATCAAAATAAATTTCATTAATTCATTATATTCGACTGTATTATAATGAATTGTTTATGATATTGTTTAGCAGCTCTTTATGGATTAATCCATAACAATAAAGTAAATAGGCTTATAACTAAATCAAAATAAATATCATTAAATTATTAGATCACTAATTAAATCAACATCAATTTTAGTAATAGGTATTTTTATTACATTATTAGAAGTATTATTTTGATGCTATTTGAATGATTTCTTCCGGAACAGCAGGTCAGAAGCGTATACATTTTTTTTTAAACAAATAATAAATTAATAGTGATAAACGCATCGAACTGTGGATTTCACGAACCACAGTTCGAATCCCACAGCTGACAGTTGTCATTTTAAATTTACTTCAATGGTTTCCTCTACATTAACATCTTTAGGGGCTATGTTTTGACGGCTGGTAATCACACTTCCTATACAAAAATATATCAATTATCGAGATCTGCGTAAGCAGAATGCCATACCCATAGGTTGGTACCACGAGCTCTGTTTTTGGGTGTTTTAAGAGCAGTGTTTTAAGCTCGGTTTTAGCGCTGTACAATGTTCTAAAATTATTTTATAAAAAAATGCTTCAAATAGAAATTACAGAGAAATGTATTATCTACCACTTTTATTTGAAGTATTTTTTTATAAAATAATTTTAGAACATTGTAGAGCGCTAAAACAGAGCTTAGTACACTGCTCTTAAAACACCCAAAAACAGAGCTCGTGGTACCAGCCATTATGGATAAAAGGAGTGATGATTTATTTAACTATTTGTTAACGAATATATCAACTAAAGAAATATAATTTGCAATGCAGTCAAACAAAATTGCCTCGTTGGTAATACATAATATTATTTGCCATGTAGCAGGGACACCAACAGTAGCAGGGTACCTCACACAAGGCTCTGCAACTACTGTAACCACCGCACCACCCCCCGTAGATCGGGACGACCCTCTAATGCGCCCCGACGTGCTCTGACATCCGCCGTTGCCAGTTAACACTGTCCGGTAGATGTGGCAACACTGCGCCAACATTCCTCTCTCTCCAAATCAAGAGCTGTGCTACTAAACTACTGAGTTTTACCTGAGTTTATTTTTGTGTATTTTAAGCCGTAGCTTGCGGATTTATGTTTATATTTTATTGAGTTATTTTTTTGTGTGCTTGATTTTGGTTGACACTATTTCAGCGTGTTGCAAATATCCACCTCACTTTTTTTTTGTGTTAATGTACAGGGTATTGTGAGATTCCTAATCATATCTTTAAGCATTCATAAGCTATCATATTACTTCAACAATAATGTCGTTTTACCTTGCTTGCTTTAATCGAACAGTTTATTATGCATTACTTGCAAATATCATTTTTCTATATTTTTTTAACATTATTTTGCCGTTTTACACTATACAGGGTGAGTTTTTTTTTTTAAACAAACCAATTAGTTTTGCTGGCTAACTAATAACTTTAGAGAAAAATCAGTACACAGGCTTACACAGCAAGGAGGGAAACATAATTGTATTATTGTCAAAATAAAATTAAGTTCCACTTTGTTAAATAGAAAAGGATACTTTTTTAATTGGAAAGGTTACCCTAAAATTCACAAACCTAAAAAAAATAGTAACATTTTTAAGATGAAAAATTGAACTTCCGGTAGGCTGATGAACAAAACAAGTTATTGTTTTTTTTTTATTGACATTCTTGTCAACAATTGGTTAACCATTGTTGTCGATGAAAAGCCATTGTTGACAGGAGTGTCAAAAAAAAAAACAATAATTTGTTTTGTTCAACAGTCTACGTAAAGTTTTATTTTCCATATTAAATATATTAATGTTTTTAGAACTCTGACCATAATATTAATTTTAGATATAGAACATACTTCTGGCCATCCATTCCAATAAAAAAACACCTTTTTGCATTTAAGAAATTGTAAATCGACAATTTTATTTTGACACTCATACAATTGCTGTGCAAGCTTGTGTATTAATTTTTTCTTTAAAGTTATTCACCAGCAAAACTGAATGGATGCTTAAAAAAACTCACCCTGTCGCATCAACATTCCTAAATTATTTTAAAAAAAGTGCTACATCAAGTCACTTTTTTTGTCTATATTTTTGTTTCTCTAGCGATCACAATTTTGTCCCCAAAGTATTCAGTTCCAAAAGCTATCATTTGCAGACTCATTTCAATTCCTGTTGAATTGGAGCAAGCTGAACTAGTTTTCAACTCATTTTGTATATCTATTTCTATACAAATTATTCTTAAGTTCCTGAATGAATGCAGAAAACTCGCAGGTGTGTAAAGAGCAGTGAAATCGGAAACTAGTGCGTGAAGATCGTACTGATAGCCTACGAAGTCATGTGATAATAGTGACATCTTGTGTCAATAAACAGTAACGTTGGTTTGGTCTGTCGATGGCCCGTTGTTGTTATATTGTACTTATGTAAATAACAAGATGATGATGACATCTTTTTATATGAATCTATTTACTTTTAAGAATATTGCACATCTGTAGTATAAATAACCATTTTATGTGTTAATGTGTAATTAAATACCTGTTTATCATATTATTTTCTTTATTTATATGTAACAATTATCATAATAAATGTATTTACATATTATGTTTCTGTACAGAGTAGACAAAAAGAACTATACTTGTTTTCAAATATTTCTTCTATGACTTTTTCGGCTGATCGAAAAAGACGCTTTCCAGTTTATTTTGAGAAGCGAAACTCCCTTATTTCAGGCCTATATCTCTTATCTTATTTCTCCTCAAATAATTTTGAAATATACATAAACCATCATAAATATTGGAGTCGTGAAAAATGGTATATATACCGCAGGAAAGAAGTGTATTTTCCCTCGTCTACGGTTCTTGCTTCAATTTAATCCGCGAGAAAAAAAAACCTCTCTTAATAATACATACTATTAAATCATATCGATTCAAATTTCAAAATAAAACGCAATGCGCCGAATCCTAATTATTGATTTTCTTAAAAGATCCTTAAAGCGCATGATCACTAAACTATTATGGAATTTAAAATATGCGAAAGTAGAGCACAAAGTATAGTTTACAAATTTGGCAGAAGATGGCAGAATGAATCTATTCCTAAAATTGACAAAGAAGTTTTTGGCGATTTATAGACAAACGGTTGACTTAGCAAAAAAGTCGTAATGAAAGATAATACTTTTTAATTTTTTTCTTTATCTGTATTTTTTGCACAATGAATATTTTGTTCCATTTCTGAGAACGTGCATTATTTTAATCAAATTTCGATTTAAATCACTGTAAATAAATTATTTGAAGCTTTTTTTTACCTTCTAGCAACATTTGCGATAACATATTATGTGTTTCACAAATTTTTACCGTAAGTAATTTGTTAAAAACAATCTTTTTCGACATGATGTTTAGCTGTTTACAATACCTGGTTATCTCTGAAATTAAGCCCCAAATAGAAAAAAGTTTCTAATAAAAATGCTTAATTTAACTATTCTGAATAACTAATATTGAAAATATTTTCCCTTAAAGTCCACCAATTAAAAAAAAAACCACTGTCATATTAAGTAATATTTTGTGCTACTACGGATATTTTAAACATTTCTACTCGCAAGATTATACTTAAAATATATCAGGATGAAACTCTTTGAGGGCAAAAAAAAAATCACAAGCTTTATTTGTTTTGTGTATTAGAAACAATTTATTTTCTACATCAAAAGATATATTTAAAATTAATAAAGTAAGTTTATTAAAAATATATTAAAGATAGAGATTATAAATAATAAATTTGTTTACTTGAACATCTTAACAAAATATATAATAGTATACATAAGACTCTTCGTGCTGCTTCAATAAGTTTTAAGCACAAATTCATGTGATTTATAGGACAAATATTTTATTTTAAGTAATTTCTATACAAATGTTTAATCAAAATGTCAACTGCGCCGAATCCAAAGTATTGATCCGAGTCAAGAGTTATTGCGCATGCTCCAAATTATAGAATTTCTGATCTACAGATCTTGGCGCCGGCTAGAGGAATTTCAATGATGGCGCCAGCTCCCCCCCTATGACATTGAACTAATTATACGTAAGCCGGTTACACACTTGACCGTATTTTTCTACTGCGGTAAATTGACTGTCGCTTAAAAAAATTGACGTGTTTAAACATTTAGCGGTAAAAGCGCCGCCACTTATTAGCGGTAGAAGTGCAGCCGCTGAAAGATTTGGCCAAAGGAAATGACTTTGCGGTAAAAAAACGGCAAGTGTGTAGTCTGCCTGAATATTAACTATTTTGTACAATTTTCAGTGTGGTAGCTGGCGCCATCTGCTAAATTCTTCTAGGCGACATCAAGAACTATATATCAAAAATTTCATATTTTGGAGCGTACTCAATAGCAACTCTCCAGATATTTTATTGCAAATATTTCTTGATTTATTTATTCGTTGATTATATTATTTAATTAATATTTATATTTAAACATACATACATACATATAGCTAAGATATTTGCCTATTAATGGCAGAACCTAATACGTTCAAATTTATTGGAAACAGATTTTCGTAATTTATGGCTATACTAGTCATTTTACAGTAAAATTTTATTGACATTAATTGTTTATTATTTAATTCTTAGCAGGTTTTATTTGAACAATTTTACGATTAGACGAGGAAAAAAATCACCGCAAAAGTTCAGTCAACAACACCAGTGCTCGGACGCGTAGCTGGCTGACATTCTACGTTTCGAATATGCGGGCTCAAATAATTTCATCTGAACTATTTTTTATCGCATATAATAAAGCATTTACTTAAAACATATCAGTAAAAAAACACAATTTAAGTGTAATGGTGACATAGTTTAAATTGAATTCAAAGTATCAGTAGGAATTAATTTGTTTATTTGGTTATAATATATTAGAACTTCTAATAAGAGAAATAATTCATGTGATTGACATTTAAATAAATGATTTGTAAATTTGTGATATTATACAAATAATTTTTAAAAATATAATTCCTTTATTTATCTAAATAAGTATTGAGTAAAATGGGATATTATAAAATAAAAATACATATTTAGTTTATTGATTTATTTATTTTGTAATCTGAAAATATAATTGGTGTAAGGGATACTAGATAGTAAAAATACATATTTATTGGTAGGTAATTAATTTTATTGTATTGATGAAGTTGAATTCGTTTATAAAGTTGAAGACGTTGACGAAGTTGAAGACGTTGTTGATGTTTGCGTATTAGGTATATACATTTTTTATGTTTGTATATACTACATTTCTATTTGAAATGCAAAACCTGGATCAGTCTCCGGCATTGACTAGAGAGAGAAGGCTGACCTCACCCCCGGAAATTCCTCCCTTAGCCCTCCAGGAAAACTCTCTGCAAAACCTGAAGTAGGGGTGCGGCTTCATCGCTGCTGCAACTGTATCTGTAAACACACAAAATAAAATTAGAAACAATGAAAATAAATATATGAATAATTTAAGCAATGTTTTCTTAAAAAATAAACAGAACTTAAATATTAAATTTGTTTTGTGAATAAAATTAATTTTCTTACATCGTAGTTACTAGCAGCGGGCGTCGGTCCTGATGAATCTGTTGCCGGAGGGTTTTTAAGCCATCCAGATGTTGATGTTGATGACGTTGTCTAAGATGGTGCAGGCTTCTATGACGATGTCCTAGATGATGAAAAAAGCTTTAAAGCGCACGACCTCAGCAAAAGCTGGGTACCTTTGACCTGCTTAAAGCTAGGCGCGGACGAAGGTCCAGCTGGTCGCGGTGAGATGATGAAGTCCAGTGGATGTGCTGTAAACATAAAAAAAAGTATTAGTAAAAAGGAATAGCTATAAAGTTTAGAAACATACATAATTAGAACAATTATCAAAATAAATCCTGTTGTGATGAAATCTGTAACATAAACTCAAAATACAAGGCAGTAAAATTGTACAAGAGAACAAGTTATGGCCAACATTCATTCAGCACCATTCATCCCACATCACACCCCCAATCGTTGGCTTCAATGTTGTCTTCAATGATGGTTTCAATGATGGTTTCATTTCTTGCCTGTCTAGCCCTACCTAACTGTTTGCCTAACAGTAGCTAACTTACAATTTAGGGCGCAAGTGACTCTACGACAACAACCGGAGCGTGTTGTCAATTAGCAAAACGTTACACTTTGCCGGTGTACGCCCCTCCCATGGAGGAAATACGCCTAGTTACGCGGGTGCATTACGGGGCTTGGCGACTATACTATTGCACAATAGTTTTCATCACGGCGTGACTCACGCACCTCTTGAAGCCTCGCAATGGGAACAAAGGACTACTCTACGCCTATTGAACAATGGTATGAAGCCTTACACCCCTACGATAACACACACATCGCGGTGCACCGGCACATCCCGGACCGACAACATCTCCAGAGAACTTTGACAAATACTCGCCTAAGTCGTTGTTTCGTTGCACTAGGTTGAACCCCACGTAGAGGCAGTTCTCTGGGATGCTTTGCGCCCCTTTCGCGATCCCTCCACCCAGCGGATCAAGTTTCGCGACCAGAATTTATGATGGTCTTCTAAGAAGACAGAATACGCGACGCGAGTTTGCTCTGAGACGGACGAGCGGCGAGTGAACGAACAAATTGAAAAGGAATTCCAAACAGCTATTTTATCGCGCTGCTGTAGCACTCCACTCTACGTTCACTTGTATTCCTTCAATGTATTAGAAAGAGATGAGAAGATAGAAAACATCCGTCGACACTAACCACTGCTTATTTATATTTTAGCTGGCCACTAATGATTCCTGTCGAAGCGACGATGCAATCTTATTAAATACTAATTGGGCCTAATTGATTTGACCTGAAAATGAAATTTAAAATAAAATTAGAATAAAATGATAAAAACACATTTGCTGTATTCAATGTTATCAAAAAAGTAAATGATTGTTTATTGAAATATGGTAATTATTTCACATTGAACATTATTAAATATTTATACATACATACATACACATACATACATACATAACGTCACGCTATGTCCCACTTAGTGGGGTAGCACGAACCCAGAAAAACAGTCAACCAACAATCAATCTCCTCCAAACATTCCTATTATAAGATTTATATTCTAATTTTCATATGATAACCAATACAAAATGATTGCAAGACACGTCAATCCTTTGTAAAAGACATTTCTTTATAAAACCTGAATTTAAAATGTCTTTATAAATAGCATTTGATTTTTTAACATAAAATAAACTTTTATCATGAGATCGGTTTGATTGTCGACTCAGAATTAATGAAAAATAATTTCAGAGCTGTTTTTGTTTTTGGGTGTTTGGGTCTGTTTATTTGAAACAGCACATGTAAATTCAATAATTTATTTAAGTCTTTTATTCGATGATAAAATTAGTTGCCTTACAAAAATACATACAAAAACTACATTAAATTGTTTCAACACTTATAAAAATAATTGGACACTTTTATTGGAATGTGAACCTTATAAACTCTGATTTACATTTATAAATCACAGAACATTTATAAAACTCTAAGTATCTTCATTGATACAACAACAGTATTCATTTTATATAAGATCTCAACAAATTGACCCTGTCAAAGTATCCATGTGCTGTACATATTTTATCTTTTAAGTATATTTGACAGTGTTTCAATTACGTTTGAAATTATGTTATATAAGTTAGAATTAATATAAAAAAGTCCAATTTTATGTCTCTGTATTAACAATAGGAAAGTATATCACAATTGGTCAGGTCTTTTACAGCTTTGGACTTACAATTAGTGAAGTCTATACATAGACAATAAACAACTTCGGGATCTACGTATATTTTACAAGAAAATATCACTCATCTATTCAACATCTGTCAGTCAAATTGACGATCTGTTTACGTATACGATTTGGTAAAAATTTCGGTACGATTACTACCTATAATTACGTTACATTTATTTTATAATTATTGATAAATCTGTGTTGCCTGAAGAATTCTTCACGTTGTTTAATAACACCGGATGGACGTATCGATCTCCGGAAATTACGTCCGAACTTTTGCTCTTGCTTTTTCTGGAACAAAAGTTAACAACTTACTTTACAGTTATCTCATTGAAATATAATAGTTCGTTTCCGAACTACCTGTATAAGTTGTTATTCTTACCCTGATAAAGAAGAGGTATCTTTAAATGGAACCCTAAACGAAGCAAATTCCATTGATGTAAGAACATCCAAATCCAGATATTTCGACGTTGTAATGCTTTCCAAAAGTCCATCCAAAGATTTTCGTAGTTCTGTAAATGTTGGTCTATCTTTTGGACGAAGCTTCCAGCAAGACAACATTACTCCGTACCTGAAATATCACACAAGTTCTGTCACATTATTTCAGAAACTTAATGAATCATTTATGTTCATCATGTTATAGGTCGTTCATGCTTCTTCATCCACACACAATCTTACATCAATGTAGGCACTAACTCACCATTATAAACACTGAATCGAGCATCTCTAGATACATTCACGTTTCGAACAAATGTACCCAGAGCACCCAATACCTCGCACCCTGCAGACACCCACCTTTCAATCTCCCGGTCAATAGGTCCCTCACTTGAAAACATACTACCCAAATATACAAATTCATTCGCTTGTTCCAGTCTCATAATATTAACTGAAACATTATAATCAGTCACCAAATCATTCTTATCGACATTTAATAATAGATTTAAATATTACCCTATTTTATTGCTCATAATCGGTTACCCTCAATCTTACCCACATTTTCACCACCTCAACTGACTCATTTCCACTTTCATAACAACATTCTTCTCAATATCACACTCAACATACACCTCTCAAATACCTCATTTCTAAAGCAGTTACATATCGTTCATGTTTCTTCATCCACACCCAACATTCAGAACCATTCGTCAATGTAGACACTAACACACCATTATAAACATTCAATCGAGCATCTCTAGATACATTCACAATTCCAGTAAATGTACCTAAAGCACTCAATACCTTTCACCCTGCAGACACCTGCCTTTCAATCTCCCGGTCAATACGTCCATCCCTCGAAAACACACTACTCAAATATTCAAATTTATACTGAAACATTACAATCAATCATCAAATCATTATTCTCAAACACCGTCACTTTACATTTAACGACATTCAATAACAGATTTAAACCTTTCTCTACTTCATTTATGCTCACAATTCTTCTTAATTGCTCTTCAGTTTCACCCAACACAACAACATTTTCCGCATAAGCTAACGCAGGCACTATACGTCCACCAATACGTACACCATCCGTTCCATTCAATGCATTTCGTAACAACACATCCATATACAAATTAAACAACCAAGGAGACATTCCATAACCCTGTTTCACACCAACATCTATGCGAAACCAATCACTCAGTCTACCATCAACTCTCACCGCTGTCTCATTTCGTTCATACAACGCTCGAATCGCTCCCAACAAATTACCATCCACACCGTACTCTACAAGTACATCCCACATAGTCTCTCGAAGAACACTGTCATACGCTTTCTTTAAATCGAGAAAGCCATACAACATCTTTTTGTTCTTATCAAGTGACTTCTCAACAATCATTCGAATAGAAAACAATTGATTCACACAACCTCTCTCAGGCAAAGAACCTTTTTACATATCACTCAACTTAGAAATTGTTAAGGCTCGCATTTGTATTGTTAAATATGCAACATCTCGAAACAGAAGGACAGAGGCCTGTTTCAAGTATTTTGATTATTATTTTCGCCGTGTACACTTACAATTCTGGACCGCAGTTCGTAGGTCGTTCCATTCTGTACCCAGTCTTTAAATATTTTAGCAATGAACTAGTTGGCACACTCGGGTAAGGATTACCTCCCAACGTTACAATTTCCCATAGTAGTATTCCGAAAGACCATCTGTAATTAATAATTAAATGAACATTGAATATCAATCAAATCAGATTATAATGTGTACGTACACGTCGCTTTGTGATGTGTATATTTGATGTGTGAGAGATTCTATGGCCATCCATCGAATGGGTAGTTTGCCATTACCACATTTGCGGTACATGTTTTCTTTGTACACGTCTCGACTGAGTCCAAAATCTGCTATTTTGACAGTTTTATCAGCGCAGACTAATACGTTTCGTGCCGCGAGATCTCGGTGTAATACTTTCATACTGGACAGGAATTCCTTAAATATTAAACAAATACATAAATTGATACGAGTTAGTAAGGTTAAGGTAAATATCAAATAAGCACAATCATAAAACCTATAATGCTATTCTTACATATACATAGTGGAGTAAGGAATGATTTAAAATATATGAAAGAAGTGAGTCTGCGGTGAGAGTTGATGGTAGAATGAGTGATTGATTTCGTATAGATGTTAGTATGAAACAGAGTTGTGGAATGTCTCTTTTGTTGTTTAATATGTATATGGATGTGTTGTTACGAAAGGCATTAAATGGAACGGATGGTGTACGTATTGGTGAACGTATAGTGCCTGCGTTAGTTTATGCGGATGATGTTGTTGTGTTGGGTGAAACTAAAGAGCAATTAAGAAGAATTGTGAGCATAAATGAAATAGAGAAAGGTTTAAATCTGTTATTGAATGTTGATAAATGTAAAGTGTTGGTGTTTGAGAAGAATGATTTGGTGACTGATTGCAATGTTTCAATGAATATTTGCGTAGTATATTTTCGAGGGATGGACGTATTGACCGGGAGATTTAAAGGCGGGTGTCTGCAGGGTGCAAGGTATTGAGTGCTTTGAGTACATTTGCTGGAATTGTGAATGTATCTAGAAATGCTCGAT
This sequence comes from Poecilus cupreus, assembly GCA_963942605.1. Classification (NCBI taxonomy): domain Eukaryota; kingdom Metazoa; phylum Arthropoda; class Insecta; order Coleoptera; family Carabidae; genus Poecilus; species Poecilus cupreus. The sequence continues at coordinate 2,753,904 of OZ012726.1, read as the reverse complement.
TGAATGTTTATAAAGGTGTGTTAGTGTCTACATTGACGAATGGTTCTGAATGTTGGGTGTGGATGAAGAAACATGAACAATATGTAACTGCTTTAGAAATGAGGTATTTGAGAGGTGTATGTTGAGTGTGATATTGAGAAGAATGTTGTTATGAAAGTGGGAATGAGTCAGTTGAGTTGGTTGGTGAAAATGTGGGTAAGATTGAAGGTAAACGATTGACGTCAATGAATAAGTGGTTAGGTATAAGATGGTTTGTTGTCTGAACGAATGATTCCGAGTGTGAAGAATACGTAAGCATGTATGAAAATGGACGAGGCGAAAGTGTTGTGCCAGGATAGGAATTTTTAATTGTTGGTTGACTGTGTTTCTGGGTTTGTGCTGTGACTTTATATACATTATAAATACTTATAATTTCAATTTGAATTTGAAATAAAATTAATTAAATGCGTCCGCGTTTAATCTGTATCAATTATTGTGAAATTTTGCGATTCAGTAACTTTTAATTAAATCAAAATGTTGCGTGTGATTGCAATTCAATTTGATTCATTTTATTATCGACTATATTTGATTGTGCACTTGTGCATACAAATAATATACAATTTATAGTTACCTAAATTATTAATTTTACGTTTCTGGTATCACATTTATTAAAGTAAAATAAAAGCTATTTGAATATTTAGTGCAATATATATTATTTTGCGCTCGAATATTATTCCAACGAATGATTGTAAAAAAGTATTAATTGTTATTCATTAACCCGGAATGATTATTTAAAAATATTGTGATGCTAGAGTTGTCGTGTATTGTGAATCTCAAACAGTAGAGATTGTAAATAATTGTAGTCACTTAAATGTTCTGTTTTATTGTTCAGAAAATTATTTAAATGGAATTAAAATAACTTTGTTTTGAAACGCAAATATCTTTAAATACTATTATATTTAATACGATGTTTAGATATAATATAACAGACAGATTTATAAAAAGGATTAGTACTAACTCCATTTTTATTATTACTCGTAACTTTATATTCCATTCTTAGAACATAATTATTTTAATTAAGGTTGTAATCAAGATTGGTTAGCATAACATTTGACTAAGTTTGATAATATAATTAATGTAGAAACGAAGTTACAAATGATTGAAAAAATGGAGTTAACGCTAATCCCTTTTATGAATCTGCAAATAAATGACTTATTTTGTGCCTCTAATGAAGAACCCCGTTGACATCTGAAACAACTTAATAATATAATAGAAGTAAACTCACCATTCCAACTACAATTTGTCGAGCAAAACTCAACAAATCACTAGCTTTAAGATTATTCTCCGTAATATTGGCTTCAATATCATACAATTTATTAATAATCAAATTGGTGGAGCCTTCGCTGTTCGTCGGAGACACCAAGTCTGCATACTGCAACTGTTGTTGCTCTGGAGGTGATGTCATCCTATCCCAAATACCTCGAAGGTAATTCTGCAGATCTCCAAGAGCACAGAACTCAACAACGAGCATCATGCAGCCTCCGCGGCCTGCAGGAGGGCGCGAGCAGCACCCGATGAGGGAAACTAGATGAGGGTGGGCCCCAACCGTTTTCATGATTTCTATTTCGTGCATGAATTGGCGGATTTGTTCCGAGCTTGGGGCATCTGGGAATGAAATGATTTTTTGTTAGTGTTTTGTAATTAGGTTTTATAATGAATATGTAAATTTTGCTATGAATAATTACGCTGCTTGCTACTTTAAAATGCAGTTTTTTATCTAACGAAATTTATATCAATATAAACTTCCACTTAAAGCTTGATTACAATAATGTATTGATTACAATAATAAAAAATTTGTTGTGGGTACCACAATACCTCCCGCCATAGATTTCTTATCGAACAATCCACTATCAAGAAACGCTCATCCCTTTAAAAAATTATGATACATGTCAAAAAAATCAAATTTTTAACCGTGGTTTTGTTTTTAAAAAAACAGGTTAGCAGATTTAAACGAAAATATTAAAATAAAATTTTTCTCTAAAGTGTTGTAATTCATAAATGGTGACAGTAAAAGGAAATTATTTCAAACAATAATTGTAGATAATAATATTTGAAACATTATTCTAATAACAAAATTTTCATTATACCATAATTTACTGAGATATTTTAAAACAACGTGATAGGGCTTCAAGTAAACTACCACTTCCGGTTATTGGATTATCACAAAAAACTAATCAGCTCTTCCAAAGGGAATACAAATAATATGTACAAAATATCAAAATTTTCAGTATAGTAGTTTTTGAGAAACCGTAACTCCAGAGATCCACACAGGCTGATAAACAGACTAACAGACAGACACACACACACACAGACATCATCGCGAAACAATTAAATTCGTATTCTAGGGACCCTAAAACGTGCTCATCCACTGAAAACTCACAACCCAATTTTTAGTATGATCCCTATACCTCCCTTACAGGATGTGGCGGGAGGTAAAATTGTAATCTTAGCAACCTAAAAATGCGCTTATCAAACTAGAATTTAACGAGTTCTGGAGGCAAAGAAATTTCATTTGCAAACATATTATCATATTTTTATTAGTGCATGCAATCTTCTTTTGTATTCTCGTTTAAAAAACATGTTATAATTGATTTTCTATCAATGTAAATATTTCTACATATTTTCTATGAACTTTTCAGATTATTTACTAGGATATGCTAAAAAATTCAAAAATGCTATCAAGTAAATAGACAGTTCCGGGTGATAGATTGGTTCCAAAATCTAATCAACTCATAATTTCAACATTCAAGTTCTTAATATGAAATTTGAAAATGATGTTATCATCAGAATCTGATGTAACCTCTCGAAAATAATAAATTCTGAGGCATGATCACGCAAACAAGACGTTTATTAAATTCTATATTTTAAGGGTTGCAGATTTAGATTTTGCACATGAATAATGCATTGTCCTTAATATTGACAGATTTTTGACACAGATGAAGAAGCATGAACCCTAATATCAGAATAGCTTTATCTCTAGTTCATAGAAATGAAACAGTAAAGTAATTTGGGTGTGATAGAATTAGGGTTTACCCACTGAAATATAATAATACTGGAAAGCTTATTAATATATAAATTGCGAGCCGCGATAAACTGCTAATTGTTGTACAATATTTTTACATTGCAACCGCTCTACAAACAAATGTTACACAAGGAAGAGTGGCCCACAAATCTATGTGTCTCATTTTTTATTATTATTTTTCGCTTTGGTAAAATGCTACAAGTGCAGTTGAGTTAAAAAAGAAATTAATAGTAATATATTATCATAAAAGTTACGGCTATTTAAATGTTTCCTTTATTGCAAGGAAAAAAGTTACAGCAGTTGTTACAAATTACAGCAATTAATTATGTACTAATGTACTAATATATTATTACATACTACTCTAATTAAAAATGAATAATTTGTCTTCTTCTTACCTTTCAGCATCTTCACAGCAACCTCGCTACTGGCATTCCCCTTTTCGTCTCTGAGCCAAGCACGTCGCACCAGCCCAAAAGCTCCTTCACCAAGGACACTTTGCAGAACCAGCTTATCAGGGGCGATCTCCCATTGGTCCGGTTCCTGCTGGGCGTCGTCTAGGATAAGGCCAGTTCCGCTGGTGATGCAGTCCAGGGACTTCGGGGACTTACCATCGAGTTCCTGACAAAGAAGTAAGTCTTGATTTTTATTTATACCTAGGTTACTATTTATCTTACAGGAACTACGAATCAATTTGTATTTAGGTTTTAGGTATCGTTTTCCTTTTTAAAGCGCAATTTAGTAAATTGTTTCCTTGTCACCATAAACAACATATTAAAATTTCACGGTATATCATTCAAATTATAAAGAAGGAGTATATTTATTAGGTATTATGAAAATTATAAAACGACGAGGAAAATTAAGCAACAAAAAATATTTGACATTTCATAAAACAGTTTTAGGGTTATTTATTTATTCTTCTACTCCTGTGTAAATATATCTCTATTATTTCAATTTTTTTGATGAATTATAGGACTCCATAAGTCACTCTTATTTTAAAGACGTGATCTGGATCACTTAGCAACGGTCGTCTGATAATTGATATGTAGTCAATTTTTCAACAAATTTCGATCATTTTCAAAAGTGATTTCAGAATTTACTGGAGTAGAAAAAGATTAGTATTGTACTCGGGATTATGGTCAATATTCACTCGGATGATTTGCATCACTCGACTACGGCTCGTGACGCAAATTTCATCTTCGTAAATAATAACTATCATAATCCCTCATATAAAAAAATACTACTAACAGAACAAAATTAAATAGGTTTAACATCTATATATCAAATAAATGTCAAAGTAATCATACATAGAAAAATTTGAAATTCACGGAATATCCTCACTTAAAATTGTAATATTTTTTTATTTCATTTCTTTATAATATAAGTGCTAAGAAACCCATTGTAGCAGAGCGCATCGTCAGATCTCTAATATTTTTTGAGATACGTCGATTTTTGATATTTTTCGAAGTGCAACTTTAAGGGCTTGTAATTCAAAAACTACACGAGATATCTAAAAATTCTCTTCAGTTTAGCGTTTCTTGTGCCTTATATAAAAAAATAGCAAATTTTAAAAATTTTGAATTTTTTTTGTATTTTTGTTCAAAATTTCAATCGGCGATAACTCGACAAATATTAAAGATACAGATTTGTAGTGTTCACCAATCGATTCAGCTCGTCGAAATACATAAGTATGCAAAGTTTCATAAAAATCGCTTTACGGGATGGAAAGTTAGAGCAAAAAGCCTGAAAATGGCGTTTTTTGTCCAAAAAGTCAAGGGGTATCCCTTGACGTTTGGCCTGAATTTAGCCATTTTCAGACTTTTTGCTCTAACATTTCAACCGGTTGTCCGAATTTTCTGAAATTTTCAGGGTTTATGTATTTCGTTGAGCTGAATCGATTGCTGAACGCTGCAAGTCTGTATCTTACATATTTGTCGAGATATCTTCAATCAAAATTTTGAAAAAAAATTCAAAAAAATTTCAAAATTTTCAAAATTTACTAATTTATTATAAATGGCACGAAAAACACAAAACTGGAGTTATTTTTTGATATCTAGTATAGTTTTCGAGTTACAGCCCCTTAAAATTGCTCTTCGGAAAATATTAAAAATCGTCATATCTCGACAAATATTAGAGATATGACGATGCGCTCTGCTGCAATGGGTTTCCTGGCGCGAATATTATAAAGAAATGTAATAAAAAAAAATTACAATTTTAAGTCATTTGGGGAAATTTCCGTATTTTGAAAAATATAACAAATCGCCATATTTCGATAAATATAAGACATATTACGATGCATACTACAGCAATGAGTTTATTCATGTTTAAATTATACATAAGTAATAAATTTCAAGTTAAGTTGGGGGAGTATTTAATTTATTTTCTAGGAAACAATTTACTAGTACTAACCTTTTGATACTTATTATACGTTTCTTTCTTAATTTAAATAATTTTCTTACTTTAAATAATTAAATCTGTCTAACCCATTAATGCCCAGAATTTGTGATTATGTGTAAAATATTTTAACTATGCCCGTGAGTTAAATGTCACTTATCCCACTCAATTTTTTATTAAGCAACTACTATACTAACAGAAAGAAATGGAAAGAAATGAACTCTAAAATTAGCCATTATATCATTACAATCTTCTACGAAATTTTCTGCATAAAATAATACAACTGTAATAAATAAATCTAAATCTGTTTTCTGAAATAATTTTTCAAATAATATTAATTACAATTTAATGGATATATCGTAAATATTTACATTTAGGTAACCAATTTGGTTTTATTTTTCATGCTTTTTAAATTTTGAACAACGTTTGTATTTACATTTTTGCTGTAAAGAGAATAAATAAAAATTTACAGATATATCAAAATAAATAGCTTTCAAATCCCTATAGGCCATATTTTATTTCTACAGCCGGCATATTAATTGATGCACAGAATAATGTAATAATTTAAAGTGAACTGGTAAAAATTTACAGCAATATCAAAAAAATAGCTTTCAAGTCCCTATACCTCATTTCAATTCCACAGCCGGTATATTAAATTCATGCCTTGAATAACGTATTTCACAGAATTAAAATGCAATTAAAACATAATTAATTATAATATTCATGGAAAATAGTGTCTGAATATTGATTGGGAGATTTTAATAAATATTTTTGCAATATGCAAATTTATGATAACTGTCAGATCGATTGGTTTTCCATAGTAGATTATAATTTCATTAAAATAAACCAAGGTGGAATAATAACAATTTGATAAGAAATAAGCAAAAAAAAAATTTTTTTAATATATTATTTGAAAGAAAAAATAAATGAACGTCTTAAATATAATTTTCTTTAACGTGATGTAAATCGGAAATGGAGACAGCAATAGAAAAATATTTCAAACAATAATTGTAGATAATAATATTTGAAATATTATTCTAAAAACAAAAATTGTCATTTAACCATAATTTACTGAGACATTTCAAAATAATTTGATAAGGCTTCAAGTAAACTACCACTTCCGGTTATTGGAATATCACCAAAAATTAATCACCTCTTCCAAAGGGGATACAATTGATATATACAAAATATCAACATTTTCAGTTTAGTAGTTTTTCAGAAACCGTAACTCCAGAGATCCACACAGTCAGACAGACTGACTGACAGACAGAAAAGCGTATTTTAGGGATCCTAAAACGTGTTTATCCACCAAAAACTCACTACCGAATTTTTAGCATGATTCCTATACCTCCCTTACAGGATATGGTGGATGGTAAAAGTAAAGAATATATTAAAAACAATATTTCATTTTACAAAAGAGCCTGTTTTAAAATAATGCCGGAAAATAAAAACCTAATGTAGTGTATTTCATATTTCATTATTTTTATTTATATAAATAAGTTCAAAGTCACAATAGTCTCGGCCGTTTCTTTCAAATTTATATTAAATTCAAATATTTTATTGAAAATGACCTACAGCTCTCTATGTTCCATGACAATAAAGACGTTTTTTTCTTTATTTCATTCTATATTAAGATTTGAATTACGTGATAGCAAGCAGCCTCTTGTCTTTGTAGATGGAATCGTCGAAGCTTGTACATTTAGTCATCGTGGTTTGGCTTTGAATATTTCAGTTGTTTAGTGAGTTTGCTAGTGCAGTGTGTGTTTAAGTGCTTCTTCAGAAAGAAATTCAATGATTTTTACTTATAAGGTAGGATATTTTACTGTATTTGTGTTAAAATATACGTAGCAACATAAGTGTAATAAAATTCTATAGAAACTAGTGTTCTTAGCTAACTGGAATGTCTGATATACGAGTACAGTAAGAAGTACTTCAAATAGCTTTGAAATTGTGTACACCAAAGTATCTGGTGACTTGGTGCATATTTATTAGGGTACAGTAATTTTAGCTGCCAGTATTTACGTGATATCCCACACAGTCAACTATCAAATATTTCCATCCTGGCACACCAATTTCGCCTCGTACACATTCATATATTCTCGGCTATTCGTTTATCTTATTTATATATTTCTCAGACGCCCACGCAATCGTTTAAAATTAACCTCGCCCGCATACATATACCGGGTGATCCATAGGTCTGAATTTTTACTTATACAAAGTATAAGGAAGTATTGGAATCACGAAAAAGATCGCTGACGAGATTTTTGCGGAAATACATATTTTGACGTCCACTGAATCCGTTAAGACCAATTTATCAATGATGTCTGTGTGTGAGGAAGGATGGATGGATGGATGTCCGTGTGCGCAATATCTCATGAACTAGACAAGATATGTGAACGAAACTTGGAATTTATAAGTTTTATGAAAAAATGAAGAACTGAGTTGATTTTGAATGAAATTGAACAAGTCATACATGTTCAGTTGGTTTTATTTGTATAAGAAAGTAGTGTGGTGCCCACACCAGATTTTGTTTGCTTCTTTTGACAAAACTGAATTATATGTTTAATAAACTTATTTTAGTTGGTATGGGAACAAAAAAATAACAGAAACTGTAATTATTAATCATTCAATACAGATTCACATACCGATAGAAAAATGTGAATACTCACGGAATATCCTCACTTAAAATTGTAATATTTTTTAATTACATTTCTTTATAATATAAGCGCTAAGAAACCCATAGTAGCAGAGCGCATCGTCAGATCTCTAATATTTTTCGAGATACGTCGATTTTTGGTATTTTTCGAAGTGCAACTTTAAGGGCCTGTAATTCAAAAACTACACGAGATATCTAAAAATTCTCTTCAGTTTAGCGTTTCTGGTGCCTTATATAATAAATTAGCAAATTTTTAAAATTTTGAATTTTTTTTGTATTTTTGTTCAAAATTTCGATCGGCGATAACTCGACAAATATTAAAGATACAGATTTGCAGTGTTCACCAATCGATTCAGCTCGGCGAAATACATATGTATGCAAAGTTTCATAAAAATCGCTTTACGGGATGGAAAGTTAGAGCAAAAAGCCTGAAAAAGGCGTTTTTTGTCCAATGAGGCAAGGGGTACCCCTTGACGTTTGGCCTGATTTTGGCCATTTTCAGACTTTTTGCAGTAACATTTCAACCGGTTGTCCGAATTTTCTGAAATTTTCAGGGTTTATGTATTTCGTCGAGCTGAATCGATTGGTGAATACTGCAAGTCTGTATCTTTCATATTTGTCAAGATATTTTCAATCAAAATTTTGAAAAAAAATTCAAAAAATTTCAAAATTTTCAAAATTTACTTATTTATTATAAATGACACGAAAAACACAAAACTGGCGATATTTTTCGATATCTTGTATAGTTTTCGAGTTACAGCCCCTCAAAGTTGCTCTTCGGAAAATATAAAAAATTGTCATATCTCAAAAAATATTAGAGGCAAAGGGTTTCCTGACGCGAATATTATAAAGAAATGTAATAAAAAAATATTACAATTTTAAGTCATATTTGACATGACATACTTTCTGTGTGTGATTCTTCATTAATTAAAAACTGTTTTAATCAGAAACAAAAGTCTTTGAAATTTTGCAAAATACATATTGAAGCTGTAACAATTAATTGAATTTGTTACAGTTCAATTAGAAAATCTATTATTTTTACATGCCGCCACATCTTGCAAGGGAGGTATAGGAATCATGCTAAAAATTCGATAATGAGTTTTCAGTGGATGAGCACGTTTTAGTCTCTAGAATACGATTTTAATTGTTTCGCGATGATATATGTGTGTGTATGTGTGTAGATCTCTGGAGTTACGGTTTCTCAAACACTACTAAACAGAAAATTTAGATATTTTGTATAAATCAATTGTATCCCTTTTGAAAGAGCTGATTAGTTTTTGGTGATAATCCAATAACTGGAAATGATAGTTTACTTGAAGCCCTATCAAGTTATTTTGAAATATCTCAATAAATTATGGTTAAATGACAATTTTTGTTATTAGAATAATGTTTCAAATATTATTATATATAATTGTTGTTTGAAACATTTTTCTCTCACTGCCTCCATTTACGAATTACAAGACGTTAAATAAAAATTATATTTTGACATTTTTGTTTGTCAAAACAACAGTTGAAAAATGTCTTTTTTTGACATGTATCTCAATTTAAAACTAATATTTTTGAAGGGATAAGCCTTTCTTGATAGTTGTGGTCCTTGTTCCTGCATTGTTTGATAAGAAATTTATGGCGGGAGGTATTGTGGTGCCCACAACAAATATTTTTGTTTATATTACTTTTAAAATTACCATAAACATTGTAGTCATCTTTCATTTGCAGGTAGAGTAAAATTATAAATATTAGTGTCAACAATGCAGAAATATTTCCTTTACCTATATTAAACAATTTAGCTTTGTTGATGTAAAATAATTAGGGACGCCAGAAATTGAACATTTCAAATAAAGCATTGAGAACGCTATGGTGCGTCCTTCAATTCAACACTCGGTATAGTTTGTATCCATAGTATTATAGAAAATCGGATCGATAGTCAGTAGAAGCAAAGACTTAACTAACTTATTATATAAAAATATTTTCAACTGTGTACCTAGGAAACAAATAAATAGATTAATAGGAAACCTTGTCTTATAGACCAGTACGGAATCCTCTTAATAACAGAAAAGCAAATGTTGCATTTTAGTTCTATATTAATCTTCCTGCTATAGAATTAATATCCTTGATTGTTCCCACTAAATTTTATTGAAAACATGAACTTATTTCTTGACACATGTTTACAGATGTGTCTGTTTATTTTGTAAGGTGTAGGTGTTGATTTTATTTGACTAAAATGAATAGTAACAATTCGCAAACTTACTTCACTTACCTCGAAATACTTGCACCTCCTTTCATACCGCTTGCGTTTGGCCCGTCGATTGAACATACACAGCCCAGCTCCAAAGAGAATCAGGAATGAAATTGCTATCACACCCACGATTGTAATCACCCACACAAACTTTGAAGAATCTTCTATTGTTGAGTGAGTGCTTTCACGATGTACAATTGCAGGTTTACTTGCCCCTCCCGTCGAGAAAGCTTGGAGAGACACCGCGTAGAGGAAACCTACCTCCACGTGCTTTATTACGTACTTTGTTGCGTTCTGAAAGACAGATATATGTCATCTTGCAGTTTAAAAGTTGCTATTTATAATAGATCAGAAACATATCATTTGGCCCAGCTGAAATCATACGAAGGAAAATTGTTTACTTCACCGTATTTATATCTTAATTTCTAGCATTTTTACCTCCCACACATACATATATGTAAGGGAGGTATTATGTTTATGTTAGGAATTGATTAGATTTTGGAAACAATTCATCAACAATAAGTGTTAGATTATTTGAAGGCCTATCAAGGTTTTTAAGTATATCTTAGTAAATAAATGAGATAGAGTAATTTCATTGGAATCAAAAAGATGTAGAATAATATTTTTCTACGACCAACTCTGCTCATTGTATGTTTGTTGTTGCTAGGGATATGAGGTACATTGCCAGCATCGTGCGAAATGAATTTGTTTTGTGAGTATTTCAATACAGGTCAGCTCATTTAAGTACAGGTGCCATTGCTAGGATACTTATTTAGAATTGTCAAATATTGGAATGATGAAAGTGAGACAACTTTTTAATTAATATTAAATGAATTAGGAAAATTATAGTGTACAACTCGCATGGAATGTCCATTTCATACTCGTATGATTTTCATACTCGTAGAAAATGAGTACCATTCCATGCTCGTTGTACAATATACTATTCTATAACACTGTTTTGGAAACTACGCATTCTACAACTAAAAATTGTTATGGAATCACTAATATTCCATACGCCGCGTACGGAATATTTTCGACGAATCAAAACCGCGATATATGAAGTATCTTGATTCAGTTACTATGGTTACGTCTGTTTGTTTTAATTTAATTTTTTGAGTTTGATGTTTTCAACAGTTTTATATTTGTATTTTTTGTATAATTTCCAAAATCTTGTTATAGAAAGTATAGTCTACAACATGTAACAGAATGGCATATCCCACACTCGCAAACCGTGGAATATGTGCCATTCCATTACTTGTTGTAGAATATACTATACCTACAACCTACTATATTTTGCTGTCATCAGATTCAAAAACAGTATTCGTGATACCAATGAAATCTTTATGTTAGTGATTTTTGTTAATTTGTTATTATTTCAGTTGTTATTTTTCCTTAAAATATTCTCAATAATAACAGAATTAAAGATACAAATAAATTGAGTTGTTTTAAGTTATTCTAAAAGTCATCCTGGGCCAAATTATTTGGTGACTGTAATATTTCAGTAAATAGTGTAAGATTGGAATAAGTAAATGAACTTGTATATTTGGGTAGTATGTTTTCGAGGGATGGACGTTTTGACCAAGAGATTGAAAGTCGAGTGTTTGCAGGGTGCTCTGGGTACATTTGCTCGAAACGGGAATGTATCTAGAAATGATCGATTCAGTGTTTATAATGGTGTGTTAGTGCCTACATTGTTGTAATGTTTTAAATGTTGGATGTGGATGAAGAAGCATGAACGACGTATAACTGCAGTTGGAAATGAGGTATTTGAAAGGAGAGTGATAGTGTCTGAAAATCGTTGATGTATGTTGAGTGTAACATTGAGAAGAATGTTGTTATGAAAGTGGGAGTGAGTCAGTTGAGGTGGTTGGTGAAAATGCAGGTGAGATTGAGGGTGAACTGGTTGGGTATGATTGATAGTTTGTTGCGTGAACGAATGATTCCGATTGTGAAGAATAGACGAGCATGTATAGAAATGTTTGGAGGAGATTGATCATTAGTTGACTGTGTTTTTGGGTGCATGCTACCCCACTGAGTGGAATATAGCGTGACGTTATGTATGTATGAGATTGAAAATGCGAGCCGATAAATGCGCGTTCCAGTATTACTATATTTAATAGAGTACTTGCATCAAGGTCACAAACTTAGCGCGCGAACCTGTTCCTGGGCTACCAGACAAAATTTTAACATGGCGTCTTATGGAGTATTCATGTTTACTTTTGTAAAAATATCTGTTATTCGCATTCTACGTTGTTTTAAAAAAAGAAAACTTATGACGTTAATTAAGGTAAGTTCATAATTATACTGGTTACACAAAATTCTCCTAAATATAAAGCAATTTTAAAATATCGTATTTTAAAAGTGTAGTATCGTAAATGTTGATGCAAACAATTTATAAAACTAATATTCTCATCATATTTTGTATATTTTCTGATAGATTAGGAAATGGTATATGCTTGTTTATTTAACAATTAGTGAAAATCCATGTAGATGTCAGAAATTTAATAGTATTAGAAATTAACCTCAATTTGAAGAAAATTTTGAGAAGTACATTTTGCATCAACTAATTAAATTAAAAAACTGTTTGCTTATTACCAAAATAAACCTTTTAAAGTAATTTTCAAACCACCTACCAATTTCAACCCCTACAACAAATGAAAAGAGGATATATAAAATAATTTTGGTTAAGTTCTTCAGTTACTAAACAGTTTTTAATCAATTATCAAGGGGGTTCGACATTTAACATCATAATTCTAACAAGACTTAGCATTATAAGACTTGACAAGTATTATTTTTTTATTTCTTTGATATAACTGTTTTCTTTAACTTTAAATTTTAAAATATATTAATTTATATTTCATTTTTAGATGAGTAAATTAAGTTAATGTGCGAAAGCTTTATCGGGAGAATCTAAGGAGTGATATTTGGAAAAAATATCTGTCATCAGTATTGATTCATATACTATACATCAACTTACCAATACATTTAATGTGTTTCTAATACATTTCATTTAAAATATACTTGCTCTACATATATGTATTTAATGCAAATACATTATATATACATTTACCTTTCTTAAAAAGTAAATAATATGAACAAAACACGCAATCGACACCGACAAAACACAAAAATAAGTCACAAGAACCAAAACCTCCATAAGACTCAATGCTAACCTGAACACTAGTTGCCCAGAAACAGATTCCCGCCAAATAGGCCACGCCTCCTGCAAGCACTCTATTGCTTTTCATCTAACCCTCATATATGAGGGTGCAAGTATTGATGTTTATAAGAACGTTAGTATTAAACTTAGAATAAAACTTTTTTGCACTTGTATATCCATTTGGCATTTTCATCAGTAAACTTTGATTACTTTCTCGCTGCTTTATATATTGACATTCGGTAGAATTTCATCTGAACTAGATGCACATAACTTTTTTCACTCAAGTAATAAGTACATAACCAAAGGCGGTAACGTCTTCTTATATGTGAAATTTTTAGAAGTTCAATAATATTCGAGTGAGTTGGAGACGTTTTAAATATTTTTTGCGATACTGAAAAAGCTAGTTATAATAATATCCATTTCCAATTTTGCATTCTCTGTTGAATATTCCACGTTATTTCATTCTATCTGTGTTTTATTTTTCTGTATTTCAAAACAATAGCTTTTAATTATCTCATAAATTAATTTTCCGAGCTACTGGCAAAATATAATAAAGCAAATGTTTCAATTACCAACATTACAATATGGTTACTTACCCCGTGTACAGTTTCGTTTCGAATCAGATTCGGAGATGTCAGAATTACCCGATAGTAGTCCGGAGTGTACTCCGGGCGATCCCACCGCACTGTGACGTCATAGTAAGTCAGATGTTTCACTGGGATGATTTGGACAGCGTGTTCTTCAGCTGTTAGGTTTGTTGGCATCTCGGGAGCTGGAATAATAACAAAGAACAGAGTTACAGGCAAAATAATTACTCTTTCATTTTAAGAAATGTACAAGTTATACATAAATAAATGTGATAAACTTCAAGAATTTTATGTGCACCATAAATAAGAATCATTTAATATACAGGATGTTAAATTTACAAAATAATAAATAACATTAGTTTTATAAATGCATAACACAGTATACACACAAATATATCAAAAGAGTACATTACATTGAACATAGAATAGAATGGATAGCAAATTGAATTTATTGAATTTAAGTGCTATTAAATTAGCATACAACTTCTGTTTTACAATGAGCAATGGTATATTGCACACCGAAGTAGAAAATGAAACTTTCCTATTAAGTTTATATACTATATTATTCACAATCCAAAATTTATAAATGAATCATAAAAAATCTGTTGTGAGCACCACAATACCTCCAGCCATAGATTTCTTATCAAAAAATGCAGGAACACTGAACACCAGTATCAAGAAACGCTCATCGCTTAAAAAAATTAGTTTTCAATTAAGACATGTCAAAAAGCACAAGTTAGCAGTTTTAAACGGAAATGTCAAAATATAATTTTTTAATGTGTTGTAATTAGTAAATGGTGACAGTAAGAGGAAAATGTTTCAAACAACAATTGTAAATAATAATATTTGAAACATTATTCTAATAACAAAAATTGTCATTAAACCATAATTTACTAAGATATTTCAAAATAATTTGATAGGGCTGCAAGTAAACTACCACTTTCGGTTATTGGTTTATCATCAAAAACTAATCAGCTCTTTCAAAGGGGGTACAAATATAATACATAAAATATCAGAATTTTCAGTTTAGTAGTTTTTTAGAAACCGTAACACCAAAGATCCCCATACACATATGAGCCCAGCATAATATCATTTGGTCCAATAATGCCCGGTATTATAAAGAAATTTAAAATCCAGTTAAATTTTCTTCCACACTAAATTTTCATCAAGTTATGCATATAATGACAATCAAATTTTTGACAGCAATGTTAAGTAAACCATAAAATAATTTGAAATGATGTGCACTTATTAAAAACAAATAAATTTACTTTAAAAGTAAATTTAATATCGGGAATAAAGACTTTTGAAATAACTTTTAAAATTTGTTCTGATCTTACAAAAGGAAAATTGTAATCAGTTTATTTGTATCTTAAATTCTGTTATTTTAAAGAATACTTTAAAGGAAAAATAACAACTGAAATTATAACAAATTAAAAAAAAAAAAACATAGAGATTTAATTTGGTCCAAAGGTATTGGCTGGTACAACGAACACTGTTTTTTAATGACAACAAAATATAGAAAAATGTAGGTAATATTATTCTACATCTTTTTGATTCCAATGAAATTTACTCTCATTTATTTACTAATGATAGAACTTAAAATATAAATATGGTGAATTAAACAGTTTTCCTTTGTATGATTTTAACTGGGTCAAATGGATTACTAACTAATTGCCAATAACATTTTTTGCAACATCAATAATGCATTCGAATATACGTCTATTTTGGGATGTACAATTTACTGACTTGTCAACTTAACGTATTTCGTTTTCGTCGTGTATGTGAATGAGGTACTTTAAAGTTAATATATACCCACAAATATTGATTTTTTAGATTCAAGCATCTGAAAATTCAATTTCAATAATCTGTAGTAATCTTATTGCTAATACATCATGATGTAGTAATGCAGGAAATGACGATATGTCAAAAAGGAAATAGAACGACTAAAGATATATCAAGAGACTTTTTATTGTCCTTGACATGTAACTTTTAATATGATATGACGTCACATGTCAGGTTTTCAACAGTCAAAACTTGTCAACAGATAAAGCATAGATCACCAGAGAAAGTTTTACGAAAATATTAGGTATATATATATTCGAAATATTTTAAAATTTAAATAATCATTTTGTCAAATATATCAGCATATTATGTGTTTTATAATCTGCTAGTGATAAATATATATAAAGGCAAAACAAATATGACAAAGTATAATAAATTTGTTCGTAAAAAATTGTGGTTTTCAATAAAGGAAGACACAGAGTAGTAAAAGAAACATTCTTATGGGAAAGAAGAGAAATAGAAAAAGTAAAAATTTTTATTTTCTACCCTTAGGAGTAGAATTTTCTTTATAAATTTAAATGGGACCAAGTTCGAGGTGTATCCTATCTATTAAAAAAAGAATCATCAAAGTTGGACTACTCTGTAAAAAGTTATGCGTGGTCCTTTTTTTCGTCGGATAATAAATTTTATCCAACACCTCTCAATAAATGCTCTATAACTATGGCGATTTTAAACAAGCAAAGTAACAGATTACCCACTAGTGGGTATAATTTTGAGGAAAGCCACTAGTGAGTATTTTTTTATTTATAACAATAATAATAACACACAACACCTTGGTAACTACTTCGATTGACATTTTAATTTAAAAATTTAAAGCATATGTCACTGTCAAATAATATTTCATTGATAAGTTTTTCATTTATTAAGAAGTGTTGGATAAAACGTTATACTTCACACGTGGGCAAAGTGGAATTACCCACTCGATAAAATTATCTCACTCAGCCTTCGGCTTCGTGAGCTAAAATTTCTCTCGTGGGTAATTCCTTACTTTGCCCACTTGTAAAGTAAATAACTATTATCCAACACCTCTCAATAAATTCTCTATAGCTATGGCGATTTTAAACAAGCAAAGTAACAGATTATCCACTAGTGGGTATAATTTTGACAAAATCCACTAGTGAGTATTTTTTTTTTATTTATAACAATAATAATAACACAACACCTTGGTAACTAATCGATTGACATTTTAATTTAAAAATTTAAAGCATATGTCACTGTCAAATAATATTTCTTTAATAAATTTTTCATTTATTAATAGGTGTTGGATAAAACGTTATACTTCACACGTGAGCAAAGTGGAATTACCCACTCGATAAAAATTTCACACTCAGCCTTCGGCTTCGTGTGCTAAAATTTCTCTCGTGGGTAATTCCTTACTTTGCCCACTTATAAAGTAAATAACTATTTCCAAATATCAATGTTTTTCACAAAGTTAACTTTATAATTAATTGGAACTTTAATTACACTTTTCAGTTCATCGGACTGCACCAAATAATTTGCACGACTTAAATGGATAAGACGGCAAAGTTGAAACCTTTCAGACGTAGTAAAATTTTACAGAACTTAAAGCCAAAAAACCTTTCAATTAAATAAGATTAAGTTTTCCAAAGTTAGAGTTTTCCAACACCGCTCTCCCTAAACCAAATTGCTTCTTCTTATTACATTCTTATCAAATTATTCAGTCTGTTCTTATTTTAACCTAGTCTTAAACTCAATTTGACAACAAATTCTATTTTAATTATTTGTATTCAGCCGTAAAGATTGACTTACCACAAATACTCAAGTTTCCAATAACTTCTAAACAAGTAGGCGAGGTGAAGTGCATTTCTCTCATTTCGCTTTCTTCTTCTTCGTTTTTTGCACGGATTTTAACACTGAATTCGGTGGCGAAGTTGAGAGCCTTGTATGGTTCTTCGAATGGTCCAGCAAGCTAAACAGAATAAATATATTATACGAAACAAAACTAAAAAGAGAAACTAAATATTTGTATTAGTTTGTTCAGAAAATAACCGGACATTTTGAATTACGCGCTAAACCAAAAATTATTAATGTCCGATCGTTACGTTATGTTGTAATAACTGCCCAACTAGTCGGGTAGTTATATACCAAATAACGCCTTAGGGCGTTATAAATTTGACGTTGGTGCTATTGGACACAGACTACTATTGGCAGACAAAAATATTGAAATAAACAAATCGTCATTGTAAACAAATAAGAATATTGCGTTACCTAGTTACAGTGTTTGCAAGCAAATATAATAATCACAAAATACAATGATAGGATAAAAATAGAAAAAATATTTTATCCAACACTTCTCAATAAATGCTCCATAACTATGGCGATTTTAAACAAGCAAAGTAACAGATTACCTACTAGTGGGTATAATTTTGAGGAAAGCCACTAGTGAGTATTTTTTTATTTATAACAATAATAATAACACACAACACCTTGGTAACTACTTCCATTGACATTTTAATTTAAAAATTTAAAGCATATGTCACTGTCAAATAATATTTCTTTAATAAATTTTTCATTTATTAAGATGTGTTGGATAAAACGTTATACTTCACACGTGGGCAAAGTAGAATTAGCCACTCGATAAAATTTCTCTCGTGGGTAATTCCTTACTTTGCCCACTTGTAAAGTAAATAACTATTATTTAAAATCGATACTAATGTGCTCAAAAATCGTCATTAAAAGCTCAGAAATCGTCACTAAAGTACCCCATTATACGACGATTTTGAGCAACCCAGTATTGGCAACCGTTAAATAATTATTGTACAATTAGGATAATTTTGGCAGATATATTGACATACTATAGTAAATTTGGACGTAACATGAAACAAAATTTGTAAGAAGAATTAATTCCGATGACGATATTAAGGACAAAACACATAATTTTGAGTGTTATTTACGATAACTTCTCTTCTCGAGGTTGACAACACTGACTGTCAGTTTCAATTAACAACTGACAGATGTATAACTTAACCTATATTGATTTTTTTTAAAGTTTTTTTTCGAATTTTAGATTTCAAATAAAACTTAATATGTACCAGAGACAACATATATGTACCTCGGCATTGAAGTTCCTTTTTATCACTCACATGGTTTATTTTCCTCGGCCCTACGGGCCTCGGCAACTAAATTCCATATTCGTGATAAAAAATTAAACTTCAGTGCCTTGATACATAAATAACTGTTATATAATAATATATCGGTCGAACATTAAACGTTGAACGCAATGAGCACTTTGTTGACTTCATGCAATATTGTCCTTATAGCGCCCTTAATATGGTAATTACTATATTATATCTGATTGTTATTTTTTGACGTTTCTTAAAACAAATGAAATGCTTCATTGTGTGTCACGTGTCTGCGTCGTAACCAATCCTGTCATTATTATACTGAGAATAAAGCTGTAGTGATTATTCTCAAAAATAATCTCTGTAGCTTTTTTGTTTTTGTTGACAAATCAAAAAATAATCTAAATAAATATAACTCGAGAGTTCGATAAATTTGAAAATAATTCTCCAGTATCTTTCTCGTGCTTTCGTGGCTATTGCCTGGTAACAAATTTTCGAAAGATCTGTCAAATTATTTTCAATTTATTCTCATTCTCTTGTTACCTATATTATTACTGATAATAAATTGGGATATGTTTCGTGTGCAAATACTAACCTTTCTGAATTCTGTAATGTGAGCCCTTTGCCCATCAAAAAGGACCAGATCATAATAACAGGCAGGATAATCTGTGAAACACAAAATAAATTCAATAAATATATCAACACACCCTTTACTCATTTTTGGTGTGGCACTCTGCTTTCGCAGATCTCAATGAGTCAATAAGTTATGGCTTTAAAAGATGAAATAATAATAATAATAATACTGGAACACTCACTAACGTTGAAAATACGAGCTAAGAGAAACAGCTAGTTGAGGGCCATCTGGCTTTGTTACACAATATTTTTGCCTAGCAACCGTTCAACAAACGCATAGCAACCGTCGTGTTTACATAGCAACCGTTTTACAAACAAGTATTAGAAAAAGAAGGGTAGTCTACGATATCTATCTGTCTCAGGCTCGTTTTTTTTTTTTCGTAAGAAAAATACAAATGGACGTTCTAGTATTGGGTAAAGTAAAATGTGAATCGAACTCAGGATCTCTTGATTCTCAGTTCAACATGTTACAATGGAGTTATTTAGTCAATTAAATTAATATAATTTTCTATTTATTTGCTATTTTCATTAAATTAAATGAGTGCTCTTGTTGATTATATTTCAAATAAATATAATTTTCATTAACATAAAATGTTATTGGAAAATTGATTCAATTCAATTAATAAATATTTAATAAGTATCCCACGTTAAACCATGTAATTCTATCAAAAAAATAATATTAAATTTGAATTCAGGAGATGATAAAATATTTTGTTTTAAAGATTTATTCCAGTATTGAAAACGAACTTCAGATAACAAAACCCGCGTTGTTTGAAACTGTAATTTTTTTGTCAAAACTGCTACTATTCTTTTACCTTCCAAATAGGTATTTTTCAACATTTTATTAATAGCAATAATTCGATAAGAATTCACGAGTTAAATAATTATTATACAATCAGGATAATTTTGGCAGATATATTAACGTACTATAGTAAATTTGGACGTAACATGAAACAAAATTTGCAAGAAGAAGTAACTAATTAATTCCGATGACGAAATTGAGGACAAAACACATAATTTTGAGTGTTATTTATGATAACTTCACTTCTCGAGGTTGGCAACACTGACTGTCAGTTTCAATTGACAACTGACAGATGTATAAACTTAACCTATATTGTAATTTTTTACAGTTTTTTCGAATTTTAGATTTCAAATAAAACTTAATATGTACCTCGACACTGAAGTTCCTTTTTATCACTCACATGGTTTATTTTCCTTGGTCCTATGGACCTACGCAACTAAATTCCATATTCGTGATAAAAAAAATTGAACTTCAGTGCCTTGATACATAAATAACTATTGTTTGAAAAAGTTTTCGGTTTTATTTAAAATAAATAAAATTCATACTGATGGACCACTCGATATATGTGCGGAAGGTAAAAATTATATTCCTGGAATTATTAAGCTATATTATATTTAACTAGTTCATTTGATTGTGCAATGTACACAATGCAATAATTAATGTATATTCACATTTGAATTTATGTTGTTAGTTGTTACCGATATAATCAATCAGCTTAGTTTGATATACAGTTTGACAATATTTGTCCTAATATGCGGGCTAGACGTCATTTTGTAGAGCCAGTTTAATACTTGTAAACACGAAGTACATTTAGTTCTAGAAATTCTAATCCTACCTTGAATTTAATCTCAACACAGAGGAAGACCAATATTCTACCTCTGGCTTATATATCTTCATTGCATTAATAATGAAAAATGAGACATCAATTTTTTATTTAGATGAAATAAAACAGTTTCTTTTTACTTATTTATGTTACTCTTTTGTTTCCTGATAAAGAAATATGTTTAATAATTCAAAACGTTGAGTTATACATATATTTGCAGAGCTATTATCCAAAAGTCTTTAAATTTTAATCGGGTACAGTCACAAAATTTCAAATAACTCATGTATTTTATAACTAGAACCAAAAACATCATACTAGATATAATAGAAGTTTAAAGTATTATTAATTATTAAGATTTTTGAGTTTTAAAAACAGCAATTCTGGCGTCAAAGGTTTATGTTTCTCTGTGCTTCTCTCTCACACATCTATTCTATTCTGAATTCTTTGTACTTCTCTCATTATTGAGCTGTCAAATTGTAGAAGTATCAAATGGTTGGCATCTAATTTTGTTATGAATTCGTAATCAAATAACACAAATCAAACTTGTTTGGAAATTCGCGCAATAATGAATCCACGTGATTAGGTCGATACAATGAAATTAAACACATGTTGAATGACATAGGCCAGCAAAATTTATCAGTGGTAATCAAACATTTGACTAAATAATCTTACAGTTTATTTATGTTTCTTCCTGGAATAAATTGTATTCATTTGAATTTTAATTATTTACTACGAACAATTATTTTAACAATAATAGTTATTTACTTTACAAGTGAGCAAAGTAAGGAATTACCCACGAGAGAAATCTTAGCTCACGAAGCCGAAGGCTGAGTGAGATAATTTTATCGAGTGGGTAATTCCACTTTGCCCACATGTGAAGTATAACGTTTTATCCAACACTTCTTAATAAATGAAAAATTTATTAAAGAAATATTATTTGACAGTGACATATGCTTTAAATTTTTAAATTAAAATGTCAATCGAAGTAGTTACCAAGGTGTTGTGTGTTATTATTATTGTTATAAATAAAAAAATACTCACTAGTGGCTTTCCTCAAAATTATACCCACTAGTGGATAATCTGTTACTTTGCTTGTTTAAAATCGCCATAGTTATGGAGCATTTATTGAGAAGTGTTGGATAAAATAAATTATTTACAATACCTACTGTTTGAGATCCACAACAAAAGACAACTCTGACGTCACGACATTTAAAAAAAATCGTTGCGGCTTAATGAATAACAATTAAGACTTTTTAAAACTGTAGTCTTCAATTTAGATAAAGTTTTATAGAAAAATTTATTTAAATAGTGAAAGACCCCATTAGAAATTCTGAAAGTTTTTTCAACTTAACATTGTTATAATTAATTAAAAAACAAAAGAAGTTTATTCAGATTTAGAAGTAGTTTCGTTAAACAAAAGTTTAAAACTGTATAGCACTAAAATTTGCATTTAAAGCAGTCAACTTAATTGCATTTCATCTATTTTAACATTAATTAGTTTTGTCACAGAAATGGAATAAATACACTGCTTTAAATCGGATTTTATTGTTTTGACATGAAGTTGAAATATAGTTGACTTAATTGAATAGATGTTTGAGTAGTTTGTTCTCATAGCAACTAGAATAATTGAAATATTGTATTAAACATATAATATAGTTTTCCTCAAAGTTGTTTATTTGAAACTTTTTTGTGGCTGATTCAATTTTTGAAATAAATTGAGTTAATAATTTTATGTGTCCAAAAAATTCAATTATGATTAAAGTCAAGTCAATTCTGTACATTTTCATGATACTGGTAATTAAAAAGTTTCGTTAATCTGTTACATACATAAATACAAAACTGAAAATCGAAAAATCAACTAATTTTGAGTCCATATTCGTTGATTGTATGTTTGGCGCCGAATCAAAATTAGTTTATTTTATTTTTCGCTTTTCAGTTTTTCATCGGTTCAATTTTTTGTTAAAAAGTTTTTATTTTTTAATGTTTTATGTCTAGCTAATTTTCTACCCTTAGGGGTGGAAAAAAACAATCGTCGAAATCGGATAACCCAAGTACAAAGTTATACGTGGTAGAATCGGTTAACAGCTAAAAATTCAATGGGTTAACATTAAATCATCCTCTATTTTCTTACTCCAACCAACTTTAACGTATCCCCTATTCAATAAAAAAATATTTATCAAAATCAGGCTAATATGTGAATAGTTCTTATACGTGGTCATACATAACAAAATCTGATATGGACAGCACATAACCTCCCGCTCAATATAACTCTTAAACTATACAAAATAGTATTTGATGAAACTGAAACATACCTTCTTATTTATTTATTTTCTATTTATGTTTGAGAAATTTAATTTTATTTCGTATAATTATTTAATTTTTTGACATATATTTCACTAAGAAAACAGCTTTACAATCAAAATGACATGTGTCACATTTCATAAAAATTTAATATTTTTAAGTGTTTCCATGGTGTACTAATGCAAGATTTATGATATCTAATTTGTTTATATTTTATTATCTCTAAATCTAATTAAAATTAATAAAATTAGTGTAATCAAAACAAATGTAAACTTAAATATTGTACAACTTTCAAAATAACATAAATTGGTGAAAAAGGATAAAAAATTCACAAAATTGTTTTTTTTTTGTATTATAGTATTTGAGTTATGCGAGACGAAAAAATTGCCACAGACTACACACATACATACATACATACATCATGGCCCTAAAACGTGCTTATTCATTGAAAACTAACTACCCAAATTTTTGACCAAAAACAATACCTCCCTTACCTAGAGGTAGGCGGGAGGTAAAAATATACGCGTCGACTAGAGAACTTCAATTTTTCGTCGATTAAAAATCTATCAAATTATTTTTAATTTATTTTCCCTCTCTTGTTATACTATTACTGCCAATTTCTTCGTCAATTACTTTATTATTCCTTAACTGTTTTATACCATACAGTAGAGAAGAGTTTAAATAATTTCTAGCAATCATTATTAACTGTCAAACATACTTTTAACATAATTAAATAAATAAAATGCAATGCGTCGATTGATTGTATTACTCTGCAAATTTTCTCTTGAATCTTGTTGAAATTTCCATCACAAATTCAAATTCCAAATATTTATTCTTACCCACGTCTGGTATCCATTGAACCATAGCTTGGAGTTTTCCGTCCATATACAACAACTCCTCAACAGTCAAGTTAGCGACGGGGGAGGGGGTGTAATTTTCCGAAAACGTACTGAACCAAGAGGAAAGCCGAGGCCCCAATACTGTAGCTTCTCCAGGAAAACTTTCCGGAACTTGAATACCCCAGATCTGGACCTGATACTCTGTGTCTGGATCCAAGTCGGTGAAAGTTATGTTGTACGCTTTGGTCTAAACATACAAGAAATATTTAATTATTAAGGAATTTTATTGAGTTGTTCGTTAAATAAATAAAAAAATTACGCATCAAATAATACTATTTGAGTTATGATTGCATTGCCACATTTTTCAGCAATTCATCGAATACTTTATTCGTTATTTTATTCGAAGATGGAAAGATCGGCTCTAAATATATTAAATTATTCAGTATTAAATGTTATTATTTCACGACATGCTAGGAAACCCCATCGTTCTTCTCCCGAAATAGCGAGGAAAGTGTGTTGTTCCTCTCTAGAGAGGAAAATATATAAGTATTACCAATATAAATGTTATTTACAAAAAATATATTATAAAAATTATAAATAAAATCCTTATTTTAGTAATATACATACTTTAAATTGTCTTAAAATTAGGTCTTATAGTTTTCTTTTTCTTATTTAAGTACAAATTTGACAACTTATTAAAGATATTTAAGATTGGTTCATTGGCAACACTGCTACACCGCCTTGTGTCTGATAACCTAACTTTTAACGTGCCAATCTGTCAGTTTAGAAACATGTTGTGAAAAAAATGTGTCTAACACGAGAGGAAAGCTCTTCTTCCACTCTCGTTCGAAATGCCTCACTCGCTGCGCTCATGAGGCAAACTTCGAACTCGAGGGGGAAAAAGAAGCGCTTTCCTCTCTAGTTTGACAAATAACTAGTTTTCACGACATGCTAGGAAATCCCACATTCTCCTGAAATAGTGAGAAAAATGTGCTTTTCCTCTCTAGAGAGGAAAATATAGAAGTGTTACCTATAAGGATGTTATTTCAAAAAATATATTGTAATAATTGTAAATAAATTCCTAATTTTATTGAAAATTCATATTTTAGTGATATACGTACTTTAAAATGTCTTACAATTATGTCTTATATTTTTCTTTTTCTAAATTAAATCACAATTTAACAAATATAATTTAGATTTAAGATTGGTTCATTGGCAACACTGTTACACCGCCTTGCGTTTGATAACCTAACTTTTATCGTGTCAGTTGTGTGTTGTGTCAAAATGTCCGATTAAATCGTTTTTATAAACATGTCCCGAAATAGTATATTGTATAACTAGAGATGAAATACCCTTTCAGCACATATTGTACATGATACTTTTTCGACAACCACAATTAAGTAAAAAAACCATATAAAATTTACATAAAAATATTGTGTTAACATCATTGCTATCAGAATCCACCAAAAATTATGTTAAAATCTGATAAATCAGGGTCCAACCTTCTTAATCCATGTAAATTCAGCAAATTATCTGCAACTGTCAAACTTTTAAATACAAATTTTTAGGTTATTTCGCTCAGTTATCGCAGCGTGCGATAAAATCATATCACACAGTTGCGGACGCATCGAGCTTTCATATCATTGCTAGTGATATGCAATGACCAACTTTCAGTAATAGTTTAGAGTATGAATTTATGTACTTTTCGTAGAGCTCGTCGGAAAAAATGTTGTGTCTAACACGAGAAGAAATCGCTTTTCCCATGAGGCAAACTTTGAGCTCGAGTAGGCAAAAGAAGCGCTTTCCTCTTTAAAAAAAAGTTAGACAAATAACTATTGTTGTAGTTGCATTGCTTTTGAACGAATATTTTTAGGATTTACAAAACTAAATAAATAAAAGACAAGATTCTAGTAAGCTTGAATCAAAAAGATTTTTTTTGCTTCGTTAATTTAAAGGTTCTTTGTGGTTTCATGAAAAACGATTCTCTGTCAGATCTATTTTTTTTGTCAATTTGTTTATAAAAAATATCTAGTAATATCCTTTGTTCCTGGTCTTAGTATTTTCCTCGTGTAGCTTTTAAAAATTGTAGATCAATGTTTTATGTTCATGACATCCTTTGATTTCGTTTTAAGTGTGCTATTTATTATCTGTGAATTTGAAAATATTTTTTCACAAATACATAGACTGACAATTTAATTTTTAAAATAACCAGGCGCAAGTGAAGGATGAAGTTCATATTGAAAAATATAATACTCCATTAATAATAATATAAATTTTCTTAGTGAAATATATGTCAAAGAATTAAATAAATATACGAAAGAAAATTAAATTTCTCATATTTAAATAGAATATTAACAAATAACAAGGTATGTTTCTCTATCTTCAAATACTATTTTGTACCGTTTAAGAGTTGTATTTGGCGGGAGGTTATGTGCTGGTTACATCAGATTTTTTTATAAATATTTTAAACCATTTCCTGAATCTCAAGTTAAGGGTAAAGTAACGGGAAACACCACTTTTAATTTGGATAATGTAATATAATATAATAATATAAATACTTAAACAGATCACTTTAAAAAGTCCTATCTACGTTTATGTTACAGTTCAAAAGAGATTATGGAAACGTTTATAGCGGTTTTTCTATTGTTGCAGAAGTAAGTTTCGTTCTAGGTATAAAGCGAGCGGCATTCTATAAGCATCCTAGTATAGTTATATTGTATTTTTCTGGTGAATTCACTTGCCGCATAGCTGACAAAAACCCAATACTACTCTTACAAATATTGATTTATCTCTTACATTCTCCCACATTCTCGAATATGAGCCCTGAATCGGCCCAATTAAGACTTTTAGAATAGCTTTAAAAATAGTTCTGATCTAACACAGGGAAAACTATTGTAATCAACATTTTAAGGAATAATAACAAGTGAAATAATAACAAATAAACAATTTGGCCCAAAGGTATTGGCTGGTACCACGAACACTATTTTTAAATCTGCTGATAACAAAATACCGAAATTTGTTTCAAATAAAGATTGTAAGTAATATTATTCTACATCTTTTTCATTACAATGAAATTTACTCTATCTAATTTATTTATTAAGATACGACCAAAAACCCTGATATGCCTTCAAATAATCTAGCACTTACTGTTGATGAATTGTTCCCAATATCTAATCAATTCGTAACATAAACATAATACCTCTCTTACATATATGTATGCGCGGAAGGAAAAATAAATGAATTTAAGATATAAATATGGCGAGTTAAACAATTTTCCTTTGTATGACTTTAACTGGGCCAAATGATTGACTCGTAAAGTAGGTATAGTTTTTGTGTTGTGGTTGAAACAGTGAATTTGTATTCTAGTAGAACAACTTATCATTTGAAAACTAATTGTTCTAGCTGACTTGTAGAGAGAGATAATTAGATAATTAGTTACATTGCGTTTGTTCTCTTAATGAATTGAAACTAACCCTTTGTTACAAGGATTGTAGTTCCTTAGAAATCCAAGGAAGGTATGAACGAAGTTTATGTTATCTTTGCGGATGTCTTTAGTGTTTACATACCGTGATGGTTATTATATCTTTCTCATCGCCGACAATAATTGCCTTCAAATTATAACAAAACATTTGTAAAATGTGAGGTTGGCAATGAAATACAGGGTGTTATATTTAAATGAAACCAGCAAATATTATTTTATCAACTTAACAATTTATTCACATTACATGATTTTATACAAAAACATTTAAGCTAGTTGATAACGGATGTACATTCATGATATCATTTCCGGTTTACTAAGTAATTAATATCAACTTTGAAATTTTAAATGGAACATATATAAGAAAGAATCCTTTTTTTTAAATTGTTATCTTTTATTTTCATGTTCTTTATGGTGCACAGACACACGTCATTTTACCTCCATCTGTCAAATTTTCATCATGGATTTTTACAGTGACAGTTCAAGTACAGTTAGGTTACGTTTAGTCCTATGAATTTTGTTTAGCAAATTCAAATTTGAATAAATTATTTCTACAATTATTCTTATCGAAAAACAAAACAATTATCACAGTGAGGTCTTTGAACATTCTAGTATTTATACATGTGGATGAAAAGGATAGCTATAACATTAACTATAAAAAAATTTTCTTTGAAGTCTAGTTGGTCATAAATTCAGAACTTTGATTCTGTATTTCTCATTCCCATGAACGACTACAGTAATGAAATAATTCGTATATTTATAAATATGATTATCTAAAACATTCTAAGTTTATTTTCAATTTGAATTTACAGTTTTTGAGAAACAAATAAAAATATTCCAAAAAATACACTTTTTGGTATATTTTTAGTTGTTTCTCAAAAAATGTAAATTCAAATGAAAAATAATTTTAGTATGTTATAGACGATCTTATTTATAAATATACAAATTATTTGCATTACTGTATTCGTTCATGGCATGACATAAATTTGACTACTTTGAAAATTATGTTCATGTATAATTTGTAAACAAAATTAGCTTTTTAAAATGTATTACAAAACTTTGGATTTTTATCTACAAATGTGGGTATAAAACATTACATGTTTCATTTATTATAATAATGATATATAGTATCAAAAAAATCATGTTCATGTTGAGCTATCTTCAGCCCGTATGGTTCACCTTAAAAGTTTTTTAAATAAAAGAATGTGTCAGATTATTTGAATATATCCTAGTAAATAATTGGCTTATAGTAAATTTTATTAAAGTATTCAAGAAAATATAGAATAATAATAGCAACAATTTTTATTTTCCCTCTATTACAAACAAAAATCTAGGTCATGCTTTCATCTACTTTTTTTTGAAGAGTAGACGCAAAGGAATTGTTTCGCACGTTGTCATGGGAGACGAGGAACAATAGTATATTGTAATATAAATGTGACGAGGCTGTCATTGCAAATTAAGTATGAAAATTCATATCATATCGTACATGTGAATTTCATACTATCTTTTTGCGACAATGAACAATAGAAATCCCTAAAAAATTGTCGAAAAATTGAATATGTTTTAATACGTCAACGTTAATAAATTTACCAATGTATTGGTAAAAAAAAATTAACACAAAAAATCGTATTATACTTGGTCAATTTATTGACAATAAACTTCATTATTTACAACAGGCTTTAAAATAAAATAATGTAAATGAAACGTCAATGTTTATATCAAAGAATAGATTTATTTTTCATAAAAACTTCAAATAAATCAAAGAATTTTCTTTTGATTTCCAAACAATTTAAATTCTCCAATTACCTTTCGATTCAAAGAAAATGTAAATTTAATAAATAAAAATAATTGTCTATACACTTGTTCTGTTTTTTTAACTTAACTGACCTAATTAAAAAGTAACTGTCTAAATTCCTTAATTAATTGTTTGTGCAGAAACAAAGTAAAATAATGGAATTAATATGAAAATAAAGCCTTGAAGAATAATAAAGAAACAAAGGTTGCTTTAAATGCGAAAATTGGCGGATGCGCCAAAATTCTAAAGTTCTTTATATTTGTTTACAAAATATTGAATTTAATACGAATGAATGAACTTCGTTAAAATCTCTTAAAATTATAAAACAAGTACAGAGTATCTTCGCAATTCAGATTTTGATCTTAAAAAATACATAAAACGTTAAGAAATATAATATTTATCCAACACCTCTCAATAAATGCTCTATAACTATAGCGATTTTAAACAAGGAAAGAAACAGATTACCCACTAGTGAGTATAATTTTGAGGAAAATCACTAGTGAGTATTTTTTATTTATAACAATAATAATAACACACAACACCTTGGTAACCTCTTCAATTGACAATTAAATTTAAAAATTTAAAGCATATGTCACTGTCAAATAATATTTCTCTAATAAATTTTTCATTTATTAAGAAGTGTTGGATAAAACGTTATACTTCACACGTGGGCAAAGTCGATTAACCCACTCGATAAAATTATCTAAAATTTCTCTCGTGGGTAATTCCTTACTTTGCCTAATTGTAAAGTAAATAACTATTAGATCTGGGTCAGTTGAGGTGGTTTAGACATATTGAGCGAATGTCGAATGAAAGGTTGGTGAAACTAATATATGCGGGTGAGATTGAAGGTGAACGATTGCGTGGGCGTCCGAGGAATGAGTGGTTGGGTATGATTGATGGTTTGTTGCCTGTACGAATGATTTGAGACGAGCATGTATGAATGTGGACAAGGCGAAAGTGGTGTGTCAGGATAGGGATGTTTGATTGTTGATTGAATGTGTTTCTGGGTTCTTGCTACCCCACTAAGTGGGATATAGCGTGACGTTATATATGTATGTACTATAATGGGGTCTTCACCATTATTTTTTATTTTTTGTATGAAACTTTATCTATATTGAAGACTATCTACACTTTTAAAAAGTCTTAATTGTTATTCATTAAGCCACAATATTTTTTTTAAAAATATTGTGACGTCATAGTAGAGGTGTTGCTGGATCTAAAACAGTACAGATTGTAAATAATTGTAGTCATATATTTTTTTACTTATTTTTTTATTATTATTACAATAAAATGAAACATTTATGTAAGAAAAATTATTTAAATCTCTACTGTTTTAGATCCAGCAACACCTGTACTATGACGTCACAACATTTAAAAAAAATCATTGTAGCTTAATGAATAACAATTTAGACTTTTTAAAAGTATAGATAGTCTTCAATATAGATAAATATTCATAAAAAATAAAAAAAAAATGATGAAAGACCCCATTAGACCTCACCTGTCAAAATTTAGAAAATATAAATCTAAAGTATATTCTGTTTTTCTTTATAGGGCATTTGCATTTACGGGATGAACATCGCAGCCGTCTTCTAATGAAGAAATGTCTCTAAATTTCGGTATGTACAATTTTTGTTTATTGTTTTGTCACATTGATTATAAGACGCATGTTTTTTTAGTATTTTTATATCTTTATATTTATGGTACGACTTATATTCGATGGCGTCTTATCAGAGTAAAGGATATGCTGTCTGTATAGTCGAGTAGTCATTAAAAAAATGCTACATCACTTAATGTCCTTGATAGCGCAGATAATATTGTGTGAAAATACAATCAACGATTCAGGAATAAATGATTTGGAAACAAGAATCAGAAAAGTAGGAAACAGAATCTCATGTTTTTGATTACAAAGGCCACAATGTATCTTTCATTTGTATAACAATTAATTTATTAACTTTTTTATTAGTCGATCTCGCTGGTGTAGTGGCTGTCACTAGCCTAATACGCCAGAGGTCGTGGGTTCGAATCCCACTGAAGAGCATGGTCGTTTGTGTTAATGAAATTTACAAATCATCCACTCGTGAGGCGGCGTATGACCAAAGTAGTTGTTCCGCTTCCCATCTTCATAAATAAAAAATAAAAAACTGTTTTATTTTATAGGCTTTGTTGATTAATAATGTGTTATAATTTTCCGTGTAGGAGATTATAAAATAAAAAAAATTGATTTGTGAAATCTTGTAATTAGAATTTTTAAACCGTATTAGTTGGTTTAATAGTAGCATTATCGTCGAAAACAACCCGGTATTAAAATATATTGATTAAAATTAATACTAAAAAATCTGATGTGGCCAGCACATAACCTCTCGCCCAATACTACTCTTAAACGGTACAAAATAGTATTTGATGATACAGAAACATACCTTGTTATTTGTTTATTTTCTTTATATTTGAGAATTTTAATGTTCTTTCGTATATTTATTTAATTTTATTACATATATTTCACTAAGAAAACAGCTTCACAATCACAATGACATGTGTCACATTTCATAAAAAATTGAAAAATTTTAAATGTTTTCATGGTGTACTAGGAATGCAAGATTTGTAAAATCGAATTTCTTTATATATTATTGTCTCTAAATCTAAAGGAAATTAATAAAATTAGTGTAATCAAAACACATGTAAAATTAAATATTCTTCAACTTTCAAAATAACATAAATTGTTGAAAAAGGAAATTTAACCGTGTTTTTCACGAAAAACTGTTAAGGGCTTCAAGTAAACTGCTACTTCCGGTTGACCAATTTTATCCAAAATCTAATCAGCTCTTCATTTAAAAATAAGAAGCAATAATTCACAAAATTGTATTTTTTGGTATTATAGTATTTGAGTTATGCGAGACGAAAAAATTGCCACAGACTACACACACACACACACACATACATACATACATACAGACATCATCGCGAAAATAGTAAAATCGTATTGTAGGGACCCTAAAACGTGCTTATTCATTGAAAACTCACTACCCAATTTTTTGACCAAAAACAATACCTCCCTTACCTAGAGGTAGGCGGGAGGTAAAAAGATTAGCTTACCGATTATGGAATTAAAAAATTTAAATTTGTGAAACCTTTTATGTAATTAATCTATCTAATTTGAGGAAATGTATAAATGTTTATTTGTTTTGAACAATTTAATCCTCTTTTCTAGAACCTATTATTTAATTTATTCTACATACTACAAAATAAAGAATACAGATTTTTATATCAACAGAGTTTGATAAAATTTAATAAACATGCATAATGGAATAGAAGAAAATTTCAAATAAAAATTGTTACAAAAGTTTGTTGACACATATTTTAAAAACCTGAAAGTCCTTGAAACAAACTGTCACTGTTGATGGATTACTACCAAAATCTAAATAAAATTCATTTATAAATTTGCATTTTTTTCAATTATTTTGTTTATTAATACATGATATGGTTATATCGTTGTATTCAGAAAAAAATGCCCCATCGAATGAGCCAATATATGTTGCCGATTAAATTACAATAATTTCCAAACAATAAAATAGAGCATTTATGTGAATACAATTATTTACAATTCCTACTGTTTGAGATCCAAAACACACGAGAACTTTGACGTCACATTTTAAAACAATCATTTCGGTTTAATGAATAACAATTAAATCTTCTTAAAAGTGCAGATAGTCTTCAATTTCGATAGTGAATGAAGGACCCTATTGCTGTAGTAGCAGTAGATCTTTATTATTTCTTTTCCGTTCATTTTAATGTTATACTACAAAAGAAAGATTCATTTAAAAAAAAAAAATCTTTTGTGGACATCATAATACCTCCCGCCATAGATTTCTTATCAAATGATGCAAAAACACGGATCACCACAATCAAGAAACGTTCATCCCTTCAAACAAATTGGTTTTCATTTGTGACACATGTCAAAAATAGACATTTTTCAAGTGTGTTTTATTATTTCAAAATGCACAGGTTAATAGATTTAAACAAAAGTGTCAAAATATAATTTTCTTTAACGTATTGTAATTCGTAAATAGAGACAGAAAGAGAGAAATGTTTCAAACAATAATTGTACATAATAATATTTGAAATATTTAATAACAAAAATTGTCATTAAACCATAATTTACTGAGATATTTCAAAATAACTTGATAGGATGTCAAGTAAACTTCCACTTCCGGTTATTGGATTATCACCAAAAACTAATCAGCTCTTCTAAAAAGGATACAGTTGATATATATCAAAAAATAAAATTTTCTGCAGAGATCAAGACAGACTGACACACACACAGACATCATCGCGAAACTATTAAAATCATACCCTAAAACGTGCTCATCTTATAATAATTCACTACCGAATTTTTAGCATGATTCCTATACCTCTCTTACAGGATGTGGCGAGAGGTAAAAATGGTCTTTTTTTAAGGAATAGTTATAATTGATTTCCAGATTTAATACTTATATTGTCGTAAAGTTGACGGAGATTTTCCGATATCTTTTATAAGTGATCATTCACCTCATGTCACATCTTTGTATTTCGTTGATTCGGATATCAAATACAGATACATTTCAAACAAAAAGCTACTGTCTCTAAAGCCAAACAGCTCTTATCTCTTACCGTGTTCGTTGAAGTCCATTCCATAGATTTGTTGCGCAGTTCCACTAGGTACACCACAGGGACGGGGCCCACCGCCTCCCATGGTTGCCAGGCGACAGTGATAGATTCCTTTGTAAGGCAGTGGAGCTCAGGACTCGGTAAATTGTCAATATGACTACCGTTTTGTCCTGGAAGCAAAGATTAGTGTGAGGTTATTTCCATATAGGTGCGGGACCTTTCTAAATACAATACGCATTTATACTACATTCGAGAATGAGACAAAAGAGAATCAAGATTTGCAAGGGTAGTATTGGATTTTTGTCAGCTATGATACAAATAAATCCACCAGAAAAATAAGATTTAACTTTACTAGGATGTTCATAGAATGCCGCTCGCTTTATTGGGCTTCCAATATTAAAATACGCTAACTAGCGGCAGAATTCTGAACTACGTCACGCGGTACATTGTGTTTTTGACGTTTATTCCGAGTTTTTATTTATTTAAAGAATTTGAACTTATTTGTTATTTTTTTCTAAATTTATATCAACAGTAGTGACTATAGAAGAATTTCAATGGAAGTATTACATTTATCTATGACGTATTATTTAAATAAGTACTACATTTAATTTGTAGATTAGAGGTTAAGATAGAGTTTTTCTCTAAAAAAAACCTGTTAAAAACAGAAAAATTTACATTGTTTATGGCTGCAGTCCTTCTGCTAATAAAAGTCGAACAGTTCGATTTCATTCATTCTCAAAAAAAGGTGAAAGACTAGTTTGTGTGAAGAATAAATGAGGTGTCACAATGATGTGTGGCAGTGTGCCAAATTAAAGGCATGGAAAAGAGCATTGAAAATTGCGATGATATTGTTGATGTACTTCCACATAATATTATGTGGCCACTATTTATTATTTGCTGGCCTTCTACCATACTTCTAGAAGATAAAGAGCAACGTATATATAGATGTAGATATAACTACAAACTAATATCAACAAAGAAAAATGATAACCTATATTAAACAAAATAATGCTACAGTTAATAACTATTTACCTACAATAAAAAACTACAAAACAACTAATGGCTAATGTAAATATAACTATAGTCAATAATTAATAATAATAAAATCTAAACAAATCTACCAAATACACTAATAAAACACAAATTACCACAACTAGAGCACGCATTCGCCATAGAAGACCATACAAAATGAATCAGACATGTACCGCTAGAGATTTGTGATCAGCGCCATCTCTTGATAGTTTGGAAGCCCAAAGAAACTTACTTCTCCAACAATAGGAACACTGCTATAAACGTTCCGATAATCCCTTTTGGACAGTAACATTCATTTAGATTTGATTCTTCAAAGTGATCTATTTAAGTATTTATATTATTATATTATATTACATTATTCAAATTAACAGTGGTGTTTCACGCTACTTTACCCTTCACTTGAGGTTCAAGAAACGGTTTAAAATATTTATAAAAAAATATAGAAAATATCGGTAGTTAAAAGGTGTATCTCATCACGTAAATGATTGGAAATAATGTTTTTCTACGACCAATTTTGGAAATTACAAAAAATACAAATATAAAACTGTTATAAACGTCAAACTCAAATAAATTAAATTAAAACAGAAGTAACCATAGTAACTGAATCAAGATACTTCATATATCGCGCTAATATGGGGCTCTGATTCGTCGAAAATATGTAATGTTAGTGATTCCATAACAATTTTTAGTTGTGGAATACCTAGTTTCCAAAACAGTGTTATAGAAAATAATTTTCCTATTTCACGTACACAAAGTCAATTTTGTGACACTGTTTTTCTCAAAAACAATGCTACAAAATTGAATTTTGTGCAACTGTTTTTGGGGAATTTATTATTTGTAAAATTAACAGTCTGTCAAACTATGGACTGTCATTGCTCACGTAAAATTATTGAATCGGAGCCTCTGCGTCGGAGTTGCGGCCTGGGACCCGATAGGCCCCGCTGGCAAAGTTCCTTGGTGACCAGTGGTATATTAAACATGCCGTACAATTTTATTTTTTTTGTATTTATGAACGGGAAATTGGAAAAGTAGTATGAACAACTCGTGTTACAATGCCTAATTGTAATACTCGTATTTTGCGTAACTCGCCTGCGGCTCGTTTACGCAAACTATACTCGTATTACAAAAAAGGTCCTTGTAACACTAGTTGTTCAATATACTATTTCCTACGACCACTCAGAAATCTGCTCATTGTATATTTGTTGTTGCTAGGGATATGAGGTACATTGCAAGCATCGTGCGAAATGAATTTGTTTTGTGCGTATTTCAATACAGGTCAGTTCATTTCAGTACATGTGCCATTGCTAGGATACTTATTTAGAATTGTCAAATATTGGATTGGTGAAAGTGTGACAAATTTATTATTAAAATAAAATTAATTAGGAAATAATATCGTGGTCGTAGAAAAAGTATAGTGTACAACTCGCATGGAATGTCCATTTCAAACTCGTAGGAAATTTTATTTATACAACTCTCAATAAATGCTCTATAACTATGGCGATTTTAAACAAGGAAAGTAACAGATTGCCCACTTGTGGGTATAATTTTGAGAAAAGCCACTAGTGAGTATTTTTTTATTTATAACAATAATAATAACACACAACACCTTGGTAACTACTTCGATTGACATTTTAATTTAGAAAATTTCAAGCATGTCATTATCAAATAATATTTCCTAAATAAATGTATTTATTAAGAGATGTTGGATAAAACGTTATACTTCCCATGTGGGCAAAGTGGAATTACCCACTCGATAAAATTTCTCTCGTAGGTAATTCCTTACTTTGTCCACTTGTAAAGTAAATAACTATTATTTATTTTAATACATGTGTCAAACATTTGAAGCCTAATCTTGATTAGCAGATTTCAAATGTAATGAATTTTATATGAACCAAGAGGCAAATTGCAAATTTTAAATCTAAATTTGTAAATAAAATTCTTCTGTGCTATGCACTCGTGATACTTAAAATCAAGAGTAATACCCATTCGTGATATTGTCATACAACAACAAAAATTGTCGACATAACTTGTAAATCCAATGGTATTATATGAGAAAATTTGTCGGTTGTGAGGCTCGAACCAAGGACCTTATGATCTACAGTCCGATGCGCTACCACAAACCTATTTACTCCATATTCAGAATAATAACAAATATAGGTCTGCTTAATACCAGGACAGTATATCGTGAATTATTAAAAGTTTAAAAGTAACCGCAAAAAAAATTCAAATTTAATCCCAGATCGTCCGACTTTATATACTCTTTAAAGTTGTAGAAATTTTATACAGTTAATTAACCTAAAACAGCTACAGCTGAAATTTAAATACCAATCATTTTATCTTTAATGAGTTGTTTTTTACGAAAATGTATAATTTTTAAAATACGGAGAGCATTTTTGCGAGAAAATATTAATATTACAAATTAAATAAAAATATTAAAACAGCACTTTGTTTGAGTGGTTCTCGGTATATGTATATATTTTAGATGGAATCAAAAGAGTACGTTTTATAGTGTATTACATGTGAGGTGGGAAATGTTTCATTACAGCCGAGGGCTTATTATATGACTGAGAGGCTTAGATATAGCGTTCTAATTTAAAATAAAAAAGTTGGATCCCATATTTTGAGAATCACTGGTTAATAAAAATTTTTGTTTTGTTCATTTTAATAGTATTATAATTTATAAATACTTCCCGCCTTTGAGATAGATCTGTCACTTCCCACCCAAGATTAGTAAGGAATGACGTATTTCCCAACCTATAAAAGGTTTGGAAATGACATATTACTAAAGTGATTGTGAATAAAATATATAAAACCACATTGATTTCCTTTCATCGTTCAAGTAATAACTATAAACATTGAATACATAATATACCGGGTGTATGGTTCTGAATGTTGGGTGTGGATGAAGAAACATAAACGTGTAACTGCTGTTGAAATGAAATATTTGAGAGAATTGTTTTGGATATACGAGACGTGATATTAATATTTTATACTGTTTACAAATTTATTTCCGGGAGTTTTT
Organism: Poecilus cupreus; assembly: GCA_963942605.1. Lineage (NCBI taxonomy): Eukaryota > Metazoa > Arthropoda > Insecta > Coleoptera > Carabidae > Poecilus > Poecilus cupreus. The sequence goes on along the minus strand of OZ012726.1, from coordinate 2,715,519 downwards.
TGTAAGATTTTTATTTTGACATTTAAAGTAAATTCTACGGGTTAACAACACCTGAAAGTGGAACTTTATTGGTTGAGCAAACAGATTTCAGGGCGAGCTTTGAAAGCTTATGATCGCAGGCAAGACAGTTTTAGCTCATGATGAGTACAATATTTTTATCGGGTTCCGGACAGAGAGAATAAATAAAAATCAATAGGTATGCATATTTTATTTTTTATGGTAAAGATTATTTATTGACGTTTCTTTAAACCAATGAAATGCTTTATTGTATGTCACGTGTCTGCGTTTTAACTAATCCTGTCATTATTATACTGATTATTTTTTGACGTTTCTTAAAACCAATGAAATGCTTTATTGTATGTCACGTGTCTGCGTTTTAACCAATCCTGTCATTATTATACTGAGAATAATGCTCTTGAGATTATTCCCAGCAATTTTCTCTGTAGCTTTTTAGTTTTTGTTGACAGATGTCAAATGTCAGATAGTTATCATCGACACAAGTAAAAAAGAGCAAAAAAGATAGATTTAGTGCTGTGCTTGATGATGAAATCAAAAAATAATCTAATTAAATATAACTCGAGAGTTCGATAAATTAGAAAATAATTCCCCAGTATCTTTCTCAAACTTGTCGCCATTTGGCAATAGCCACTCAAGCCCTACGGGCTTTCGTGGCTATTGCCTGGCAACAAGTTTTCGAAAGATCTGTCAAATTATTTTCAATTTATTCTCACCCTCTTGTTATAATATTACTGAGAATAATGCTCTTGTGATTATTCCCGGCAATATTCTCTGTAGCTTTTTTGTTTTTGTTGACAGATGTCAGATAGTTATCATCAACACAAGTAAAAATGAGCAAAAAAAAGATTTAGTGACGTGTGATGATGAAATAAAAAAATAATCTAATTAAATATAACTCGAGAGTTCGATAAATTAGAAAATAATTCTCCAGTATCTTTCTTAAACTTGTCGCCATTTGGCAATAGCCACTCAAGCCCTACGGGCTTTCGTGGCTATTGCCTGGCAACAAGTTTTCGAAAGATCTGTCAAATTATTTTCAATTTATTCTCACTCTCTTGTTAAATTATTACTGAAAATATTTTTGAACAGTTATATTATAAATGTACCTAGATATGCTCGATTGAATGTATGTAATGGTGTGTTAGTGCCTACATTGATGTATGATTCTGAATGTTGGGTGTGGATGAAGAAGCATGAATGACGTATAACTGCTGTAGAAATAAAATATTTGAGAGGAGTGTGTGGTTGTAGTGTCCGGAATACATTGGTGTATGATGAGTGTGAAATTGAGAAAAATGTTGTTAAGAAAGTGGGAGTGAGTCAGTTAAGGTGGTTTGGACATATTGAGCGAATGAAGGTTGGTGAAACTAATATATGCGGGTGATTGTAATGATATAATGGAGAATCTTCTTGTGTTAAATAAATAAATAAATATTACCATGATTATGAAATGCCAAATATATTTCGTTTTTTTATAATTTTCTAAGGGTGTGTTACAATTTTATGCAGAGTTTATTGTAAATTTTGGTAAGTGATGGATTTTTGCGGGTAAAGCTAAAATGGCAATTGTCGACTGTGGGATTCGAACTGAAGATTCCATGATCCACAATAATAATTAACATTCATTATGAATTAAAATTAGAATGTTCTGATTTCCATGTACGTCATTTTGCATTCCTGTTAGTAAATTGGCCGTTTAGTAAAATTGTTTTAGTAGAACAAAAGTTGAAATTCAAAGGCTGGCAGTCTACTGAAAAAAAATTGATTAAAGAGTTTAATTAAAACAATTATAGAGGAAAAAATTTCCAAGTTAGTAAAGCAATTAAAAGATTGCACCAATTAATCAATAAATTGAAAACAGTAAGTACTTCAAAAGCAGTTTGTGTTGTGAAATAATCAGTATACCGGGGGATAACTTTTTTATGTTATGAAATACAATGCAATTTCGCGGTCTGTATTGCGGCTGCGAAATACTTATTTACGTCCGGATGCACAAAAACATGTTTACGTTACACATCTTACCTTGGTCTATTTCTTTTGAAAATCCATTACATTTCTTTCGGCAAACATCGTCCCAGTATTGAGTCTGCAACAAAATATAAAAACATTTAGTTGTTGCATAAAACTAATATAAACAACATTTAAATATTATTGTTTTTAATGTAGCAGTTTTTACAATTTTTAACATTCGACTTCCTGAATTCTGTCATCAAAAACCTTCACGCAAAAATATATCAGTGAGATCATCGAGATGTTGTATAATAAAATGTAAAATAATAAAATAAAAAAATCTGATGTGTCCAGCACATAACCTCCCGCCCAATACTACTCTTAAACGGTACAAAATAGTATTTCATGATACAGAAACATACCTTCTTATTTGTTTATTTTCTATTTATATTTGAGAATTTTAATTTTATTTCGTATATTTATTTAATTTTTTGACATATATTTCACTAAGAAAACAGCTTCACAATCACAATGACATGTGTCACATTACGTAAAAAATTGAAAATTTTTAAATGTTTCCATGGTGTACTAGGAATGCAAGATTTTTGTGAAATCTAATTTCTTTATATTTTATTATCTCTAAATCTAATGAAAATTATTAAAATTAGTGTAATCAAAACAAATGTAGAATTAAATATTCTTCAACTTTCAAAATAACATAAATTGTTGAAAAAGGAAATTTAACCGTTTTTTTCACGAAAAACTGTTAAGGGCTTCAAGTAAACTGCTACTTCCGGTTGACCAATTTTATCCAAAATCTAATCAGCTCTTCATTTAAATATAAGAAGCAATAATTCAAAAAATTGTATTTTTTGGTATTATAGTATTTGAGTTATGCGAGACGAAAAAATTGCCACAGACACACACACACACACATACATACATACATACATACATACATACATACAGACAGACATTATCGCGAAAATAGTAAAATCGTATTGTAGGGACCCTAAAACGTGCTTATTCATTGAAAACTCACTACCCAATTTTCTGACCAAAAACAATACCTCCCTTACCTAGAGGTAGGCGGGAGGTAAAAAAGAACAACCTGTATTTTTTCAAGAGTGTTTTTGAATTTGAAATTAACTTCAAATAATAATACGATAAAAGGTTCTGGAATAATAGGTGAATTTATAGTAATATTGTTGTATTATTCACGTTATATTGTTTATAATACATTTACATAAAAATTAGAATAACATTTACTAAATATCTTCATACTTTATGAAGAATTATAACGATAATATTTAAGTAGTTATATCCCAAGTGAATGTCTGAATATTTGTCATGCACGAGGGATATATGACGAATATTTCTCGAGAAAGATTTCAATCATCATTTTAAATTATTGAACATATATTTATTTTAATTACTGAAACATAAATATTTTCATCATGTTATTAACGATTAAAATTGAATTAGTATAGGCTCAAATCAAGGGTGAAGTACGACTTTTAAATTGGATAATGTAATATAATAACATAAATTCTTAAAAAGTTCACTAAGAAAAATTCTATGTACGTGTATATTATAATCCAAAAGGAATTATCAGAACGTTTATAGCGGTGTTTCTATTGTTGGAGAAGTACGTTTTGTTCCAGATATAAAGCGAGCGGCATTCTATAAGCGTCCTAGTAAAGTTATCTCTTATTTTTCTACTGGATTAATTTACCGCATAGCTGACAAAAATCCAATACTACTCTTACAAATTTTGAAATATTACAATGTACAATAAGTTTAACTCAGTATAATAATATTAATTTCACAGAAAATATGGTTGTACCACAACCACCTACCACTTGCTTATTTCCTGATGTGATCAGCGAGCTGTTAATCGCGGTTCTCAAATATTGGTTCCTTATTAATAAGTACAGGTACTACCAAATAACTACTGTAGTAGATTTAGTTAAAGTTTAGGATTAGCTTATGTTAGCTCGCTGTTTATTGATGCAGTAAATTTGCTTTGTTTATTTTGCAAATATACAATATTATTATTCAAATAGTAGAAAAAACTACGTCAATATTTGCTTCCATAACAAGAGCAAGTTAATTAGTAGTACACACGGTTATTTTAATTGGCATGAATTGTGTCATTGTGTAACATCTTGTTAAACAAGGTAACAAACTATAGAATAAATAAAAAATAATACTGTGTGGTATCTTTTTTATGTTATATACCAAATACAATGTTATTTCGTATTGTAAGCGACAGTTTGTTCCCTATGGATTTTAGACTGAGCTTAAAAAATCTGATGTGGCCAGCACATAACCTCCCGCCCAATACTACTCTTAAACGGTACAAAATATTATTTGATGATACAGAAACATACCTTCTTATTTGTTTATTTTCTTTATATTTGGGAATTTTAATTTTATTTCGTATATTTATTTAATTTTTTGACATATATTTCACTAAGAGTACAGCTTCACAATCACAATGACATGTGTCAAAATTGAAAATTTTTAAATGTTTTCATGGTGTACTAGGAATGCAAGATTTGTAAAATCTAATTTCTTTATATTTTATTATCTCTAAATTTAAAGGAAATTAATAAAATTAGTGTAATCAAAACACATGTAAAATTAAATATTCTTCAACTTTCAAAATAACATAAATTGTTGAAAAAGGAAATTTAACCGTGTTTTTTCACGAAAAACTGTTAAGGGCTTCAAGTAAACTACTACTTCCGGTTGACCAATTGTATCCAAAATCTAATCAGCTCTTCATTTAAATATAAGAAGCAATAATTCACAAAATTGTATTTTTTGGTATTATAGTATTTGAGTTATACGAGACGAAAAAATTGCCACAGACTACACACACACACACATACATACATACATACATACATACATACATACATACATACATACATACATACATACATACAGACATCATCGCGAAAATAGTAAAATCGTATTGTAGGGACCCTAAAACGTGCTTATTCATTGAAAACTCACTACCCAATTTTTTGACCAAAAACAATACCTCCCTTACCTAGAGGTAGGCGGGAGGTAAAAAAGAGGCTAATTAAAGATTGCCATGAAAAATGAAACAAATAACTTGAATACTTTAGTTGACAGATCTGTTTTGATGATTTTTATTTCGAATTTATCAAATTGTTACAGCTAGTTTATTCAGAATTTTACTTTCAAATTCAGATTTAAAATTTGCAATTTGCCTCTTAATTCATACAAAATTTATTAAATTTGAAATCTGCTAATCAAGATTAGGCTTCCAATTTTTGACACATGTATTAAAATAAATAAAAAATATTTCCCTTCAAAAAAATATGACACGTCAAAAATTGACATTTTTAACCGTTGTTATTTTTTAAACAGGTTAGCAAATTTAAACTAAAATGTCAGAATATCATATTTCTTTAACGTGTTGTAATTCGTAAATGGTGACAGTAACAGAAAAATAGTTCAAACAATAATTGTAGATAATAATATTTTAAACATTATTCTAATAACAAAATTTACATTAAACCATAATTTACTAAGATATTTTAAAATAACTTGATAGGGCTTAAAGTAAACTGCCACTTCCGGATATTGGATTCTCTCTAAAAACTAATCAGCTTTTCCAAAGGGTATACAATTGATATATACAAAATATCAAAATTTTTAGTTTAGTAGTTTTTGAGAAACCGTAACTCCAGAGATCCACACAGACTGACTGACAAACTAAACTGACAGAAAGACAGACAGACAGACAGACACACACACAGACAGACATCATCACGAAACTATTAAAATCGTATTCTGGGGACCCTAAAACGTGCTCATCCACTGAAAACTCACTACCGAACTTATAGAATGATTCCTATACCTCCCTTACAGGATGTGGCGGGAGGTAAAAATAACTTCGTTCGTTTTTCGTTGATTAAAAATTTAAATATAGAATATGAAATATGATGAAATGTTTAATGTTTTTTTTTAAATTAATTTAATTAATTTAATTTAAAATTTAATTTATTTTGTTATAACAATTTTGAAATAATTTTTGGTAAATTAATATAAAAACCCTCATTGCAATTTGAGAACAGTTCTCTGTATAAGCCGCAGGCAAGTTTCCAAATTTCAAACTGTTTCTGTTTTGTAATACATTTAATTTTCTGTAAAGCTTGAAAATTACTAAAATATATGACACATTGAAGGCTCTATTAAATCTAGAAACTTTGATTTACATGATGTAATATACCCCTATATAATTAGAAACCTGTTCTTGGCAATTATGCCCGTAGTTAAGATAGTTAATAACAATTTAATATCAATATTTCAACTCTGTCAAGTCCTCTGTTTTGTGTCAAGTTTTCAACAGAACTCCAACTTCTAAAAAAATAAATAATAATAAATGCGAACTCGATTTAAAATAATAATATTTATGGTAAAAATCCACATCTGTTGACAAGAAAACAACCCACCATAAAAATAAATGCAGATTTTCGTGATTATAAATCATTGTAAAAATTTGGTTCCATTATTTTGTACTGTACTGTAAATATTTGATTTTCATTCATTAAACAAATATAAAAAAGTTTACAGTCAAATGCAAAAATTTTATTTTTTATTCAAATACGATCTTTTGTATGAAATAATTATGACAAATAATATAAAGCTTAATAACTATATAGGGTAGGTTATTGACAATAATAATTGTCTACATAATTTAAATTGGTTCTCTTTTGAACAGCAGTAATGATGCTTTTATAAACATCGAATAATAGGCACTTAAATTATTTATAGTACAAAATATTACAGATAAGACTCCATACAAATTAATTGAAATTTATTTTTGTAATGTTAGTAAATTGCTCCATGCTAACACATTGAACCATAGAACATGAGATCCTCATCATAGTAGAAGAATTCACATATTAACCACATATCAAATATTTCATGATCCCAATATTTCAGTGGTGCGCTACTGAAAAGATGGTCGCTCAGTGATCGCTGATAGGCTGATATCTTAGTAACCATAGAAAGAGAATATAGTATGTCAATTATATCTGTCAAATGTCAAGCCACAGTATTTATTTTAGGTTTCATGTTTCATGCCGAGCGGCCATATTGGCAGTAGCAGTTTACAGCGGTAAATATGAATAGCTGCAAATGAGATAAAATCTAAAATATTATTTCACCTGCATTATTAAAAATCCTACAATTTTTCATATTACATATAAGTCTTTTTCTACGACCACTTAGAAATCTGCTCATTGTATGTTTGTTGTTGCTAGGGATATGAGGTACATTGCAAGCATCGTGCGAAATGAATTTGTTTTGTGAGTATTTCAATACAGGTCAGCTCATTTAAGTACAGATGTCATTGCTAGGATATTTATTTAGAATTGTCAAATATTGGAATAGTGAAAGCGAGACAATTTTTTATTAATATTAAATTAATTAGGAAATAATATCGTTGTCGTAGAATAAGTATAGTGTACAACTCGCATGAAATGTCCATTTCATACTCGTACAAACTTTCATACTCGTAGGAAATGAGTATCATTCCATGCTCGTAGTACAATATACTATTTCACGACATGGTAGGAAACCCCACCGTTCTTCTCCAATATGAATATTATTTACAAAAAATTTATTATAAAAATTATTGAAAATTCTTATTTTAGTGATATACATACTTTCAATTATCTTACAATTATGTCTTATATTTTTCTTTTTCTTATTAAATCACAATTTGACAACTTATTAAAGATATTTAAGATTGGTTCATTGGCAACACTGCTACACCGCCTTGTGTCTGATAACCTAACTTTTAACGTGTCAGTCTGTCAGTTGTGTTCTCAAATTATATTTTAGGACCGAGCAAATCGTTTTTAGAAACATGTCGTGAAAAAATGTTGTGTCTAACACGAGAAGAAAGCCTTCTTCCACTCTCGTTCGAAATGCCTCACTCGCTGCGCTCATGAGGCAAACTTCAAACTCGAGAGGGAAAATAAGCGCTTTCCTCTCTAGTTTCACAAATAATAAATAATGAAAGAAATACTCTGTCTTGATATTTGACAGATATAACTGACAGATATACTATACTTATTCTCTTTTCTGTGGTTACTAATATATCAGCCTATCAGCAGATACTGAGCGGCCATCTTCTCGGTAGCGCACCACTGAAATATTAAATATGTATCGATACTGTGTGAATTCTTATACTGTGTATTCATAGTCCACAATCTTTTATCCTTTATGCAATATTTGACTAATAAATGAAAAATAAATAAACAACTAATTGCCATGGAAACGTTCACGTATGCCGTATTTATTGGTTTTTCTTGTTTCTTTTTGGTGTAGAAATATGAAATTTAGCACAATTTTCACAAACACAATTTATTCTGTGAATCGTTTTCGTAGATTTTAAACAGACGACTTTTGTCACCTCAACATCAAAGGAAAACAAAACGACAATTTTTTACACAACAAAAAATGTCATTTACAGTAAAATTACTGCGGACGCACTCGCTTCAGTGAAGTTAATCGTTTCCCTCGCATTTTTAATAATATGAAACGTGAAGTTCTTATCTCACTTCATGTTCAGCCGTTTGTTTATTTAAACTTTGTAGAAGAAGTCTTACAAGGAATTTAAATTAAATTTTCTTTTTTTAAAAGTCTTGTGTTATCATCAAGTTTGATAACAAATTAATAAGTTAAAAGTTATTCATGCCATACAATTCTTTTATTTACTGTTTATTATTATTAGAATACTTTAAAATATCAATTAATTTCCCTGTGGAAAGATGTAAGAAAGAATGTCTGATAATTAATGTAATTCTTTCATTAAAAAGAAATTATTAATTCTTTTTGAAACAACGTAATTATATTTGAGTTTTCCTCTAAAAAAATTCTATAAAATATTTCAATATAATTTATTTTGTTAGCAAAGGAAATTCGTTCTATCACGAATATTTTTTTTGTGAGAGTCTCAGGTCACCAAAGGTGATCATGGTGTTAAATACATGATAATTCTAATCAAATATATACGTAGGCAATCTCATGAACACTAAAAGTTGAATGACATTTCAAAATATTCGAAAGTATTTTACTTTGCGCGTAATTAAATATTTTACAATACATATTACAATGCATCTAGAATATTAGTACCAAAAGTACGATCAACTATTAGATTTGTTCAACATTTATCAATTGTTATTTCACATACAAACAATGCATATATATCAAATAGTAAATATACGGAGATAAACCTATTTTCGTTTTTTAACTTCGCACCTTAAAGTACATAATTTAATTAATGCTCAATGAATAATATTTAAATGTATATACTGGTGGTGTGTTGTAAATATTAACTATGTTTTGTTAACTACTCTATACGTGCAGTAAAAATGAATTATGCCAACAATGTTTCAAATGTATAAATAAATAATAAATAATAAAAGTTGAAAAGAATTAATACTAGCACCTGAAACAGTAAGCAAAAAATGTACTTATTTAATAAAGGCTAGAGACCTTAAAAATGTGAAATATTCCATGGAAATGAAATTGAAATCATGCATATATTCAACGTTATTTTAACCAAGTAGGCAAATAAGCAATTTATTCATTTAATTTTAGTTGTTAATACAAAATTCAATTAACAAATTCACAAAAAACTTTATCTAGTTTAGCTCATGTTCTCAACCACTTCAAATACTTGATAGATGCCAAACAGTAATATTTCTATGGTTGCTTATTATATAATAGTTATTTATGTATCAAGGCACTGAAGTTCAATTTTTTATCACGAATATGGAATTTAGTTGCCGAGGCCCGTAGGGCCGAGGAAAATAAACCATGTGAGTGATAAAAAGGAACTTCAGTTCCGAGGTACATATTAAGTTTTATTTGAAATCTAAAATTCGAAAAAACTGTAAACAATTACAATATAGGTTAAGTTTATACATCTGTCAGTTGTCAATTGAAACTGACAGTCAGTATTGCCAACCTCGAGAAGTGAAGTTATCGGAAATAACACTCAAAATTATGTTTTGTCCTCAATTTAGTCATCGGAATTAATTAGTTAATTCTTCTTGCAAATTTTGTTTCATGTTACGTCCAAATTTACTATTGTTCGTTAATATATCTGCCAAAATTATCCTAATTGTACAATAATTATTTAACCGATTTGAAATAAATAATATTAGTACTATTCGCCTCAATTTGAAATATAAATAAATACTCATGTCTATATTATATACATAAAACTCATGTTTCCAGTTAGTTATGATTATTATTTCTACTGAAGTTTCTTGCTACGAAATAAGACCTAATTTATTTTTTCTTGCTGTATTCGCACAATCATTTAGCAGTTCCCTATATGTTACATTTCAAACAGACCATTCTTTTTAAAAATAAGGTAGAGATCAGTTTGGTTTCAGTACATCCTTCAACGGGTACGCTTCGCTGAAAATAAACATTTCTATTATAATTTCATTGGTTTTATTCGAGGTTTATCACAAAGCGCTATTGTATTTTTTTTTATTCTAGTAGATCCTCTTTGTGAAAAACATTACAGCACGAAAACAGTACAGAATTATTCTAAAATTTTACAAACGTGAAATGTAACAACAACGTTTATATTTTCATTAGCTTTTTGTCACAAATTTTGTATTTTTTCAATAATGAATGCGTGAATCGGTATTATGTATTAATATCTGATTTCAGCTACGTTAGTTAAATTTTAAACTTGGTTTAAATAAATAAAAACACATCGTATTTTTGACACCAATGTTAATTATTTCATATGACATGGAAGTTCGATTTGCTTTTCTTAATTTATACCAAGTTTAAAATTTAACTATCGTTTATCATACCGGGTATTAACATATTGTTTGGTAACGATACAGTACTGTAAAAAAAACAATACTTTAAAGTCATATTTACCGGACTGAAATCGGGTGATAGAAATGTTTGTAATAAATTTTGTTTTGTAGACAATTAAAATAAAAATAATAGTTATTTACGATACAAGTACGTAAAGCTAGGGGTCTTAAAACACTCGCTATGCTCGTGTTTTAATTGACCCATTCGTGACTAAAGACGCTTTACGTATGTGTATCATACAATATTTTATCTACGATATAATGAAAAACCCCAAAAAATCTTAAAAAAATATTTTTATTTATGAAGTAGGATCACAATATTAAATGAGAAGTTTGCCATGATAACAAAATTTTAGCAAATTTGGCGTGTTTAAAAATTTGAATCACTCGTTGCTTGGCAACCCGTGACTGCCCGTGACTAATGGGATCGCGTTACTAAACAACCGTTTTACAAACTTAAAACTAACAGTTAAACATCAATTTTACACACTATCGTAGATAATAGTTATTTACTTTACAAGTGGGCAAAGTAAGGAATTACTCACGAGATAAATTTTAGCACACGAAGCCGAAGGCTGAGTGAGATAATTTTATCGAGTGGGTAATTCCACTTTGCCCACGTGTGAAGTATAATGTTTTATCCAACACTTCTTAATAAATGAAAAATTTATCAATGAAATATTATTTGACAGTGACATATGCTTTAAATTTTTAAATTAAAATGTCAATCAAAGTAGTTGCCAAGGTGTTGTGTGTTATTATTATTGTTATAAATAAAAAAATACCCACTAGTGGCTTTCCTCAAAATTATACCCACTAGTGGATAATCTGTTACTTTGCTTGTTTAAAATCGCCATAGTTATAGAGCATTTATTGAGAGGTGTTGGATAAAATAAATATATCATCATGCCTTTTACACATTCTGAGTGTGGCACTCTATTTTTGCGTATGAAATGCGGTTACCAGCCGTCAAGTCATAGCCCCCAAAAGTTGTTAGTGGAGGGGGAACCTCAGGGGTAAATTTAAATTGGCAACTGTCGGCTATGGGATTCGAACTGAGTAAAAATAATAATGTAAAATCCCAATTACCGGACTAAAATAATTTAGACAAGAAAAATATTTGTTTGATGTTTTAATAGTTATTTGTATATTGAGGTACAAAAGTATATTTTTTTATTACGAATATAAATAGCCGAGGAAAGTAAAACATATGAGTAATAAAAAATACTTTATTTCCGTAATCGTCAAACTATTAATTGAAAATATAAATAAATAGCATTATGTATTTGTAAAACGTCAGCTAGCTAGTACTGTCGTTTTTTTTTATGTTCTTTAGACGTGATTTGCAATAAATGCGATAAATTATTATCAAAGGTAAATAATAAATAAATTCTCCAATAGTATTATAAAATAATGTGTGGGTTATTTTAGGTTTGTAATTCAAGTTTGACAGGTGAATCAGTAAAGTTAAATTTTGACATAAGAGTCTGTAAAGTTATACTTTTGCTACTATTTGGCTAACTTAGCGGAGTGATATCGTGTACTTAAGTATCGATTTCGGAAAAAGATCATTTATATATTCCATGTCATCGCTATAAGTGTCAAATATCAAAAGAAACAAAAGTATTATTCAAATTCATTTCAATAAATGCAGACAGACTGTTACTAATACATAATTCAAGCTGAATATAAAAAAGCGCATAAATAAAAATAAAATTATATTCGCACAAGTTTACGACCTTAGAATTCGTAGAATCTTTACTATATCGAAGTGTAAATAAATTCATTCTTATCAAAAATTTCGACTGACTTTTAACACATTTTATTGCGTAAAGGTTATATTTTATTAATTGGAAAGGAATATTTTTATCTAACCTAAATTAATTATTCAACTTGGACTAAATAAAATACACATTAAACGATAGTTTTTGAACTTTCCTTTTAATTATATGTCACATATATTACTTTCGTCTTTATCATCTACGTCATTTCTATTAAAAGAAATATTTCCATATAATATTCTTTTACATTGTTTTGAATTTCTGTACAGGTAAATAAATAAATTATTCTTTGTTTATTATGAAAGTAGAATTTGAGAGGAAATTATATATTTTCAATAAAAATATACAATGATGAACAATGTAAATATTAAAAAACAAATATATTTTGTTTATTCGACTACAGATCCATAAAATATTCACATACTTTAATAAAATCACAAGACCTATGAGAATCGACTTTTGTTGAAAAGAATTGAAATACTGAGTTAAGTAATTAGCGAATGACTTTTATTTGAAATCGGCACTAAAGTGCTCAAAAATCGTTATTAAAAGCTCAGAAATCGTCACTAAAGTAACCCATTATACGACGATTTTGAGCAACCTAGTGTTGGCAACCGTTAAATAATTTTGTACAATTAGGATAATTTTGGCAGATATATTAACGTACTATAGTAAATTTGGACGTAACATGAAACAATATTTGCAAGAAGAATTAACTAATTAATTCGATGTCGAAATTGAGGACAATACACATCATTTTGAGTGTTATTTACGATAACTTCACATATCGAGGTTGGCAACACTGACTGTCAGTTTCAATTGGCAACTGACAGATGTATAAACTTAACCTATATTGTATTTTTTTACAGTTTTTTGAATTTTAGATTTCAAATAAAACTTAGTATAATATAAGTTCCTTTTTATCACTCACATGGTTTATTTTCCTCGGCAACTAAATTCCATATTCGTGATAAAAAATTAAACTTAAGTGCCTTGATACTATTGTTATACATTTAAATCTAAATAAATCTAATATTTGATACATCTAAATATTATATCTACAACTGCGAATCTCAAAAATCGAATCCTCGGACAATTTTACATGGATATAAGAAAAATATTCCATGTTTGCACGGCTAGTATTAATTAAAATAAATAATTAAATAAATATACTTTACATGTACTTCTATCAACCCCCCAAAATGTTCTGCAATATTTTAAATACTAGATTAGATCTGCAACTGCAGATCTCAAAAATTTATTCCCCGGACAATTTTACATGGTTTTTACAGCTAGTATAAATTAAAATAAATAATTAAATAAATACGCTTTATAACATATGTACTGCTATCTCCTCTCTTCAATTTTCTACAATATCTTAAATACTAAGTGAGATCTGCAACTGCAGACCTCAAAAATCGATTCCTCGGACAATTTTACATGAGTATGGAAAAAATTCCAAGTTTCTATAGCTAATTAAAATAAAAAGGACTGAAAGAGGAGATTTTAACTAAAAAATCGAAAATTATATTTGGGCGATTGGCACTTGTTATCCTTCATATTTTCTCTGGTATATTGTCTAAAAATATTTTTTTCTTCAAACGTCATAAAAGTACGTTGTTATGTATTTGTATTCAACAAGCAGAAGTTCAATATTGTCGCCGCCGGCGTAAAAGTGTATCCTTGGCAACACATTTACGCCGGCGGCGGACAAAGTAAAATATTATGAAAAATAGTTAGGTTGTAATTCAATAATTTGACAGTTAAAAATGAAACAAATAAACAAAAATAACAAAACAGCATATTCTACGGCAACTTGAAATGCTAGATAAGACAGAATATTTTTTGAAGTTTTGAGCATTTTATAATATTTATAATTTTATTTTCTATGTTTGAAGAAAAAATAGCATGTGTTATTCGGAGTAAATGTGTCTTTGGGTGCTTCGCATGTAATTGTTCGACTCGCTTCGCTCGTCGTTCAAACTTACATGCTCAGCACCCAAAGTATCACATTTACTCCTAATGACATAATATATTTTTGCAAACTATAGTAATTATGAAGTTTTATCATTCGATTATAACCAACCAAACAGACGGAATCTGATTTTTTTTTTGTGATTCCTATACTTTTTGTAATAAGAACCGCCTATGATAGTATAATTTGCAACAAAAAATATGTATATTAATTAAGAATACAGATAGAATTTTTTATATTTAGAAACCTTATAATTATCGGAATACGAACATGTGTCTGTATCATCAAGTCTTATATTTTAACGTTGGTTTTTCCTTAATATATCTACAATATTTGGATAACATATTTTTATAATTAATTAAAAGTAGTATTCATATACTACGTTTAAGAGAAAACATATTTAACATGTTTTTAATTATTTTAAAAACATGTTTTTAAAAAAAGAGACAATATATAGAACAAGTAGGATGTGTACAGATATTATTCTTCTCTTCTATATCTGGATTTATTCTACTAAGGTCCGATATTTCCATCTACGAATAAAGTACCAAATAAATTACGCGCCGAATAAATGGAAAATGTCGCATCGAAATCATAGCTCACATGATACTTATTCTTCTAGCTGTCATTTTTTATACGTAATTTTTATTTATTCGACGAATAGCCTATTCGGAAGTTTAATTGTAGATGGAAATATTGGCCCTAAGGATAATAACTTAATTCTGTAAATATGAGATTTTTTTTATAATTTTAAAACTGAGTAAGAAAAAAAGTACCTCATTCCATTTAAGAAAATATAACTTTTATTCTCCCTGCCACATCCCCCTAGTAATTATTTTCACCACCGGGAGAGAAACTAGGTTTCTATGATACCAGAATCATGTTACTTAATTTCATATCTATGGAATATTCAAATTGAAATAATTTTGAAATATATATTAAAACCATCATAAATATTGGGGTCGTGAAAAATATAGTATAATACACCGCAGGAGAGAATTGAATTTTTCCCTTGTCGTATTGTAGCCCTCGTCTACGTCTCGTGCTTCAATTTTACTCCGCGGGAAAAAATCATACACTTCTTTCTTCTCTCCCTTAATGTATAATATATTATTATTTTACCAACCATACAATGGGGTCTTTCACCATTTTTTTAATTTTTACCTCCCGCTTACCTCTAGGTAAGGGAGGTATTGTTTTTGGTCAAAAAATTGGGTAGTGAGTTTTCAATGAATAAGCACGTTTTAGGGTCCCTACAATATAATTTTACTATTTTCGCGATGATGTCTGTATGTATGTATGTATGTATGTATGTGTGTGTGTAGTCTGTGGCAATTTTTTCGTCTCGCATAACTCAAATACTACAATACCAAAAAATACAATTTTGCGAATTATTGCTTCTTATATTTAAATGAAGAGCTGATTAGATTTTGGATAAAATTGGACAACCGGAAGTAGCAGTTTACTTGAAGCCTTTAACAGTTTTTCGTGAAAAACACGGTTAAATTTCCATTTTCAACCATTTATGTT
This sequence comes from Poecilus cupreus, assembly GCA_963942605.1. NCBI lineage: Eukaryota > Metazoa > Arthropoda > Insecta > Coleoptera > Carabidae > Poecilus > Poecilus cupreus. The sequence goes on along the minus strand of OZ012726.1, from coordinate 2,699,365 downwards.
ATTTTAAATGTTGAAGAATATTTAATTTTACATGTGTTTTGATTACACTGTTTTTTTAAATTTTCATTAGATTTAGAGATAATAAAATATAAAGAAATTAGATTTCACAAATCTTGCATTCCTAGAACGCCATGAAAAAATTTTAAATTTTTTACGAAATGTGACACATGTCATTGTGATTGTGAAGCTATTTTCTTAGTGAAATATATGTCAAAAAATTAAATAAATATACGAAAGAAATATAAATTCTCAAATAGAAATAGAAAATGAACAAATAAGAAGGTATGTTTCTGTATCATCAAATACTATTTTGTACCGTTTAAGAGTAGTATTGGGCGGGAGGTTATGTGCTGCCACATCAGATTTTTTTTTATGAAACTTTATCTATATTGAAGACTATCTACACTTTTAAAAAGTCTTAATTGTTATGGGGTCTTTCACCATTTTTACCTCCCGCCTACCTCTAGGTAAGGGAGGTATTGTTTTTGGTCAGAAAATTGGGTAGTGAGTTTTCAATGAATAAGCACGTTTTAGGGTCCCTACAGTACGATTTTACTATTTTCGCGATGATGTCTGTATGTATGTATGTATGTATGTATGTATGTATGTATGTATGTATGTATGTATGTATGTATGTATGTGTGTGTGTGTGTGTGTAGTCTGTGGCAATTTTTTCGTCTCGCATAACTCAAATACTATAATACCAAAAAATACAATTTTTTGAATTATTGCTTCTTATATTTAAATGAAGAGCTGATTAGATTTTGGATAAAATTGGTCGACCGGAAGTAGCAGTTTACTTGAAGCCCTTAACAGTTTTTCGTGAAAAACACGGTTAAATTTTCTTTTTCAACAATTTATGTTATTTTGAAAGTTGAAGAATATTTAATTCTACATTTGTTTTGATTACACTAATTTTAATAATTTTCATTAGATTTAGAGATAATAAAATATAAAGAAATTAGATTTCACAAATCTTGCATTCCTAGTACACCATGGAAAATTTTCAATTTTTTACGAAATGTGACACATGTCATTGTGATTGAGAAGCTGTTCTCTTAGTGAAATATATGTCAAAAAATTAAATAAATATACGAAAGAAAATTAATATTCTCAAATATAAATAGAAAATAAACAAATAAGAAGGTATGTTTCTGTATCATCAAATACTATTTTGTACCGTTTAAGAGTAGTATTGGGCGAAAGGTTATGTGACCCCATTATGTCCCCCACCCTTGCTGTATAAGCCTGTGTATTTATTTTTACTCTAAAATTATTAGATAACAAAATTGATTTGTTGATTTAAAAAACTAACTGTATAATTGTTTTATTACTTTTTTAACAGTCCTTCCTTACTTTATTGAGCAATTTTATTTTTTATCACTAGATATTTAAATTGCTGACTTATTCTATTATCTATCCGTCTGTTCTTGTTTCTTTTTCTTGTTCCCTCTATTTAAATAGCGATGGTAAGATAATTTTAAAACAACTTAAATTCTTACATATCACTTTACAAATTGGTAAATACGAGAAATAACTATCAGGTACTTGTAAATGTCTCGCGGGTAAAATATTCTTGTTAATATTTATGTCCTTGAGACAAAGAAGTTCTAGGGGCCGATACTAATCGAAATGTAAATATACTCGAACAAATATTTCGTCTACTATCAATATAAACAGTCCCAAATTTTGACAGTTATGTAAACATTTTTTTTTTGTGTTTATTTAAGAAATACATACTTGAATTCATTTTAGGAAGAAAATTAAATTATTTTTGAAAGAGAATTTAATTTGTTAGAAGATTTATGAAACGCCGATGAAAATATTGTATATAAATAATTGGAATTTGTAAGTTTTCAACAGAAAAACAAAATGATTAATTCTGTGAGCGTTCTGAATGTTTCTTTTATTAAATAAGTTTTTAAAACCTTGTATCAAATATTTAATTATATGTCAATACATAATAAATATTTCATTTAAGTTTTGAAAAAGTTCAGTTTTATTTTTATATTATTGAACATCTAAATATTTGTTTATTTAAAAAAAAAGTACTTATTCAAAGATTGTAGATATATTTGATAGTTTTAAATGTATCAAGTTTCACTCGTATTTAAGCAAAAAGTGCATATTAAGTTACTACGACGAAGAGAGGTCGAAAAAAGGAAATAAAAAATTAAACTGTTGTTGATGTCATAATCTTGTGAATTCTAAATGATCACCAAACTATTTTCTTATACATACTGAGTGTAAATAAACCATGTGAGTGATAAAAAGGAACTTCAGTACCGAGGTACATATTAAGTTTTATTTGAAATCTAAAATTCGAAAAAACTGTAAAAAAATACAATATAGGTTATGTTTATACATCTGTCAGTTGTCAATTGAAACTGACAGTCAGTGTTGCTAACCTCGAATAGTGAAATTATCGTAAATAACACTCAAAATTATGTGTTTTGTCCTCAATTTCGTCATCGGAATTAATTAGTTAATTCTTTTTGCAAATTTTGTTTCATGTTACGTCTAAATTTACTATAGTACGTTAATATATCTGCTAAAATTATCCTACTTCTACAATAATTATTTAACGGTTGCCAACACTGGGTTGCTCAAAATCGTCGTATAATGGGTTACTTTAGTGACGATTTCTGAGCTCTTAATGACGATTTTTGAGCACTTTAGTGCCGATTTCAAATAAATGTTATTTGTTGACATGTGCCGTAATTGAAAACTAATTTTTGAAGGATTGTGTGTTTCTTGATAGTGGTGGTCCATGTTCCTGCATTGTTTGATAAGAAATCTATGGCGGGAGGTATTGTGGTGCCTGTAACACTTCATTTTATTTTACTGTAAATTTTTATCTAATCACTTTACAGAAAAAGTGTAAATACAAAAGTTGTTAAGAATTTAAAAATGCATGTAATAAGGCCCATCTAAATATGAGTATTTAACGATATATTTAACAAATTAAAATTTATATTTATTAGAAACACTGTAACACGGCCATGGAAAATTAATCATAAACGAAATATATTTGACGTTTTAGAAAACAGATATGATAAATTGGCAAATAAACAATTATTATTATTATAAAATATTGCCGCCATTTTTCGGTGCCCAGATGGGTAAATTAAATCTGCACTTCAACCTCGTAGTAAATTTAAACTACTCGTTAAAAAAAAAATTAATTAATTTTTTGCGAGGCCATTTTGGGAACCGCTGCTCTGGCTTCTAGCTGAACAATGAAAATTTGATGGCCCATCATCATTTAACTCTTCAAGCATTGAACCAGAAGATATAATTATTTATTAACCATGCGAAACATCGTATTTTACAAAGGTTTTCCTCTTTACATGAAAGAGAATTAATCTGAACAATATATAGGTTTATAATTAGCAATGACTGAATAGGATGAAAGGGTTTCCGTAAATTACAAGTTTATAAGGAAGGTATTTTGAAAATGGGTTTAGAATAGAGTACGTTTTAGGGACCCCTATATTCCATTTGTAAATGAGAAAGAATTATAAATCAGTGTGCAAAAGACATTCCTGTGACTCGCCAATAAATAATAGTTATTTATGTATCAAGGCACTGAAGTTCAATTTTTTATCACGAATATGGAATTTAGTTGCCGAGGCCCGTAGGGCCGAGAAAAATAAACCATGTGAGTGATAAAAAGAAACTTCAGTGCCGAGGTACCTACATATTAAGTTTTATTTGAAATCTAAAATTAGTGAAAAACTGTAAAAAAATATTATATAGGTTAAGTTTATACACCTGTCAGTTGTCAATTGAAACTGACCCTCAGTGTTGCCAACCTCGAACAGTGAATTTATCCGAAATAACACCCAAAATTATGTGTTACTTTAGTGACGATTTCTGAGCTTCTAATGATGATTTCTGAGTACTTTAGTGCCGATTTCAAATAAAAGATTTAATTATGTTATGATCAGTACCTCTAAATTACTTTAACAAAAATATGTCCATCATGTTATTAACGATATTACAGCGAATCGCAGTAATACGGTATTTTATTTACCCTGCCCTGTCATCTTATTTTTCTGGTGAATTTATTTGTAGCATAACTGACAAAAATCCAATACTACTCTTGCACATTTTTATTTATTACTTTTTCACATTCTCAAATGGAGTACTTATAAGAAAGATGTAGACTAATAGTTGAAGCTTTTTACATCCCGTCACATCCTGTAAGGGAGGTATAGGAATCATGCTAAAAATTGGGTAGTGAGTTTTCATACGATACGATTTTAATAGTTTTGCGGTGATATCAATTGTATCACCTTTGGAAGAGCAGATTAATTTTTGGTGATAATCCAATAATCGGAAGTGGTAGTTTACTTGAAGCTCTATCAAGTTATTATGAAATATCTCAGTAAATTGGGGTTTAATGAAAATTTTGTTATTAGAATAATGTTTCAAATATTATTATCTACAATTATTGTTTGATTCATTTCCTTCTTACTGTCACCATTTATGAATTACAACACGTTAAAGAAAAATTATATTTTGATATTTTCTTTTAAATCTGCTATCCTGTATTTTTGAGAAAAACAAAACAACGGTTGAAAATAGTTATTTGTGTATCAAGTGCGGATAGAGCATTGTTTGTTGCACGCGGCGAGAAATTGTTGATCGAGGCGAAGCCGAAATCAACAACTCGACAAGTGCACCGAACAAGCTCTATCCGACGAGATACACACAATATTTTTTCTACAATCGTTGAACAATGTCAAGCTGTAGAAAAAAATAATTAATTTTCAAAATTATCTTTGGTCACGTCTATAACATTTCAGTAAAATTGTAGTTACCCATGTCAACGTAATCATGACAACGTTTATGAACAAAATACAAATTTTCAAAGAAATCATAATTTGACACATGGAGTACATTTGACATATGGAGTACATTTGACATAAAGTCTACAGAGTGAATACGTTTATGGTGATTAAGTTGAAGTGTATGTACGTATATGCCAACTGCATTTGCAATAGCAAGGTTATTACCAGAAAAATCCAATGCATCATTAACTTTTATCTAATTTATTTTTGTTTTATTTTGTCGCACTAGTGCGACAATATGTCACTTTGTCGCCCTAGAGCGACAATTTTGAACATTTCCTAACTAAAAATGGAATAACAATGTCGATATTGTGCAACGATTGTAGAAAAAGGTCATTTTTTGAAGGGATGAGCGTTTTTCTTGATAGTGGTGGTCTATGTTCCTGTATTGTTCGATGGCGGGAGGTATTGTGGTGCCCACAACAAATTTGTTCTATAAATATATTGTTTTATCTACGCCTGTGAGTTAACTGTCACTTATCGCACCCATTTTGCGTGAGTTAAAAACTTCATTACTGCACTCGTTTTCATTAACGTACTATTTATTTATAAATGTTGATAATACAATCTTTACAATTCTTTATATTAATAAATATTTAATTAATTAATAAGTTTTGAAGCTTGTTCTTCTATATCCGACGAATTACTTTCTAAATAACTCATTGCACGACATGCTTCAAAAATTTATGAAAAACAACTACATAATTGTGTAATGTCAAATTGTGGTCGTCAGGGATTAATAGTTATTTGTCAAACTAGAGAGGAAAGCGCTTCTTTTTTCCCCTCGAGTTCGAAGTTTGCCTCATGAGCGCAGCGAGTGAGGCATTTCGAACGAGAGTGGAAGAAGAGCTTTCCTCTCGTGTTAGACACAACATTTTTTTCACGACATGTTTCTAAAAACGATTTGCTCGGACCTAAAATACACTTTAAGAACACAACTGACAGATTGGCACGTTAAAAGTTAGGTTATCAGATACAAGGCGGTGTAGCAGTGTTGCCAATGAACCAATCTTAAATATCTTTAATAAGTTGTCAAATTGTGATTTAATAACGAAAAGAAATATATAAGACATAATTGTAAGATTATATAAAGTATGTATATCACTAAAATAAGGATTTTCAATAAAATTAGGAATTTATTTATAATTTTTATAATATATTTTTTATAAATAACTTTCATATTGGCAGCACTTCCATATTTTCCTCTCTAGAGAGGAACAACACATTTTCCTCACTATTTCGGGAGAAGAACGGTGGTGTTTCCTACCATGTCGTGAAAAAAAACATTTTTACAGCAACTACTTGGATTAATTTTCTACTTTTCAAAAAATTTAAATCAAAATATTTTAACTTTTTAACTTTGGGCGGGCGTAGATAAAATAATATACAATACAGGTGTATTACTATACTTACGTAATTTCACATACGTATCATTAATATCATTTATATCGTAAATATCTATTATCTCAAACATTATAGAGTCTATTTCTATAATATAAACCATCAAATGATATATGAGTACCTACTAAATTGCCTTACCGAAACCTAAAAAGTTCCGTGTGGAATATCTCCGGAAAAAATTCTCTCCTTGAGGTATTTCTACCGGGAAACGAACCTTTGATTGACCTATCTGGGATAATTGGATGGCGCTTGAAATTCAACCGAACGAAGAAGCCGATAATACAGATAATTGCGTAACAACAAAAGTAATTTTCGAGAGTTTCATCCAAATTATTTTGAGGTTCTGGTTATTTTTCATTCTTGCTCAAGGGCTGAATTTAATACACAACAACGACGACAAAATCAATAGGATTTCGGAATTTAATATAATTAATTTTTGTTTAGAAAATTACCAGTCATACTGAACTATGTGTTGATATGTTGTTTAATTTTCGTGATATGTTTTAGTAAGATTACTAGAATATATTATTAAATACATAATTTAGTTTTTCTCAAAATTAGAAGCATGTACAAGAAAAGTGCAAATAACATTTTATATTTCAAATATTCTTGCTGACATCTACCATTTGAAACTTTTTTCACAGCTGATTCTATTTTTGAAACAAATGGAATTTATTGTTTTGTGTGTTCAGTAAACTTCCTCTTCCGGTTTTTCAATTTCATTCAAAATCAACTCAGCTCTTCATATTTTCATGAAACATTAAATCTAAATCCAAGTTTCGTTCATGAGATATTGCGCACCCGGACATCCATCCATCCATCCATCCATCCTTACACACAGACATCATTGAGAAATTGGTCTTAACGGATTCAGTGGACGGTAAAATATATATTTCCGAAAAAATCTCGTCAGCGATTTTTTTTTTTCATGATTCCAATACTTCCTTATACTTTGCATAAGAAAGTAAAAAGATGCGAGAGTTGTCAATTTGTCGGTTTTGTGCCAAAATCTACTGAAATATTATAATAATACTGGAAAGCTCGCTGACATTTTAAATGCGAGCCGAGAAAGACAGCTAGTTAAGGGCTACCTATCTTTGTTGTAAAATGTTTTTACATAGCAACCGTTCTGAAAACAAGTGTTCCTGTTTTAAAGATTACTAAAATATTTAACTAAATATAAACAATTTATAAAGCTAATACATGTAAATAATATTAAATTATTTCAGATCAAAGTACTTCCAAATGGAAGTAGATATAAAACGACAAATTATTAATAACTTTAATTGGGCTCTAAGAATCTTCTAATCTAATTCATGGAAAGAAAAACCTTCGCACACGACATAAGGCTTAAAGGGCTTAAGTTAACGTGTAAAGAAAATGAATGGACATTTGAATCGAATTCTACTTAGAAATATGAGCACATGGTATTATCTGAGAATTAGGGTTCCAACCCTTCACAGCCGGCAATTTGAACAGTCGGGATCAGGAAAATTTCAAAATAGTTATTTGTGTATCAAGTGCGGATAGAGCATTGTTTGTTGCACGCGGCGAGAAATTGTTGATCGAGGCGAAGCCGAGATCAACAACTCGACAAGTGCACCGAACAAGCTCTATCCGACGAGATACACACAATATTTTTTCTACAATCGTTGAATAATGTCAAGCTGTAGAAAAAAATTAATTTTCAAAATTATCTTTGGTCACGCCTATAACAATTCAGTAAAATTGTAGTTACCCATGTCACCATAATCATGACAACGTTTATGAACAAAATAAAAATTTTCAAAGAAATCATAATTTGACACATGGAGTACATTTGACATATGGAGTACATTTGACATCAAGTCTACAGAGTGAATACGTTTATGGTGATTAACTGTATAGCAATAGCAAGGTTATTACCAGAAAAATCCAATGCATCATTTACTTCTTTTACCTACCTAATTTATTTTTGTTTTGTTTTTGTCGCGCTAGTGCGACAATATGTCACTTTGTCGCCCTAGAGCGACAATTTTGAACATTTCCAAACCAAAAATGGAATAACAATGTCGATATTGTGCAACGATTGTAGAAAAAAATGATTATTTGTAAAGGACAAGATTATTTCAAATATAATTATAATTGACCATGAATAATATTAACTGTTTAATGTTATTTATTATGTCAATATGTTGAAACAATAATTATACCGGATTTCTACTTTTTTATAGTACATAAGAAATGCAAAGTTAATATTTTCATAATGCGATAGTTCGTTCCCTGTGAATTTTAGAACAAAAATAAAAAAAATATTCAGCAACAAATACTTCACCAAATGAGCTTAAATTTATTGATGTAGTACATTTTAGTCATGAGTCACTTTTAGATATTTTCAGAGTGCCATGGCAAACAAAATTTACACAACAGTCGAATATTGTTTCAGTTTGACAGATGACATTTGGCATAGTTTGATTAATTATTAACTTGTTTAAATTATTTCTCAGTGATCATGGACACCTTTACCATTTAGAAATAATTTAAACAAGTCAAAATTATTAAAGCCAAATGGCATCGAAAACTGTGTGAAAAATAAAATCACTCCACCTACGGTGTCGTGATTTAATTAAAACAGTTTTCTTGTCAAATTGCTAGGCAACAAAAATTAAAAACTCGTGTGTAATTACAGTAGATGAATTATTGTAATTACAGTTGAACAAAAATTTATATACTAATGCAAAAAATAAATACGCCCCTGTACTTTTTGTCTCCCTAATGTATTTAAACTACCTCCCTCGGATAAGGGCACAGCTTATATATCCGAATAAGCTATAGATGTATTTAGCAGGAAAAATAAAAATATCTACAATAAATCTGTACAGAAAATTGTGAACCTACATATACGTGTAATTCTTGCAATATATGTAGATTGAAAACGCAAAAGGTAACAAAGATATTTTACTTGCATGAAAGGTAATATTAAATTTTCTGGAAAATGTTTTTCATGAAGATCAAGGAAGATATTAGAGGAAGTTCCACTTACGTCATGACCTTGGTTCGTGACTGCAGCGCCGCGTAGCGATCTGGATGGTGTAACTTATATCTCTGGACAATTTAAGAACACCAACCAAATTTCATAAATGTTGTACATACAAAGAAAGAGCAATGTTACTGTGATGAATGCAATTATAAATTATTTTCATTTCTATTTAAATATCTATAGCATGTATAATAAAGTAAATATATGTGTAAATGAATTAGTTGACCCCAATTAATTAATTGAACATTAATAAAATTATAAAATGCTATATTTTGAAGTTATACTTGTGGTTTTTAGTGTACACAGTTAGCTGTTTTTGAAAACTAATAATGGTGAGCTATGTAAAAAAAAACAGTATGTAATAAAAAGTTGTCAAAAGATATAATCTATAATTTTAAAGTTTTAATTTTTGTAAAAAGAATCTGCTGAGGTAATTTGTATACGGGTAGTGCTCTAATTTGCCTCCATTCCAGAAACATTTGGGGAACGTGGCAGGAGTGTTTTGCGTTGTGCGGAGTGGAATGGTTTTTTTGATAGTGAAAAAGACTGTTCGCGTGGCCAGTGTACTTTTTCGGCGGAATAAACTTTGACATTTATAATTTTTTGATTATGGATACGTTAAAAAAGGCGTCGTACGACTCTTCGGAAAGCGTTCAACAAGATAATAAATCAGTTGGATACTCTATTAATTGCAGAAAATAAAAATTTGAAAGAAATAGAAACAATATTTGAATTGTCACAAGAGAAGAGATTTTCTAAGAACTACTTGAATCTACAGTATATGTACCTGAAAACATGTATTTTAAGTATTATTTTACACAATACACTTTGTTATGTACAATTCCGTGTTTTATTTTCTAATCACTTTAAAGAATATAAAAACATTAAAAATTTAAAGTAGGCGCGCTTGCCGCGCATTAGCATCAGCGCCGCGTAGCGACCTGGATGGCGTTAATCTGACGGTTCGGTCTCTCTCACGTATAAGTGAAGCTTCCTCTAGTATCTTCCTTGATGAAGATTATCTGATAGTCGATAAGATATAATACTAGCATAAAGACAGTATTCAATCAGATACTTCTGTAGAATATTATATCTCAAAGAAGAAAGTACATTTGAGAAATAGATGAAATCGGATTGAAAATAAAATCTTGTACAGATTATATATCTTAAAAGAATACAAAATGATATAATAAATATAAACTGAAATGAAATTCAATAAGCTTTGTTGTGTCATGAATTTTTCCTCATTTGTACGAATTTGATAGCTATATCTCCTGAAAAATATGCAATAATCAAATATAATTTTTTTTTCACGCTGATATTGTCGCTACCGTGTGTCTACTTTTTTGCAGGACATAGGAAATACAATTTCAGAACAAAAGTGTAAATATATAAATAGTTCAGCAATAAATACTGCACCAAATAAGCCTAAATTTATTGATGTGATAGATTTTTGTCAATGAAATAGATTTAAAATAAATTGTAACATTTTTAGCTGTTTCTAGAGTGCCATGGTAAAGAAAACATACAAACAGTTGTATTGTTTGAGTTTGACAGATGACATTTGGCAGAGTTCTAATGATTATTGACTTAGAGCTAATGTTTCCAAACTCAGTTAACTAAAGAATAAGTGTATCATGCCCGGTTGCACCAACGTAAGTTAAATTTTAATCTTGGTTTAAATAAATAAAAGCAAATCGAAATTATATGTCATATGGAGTAATTGACATTGATGTCAAAAATTAGATACGCTTTTATTTATTTAAACCAAGTTTAAAATTTAACTAACGTTGGTGCAACCGGGCGTATATAGAATAAATAAAAAATATCGCATCAAAATCATAGCTCAAATGATTATTATTATTCTAGCTGTCATCTTTTGATGCAATATTTTTTGTTTATTCTATCGCTAAATTTATTATTTACATTATTTCTCAGTAAGCATGGTCACATTTACCATTTATGGCCGTTTTTTCCAACCTCAGATAAACTAAAGAATAAATTATCAGTGAAATAAATAAAAAATATCGCACCAAAATCCTAGATTAAATGATTATTATTATTCTGGCTTTCATTTTTTGTTGCGATATTTTTTGTTTATTCCACTGATAAATTTATTCTCTAATTTATCTGAGGTTGGAAATAGAGGCCCTTAGAAATAATTTAAACAAGTCAATAATCATTAAAACTATGCCAAATGTCATCTGTCAAACTCAGACAATACGACTGTTTGTATGTTTTGTTTACCATAGCACTCTGAAAACAGCTAAAACTTATACATTTTATTTTACGCCTATCTCATGACAGAAACGTATCACATCAATAAATTTAGGCTCATTTCGTGCAGTTTTTGTTGCTGAACATTTTTTATATTTACATTTTTGTTCTAAAATTCATAAGAAACGAACTATCGCCTAATGAAAATTTTAACTTTGTATTTTCTAAGTTCTATAAAAAAGTGGACACCCGATATGTATAGCTCAATTAAATATTATCTTCTTTAACACTCGGTAACTCCATCTTAACTTCTTCAAACTTCTTAGTATCCACAAGTCTTTGACAGTCTTCTTGAAACTGAAAGAAAGAATCCCAAATTTCCTGCAGTCTGTTACAATTCTTCTACTGCCCCTGCAGTTTCAATTGGGAATGAATCTGCATTTTTTTAAGCCTTGTTCAACATATATAAAAATCCACTTACAAAATTACATTATTTTATGTATTTAATTTAAGTAAAAGTATCTAATTTCTTATTTTGTTACAGATTGAAGCTTTCCTAAAATTGAGGGCATCTGTATTCTCATGGAATTGCCATTAAGAAAATGTGTAGCATAGCAGTAAAAGCTTTAAACCTTTAAAGGTATGTTCCGTAACCAAATAAATTTCTCCAATTTTTTATAGCAAGCTTTAAATTACAAGGATGGGTATCTAAGGAATCATATTAGCATAATGACACAGAAGAATTTCCGTCGTATAATATAATAAAAACGTATAACATTAAATTGCTTTTTAACTTCGTATGGAGCAAATTTTTATTCGTTTGCTTAATTTATCTTAACCTACACATATACAAATACAGGGTAATTTATAACGTACGGAAAAGATTGAAAGTGTAGCTAGGAGTCACCAAAATAATACTTTTTTCTTAATAATTTTTGACAAAAACTCAATATCCAAAAAGTTACAGCAAAGTTCTTTTATTTGAAATCGACACTAAAGTGCTAAAAAATCGTCATTTAAAACTCAGAAATCGTCACTAAAGTAACCCATTATACGACGAATTTGAGCAACCCAGTGTTGGCAACCGTTAAATAATTATTATACAATTAGGATAATTTTGGCAAATATATATACGTCCTACAGTAAATTTGGACGTAACATGAAACAAAATTTGCAAGAAGAATTAACTAATTAATTCCGATGACGAAATTGAGGACAAAGCACATAATTTTGAGTGTTATTTATAACTTTACTTTTCGAGGTTGGCAACACTGACTGTCAGTTCCAATTGACAACTGACCAAAAACTCAATATCCAAAAAGTTACAGCAAAGTTCTTTTATTTGAAATCGGCACTAAAGTGCTCAAAAATCGTCATTTAAAGCTCAGAAATCGTCACTAAAGTAACCCGTTATAGGACGATTTTGAGCAACCCAGTGTTGGCAACCGTTAAATAATTATTATACAATTAGGATAATTTTGGCAAATATATTGACGTCCTATAGTAAATTTGGACGTAACATGAAACAAAATTTGCAAGAAGAATTAACTAATTAATTCCGATGACGAAATTGAGGATAAAACACATAATTTTGAGTGTTATTTATGATAACTTCACTTCTCGAGGTAGCAACACTAACTGTCAGTTTCAATTGACAACTGGCAGATGTATAAACTTAACCTATATTGTATTTTTTTACAGTTTTTTCGAATTTTAGATTTCAAATAAAACTTAATATGTACCTCGGCACTGAAGTTTCTTTTTATCACTCACATGGTTTATTACGAGCCTCGGCAACTAAATTCCATATTCGTGATTAAAAATTGAACTTCAGTGCCTCGATAATGAATTGTAGAAATCTTTTTAATTAATGAACTTATTATAAACCATAATTATGTCTACATATTCCTCGTTACTGAATGTATTAACAATTTTGCACTTAACTATATTTTATTATATTTTGACGTCTCAAGAATTGACATATAAATGAATTTCAACGGAAACTAGTTTAATATGACGTCAGTGTTGTCGTTTGTTGTGGATCTCAAACAGTAGGGATTGTAAATAATTGTAGTCACATAAATATTCCATTTTATTGTTTAGAAAATTATTTAAATGGAATTACAATAACTTTTCGTGGTAAATAACTGAAATATACATAAATACCATTTATTCTAGGGTGGAACATAATAACATAAATAAACTGTAAGATTATTTTAGTCAAATGTTTGATTACCACTGATAAATTTTGCTAATCTATGTCATTCAACATGTCTTTAATTTTGTTGTGTCGACCTAATCACGTGCTTTCATTATTGCGCGAATTCTCAAACAAGTGAGATTTGTGTTATTGATTACGTATTAAAAAAAAATCTTTAAATTAGGTGCCAACCATTTAACACTTCGACTGTCTGACAGCTCAATAATAAGAGAAGTACAAAGAATTTACAATAGAATAGATGTGTGAGAGAGATACATAGAGAAACATAATGATGCCAAAATTGCTATCTTTAAAACTCAAATATCTGAATAATTAATAATATATATAAACTTCTATTACATCTAGTACAATTTTTGGAATCGAGTTAAAATATAAATGACTTATTTGCCATTTTGTGACTCTAGTAAAGGTCCATGATTTGATTTTGGAAAGAGTTAGAGCAGATATCACTGGTTGTTGACTGCGATCAAAATAATTTGTTATAGTCTTTCTAAATATGTTTTAATGTCGTAGACAGATTAAAAGAATGTTAAACATTTTGATAATACTCTGTAGTATTTTGTACACGCATGTAGACATTGCCTCAACCTTGCACATTCGAATAATAGTACATACCTTTATCTTGTACTTGCGCAATTTCCGTGGAAAATAACAGAATATCAATAAAATTATTTATAATGACAAAATTAAATAAGTCTTAACTAATTTATTTGCGAACGCTGAAAGTTAAAACAAATGAAATATTTTGTTTTGAATTTGTATTATATGATAATATGTATTGTATGTCTTTTATACTCAGTTGCATAAAGCGTCGTAACATTTTAGGCCGGCCAAAGACCTCTGTTCTAATTTATATATTGGGATGAAATTGAACAAACTATACATTCTTCTTTTTCCACAAAATTACACAGATATTAAACATTATTTATATTATATAATAAAGGTGATTAATAAATATGTTATTGTAAGAAAAAATAAATGGGGGTTATTCGGAATATGTTATTAAAACATTACTTTATTAAAAGCATTATTTCAAAGAAAATTCTTTAATATTTATAGCATGTCAAAGTGCAAGTACAATAAATTCTTTTTTATTTTATAAAACTGCATAAAAATACAACAATAATATATGCAGCAATGTGCTCGAATATTATTCTTGCGTATTATAATTATAATAATGAACTTTTGACTCGGAATGTATAATTTAAACTCGTACAAGCAGAAGTTAATGCGATTCGTTATACCGGGTGTCTGTCTTAAAGGTGTACATAGGAGATTAACATGGGAAATCAGTCTTTTGCGTGCTGTTGCTCGGTGTTCTATCGGAAAACAATGATTGTAGTACCAATCGAAAGATATAATTTTTCTGATTCAAATGATGTAAAATACATTACAATTTAGTAGTAATTTGGTTCCGTAAATTAATTTTTATATTTTGAAAATCCTCCGATTTATTCAGTTTTTATCGAAATAAATGTACTTACCTATGGCTGTTTTGTTTTGATTTCTGTCAAGCTATTTATTTGACGTTTCTGTCAATTTGTAAAATATGGTTATATTCAGTAATGACAAGCGTACTTTTATAATTTTTGCGTAAAGATTTTATTAAATAAATTAAAGTCTAAAAACCAGTTTTCTTTAAATAATATTAATTTATTAAGAGTTAAGTTATTTTTAAATTTATGACAAAAAATTTCATTTTTATTAGCTCTATTTTGTATATCTTCACAAAATATTCTTCCACTTTCTTCGTTAAATGGAAAAAAGTTCTTGATTGCAGTGCATTTTGTAGGAATAAAAAGAACTTTTAAAAAAAAAAAAACAATGTACACCCAATTCATTTCCAAAAAATCTAGTGCTATACGAAGGATCTACATTTATCATTCCTAAAACCCTTTCTTCCAATAAAGCACGTTCTTCTGCTCTTGCTAAATTGCAATTACTAAGCTCACGTGTATTTTTCGTGGATACTGGCATTTGTGGTTGCACTTGGATTCGGTCGATTCATAAACTTAATAGAAAATAGATCTCGCACTCTGAGCTAACTGTTTCCTCCAAAAAATAGTTTTACTATAAAACTACGCTCTTCAGTAGTATAACTAGCCATATTTTTACAAATTGTCTTAAACAAGTCCAAAAGTCAGAAACGTCAAATAAATAGCTTGACAGAAATCAAAACAAAACAGTCATGGATGACTATATTTATTTACGATAAAAATTGAATAAACCGGAGAATTCTCAAAATTTAAAAATTAATTTACGGAACCAAATTACCACTAAATAGTAGTGTATTTTACATCGTTTGATTCAGAAAAATGATATCTTTCGATTGGTACTACAATCATTGTTGTCCGATAGAACACCGAGCAACAGTACGCAAAAAACTGATTTCCCATGTTAATCTCCTATGTACACCTTTAAGACAGACACCCGGTATACTAGATACGATATAAAATTATGCTTAGAATTAACACGCATTTCTGTCCAGTTCAAATGAAGGTTTGACTGTTTAAGATATTTTTCATATCACCTATCATCTATCATTTAAGAAATGAAATTATTTACAACCTAAATATTTTTCATAATATTTTACTTTGTCTGCCGCCGGAGTAGAACCGGTGGCAAGGAGACAATATTGAACTTCTGTTTGTTGAATATAAATACATGCCAACGTGCTCTTAAGACGTTAGAAGAAAAAATCTGGTGTGGGCACCACACTACTTTCTTATACAAATAAACCCAACTCAACACGTATGACTTGTTCCTTGCGTGACTTTATTTTGACAATTATTTGATATATAGATGTTAAACCTGTTTAATTTTTTATTCTCCTTGTAACTATGAATTTATTTTAAAATAGAAATTAATTAATATCTTGTCTTCAAAACATTCTAACTAATAAAACAAATATTGCTTTTATAATATTTCACACGACACATATTTTTGACACTTCACAATTATTAGACACGTTTGACACATAGATATTAAAAATGTTTTAGTTTTTGTTCCCATTGTAACTCAGATTATAGAAATATATTCTTAAACATATAATTTAGTTTTTCTCAAAATTAGAAACATGTACAAGAAAAGAGCAAATAACATTTTATATTCCAAATATTTTTGCTAACATCTTTCATTTGAAACTTTTTCTCATAGCTGATTCTATTTTTGAAATAAATGGAATTTATTGTTCTTTGTGTCCAGTAAACTTCCTCTTCCGGTTTTTCAATTTCTTTCAAAATTAGCTCAGCTCTTCATTTTTTCATGAAACTTATAAATTCCAAGTTTCATATACGTACCTTGTCTCGTTCATGAGATATTGCGCACACGGACATCCATCCATCGATCCATCCTCACACACAGACATCATGGCGAAAATGGTCTTAGCGGATTCAGTGGACGTCAAAATATGTATTTCTGCAAAAATCTCGTCAACGATTTTTTTCGTGATTCCAATACTTCCTTATAATTTGTATAAGAAAATAAAAATAATTTATATTGTTTTTCGCTTTTCCGTTTTTTGTTAAAAAAATTTAATACATAATTTTAATAATACATCAGCAACAAAGAGAAAAGTTTAAAAATATTTTGACAGATCTGTTAACAAAAATATTCAAGTTATTTTATTATGTTTCTCATGTCAATCTGTAATTCGGCTTAAATTGTAAATTTTCTTTGCTTCTATTTCGTAAATTAGACTGATATGATTAACCTAATTAATTAAGATTTATTAGGCGCAGCTTTTCCTTCTTAACATTTTTTTGTATTTGTCTAAAATTCGTAAGGAATAAAATGTTGCTATAATACGAAAATACCATTGTATTTCCTAAGTAACATGAAAAAAATCGCCACCCGGTATACGAGAGGTAATTCTACGATTCTCGTATTTGAAACAAGTTAATTTCGAAATTCCAACCAATGGAAACAATTAAAAGTCAATTAACAGTACTTTCTGTAAATTGTATTTACTGCGACTTTCAAATATTGGAGCTATGCAGTATCGGAAAAATTTTCTGTTCTGTTTTCAATTATTAATTTAGCAAGTTGTCAAACAGATGTAAAATCAGAATTGAAAATAAAATATGAAATGGTTAAATTTATTATAAGGGCCGGTCTTTCCATCTACGAATAAACTTCCGAAAAAAATACGCATCAAGAAATGACAGCTAGAACTATAATTTTCCATTTTCGCCGAATAATTTATTCGGTACTTTATTCGTAGATGGAAATATTGGCCCTAATTGAAATAATTTTTAATATACAAGATATTTTATGTCAAACATATATCGTTATATTTTAATATAAATGAGGACAGGAATATTAATAAATTAATTTTGTCCTCTCAAGTATGCTGAAATTATAATATAATGAAAAATATTTATAATGGTATTTCATTAAAATTTTGTTGTAGTTGTTATAATTCTAATATTCAATGAGAAACGCCTTTTAAAATATGAGTTTTATTTATATGTATGACAGTTTATATAACAATTCACTTCTCTTGTTTTTATTCATCAAACTAACTAGATTATTAATAAATTATTTTTCTTTTATTTTACAATACTTCCTTCAAAAGAAAAATGTGCAAAAATGATAAATCTGTTTTCTTTTATTATACAGCTACGTTCTTATGTACACCAATCTTTCCACGTAGCAATTCAAATCGTGTACGTTCAAGAGGTTTTGTTAGTAAATCTGCTAACTGATTCTTTCCTTCTATGTGCTGCAACCTAAGTTCACCATTTAAGAATCTTTCCCTTACATAAAAGTGTCGAACCTCAATGTGTTTAGACCTACGATGAAACTCAGGATTCTTTGCTAATTTTATGGCACTAGCATTATCAATGAATAGCGTTGGAGGCAATTTAGGAATTTCAATCAATTCTGATAATAAACGTTGTAACCAGATTAATTCCTTCGCTCCTTCACTCGCTGAGATAATCTCCGCTTCAGTTGTAGAGGTTGCTACTATCTTTTGTAGTTGACTAGTCCACGATATGGCTCCACCAGACAACTTCGCGACGATTCCAGTTGTAGAACGTCTTGTCTTCTTGTCACCGGCGAAGTCAGCATCGCTATAGACTTGTAGCTCTTCTTCTTTGTTATAAATTAAGCCGTGGTTCACAGTACCTCTTAGGTACCGAAATATTCGTTTGACTTGATTCCAATTTTGAATAGTTGGCTTTTCCATAGCTCGAGCAGCTTTGTTTACTGCAAAGGCGATATCTGGACGAGACACTGTTGTAAGATACATTAAACAGCCTACTGCCTCACGATATGGTACATCAGATGAGACTGCTTCGCCGAGATCACTTTCTTCAGCGCCAATAGGAGTTGAGACTGCGTTTGATTCTGCCATTTGAAATCTTTCCAGTATTTTTCTTATATAATTTTCTTGGCTCACCACAATTGATCCATCATTACGTTGTTCTATTTTCATGCCAAGAAAATTGTCGAGAGAACCAGCCGTCGTATTAAACTCTTGATGCAAGATTCTCAAAAATTCAGCTATATCTTTCTTGTCACTGCCGACAACCAAACCATCATCGACATAAATTGCAACATAGAGTCGATTTTTATTACGCTTTCGATAAAACAGACAAGGATCTGCAACACTGTTTTGAAAACCTGCTTTCTTCATGAATTCTATAAATCGTTTGTTCCAGCAGCGTGGTGCCTGTTTGAGCCCATACAGACTTTTTTTTAATAGACATACTCGACCAGTACCGTCATCGAAACCTTCCGGTTGTTGTATATATACAACCTCTTCAAGAATGCCATTTAAGAATGCTGTTTTTACATCGAACTGCTCCAATTGCATTTTCTTGGCAGCAGCTATAGCTAGCAAGGTTCGTATAGTGTCATGTCGCGCAACAGGACTGAATGTTTCTTCATAATCTATTCCTCGTCTTTGGACATAGCCTTTCGCTACCAATCGAGCTTTGAAACGAGTACTTCCATCACATTTAGTCTTTTGACGCAGAACCCAGCGATTTTGTAATACTTGTACATCTTTCGGTCGTTCAACTAATACCCAAGTGTTATTTTGCTTGAGAGATTCCATCTCTTCGTTAATTGCTTGCGTCCATTGTTTTTTCTCATTCGACTGCAATACTTCGGAAAATGAATTCGGCTCTTTGTATTCATCAGCAACTCCAGACATCATTACAAATTCATCGCTTTCTATCCAAGTTGGTTTTCTTCGTTGTCTTTCGCTTTTTCTTTTCTCTGTGTCACTATTTTGTTTCAAAAATTCTTCGGTTCCGACCAAATCTTGTCTTCCTTCAGAAGTGGACACCGTAACAAACTCTTCAGTTTGGTTCTGAGTTTGATTTTCTTTGTCGTGGCATCTAACTTCCGAATCTTCTTTTCCTTCAGATGACAAATTAGATCGATTTGGATTCGAAATCTCCTCTTGATGAACATCAAACTCTACAGCATCGCTGCGCAAATTGCAGACGACTTCCGGCTTGAATTTTACATCGTGACTCATAACTACTTTTCTTTGCGAAGGAATCCAGATTCTGAAACCATCCTTATCATTAACATATCCAACAAGTTGTCCAAAAACAGCCTTGTTGTCAAACTTGGAGCGAAAATTCTTGTTTACATGAACATAGCACCCAGTGCCAAAAATTCTAAGATGATCGAGTCTTCCTACCGATCGGCCGTACCACAGTTCGTATGGAGCTTTGTTCTGAATTGAAGATTTTCCAGTACGATTCAAAATATATACTGCAGTGTTACAGGCTTCTGCCCACAATCCTTTTGGTAATTTTGTAGGATTCAACATAGAGCGCGCTGTTTCTACAATAGTTCGATTTTCGCGTTCTGCTACGCCGTTTTGTTCTGGTGTATAAGGCGGTGGAATCAATTGTTCTATTCCTCTGCTTGCAAGCAGTTCAGTAACTCTCTTGTTGTCGAACTCCTTTCCTCCATCACACCTGAATTGCTTGATAACGTGTCCATTTGTTTTGGCTTCATTTAAAAATTGTTCAAGGACATCACATACTTCATTTTTCTGTTTCAAAAAGAAAATTCTACGAAATTTGCTAAAATCATCTTTGAAACAAACGTAATAACGAGCTCTTCCAAAAGATTCTGTCGTCATTGGCCCATTCACATCGGCGTGGATCAATTCGCCAGTAACTGTTGGACGATTCAATCGTTGCTTGAATGGTAGTCTATGCATTTTCCCCAATGCACAGCCATCGCAGAATTCTTTGTTGCAACCATCCACGTTGATGTTCATTTGCTTCAAAATGTTTTTTACATGCTGTTTGTTTTGGTGACCAAATCTTTCATGGTATACCTGCAGTGTGTCAGACGGTGTCACTAAATTCACGTGAACCGTTTTTTCAGGTTTTACAATACGCATATTAAGTACGTACAGACCATTTTTCATGTAACCAGTCATTACAATTTTCTTATTTATTTTGTCACAAATTTTAACACTTCTGTCATCGATCGTCGTGCTGTAGCCATTCAACGCTGCTGCTTTGACGGAGAACAAATGCGCACTTGCATCAGGAACATATAAAACATTTTTCATTTCAGCATTATGCCAAACATTGTTTTGTCGAACTTGAATACTTATTGTTCCTTGACCATATGCATACATACTCACATCTTGTTTTCCAAGTGAGATCACTTCAGGAACAGTAAATTCATTGTATGACATAAAATATTGTTTGCTCGGAGTGATGTGCTTGGTTACTCCACTGTCACAGTACCATTTGTTTGCATCAATGTAACTTCCAATTGAAGCTCCCATGACATATGAAATGAATACAGCATTTCCATTTTGTTGTTTATGCTGCTTATTAATGTTGACGTTGCCACCTGCCTTTTTCTGTGGACATTCAGCTGCCCAATGACCCAATTGCTTGCATTTGTTGCAAGGAAATTTTTGCTTTGCCCGTTCCATTGAGGTTTTTGTTTTTTCGTAATATTGCTTTTTTCTGTTCTGACCAGAAGCGACGAATGCAGTGGTTTCTGGTTTGCTTTGATCCCGCAGTTCTATCGTACATAGTTTTTCGATCAGCAAATTCAAACTTTGATTTTCTACTGGAATCGTGTCCCACAAATCTTTAAAGTTATCAAATTCTTTCCCCAATGTAGATAAAATTCGTCCGTTTAATATTCTCTCAGACAAGGTGTTTTCTTTAATTCATCATTTAAATCCACAAACAACTTTTGTAATTTGGCGACGTGTGTACTGATATCTTCTTTTTCGTCACGTTTAACTCGAAAAAAGGCTTCGATTAACATATTCAATCGTTGCGTACTGCTGCGTTCAAATCGCGCACGTAATTTATCCCAGATTTCTTTCGCGTTATTACATGTCAACACGAGCTCAGCAACTGGTTTGCTCAACGCACTTGCAATCACACTTGCAGCTTTTGCATCGTCTTTCTGCCATTCCGCGTATGCTGCCTTTTTTTCATTTGACGGTTTATCCGGTAACTCAACACGTTCACGCTTGCCGTCAATAAGGTCTTCTAGTCCATATGACCGCAACACCATACAGACATGCCATTTCCATTTAGCCCAGTCATCTGGTCCTTCAAGTTTCTCAACATTTACTTTATAATCACTGCTGACAGACATTTTCTTCTAGGGAAATTCTTGTTCTCATTAATATGTATTTAACTTATTTTTCACGTGATCTGGGCCCATAACCTGTTATAATTCTAATATTCAATGAGAAACGCCTTTTAAAATATGAGTTTTATTTATATGTATGACAGTTTATATAACAATTCACTTCTCTTGTTTTTATTCATCAAACTAACTAGATTATTAATAAATTATTTTTCTTTTATTTTACAATAGTAGTTTTCTATAAACCGGGTGTAGATTTAAAATGTAGTATATAGAGATTTCAATTCTATTTTTTGTATTGCTGCAAATTTTTATCTTTTCACTTTACAGCAAATGTATAAATATAAATTATGAATTTAAAAATGCATACAATAAGTATACCTAAATGTTAGTATTTCACGATATATCAATCTAATTAAAATTCATATTTATAGACAAATTGTAATACAGAAATACATTTCACAAAACAGTTTCAGATTTATTTATTACAGTGTTGTATTATTGTTTGTAGAAATTTCCTAGAAGATTATAATAATATAATGGCGAGTTTAAGAGTTCATTTTTTCCATTTCTTCTGTTAAACAAATAAATAAATTTAAAACTGTTTTCCTAATAAATATTAATTTGATGAATGTATCCTTAAGTACTAATATTTAAGTAACAAAATGGTCCTTATAGCATGCATTTTAAATTTTTGAACAACTTTTGTATTTACACTTTTGCTGTAAAATGAATAGTTAAAATTTTAGAGCAATATAAAAAATGCGTTTTTAAATCACAATTCAAATAATTTTGGAATACATAAAAACCATCATAAATATTGAGGTCCTGAAAAAAATAGTATATACACCGCAGCAGAGAAGAGTATTGTAGCCCTCGACTACGGTTCGTGCTTCAATTTACTACGCGGGAAAAAACCGTACACTTTTTTCCCTTAATGTATAATATACTAATATTTCGAATTTAATATCAGATACAAAAAAATAGCAAATAACATTTGTTATTTCACAATTTGAAACATTTCTTTGGAGGTTATTCCATATCCAATACTATATCGTTACTATACATACGAACACACATCCATTCATCCATCCACACAGACGTCATTGATAATAGTTATTTGTATATCAAGGCACTAGAATAAACCAAATGAGTAGTAAAAAATAGTTTAGTGGCAAGGTATACATTATATTTTTTCCGAAATCGTTAAATTATTAATTAAAAACATAAATATATTGCATTATGTATTTGTAAAACGTCAGCTAGCTGTTGCAACGGGGATGGCTGTAGTAAAGTACATTCAAAATTGTCAAATTTGTTTATAATTTTCATTGCTTTTTATATGTTCTGAGACGTTAGTGATCTGCATTAAATCCGATAAATTATTGTCAAAGTTGAATAATAAATAAATTCACCAATAGTATTATAGAATAATTTGTTTATCCAACACCTCTCAATAAATGCTCTATAACTATGGTGATTTTAAACTAGCAATTATCCACTACTGGGTATAATTTTGAGGAAAGCCACTAGTGAGTATTTTTTTATTTATAACAATAATAATATCACACAACACCTTGGTAACTACTTCGATTGACATTTTAATTTCAAAAATTTAAAGCATATGTCACTGTCAAATAATATTTCATTAATAAGTTTTTCATTTATTAAGAGGTGTTGGATAAAACGTTATACTTCACACGTGGGCAAAGTGGAATTATTCACTCGATAAAATTATCTTACTCAGCCTTCGGCTTCGTGAGCTAAAATTTCTCTTTCTTTGCCCACATGTAAAGTAAATAACTATTGTTTTTTTAGTTTTGTAATTCAAGTTTGACATAAGAGTCTGTAAATTTTAACTTTAGCTATTCTTTTAGCTAACTTCGCGTAGTAATATCGTGTACTTTAGTATCGATTTCGTAAAAAATATATTTCCTCGCAAATTTCGCAACATTTTAACTGTTGTATACTATGTAAAAAAACAATTAAATAAAAACTACATTTCGCCATTAATTTTATTGTTTTATAGATACTGCATATGATTAATTAATATAGATACGAAACAAAACAAATTAGGACCTAATCACAAATATATATTTTTAAGATTCAACTTTATATTTACATTTGTTTTTATGATAATAAATATACTTGTATCAACATAATGTTTATAAAATAGAATAGTTGATACTGCTACAAACGACCTTGACGCTTATACACAGTAAAAGCATTACTATCATCGTATTTTGAGACACGAAGGAAAATTATTGCTATTAAAAAGTTAAACCTTGTACTGAAATAACATTTTTTTTGTAAATTACATTACACCGTAGTACAACTATTAAAGTACCTATTTATTTTTGTTTCTCCAAGATTACTGAAACATAAAATCCATTTAATAGAAACTGTAAGCTTATTTCTGTAAAAACTTTTTCAACAAATATATTGATGAAATGTTCGATATAAGCAACACTATTTTTCCACTTTTTATTTATAAAAAAAATCTGATATGTCCTTCATGTAACCTCATGCGTAACTTTGAAACCGTGCAAAATAGAGAAAAATGTTTCAAATAAAAATTGAAGTAAATATTATTTTTCATCTTTTTGATTATTATAAAATTTACTGTAACTCAATTAATTACTGAGATATGGACAAAAAACTAAATAAGCGTTTAAGTAATCTACCACTTACAACTGTTGATGAATTGTTTCCAACATCTAATCAACCTGTAACTTATTCATGCAAATTTTAAATATGGAATTTCAAAACGATGTCTTTTTACCTCCCGCCTACCTATAGGTAAGGGAGGTATTGTTTTTGGTCCAAAAATTGTGTATTGAGTTTTCAATGAATAAGCACGTTTTAGGGTCCCTACATTACGATTTTACTATTTTCGCGATGATGTCTGTATGTATGTATGTATGCATGTATGTATGTATGTATGTATGTATGTATGTATGTGTGTGTGTGTGTAGTCTGTGGCAATTTTTTCATCTCGCATAACTCAAATTCTATATTACCAAAAAATACAATTTTGTGAATTATTGCTTCTTATATTTAAATGAAGAGCTGATTAGATTTTGGATAAAATTGGTCAACCGGAAGTAGCAGTTTACTTGAAGCCCATAACAGTTTTTCGTGAAAAAAACGGTTAAATTTAATTTTTCAACAATTTATGTTATTTTGAAAGTTGAATAATATTTAATTTTACATGTGTTTTGATTACACTAATTTTATTAATTTCCATTAGATTTAGAGAAAATATAAAGAAATTAGATTTCACAAATCTTGCATTCCTAGTACACCATGGAAAAATTTTCAATTTTTTCCGAAATGTGACACATGCCATTGTTATTGTGAAGCTGTTTTCTTAGTGAAATATATTCATAAATTAAATAAATATACGAAAGAAAATTAAATTTCTCAAATATATATAGAAAATAAACAAATAAGAAGGTATGTTTCTGTATAATCAAATGCTATTTTGTATCGTTTAAGAGTAGTATTGGGCGGGAGGTTATGTGCTGGCCACATCAGATTTTTTAGTCTAATTATTGTGGTCAAACACATACACACATTATTATTGAAAACTTACTACCGAAAATTTTGACCTGTTACCCCTGTAAGGGGGTTACACGTAAGTGCATGAAGTAAAAATTTCAAATAAAATTGTAAGTAATATTGTCATCTTTTGGGTGCTCTGGGTACATTTGCTCGAAACATGAATGTATCTAGAGATGCTCGATTGAGTGTTTATAATGGTGCATAAGTGCCTACATTGATGTATGGTTCTGAATGTTGGGTATGGATGAAGAAGCATGAACGATGTTTAATTGCTGTGGAAATGAGGTATTTGAGAGGAGAGTGATCGTGTCCGGAATACATTAGTGTATGGTGAGTGTGAGATTGAGATGAATGTTGTTAAGAAAGAGCAAATGAAAGGTTGGTGAAACTAATATAAGCGGGTGAGATTGAAGGTGAACGATTGCGTGGGCGTCCGAGGAATAAGTGGTTAGGTATGATTGATGGTTTGTTGCGTGGACGAATGATTCTGAGTGTGAAGAATAGATGAGCATGTATGAATGTGGATGAGGCGAAAATGGTGTGTCAGGATATGAATTTTTAGTTGTTGCTTGACTGTGTTTCTGGGTTCGTGCTTCCTCACTGAGTGGGATATAGAGTGACGTTATGTATGTTGAAGATAATATAATTTACTAAAAGCAGTTATTTTCCGAAATATGTCCAAAATACTTCAAATATACCTCAGTTTGTAACATGAATATTTAATTTATTATTATTATATTTGAAAATGATATTGTCAATAGTTTTTGAGTTAACGTGGACTCAAACATTACCGTAGACAGAAAACTCACTACCGAAAATTTTGACGCGTTACAATACCTCCCTTACATAAACTGCGGGAGGTAAAAAATTAAATATGCAGAATAAATGAATTTAAAAACAGTTTTCAAATTTAACTGGGTAAATGAAGTATGTTCAAATTATTTTATTAGTATTTTTCAATAAAATAGATAAATTTCTAAATGAGTCAGTCGAATATATTTCTGCGCTTACCCTGCTGTCAAATAAGTACCACCAAAGATTTGCCGGGCGCGGGAGTCGAACTGAAAGTCCAATGGACTACAGTTTTGACAGTCAAGAGAATAAAAATTAAAGAAACGCGTAGCGTAGTGGGATTCAGCATCTGACCGAAAGTCATAAGGTGTCAGGTTCATATCCAGGGGTCAGAAAAATAATTCATTTAAAAGTAAGCGCAAAATTAAATTCTATACAATCTAAACTAAAACTAAACATTGACCCATGGCATGTATGACGTTCAATAAATTAACTAAAAAACAGTTTTAATTATTAAATCGAATACAAGTTTGTTTCTCCAATAAACATATCAATAATAATTTAAAATTTTGTGGCAGTACATACCTGGTTAAAATGTTGGACACAATTAACTTGACAACCATTAGTTTCATACAATTGTTCCTTAGCACAAACACTCACAACAATAAAAAACAAAAACACAAATATACAACAATAAGTCATAGTCAATCAGTTTCTACAATCATTTGAATATTAAACTTTAAAATCACAACAGTAATTAATCAAAAACAAATTGTTATTGCCTGTTTATCTCTTCAAAATTCGGAGAAGATTAGATTAATCCATCTTCATATTGGCGCGAACGTAAACTTTATCGGTTTTTACTTCAAGATGCTACCTACACGCACGAAGACAACAAGTAAACTGATAGCAAACCGCGCAACGAATTTTCGAAAAGCGGCGAATTCTAAACTGCGCGTGACAAACGATGCGCAAGTGAAATTTGCGAATGCGATGGATCGGTCGCTTTTGGTGTGTGCCGTTGGATGAAGCCGCATTTACAACCAGAAATTTGGAGATATTTTGTTAATTTTACCGTTTGATTATGTAGGCTTTTACAAGTGAAAATCAATTTTGAAAAAAAAAAATTTGCGCGGGACGGTGGACGATTTTTGTAATTTTGGTTTTATGAATTTACAAGTGAAAATCAATTTCCAAAAAAAATTTTGCGTGGGACGGTGGACGATTTTCCGAAAGTTTGATTTTATTTGCGATTTTAAACAAGAAAAATTTTTCCGTGAGGCGCAAAGTTAATTCCGAAAAAATTTGCTCACAGGCAACGTAACATGCAGACAAAAAATACAAATCCCAACACCCCCCCCCCCCCCCCAGCATATTATTTTTTTTTAAAGAATTATCGAATATTGGACTCGATCTGATCTTTGAATCGATCCGTCAATTACAACAATTTTTACAAATAAATATTACAATAAATATAAAATAATATAATACATTTTATTGTGCAAATTTTCTTCTTCGTTTTGGCTGCTGAAGACTTGCATGTTCGAGGGCTAAATTCTACTCCTGGTGGTGGACGCGGATCACCGGGAGTTCTTACGCACTGTATATGTGACGGCTGGTTGTGTTTCGAGTTGAAAAACGTGGAGACAAACTAAACAAAATGTTTCATAAGTAATTAAACTTACTATATCGAAATTCAAAGTATAGGTGTTATTAATTTTATCATTTGAATATTTATTTTACCATCCTTTATGTGTAAATAATTTTATATATTCGTTTTACTTAAAAACCATCTTGTGTAAACGGTACGTATGGGGGAGAACTAAATAAATATAATTTAATAATGTAACGAATACATAAAATTAATAATAAATTGATTGAAAAAGCAACAATGTGTTGCATAAATATTATCGGAGCACAGTTACCGGATACAGAAACCAATTGTCAAGTGTAATATCTACTTCCCTTGAACGTTGTTGCTGTTGTCTTCCTCGATGGTCACTTCTCCAGGTGTAAACCTCCACGACCTTCTGACAACCATCATCTTTCCATGGCAGCCGCGGCCAGATGTGACGTGATGTTCTGGATGAAACTGTCTGAGAACTTCATGTACACTAAATCTGAAACATTTATGT
Organism: Poecilus cupreus; assembly: GCA_963942605.1. NCBI lineage: Eukaryota > Metazoa > Arthropoda > Insecta > Coleoptera > Carabidae > Poecilus > Poecilus cupreus. The sequence goes on along the minus strand of OZ012726.1, from coordinate 2,670,556 downwards.
GGCATCATACACATTGCCAAGTTGCTCTTCAGACATTCAAGCTATTTTCTATAATTAGCAAAATTATGACGTTTAAATAATTGTGGAGTTTGGTTGTCTGAATTTTGTACATTTTAATTTGGCTTCCTCCAGAGTTCAATAATTATATCGCGAGAGATCTACTCACAATGACAGTCAGCATGAACGCTGGTTATTACAAACACATTTTATTAATCCAGCGGTAATGTTTTTTGAGCAATGCTTCAAATAAAATGAGCAGTGTTAAAACTTTTCAATATATAATCGCTTGTCCTACAACTAACATGTGTAATATGTATATTTCGGAACGGAGGGATAGCTACTTATATCTAACTTAAGCTAAAAAGCGACTATATAAATAATAATAGAACTACTGAGATTGTACAATAGAGAAAATTTACTTGAAGCATTTATTGCTAAATAATTAGGAATATTTGACAACAGAAAAATGACACAAGGCGTTTTTAACCGCCAGTATGTAGTAAAATATCGTGGGATAATGTGTTGCATAAATATTATTGGAGCATAGTTAGAGGATGCAGAAAGCAATTGTCAAGTGAAATATCTACTTTCCTTGAACGTTGTTGCTGTTGTCTTCCTCGATGGTCACTTCTCCAGGTAGAAACCGCCACGACTTCCTGACAATCATCAGCTTGTCTGGGTGCAACTGTCTGAGAGCTTCATGAACTCGAAATCTGTAACATTTTTGTGGCATCAGACTCATTGTCCAGTTGCTATTCAGACCTTTGAGCTTTGTTCAATAAACAACAAAATTATAACGTTTAAATAATTGTATCGTTTTAAATATATACTGAATTTATATTGTATCTGGAACAATGCTTCAAATAAAATGTAGTTTCATTACATTTAAAATTTTTCTAGCTATTTTTGTTGTTAAACTAATTGTTAAAGAATATTTATATAGTCGCTTAACTTAAAACTAATATGTGTGTATTTCGGACGGAGGGGTAGCTACTTACACCTAACTTATACTAAATAGCGACTATATAAATAATAATTGAGTTACTGACATTGTATAATAAAGAAAATTTACTTGAAGCATTTATTGTTAAAATAATTTAGCTATACTTGAACTAAGTCTTTCTGAACCGCCAGTATATAGTAAAATATCGTGATAAAATTATTGAATGCGCGAATCAGTTAATCGTTATAATTTGAAAGATGCAAATAAATAAAAAGAAACTTATCTCTTGTCTTCATTGCATCTGGACAACACGAGAGCCTGAACGTATTCTGCACCGAAGTTCGGCAACTCGGATGTGAATCTCACCTTACAACATTGGTTATTGAATCCTGAAATACGACAAAATGCATGAACACATAGCCACTACATACACATACATGCATACTGCACATGGTGAATCAACATCACGGCAACCAAATATTACAATTATTTTTTTACATTTTGAGAATATGTAATTCTATTTAAATATTATTATTTCTGCTCTGGCATATTTAGAAATAAACATTGTTCTTATCGATAACTTTTATAACAGTAATAGTAATACAATAAACACTACTTACATTTGAAGCGGTGTTGAATAATTTTTACTGAAAAATAAATATTTGATTTCAGCAACAATTTATACAATAAATGACCACAAAAAATACTGAATCGATTGATATTAGTTTTAAATATGTAATCGATAATATTTTGGGTAATAAGTCGATTTTTCTACGCTCACAAACACTTTGTTGCCCAGCTCACTGACAGATAACAAACAGTTGAACAGTGGCGCGAAACGCAATACCAATTTTAAATGCTGCATAAATTCATGAAAATATTAGACCTCCTCCTGTAGTACTGTTTTTCCGTAGGTTTGATTCTCTCCATGCATTTGCAAGTTAATATAAATTTCCAAAAAAAAAAAATTGCGTGGGACGATGGACGATTTTCCGAAATTTTGATTTTATTCATAAATTTTGAAGTGAAAATCAATTTCCAAAAAAAAATTTGCGTGGGACGCTGGACGATTTTCCGAAAATTTGATTTTATTTGTGATTTTAAACAAGAAAAATTTTTGCGTGAAGCGCAAAGTTAATTCCGAAAAAAATTGCTCACAGGCAACGTAACATGCAGACAAAAAACACAAATCCCAACACCCCCCAGCATATTTTTCTTTTTTTAGAATTATTGTACACCGGACCAAGTCTTTTCTTTAGATCGGTCCGACGTCGACATAAAAAATTGTTCAATACAATCATTTTACAATAAATATAAGATAATGATATAATACATCTTATTATGTAAAGTTTTTCTTCGTTCTGGCTGCATCAATCATGCATCTTCGTTCCTTGACAGCCGCGTCCGGATGTGACGTGATGTTCTGGATGAAACTGTCTGAGAGCTTCGTGAACTCTAAATCTGAAACATTTTTGTGGCATCAGACACACTGTCCAGTTGCCTTTCACACATTGAAACTTTTTTTCAATAACTAGCAAAATTATAACGTTTAAACCGAGGTTTAAACAATTGTAACTTTTGAAATATATTGTGTTCAATGCTTCAAATAAAATGTGCAGTTTTATTACATTTTGAATATTTCTTACTATTTTTGTTGTTAAAGAATATCTATATAGTCGCCTAACTTAAAACTAATATGTGTGTATTTCGGACGAAGGGATAGCTACTTATATCTAACTTAACCTAAATAGCGACTATATAAATAATAAATGAATTATTGACTTTGTAGAATTAAAATTTACTTGAAGCATTTATTGTTAAAATAATTTAGAAATATTTGACCCGTCTTTCTGTACCACCAGTATGTAGTAAAATACTGAACGCACGAATCAGTTAATCGTTATAATTTGAAAGAGGCAAATACATAAAAAGAAACTTATCTTTTGTTATGTCTTCATTGCATCTGGACAACACGAGAGACTGAGTATATTCTTCAGCGAATCTCGACAACTCGGATGTGAATCTCACCTTGCAACAATGGTTATTGAATTCTGAAATACGTTAAAATGCGTGAATATAAAGTCACTACATACACATACATACTACACTGTGAATCAAAATCACGGCAACCAAATATTACAATTATTTTTTTACATTTAAAATCTATAATTCTATATCAATATTCATAATGTATTGTGAGTATATGTAGAAATAAACATTATTGTTCTTATCGATAACTTTTATAGCAGTACTAATACAATAAACAATACTTACATTTGATGCAGTGTTGAATATTTTTTTCCACTGATCAAAACTAAAGTTTTTGATTTTAATACTAATTTATACACTAAAATGGACCACGAAGAAATTCTGAATCGATTGATATAAATTATAAATATGTAATCGATAATAATTTAGGCAAAAACTCGATTTTTCTACACATATAAACACTTTGTTGTCTAGCTCACTGACAGATGTAAAAACAATTGAACAGTGGCGCGAAGACAATGCCAACTTTAAATTCGTATTTTTCTTCGAGATAATTTTTCATATTTTTGCTTGGGATTCTAATGTAATCAGTGTTTGATATTAATGAACAATAAAACATGTATAAAATGAGTATATATTTTTGCTTTTATACATAATATTTTATTTGTATCTATGATAGGGTAAAAAGCTAATAACGCAACTTTTATCCTCTAATACCATATTTAGTTACCAATTTCATTATTATATTCTCAGTAATAATATAACAAGAGGGTGAGAATAAATTGAAAATAATTTGACAGATCTTTCGAAAACTTGTTGCCAGGCAATAGCCACGAAAGCCCGTAGGGCTTGAGTGGCTATTGCCAAATGGCGACAAGTTTGAGAAAGATACTGGAGAATTATTTTCTAATTTATCGAACTCTCGAGTTATATTTAATTAGATTATTTTTTGATTTCTTCATCAGGCAAGCCACTAAATCAATCTTTTTTGCTCATTTTTACTTGTATTGATGATAACTATCTGACATCTGACATCTGTCAACAAAAACAAAAAAGCTACAGAGAAAATTGCCGGGAATTATCACAAGAGCATTATTCTCAGTATAATAATGACAGGATTGGTTAAAACGCAGACACGTGACATACAATAAAGCATTTGATTGGTTTAAATAAACGTCAAAAAATAATCACTGTAAAATACAGTTTTTGAAATAATTAAAGCAAAATAAAACAGTTGAACCAACCAGAACTACTAATAGTTTAACAAAAATTACTCATATTTGTGATAATTAATAGAACACACCATAAATTAGCTGAAAACTAAATTTGAAATTCTTTTTTGCAAATAGAAATCTCTGTGTTTCTATTGCAAATACCGTAAACGCAAGTATTTGAATTCTTTCTCAAAAGTTCATCAATTTTCAAAATCTACGCGGCTTAATTGTATCCCTCCGTTGAGGTAAAGCAAAGAAGAAAGTTTTTTAATAACTGACAGAAATTTAACGAATTCTAAATGGAATTGATGTTCTGGAAGTTCAAGAATGAGTGGCATGTTAATTTCCGTTATTTCAATTATGACAGATTTATCAGAAATATAAATTGTATTCAATGTTTTATTTCATGTTTCATATTTGTAGTATACATTGAATAATTCACTCTCCATTAATATTTCGAATGCTAAGATTATTAATTAGTAAATTCTAAACAATTTATTAATCAATTTGTTCCAATTAACTCAAGTTAACATTTTATAAATCCAAGAAGTAAAAAAATACTTGAGACCTTATATTCTCCAAATACATATTTAAATGAATAAATATACTATTAATTAGTAATGTAAATATATTCATTTATAATTTTAGGATTTAATTTGAGTAAACAATTTTAAAAGTAAGATAATTCAAAACTAATTAATTGTTTCCGGAACTGGAATTTTAATATAATTAAAATTAGATAAATAATTTATTGTCTGAAATATTAATTTATAATTATTTTTATTCTTATTGAATAAAACATCATATTATATTAAAAATAATCTAATTTTATTCAATGCATTTTGAAGTAGATTTGAAAATTATCATTAATACTGTATACATGAAAAATAAATCGATTATTTGATGTAAAACAAACTGTTTTTTAATAATTAGTTATTTAGCATAAATTTATCTGTAATTTAATTGCAAAATTTTCATCTTAAATTGCAATGTATTAGCATTAATATTTAAATATGCTAAACTTTCATGTGTAGAGTATCTAAATTTTTCTAGTGTAAATGCATTGCCAATAATTACCCCAATAAAATATTCTTAGAAACTGGTGTAAAAGAAAATAACAGAGTTAAGAATTTAAACTTTTATTACAGAAACATTTTAGTGATAGGCGTGTACAAAATTAGGTACAGTACAATTAGGTATAAACATAATCTTAGTGTATTTCTTCTTCACTTCGCAGAGTTAGCGGTAATATAATGGTAGACAATAACCAGTAAAAATAATCCTATTCCCAGAAAGTTGGCAAATAAAGCCAGCTGGACATCGGTAATCATCTCTGTAACAATACAATAATTAAAATTGGCGCCTTTGAAAATCTACCTCAGTCGGTACAGCTTGAAGGCGCTACTTGTCAAACGAGCATCATGAATAAAATTCCGTTTGATTTAAAATAAATTAATGAAAAAACGTATTTCTGTATAGAAGTAACAGATTATTTATTGCTAAAACCAAAATCGAAGTGTAAGTACTACCGATATAATTAATTACATTCCCTTCATTTAATATATTATCACTGAACAATACATACAACTTTTTATACACTTCTAAAAATGAAATATTTGATTTAATGAAAAGGTTACAAACCTGAATATGTAATCAATTAATTATAAAGAAAGTTGTGTTAATTCTAAATAAGTAAGTAACAGTATTTGGTTAGTACATTATTGAAAAGCTTAGAAAAGCATTTAATAGAATTTAATGTATGGTTAAAATATTGGTACACTACCTGTATATTTATTGATTTATTGCTAAATTAACAATAAGAATATTGTAATAATCGTGGCACACCGGTGCTTCTGAAATATTTGACGTAGCAAAATGTGATGACAACCAATCTCTAACCTACATTACCGACTGGGTTCTTTTCAAATATTTGAAATTAGTTCAAAAATATTTTTCATTGTCAATTCGATATAATGTAAATAAAGCAACTATTCGTTTTTATAAACTAAGCAATATTTTAGGATATAATTCAAAATGTGGTTGGTGTCTGCTGGAACTGATTTAAAACTCCACAACACAGTTTCATACGATCTCGTTCATGTTTATCGTCCAGCTGATTCTACTGGACAAATCCGCAATGTTTCGTGGTGCAAAGATGGTTCTTGGCTTGCTCTGGTTCCAAACCGTGGAAATGCTGAAATCATCCGAACCAAAGACGATGTTCGATTACTTCAAACCATTTTGGGAGTGCCACAACCGACTGCAACTGTATTCCAGCGAACCACCAAACGTAATGTAGCAATGAGTACAGTTAACGGTAGCGTTTTAATCTATGACATCAAAGCTAAAAGTATTAAAAAAAGATTTGTCAACTCTGGATCTTCGGTCACAATGTTAGATTGGAGTTTGAAGGATACTCATTTAGTTGCTGGAAGCACCGATGGACAAATTACACTTTACAGCAACACAACAAACCAGAAATCCAGTATTTTTGCAGTTCCAGAATCTAAATCTGTTTCTGTGGTTCGATTTCATTCAACGGAAAGACCACTTTTAGGCACTGCTAGTGATGAAGGAGTCGTTGCAGTTTGGGATATCAATAATGGAAGACAAAAAATGTGCCTTAAAACTCATAAAGCTCCTGTTACTGATTTAACTTTTTCTTCGCAGAATAGTCAACTGATGGTTTCTGTAGGTTTAGACCGTACGTTTCAGTGTTATGATATTCATGCAGGAGTTGTGGCACTTTCTGTCATGACTGATCACCCCCTTTCGGCTGTTGACATGTCTCCGGAAGGATATATAGTTGCTCTTGCCTCCAGTAGAGGAACAATATATATTTATGATTTACGACAGCATGAAAAACCGTTAAAAACAATTGTTGCACATTCCGGAGAAATAAAAAAGATTTTATACCAACCCTCCGCTTTAGATTCAACAACTGATTCTGTACAAATCTCTGAAGACAAACCAGTTAACTCAAATTTAGAACCCAAATCATCCAGTGCATCTGTAGATTCATTTTCAAATTTGTTGTGCAATGTAAGTGAATTTTCTTCGAAATCAACCAATGGAAATGTAGAAGTAATGGAAGAAGATTTAGAGTTAAAAATTAAGAATGGTTCAGCAGCTGGTGATTCTTTTTTGAATGGTTTTGAAAATTTTGATTCTCTCAAAAGAATAACTGATAGTTTTGTCCGAGAAAAATCAGAATTGTCTAATTTAGGTTTATCTGACAGTGTTAAAAAATGGTTGGACACCAGAAAAAGTCAAATTGAAGCACAATCTTCAGGAAGCAACGTAAGTGGTAATGAAAAATTATCTGATATACCCATCCCCAGTTTTAAAATAACATCAACCCCCGGAATACCAAATAGAGTTTCTAGCTTAAAAAGTGATGAATTGGGATCGTCGAATATTTCTCCAATTTTACAAACTCAGTCGATAACAGCGGAAGAAATTAACAAAATTATCAATAACTCTGTTAAAGAAGTTGTAGCTTCAGCTGTTAAAGATGTTGTCACTTCGGTAGTCAAAGAAGAAATCTCTGATTTATCCGATTCTTTTAGCAGATTTTTTCTTAATCTTCAGTTGTCGTTCAGCAAGCAATTTGTAGGACAAGAAAGCCATATGGAAAGATTGTTTAGTTATTATTGTGGAGCTGCAGCAAATTCGAATCTTACAGCTCAGGTGCAACAATTACAACAGGAAAATGAATTTTTAAAACATAAAGTTAATGAATTATTGCGTAATAATAACCCTTGAACAAAATTATATAAAGCTGTTTTTTGTTGCTAATAAATATTTGTATTTTTGTACTACATAATATATATTTTTTAACTAGAATTTTATAAAAAAATCAATTGTAAGAATATTTAATAAACAAAAATGTATACAATACAGTTACATATGTTCATGTTTTTATTGTTTTGTAAACTTTTCTTGTAGCTCCTGAAGAATGTTTATGTATAGACGAAACATAGGGATTTGAATTTTTCAGGACATGTTGGGTACATTTTTTTTCTAGGTCCTGATAAAAGAATTAAAAATCAATAGGTTTGTCATATTTTATTTACGAGCCCAGAATCATATCATTTCGTTTTGACTTTTACAATAATTTGTTCTGATTTTACAATGGTAAGATTGTACTCAATTTAATTGTGTCATAAATTATTATTTTTTAGAATATTTTAACTGTTTTAACAGAAAATAACAAATTTCTGAATCTGATTGCAACAAAATATTGAAAAAGTATTTGCTAGTATCACGAACACTGTTTTTAAATTTGATGACAACAAAATATAGAAAAATGTTTCAAATACAAATTGTAGGTAATATTCTACATCTTTTTGATTCCAATTTATTTTATATCATTTATTTACTAAGATATACCCAAAAACCCTGATAGGCCTTCAAATAATCTAGCATTTACTGTTGATGAATTGTTCCCTAAATCTAATCAATTCGTAACATAAACATAATTCTTCCTTTACATATATGTGTGTGCGGGAGGTAAAAATTATAGAATTTAAGATATAAATATAGTAAATTAAACAATTTTCGTTTGTATGATTTTAACTGGGCTAAATTATTTGATTCTGGGCTGGTATTATATTCAATCAGAAATTGTTTGTAATTAAAAAATAATGAACTATTGCATATTTTTTAAAACTGAATACAAAATAACAATGTATCCTATTTTATTCTGCATTCCAGTTATAAAGAAATTTTTCAAGAGCTTTAGTTTTTATTCATTTGAATCATTTGATGAAAATTGTTACTCGATTTTATAGTTATTAAAATAAGTTTTCATGCCAATTTCATAGAACAGAAGCATATACTTATACATTTATTATTAATATTATGTTTATCTATAATTTTGGAAAAATCAAAGTACAGTGTTACAATAATTATCGCGCCATGCTAGTGCGAGCAAGTTTTCTACAATGACAATAGACAGTTAGTTGTCAAATGTCACTCTTTTTAAAATTTATGTGATTTTAAAGTTTTAAGTTAAATAGTACGTATATACAAATAAATAAGTAAGGTAAAACACTTAAACGATAACGACGATTTATTTCGTTTTAGGGCAAAATTCAAAATGTTATTAGTATCTTCTGGAACTGACTTAAAACTCCACAACTGTTTGGCTTACGATCTCGTTTATGTTTACCGTCCAACTGACTCCCCTGGACAAATCCGCAACATCTCATGGTGTAAAGATGGTTCATGGCTTGCTCTGGTTCCAAGCCACGGAAATGCAGAAATAATCCAAACCAAAGACGATGTCCGGTTACTTCAAACCATTTTGGGAGTGCCACAACCGACTGCAACTGTATTTCAGCGAACAACCAAACGTAATGTTGCTATGAGTACAGTTAACGGTAGCGTTTTAATCTATGACATCAAAGCTAAAAGTGTTAAAAAAAGATTTGTCAATTCTGGATCTTCGGTTACAATGTTAGATTGGAGTTTGAAGGATACTCATTTAGTTTGTGGAAGCACTGATGGACAAATTACACTTTATAACAATACAACAAATCAGAAAACTAGTGTTTTTACAGTTCCAGAATCTAAATCTGTTTCTGTGGTTCGATTTCATTCAACGGAAAAACCAATTTTAGGCACTGCTAGTGATGAAGGGGTTGTTGCAGTTTGGGATATCAACAATGGAAGACAAAAAATGTGTCTTAAAACTCATAAAGCTCCAGTTACTGATTTAGTGTTTTCGTCGCAGAACTGTAAACTTATGGTTTCTGTAGGTTTAGACCGCACTTTTCAATGTTATGATATACAGGGAGGATCAATGGCTCTTTCTGTAATGACAGACCATCCACTTTCATCTGTTGATATGTCTCCTGATGGATTTACAATTGCTGCTGCATCTAGTAGAGGAACTATTTATATTTATGATCTACGTCAGCATGACACACCTCTGAAAATAATTGCTGCACATTCTGGAGAAATAAAAAAGGTTTTATACCAACCCTATGCTTTGGATACAACTGATTTACTTCAAATCCCTGAAGAAAATCCAGTAACGAATTTAGAAGTTAAATCATCCAGTGGATCCATAGATTCATTTACTAATATTTTAAGTAATGTCAGTGAACTTTCAGTGAAATTATATGAAGATAATTCAAATGAGTCAATAGTTAAAGATGATATAAATATAGTTAGAAATTCAGCAGCTGGTGATTCTTTATTAAACGATTTAGACAGTTCAACAAAAATACTAACTAATAGTTTTGTTAGAGAAAAAACAAATTTAGGTTTGTCGGATAGTATAAAAAAGTGGTTAGGTGCAAAGAAGAATAAATTAGAACCTCAATCTTCAAAAAGTAATGCAAGTTTTAATAGCAGTGAAAAAATATGTGACATACCAGTTCATAATATTAAAATAACTTCTTCAACACCGAATAGAGTATCCAGCATAAAAATTGATGAATTCTCATCGGACATTTCTCCAATTTTAGCGAATGGCCTGTCAATATCAACTGACGAACTGAGTAAAATTGTAAGCAAAACTGTTAAGGACGAATTGCATAAAGTTTTGAGCAGTACAGTGAAAGAAGTTGTGAGTTCAGTTGTCAAAGAAGAAATTTCTGCGCTGAAGGATTCATTGAGCAAATTTTTTTTAACTCTTCAGTTGGTTTTAAGCAAACAGTTTGTCGGACAGGAAAGTCATATGGAAAAATTGTTTGATTGTTATTGTGGGTCGACTGCAAATTCGAATGAAACGCAACTGCACGATTTAGAACAGATAAATAAATTTCTTAGGAGTAAAATAAATGAATTATTGTGTAAAAATGAGTCGTGAAACACATGAGAATATATATATTTTTAATAATAAATTCCTACAATATAATTTTAAATATTGTTCAACCCTTTTTTACCTTTCTGTGTTTTGGTTTTTTAAAGCTGTTTCAAATAAATGTAATAGAAAATTTAATTGTCTTTCGCAGTGTTTTTCTTTAACTGCGTTATTCGTAGTAGGCGATCAGGTAACCAAATGCAAAATAGAATCAACAGTTCGACAATCAGTTAAGTGACCTAATTACTTTAGAAACAAATGTTTCAGATAAAATTTGCAGAAAATGTTGTCCACTTTTCTGTAAAATAATCCAGAAACAATTGGCAACGAATAAATGCATTGAATATTTAGTGTTAACCTCGTAGGTAGTTTATTGCTCTAAAATTTTATTTTTAAATGTTAAAAGATAGCTAATTTAATGCTGAATTTAACAATTAAAATTGCACATCGCTATCTGGTTCCAAAAAATAAAAAAAGTTAAGGTGTAACATACCAATCAGAGTGTTAAGCACCCGATGGAGACGGAGTTTTTTTGATGGGTGACCGCCTCGTTACGTCTTTAGTTTTTTGCGCTTTATTATTTTTTGGAAACAGATAGCGATGTGCGGTTTTTACTGTTTGATTTAGCATAAAATTAGCTATCTTTAACATGTAAATATAAATGTTCGGAGGAGAAACTACCTAATAAATAGTTTCAAATATTTGTTGTTGAAGGTTTCTGCATTGTATTAGAGAAAAGTGCGTCAAGTAAATACGGTAAAACATTTTCCTCTAAAGTCACTAGTAAATTAACTGCGAGACTAATTATTCATTGCATTTAGTCGCTGCCAATTGTAAAGTAAAAATATTCTCTACATTCTTATCTAAAACAATTTTTTCTGTAAAGTAATTAGGAAATTTTCTACAATAAAAAAACTAGTTGCTTCACTTTTCCATTTGGGTTACCGGTCAACTACATTTGAATTCTGCATAAAATTTTCTGTCTTGACATTTAATTTTTTTTATAATTAATTACCATAATACTGTGTTAATTATATTTTTTACTCTTTCGTAAGTGTTTCGATTATTTTAATATGATAGGAAATTTAACTGCCTTTCGTTTTCATTTGTGTTTTTCTGTAAAATAAATATATGTGACTGATCAGATATCAATTCAGTTACTTTTTAATAATAAAGTTTTTTTTTTGTTTGTTTCAGAATGATGGTGTTCCTCAATCGATCAAATACGGCTGTTCAAATCATCCACGCTATTGGGCCAATTTAGAATTATTCAACAATTTGTTTTGGGATTTGATATCAATTATATAATAATATTACACAACATTGTGCTGCAGAAGGGCGCATACATAACCAGAGAAACCATTAACTTGTATTTGATATTTTTAATTTTGAGTTGTCATCCAGAATATGAGGAGGTAACTACCTCAACACTTTATCTTCTGTGGATTGTTTCTGAATTATTTTAAAGAAAAATGCTAGAAGTAAAACTTGCAGAGGATTTAATAATCTACACTTTTTTTAACATTATCTTTAATAAATATAATAAATACAAATACTATCTACAAAGACATTATAATGTTTAGCTTTTTACTTGTTTTGTAATCTTCACATGTATGTTTTTAGATTTATAACAATTCTTATTTTACTAAAACATTGTTTTTAGGCACATGAGGACGCGTGGACGTCACTGGAGCCACCAACACCTTCCAAAGAGTCTTCGAAGCCGATGTAAGCTTTCAAGTACATCATTAGCAATGTAACTGTAAAAAAATTGAATTAAGTTAATTACTCTTTGTTCGTAATGTTTTTTTTTATGTTTATAAACCTACCACTAACCTGGAATCATTGTAAACCTTGATACCATCCTGGACAACACCACCTTCTCCTGGAACATTCCGGACTTTTGCAGCAACGTCAGTTGCTAGCAACATCAGCTTGGGTAAATCATTTTACAAATCGTCAATGTTAATATTTTTTGACAGTTATCTTTGATTTCCTACATTCATTTAAGATTTTCTTTCTGGTTTACTTATTATCCAAACATCTAAAGTTATAAGTTTAAATTTTCTTTCATTTCCTGCGGAAAAATTGTACATACTGTGATGTTTTTTGTAGGTTCGTGGTAGTTGATGGTGATGTAGGAGTCGTGAGGTAAGTCCACAATTGTTGAGTGTATTCGGTGATGAATTTTAGTAATACTAGTAGATATTTACAGGTTGCACATAATTATCTAGAATAAAAATAATTACATTTTCTGCTAATTATCAAAAGATTTTAATGTAGTATGACAAGATTACCTGTGTTCATTCAGAACTCCCTGGTCCGCTAGAATCTCCACGATTCTAATTTCCATTGTCAAAGCAATGTTTTGAATAATTTATTTGATGAAAACTAACCTCGAATCTGACAGGTAATGATTACCAAGTGAAGTTTGGTGCTACCAGACATTTATATTCCGGTTTCCATAGCACCTCTAGGTTCTATAATATATTAAGAAAACAGTCAGTGATAAATGCGTAGCTTTTTAGGTTATTTCAGTATTTTTCAAATATATTTTGTGATATTTAAGTACAGAATAATTTTCGACAATACATACATAAGCCAAACTTCCACAGATTGTAGCTCTATAGATACAGAATTATTCACAATATCCGTGTTTTCTTGAAATATACTGTGGGATTCTTTTATGTGTGTTTCGAGACATTTGTAACCAGATGTATTGATGCATAATCATGAAGAATCATTTCTGCAAATCCAGAACAATCTTCCGTGGTTCGTTGTGTACTTTCGAGAATAACTATTTATAGATCTCTAAAATGCATAATCAATTTAACATCATCATATAAATACCTTCAATTGCAGATAAATGACAAACCAAACTGACACCTGTAGGAACTTACTTGGATAGTAAAATTTATGACATTTTTGTCATGTCGAATTATATAGTTTGATTCTTCAGACTTTATTAAATAATTATCACTATTCTTATGAAGATTCTTTGTATGCTATTAAATTATTTGAGCATGTTATATTCCAGAAGCTTCAATTTGGATAAACATAATTCAAATCACGACACACATGATTCAGTTCATTATATTAAATGCAATTGTGCTGATATAATATGGCTTAGGGTTGTTTTCATATTGTAATTACTGTTTTTAGCAATGAAATTTTATTGTATGCATATTAACAATTTAAATATGATTGAGCAAGATAGGTTAATACATACATGTTTCAAACTAAACTAATCGATGTTGAATTTATGTATCATGTTAGATTAAAAAGCACAGAATGAAGTTTAAATAAGGTTTACAAATAATTTTAGGACATGGAAAGGTTTTAATTATACAAAAACACATAGTTAGTACTTTGTGTTCCTATTATTGGTTAGGTCATTGAATTTAGTAAATGGCATTGAAATTGTGATATTAAGTAATTACAAAAGTGAATTAATAATGTGACAAGTATTTCAACGCATAAATTATGGTAAATTATGAAAAAATAGAGAAGATTTAAGAAATTGTATTGTCCATTCCCAAATCAGCTGTCAATGTTCGTCATATTTTAGAAGCATGTATCTTGAGATCTACAAAATCTACAGAAACGATACTAGCATTAAAATAATCCTTGAAAAATAATCTATCTAATGTATATATTTTCATTTTGTAATGTTATCCATTTTTTATAACTTAAAATAATAAAATTAACATTGTGATGCCCTTGAAAAATTTTGTAATGCAGGAACCAATCAGAATGTCGGAAATTGGCACGTGACACAGCAGCGAGGAAATTTTACCATACCCCTGAGACACTTTACCCATAGTTCAGTCGAGTTTCTGCCGCGTTAGTGAAAGGTGCGTCGCTCTGTTCAATTTTTGTTGTGTTGAAACTCGTCTCGCGGTAATTAAATGTGAATTTTATAGTTGGATATGGTATACAATTACTGTATTTAAGTATAAAATTCAAGTTTGACCATTGGGTGATTAAGTGGGTGACTAAATTTGTGAAATCGGTTAGCAGTCGGGTATTTTGGATGGAGGCTGGGCGCGTTCTCGAGCAATGAAGCGGCAGGTGCCTGGCCGCAGCCGGTCGTATTACAATCAAAATTTATCGTTCGCGAGTGGGCTTCTCTCACTACACAAGAGTATGATTTCGTATGTTTGGCTCACGCAGTGCATGCCTGGAGTGGCTCGTACAGTCAGTGTTGTCTCTCCATCTTCCTATAGGGTGGAGAGAACAAACCTCTGCAGGTCATACTGTTGTGTCCGTTGTAACTACGTGTAGAATCAGCCGTGAACGTTCGCGGAGTATGATTTCGTATGTGCGGCCTACGCAGTACGAGCTGGAGTGCTTTAGTACAGTCAGTAGGTGGGTGGGTGAGAACGCACCGCTGCAGGTCATACTCTGTGTCCGTTGTAGAATCAGCCGGGAACCGTTTACGGGATTTTTGCAAAGCGCTCTGTCTTCACGTGAAGACCATCGATTAAATTTATTCAGATTACTGGTTTAGCGCTAACGCGGCGCGTGGGGCATGCTCACAGCAGTCCGATCATCTAGAGTGGATCCAGAGTCATGACTGGTACCATCTCTCGGCAAATATCGCATCCGATGCGCCTTAACAGAATTCTGAGGTTTCACGATAACTTTTCAACCACACATATGATAGGCTCTATGTGATTGGTTAGGTTTTCAATGTGAATTCCGGATGGCAGAGAAAGTAGTTGATCGGCTAACGTGATTCTGTGACATGAGCTCGGGCCCCTGCGGGATCGCGAAGTAGGAGACCATGCGGGGTTCGGCTAGACGACCCACGTTTCTTTTTTTATAAAACAGACAACACACCGGTTGCTGTTATTAGAGTCCTAGAGGCACAGGAATGTCTGTGGGGTGGTGTGAATCTTAGTTTTAATGGTTTGGGTACTTTTAAGCTAATTTTAAGTTAATCCATTTTATTTCAGCTTAAATTTAAGTTAGGTTTAAGTCTACTAACCCATGTACTTGTATTCCTTTACAGCATTTTTCTTTCAGATTTGTATTTTTATTATGTAAGTTTTTATTTGCAGATTTAAATTGTTTCATGTTTTTAATTTGTTTGTTTGTTTTTATTTGTTTACAGAGATCAAGAATAATGAAGACAAGAAGTAGTAGTACTAAAAGTAAGATTTATTTTTATTTTTTCAACATTTTTGTTGTTTATTTATTTCTAATTTGTTGTTTTTATGTTTCTAGAATCATTGCAGAATCAGCCACCGCGGGAAATAGTAAAAGTAGCTGAGCCTGCCGGCGAGGGATGCAGCAGCTAGTAGCGGAGTCAGCCACCGGGGGAAATGGAAAATGTAGCTGAGTCAACCCCCGAGGGATGAAGCTGTAGCCTGCCGTCGATGGAAATTGTTCTTCCATCGTGGGATATACCTTCTTGTGGAGAATTTCTATTTGTTATTTAACTTTTATTTGTTCTCTTTCTTAAGATAGGTGTTCTTTGATTTCATCGTATGTTTTGTTTGCATTTGTGTTTGTTTTGTTTCTTAAGACAGGAATGAAGATGACGTGGACACAGTCAATTGTCTTCGCTGGATTTCTACGTGTATACGTTCTACTTCACACATGTACTTATACATTGTTTCATTTTATTTGGCAGTTTCATATTTGTTTCGTTTATTTCAGTAGATGGTAGATGCAGTTGAAGAGTCTTCAAGAGAGCTTCACTTCTTGTAGTCAAGAGCCTGCGACCAGGAGACACAGATGCAGAACCTTCAAGGAAGTCTTCAACATAGTTCGCCGTTCCCAATTCAAATGTAAGTTTATTTATTTAATTTATTAATAAATTGAATGATTTACTAATGTATTTGTGTTTATTTAGTGGGCGGTGGCAGCACTTCTCTGTCCGAGGTTTTTGGAAGTTTCCCTGGGATGTCAGGCAAATGCCAGAGAAGTTTCAGTCTCTTGCTTCCAAAGTCAAATCAGGAGATCTGAAGATTCACATCTTTGTATTTATTCAAAAAAATAATCAAATAAATATTATCAATATTATACTGTTGTGTTTTATTTAAATATACAACTTTAGGAAATAATAAGTGTTTATTTTGTTTTTATTTTATTGTTTAGTGCAATTTTGTAGTATTAATATATTCCATTCTGTTTAGATTTATTTAATATTTAGAATATAATGATTTGTAAATAATAATATACTTTGAATTGTGTTTGAAAATATTAATAAATGTGTTTAAAATTATTTATATTGTTTTATTTATGCTAATATAAAATATTTTGGGGTGACTCATTTAAATTTATATTGGATTTTGTAAAATTTGAGACTAGTGCTGCCATCTATTACCAATTCAGTTAAATAGGCTTCTCGTAATCGCCACAAAATCGTTGCTTTTTAACGTGATCTCGGCAACTTTTTTTTGGAAAAAACCCAAAAAATTAGAGTTAAGGGTGGATTCCTATAGATTCGGCCCTAAAAACTCCAATGGCGGTCTCGAAAATTGATGCCCACCCTTAAATTTGAGGTAATTCATATCCAATTTTATGTGCTTTATGTAGCATGTATATAAGGTTCATTATTGCATGTCACATTTCCTCAGCGTACCGGCAATTATTTATATATTATGAACGACAAGTCAGCAGTGATAAATATTATGAACCAAAAGTCCGCAGACGGTCATAACATATAAAAGTTAAATGCGAATTACGTAAGAAATACTAACCCTAGGACATTTTAAATCACAGATTCGGAATCTACAGACCCTAATGAAGGGTGTAGCGTCCTTATCTCAATTTTTTTACCCCAATATTTTATCGTAAAAACACCAAGACTATAGTCCAACTTTTTTTCGGAAAAAACCCAAAAAAATCGAGTTAGGGGTGGATTCCTATAGATTCAGCCCTAAAAACTCCAATGGCGGTCTCGAAAATTGGCGCTCACCCTTAAATCTTATGTAATTACATAAAGCAAAGTAAATACTGCTCTAATTATGTAACTACACATCCTATTGCAAAATGGTTGGTGAAATCGTATTCAGCACATTCTAAAAGGGGTGTACAATCATTTCTAGCCCTTTAAAGTTAATATTAAGGGTGATTTTTAAGGGAAACTATTGTGAAAACTTTAAAGCGTCATATCTCGAAAACGGTAAGAGATATCGCAAAAATAACGAAATTTCGCCGTCCCCTGTGATTTGTCCCCTGAAGAACCGCTATTTTTCTACAACATAGGAAAGTATGAAGGGCGTAGGGCATACCCTTACCAATTAACAAAAAATTTCAAAAAACGAGCATCTTCAATTAAGTTTTGATTACCAAATATAAAAATTGTAGGTGCGGATTTACCGCATCTAGTTTGTGCTGCCATCTCTTTCAAATTTGTGAACTATCATTGTGATTACAGGGACACATTTTCAAACTGCAATGTTTTTACTTAATTTAGGAACCTACACTTCCGATATATAATAATAGATGGCAGCACAAAGATGAAAATTGAAAAGAATAACTTAAATTTCGTTTTATTTAATGACGATATTAATTTTAAACTATTTTTGCATAATTTAAAGTAAATAAAACACAAATTGTTCCTGTTATAATTTCTTTATTTTCTATGTGGATAAAATACATGTTATTATATTTCGTTTATTATTACAAGACATTAATTTATGTTATTTATAACAGTCTTCTAGTATACAATAGCATATGTGTAATGTAAAAACTATTGTTAACATATTGTAGTAATGTTAATATATTATAAATTGATTATAGTATGGTTGTATGGTACATGTTTATTTGTTGTACATTTATTTTAATAATAATAAAACTTATGTTTATTTATATTTAAATTACAAAGCCGGAATTGGCCTCCTGGATTGACTCTGAGAGGAAGAAACTGATCGCACCCCCGGAAATTCATCCCTTAGGCCGCAATGAAACGCTCAGCGAAATTTAAATCAGGGGTGTAGCATCGTCGCCATAGCTACTGTGACCTGTAACAAACAAAAACAAATTAACAACAATTACAAACACAACACAAAAACATAATTTGTATTAAATCAATGAACTAATATTTAATTGTTACAAGTATAAATAAAGTCGTCAAGCGACAATAATAATTTTCTTACATTGATGTTGCTGGCAGCGGACGTCCGTCCTGATGATGTTTCTGCAAACGTCTAGAGCGCCCTGGTGAAGTTGTCCACGATGATGCAGAGTCCGGCGAGACTGGTCAGAATAGCAGCAGCTCTACGATGTGATGCAGAAGTAGAAGATGGTTCCAGGTCCAAGGATGTCTTAAGTAAACATACAAATGAAGCATTAGCATAATTGAATTTCTGTCAAATTAATTTACTCACGGTTGCGTTGTGAATAATTTACTTCAAAGCTGATATCGGCTCCGAAGTAACTATTGAGGGTGATCAAAACTCCGGTGATGTTGTCCACAAGTCGCTATAAACATAAAAACAAAGTATTAGATAAAAGAATAATTGTGAACCTGAAAAAACATACATGTTGTAGTTAGGAAATATTTGTTGAACATATTTCATAACTGATATCGTTAGTTACAAAAGATAAACTCTATCCCTACAATTCTAGAAAAATATCTGTAGCAGAAACTAACATAGTATTTACTGTTAGCTACTTATTTCGTAAAATAATATTTATACAGTTTTTAGTCAGTTTATTTGAATAGTTTATTTCATTTTTGTCACATGAAATATTTTAATATTGCAATATTTGAATTATTTAATATTACAATATTGAATGATTATTTTAAAGCCTGGGACAGTTTTCTGGTGACTTGAAGGGCAGAATTTGACCCATATCCCAGGAGTATTCTCCCTATCGTCCTCGAGGAAACCCTTCGAAAGACCTAGGAAGGAGAGCGGCTTCCTCGTGCAGCAACTATGCCTAGAAACACAAAATAAAATTAGAAGGAATCGAATTGTTGTTTATAATAATTTTAAATGAAATATACAATATATTTCACCTAAAAGTTATAATATGATTTATTAGTTATTTGTATATCAAAGCACCAAATTATTTTTTAAAATTTTATTACGAATAAACTATATGTGTAATAAAAAAATACTTTTTCTACTCCTGTATAAATATATCCCTATTATTTCAATTTTTTTTCGATGAATTATAATACCCATAACTCACAACAATGAATTATGATTGATAATTCTCGACCAATCACAGAACCAGAAATTCATAATTCACAGTTATTTTATAGGCGTGATGTACATCATAATGCAACGACCATCTGACAGTTGACATGCAGTCAGTTGTCATTGTGTATTTTGATGTTGACATTTTCAATGTGTGTTTTCAAGGAATTTCGATCATTTTCAAAAGTGATTTCCAAATTTACAGGAGTAGAAAAAGTATAGTATTATATTCGAGATTATGGTCATTATTCACTCGAATGATTTACATCACTCGCCTACGGCTTGTGACGCAACCTTCATCTTCGTGAATAATGATTATCATAATCCCTCATAAAATAATATACTATTAATGCTGATACAAAAAATACTTTAGTCCCGAGGTGTACATTATATTTTTTTCCGAAATCATTAAATTTTTAAGTAAACACATAAATAAATAGCATTATGTATTTGTAAAACGTCAGCAAGCTGTTGCGACGAGGATGGCTGTGATAGGAAAAGTACTGTCAAAGTGTCAAATATTTACGTATAATTTTCATTATTATTTATATGTTCTTAGACGTGGTCTGCATGTAATGTGCATTAAATCCAATAAATTATTACCAAAGGTAAATAATAAATAAATTCAATAATATAATAACATGTTTGTTATTTGACAGTTTGACAGATGAGTCCGTAAAGTTAAATTTTGACATGTCTATATAGTTTTACTTTAGCTACTATTTTGGCTAACTTCGCTGAGTGAAAACGTTTATTTTAGCATCGATTTATATACGTATATTGCGAGTTTTCTACAGCGTGCGCCGTTTCTCGCAGCCTCTTCTCCATGTGCCTCTGTCTTGCGTGTCTTCTTCTACGAGTTGTCGTGTTTTCTTTGCATCTAGTACATCTTGTTCCCACGTCCTTCTTGGCCGACCTCTGTTTTTTCTTTCAGCTGGTTTCCAGCGTAGCATCTGATGTGGCCACCTTTTGTCATCCCTGCGTTTCTATTTCTATTCTATCGATGATGTCTTTTTCCACCCCCATTATTTCTTTGATAGTATTATTATTTATGTGTTCGGCTGTTGGTATTCTGCTGGATCTCCTTAGGGCATCCATTTCTAAAGCTTGCAGTTTTTGTTGATTTCGTTTTAGCATGGATTTCGGAAAAAATTATTTAACTCACGTTGATGTTGCTAGCACCGGACTTGGAGTTCGACGTCGGAAGAAATGAGACTACTGCAAAGGCCGTAATGTTCCAAGAAAAGATGATGACTCTGTTGATATCTCTAGTGATATTGTCCACGATGATTCTAATGATGTTGTCCACGATGACTCTGGTGATATGTCTACGATGGTTCTAGTGAGAATGGTCCCTGATGACTGGTAATGTTGTCCACGATGATACAATGGTCCACAATGATTCTGGTGATGTTGTCCACGATGATATAGTGGTTGACGTTGACCCCAGAATGAAGATAGTTCTAGAAATAAACATGTATTAAAATAATATAGTAGAAATAAAGAATAATTTTTAAAAATTTCTTACGAATGCGTTGTGAATGTTGTAGTTATTAGCTGATATCGAAGACACTGTTGAAGGTTATTACGGCTCCGAAGACAGTGTTGAAGGTGATTAAGGCTCCGGTGACGTTGTCCACGTGTCGCTATAAAAAGAGAAAATGATTATTTTTATTTCTAATTGCTATTTTCAATTTATTTGAGTTTATTGAAAAATATATTTTTAAAAGAGAGAAACAATTGAATTTTATATTAAAACATAAAATGAATATTTATCATATAAAAAGACTCAAAAATAAAATAATATTCAAGTGACAAGCTGAGCAATTCAGATTCATAAACAGCTAATTATAATATCTCATAAACGCAACAAAATTTTAAAGCGAATAAATAATATATCTAAAAAAAGTATAATAATATTCTTAGGAAATTTTAATTGCATATTTTAGATGAACACTTACCAATTGATGGAATAATTAATATAATGTTTTCTTGATAATGAATTATATTGAAAAATTCGAAACATTGGCTGGTACCACGAGCTCTGTTTTGGGAGTTTGACGAGAAGTGTTAATTACAATATTTTTGTAGTCAACAGATTCTAAATTATTTTCGATAAAAATTTAATAAATAAAAATGATACAGAATTAAAATTCCTATAATATTTGTTTGAAACATTCTGCCATAAAGCAATTATAACATTTACTGTGTAAAGTAAAGACTGTAAATCTACAAATCATTTGTATAATATATAAATTATTACAGATAATATTTTCAGTAGTACTTGAAAAGATGTATAATTTTATGCTGAATTTAACAGTGAAAACCGCACATCTCTAACTATTACCAAAAAATGTTAAAGTGTAAAAAACCAAAGTCGCATCTACACGGTAACCCATCCAAAAAAATCCCCGCTCTATGGGCTGCTTAACATATGTGATCTACATGCCGTGCCTTTAACCGCGCGGCCACGAAGTTTCCCGAAGTACCTTGGTATCCCTAGCCGAGCGGTTAAAGGCACGGCATGGAGATCACATATGTTAAGCAACCCATAGAGCGGGGATTTTTTGGATGGGTGACCGCCAAAGTACGATTTTGTTTTTTTTTTGCACTTTATTATTTTTTAAGACAAGATAGCGATGTGCGGTTTTACCTGTTATATTAAGCATTAAATTATCAATTTTTTCATGTACTATTGAAAAGGTAAATAGTGTTTCTGCTCTGCAGTAAGTGTACAGATTATTTTAGAGCAAAATGTTTCAAATAAAAATTGTAAAGAATTTAGTCTCCTACAGTTTTTATTCAAGGGATTTTTCTCTATAATAATCCAGAAACATTTAATAGCGGAAAAACATATAGAGAAGCTAATTTTAATCTTCTAGTAAATTACCTAGTGACTTTAGGGGAAAATGTCCCAAATAAAAATTATACATAATTTAGCCCTCTATAGTTTTTACTTGAAGTATTTTTGTCAAAAATAATCCAGAAAAAAACTACAGCAAAAAAATGAATAAAGAAAATAGTTATAACCACCTAGTGAGTTACCTAGTGACTTTAGGGGAAAATGTCTCAATTAAAAATTGTAAATAATTTAGTCCGCTACAGTTTTTACTGGAAGTATTTTTCTCTAAAATAATCCATAAAAATTTTACAGCAGAAAAATGAATAAAGAAGTAAGTTATAACCACCTAGTGAGGTACCAAGTGATTTTGGGGAAAATGTGCTAGACAAAAATTGTAAATAATTTTGTCCTCTATAATTTTTACTTGAAGTATTTTTTTCTAAAATAATCCAGAAAAAGATTACAGCAGAGAAATGAACAATGAAGTTAGTTATAACCACCTAGTGAGTTACCTAGTTACTTTAGGGAAAAATATCCCTAATAAAAATTATACATAATTTAGTCCTCTATAGTTTTTACTTGAAGTTTTTTTTTGTAAAATAATCCAGACAAAAATTACAGCAGAAAAATGAATAAAGAAGTTAGTTATAACTACTTAGTGAGTTACCTAGTTACTTTAGGGGAAAATGTCCTTAATAAAAATTGTAAATAATTTAGTCCTCTACAGTTTTTACTTGAAGTATTTTTGTCTAAAATAATTTAGAAAAAAACTACAGCAAAAAAATTAATAAAGAAGTTAGTTATAACCACCTAGTGAGTTACCTAGTGACTTAATGGGAAAATGTCCCTAATAAAAATTATAAATAATTTAGTCCTCTATAGTTTTTACTTGAAGTTTTCTTTTCTAAAATAATCCAGAAAAAAATTACACTCAGACTGCTGCAAAAGGCCGTAATGTTCCAAGAAAAGATGATGACTCTGTTGATGTCTCCAGTGATATTGTACACGATGATTCTAGTGATGTTGTCCACGATGACTCTGGTGATATTGTCTACGATGGTTGTAGTGAAAATGGTCCCTGATGACTGGTAATGTTGTCCACTATGATACAATAGTCCATAATGATTCTGGTGATGTTGTCCACGATGATATAGTGGTTGACGTTGACCCCAGAATGAAGATGGTTCTAGAAATTTACGTGTATTAAAATAATATAGTAGATGTAAATAATAATTCATTTAATATTTTTTTGCAATACCTGTACTGTAAGTTACCCATTAATAACAAAATTTAAACACAGTAAGTGGAACTTTTATTGCACAATTGGTTTTCATGGTTACATCATTTACTTACCGTCCACGGTGGATGGTAAGTGAAACTTACCGTTCATGGTGGATGGTAAGTAAATATATATCATTCAAATTTTATTTTAACCTCAATCTGACAGCTGTTAATTTTGATACCTATTTTTCCTTTTCTTATATTTACGCAGGTATTGCAAAAAATATCTTACTAACCTCGAACTGTAAGTGATTTTTTAGGTCTCGAATGTTTGGGAAATCTCGACCCTACGGCTCTCGACATCCCAAACTACATTCTTGTCCTAAAAACTATCACTTACAGTTCCTACGTAATATAGGTACTATTAAAATTTTTCTTACGTTTGCGTTGTGAATGTACTTATTAGCTGATATCGACTCCGAAGATTCTGTTGAAGGTTATTAAGGCTATGGTGACGTTGTCCACGATATCGGCTCCGAAGACAGTGTTGAAGGTGATGAAGGCTCCGATGACGTTGTCCACGAATCGCTGTAAACATAAAATCAATGTATTAGACACTGTTATAAATAAATCTAAATCTGTTCTTTGAAATGTTTTATTATAAATAGAAAGTGGTTATGGGATTGGCATTTGATAAGCAAAACAATTAGTTTTGAAAAAATAATGTCAATTCTCAAGTGTCAAAATGATTGTTTTTTACCCTATTTTGCGTCCATTTGGTAACGGTCGCGAAATACGGCAAAAAAAAACAATCATTTTGGATTTCGCGGCTATTACTATAACAACAGCCACGAAATTCAATTTCGCGGTTTGTATTGCGGCTGTGAAATGCCTATTTGGCGTCCGGTTGTACAAAAATAAATATTTCGGACACTGGTAAAGTATTCCCGTACGATTTAACTTTTTAAATAAATTTGATACTTGTGAAAATAAATAAACAAACCATGGATACGTTATCCTCAGATACTTTTATCAAACGCAATATTTTTATTTCTTGTTGGTTGTCTGACGTTTATAAATGAAATATAAAATAACTAATTAATGAATATAAACCGACCGAAAAAAAAAAAATAGTTTGTGTACCACGTAGGAAAAGTAAACTTCCCGGACTCCTGGTGTTGCAATTTCCACCATCGTTCAGGAATATGTCACTTTTCCTACTATGTACACAATATATTATTTTTAAGCTATTCTAAAATTATTAATTGGGCCAAATGCCAAATGATATGAATCTGGGCTTGTATTATTTTTATTCGTCCAACTTAATGGACAGTGATAGTGTCTACATTTTTATTTATGACAGATACAATTTAAGGTATCTTTGTAAACGTAATTCAGGGGGTGTTTATAGTTATTAACATTACAAGCAAGGTAAAACAGTTTTATTGCTAAATGGAGGAAATGACCGGCGAGCCTGTCACCTCCTTGAAGCAGTAAAAACAGTTACCTTGCGTGTATTGTACAACATTTTACTTGTTACTCATTTGTAAATCAAAATGAAAATTAAAAAATTATAACCAAATCCTGTCAGTTACACACAACAGTTCCGTCAAAAATTATTTGAAATGATTTCGCGTAAGCCTTGTAAGCATTACTGTAGCAACGTGCATTGTTTACCTTGTTTACTAACTTGTAAAATATTTACAATGCAGCTGTCAATTAGTAACTAGTAAAGATTCATTTTCAAAGGCAATAGATGGCTTGGGTAAATGGTGTTTACAAGTGAGTAACAAGTAAATTGTTTGATTACAATCCTTTGAGTTTTAGTGGGTTACACTATATCATTAGTGAGTCTGTGTCCACCGGTTTGTAAGTGCGTGTGTGTGCGTAAGTGCGTGTGAGTGCTGTCACCACGTGTTACGTTCTTATGCTACGTTTCGTTACCTATCCTCCAGTCACGCTATTCCTTACGCAGCGCGCGCCGAGTTCGGTTATTTCGATTTTCGATTTGCGCTTAAAATGCGCTCAACCCAAAATGAAATTAAAATCAGATAAGTAACGTTATTAATAAGAAAAGTGAGCATCAATAAACAAGTGAGTGTAGTACATTAAAAGTGTTCAATAAATAAACTAAAGATCACAGAGTGCCCCGCGTACTTTCACCGTCCCGCCAGACAAAACAATTGAACTCATACCCAACAAACGACGATCGCGCGCAAATCGCTAAGTGTGCCGTGGTCTTCGCTCCGGGTTAGTCCGGGCTCCAGTGTCGTTGTTTTAATCGAAGAGTGCGTGCGCATTTGTCTGTCAAGTGTGTGTGTGTGTGTTTACATGGTTTTGATTGGCTGCTGACAGGAACAAGTGAAGAACGTTGGCGGGCTACCGAACTTCAAACAATTGGATGTGAGTAAACACTTCACTGTCACTTGTTTAAAAGTTTAGATTTAACTTTGTTACTCTGTTTGTGGTACTTTAATCACGAGAGACATTAACAGAAAAGTAAAAAAAATTATGGTATTTTTATAGACACTAAAAATCATGAAATAGAATTTTTTTACTGCATTAATTAACAATATTAAAAATTATTTGCAATACACAATAATTTTTTTTCCGAAATAGATTTAAAGTACATTACTACGTTATTAATTATTAATTAGAAACATAAATAAATAGCATTATGTATTTGTAAAACGTCAGCTAGCTGTTGCGACGGGGATGGCTGTGATAACAAAAATATTATCAAAGTGTCAAATATTTGTGTATTATTTTCATTTAATTATTATTTACATGTTCTTAGACGTGTTCTGCATGTGATCTGCATTAAATCCGATAAATTAAAATTATTATCAAAGGTATAATATAATCACCAATAATAATAATTTGTTATTTTAGGTAATGCTAAAAGTTTGACAAATGAGTCCGTAAAGTTAAATTTTGACATAAGAGTCTGTAAAATTTTACTTTATCTACTGTTTATATTTATATTGTGTCCTTTAGTATCAATTTTGGAAAAATAGATTTTTTTACTGCAATGAATTAACGTTATTATAATTATTAGCAATATACAATTTTTTTGAACCGATGTAAAATATAATAAATTGCAGTTAGAAATCTACATTTTGACATGTAGGACCCTAAAATTACTTTAGTTTTTCAGAATACAGGATGTTTCAAATAAAAAACGGTACATATTTTTGCTGTCTAATCATTGGTGTACAAAAATATTTTTTTCTGCGGTTCATATTCTAGATATGACACAAAACTTATAAGTTTTCTAAATGGAACCAATAGTAAGAAATATCTTAGTATAAAAGCTTATTCTATTCTGATTTTAACGATGTATGTTTTTCAATACTTCAAATAATATTTTATGTAAAAATAATTAAATATTAATTTTAGTTCCTCTGACGATGATTTTATATGAACTATTTTTCCCGAAATACATCAAGTTATGTTTGAATTTACAAAAAATTTCTAAACAAATGATTAAAAAATAGTTTACTTAGTAGTACAGACATATTTACCTGATTTACTTGTGATATATGGTACTAGAACTACTAATTAAACTATTAATTATTTGTTTATAAAATTAAGTTAACCAATTTTTATTATAAATTTTATAGTATTTTCAATTACAATTTAAATTTATTGCAAGTCGCGCCATTAACATGACGGCAAATTGGTAATACCTAATACATAAATACCCATACAAATATAATTTATGTTCAATTGATATCATTTAACAATTTCGGTTAAAACTATAGGTTTCAGGATTATAAATTGTTTATATCATTTATAGACTTATTTACCTATAAATATACAATATATAAAATTACAATAGATGACATTTTAATCAAGTTTTTCTCTGTAAATATGTCCTAACAAAATTACGTCACGTCTATCTTCTCCTATTTTTAATATTAAATTTCTCGTGAGCTACAAATAATTCATCGATTTATAAAATATTGGTATTTTATTTTCGTGTTTAGAAAAATATTTAAAAAAAAATCATATTTGGTCACAAAACCAATAGTGCCAATTTACTAGAAATACAAACGGCTTCCACTGAAATATAATAATACTGGAACGCGCACTTATAGTGAACGAAAAACCGAGCTTGAGACAGATAAATGTCGTGGGTCACTCTTCTTTGTCTAATATTTGTTTGTAGAATGGATGATTTGCGTTTGTTGTGCGGTTGTTATGTAGAAACATTGTATGACAAAGCCAGAGAGCCCTCAATTTGCTGTCTCTCTCAACTCACATTTTCAATGTTAGTGAGCGTTCCAGTATTATTATATTTCAGTGACGGCTACGAGTGTATAATAGAATTTATTTAACAAGTACATAATTTAATTTTTTATGCACGAGACACATAAAAGGGCGAGTCAATAAAACTCTATTATGTGCATGTTACATACAATATTTTATGTTGCATGGAATTGCAGAATAATTTTCTTTAGCTTAGAATGACAATTATATTTGACACATGACAACATAAAAAAATTGATAATTTCAAAGGGTGCTTTTTTCTGTTAATTGGTTAATTATTTATTTATTGTTTTTACGTGATCGGATTATAAAGAGCCACTTTATGTACGCTAAACAACATCATAAACAAGTAATTATATTTATAATACAGTTGAACATAAATTATTTTTTTCTTCAAACGTCATAAAAGTACGTTGTTATGTACTCGTATTCAACAAGCAGAAGTTCAATATTATCGCCGCCGGTGTAAAAGTATCTCTTTGGCATCACTTCTACTTCGGCGGCTTACAAAGTAAAATATTATGAATAATAGTTAGGTTGTAATTCAATAGTTTGGCACTTAAAAATGAAACAAATAAACAAAAATAATAAAAGAGCATATTCTAAGACAACTACACAGTAAACAATTTATAATCAAAATTGACAAAATTTTAACAAAATTTTAGTCCCAGACGATCCACTGTTAATTTTTGTTAATTTAACAAGTTTGAAATTATTTTTGCGTATTTCGTAACTAAATATCTTTGTAAATATCGTAATTATTAACATTCATTTTTATGTGCTTTTGACTAAATATTTTAATAATTATATTGAAGCAGAACAATAAATCATGGTTATTATAACAAATTAAGTTGTTATAAAGGATACAAACTTTCTTTAACAATTTCAAGTTGATAAGTTAGCTAAATTTACTTGTTATTATTGACGAGTCTATTTGTTAAATTTTATAAATCCATCAAATAAATAAAACCAACAATTTTTCTTGTTAACAATTCAGAATTGACAAAATTTTAATTTAACATATTGCCATATTTGTTCAAATTGTTAATTTAACGCAATTTATTTGTCAATATTAACAACTAAAAATACTTAACAACAAATTGCAAATCACATTTTTTACTGTGTAGAAATGCTGAATAAAACAGAACATTTTATGAAGTTTTCGGCATTTTTTTAATGATTTATAATTATATTTTCTATGTTTTCTATGTGCTATTCGGAGTATATGTGACTTTAGGTGCTTCGCATATAATTGTCTAACTTACAAAAGTATCACATTTACACCTAATAACACAACATACTATTTTTAACAACTACAAAACAAAAAACATTTGCTGCTCTGTTCAATCTGTATCTTTCACTTTGTTCGCATCAAACGTCACCCTCATCGTTATTCATTTGTCATCAATGACGTCGGCACTCGTTTCTTTAGTCTTTCGCATATAATTATTGCAAATAATCCGACAGCAAACTGACTGCATAATACCTTACATTCTTAAAAACCTCGATTTCCTTACACGTTTTGCATCCTCTCCGTGCGAGTGCGCAGCGCGGTGCACCGGCGCACGTGCGTTGTAATAACTCGCGGTTTTTTCGCGACACTAATAAGCTCGTGGTACAAGGCACTGTTAACTAATGAAGCGTTATTATCCTGTAATTAACTGGCCGTGGTTTGCAACTGTTTCTGACAATTTTGATTTATTCATTACAATTACAACACTCTGTTGTGGAGGCTTCATGAAATGCCCCTGAAAACAGACGGTGATGAAAATTGACTAATTGATTGCACGATGATTAGAATCGTTACAATTTAATCACCGAACACCTGTGAGTAGCGGATATTTGTTTTTGTTGCTACAGGTAAAAAGTTTTTCTATAATACTGTTTTGGAAACTACGCATTCTTCAACTAAAATTGTTATGGAATCACTAACATTCCATACGCGTATGGAATAATGGAATATTTTCGACGAATCAGAGCCGCGATATATGAAGTATTTTGATTCAGTTGCTATGGTTACGTCTGTTTGTTTTAATTTGATTTATTTGTGTTTGACATTTACAATAGTTTTATATTTGTATTTTTTGTATAATTTCCAAAATCTTGTTATAGAAAGTATAGTATACATTCTACAACATGTAACGGAATGGCATATCCCACACTCGCAAACCGTAGCCCTCGCCTTCGGCTCGGACTACAAACTTTTTGCTCGCGTGGAATATGTGCCATTCCATTACTTGTTATAGAATATACTATTCTATAACACTGTTTTGGATTATCATTCCATACGACGCGTTGGTAATAATTTCGACGAATCAGAGCCGCATATTAGCGCGATAAATGAAGTATCTTGATTCAGTTACTATGGTTACGTCTGTTTGTTTTAATTTAATTTTTTGTGTTTGACGTTTTCAACAATTTTATATTCAATAATTAGTTATTTTATATTTCATTTATAAACGTCAGACAACCAACAAGACAGAAAAATATTACGTTGTTTTGATAAAAATATCTGAGGATAGCGTATTCATGGTTTGTTTATTTATTTTCACAGGCGTCAAATTTATTTGAAAAGCTAAATCGTACGGGAATACTTTGCCAGTGTCCGGAATAGTATATTGTACAACGAGTATGGAATGATACTCATTTCCTACGAGTGTGAAGGTTTGTAGCATGAGCCGAAGGCGAATGCTGCAAATCATACTAGTATGAAATGGACATTCCATGCGAGTTGTACACTATACTTTTTCTACGACCACGATATTATTTCAAAATTAATTTAATTTTAATAATAAATTTGTCCCGCTTTCACCATTCCAATATTTGACAATTCTAAATATGTATCCTAGCAATGGCATCTGCACTTAAATGAGCTGACCTGTATTGAAATACTGACAAAACAAATTCATTTCGCAAGATGCTTGCAATGTACCTCATATCCCTAGCAACAACAAACATACAATGAGCAGATTTCTAAGTAGTCGTAGAAGAAGCAGTCTGTTTTCATCCGATCGAAAAAATAAAAAAATAATTTTATATGTGAAATATGTGTTAAATATAATTTATTTGAAATCGGCATTAAAGAACTCAAAAATCGTCATTAAAAGCTCAGAAATCGTCTCTAAAGTAACCCATTATACGATTTTGAGCAACCCAGTGTTGGCAACCATTAAACAATTATTGTACAAGTAGGATAATTTTGGCAGATATATTAACGTA
The DNA here is from genome assembly GCA_963942605.1 of Poecilus cupreus. Lineage (NCBI taxonomy): Eukaryota > Metazoa > Arthropoda > Insecta > Coleoptera > Carabidae > Poecilus > Poecilus cupreus. The sequence goes on along the minus strand of OZ012726.1, from coordinate 2,638,881 downwards.
CTATAGTTAATTTGGACGTAACATGAAACAAAATTTGCAAGAAGAATTATCTAATTAATTCCGATGACGAAATTGGGGACAAAACACATAATTTTGATGTGTTATTTACGATAACTTCACTTCTCGAGGTTGGCAACAGTGACTGTCAGTTTCAATTGACAACTGACAGATGTATGAACTTAACCTATATTGTAATGTTTTTCCAGTTTTTTCGAATTTTAGATTTCAAATAAAACTTAATATGTACCTCGGCACTGAAGTTCCTTTTTATCACTCACATGGTTTATTTACGGGCCTCGGCAACTAAATTCCATATTCGTGATAAAAAATTGAACTTCAGTGCCTTGATACATAAATAACACTTCATCACATTACTTTTTATTATTACTTTTTTTTTAATAGTAAAGGATGTACAATGATTAAATTTAAAAAAAGAAATTGTTTATTTAACGCTATAAATGTCAGCGACATTTCGTCATATTATCTTGGCAATCAATCTCAATAACAATTCAAAAAATTGTCATGTCTCGTGAGAACCGCTTAAACTTTGCTAATAAATAATTAAATAAGTGATCAATGCATGTGACAATCGAGGCCGAAATCGAAAACTACACTTTCTTGTATTTGTTCCCATTGCTTTAACTTCAGTAGAAATCAGCGCGAAAAATATCTTTTTATATAAAATTATCTTAAGTGTAACAAATAACAAATGTAAACTGAGCCAGCCGCGTACACCTGCATCTTATAATAAATTGTAACTTAAGATTGTTAAGATTGCTGATTTGTAAAGTTTACGGCTACGCGATATATTAATTATGATAAATAAATGGTTTGTTGTTTGTTTTATTCATTAGTCATTGTTATACACATTATTTTGTTGTTTTATGTTTGTGTTTTAATGTAAATAAATTAATAAACGTGATATTAAATAAAGTTAGTCATTCATGATTATTTTCCAATAGTTGTGTCAATAAAAATTGTTGTTTATTATTATATTATTGTTTAGTAAACAAATAAATGAATAACAAATTTAACTGCATTTGAAATAGCTTCGTCTACAATCATGAGATCCTCAGTTCGAATCCCACAACCTGTAATTCCTCCTTTACTTTATCCGTCTGTTTTCCATGCCAGTAACATCTTTGAGGGCTGTGGTTTGACGGCAGGTAACCACTCTTTATATCTAATAATATTTCACTTACCAAAGTCTTCAAAAGTGGAATACCACATTCAAAATGGGTACATAGAATGATGATATATTTTATCTATAACCCATTGCGATATATCTTACTATTTTCAGATAGATAATGATAAAACATTTCCGCACTAGTGCGTTTTTTCCTCCCGCCACAAACCTGTAAGGGAGGTATAGGAATCATGCTAAAATTCGGTAGTGAGTTTTCAGTGGATGAGCACGTTTTACGGTCCCTAAATACGATTTTAATAGTTTCACAATGATGTTTTTCTACAATCGTTGCACAATATCGACATTGTTATTCCATTTTTGGTTAGGAAATGTTCAAAATTGTCGCTCTAGGGCGACAAAGTGACATATTGTCGCACTAGCGCGACAAAAACAAAACAAAAATAAATTAGGTAAAAGAAGTAAATGATGCATTGGATTTTTCTGGTAATAACCTCGCTATTGCAAATACAGTTGGCATATACGTACATACACTTCAACTTAATCACCATAAACGTATTCACTCTGTAGACAGTAGGTTTGTTCCAAGTGGTCATTTCGGACATGTTTGTAACATGTTTGTGACATATGTCAGTGCGCCTGCGAAAAATGTAAACATGTTAAGTTTGAAACATAGACTGGAACGGTGAATGGAATGAAGCGTATGTGCATGCTCATTTTTTGTTTTGACAGCTAACCTTAAATATAAATATAAATAAAGAAATTCATGTATTTTTCGCCACAAAAAAGAAATGAAGTTTATGTTTCAAAGTTAACTTGTTTACATTTTTCGCAGGCGCACTGAAATTTTTCACAAACATGTCACAAACATGTCAGAAATGACCACTTGGAACAAACCTATTATGTCAAATGTACTCCATATTTCAAATATACTCCATGTGTCAAATTATGATTTCTTTGAAAATGTTTATTTTGTTCATAAACGTTGTCATGATTACGGCGACATGGGTAACTACAATTTTACTGAATTGTTATAAGCGTGACCAAAGATAATTTTGAAAATTAATTTTTTCCTACAACTTGACATTGTTCAACGATTGTAGAAAAAATATTGTGTGTATCTCGTCGGATAGAGCTTGTTCGGTGCACTTGTCGAGTTGTTGATCTCGGCTTCGCCTCGATCAACAATTTCTCGCCGCGTGCAACAAACAATGCTCTATCCGCACTTGATACACAAATAACTATTGTGTGTGTGTGTCTGTCTGTCCGTCTGTGTGGATCTCTGAAGTTACGTTTTCTCAAAAACTGTCATATATAAAATTTTGATATTTTGTCTATATCAACTACATCCTCATGGGAAGAGCTGATTAGTTTTTGGTGATAATCCAATAACCGGAAGTGGTAGTTTACTTGAAGCCCTATCAAGTTATTTTGAAATATCTCAGTAAATTATAGTTTACTAGAATAATGTTTCAAATATTATTATCTACAATTGTTGTTTGAAACTTTTTTCTCTTACTTATTATTTTTTGTCATTTCTGTTTAAATCTGCAAACCTGTGCGTTTTGAAAAAACTAAACAATCATTGAGTAGCATAGGAGTAGCAGTTCACTAGAAGCCCTTAACAGTTTTCCGTGAAAAAACACGGTTAAATTTAATTTTCATCAATTTATGTCAGTTTGAAAATTGTAGAATATTTAATTTTACATGTATTTTGATTACACTAAATTTATTAATTTTCATTAGATTTAGAGATAATAAAATATTAACAAAATAAATTTCATAAATCTTGCATTTTTTTACGAAATGTGACCCATACCATTGTGATTGTGAAGCTGTTTTCTTAGTGAAATGTATGTCAACAAATTGAATAAATATACGAAATTAAATTAAATTTCTTAAATATAAATAAAAATAAATATATCATCACGCCTTTTACCCATTATGGGTGTGGCACTCTGCTTACGCAGATCTCGGTAAGTGATATATTTTTGCGTATGAAGTGCGGTTACCAGCCGTCAAATCATAGCCCCCAAAGATGTTAGTGGAGGGGTAAATTTTAATTGGTAACTGTCAGCTGTGGGATTCGAACTGAGAACCTTACGATCCACAATCCGACGCGTTACCACGGAGCTATTTACCCCATTAAATATAAAATAAATTAAATATAAATATAAAATAAACAAATAAGAAGGTAGTTTTCTGTATCATCAAATACTATTTTGTGCAGTTTGAGAGTTGCATTGAGCAGGAGGTTATGTGACATTTTTTACAATGAATTTGCATAAAGTTTTTGTTCCATTGCTCATAATTAAGTAGTAAGTTGTTCAGCAATCTTCGATTGATTCCAAATCAATTAAACTGGTTTAATTCTTTACGCCCCAGTTCACTACGTCTTAATACCAAGCGTGAGTATCTCCACATGAATATTAAAAGAACAAAAGCTTCAGCATCAGTACTACAAAAGATTTATAATGACTTGCTGATGTAGGTGCAACTCTATTTGAAATCAATTAAATATAATTGGCCCCTGCTATGTATTATAAGCCACTAGTTGTGGCTAACTCTGTAGATAATTGTTCAAAAGTTACTGCCTTGGTAATTAAAGGGGCAATTAAGTATGGCTTGTAGTTGTGGGTAGGGAGTAGAAAATGAAATAAGAAGAAAAACAATTATGTATATGCATAGGGATACAGCATTTTTATCTCCCGCATACGAAGTTTATTCAGAAAATAACCCAACTTTATTATTTCTTTATAGACAATTACAAACTATCAACGTTGAATCCGTACCAACCCCTAGCACTAAAAAACACTCAACAGGATAAAAAAATGTGTCTTGAACACCACAATACCTCCCGTCATAGATTTCTTATCAAATAATACATCAGGAACATGGACCACCATTATCAAGAAACGCTCATCCCTTCAAAACATTTAGTTAGATTGTAAGAGAAAAATGTTTCAAACACAATTGTAGATAATAATATTTGAAACATTATTGTAATAACAAAAATTGTCATTTTATCTCATAATTTATTGAGATATTTCAAAATAACTTGATAGGGCTTCAAGTAAACTACCACTTTCGGTTATTGAATTATTACCAAAAACTAATCAGCCCTTCTAAAGGAGATACATAAAAATATTTTTTCTACGACCACTTAGAAATCTGCTAATTGTAGGTTTGTTGTTGCTAGGGATATGACTATGAGGTACATTGCAAGCATCGTGCGAAATGAATTTGTTTTGTGAGTATTTCAATACAGGTCAGCTCATTTAAGTATAGGTGTCATTGCTAGGATACTTGTTTAGAATTGTCAAATATTGGAATGGTGAAAGCGGGACAAATTTATTATTAAAATTAAATTAATTTGAAAATAATATCGTGGTAGTAGAAAAAGTATAGAGTACAACTCGCATGGAATGTCCATTTCGTACTCGTATGATTTGCAGCATTCGCCTTCGCCTCATGCTACAAACTTTCACACTCGTAGGAAATGAGTACCATTCCATGCTCGTTGTACAATATACTATTCTATAACACTGTTTTGGAAACTACGCATTCTATAACTAAAAATTGTTATGGAATCACTAACATGGAATATTTTCGACGAATCAGAGCCGCATATTAGCACGATAAATGAAGTATCTTGATTCAGTTACTATGGTTACTTCTGTTTTAATTTTATTTATTTGAGTTTGACGTTTACAACAGTTTTATATTTGTATTTTTTGTATAATTTCCAAAATCTTGTTATAGAAAGTATAGTCTACACTCTACAACATGTAACGGAATGGCATATCCCACGCTCGCAAACCATAGCCCTCGCCTTCGGCTCAAACTACAAACTTTTTGCTCGCGTGGAATATGTGCCATTCCATTACTTGTTGTAGAATATACTATATTTGAAAACGGCACTAAAGTGCTTAAAAATCGTCATTAAAAGTTCAGAAATCGTCACTAAAGTAACCCATTATACGACGATTTTGAGCAACCCAATGTTTGCAACCGTTAAATAATTATTGTACAACTAGGATAATTTTGGTAGATATATTGACGTACTATAGTAAATTTGGACGTAACATGAAACAAAATTTGCAAGAAGAATTAACTAATTAATACCGAAGACGAAATTGAGGACAAAACACATAATTTTGAGTGTTATTTACGATAACTTCGCTTCTCGAGGTTGGCAACACTGACTGTCAGATTCAATTGACAACTGACAGATGTATAAACTTAACCTATATTGTTTTTTTTTACAGTTTTTTCAAATTTTATATTTCAAATAAAACTTAATATATACCTCGGCACTGAAGTTCCTTTTTATCTCTCACATGGTTTATTTAAATTCCATATTCGTGAAAAAATTTTGAACTTCAGTGCCTTTGATACATAAATAACTATTCTTTTTGGGGCTGTGTTATTGGCCTTAGTTCCCTTTAAAATACCCTATCCAAAAATCTATTATAGATGTCCATCGTCAGTGCCAAAGAATGATGTACCTACTTAAAGTAGGTATGAGGCCTATCAGCAGGACAAGAAATAGGTCGGCAGCAATGAGTATCAAAGATGGCTGCACTGTGGGAAAACAGTTGAAATGAAAGTTAAAATATATGCTGTACTGTTCGAAGTACTATGTTTTATGCAATGCAGGTGTTTGAATCCATGCTCTCATTAATATTGTAGCCTGACAGTCTCTTTGATATATAATATAGTTGTTGCTTAAAACGTTAAGAGTACGCCGTGAATCGTTCCAACGGCTAATATGTTTAGATTCTTATCCAGCTAATGGTCGCTTGCTTTATTCTTTTTTCAAGACCATAGCCAGAGAAATCGGGATTGAATTTTGATAAATTTGATGTCTTAATTTCTGATTTGTGTTACGATTTTGGTAATCATGATTTTAGAACATTATACTTGTCAAAACTATCATGGCTGTCACTGTCATATAGTTTATAGGTAAATTGTTGAATAGCAGGTAGACGTTAAAAAGTAGTAGCTAGTTCACTTTCGAATTATCTTACTTAATAATATGGCACGTTACTAGTTTAACTTATTTGATTATAAATCATTTTAATAACTGGTTAAATTGAAAACTAAAGCATATACTATTTTCTCAGACAGGCACCAATTTTCTTCAACTCAAATTACGAACAATATTATTAGATTATATACAGGGTACCCCTTGTTTATTTTAAACAATTCCTTCCACTCAACACTACGATTGACGGTAATGTTGACTTATATTCGTACATTCCTTGTTAAAAGTTGATGTTCATAAAGTAGTTATGAATTTTTACCTCCTTCACATTTATGTATATTTCATTTGACAATGAGAGAGAGAGTAATAAATCAGTCTGTCAGAATTGTATCGAGTGGGTAATTCCATTTTGTCCACGTGTGAAGTATAACGTTTTATCGTAATAAATTCAAAATTTATAAAAGAAATATTATTTGACAGTTATATGCTTTAAATTTTTAAATTAAAATGTCAATCAAAGTGGTTACCAAGGTGTTGCGTGTTATTATTATTGTTATAAATAAAAAAAAATATTCACTAGTGACTTTTCTCAAAATTATACCCACTAGTGGGTAATCTGTTACTTTCCTTGTTTAAAATCGCCATAGTTATAAAGCATTTATTGAGAGGTGTTGGATAATAGTTATTTACTTTACAAGTGGGCAAAGTAAGGAATTACCCACGAGAGAAATTTTAGCACACGAAGCCGAAGGCTGTGATAATTTTATCGAGTGGGTAATTCCACTTTGCCCACGTGTGAAGTATAACATTTTATCCAACATTTCTTAATAAATTCAAAATTTATAAAAGAAATATTATTTGGCAGTGACATATGCTTTAAATTTTTTAATTAAAATGTCAATCGAAGTGGTTACCAAGGTGTTGCGTGTTATTATTATTGTTATAAATAAAAAAATATTTACTAGTGACTTTTCTCAAAATTATACCCACTAGTGGATAATCTGTTACTTTACTTGTTTAAAATCGCCATAGTTAAAGAGCATTTATTGAGAGGTGTTGGATAAAAGAACTTTAATTTCCTGACTTATTTGTTATAGATTTTTTATCAAAAGTTTATTAAGTAAAAATCATTATTTTAGGCTTTCAACCTTCCGTACGTGATGCATCTCCCTGTATTTATTTATGAAACATAGTTACCACCTACACCTAACAAGACAATTAAATTGTATAAATTATAACGAGAAATAATCATAATTTAAATGAAATTCTCAGGAATTGTTTAATTAATTCTCAACATCGACCTCTTTCGTCGTTGTACAAGTATGCTAGACAGTCCAGCTAACAATAACCTGATATTTGATGCCCAACAGCGCCATCTCTCATTCCATACCATCACAATGCAATCACACCCATCAGATCTAGAGATCTACAGCGGCTAACATTTATCTCTTAACACCTGCAGCTGTGTTTTCGCGACTGTTTTCGTCTTGCATTCGTTTCATCGTTTCGAAAGTGCGAAGAATTGCTTTTGTTAAAGTTTAAAGTTGAATCGAAGAAGTCTGGTTCCGGTTGCGGATGGAATTCTTCAGAAAACAATGGATGGTAGTTCAATAGTTGTGCAGCAAATCAAGAAGGCAATGCGGTTTATACTAGAAAGGCAGCATCTGATAATATAGCATCATGTCATTTATTTATATTGGGAATGTGATATATTTTTGTCTATTGTCATAACCTTACTAGGTTACATGTATAATATATTATATACCGTGTGTCCCACGTAAATGTTGGCATAGGCAGTTAACATGTAAAATCAGTTTTTTGTAAATAAAAGGTATCCGGCAAAAAAATATGCATCCCAATTTTATATCACAATACTGCCAATATCCCTACATCTTACTTAATACCGATTTATTTACCGCAATTTAATGAAATTAATAATAATAATTCCTAATTTTCCGCCTACTCTTTCATTGTTACTGACGTATAGTGCTTGCAATTTGTTTTAAATATTCTAATCCTGTCACTGTCAATTTCTGGCGATGGAAACCATTCAGCGTTCATTCCTGTGAAGTATTCAGATATTTGTCTTGCACTGCGCCCCCCATAATACATTCTAATCATATTTACACGGTTCTCGATATTTAATGTATTCTTGACGATAGTGACAGATTAAAATATTTAAAACAAATTGCAAGCACTATACGTCAGTAGCAATAAAAAGAGTAGGCAGAAAATTAGGAATTATTATTATTAATTACATTAAATTGTGGTATCAAAATAAAATAATCTGCATTAAATAAGATGTAGGGATATTGGCAATACTGTGATATAAAATTTGGATGCATAATTTTTTGCCGCACACTTTTTATTTACAAAAAACTAATTTTACATGTTAATTGCCTATGCCAACATTTACGTGGGGCACACGGTATATAATAAATTTAATTTTACTGCTATCTCATGACAGAAATGTAGGACATCAATAAATTTAGGCTCATTTGGTGCAGTTTTTGTTGCTGAACATTTTTTATATTTACATTTTTGTTCTAAAATTCATAGGGAATGAATTATCGCATAATGAAAAGTTTAACATGTCTTATAATATATATAAAAAAGTAGACACCCTATATGTAAGGGTAGTATTATGTTTATGTTACGAATTAATTAGATTTTGGGAACAATTCATTAACAGTAAGTGCTAGATTATTTGAAGGCCTATCAGAATTTTTGGGCATATTTTAGTAAATATATGAGAAGGAGTAATTTTTATTGCAATCAAAAAGATGTAGAATAATATTACCTACAATCTTTATTTGAAACATTTTTCTTTATTTTGTACCGTTTAAAAGATTAAATTTCATTATTTGTAAATGATATATTTGTGCGACTGCATCTACGGCCTACTAATTAATTCCTTCCTGATATGTTTTATTTATTTTACTTTAGAAGTTTCCAAGAATAAAGATTATCTAAGAGGTGTAGAAATTAAGGATGCGGAAAGAATAGAAAATAGATTATTTAAATCTTGATAATTTCTCTTCTCATTAAAAACTCTAATGAATAAATAAGTGTCTTGCATCCGTTGTTAGGAATATAGTTTATATTCATAGCTTATTTAATTAATGATAAATGAGTGACGTAGAAAACACTGAAATCGAAATTTCCGACTGCAAAATAGATGATTAACCTTAATCACCTTCTCTGGTGACTATAAGTAACTATAAGTGTCTTACTTGCTAATAAACCCAGTTAATGTTACAATTAGTAAGAGTAGGGAAATATATCTTACTATAGAAATACATGCTATACTAGTGACTCATTTATTTAGGATACAGAACAAAACCAAAACAATTTCCTCCATATTTATAGTACGATACATACATACTTGTCTTTCTTCACACTCGAAATCAATCATTCACCCTCAATCTCACCCGCATATATTAGTTTCACCAACCTTTAATATGACATCGCTTTCTTAACAACATTCTTCTCAATCTCACACTCATCATACACTAATGTATTCCGAACAAACGATCACGTCTCATATACTCATACTCTCCTCTCAAATACCTCATTTCCATTTCCACAGCAGTTCATACTTCTTCATCCACACCCAACATTCAGATCCATACATTAATGTGAGCACTAACACAGCATTATAAACACTCAATCGAGTATCTTTAGATACATTCATGTTTCGAACAAATAATATACCCAGTAGTAAGATATCAGTCTATCAGCTGACACTGAACGGCCATAAGTAGCGCGCTGATATGTATATTGGAACCATGAAATATTTGAACTGTCGTTACTGTATCAAATTATTAAACATATAATTTCTACTTGTTATTAACAGCGGAAGTCTAGTTTAGAATTATTTACTCGACAACAACTAAATATAGTGAATTTTATAACGGACTAATAAAATAAATAAAATCGTAACTCGAGTTTGGAATTAATTACTCAAGCACAACTAGTTTCAAAGAATTTTATAATGCACTAGCAATTACTCAATAATTAATCAGTAATTATCGAATAATTAATTAGTAATCAATTATTATTATTATGCTAGCTATTATTATATATTTTTCGCGTAGTTGTGCTAGCTTAACGGTTAAGCTAACACAACCCTCCTTATTTAAAAAAAAATAACAGTAATACATTTTGTTCATTGGTAATTAATTAGTAATTATTATAGGTTTGTTCCAAGTGGTCATTTCTGACATGTTTGTGACAAATTTCAGTGCGCCTGCGAAAAATGTAAACAAGTTTGAAACATAGACTGGAACGGTGAATGGAATGAAGCCCATGTGCATGCACATTTTTTGTTTAAATATAAATATAAATAAAGAAATTCATACATTTTTCGCCACAAAAAAGAAATGAAGTTTATGTTTCAAAGTTAACTTGTTTACATTTTTCGCAGGCGCACTGAAATTTGTCACAAACATGTCAGAAATGACCACTTGGAACAAACCTAATGAGTACTAAATTTTCTGATAGGTTTTGTTTGATTGTAGAAACAATAAAAATTATAACTTGTTTTATGTAAATATATATAAGTTGGCTGATGAGTTGAGTGTCAGACGTTGTTAATGTCAATAAATAAAAAGATAATTTAATTTCAATTTCTGTACTTGTGTGTGAATATAAATATTTCAACAAATAAGTGTGTTTCACTAGATTTTCAATATACTAGCTTAACGAACACAAAGAAAACGCGTAGATGATCAAGTGTTTAAGAGAAGCCCGCAGTAAAACTACAAATCATCACTTAAAGATGCAGCATCTTCTTTGACGACTGGGAGTGAAGTGACAAGAAGCAAGTGGCACCTGACGCGCACGTGGCATGCGCGCTGAAGTAGCATGATAATGACGAGACGAGAAATAGCAGTTTATACAGCTGCTAAGATGCTCAAGAATTGGAAAAAGATTGAAGCTGTTGATTGAATATTTTTATCTTCCCCACATAACGGGCGTAGAAATAAAATATAGCGTATAGGAACTTCAATGCTATTTATTTTATATTACTGTACATTTTTACGTATTCATTTTATAGCAAAAGTGTAAATACATAAGTTGGTTAGTATTTAAGAATAGTATATTGTGTTATTACAGTCCAAGAGCCGGCTGCAAAAAACCTGGCCGATCGAGTAACAGAATGAAATGTTTTTAAACTGTTAGTACTCACAGCGATCATAACAAAAATCACTGTGTGCCTGTGCAGAAGTTGTGCACAAGATTTATATGGGTGTAGAATAAAAATATGGAACAAAGAGATTTCAATGCAATTTTTTTGATATTGTAAATTTTTACCTATTCACTTTACAGTAAAAGTGTCAATACAAAAATTGTTCAGAATTTAAAAATACATACAATAAGGCCCATTTTGTTATCTGTTATTTACTCTGAATAACACATACCTACTATTTTTTCTTTAAATATAGAAAATAGAAATTTAGATCATTAAAAATGCTCAAAACTTCAACGAGCATTTCGAGTTGTCTTATAATTTTTTGTTTTATTATTTTTGTTTAATATTTGATTCTTAACTGTCAAATTATTGATACTATTTTTCATAATATTTTGCTTTATCTGTCGCCGAAGTAAACGTGTTACCAAAGAGACACTTTTATGTCGGCGGGGAAATATTGAACTGTTTTTTGAATACAAATACATATCAACTGAAATTACACAACAGCTTTATATTTTGCCGGATTTTTTGTTTGTCACTTAGCAAGAAAACGGTTTAAATAAAATCACAACACTGTTGACCGTAGGTGGAGTGATTTTATTTTTTAAACAGTTTTCGAGTCAAATTGCTGTCAGGTGACAAGGTTGAGTTGTCAAACTGAAATTTATCCGAAGAAAATAAAATGCTCGAGTGTAATTCTTCGAGATAATTTAACGACATTATTTTTGAAAAGGGTTATTTAAAAGTGCAATTGGTAAAAATACAATTATTATATATCATATTTTTGACATATAATGCAAATGACATTAATATAGTTAGTATTTTGATCTGGTTGCTAGGAGAAAGGTAAATAACGTTTTATCACTTGCAAAAAGTTACCTTCCTATTTATCCGCTGTCAAAATGATAAAATTGTTTTTGGTTATTGCTTACTTTATATTGAAGTTAAAATATTAACGTAATTTAATGACTTTTAAAAACAGATGTATGTAATACGTACATAATAGGATTTTATTGACTTGCTCTTTTATGTGCCTCGTCCATAAAACCCTAAATTATGTACTTGTTAGAAAAATATCTCTTATTACATTATTTCCCAATCAAGCTAATACAAAAAACTACAACAAATTTCGATAAATTGTTAACAAAAATACATAACCAATCAATATTGTATCACATGTTGTCACTTAGAAATACCCTAGGATTATTCTAAATAAGTATGTGATTGGTCAAAAGTAAACAAACTGAATTAAATGATTGGCTTATTTCATATGTGTAGGCTTAGCTATTTTTTGTTGGCATTTTATCAAGTGCTTGAATAAAATAAAATACAAATAATTTAAGTTGAATTTACAGCAGAATTACGTTAAAATTTCTATTGCTTAACCTGTTTACGTGTTTTGTTTTTGTTTACACCTACTGTTAATTACAATAAAATTATAAAAAGCTAGAAATTCCGATGAATATTCTATGCATTTCGGTCGTAAAGTATTTGTGTTTGAATATTTTTATTCTAGGGGCTTATTTATTTGTGAATAGCGTCACGATCTAAAACTTTTTAGGTATAAAAGTAGGCGTCCATTATTATTATCGCCGTACGTTACATAAAAGTGTCCAGTCGAAATTTAAAATACGGGACAATATTTTTTTTTACAGTTTTTTTTTCACTGATGTAACGTATTACTAAAATCTAAAAGCTGTGTGTGTTATAGGTACAGGTAACACATTATTTAGAAATCAAAATACCGTAAGAATTTTTAAAGATAACTTCCATTTCTATTAGAGTACAATAAATATGTTTTGATAAGCTGTGATATATAAATTGTTCTGTTGATAAACTTATAGCACATGAATTAATTAACAATCAAAGTGTTTCTATTCTTAATTACTGTAATCATTATTATTAATTGGATTCAATTTAGAAGCAGCAAAAAATATAAATTGAAATCTTGAATTAAATTAAAACCTTTTATAAATAATTCATCTGTATTTTAACTAACCCTCCACTAAGTTAGTCGGCCGTTGGTATTCACAAAGCAAACACAAAAAGGGCCCGATTAACATATACCAGAGATTAACTTTGACATTTACTGCATACTTATTTTGAAGATTTAAATATTTTTTTATGCAGTAAAACAACAAAATAAAATATAGATTTTTTAAAATGTACGAAACCTGAATTTTGCTTTTCATTCTTATGTAAATATGGATCTGTATACAGGGTGGTGAATCGAAGGGCGGACCATAGCGTTTTCAATACTATTTTTGAAATGTTCAATTATTGGCTTCCCTAATTATTTTATATCAAAAATGTTAAATAGTTTATTATAGAAGAATTTCTGCATTTTTTACATTAATATTTATAATTTTACTCTACCTGGAACTGGAAAATGACGGAAATGTTTATTGGTAATTTTCTTAAAATCATCAGTGCTATAAAATAACAAAATAAATTTGATATTAATTTATAGTATATTTTATGTAATACATTTTTGTTGGGCACTATTTTGATCATAAAACTATTTTATTAAAATAAATTATTTTTCAAAATTATATATTTTTAATCAAGACACTTGAAATCAAACACTGATGATAGCGGATGACAGATAAAACCAATAACTTTCAATTGGTACATTTGTTTTGTTATTTTATGGCACTGATGATTTTAAGAAAATTACCAATAAACATTTCCGAAATAGTAGAGTATTAGTTATTTACTTTACAAGTGGGCAAAGTAAAGAAATACCCACGAGAAAAATTTTAGCACACCAAACCTAAGGTTGGGAGTGATAATTTAATCGAGTGGGTAATTCCACTTTGCTCACGTATGAGGTATAACGTTTTATCCAACATCTCTTAATAAATGCAAAATTTATTAAAGAAATATTATTTGACAGTGACATATGCTTTAAATTTTCTAAATTAAAATGTCAATCGAAGTGGTAGTTCCAAGGTGTTGTGTGTTATTATTATTGTTATAAATAGAAAATTACTCACTAGTGTCTTTTCTCAAAATTATGCCCACTAGTGGGTAATCTGCTACTTTCCTTGTTTAAAATTGCCATAGTTATAGAGCATTTATTGAGAGGTGTTGGATAAAATTATAAACATTAGTGTCAAAAAATGCAGTAATTTTTCCTGTACTATTTAACTTCTTCTGACTTCTGTGAGGGGGGTTAGGAATCATATTAAAAATTCGGTAGTGAGTTTTCAGTGGATGAGCACGTTTTAGGTTCCCTAGAATATGATTTTAATAGTTTCGCGATGATGGCTGTGTATTAGTCTGTCTGGATCTCTAGAGTTACGGCTTCTCTAAAACTACTAAACTGAAAATTTGGATATTTTGTATATATTAATTGTATCCCCTTTGGAAGAGCTGACTAGTTTTTGGTGGTAGTTTACTTGAAGCCCTGTCAAGTTATTTTAAAATATCTCAGTAAATTATGGGATAAAAACAATTTTGGTTATTATATTTCAAATATTATTATCTACAATTGTTGTTTAAAATATCTTTCTCTTACTATCAGTGAAAACTAAATTTTTGAAGGGATGAGGGTTTCTTGATAGTAGTGGTCCGTGTTCCTGCATTGTTCGATAAGAAATCTATGGCGGGAGGTATTGTGCTGCCCACAACAGATTTTTTTTATGTAAAATAATTAGTGAAGCCAATAATATTCAGTAATAGTTATCGATAAGAAACATTTAATTATTTTTATCTAAATTTAATAATCGAAAATAATAATATATTATAAAACAAGTGCATAAACTTGGTTATTTTAAGCCAGGTGTCAACTTTTCAGCGCACGATTTTGAAATAGATAATTTTGCACTATATTTTTGAATAATTTTGTCCAGTTAAGTAAGTAATTATAATTAATGGTAAATCAAAAACGGACTAGCAGTCAAATAATTTATTAAAAACTATGCCGACGTTTCGACTGCAACGGCTGTCATCTTCAGGGCTAAGTTGAAGTTACAAAACAATTAAATATCATGGACACATACAAACATATTAAAAAACACGTAGAAAAATCTGAGTCAAAAAGTTAAAATATACACAATGGTCATAAGATAAAAAATTAAATAAATAAATATAGTTAAAAATAAAAGGTCTAACATCTACCAAATCTGGAGTTGAACTGTTCAGTCTAGTGCAAGGTGTTCACGAATAAGTATTCATTTTCAAATCAAACCATCTCCTATCACATTCCTCTAAGTGAAGACTTAATTTGTCCAGGTCTCAATAATTAAGCAGTCGGTATCTCTGGTGTTCTGTAATAGCCGCGTCTCGTCTGTGATATTATCAGCCCACTAACTAAAGAACGTCACAATATTTTCTGCCCTTACAAGAGACTCGAATCAATCAATTTGAAATAGATAATCGCCTGGGCGGTCAAAGCACTAATAACATGCCGTATACGAGGTTAATTTGCATATTCACCAGTGGAGGATCGTAAATAAAGGAATAATGAGAATAAGATACATACCTCGATGCTAATGAAGATGTTGGAGGTAGATGAAGACGTTGAATAGATCTGCTTTCCTGCAAAAAGAAAAGAGAAATTGTTTAGATTTAGATAATGATTGTTAATTCACTAATACGATTTTTAAATGTTGAAATCCTTTTTACCTCCCGCTATATCATGCAAGGGAGGTATAGGAATCATACAAAAAATCGGTAGGGAGGTATAGGAATCATGCTAAAAATTGGGTAATGAGTTTTCAGTGGATGAGCAAATATTAGGGTCCCTAGAATACCATTTTAATAGTTTCGCGATGATGTCTGAAAATTCTGATATTTTGTATATTATATTTGTATCCCCTTGGAAAGAGCTGATTAGTTTTTGGTGATAATCCAATAATCGGAAGTGGTAGTTTACTTGAAGCGCTATCAAGTTATTTTGAAATATCTTAGTATATTATAGTTTAATAACAATTTTTAATATTATTATTTACCAAACTTGTTTGAAACATTTTCCTCTTACTGTCACCATTTACGAATTACAACACGTTAAATAAAAATCTGTTGTGGACACCACAATACCTCCCGCTATAGATTTCTTATCAAATGATGCAGGAACATGGACCACCACTATCAAGAAACGCTCATCCCTTCAAAAAAATTACTCTTCATTTATGACACATTTAAAAAAATGATATTATCCAACCGTTTAGCACAGGTTAATATATATAACGAAAATGTCAATAAATAATTCTCTTTAACAAAAAATTCGCAAATGGAGACATCAAGAAAAAAATGTTTCAAACAAGAATAGTACCTAGATAATAAAGTAAAAAATGGGTATTTCAAAATAACTTGATAGGGTTTCAAGTAAACTACCACTTCCGGTTATTGAATTATCACCATAGTGTATAGTAGTTTTTGAAAAACCGTAATTCCAGAGATCCACACAGACTGACAGACAGACATCATCGCGAAACTATCAAAATCGTATTCTAAGGACCTTAAGACGTGCTCATCCACTGAAAACTCACTACCCAATTTTCAGCATGCTTCCTGTACCTCCCTTACAGGATGTGGCGGGAGGTAAAAATCGTTGTGGCTTAAGGAATAACAATTAACACTTTTTAAACTGCAGATCGTCTTCAATTTTGATGGAGATCAATAAAAAATTATTATTTAGTGATGAACGTCATTGATAATTGTTTACTGTGACTACATATTAAATTAGCACGATTACAGGATGTGGCGGGAGGTCAAAATTACTTCTTTCCATTTAAGAAAATATAAATTTCATTTCTCCCCGCTACATCCCCCTAATAATTTTATTTTACCAACCGTACAATTATGTCACATTCCTTGTTGTATAAGAATATGTATTTTTTTTCTAAAGTTTTTAGTTAGCCAGCAAAACTGATTGGTTGCTCTAAAAAACTCATCCTGTATATTATATTTAATTTATTTAACTTTTATTACATGTGTTGTTTTGTAATCCTTTATATGAGTCGTAGTAAAAGCATAATTAACTGATAATACTATGCGCAATAAGGCATAAATATTATCAGTAATAATATAACAAGGGAATGAGAATAAATTGAAAATAATTTGACAGATCTTTCGAAAACTTGTTGACAGGCAATAGCTATTGCCAAATGGCAACAAGTTTGAGAAAGATACTAAAGAATTATTTTCGAATTTATCGAACTCTCAAGTTATATTTAATTAGATTATTTTTTGTTTTAATCATCAGCAACGCCACGAAATCTATCTTTTTGCTCATTTTTACTTGTGTCAAACAAAAACATAAAAGCTACAGGGAATATTCCCGGGAATAATCACAAGAGCATTATTCACAGTATAATAATGACAGGTTTGGATAAAACACAGACACGTGACATACAATGAAGAATTTCATTGGTTTTAAGAAACGTCACAAAATAATCAGTAATAATATAACAAGAGAGTGAGAATAAATTGAAAATAATTTGACAGATCTTTCGAAAACTTGTTGCCAGGCAATAGCCACGAAACCCCGTAGAGCTTGAGTGGCTATTGCCAAATGGCGACAAGTTTGAGAAAGATACTGGAGAATTATTTTCCAATTTATCGAACTCTCGAGTTGTATTTAATTAGATTATTTTTTGATTTCATCATCAGGCACGTCACTAAAACTATCTTTTTTGCTCATTTTTTCTTGTGTTGATAACTATCTGACATCTGACATCTGTCAACAAAAACAAAAAAGCTACAGAGAATATTGCCGGGAATAATCACAAGAGCATTATTCACAGTATAATAATGACAGGTTTGGATAAAACACAGACACGTGACATACAATGAAGTATTTCATTGGTTTTAAGAGACGTCACAAAATAATCAGAATAATCTAAATTGTTTAAAAAAATATTAGAAAACTGGCAAAGCCACTTTAACAACAATTTAAAAACCTTATGCTATTAATTACTGGTATAGATTTAATAAAATTCTCGGTAAAAAAACCTGCCAGCATTCCTGGTAATTTAAATGCACAGCAACAAAATTAATTACAGTACAAAAAGCAAAATCTCATATATAACGGAACATTTCAATCAGGCGTTTAAAAAGTCCTTTAGGAGGAAAAAAACCTCTCCCGGTCTTTCATTAGCCAGCCGTCGCTCAATTATCCCAATAATAATTCTTTGTGCGTATGCACCCCTCCCCGCTCGTCTCCGCCGCCGCTGAGCCCGCGTCGCGGCGCAACAGGTGTCCGCAGATATTTTTATGATTCTCGGTAATCAAGTTCATCATTATAATGGATACGTTTTCATTAAAACCATTGTCACACAATTGCATTTTCATTATCTGTCGGTGTTTTTTTGTCGTTACGCGGCATTTCGGTCTATTCGTTATCTCGGTAGTTGGAGTTTTTTTTGTTTCGGTTTACGTTTAATGCACGAACGAAATGTGAGATAAATCATTGGGAATGAAGCGTAATGTAGTCTTCATTTTTTTCGATGTGGTTTTGTTTTGATTTGTTGGGTGATGATTTATTGGTGGAGAATTTCCTGCAGCCAATATTTTTAATTGATATGTTTGATGTTTTTATCGCGCTGTTAATGAGAGGAATAAAACTCTGATTAGGTGATAATTAACCGAGAATTTTTAGAATAATTTACTCTCGCATTGCTCTTCCTCTTTTTTAAACTATGCAATTAATTTATATATTAATAGTATATTATTATATGAGGGATTATGATAGTCATTATTCACGAAGATGAAGTTTGCGTCACTAGCCGTAGGCGAGTAATGCAAATCATCCGAGTAAATAATGACCATAATCCCGAATATAATACTGTACTTTTTCTACTCCTGTAAATTCGGAAATCACTTTTGAAAATGATCGATATTCGTTGAAAACACACATAAAAATACACAATGACAATTGACTACATGTCAACTGTCAGACGGCCGTTGCTTGGTGATCCACATCACGTCTTAAAAATAACAGTGAGTTATGGATTTCTGGCTCTGTGATTGGACGGGAAGAGTGAATTATGAATCATAATTCACTATCGTGAATTATGGGTACTATAATTCATCGAAAATATTGAAATAATGGGGATATTTATACAGGAGTAGAAAAAAATATTTTGGATCCTTTGAAATTACTATTTGTGTTTTAATATATTTATGTTTGACTGCATTGTAATAACTTGTTTATGATATTGTTTAACAGTCAATGGGACCTTATTCTGTTAATTATCTGTTTATTTTAACAGCCTGTTAAAATTTTTAACCAATAATAACAGACGGCACTGAATAAAAATTGAAAATTTCAATTGACACATACCTATATTTTAATTGGTTAAAATTTTAAACAGGCCGTTAAAAATTAACAGATAAGTTGTAGAATAGGCCCCATAAAGTGGCTCTTTATCGACTAGTCCGATAAAGTAAAACAATAAACAATTGAAAGGCGGGTGTGTGCAAGGTGCAAGGTATTGGGTGTTCTGGGTACATTTGCTCGAAACATGAATGTATCTAGAGATGCTGAATTGAGTATTTATAATGGTGTGTCAGTGCCTACATTGATGTATGGTTCTGAATGTTTGGTGTGGATGAAGAAGCATGAACGACGTATAACTGCTGTAGAAATGAGGTATTTGAGAGGAAAGTGATCGCGTTCGGAATACGGTAATGTATGGTAAGTGTGAGATAAAGAAAAGTTGTTAAGAAAGTGGGAGTGAGTCAATTGAGAAGGTTTAGACAGCTCGAAAGGTTGGTAAACTAATATATTGAAGGTGAACGATTGTGTGGGCGTCCGAGGAATAAATGGTTAGGTATGATTGATGGTTTGTTGCGTGAAAGAATGATTCTGTGAAGAATAAACGAGCATGTATGAATCGCACTATGGAAGTGGACGAGGCGAATGTGGTGTGCCAGGATAGTAATGTTTGGAGGAGATTAATTGTTAGTTGACTGTGTTTCTGGGTTCGTGCTACCCCACTAAGTGGGACATAGCGTGATGTTATGTATGTATGTATAATCAAACAATATAAAAAATATATAATATATTCATATTAATTGTCATTCTAAAGCTACGAACAAAAATCTCCAATGCATAAAACCCTTAATTATGTACTTGTTACATAAATATGTATTATATACCGGGAGTACTTTTATCTATATATGTATAGGGGATATACAGTTAAAGTGATTGACAGCAATTAAATTTTGTAAGTAAACGTAAATTGACAATAATTAAAAATAATAATTTTTACTAATTATATAAATGTAATTTATTAAATACTGAAGTAATTAAAATAAATTTCATATATGTTTAAACTTGCATTATTTACTTCATTAAGATTAATTATTATTAATAAATGTATTTTAGCTCATTTAAATTGTTTGCTAATTAAACTAATTTCATAGCTCTTATATTTCTCGATACATCATTGTTGACACACTTAAATTGAACACCCTGTATAGTATACGTTATGTAATTGAATTATTAAGAAGTTCATAGCGAGATTCCACGCAAATATGTTTTGACGTTCCTAAAATCCATTTGGATCATTTTCACAATATAGTCTGTGTGGATGAATGGATATGTGCCCATATGTACAACAATTAAAGGAGGAGAAAAAATAAAATGTTTATAAAACAAAACTGAAAGTAGAAGTTTTTAGGACACAAAAGCAATAAATTTATTTTACGTTACATATATTATTTCGAAGAAAAATTATTGTGTCGTTTTTCCGTAATTGAAAAAATATATTCCAAAATAACCATAAAAATTTATTGGGTCCACTAGACAATAACAATTAAATTACTCAAAAAAGCAAGCGTAATATTAATTTTAAAACTGAAAAATATCGAATCGAATCTTTCGCCGTCTGCATGTGAGTAGCACAAGCATCAGAAACCCTCACAGGTTCAAGCTTTTGCCGCTGGATGGCAGCACTGAACACTTTCCCAGCCAATAACGCTTCTACAATAATTTCCGATTAATAATTTCAGATTAAACTTAATTAATATAATAAAATATCGTTACATTAATCTGCAACATATCCTTATAATCGTTAAGTGAGCGTTTAACATTAGCCATTATTCGACAACTATAAATTATTCCTCGAAGTTTTTGACAATCGTCTGATGAATACAAACGCGTCAAATTTTGCGGTTTGGCACGCGCGGCTCAAAATCGTGAGCGAGGTTTAAAATGAGCACGAATTTCATAATTTATTCAGCAGCAGCAACTGGGAACGTGGCAGTGGCATGAAGTATTACATGCGTGCAATATTGCAGTTGGTTGCATGTTGAAGAACGATGCAGTGTTATCGCAACATCGACTTGAATTGGAATTATAAAATTTGAAATTTTTCGTGCGCATGAAACATGCATAAGAACTTTTGTCGCTGCAATTTGTCCAGATATTATTTCAGCTTTTTTTGAATTCCTGTCGTATCAAATTGTTACTAACAATGGGTGATAAAGACACAAGGAATCTCTGATAATGGAAAGGAAAATAGTGTCTGGTATTATTCATTAAGGAATTAAATAACATAGATATGTTTATTAATCAGAATTAATACTAATATCTAATTACAATAATATAATAATATTATTGACATTAATCATCATTGCTATAGTACAGGTCGACAAATAGTTATGCAGCTCTGGAAAGTATAGAATATTTTGTTTTCTTATACTGGTAAATATCTCCGTTGTTCTAAGTTCGAATTTCTTTGCTATTTTTTTTAAATCTTGTAAATTTTTACTTATTCACTTTATTGTAAAAGTGTAAATACAAAAGATGTCCGGAAATTAAAAATGCATGCTTAACAATAAATTAGTCACGATATATCAATCAAATTTAAACTAATATTTATTAGGAAAATTATAACACATCATGAAAAATTAAACAATAATGACCTTAATCCCGAATATATATATATACTTTTTCTACTCATGTAAATTCGGAAATCACGAAAATGATCGAAATTCGTTAAAAACAATCGTTGAAAAACGTCAACATAAAAATACACAATGACAACTGACTTTATGTTAACTGTCAAACGTCTGTTTTTAAAAACAACCGTGAATTCTGGATTTCTGGTTTTGTGATTGGTCGAGAAGAGTGAATTATGTATCATAATTCATTGAAAAAATTTAAATAATGGGCGTATATTTATACATGAGTAGGAAATAGTTATTTACTTTACAAGTGGACAAAATAAAATTATCACACTTCGGCTTCGTGAGTTAAATTTCTCTCGTGGGTAATTCCACTTTGCCCACGTGTGAAGTATAACGTTTTATCCAACATCTCTTAATAAATACAAAACTTATTAAAGAAATATTATTTGACAGTGACACTTGCTTTAAATTTTCTAAATTAAAATGTCAATCGAAGTGGTTACCAAGGTGTTGTGTGTTATTATTATTGTTATAAAAAAAACATTACTCACTAGTGACTTTTCTCAAAATTATACCCACTAGTGGGTAATCTGTTACTTTCCTTGTTTAAAATCGCCTCAGTTATAGAGCAATTATTGAGAGGTGTTGGATAAAAATATTTATTTCATAATACAGCTTTAGATTTATTTATTTATTTAGCAGAAAGAAATGGAAAGAAACTAACAAATTCGCCATTATATTATTACAATCTTCTACGAAATTTCTACAGGAAATAATGCAACACTGTAATAAATAAATCTAAATCTGTTTTCTGAAAAATCAAATATTTTTTGTTTTTGTTTAATTTTCCATGGTGTTTTACAATTTATCTAATAAATATTAATTTTAATTTGATTGATATATCGTGAAATTTAGATAACCAAATAAGCCTTATTGTATGCATTTTTAAATTCTAAACAATTTTTGTATCATACTTTTGCTGTAAAGTGAATAGGTAAAAATCTACAGCAATATATAAATAATAGCAATGAAATCTCTATACGCCATATTTCAATTCTACACCCGGTATAATACTGCAAAAGAATTCTAGAAAATATTTGTAACGTCAATAATGCACTGAAATATTATTTCTTGTGTTGCAAGAACTTTTGACTAGGAATGTACGATTTAAACTTGTACAAATAGACGTTAACGTTTTTTGTTATTTATTTGGGTCGAAAGACTTTATGCGAAATCTTGGCATGGATTCATATCGGTTTGTCGACCTATACATATAGATTAAGAGTGACTAACCATTTGATGACTAACTTAATATTTCCTTTGTTATACATTCCTATAGCATTTTAAAGAAATAAATAAAATAAATATGTCATATTACATTTGCTGATATATTTTTGTGTAAAATACAGTTTACAGCTGTCAAAACATGGCCACCAAAGATATTAGTAATATATTATTTGCTCAGCTTTAGGTATATAAAATATAATTGTGAGAAAAGTGTAGTTAATAGCCGTTAAATCAAGATGACCAAAATTGCTAGTGGAAAAGGAAACATAAAGGTAAATTTTGCGGTGAAAGTCTGACAGTTGTAGGAATCGAACTCAAGGTTTCTTAACCCACAAGCCGATGCGTTATTACAAAGCTAATCAAGTCAATAAGATTCTTTACTAATGATAAAAACTTGTACTAAATATAAAATATAAACAATACAATTGATGATACACTCAAATTGTTGATTCGCGAAAATTTGCGATTATCGGTAATCTAATTAAAATCAAATATCGCGACTTAAATAATTGTGTATAATTAGTTCGACCGTATATTCATTATTTCAATTATATATATTAATATGCAGCTAAATTACTATATCATTAATAATGATAATTAGTACACCTGTAATTTTTATATGAAATACCTTTTATCTTTTGTCAGGTGTTTCTAGTATAATTTATTTATTTATTCATTTATATCATCGGTAATATTACAATATTTACTTACTTTTTATTGTAATACTATAATTTGAAATGTATAATAGTATATTGAACAACTAGTGTTATAATTTAGGCATTGTAAAACGAGTTGTTCATACTACTTTTCCTATTTCACGTTCATAAATTTAATAAAAATAAAATAAAATTTTTACGGCATGTTTAATATACCACTGGTCACCAAGGGGCTTTGCCCGCGGGGCCTATCGGGTCCCAGGCCGCAGCCCTGACGCAGGGGCTCCGATTCAATAATTTTAAGTGAGCAATGACAGCCCCAAGTTTGACAGGCTGTTAATTTTACAAATAATAAATTCCCCAAAAATAGTTGCACAAAATTCAATTTTGCAGCATTGTTTTTGAGAAAAACAGTGTCACAAAATTGTCTTTGTGTACGTGAAATAGCAAATAGTTATTTATGATGTGTTAAAAGTGACATTTTTTGTGAAACAAGGCGAATCCGAGTTAAACAACCCCACGAACAAAATAAATAATTTTTAACACGAATATCAAACAAAAAATGTATCTACGTTTTTCCTAGTGTATTAGTAAATACTAAAAAATGTAGAATGATATTTTGACAGGAAGAGTTATATTTATTGTTACAAATCGTTAGCAACATGTTAAAAGTAGCAATAAAGTCACTTTTAACACGTTGCTGTTACTTTTAACATTAGCGTTAGAAAGTGACACTTTTAACTTGCACCGTTAAAAAGGTTACTTTTAATAACGGTCGTAGATAAAGAGTATTTTTAATTGTGAACGACTATGATATAATTATATTGTCGAATTCAAAGAAATAAATTATAAAATAAGTAAATTAACGATATTTTTATCTTACAATAACAAATAAACTACAAATAACAATTCAACGCTTTAAAACATACGAGCATTTTATTTTCTTAGTTAGAATTATTATGAAATATCAAAATTATTATTACTGCATAAAGGAATCAAAGGACGTACCAATACGTTTTCAACATAGACAAATTGTAGCAACCATCGCTAGGCTACATACTGTTGTAACAAAATTTTGAAATGATTTGACATTTAGCAGAAAATCTTAAAACCAATTATTCAGCTACAGTTTAAGCTTAAAAAGAAAATAAAAGTATGAAAAATGAGAAAACTAGTGTCTTAGGCTTTTTATGTGAAAAAAATACTTAAAAGTCGTTTTGATTTTACTCTTTTGACAGGAAAGAATTTGACATAACGAATGAATAATATTATTTTATCGAACTGTCAATATTATTTCATTAGCAACAGTAACAAAGGTCATTAATTGATAAACAACGGTTGAATTATTTGTATATTTTTTGGCAGTTGTGGAAAATAGTTATTTACTTTACAAGTTGGCAAAGTAAGGAATTATCCACTAGAGTTTAGCACACGAAGCCGAAAGCTGAGTGTGATAATTTTATCGAGTGGGTAATTCCACTTTGCCCACGTGTGAAGTATAGCGTTTTATCCAACATCTCTTAAAAATACAAAATTTATTAAAGAAATATTATTTGACAGTGACTGCTTTAAATTTTCCAAATTAAAATGTCAATCGAAGTAGTTACCCAGGTGTTGTGTGTTATTATTATTGTTATAAATAG
This sequence comes from Poecilus cupreus, assembly GCA_963942605.1. Classification (NCBI taxonomy): domain Eukaryota; kingdom Metazoa; phylum Arthropoda; class Insecta; order Coleoptera; family Carabidae; genus Poecilus; species Poecilus cupreus. The sequence goes on along the minus strand of OZ012726.1, from coordinate 2,613,107 downwards.
AAAATTTAGTCATTAGCGACTTTTCTTAAAATTATATCCACTAATGAGTAATCTGTTACTTTCCTTGTTTAAAATTGCCATAGTTATAAAGCATTTATTGATAGGTGTTGGATAATAGTTATGTATGTATCAAGGCACTGAAATTCAATTTTTTATGGAGTATGGAATTTAGTAGTAAATAAACCATGTGAGTGATAAAAAGGAATTTCAGTGCCGAGGTACATATTAAGTTTTATTTGAAATCTAAAATTCGATAAAACTGTAAAAAAATTACAATATAGGATAAGTTTATACATCTGTCAGTTGTCAATTGAAACTAACAGTCAGTGTTGCCAACCTCGAGAAGTGAAGTTATCGAAAATAACACTCAAAATTATGTTTTGTTCTCAATTTCGTCATCGAAATTAATTAGTTAATTCTTCTTGCAAATTTTGTTTCATGTTACGTCCAAATTTACTATAGTACGTTATAATATATCTGCCAAAATTATCCTCATTGTACAATAATTATTTAACGGTTGCCAACACTGGGTTGCTCAAAATCGTAGTAGAATGGGTTACTTTAGTTATAGAGCATTTATTGAGAGGTGTTGAATAAAATCATAATTATTAGTATAAACTGAAGTATAACTGCTTTTTTTACAATAAACTATTTAACTATTTTGATGTAAAATAATTAGGGAAGTCAATAATTTCAATAATTTCAAAAATAGCATAGAAAACGCGCGTCCTTCGATACACCACCCTGTATAAGATTATAGCGGAATCCAAACAACGATAACGTTAAATAATAAATATCTAAATAATTCATGTACCCGCAGAAGTATTCCAAAAACAAACCAATCGAAATGCCAATCCCGATAATCCTTAACTAAGTAAAATCTTTTTATGTCCTCTATACAAACAAAATAAAACAGCACATATTTAAACCTTCAAAAAAAATTAATCACAAAAATTGTTGTGCTCCCGAGTGCCGCATTACCCGAATATTTCCCAAAAAATCCGCGTTTCAAAATTATCGTGAAATTTCGATCATTGTGTACCGCGGTGGGTGAGAGTATTGGGATACGCGTTTCAGCGCAAACTGGAACTGAAAATGCGGCAGCGGGAAAATTACTCTGGTATGGTAAATGAAAATGTTTTATACTTTATTGCTCGATGCTGACAATGAGAGTAATAGTTGTCATTACAAAATATTGCTGATTATTCTTTTATATTTTTTAGTTGTAATAATTGATAATTGGGTCTTTTACTAAAGTTTCAAAATGACAAAGATCGCTAGTCAGAACGCTGATTAAGGGCGACTAACTAACAGTTGACTATCTGGTTTTTTCAGCTGTCAAACCTTCTTACATGATTATTGAGAAAAATATTTGAAATAGAAGTGGTAGAATATTTAATTCTGTATGTCTTTTAGTTGAAGCTTATATCTCTAAAATAATTTGGGAACGTTTGACAGCGTAAAATAAAGTTAGTCAACTGCTTGGTAATCACTCTTAATCGGTTGTTCTTATTAGCAGTCAAAAACATCCTAACTAGTTTACAAAATACTATTAATTATTAAGATATTTGAGTTTCAAAGATAGCATTCTGGCATCATTATGCTATTCTATTTTATTCTAAATTCAAGAAACGCTCATCCCTTCAAAAAAATTATGACACACGTCAAAAAATGACATTTTTCAACCGTTGTTTTGTTTTTCCAAAAAAACACAGGTTAGCAGATTTAAACTAAAATATCAAAATATAATTTTTCTTTAACGTGTTGTAATTCGTAAATGGTGACAGTAAGAGGAAAATGTTTCAAACAATAATTGTAGATAATAATATTTGAAACATTATTATTGTCATTTAACCATAATTTACTGAGATATTTCAAAATAACTTGACAAGGGCTTCAAGTAAACTATCACTTCCGGTTATTGTATTATCATAAGTAATATAACAAGTGATATGGACATTGCCGATTATTTTTTGACATTAATTTTAATGAGTTGTTATGGAAATGGAAATATAACGAGTGCGCAGCACGAGTTGTATTTCCTATTGCCATAACAACGATTCAAAATTATGTCAAAAAAATAATTTGGCAATGGTCATGTCACGAGTTGTATTTTGCGTGAGAATTTAACAAGCAAAATGATACACAATAAAAATAGTATTTATTTATTACAACATACATACCTACTACAAATCTTCAATTTTCCATTTTACACGAGTTTACACACTTTTTCTTTCTGACGTTTAAAAAATAATTGTCAATATAGCTTACATTTCCATGACAACTAGGATTTTTATTTACAGTGAAGTATAATCGCTTATTAATTTTCACTAGTGATTACAATCGGTAAAGCTTGTCGTTCATTGGCTTAATTTGAAACAAATTCGTGATTTTATTGGTTGCCACGTATGTGCGTTAAATTCTCAACAAAAACTAATCAGCTCTTCCAAAGGGGATACAATTGATATATACAAAATATCAAAATTTTCAGTTTTCAGTTTCAGTAGTTTTTGAGAAACCGTAACTCAAGAGATCCACACAGACTGACAGACTGACAGACAGACAGACATCATCGCGAAACTATTAAAATGTATTCTGGGGATACTGGAACGTGCTCATCCACTGAAAACTCACTACCCAATTTTTAGCATGATTCCTATACCTCCCTTACAGGATGTGGCGGGAGATAAAAATCGTTGTGACTTAATGAATAACAATTAACACTTTTTAAACTGTAGATTGTCTTCAATTTTGATGGAAAAATTTATTTTTTTAAAGTAGTGATGAACCTCATTGATTATTGTTTACTGTGACTACATTTTAAATTAATGTAGAGTCTATAGAACTAAAGAGCAATGTAGAATTTGTATACTCCATTTGATAATGAGGAGAGTAATAAATAAAAATTTGCAAGAATATAGCTGTGCGGCAAATAAATCCACCAAACATAAGATATAACTATACTAGGATGCTCATAGAATGCCGCTCACTTTATACCTAGAACGAAACTTACTTTTTCAACAATAGAAACATCGCTATATGTTCCGATCCGATAATTCCTTTTGAACCATAACATACACGAATATATGATATTTCACAGTGATCTGTTTGTGTTTATTATATATTATTACATTACATTACATTATCCACTTTAAAAATGACGGTATTTCGCGCTACTTTACCCTGCACTTGAGCCTACACTAATTCAGTTGGATTGAGTTCGCAATGACAGGGCGGTATAAAAAGTACCGTATTACCGTAGTACGATTCGATGCCATATCGTCAATAACTTGATGAACATATTTATGTTTAAGTAATTTAGCGATAAATCTCTATCGAATTCAGTATTTTCTAGAATATCCCTGACACGTTCATTCTCAAATATAATATACACTAAAAAATCAAATACACCCTGTACATATTAAAGTGAAACCACAGGTGAAACAGTAAAAGATTCGCACCAAAATATTTTCTAGATAACATTTCCTATCAAAACTGTTTTCTGTGGAGGCGATAAAACTAGTAATGCCCCGTGAATTTTCTATGAAGTCACACTCAGACACGCGCGCAGATAGACAATACGATGACAGTTCGTTGTTTCGTTTGCGTCATTTCCACTTCCGGTCAATGGTGTCTACGCATACCCGTGACCCATGAAGATGCTGCCCAAAAGTCGTTCAAATATGAGGGACACAGAATTAAGAAGAAGGAAATTGATACTCTAATGTCCGGTTTCACAAACGATAATTACATTTTAAACTTGTTTAAATAAATAAAAGCAAATCGAACTTACATGTCATATGAAATAATTGACATTGGTGTCAAAAATTCTATGTGCTTTTATTTATTTAAACCAAGTTTAAAATTTAACTAACGTTTGGGAAACCGGACATAAGTGAAAGAAGCAAGTAATAATTATTTAAATATTAAATTATTTGCTGCCCTATAATTATTTTACATCAAAATATTTAAATAGTTTATGCATTTTTTTGGCATTAATATTAATTTTAAACCGTAAAATATCGAAAATGTTTATTGGTTTTCTTTAAATCGACCGTGCCATGAAATAACAAAATAAATGTGATATTAATTGAGAGTATTTTTATCGAGCACTGTTTTGACCATACAACCATTTCACTATATCTAATTTTTCTCCCAAATTATACATTTTTAATGAAGACACTTGAAATCAAACACTGATGACAGCGAATGATAGATAAAACCAATAACTTTTAATAGATACATTTGTTTTGTCATGGCACTGATGATTTGAAGAAAATTATCAATAAAAATTATATACCGTGTGTCCCACGTAAATGTTGGCTAGGCAATTAATATGTAAAATCATTTTTTTGCAAATAAAAAGTGTCCGGCAAAAAATTGTGCATCTAAATTTTATATCACAATACTGCCAATATCCCTACATCTTATTTAATACAGATTACTTTATTTTGATACCGCAATTTAATGAAATTAATAATAATAATTCCTAATTTTCCGCCTACTCTTTTCATTGCTACTGACGTATAGTGCTTGCAATTTGTTTTAAATATTTTAATCTGTCACTGTCAATTTCTGGCGATGGAAACCATTCAGCGTTCATTCCTGTGATGTATTCAGATATTTGTCTTGCACTGCGCCCCCCATAATACATTCTAATAATATTTACACGGTTTTCGACATTTAATGTATTCTTGATGACAGTGACAGATTAAAATATTTAAAACAAATTGCAAGCACTATACGTCAGTAGCAATAAAAAGAGTAGGCGGAAAATTGGGAATTATAATTATTAATTTAATTAAATTGCGGTATCAAAATAAAATAATCTGTATTAAAAAAATGTAGGGATATTGGCAGTATTGTGATATAAAGTTTGGATGCATAATTTTTTGGCGGACACTTTTTATTTACAAAAAACTGACTTTACATGTTAATTGCCTATGCCAATATTTACGTGGGACACACGGTATATTAGTGTCGAAAAATGCAGAAATTCTTCCTCTACAATAACCTATTTAACTTTTTTGATGTAAAGTAATTAGGGAAGCTAATAATTAAACATTTCAAAAACAGCGTTGAAAACGCTATGGCGTCCTTCGATTCACCACCAGTAATTAGGAATTAATTTAATACTTAAGAAAATGATTGTAGGTACTATTTGTACAAATAGAAATAAATAAAAACTAATTCTTCAACTGAAATCCTATATGAGTAGCAATTATTACGCTTCAAATAATTGCGTATCATTCCAAAGTTACTGACGGAAAACTTTCTGCACAGGTCTCTTCCTACGCTGGAATTTATTTTCCTCTTCGCATAATTAAATATTTTAATCACACGTGTATCATGAATAACGCACACCTACGGCGTATCAAGTTTTAACGATGGTACTTCTGAAAGTTTCTACGTTTTTCTCGGAAAGAATCACACGAACTTTATATATACATGTATATTAGAGGAAAGTGACCAAATATGGAATAGGATCTTAATATGGAACACTGCCATTTAACATTGCACAAATTAAAGACGATTATTAGTAGGTAATTATAATCTATCACACATTTTCGCTTAACTTAGTAACAATCTTATGTTTTAAATAGAATAATATATTGAACAACTAGTGTTACAATGACCTTTTTTGTAATACGAGTATAGTTTGAGTAAACGAGCCGCAGGCGAGTTACGCAAAATAAAAGTATTACAGTTAGGCATTGTAACACTAGTTGTTCATACTACTTTTTCTACAATCGTTGCACAATATCGACATTGTTATTCCATTTTTGGTTAGGAAATGTTCAAAATTGTCGCTCTAGGGCGACAAAGTGACATATTGTTGCACTAGTGCGACAAAAATAAAACAAAAATAAATTAGGTAAAAGAAGTAAATGATGCATTGGATTTTTCTGGTAATAACCTTGCTATTGCAAATACAGTTGGCATATACGTACATACACTTCAACTTAATCACCATAAACGTATTCACTGTGTAGACTTTATGTCAAATGTACTCCATATGTCAAATGTACCCCATATGCCAAATTATGATTTCTTTGAAAATTTTTATTTTGTTCATAAACGTTGTCATGATTACGTTGACATGGGTAACTACAATTTTACTGAATTGTTATAGGTTTGACCAAAGATAATTTTGAAAATTAATTTTTTTCTACAGCTAGACATTGTTTAACGATTGTAGAAAAAATATTGTGTGTATCTCGTCGGATAGAGCTTGTTCGGTGCACTTGTCGAGTTGTTGATCTCGGCTTCGCCTCGATCAACAATTTCTCGCCGCGTGCAACAAACAATGCTCTATCCGCACTTGATACACAATAGTTATTTGTGTATCAAGTGCGGATAGAGCATTGTTTGTTGCACGCGGCGAGAAATTGTTGATCGAGGCGAATAAATCATAATTTGACACATGGAGTACATTTGACATATGAAGTACATTTGACATAAAGTCTACAGTGTGAATACGTTTATGGTGATTAAGTTGAAGTGTATGTACGTATATGCCAACTGTATTTGCAATAGCAAGGTTATTACCAGAAAAATCCAATGCATCATTTACTTTTATCTAATTTATTTTTGTTTTATTTTTGTCGCACTAGTGCGACAATATGTCACTTTGTCGCCCTAGAGCGACAATTTTGAACATTTCCTAACTAAAAATGGAATAACAATGACGATATTGTGCAACGATTGTAGAAAAATAACTATTGTGTACGTGAAATAGGAAAAGTAGTTTATATATCAACGGACTGTGCATAATTTAATCCTGAGGGAAATAATCACCTGAGGGATTAAAGGCACTTCAATCCTGTGTTAAATACCCTATTTTTTGCACTTTCAACATGCTGTAAAATAAATTGACGTTTCTAATTTCTTTTAATTACACTCCTTGGAGGGTAACTGAATTTTATGATTAAAAATATATTACTTGCAGAGTGCCACACCTGAAATTGGAAAATGGCTTGATAAAATATTTCGTTAACCAAAACATTTTTAAAGTTGCAAAATTAATTTCCAATAAATAGAAATGATAATTAAGCGTAATGAAAATTCTACGCCTATGAAAATTTTCATATTATGAATATGCAAATATGATACTATACACTTATGCATACGTACAGGTGCGTATTTAACTCTTTTTTGTATGAGTACGGACCTGAAGTACCTTCATAAATTTAATGTCATTAATAAATTGTACCAATAAAAAGTTTTCAGTATACTCATTAATCTCTAAAATAATATTTCATTTACAATTATTTTATTGATAAATATTTATTTATAGTAGAGCTTACAATAATATATTATTAATTAATTAAACTAATTAATAATGAATAAATAATAACAATCGTTTATATTTCAGCAATTTTTGCTGAACACTTTTGCGCTGCAGTGCAACCAACATAACAGCAATGAATACTAGTTGCTGTCTTTGTATCACACAATTTTCATGTTTTATGTAATTATATGCTCATGCATATTTTACAAAGAAAGGATGTATATATGTATGCATTGCTCATAATATATTGATGGCAAAATATTCAGGTATATTATTAATTATAGTATAACGTGTACTTGTAATGGGCAACTTAAAATTTAAATAATATGTGGATTCATGCGAAGGGGTATTTTCCTAATTCCTAGACTTTTAACGGCTTAATACACCTTGTTTATTACGACAAAAAAATGGCTTGGTGTTATTTGTTAATTTGCTTCACTGAAATATATTAATACTGGAATGCCAATTTATATTGACAATGCTAGCTGAGAGAATCACCCATTCGTTAGGGCTGCCTGTCTTTGTTGTACAATCCGCTTAGAAAGATTATGAGAAAATATACAAAAATTAACTTTGCTGTCTTTTACTGTTATTTATATAAAACTACCTAAAGACTATTTGCAGTTTTAAAAATATCTCAAACAGTAGAGATTGTAAATAATTGTAGTCACATAAATGTTCTATTTTATTGTTTAGATTATTTTTAGACGTTTCTTTAAACCAATGAAATGCTTTATTGTATGTCACGTGTCGGCGTTTTAACCAATCCTGTCATTATAATACTGATTATTTTGTGACGTTTCTTTAAACCAATGAAATGCTTTATTGTATGTCACGTGTCTGCGTTTTAACCAATCCTGTCATTATTATACTGAGAATAATGCTCTTGTGATTATTCCCGGCAATATTCTCTGTAGCTTTTTTGTTTTTGTTGACAGATGTCAGATAGTTATCATCAACACAAGTAAAAATGAGCAAAAAAGATAGATTTAGTGATGTGCCTGATGATGAAATCAAAAAGTAATCTAATTAAATATAACTAGAGTTCGATAAATTAGAAAATAATTCTCCAGTATCTTTCTTAAACTTGTTGCCAGACAATAGCCACGAAAGCCCATAGGACTTTCGTGGCTATTGCCTGGCAACAAGTATTCGAAAGATCTGTCAATTTATTTTCAATTTATTCGCACTCTCTTGTTATATTATTACTGAAAATTATTTAAATGGAATTGAAATAACTTTTCATGGTTAATAATTAAAATATACATCACAATTTAACTCATATGTCATCTGTCAAAAATGGTCCAATAGATTTTGAGGATTTATAATTTTCCACCAATTGAAAAGAATTATACTGACATTTTTCACTAGTAATTTCATCGACAATTTTCACTAGTGATTTAAGCGACAATTTTCACTAGTGATCCAATCGACATTTTAAACAACTTAATTGTTACACTGTTGCTGTGGAAGTGAATCTATTTGCAAGTCAGTTTAAAGAAAGAATAGATTTTGACTCGTTGAATTATCCTCCGAATACCATTCGTGTTGCAAGTTATGTAGACAATTTTTGGGGCTGCATCACTCATGGTTATTACGCTTGAAAATATCACGAGCGCGCAGCGCTCAATCGAGTATTTTCATAAATGCTACAGACGTATAGATAGTATCTTATAATATGTATAAAAAAAAATAAAATGGGTAAATGGCGTGATGGTATATTTATATATTATTTTATTTCAAAATTCAATAAATTACTTCTTCCAATACTTCCTTCATTACCTATAAATTTAGAACGTATCAAGGAACAAGAAAATAAATATATATTTTTATAAATGCAAGAATGTAAAATACCAGTAAATTGTCGATATCCTATTTGAAGGACGCTAATCATTGGATTCCCTCAAATGAAACATGTCAGAATGCATTTTTGCTAATTACTTGGTTACAGTAGAATAGTTAGTAGGTTATAAGTTAATGTATGCAAATCTGATGATCCGTTGCTCAAGTAGAACGGAAACACTTATGTATTTAGTAATGTAACACTTGTTACGCAAATTCCCGATTTTTGTAAGTCACACATAATGATGAGATCTTACATGATTATTTCCACATGTCTTCGTGAAACGTCAGATAAAAAATCTGAGACGCCATCATGTAACTTCCCACCAAATTGTTCGCTTTTGACATTTTATATTCCAAACATTCTTGCTAACATTTTTCATTTGAAACTTTAGGCGATTTCGAATGGCACCGGTTAGTACTTGGTCACAAGTATGGTTAGTAAATAGAGTAACCAATGGGGTCTTTCACCATTTTTTAAAATTTTTTTATATGAAACTTTATCTATATTGAAGACTATCTAAAGTCTTAATTGTTATTCATTAAGCTACAATGATTTTTTTTAAAATGTCGTGACGTCATAGTAGAGGTGTTGCTGGATCTAAAACAGTACAGATTGTAAATAATTGTAATCATATATTTTTTTACTTATTTTATTATTATTATTACAATAGAATAGAACATTTATGTAACAAAAATTATTTAAATCTCTACTGTTTTAGATCCACCAACACCTCTACTATGACGTCACAACATTTTTTAAAAAATCATTGTGGCTTAATAAATAACAATTAAGACTTTTTAAAAGTGTAGATAGTCTTCAATAACGATAAAGTTTCATAAAAAAAATTTAAAAAAATGGTGAAAGACCCCAAGTCCTATGTAAACGGTGAGAGTTTAGGTATGTCAAATCAGTAACATGCTCGAGAGCTCGGTTCGTCCAACGGTTAGTATTCTGATTGGTTGAATGTTTTAATTTCAAACTAGTACGCTGTCATATTTTTCATGTTTTCTGTCAAATTTGACGAATGTCAAAGTCTACCTTGCGTTTTCAGTAACCATTCGGTCAGTGTGATGTCATTGTTTGAAACCAACCAAACACGAAACCGGCAAGTAACCAGTGCCAGTCGAAATCGAAATATATTGTTTTATGTGCCTAGTAAACTTCTTCCGGTTTTTCAATTTCATTCAAAATCAACTCAGCTCTTCATATTTTTATGAAACTTGTAAATTCCAAGTTTCGTTTACATATTTTGTCTCGTTCATGAGATATTGTGCACACGGACATCCATCCATCCATCCATCCTCACACACAGACATCATAGAGAAATTGGTCTTAACGGATTCAGTGGACGTCAAACAATGTATTTCCGCAAAAATCTCGTCAGCGATTTTTTTCGTGATTCCAATACTTCCTTATACTTTGTATAAGAAAGTAAAAATTCAGGCCGATGGATCACCTGGTATATGTATGTGGGTGAGATTGACTTTGAACGATTGCGTGGCCGTTTGAGATAAGTAAATAAGATAAACGAATAGCCGAGAATACATTAATGTGTACGAGGCGAAAGTGGTGTGCCAGGATGGAAATGTTTGATAGTTGACTGTGTGGGATATCGCGTAAATACTGGCAGCTAAATTTACTGTACTTTTGTGTATTGTACTTCTTTTTATCCCTAATAAATATGCACCAAGTCACCAGATACTTTGGTGTACACAAATTCAAAGCTAGTTGAAGTACTTTTTACTGTACTCGCATATCAGACATTCCAGTTATCTAAGAACACTAGTTTCTATAGAATTCTATTGCACTTATGTTGCTACGTACATTTTAATATAAATACAGTAAAATATCCTACCTTATAAGTAAAAATCATTGAATTTCTTTCTGAAGATGCACTTAAACACACACTGCACTAGCAAACTCACTAAACAACTGAAATATTCGAAGCAAAATCACAATGACTAAATGTACAAGCTTCGACGATTCCATCCACAAAGACAAGAGGCTGCTTGCTATCACGTAATTCAAATCTTAATATAGAATAATATAAGAAAGAAAAAATACCAAAAAAAACTATACAATTCTTACTATAAATATAGAAGAATTGCTACAATATCTGTATTGTTATTTTTGCAGTCTATAATCTAAATAACAAATAATATTTCGATATGACCAGCTATACAATTCCTCTCAAAAACAATTCCAGTACTACATATTATTTCCACCCGCCCCACTTGTTCCGCCACTGCACATAGTGCAGTTCAGTGTAAGACAACCGCACCTGGGCTAGTAGTCATCACTATACACATAGAGCGGCCCTATACTTCATAACAAGTAAACAACATGCTGCTAGGTAGAAATCGGGGCACGAACTCGCCCCCAGAACAGGAAACAGCTGTTTGTGTGGCCATGTGTGTGATGGTGTGTGTGTGTGTGTGTGTGTGTGTGTGTGTGTGTGTGTGTGTGTGTGTGTGTGTGTGTGTGTGTGTGTGTGTGTGTCCGGGTGTCATGTGCGTCTACGAGGGGTCAGGTGGTGAGGGGTGTGTGAAAGGTGCAATGTTTGGTTGAAATGCTTCAAGAGTTATATAGTGCAGCGAAGACGAAAATATATTCAAAGTTACAGATAATTTTAAATTATATTGTTGCTAGGGCTGCTAAATATTCCAGTATCCGAATATTCGGATATCCGAGATTTCCGGATTTGGCATCAAATATTAAAATACGCTAACTAGTGGTAGAAAGCTGAACTAACCATAAGGTACATAAATTTCATTGTATTTTGAAATTAATTGTTATTTTTTTTACTTTCTTATACAAAGTATTGGAATCATGAAAAAAATCGGTGAAGAGATTTTTGCGAAAATACATATTTTGACGTCCACTGAATCCGTTAAGACCAATTTCTCAATGATGTCTGTGTGTGAGGATGGATGGATGGATGGATGTACGTGTGCGCAATATCTCATGAACGAGACAAGATATGTAAACTAAACTTGGAATTTATGAGTTTCATGAAAATATGAGAGATGAGTTGATTTTGAATTAAATTGGAAAACCGGAAGAGGAAGTTTACTGGACACACAAAACAATAAATTCCATTTATTTCAAGAATAGAATTAGCTGTGAGAAAATGTTCCAAATGAAAAATGTTAGCAAAAATATTTGGAATATAAAATGTTATTTGCACTTTTCTTGTACATGCTTCTAATTTTGAGAAAAACTAAATTATATATTTAATAATATATTTCAGTAGTTACACTGGGAACAAACCCTAAAATATTTTTAACATCTATGTGTCAAACGTGTCAAATAATTGTGAAGTGTCAAAAATATGTGTCGTTTTAAATATTATAAAAGCAATATTTGTATTATTAGATACAAAGTTTTAAAGACTAGATATTAATTAATATTTTAAATTAAAATCATAGCTGAGAACACAAAATTAAACAGTTATAATATCTATATGTCAAATAATTGTCACAATATTTATACGCAAGGAAAAAGTCATACATGTTCAGTTGGTTTTATTTGTATAAGAAAGTAGTGTGGTGCCCACACCAAGTTTTTTTATAATTAATGTAAATATATAATAAATTTCCGATAATCTCTAAAACAATTCTGATTGTTAAACGTGATGTTTAGTGTTTGCATGAAATTACAAAATAAATGAAAAATAATGAAGAGAGACAACACTTGCGTTGAAGCAAAAGAGACTTGATAATTGTCCAAATGATATATGGCGACAGAAGTCATTAATGAGTTATTACAATGTCAAATTCCTGGTCATTACCATTTATCTTACCATTGACCAATCATTACCCGACAATTACCAAATATAAAAACTTAAATAAACCGTTTCATCGGTCAAATAGCGTCGGTGAATTGGCGAATTGAAATCCGGATGGCTGAAAGAATTTTCTGTTACATTTCTCCTGATAGGCATTGTTTTGTTTTATCTGTTATCGGAGTTGTTCAGTTGTTTAGTATGCGTTTGAGTGAAACAAACGAATATTTAGGGTGAAACAATGTCGCATCGACAGTCGACAGAGTTTTCGCTGCACGGTGTACTTCAAAAGTGATTAATGACACTACTGTTCAATTAATTTCAATTAGGAAGAGTTTTTTCCACTGCAAAATGCTGTGTCTTTTTGTTGAAAGGTACAAACATTGGGTAATAAAACCAATGAGCAACAGCACAGAACTTTCCATTTTTTATTAGGTTTCAATTTAGGATTAAATTTACCGTAAGATGTCTCAAAATTAATATCTGTTTGATTAAATATTTGATCAGATTCATAGATATTCAAATTGATTTTCAAATATTGTAAACATATAAGTTAGTATTCTAAGCTCTACTATGAAATTTGTAGCAGTAACTCTACATTTAGAGCTACCTAAGTATCAATTACGATATCAATTATATTTAACAGTTTAGTTTTGGGTGAGATTGAAGGTGAACGATTGCGTGGGCGTCCGAGGAATACCTGGTTTAGTTTTATTTATTGTATTGTAGTGTTCTCTGTCAAAATTTCGTAGAATATTGTAATGATATAATGACGAATTTGAGAGTTCATTTCTTTCTGTTAAATAAACTAATGTTGTTTAACATGCAGTTGTCAAAAAAATATTTTGACATGCTTTTTATTGTTTTTTGACAACTAATAACATTTTAAAGATTACTTTGTATTTTATATTGATGCTTCACTCCTGAGGATAACTTATCTGTAGATCAGTAAATTATTACATTATCTGAAACTACACAATATGGTCCAATTATTTAAACGATTATTTTTTGACGTTTATTTAAACCAATCAAATGCTTTATTGTATGTCACGTGTCTGCGTTTTAACCAATCCTGTCATTATTATACTGAGAATAATGCTCTTGTGATAATTCCCGGCAATTTTCTCTGTAGCTTTTTTGTTTTGTTGACAGATGTCAGATGTCAGATAGTTATCATCAATACAAGTAAAAATGAGCAAAAAAGATTGATTTAGTGGCTTGCCTGATGAAGAAATCAAAAAATAATCTAATTAAATATAACTCGAGAGTTCGATAAATTAGAAAATAATTCTCCAGTATCTTTCTCAAACTTGTCGCCATTTGGCAATAGCCACTCAAGCCCTACGGGCTTTCGTGGCTATTGCCTGGCAACAAGTTTTCGAAAGATCTGTCAAATTATTTTCAATTTATTCTCACCCTCTTGTTATATTATTACTGAGAATTGTGGTTATAATTTGAAAAATGTTTATAATATCTGTACAAATAAGAAAATTTAATACAAGTTCATTTACCATTGACAACAAATACATGTTAAGAAAGTACTGCACAATTTCAGATTTCACGAAATATCACTAAAAATTGGCATATACTTTTATTGTATTTCTATATAATATAAACCCTAAGAAACTCAATGCTGTGGAGCGCATCGTCATATCTCTTAAATTTATAGAGATATGTCAATTTTCGATGTTTTTCGAAATGCTACTTTGAGTGGCTGCAACTCAAAATCTATTAAAGATATTGAAAAATAGACTCAGTTCTGTTCGTTTCATGCATTTTATTACAAATTAGCAAATTTTGAAAATTTTGAAATTTTTCGATATATTTCCCCAAATTTCAATAGGCGATAACTCGATAAATATAAAAGATACAGACTTGCAGACTGTACCATTCGATTCAGCTCGTCAAAATACATAAGTATGTAAAATTTCATTGGAATTGCTTTACGTGTTATAGAGTTAGAGCAAAAAGTGTGCAAATGACGTTTTTGGCGAAAAACGTCAAAGGGTACCCATCGACGTTTGGCCTGAAAAAGGCCATTTTCAGACTTTTTGTTCTAAAATTTCAACCCACCATCCGAATGTTCTGAAATTTTTAGGGTTTATGTATTTCGATGAGCTGAATCCAATGGTTTAGTTTGCGAGATCGTATCTCGTTTATTATTTGAGATATCGCTGATCGAAATTTTGAAAAAAAATTCAAAAATTTTCAATTTTAAAAAAATTTGTTATTTTGCTATAATATGCACGAATAACACAAAACTGAAGAGTATTTTTCGATATCTTGCGTAATTTTTGAGTTGCAGTTCCTCAAAGTTGCACTTCGAAAGACATCAAAAACCGCCATATCTCGAAAAATTTAAGAAATATGATGATGCGCTCTGCACCAGTGAGTTTTTTAGGGTTTATATTATACAGAAATACAATAAAAGTATATGCCAATTTTTAGTGATATTTCGTGAAGTACATCATATGAATTGTGTTTAAATGAGTAAGAAGAATGTTGTACGGAAATAAGAAATATAATAAATTTACAAGTGAATACGGTAAATATTATAAATATTTTAATTGTTTTCTAATATATTAGACAGTGTGTTTATATTTATAGTGCAACTTTGACAAGTATCAAAAGAACTCCTTGAAGAACTTCATTTCTTTGTATGGATTGTTATTAGTTCTATACTTTTCGTACAAAAAATATTGTACAAACCTCTTGCGTAAACTCGGTTCCCGCATTTGGTATGTAAATAACTATTAGCTATTATTTTGGCTAATTTCGCGGAGTGATATCGTGTAAATTAGTATCGATTTCGGAAAAATAAGGTTTATTATATATTATAGTTTTTATAACAAATACTATCTTAATTATCAATATGCCTAGCACGCCAGGGGTCGTGGGTTCGAATCCCACTGAAGAGCATGGTCGTTTGTGTTGTTCACATACTTTCATAATCATCCAGTCATGAGGCGGCATATGACCATAGTAGTTAGTCCGCCTCTCATCTTCATAAATAAAGAAAGATAAAGAATTATCAATATACAAATAAATTATTAAAATTGTTCTTGATTACAATATTAGAATAGATCTCACTCCTACTATGTAGTAATTCTAATTTGATAAAATTCATATTTTAAATTAGTTACCTAAGAAATATTTAACAAATTATTGAAAAATTTTTACGAAAAAAACTTGACGATTTAAAATTAGTAGCACGATAAAATAAAAATGACTATTAACTGTTCCATTAATAAAATTCATTAATCACCCTAAAAGTCAAATTTAAAAGATACAACATTCTATTATCAATACATCATGCTATGATTAAAATTATGATAAAAATAACAAGAAATTTTAATTTCTCCCCCGGTCGCAAGAGAGTAAGTGCTAATTTTAACTGACTGCTCATTCACATTAGTGCCACCCCCGCACTCATGTACTCACATAAATGTTTATCTATGCCTAGTATCTATAACAGTGGCCCTCAAAATGTCCCATTTGGAATTACAAAGCAAAATGATATTGCGTTCCCATGAAAATTGAGAATTATTAATATTTAAAGTCCTTTATAATAATTTTTAACCAGTAAGTTTATTAGAGGTAAAAATCATAAGGTCCACAGTTCGAATCCTAATGTCGACAATTGTCACATTGAATTTTACACTACTATCTTTAGAAGTATTAATTTGACAATAATAATTAGTTCTCAGTAACTGTTGATAATTGCAATTTGTCAAACATATAAGTTCCATTTATATTTCTCAGTTCTATAAGGCAAGTATTGTTTACGGCCACGTACTATAAGAAGTATTTCCTGTCTTGACTTATAAGTCCATGGGTTCAAATTAAAAAATCAAATCGCGTCGTATTGAAGAGTATACCTTGCCTATTTAAATTATACAGTGTTTTGTAACAAGGCGACTATTCAGAATAATATTTATTGTTTTGCTGTCAAAACGATATTAAAATATCAAGTTTCAAACTTCGTTTGGACTTGAATGCATCGAAAATCGTCTTGACGGGAGTTCTTGAGTTAAATTTATTGCCACACATGTGTGTATGAAATTTTGTTAGAATTTTTACCTCTCGCCACATCCTGTAAGGGAGGTAAAGGAATCATGCTAAAAATTGGGTAGTGAGGTTTCAGTTGATGAGCACGTTTTAGGGTCCCTAGAATACGATTTTAATAGTTTCGCGATGATGTCTGTTTGTGTCTGTCTGTCTGTCTGTCTGTCTGCCAGTCTGTGTGGTTTCTAAAAAACTATTAAACTGATTATTTTTTGACGTTTCTTAAAACCAATGAAATGCTTTATTGTATGTCACGTGTCTGCGTTTTAACCAATCCTGTCATTATTATACTGGGAATAATGCTCTTGTGATTATTCCCGGCAATTTTCTCTGTAGCTTTTTTGTTTTTGTTGACAGATGTCAGATGTCAGATAGGTATCATCAACACAAGTAAAAATGAGCAAAGAAGATAGATTTAGTGCTGTGCCTGATGATGAAATCAAAAAATAATCTAATTAAATATAACTCGAGAGTTCGATAAATTAGAAAATAATTCTCCAGTATCTTTCTCAAACTTGTCGCCATTTGGCAATAGCCACTCAAGCCCTACGGGCTTTCGTGGCTATTGCCTGGCAACAAGTCTTCGAAAGATCTGTCAAATTATTTTCAATTTATTCTCACCCTCTTGTTATATTATTACTGAAAATTTTGATATTTTGTATATATTAATTGTATCCCCTTTGGAAGAGCTGATTAGTTTTTGATGATAATACAATAATCGGAAGTGGTAGTTTACTTGAAGCCCTATCGATTATTATAAAATATTTCAGTAAATTATGGTTTAAAAAAATTTTGTTATTACAATAATGTTTCAAATATTATTATCTACAATTATTGTTTGAAACATTTTCCTCTTACTGTCACCATTTGCGAATTACAACACGTTAAAGAAAAACTATATTTTGATATTTCAGTTTGAATCTGCTAACCTGTGTTGTTTGAAAAAAAACAAACAACGGTTGAAAAATGTCATTTTTTGAAATGTCATAATTTTTTGAAAGGATGAGCGTTTCTTAACAGTGGTGTTCCTGCATTGTTCGATAAGAAATCTATGGCGGGAGGTATTGTGCTACCCACAACAGATTTTTTGTTTTCATAAACAGTCATTTGAGATTAACGCAGCAAATATTCTGAAATATCTACTTGAGATGCCAGCTCTCCAAAGTCAATTTACAAGCAAGCAAAACAAACTATACCTAATTCTATTGTTAATACTATTAATGTAATGAAGTGTAAGTTCTATTAATATTTATAACAATATTCCATGTTTTAAATAATATTTGTTGCAATTTTCAATCATTGTGGTTGTTTTACATTTATTACATTTTGTATAAAATGTTGTGGTTATTTAACTATCAAAATAAATAATTGAAATTGCAGTGTTATTATTATATTTGCATAATTTTAAATGCAAATAATTCTGGTAGTTTTATCTATTTCTAAATATGACAACATTGGTTATCAATCCAATAACCGGAAGTGGTAGTTTACTTGAAGTCCTATCAAGTTATTTTGAAATATATTTGAGTAAATTTTTTGTTCTGAGAATAATGTTTCAAATATTATTATCTACAATTATTGTTTGAAACATTTTTATCTTACTGTCACCATTTCCGAATTACAACACATTAAAGTAAAATTATATTTTAACATTTTTGTTAGAATCAGCAAACCTATTATTTTTGATAAAAACAAAATAACGGTTGTAAATGGAAAAAAATGGCATAATTGGAAATTAAATTTTTTGAAGAAATGAGCGTTTCTAACACTAATGGGTATAATTTTGAGGAAAGTCACTAGTGAGTATTTTTTATTTATAACATTAATAATAACACACAACACCTTGGCAACCACTTCGATTGACATTTTAATTTCAAAATTTTAAAGCATATGTCACTGTCAAATAATATTTTTTAAATAAATTCTGCATTTATTAAGAGATGTTGGATAAAACGTTATACTTCACACGTTGGCAAAGTGGAATTACTCACTCAATAAAATTATTACACTCAGCCTTCGGCTTCGTGTGCTGAAATTTCTCTCGTGGGTAATTCCTTACTTTGCTCACTTATAAAGTAAATAACTATTATACAACACCTCTCAATAAATGCTCTATAACTATGGCGATTTTAAACAAGGAAAGTGACAGATTACCCACTAGGGGGTATAATTTTGAAAAATTCACTAGTGAGTATTTTTTTATTTGTAACAATAATAATAACACACAACACCTTGGTAACTATTTCGATTGACATGTTAATTTAGAAAATTTAAACTGTAAAATAATATGTCTTTAATAAATTTTGCATTTATTAAGAGATGTTGGATAAAACTTTATAATTCACACGTGGTCAAAGTGGAATTATCCACTCGATAATAGTATATTATACAACGAGCATGGAATGGTACTCATTTTCTACGAGTATGAAATGAACATTCCATGCGAGTTGTACACTATACTTTTATTACGATCACGATATTATTTCAAAATTAATTTAATTTTAATAATAAATTTGTCCCGCTTTCACCATTCCAATATTTGATAATTCTAAATAAGTATCCTAGCAATGGCACATGTACTTAAATGAACTGATCTGTATTGAAATACTCACAAAACAAATTCATTTCGCACGATGCTTGCAATGTACCTCATATCCCTAGCAACTACAAACATACAATGAGCAGATTTCTCAGTGGTCGTAGAAAAAATTATGGCACTAAGCCTTCAGCTTCGTGTGCTAAAATTTCTCTCGTAGGTAATTCCTTACTTTGCCCACTTGTAAGTAAATAACTATTTTCTAAGAATTGGAGTCTATTCGAAATTGCTAATAGTGTTGTTATTTCTCTTATTAATTATTTGTTACACATTTCACTTTAAACTGTTTTTGTTTCAGTATTATAATACTTCAGTGCATACAGCCAATGTAGCTTATACCTCATAATTCTTAACTTAATTTAAATACAAAATTTTAATATAAATTCTTCATCCCAAAATCCACGCAACGTATAATCCGTCCACATTAACATTAACCCACATAACAATTAGCATAAAAACGTTCGGCTGTGTGTGGTCAGTAGACACTACCGCAGTGTTGCCACGCCGCTGCTGGCTAGTTCCCCCGGCCGCCACACACGCAGCGGCGCTGCTGCACCGGAAGTGCTCGCACGCGTGACGTAACGGGACAGGATGTACTGCATGGCTAGTGTGTGTGTGTGCGTGCGTGTGGGTTCGAAGAGGGAATGTTTATAATTAAGCACGCATAGAATGCGAATATTGTATGCGTGTGTGTTGGGATATACATGCAGGATATTTGGATGGAGTGTGGTTTTGGCTGCAGGTACGAGAAATTCAATTGGTATTGGAATACGTTTAGCAGTCGTCTTCAAATTTATAATTTTTATTATTTTTTATATATTCTTAGATGTGTTCTGCATGTGATCTGCATTAAATCCGATAAATTATTATCAATGATAAATAATTTGTTTGTTATTTTAAATTTGTAAATTAAGTTTGGCATAAAAATCTGTCAAGTAAAATTTCGACATAAGGGTGTGTAAAGTTTAATCGGAAATAGTTATTATTATAAATAGTACAATATATTTTATACGAAAAGTATAGAACTAATAACAGTCCATACAAAGAAATGAAGTTCTTCAAGGAGTTCTTTTGATATTTGTCAAAGTTGCACTATAAATATAAACACACAAATTAATTTGTCTAATGTATTAGAAAACAATTAAAATTTTTATAATATTTATCGTATTCACTTGTAAATTTATTATATTTCTTATTTCCGTAAAACATTCTTCTTACTCATTTAAACACAGTTCATATGATGTACTTCACGAAATATCACTAAAAATTGGCATATACTTTTATTGTATTTCTATATAATATAAACCCTAAAAAACTCACTGGTGCAGAGCGCATCATCATATCTCTTAAATTTTTCGAGATATGGCGGTTTTTTATGTTTTTCGAAGTGCAACTTTGAGGAACTGCAACTCAAAAATTACGCAAGATATCGAAAAATACTCTTCAGTTTTGTGTTATTCGTGCATATTATAGCAAAATAACAAATTTTTTTAAAATTGAAAATTTTGATATTTTTTTTCAAAATTTCGATCAGCAATATCTCAAATAATAAACGAGATACGAACTTGCAGACTAAACCATTGGATTCAGCTCATCGAAATACATAAACCCTAAAAATTGCAGAACATTCGGATAGTGAGTTGAAATTTTTGAGCAAAAAGTCTGAAAATGGCCTTTTTCAGGCCAAACGCCTATGGGTACCCTTTGACGTTTTTCGCCAAAAACGTCATTTCCACACTTTTTGCTCTAACTCTACAACCCGTAAAGCAATTTTAATGAAATTTTACATACTTATGTATTTTGATGAGCTGAATCGAATGGTCCAGTCTGCGAGGCTATATCTTTTATATTTATCGAGTTATCGCCTTTCGAAATTTGAGGAAAAAAATCGAAAAATTTCAAAATTTGCTAATTTGTAATAAAATGCATGAAACGCACAGAACTGAGCCTATTTTGCAATATCTTTAATAGATTTTGAGTTGCAGCCACTCAAAGTAGCATTTCGAAAAACATCGAAAATTTACATATCTCTATAAATTTAAGAGATATGACGATGCGCTCCACAGCATTGAGTTTCTTAGGGTTTATATTATATAGAAATACAATAAAAGTATATGCCAATTTTTAGTGATATTTCGTGAAATCTGAAATTGTGCAGTACTTTCTTAACATGTACTTGTTGTCAATGGTAAATGAACTTGTATTAAATTTTCTTTTTTGTACAAATATTATAAACATTTTTCAAATTATAACCACAATCCTCGTTTAAATAATTGGGCCATATTGTGTAGTTCCAGATAATGTAACAATTTACTGATCTACAGATTAGTCATCCTCAGGAGTGAAGCATCAATGTAAAATACAAAATAATCTTTAAAATGTTATTAGTTGTAAAAAAATAATAACAAGCATGTCAAAATATTTTTTTGACAACTGCATGTTAAACATCATTATTTTATTTAACAGAAAGAAATGAACTCTCAAATTCGTCATTATATCATTACAATATTCTACGAAATTTTGACAAACAAAATATTCTAAACATCTTAAATAATATAATTGTGGGCTCGTATATTCTTCGAGTAACATCTTCGGACGAATTGAAAGCGGACGAAGCGTCACCTGAAGGCGCTTGGCATCTGGCCGGTGGTCGGCCGCGGCTCCGGCGCGGCGACTTGCATGTCCGCCTCGTATTTATAGCCTGCATGCAAATGCCCCCAGGCGGTTTTTTTGCCGGCGGCCCGAGTTTTTTCCTCGCGGTGCCCACGGCGCTAGTTTTTGCCGTTATAACACTTATCTTTATGTAAAACTTTGCGCAACTGTCGCAGCTATGTCTTCCACCGGGTCGTGCAAAAAACACGCGAAAAACGCAAATGTTGGCGGACGAAGAAATCGTTATTTATAGATAACGGACGAGAGTAATGAGGAAAGAGGAAAGCGGAGTATTGCACACCAACTTTAAAACTCGCTCGAAAATAAAACACCGCATATTTCTACAATACCGTTTTGAACAATCTTGCTCTTTATCCCATTTTGAGTGAGCACGCTTTCGCAGATCTTAATAAATTATTTTATCCAACACCTCTCAATAAATGCTATATAACTATGGCGATTTTAAACAAGCAAAGTAACAGATTATCCACTAGTGGGTATAATTTTGAGGAAAGCCACTAGTGAGTATTTTTTTATTTATAACAATAATAATAACACACAACACCTTGGTAACTACTTCGATTGAAATTTTAATTTAAAAATTTAAAGTATATGTCACTGTCAAATAATATTTCTTTAATAAATTTTTCATTTATTAAGAAGTGTTGAATAAAACGTTATACTTCACACGTGGGCACAGTGGAATTACCCACTCGATAAAATTATCTTACTCAGCCTTCGGCTTCGTGAGCTAAAATTTCTCTCGTGGGTAATTCCTTACTTTGCCCACTTGTAAAGTAAATAACTATAATTTGATTTCGCGCACATATCATGAGTTTCAGCTATATTCCATTTGAAAATGAGGAACAGTAATAAATCTGTAGATATAGATAGAGATCTACCGCTAAATTACTTAACCTTTAAGGTCAAACATACGCATCGAAAGAATGAATCCTTTAATTTAAAAAAAAAAAAACAGCAAATTCTGTATTCATCATTTATTTTCATGTTTTTTATGGTCCAACAACCTCCATCCGTCAAAATTTCATGGATTTTTTACAGTGACTTGTACATTGTAATGTCAGATGAAGTACATATTTTCGTTGGGTTCGTTCAATCCCATGAATTTTGTTTCTTACAATTATTCTTATCGAAAAACAAAACAATTATTACAGTAAGGCAGTGTGTTCCAAACTGTGGGGCGCGACCCCCTAGGGGGGCGCGAGACTGTTGCAGGGGGGGCACGCAGCTGATTCCAAAATATCATTTTCGAATACAAACCAAAAAAGTCGAATAGGTGTCAAAAAAATTAATCAGAAAAACGGTTATAATTATTTTTTATGTATTTTTAGAAAAATTAGAAAAATTAAGGGGGGCACAACAAATTTTTTTTCCAAAGAGGGGGCGCAGGTACAAAAAGTTTGGAAAGCACTGCAGTAAGGCCTTGAACATTCTAGTATTTATATATGTGTATGAAAAGGATAACTGAAACATTAAACTATAAAAAAATATTCGTTGAAGTCTAGTTGGTCAAAAATTCATTCAATACTGTGTCTCTCATTCCCATGAACGAGACAGTAATGAAAATAATTTGTATATTTGTAAATATGCAAGAAAGTGGAGTGAGTCAGTTGAGGTGGTTTGTACATGTTGAGCAAATGTCGAATGAAAGGATGGTGAAACTAATATACGTGGATGAGACTGAAGGTGAACTATAGTGTGGGTATCCGAGGAATAACTGGTTGGGTATGATTGATGGTTTATTGCGTGAACGAATGATTCCGAGTGTGAAGAATAAACGAGCATGTATGAATCGCACTATGAATGTGGACGAGGCGAAAGTGGTGTGTCAGGATAGGAATGTTTGGAGGAGATTGATTGTTGGTTGACTTTGTTTCTGGGTTCGTACTACCCCACTGAGTGGGATATATGTAGGTATGTACTATCTCCAATTTCTATTACAAACTTTTCCTCTATTTTGTACTTATTAAAAATTATTTAGGCGGGAGGTTCTGTGTAGGATTATTTGTACCAAAAAACGCAAAAATTAATTTACTAATTCACTACTATAGTGCTTTTTGTAATACAGTACAAAAATTACCAACATTTTCCTATGTTAATTAATGGCAAAGATATCTTAAAATACGTAAAATTCATTTCAAACACTTACCAACACTAACGAACGTGACATGACTGCTACCTGCTGCTGGGCTCTCAAAATCTGCAACAATTTCATCAGAATATAAACAAAGCCACCAGAGATAACATCTACATCTATTTCGACACATTTCGTAGAATAAAAACATGATTTTGCAAACATTTTTATCAAAACATTCACCTATAAGATCTACAAGATTGCATCTGGGATCTTGAAATTCTTGGACCACAGATTTCAAAATGATTACAACATTTTGCACAAGAAGAAAACATCTTATGTGACTCACATTCTGCAATTTTATTTTAGCAAAAGCAAAACAGTTACATGGAACTGCCATTGCATATTTAAGTTCTTAGACAAACACGGTTTAAAGATTATTGCAATTCAGATGACATTTGTAATATTTTGACAGTTTTATGTTATACATATAAGAATAATTATTCGTATTTCTTACTTTTTATAAATATTTCACAAAAGAAACACAAAATAAACACTTAAATCACAATATATTGTATACAAACATTCACATAC
The DNA here is from genome assembly GCA_963942605.1 of Poecilus cupreus. Taxonomy (NCBI): domain Eukaryota; kingdom Metazoa; phylum Arthropoda; class Insecta; order Coleoptera; family Carabidae; genus Poecilus; species Poecilus cupreus. Next base: position 2,588,184 of record OZ012726.1, on the reverse strand, counting down.
AAATAAGAAATAATTGAACTGTCATGCTGCTAATTGATAGATGTTGCCAACTGTAAATAAACAAAATTATATTGATAGTTCATAAAAATCTCGCTGTGTGGCTCCTAAATATTTTCGAATCTTAATCAAATTATCAATCAATAATCTTGATAAAATTCATATCAAAAATTATGAATTTACACTTTGTTCAATCCAGCAAATTGCAGAAAATCTCAACTATGACACTGTACTCATAGGATAAGATTTACTGTCTTAATTTGATCACATTACTTTTTCCATATATTCGCACCTAATCCACTAACCAAAATGAAAATATTTTTCAACCATATTCATAATATTGAATGTGTAATGATTAATAACAATATTTAATTATTTGTTGTCTAAATTTTACGTGTATTAATACATTTAATCTGTTTTAATGTAAATACGAATACCTATTTGATTATTTGACGCAAGTTAATTATTTCTACGTTTAAAATAATGTTGTAATGGAAAATTTCTTAATAAATAATATTCACATTATAACAATATTTTTTATCCGGGCTTAAATGTCCTAATTTATTCTTTTATCCACCTCTCAATAAATGCTCTATAACTATGGCGATTTTAAGCAAGCAAAGTAACAGATTACCCACTAGTGGGTATAATTTTGAGGAAAGTCACTAGTGAGTATTTTTTATTTATAACAATAATAATAACACACAACACTTTGGTAACTACTTCGATTGACATTTTAATTTAAAAATTTAAAGCATATGTCACTATCAAATAATATTTCTTTAATAAATTTTTCATTTATTAAGATGTGTTGGATAAAACGTTATACTTCACAAGTGGGCAAAGTGGAATTATCCACTCAATAACATTATCACACTCAGTCTTCGGCTTCGTGTGCTAAAATTTCTCTCGTGAGTAATTCCTTACTTTACTCACTTGTAAAGTAAATAACTATTATCCAACACCTCTCAATAAATGCTCTATAACTATGGCGATTTTAAACAAGCAAAGTAACAGATTACCCACTAGTGGGTATAATTTTGAGGAAAGTCACTAGTGAGTATTTTTTATTTATAACAATAATAATAACACATAACACCTTGGTAACTACTTCGATTGACATTTTAATTTAAACATTTAAAGCATATGTCACTGTCAAATAATATTTCTTTAATAAATTTTTCATTTATTAAGAGGTGTTGGATAAAATGTTATACTTCACACGTGGACAAAGTGGAATTATCCACTCGATAAAATTATCACACTCAGCCTTCGGCTTCGTGTGCTAAAATTTCTCTCGAGGGTAATTCCTTACTTTGCCTACTTCTTAAGTAAATAACTATTATCCAACACCTCTCAATAAATGCTCTATAACTATGGCGATTTTAAACAAGCAAAGTAATAGATTACCCACTAGTGGGTATAATTTTGAGGAAAGTCACTAGTGAGTATTTTTTATTTATAACAATAATAATAACACACAACACCTTGGTAACTACTTCGATTGACATTTTAATTTAAAAATTTATAGTATATGTAACTGTCAAATAATATTTCTTTAAAAATTTTTTAATTTATTAACATATGTTGGATAAAACATTATACTTCACACGTGAGCAAATTGTAATTACCCACTCGATAAAATTATCACATTCAGCCTTCGGCTTCGTGTGCTAAAATTTCTCTCGAGGGTAATTCCTTACTTTGCCCACTTGTAAAGTAAATAACTATTCTCGTGTACAGATTATCAAATAAATAATCAGAAAAACTAGTTCAGCATCTTCATCTGTCTTTGGCTGATTCATGCAGCACCGTCACTTGTTCTCCTAATCAGTCCTCTTCCCCCGCACGTAATAAAACAAAGACAAATGACAATCTGTCTCATTGCAGTGGACTCAGACAGAAGACGGTAGCAGCATCACCGTTTGTTTTGAAACATTGCAGATTCACAGCGAAGATCGGAACGTGATGTTGTGAAACGGACTTGGGACGAGACGAGAGATGGGAGAAGAGGAGATCCACGTTGGCTGGATTCGCGAAACAACTGACAGATTAAAGGGGAACGCTTGATACTCGAAAGTGCAGTTTCCAACAGCGGACGAATGTTCGGAAAAAGTTCTGGATTGTTTGGTTTAAATAGAAGATTCATAACTAGTTTATTTTTTGCTTTTGTAAATACTTAAGGTCAAACATACGTGTCGAAAGAACGAATCCTTTATTTTTTAAAAAACAGCAAAATCTGTATTCTTTATTTATTTTCATGTTCTTTATGGTCTAATACCCTCCATCCGTCAAAATTTCATGGATTTTTTTACAGTGACTTGTACATTGCAAAGTCAGATGAAGTACAAATTTTTGTGGGTTCGTTCATTCCCATGAATTTTGTTTTGCAAATTCAAATTTAAATAAATATTTTCTTACAATTATTCTTATCGAAAAACAAAACAATTATTACAGTAAGGTCTTTGAACATTCTAGTATTTATATATGTGGATGAAAAGGATAGCTAAAACATTGAACTATAAAAAAATATTCGTTGAAGTCTAGTTGGTCAAAAATTCAGAACTTTAATACTGTGTCTCTCATTCCCATGAACGACTACAGTAATGAAAATAATTCGTATATTTGTAAATATGATCATTTATAACATACTAAGTTTATTTTCAATTTGAATTTACAGTTTTTGAGAAACAAATAAAAATATACCAAAAAACACACTTTTTGGTATATTTTTATTTGTTTCTCAAAAACTGTAAATTCAAATGTAAATTAATTTTAGTATGTTTATAGACGATTATATTTATAAATATACACATTATTTGCATTACTGTAGTCGTTCATGGGAATGTGTGGCATATATTTGACTACTTTGAAAATTATGTTCATGTATAATATGTAAACAAAATTAGCTTTTTAAAATTTATTACAAAACTTTGGACTTTTATCTACAAACGTAGGTATAAAACATTATATGTTTCATTTATTATAATAATGATATATTGTTTCAAAAAAGTCATGTTCATCTTGCGCTATCTTCAGCCCGTATTTGCCCGGATGGTTCACCTTAAAGATAGACCTTCCACGGCAATTATTTAGAAAGCAATATTTTTTAGGACGACTCAAATGATAAAATTGTAATTCTATTAATGTGCAAATCCTATATTTCCTAGCTGAATTTGGTTGTAAAATAAATAAATGTTATATTGACAATTCTGGTTTTAGCAGTACTGGTGTAAACATAGAAATTAGATCTTTTGAAAATAAAGGAACTAAAGGCAATATTTAAAATATATTTTCGGTTCATAGTTTCCTCTGTTTTATTTCATAATTTGATGTTCTTTGATGTTCTTTTCACTTGCTATTGTCTTGTTTCTTGAGGAAGAATTATATTCAATAATTCGAAACGTTCAATTTAAATAAACATAATAATTACAGAACTATATCCAAAAGCCTTTTTAATTTAATATTATTTGTTCTTTAAAATACATTTTGTAGCATTTTGTGTGAAATGAAACTAAATAATATATTTACTAGCCTTATAACGAAAACGTAGAGATTCATATTATACATACAGGATAAAATTAAAATGTGCTATTTTTATATAGCTATCAATTTTTACCTTACATCAAAAGTTTAAATACAAAAATTATTTAAAATTTAAAAATAATAGTTATTTACTTTACAAGTGGGCAAAGTAAGGAATTACCCATGAGAGAAATTTTAGCACACGTAGCTGAAGGCTGAGTATGATAATTTTATCGAGTGGGTAATTCCACTTTGTTCACGTGTGAAGTATAACATTTTATCCAACACCTCTTAATAAATGAAAAATTTATTAAAGAAATATTATTTGACAGTGACATATGCTTTAAATTTTTAAAAGTAAATGTCAATCGAAGTAGTTACCAAGGTGTTGTGTGTTATTATTATTGTTATAAATAAAAAATACTCACTAGTGACTTTCCTCAAAATTATACCCACTAGTTTGTAACCTGTTACTTTGCTTCTTTGAAATCGCCATAGTTATAGAGCATTTATTGAGAGGTGTTGGATAAATGTAATAATGCTCATTTTGTTACCTAAATATTAGTATTTCATATTATAGCAATTAAACTGAAATTAATATTTATTAGAAAAATAGTAATAGGGCCATGACAAATTATACAAAAATAAAAAAAATTACTTAATATGAAAGATTATCAATTGTGATAAAAGTCAAAATATTTATTAATGTACTAAAAAAAAAAACCGACGTTTCGGTCATACGACCATTTTCAGGGGAAATTTAACGAAATGACCGAGACATCAGATTTAAAGTACATTAATAAATATTTTGACTGTAGACCGAAGAATCTTTTATTATAAAAAAAAAATATGTGACATTTCACAGAAAGCAATGGAAAACAATTTCTATAGAAGATAATACATACATACATACATAACGTCACGCTATGTCCCACTTAGTGGGGTAGCACGAACCCAGAAAAACATTCCTATCCTGACACACCACTTTCGCCTCGTCCACATTCATAGTGCGATTCATACATCCTCGTTTATTCTTCACACTCGGAATCATTCGTTCACGCAACAAACCATCAATCATACCCAACCACTTATTCCTCGGACGCCCGCGCAATCGGTCACCTTCAATCTCACCCACATATATTAGTTTCACCAACCTTTCATTCGACATTCGCTCAACATGTCCAAACCACCTCAACTGACTCACTCCCACTTTCTTAACAACATTCTTCTCAATCTCACACTCATCATACACCAATGTATTCCGTATATGATCACGTCTCGTATACCCACATACTCCTCTCAAATATCTCATTTCCACAGCAGTTATACGTCGTTCATGCTTCTTCATCCACACCCAACATTCAGAACCATACATCAATGTAGGCACTAACACACCATTATAAACACTCAATCGAGCATCTCTAGATACATTCACGTTTCGAGCAAATGTACCCAGAGCACCCAATACCTTGCACCCTGCAGACACTCGCCTTTCAATCTCCCGGTCAATACGTCCATCCCTCGAGAACATACTACCCAAATATACAAATTCATTCACTTGTTCCAATTTCACACCATTCACTGAAACATTACAATCAGTCACCAGAAGATAATAAAACTTTGTAATAAATAAATCTAAATCTGTTTTCTGAATTGTAAAATATATTTCGTTTGCGTTTAATTTTCCACGATAGTGTTACAATTTTTATGTGTACCTATTTGAGTTGGTAAAAAAATAGAAAAAAGAATTTGTGTAGACTTATATTTTGTGAAATATATTGAAGACTGTAGTAATGTAGACAACGGAAATTCTAAACATTTAGAGAAGTACCATTAGAAACCGATTAATCTAGCACTACCCAAAATTTAGTTAAAATTTCAACAGTCAAACCCTCTTCATTCGAAAACAATAATCACCTAAAAATTACCCCAATCCTAAAAAACTCCCAACCCAAATATCAAAAGGACTCCAGAAAATTCGCTGAGATCTTTGCAACCTACAATTTGGGAAAACGCCGCGAAATTATCCCCCCTTCAAGGGGAGCAGGGGCAAACGTCAATCACAGCGACAGGCAAGCAGGAGGGGAAATTATATAGTAAAACATCTGAGCGCCGACACTGAGCGGGGAAACAAAAGAAGGTTTAATTATAAGTGTGCTGAAGACGCCTGCAGGTATGTTCTGTGGATGGTTGGGTACAGTGTGTGTGTGGTAACACTGGAGGAATCTTTGTCTGTCTGTCAGAATGTGAGACATGGTTTCAACTGCTCAAGGATTTCAAATAATCATTCAGCTGGTATTAATTTAACATCATGCATTTGTAAAATAATAATATAAAATTAGAGTTCGAAATATATCGGCCGTAGAATTGAAATGTGGAATAAAGAGATTTCAATGCCATTTTTTAGAAATTTTTACTTAATCACTTTACAGCAAAAGTGTAAATACAATAGTTGTTCCGAATTTAAAATGCATGCAATAATGGGGTCTTCACCATTTTTTTTTATGAAACTTTATCTATATTGAAGACTATCTACACTTTTAAAAAGTCTTAATTGTTATACATTAAGCCACAATGATTTTTTTTTAAATGTTGTGACGTCATAGTAGAGGTGTTGGGGGATCTAAAACAGTAGAGATTTAAATAATTTTTGTTACACAAATGTTCTACTTTATTGTAATAATAATAATAAAATAAGTAAAAAAATATATGACTACAATTATTTACAATCTGTACTGTTTTAGATCCAGCAACACCTCTACTATGACGTCACAACATTTTTTAAAAAATCATTGTGGCCTAATGAATAACAATTAAGACTTTTTAAAAGTGTAGATAGTCTTCAATATAGATAAAGTTTAATAAAAAAATTAAAAAGAAAAATGGTGAAAGACCCCATTATCCATTTGGTTACCTAAATATTAGTATTTCATGATATAAATATCAATCAAATTAAAATACGTACTTATTAGAGAAATTGTAACACGGCCATGAAAAATGAAACAAAACCGAAAAATATTTGACTTTTCATAAAAGTTTTAGGGTTATTTATTTATTTTTTCACGACATGGTAAGAAACCCCATCGTTCTTCTCCCGAAATAGTGAGGAAAATGTGTTGTTCCTCTCTAGAGAGGAAAATATGGGAAGTGTTACCAATATGAATGTTATTTACATAAAATATATTATAATAATTATAAATAAATTCCTATTTTATTGAAACCCCTTATTTTAGTGATATACATAATTTAAATTAGTGCAGTATTATACTCGAGATTATGGTCATTATTCACTCGGGAAATTTGCACTTCATCTTCGTGAATAATGCCTATTATATTCCCTCATATTATAAAGTATTACAGTACCTTAAAAAATACCAATACTGTAAAGTCCCATTTACCGACCTGATCTCAGTACGTGAAATCAATAATCAAACCAAATATAATGTGACTGTCCCAAACTGAAATCGGAATTATAGTGAAGAATTTTAATGTCACAATTATTTCTGTACCTCCACAAAAAAGACAATTCCATGATGTCATTCCCGCGCACAATTACCTGCGCGACAGAATCGGCGATCACAGGTAAAGGTCCCGGGTAAGCCAGACCCATCAATCAACGTTTATCGAATGTGATCTATGTCAGAGAGCAACACGGGCCCGGAAATGACGTTCGCAATGAAATGCAATTATCAGGACGGGGCACTTCCGGTTCGTGTTCGAGTCTAGGAGTCTTCGGACTCGCCGTGTGAGTCTGTGTGTGTGTATGTGTGTGTGTGAGGCACGCCCAGCGTGCTCGTATAAGGAGTTATTGCATGTCTATCCCGCAAAAATTATGAGTTCACTTTTAACCTCGGTGAAATTGATATTTTCAGGTTTAACTGAATTAATATCTACAGACGTGCAATTTTCTATGGATTTATACTTGGAAATGGATTTATTGTAGTGTTTGTTCAAAATATATGAGAATCAGGATTGACAGTTTTAAAACATTTAAAACGAATTAAATTTTATTTTTGTACTCATACATTGAAATGTGTTGTTTAGCGTTGCCTAAGCAACGTCCGAAATGTCCATTTCCCAGGTCTCCACCAGATAGACAACTGGGAAATTTCGACGAAAACATTCCTATTTCTAAAGCGTTTATTAATAAATTATATTTATTACAAAATAATATAGTATTTCAAACATTCCTTTACATAATATTAATATAAACAATGATTGAATAAGAATGAAATTGAATTTAAAAATAACAAATTTAGTGCATTTGGTTACCAATGTTGGCAATAAAATCTGCCCGATATGACAGCTGTAAAATACATAACCTACAAATGTAATGTTAGTTACCTCAATATAAATAAGAAATATAACAAATTTACAAGTGAATACGGTAAATATTATAAATATTTTAATTGTTTTCTAATATATTAGACAAATTAATTTGTGTGTTTATATTTATAGTGCAACTGTGACAAATATCAAAATAACTCCTTGAAGAACTTCATTTCTTTGTAAGGACTGTTACTAGTTTTATAGTTTTCCCTTTTACTACTAAAAATCTAATTAATTAAGCGTTAAATACAGCAATATTTTAAAGACAACAAAACTGCCAAATTAGTTGAGATGTTAATGTGGTTTTATTACAATAATATGTCAAGGTACAACTGAACAAAAACTCCGAAACTCAACATAACAAGTGAGAAAGCGGGCGCACGAAAACAATGGTTGTCTCTAGGATACAAGCGAACAACATTCGAGTACGACAACAACATCTTCGTGTGAGATCGACTTGTAAAAAAGTAATAAAACAAAATAAAAAATGCATCGCGATTACACGCAACGGGCAGCTTTAACGTGGGTGTGCGCTGTACACACACACACACACACACACACACACACACACACACACACACGTGGGGAACATACACGTCGTGATATAAAAAATAGCGGAGCCCTTGCGTGCTGGCACGAACGAGCCAGGGGCGGCGCCTCGCGGGGCTGTCAATCCACCGACCCCCCTTGCACCGCCCATGACCTGGACTGAGTGAGAGGTACACTTTATGGAGCAAACTTTAAAATGGACTCAATTCAAATTATATAATTATTAAGTTAATTAAAATGAATGTAACGAAATAAAATAAACATCCATTTTGAGTGTGACGATTTCAGGGAATATCTGTTACCATCCGTCAAGTCACGACCCCAAAGAGTAGAGGAAGATTCACAGGGATAAAGTTAGAATTGAAATTGTTTGCTTGGTATTATCATGGTCCACAGTTCGATGCTCTTTACGGAGCTAACTGTTTTGCAAGTGTTCGTAAAAGTGCAGTATCTGGACTAGTAATACAATAGTTATTTACTTTACAAGTGGGCAAAGTAAGGAATTATCCACGAGAGAAATTTTTGCACACGAAGTCGAAGGCTGAGTGTGATAATTTTATCGAGTGGGTAATTCCACTTTGCCCACGTGTAAAGTATAACGTTTTATCCAACATCTCTTAATAAATGCAAAATTTATGAAAGAAATATTATTTGACAGTGACATATGCTTTAAATTTTTAAATTAAAATGTCAATCGAAGTAGTTACCAAGGTGTTATGTGTTATTATTATTGTTATAAATTAAAAAATAATCACTAGTGACTTTCCTCAAAATTATACTCACTAGTGGGAAATCTGTTACTTTGCTCGTTTAAAATCGCCATAGTTATAGAGCATTTTTTGAGAGGTGTTGGATAAATAATTATTTATGTAATGTGGCCCGTGGTTTTTCTCATGTCATTCCAATCCCAAACGCAACTTATTTCATAGATTCATACCCTGTCCATTGTACAGTCTCTCTACTGCAATTGACCTCTGACCATCTCGGGCAGGACGTAAGGCCCGCGGCCAGCAGGAACATTGTCCTGCACTCACCCTCACGACATAATGCAAATATAACTTTCCCTTTAGGCTGTTCGTTCGTATGTTCTTTGTTTTGTCTGCTGCAAACTTCGTGGTTTATGTTGCACTCCACAGCTGGGCTATTATTCCAGAACACTCGTAGGATTTGTACTAAATGGAAATTGTGATGTGTTGAAAAAGTTTAAATTCATATGTTACAGTTAAGAATAGTTAGGGACCTATATGGGATTCTTCGCTATTTTTACCTCTCGTTTATGTGACTGTAAAAGTGTAAATACAATAGTATATTATTATACATTAAGGGAGAGAGGTGTATGATTTTTGCCCAAGGAGTAAATTGAAGCACGAGTCGTAGGCTGGGCTACAATACGACACTTCTCTCCTGCGGTGTATAAACTACTTTTTCCACGACCCCAATATTTATGATGGTTTTTATATATTTCAATCAAAAATTATTTGAATCGTAATATAATTTATGATAGTTACTTCACAACGGGAGAAAAAGAGCACAAATCTCTCGGAGATATCAAATTGGCTGTTTCTGTTATGATTTTGGTATCATAGAAATCTAGTTTCTATAGCACTGTTTTAGAAACTACGCATTCAATAACTAAAAATTATATTGGAACAACTATCATTCCATACGCCGCGTACGGAATAAATTCGACGAATCAGAGCCGCATATTAGCGCGATATATGTAGTTATCTTGGTTCGGTTGCTATGGTTACGTCTCTTTGTTTTAATTTTATTTATTCGAGTTTGACGTTTTCAACAGTTTTGCATTTTATATTTTTTGCATAATTTCCAAAAGCTTGTTATAGAATAGTATATTTTACAACAAGTAATGGAATGGCACATATTACACGCGAGCAAAAAGTTTATAGTCGGAGCCGAAGGCGAGGGCTACGGTTTGCGAGTGTGGGATATACCACTCCATTACATGTTATAGACTATACTTTCTATAACAAGATTTTGGAAATTATAGAAAAAATACAAATATAAAACTGTTGAAAACGTCAAACTCAAAAAAAATTAATTAGAACAAACAGACGTAACCATAGTAACTGAATCAAGATACTTCATATATCGCGGCTCTGATTCGTCGAAAATATTCCATACGCGGCGTATGGATTGTTAGTGATTCCATAACAACCTTTAGTTTTAGACTGTGTAGTTTCCGAAACATTGTTATAGAAAGTATAGTCTACAACATGTAACGGAATGGCATATTCCACACTCGCAAACAGTAGCTCTCGCCTTCGGCTCGGACTACAAAATTTTTTCTCGTGTGGAATATGTGCCATTCCATTACTTGTTGTAGAATATACTATTATCTTCTGGTAGCGGAAAGAAAGTTATTCAGAATTTAAAAATGCATACAATGAGGTCCATTTGGTTACCTAAATATTGGTATTTCACGAATCAGATTTATATGAATAAAAAAGTTTCTATAGTTTTAAACTATTAATAAATTTATTCATTCTATTAGAAAAGCATCATCATCCAGTTATTTTATACATAACATAAGAGCAAATGCATGTCCATAGTGAAATTCCAAATTCTGGTCCGCCATTTGTTGAAATCGATGCACCGGTCAGCTCAGCACAGTGACGTCCCCACAGGGGGCGGGTGGGGGTGGGGGCGAGGGTGCATTCCACCCTGCCCGCTACTCCCGGAGTGTACACTGTGTAAGTAATTTCCTCATAAAGTCTAAACTTTTGCAATCAACATTTTCTCAGCGCCATGAAGCATGCTGCATTGTCCGCGGAAGTTGCTATTAACCACCTAACCCCCCCCCCCCCCCCCCCCGACTCGTCGTGCACGTCTAGTAATTGATAACGACGATAAGGGAAGATATGAGTAATATTTATATAGCTTTTACTTTTTACTTCCCGCCTACCGCTAGGTAAGGGAGGTATTGTTTTTGATCAACAAATTGGGAAATAAGTTTTCAACGAATAAACACGTTTTGGTCCCTACAATACGATTTTACTATTTTCGCGATGATGTCTGTGTGTATGTATGTATGTATATGTGTCTGTAGTCTGTGGCAATTTTTTCGTTACACATAACTCGAATATTATAATACCAAAAAATATAATTTTGTGAATTTGTGCTTCTTAAAGAGCTGATTATATTTTGGATAAAATTGGTCAACTGGAAGTAGCAGTTTACTTGAAGCCCTTAACAGTTTTTCGTGAAAAACACGGTTAAATTTCCTTTTTCAACAATTTATGTTATTTTGAAAGTTGTAGAATATTTAATTTTACATGTGTTTTGATTACACTAATTTTATTAATTTTCATTAGATTTAGAAATAATAAAATATAAAAAAATACACTTACAAATTTTAAATTTTTTTCGAAATGTAACACATGTCATTTTGATTGTGAAGCTGTTTTCTTAGTGAAATACATGCCGAAAAATTAAATAAATATACGAAATCAAATTAAATTTCTCAAATAAAAATAGAAAATAAACAAATAAACAGGTATGTTTCTGTATATATATATCATCAAGCCTTTTACCCATTATGGGTGTGGCACTCTGCTTACGCAGATCTCGGTAAGTGATATATTTTTGCATATGAAGTGCGGTTACCAGCCGTCAAATTATAGCACCCAAAGATGTTAGTGGAGGGGGAACCACAGGGGTAAATGTAAAATGGCAACTGTCAACTGTGTGGATTTGTGTATCATCAAATATTATTTTGTATCGTTTAAGAGTAGTATTGGGCGGGAGGTTATGTGCTGTCACATCAGATTTTTTTAAAAATATTATAAGGAAGTGTTTGAATCTTTAAAAAATTGAGGACGAAATTAAAAGTTTTGATGTCTCCTGAATTCGTTTTGACCATTTTCTCAACGAGGTTTGTATGTGTGTTGAACGAAAAATGGTGGCCCACAACATCTATCTGTCTCTGGCTCATACTTTATGAATGTCTACGTATGCGTATTACTATAGTATATTGTACAACTAGCATGGAATGGTACTCATTTCCTACGGCTCATGCTGCAAATCATACAAGTATGGAATGAACATTCCATGCGAGTTGTACACTATACTTTTTCTACGACCACGGTATTATTTCAAAATTAATTTAATTTTAATAATAAATTTGTCCCGCTTTCACCATTCCAATATTTGACAATTCTAAATAAGTATCCTAGCAATGGCACCTGTACTTAAATGAGCTGATCTGTATTGAAATGCTCACAAAACAAATTCATTTCGCACGATGCTTGCAATGTACCTCATTTCCCTAGCAACAACAAACATACCATGAACAGATTTCTAAGTGGCCGTAGAAAAATAGTATATTGTACAACGAGCATGGAATGGTACTCATTTCCTACGAGTATGAAAGTTTGTAGCATGAGCCAAAGGCGAATGCTGCAAATCATACGAGTACGAAATGGACATTCCATGCGAGTTGTACACTATACTTTTTCTACGACCACGATATTATTTCCTAATCAATTTAATTTTAATAGTAAATTTGTCTCGCTTTCATCATTCCAATATTTGATAATTCTAAATAAGTATCCTAGCAATGGCACCTGTACTGAAATGAGCTAATCTGTATTGAAATACTCACAAAACAAATTCATTTCGCACGATGCTTGCAATGTACCTCATATCCCTAGCAACAACAAACATACAATGAGCAGATTTCTAAGTGGTCGTAGAAAAAAATATATTTCAACGTGGTTAGCTTACCTAAATATTTAATTATTCAACTAGCAAAATATACAATATTTTCATTTAAAATTTTTAATTTTCCCCTCAACCCCAGAATTCAATTCCATCACAGCATCGTCACAGGTGGGTTAACACTTCTCTATTCTCCGGGTCGGGGTTGATCCCGCTTCCGGGGGCGTTGGGGCATTATCACGCTCCAGGCTGCACCCCGAGCACCCCCCGGCCGTGCGTGGCTCACGCGTGCACCGCTGGTAATTTATGTAGCGCTGGGGTGCATCCCTCTCGCCCGGGGCTGTGTCCATCAATCACGAGGGCTGTCAGCTGCGGAGGGGGGCGCTACCCCTTTATGTACCGCGCGGAGGGGGTGACGGGCTGGCTCTAGGGGTTAACCCTTTATTAAAAATTATTTTTGTTCTTTTTAGAGGATGTCTTTGTGGTTAGGTTAATTCACTTACGTGGGGTTTCTTTGGTGGTGATTATGATTCAATTTTAAGTTATTTGAAATTGGTGAAAGGACAATAACCTGATTTTTAAAACGAAGTGAATATTTAACCATGAAATATATTTTTTTCATGACATGTTAGGAAACCCCATCGTTCTTCTCGCGAAATAGTATGGAAAATGTGTTGTTACTCTCTAGAGAGGATAATATAGAAGTGTTACCAATATGAATGTATATATTATAAAAATTATAAATAAATTCCTAATTTTTTTGTAAATCCTTATTTTAGTAATATACATACTTTAAATAATCTTACAATTATGTCTCATATTTTTCTTTTTCGAATTAAATCACAATTTGACAATTTATTAAAGATATTTAAGATTGGTTCATTGGCAACACTGCTACACCGCCTTGTGTCTGATAACCAAACTTTTAACGTGTCAGTTTGTCAGTTGTGTTCTCAAAGTGTATTTTAGGTCCGAGAAAATCGTTTTTAGAAACATGTCGTGAAAAACATGTGTCTAACACGAGAGGAAAGCTCTTCTTCCACTCTCGTTCGAAATGCTTCACTCGCTGCGCTCATGAGGCAAACTTCGAACTCGAGGGGAAAAAAAGCACTTTCCTCTCTAGTTTGACAAATAACTATTATACTAGCATAGACAATAGTAGAATGGAACCCAGGAGGAAGAAAATGACGAGGAAGATACGGATCAACACAGCTAAATGAAGTAGAAGAAGATATAAAAACAGCAGGAATTAAAAATTGGCACAGTTAAACAAAACATAGAGAGATATGGAAAAACCTTACAAGGATTTAAAGAAAAAGAAACGAAGACTGATTCATTTCAACAAAAGGATCTAGAAAGCTTTATAATACAACTAGCGAGGTTGCCCCATAAAGGTATTAAGCCACTATAAATATAATATAAGGAATAAATATCATCAAGCAATTTACCCATTTGTAGGTGTGGCACTCTGTTTATAGCACACCTCGCTATATGATATAGATTTGTACAAATTGCACTCCCATACATGTTAATGAAGAAGAAGCCAATGGGTCATAATATATGATCTGTGGATCAACATTGTTCTAATTCATCAATTGATCTATCAAAAAAGTAAAATCTATTTGAATGTTCTCACACAATTCAATTTCTTTGAGTTATTTCGTAGACCAGAACAAATATCAAATTTAAAAATCTGATCATGGATGAAACCCTTAACTCAACGGAAACTTTAGAGCTAATAAAGTAGTTCACCGTGGGTCAGTTATAGGTGAACGGCTTTCAGATAACAATATGTAAGGGGATCTCTTCCTTATCTTGATAAAAAAGGCCCCTATACATGTGTACACACATGCTGCTTTCATACCCTTATCTATCATATATGGGAAAAATATTCGTAGCACGTTTAGCCGGAAAATACATATCATATGTCGTTACACTTATTTGCAAAAAATACTTTTTATAGTAACTATAGCAAAAAGAGTTGACAAACCAATATGGGTACCCGTTAACTTCGCACACTTAGTATACAGAGTGTCTACTATTTAATAGGATATAGAAAATACAAAGTTACAAGTTTTATTAGGTGTTAGTTCATTTCCGATGAGTTCCAGAATAAAAGTGTAAATACAAAAAATGTTCAGAAACTAAAACTGCATAAACAAACCTAAATTTATTGATAGTACTAGCCCAATATCATATCATTTCGTCCAGCTAAAATCATACACACGAAAATTGTTTAACTCACATCAACAGTAAGTGGTAGATTATATATGAAGGCCTATCAGGGTTTTTGAACTTAAATTAGCAAATAAATGAGATAGAGTAAATTTCATTGGAATCAATAAGATGCACTTACAATCTTTTTGAAACATTTTTCTATATTTATGTTGTCATCAGATTCAAAAACAGTATTTATGTTAGCAGCCAATTACTTTTGGCCAAATGAAATGTTTATGTTTGTGTTTTTTGTAAATTTGTTATTATTTCAGTTGATATTTTACCTTAAAATATTCTTAAAAATAATTGAATTTAAGATGCAAATAAATTGATATAATTATTTTCCCTTTGTAAGTTGTGAATAATTTTTTTAAGTTATTCTAAAAAATTTAATTGGGCCAAATGATTTGAATCTGGGCTCGCAGTATACTTCTGTCATAGACGTAAAATAAATTTTATCCAACACCTCTCAATAAATGCTCTAAAACTATGGCGATTTTAAACAAGCAAAGTAACAGATTATCCACTAGTGGGTATAATTTTGAGGAAAGCCACTAGTGAGTATTTTTTTATTTATAACAATAATAATAACACACATTACCTTGGTAACTACTGCGATTGACATTTTAATTAAAAAATTTAAAGCATATGTCACTGTCAAATAATATTTCTTTAATAAATTTTTCATTTATTAAGAAGTGTTGGATAAAACGTTATACTTCACACGTGGGCAAAGTGGAATTACTCACTCGATAAAATTATCTCACTCAGCCTTCAGCTTCGTGAGCTAAAATTTCTCTCGTGGGTAATTCCTTACTTTGCCCACTTGTAAAGTAAATAACTATTATCCAACAACTCTCAATAAATGCTCTATAACAATGGCGATTTTAAACAAGGAAAGTAACAGATTACCCAATACTGGGTATAATTTTGAGAGAAGTCAGTAGTGAGTAATTTATTATTTATAAAAATAATAATAACACAACCTTGGTAACCACTTCGATTGACATTTTAATTTAAAAATATTAAGTACCTATATGTCACTGTCAAATAATATTTCTTTAAAAATTTTACATTTATTAAGGGATGTTGGATAAAACGTTATACTTCACACGTGGGCAAAGTGGCTAGTTATGCCATTGAAATAAATTTTGAAGAAACATAAATTATTGCAAGATCGCAATGAGCCAATGGCAAACTAAAAAGAAGATATAGAAAATCTACAGTGAATCAGAATGAAGGTTACGAATTGAACAAGACATAGTTTCTTCTGTATTATAAATCATAATTTGTTTTTACTAAGTTACTGTTTCTATTTGCTTGTTTATGTTATTCATTTGTTTTTCTAGCAAAGTAATTATGTACAGTTTCACATAAACAAAAATATTTAATTTAAATAATTAAAAAATAAGCATTTTACTAATGATAAACTAATTTTACATATTTATAATTAAGTATATTTTAATTTTTAATTATAATACAAATATTTCGTGAATTTTGATTGGCACCTTTAAATTTTTATCTAAAATATATGCATAAGGAATCTAAATTTATTGTTAATTAATGTTGTAATTAATTATTTCCTCCACGTATATTCGGAAGCAAAAATCTTTGTAGAAAGGTTACCTTGCCCCAGATAATAAGCGACTGCAGCTACCTTGCTGCTAATAGTGTTAATTAATATCTATTTTTAAGCTAATATAACTAAAGATTAAATTGTTAATTTATGCTATTACGGAATAAACTAGAAATACTTGTTTGCGAGATGCCGATTGCGATTGGAGGCATCTCTTGAAACAAGATTTACAAACTTTATACTTGAATTATTTTATACCTGGTTGTGCCTTTTTTATGTTACATTAAAACCGATCTAATATATTAGCCCACGTAAAAATCTAGTCAACAAGAAAATGAATATTATTTTTAAACACTACACAATCAATATTATGCCATGTACGAGTGGCATACTGGTGTCGTTTCTTCTAGTATCATGAAATAAAAAAGCTGATGTGGCCAGCACATAACCTCCCGCCCAATACTACTCTTAAACGGTACAAAATAGTATTTGATGATACAGAAACATACCGTCTTATTTGTTTATTTTCTATTTGTATTTGAGAATTTTAATTTTCTTTCGTATATTTATTTAATTTTTTGACATATATTTCACTAAGAAAACAGTTTCACAATCACAATGACATGTGTCACATTTCGCAAAAAATTGAAAATTTTTAAATGTTTTCATGGTGTACTAGGAATGCAAAATTTGTAAAATCTAATTTCTTTATATTTTATTATCTCTAAATCTAATGAAAATTATTAAAATTAGTGTAATCAAAATACATGTGAAATTAAATATTCTTCAACTTTCAAAATAACATAAATTGATGAAAAAGGAAATTTAACCGTGTTTTTCACGAAAAACTGTTAAGGGCTTCAAGCAAACTGCTACTTCCGGTTGACCAATTTTATCCAAAATCTAATCAGCTCTTCATTTAAATATAAGAAACAATAATTCACAAAATTGTATTTTTTGGTATTATAGTATTTGAGTTATACGAGACGAAAAAATTGCCACAGACTACACACACACACACACATATATACATACATACATACATACATACATACATACATACATACATCATTGCGAAAATAGTAAAATCGTATTGTAGGGACCCTAAAACGTGCTTATTCATTGAAAACTCACTACTCAATTTTTTGACCAAAAACAATACCTCCCTTACCTAGAGGTAGGCGGGAGGTAAAAAGAACATTTTGGTCATTTGAGTCAAATTTCGAGCAATAAATTTTAAATTTTGAAATTCGTCTGCTGAGGCAACCCGGCCACATACGAGTGGCAGACTGGTGTCTTTTGATTTGTATTTTCGTCTAGTATCATGTGATAAAAAAGAAAATTTTGGTCACATTATTCAAAATTCCATCTTTTACTTTCCTTCTTTAATGGACGCCATTTTTAATACCACCCAGATCTAAATGGCAGACGTGCGCTTTTCGATGTACCTAAACGGGTAGATTCCATAGAACATACTGAAACTTTTAGTCAAATGGGTTGCAGTTTTTGAAGCTGGCTCACGGACAATAATAATTGTGCAGATAATAATTCTTTATAGAATTCAATTTTTGTTTGTTATATTTTATGAATTAATATTTGAATAAATAAATCGGTATTTATTTTTTTAAAAATTGACGTTTCTGACATTGCAAAACCATGAAAAATCAAAACTTTTTATTATAATGTATTTAACGCTTAAAATAATTGGGATAAATTTTGATCCCGCTTGCTCATCCATGTCGGAAAAAAAATCATCATTCAAGGGTTTAGACAAATGCCCAGTTGCACCGCCCTTCCTTAAATTTAAACTTTACTAAGCATTACTTATTACTAAGGAATCCTTATATCTTAAGTTTGTTGCTCACGTTGACTTTAGGTATTGCTTAGCTAATCATCAATTAGTTCTACGTTCTGTATCTAAAACTAGAGATCTAAAACTGAATTTAAAAAACTTAGAAGAATCTTTGGTAACAACATTAGAAGGCCCAGGATGTCTGTGACTAAGAACATTTTAAATTGTGTAAACGGTCATTTTGACCTGTCTGACGATTCTAATGTTAACGAAATTTTCATTTTCCAATGTTAGAATCTAGTAAGTTAATACGAACTGTGAAGAAGATTTATTTATTGTTTGTGACATTTCAAACGTTCATGACATTCATTAATTTATCGAGAAGGATTACCAAGTTAATAAATTTGTAATAATATTATTTAGTGATATTAGCCATCACAGAAATGTGATTCTAGTATTCTAGTATTTTTTGTTAAACGAAATCTTTAAAAAAATTGCCCATCCAACAAATTATGAAATTGATCAGCTCATTCATACATTATTTTCGGATAATTATCTACAAAACAAATATCTTTCAATCGTTCATGAAATTCATTAATTTATCGAGAAGAATTACCAAGGAAGTTAATAAATTTATAATAATATTATTTAGTGATATTAGCCATCACAGAAATGTGATTCTAGTATTCTAGTATTTTTTGTTAAACGAAACCTTTAAAAAAAATTGCCCATCCAACAAATTATAAAAATGATCAGCTCGTTCATATATTATTCTCGGACAATTATCTACAAAACAAATATCTTCCAAATCATTCATATCATCATCGTCGGAATCAATATTATAATAATTTAACATTCTTCCTCCCCACAAATACAAATACTTGACAGTTCCTTTTGTTAAGTAGACGTTAAGTGGCCAATGTCGGAGACACTTAATTTTAGGATTCCTTAAGACAATTTAAGTGCTGGAATTTGACTGGTGCGACGAAATTTTTATATTTAAGGATTACTTAGAATTTTAAGGAACTCTTATCGTTTAAGTGAGAGTGGTGCAACTGGGCATAATCTTATAAATATCTATCGACAAATTATCATTTACTTAAGAGTATAGTGCAATACATAGATGCAGTAATAACTTAGGTGAATATTGTTGGTCCACTTTTAATTTGGATTGTCAATTCGATTTCTTTCCTGTTCCCTGTTGACTTTCCTGGGAAAATCGCATGAACAGTTTCGTTTTGAGCGGTAGGTACGTAAGATAATACAGTGTTGTATACATGCAACAAATGACTGAGTCTGTTCTCTGGGATGACCTTTCGTACATCCTGCATTACGTCAGTCAGTCGTGTGGTGAGCACCACGCATTAGAAGTCACTTTGGTCATGTAACATAACATCTTGTACCGTGAAAAATACCTACATTGCTTACTGCTTTACCTACTTAAAACTCTTCATACAGTAGCCTGTTTACTTTTTAATAGGATTTCTTAAAATTATTTGCTTTGAATAGGGTACAGGTTTCTTAAATTTTAATAGGAGGCAAGTTTTTGAAAAGTTACAAAATTTATGAGGGAAAGTACTCAAATGAACAAAATAAGACAAATCATAAATTATATTACATTCCAATAATTTTTAAATAATCTTTAAATGCATAGTAACCATCTAACCATTATATTTATTGGGGTCGTTGAAAAAATAGTATATACAGTATACACCGCAGCGTAGGAAAGAAATGTATTTTTCCCTTGTCGTATTGTAGCCCTCGTCTACTGCTCGTGCTTCAATTTTATTCCAGAGGAAAAATATACACTTCTCTCCCTTGTTGTATAATATATTTATTTATTTCAAAATGTTATTTCACAGTATGGAAATGAAAAAAATAATAATAAACGTAAAATATCCTCAACTATTTGTAATAGTTATTTACTTTACAAGTGGGCAAAGTAAGGAATTACCCACGAGAGAAATTTTAGCTCACGAAGCCGAAGGCTGAGTATGATAATTTTATCGGGTGGGTAATTCTACTTTGCCCACGTGTGAAGTATAACGTTTTATCCAACACCTCTTAATAAATGAAAAATTTATTAAAGAAATATTATTTGACAGTGTGCTTTAAATTTTTACATTAAAATGTCAATCGAAGTTGTTACCAAGGTGTCGTGTGTTTTTATTATTGTTATAAATAAAAAAATCCTCACTAGTGACTTTTCTTAAAATTATACCCACTAGTGGGTAATCTGTTACTTTCCTTGTTTAAAATCGCCATAGTTATAGATCATTTATTGAGAGGTGTTGGATAAATAATTTTAATTTAATCACGAATACCTCTAACGATAACATCCCTCCGTCTTAGTTTTTCTATTATTTTTATTAAGACAGAGTGCAATTCTGCGCTAAATTTGAGAAACCAGTGACAGTGTTCACATTTTTATTTATGACAAGTATAATTTAAGATTTTTTTTGTAATTGTAATTGAGGGGTGTTTAATCGTATTACGATGCTTCGAGTTTTGATAGGTTGCACTATAATCCTTTATGAAGAATTGCAATTGTAAAAAAACCCTAAACAATGTCTGTTTTTTCTTAGGTATTATATACATAGCCTGCCAAGCTCTGAACTTGAAAATTCTACAAACACATTATCATATTTGGCTTAAAATAGATGGATCATTGTAGTATCTGTATACACCCCTGGAATTTTCAAATTCAACACTTAACTGAGTGCCTGGAAAAACCCTTAGTTCCTTTGAAAGCAAACCATGATTTAAATGTCAATTTTCATACTCTAGTTAAACTATAGTTCAACTGCATGAAACTGCTGACAATTTCAGAAAAATATTTTACAACCTACTACAGGCAGTAAAAAGGAGGTAAAAAAACCGTGCGATATTTGGTAGAGGTGTAAGTTTTCCTCTTTCAGTAGCACCGAGTATCCTAACACAGTGACATCACGCTGAACGGCTTTTAGCGTTGTAGAATCCGCGATCAAACCGCACATCGGCTCTCAACAGCGAAAGTGTTTCCGCGTGTATAAAAATGCAAGTAACAGGTTGGCCTGCGGCCCGCCCGACAGCCGACTGTTTTTATTGTTGGCAGCCGACCGCGCCGCGGAGCGAGACAGAGATACCCGCCGCGCACCCGCCAGACAAAGAGGCCAACACGAGGGAAAAAACATTTGCACAACAACGACAAAAAAGCACAGCTCAAAACAACTGAATTACGGGCTGCGCGGAACAAAAGCAACGCGAAACAAAAGAGTTCCTTTCCCGAGTGACTGTGTCACCTGTACAGAGGTGGCGCTGAATGTAATTTAACGTTTATGTAATCAAATCATCTGGGAGAGTAGGTAACTGTCATTAAGGGGACGGTGCATCCCGAAACCACGCCCACTTTGCAGTGACATTTATATTGTTATTATTGACATCAATGACAGAATGTTCTGAAAAATAGCTGTGCTCTTGAATTATTGATATCTTGTTTAGTTTTCTTGATATTGCTATTTGAGTGCAACTTGTTTAAATATTAGTAGCAATTTTGAAAAGTACGATTTTCTGGAGCAACGATTCAATATAATATAAAAAATCTGTTGTGGACAGCACAATACCTCCCGCCATAGATTTCTTATCGAACAATGCAGGAACAAGTACCACCACTATCAAGAAACTCTCATCCCTTCAAAAAATTATGACACATGTAAAAAAATTAAATTTTTGAATCGTTGTTTTGTTTTTTCAAAAACACAGGTTAGCAGATTTAAACGAAAATGTCAAAATATATATATATATATATATATATATATATATATATATATATATATATATATATATTTAACGTGTTGTAATTCGTAAATGCTGACAGTAAGAGAAAAATGTTTCAAACAATAATTGTAGTTAATAATATTTGAAACATTTACATTAAACCATAATTTACTGAGATATTTTAAAATAACTTGATAGGGTTACAAGTAAACTACCATTTGCGATTATTGGATTATCACCAAAAACTAATCAGCTCTTCCAAAGGGTATACAATTGATATATACAAAATATAAAAATTTTCAGTTTAGTAGTTTTTGAGAAACCGTAACTTCAGAGATCCACACAGACTGACAGACTGGCAGACAGACAGACAGACAGACAGACAGACAGTCAGACAGCCAGACACACACACAGACATCATCGCGAAACTATTAAAATCGCATTCTAGAGACTCTAAAACGTGCTTATCCACTAAAAACTCACTACCCAATTTTTAGCATGATTCCTATACCTCCCTTACAGGATGTGGCGAGAAGTAAAAACAATTGACGATCTTCCAAAATAACTTTTTGACACTTGAGTTTAAATCTCCTCTGTAAGACTTTTAATTTAATACCAAACATGGTAAGATTTAAATAACATTTATAAAAAAAAAGCAATTGACAATCGTCCAAAATAATTTTTTGACACTTAAATTGAAATCTCATCGGTGAGCCTTTTAATTTGATACCAAACATGGTAGAATTTATACAAAGTTTATAAAATAACTTGAAAGGCTTCAAGTAAACTACCACTTCCGGTTATTGGATTATTACCAAAAATAAATCAGCTCTTCCAAAGGAGATACAATTGATATATACAAAATATCAAAATTTTCAGTTTAGTAGTTTTTCAGAAACCGTAACTCTTATTCTAAAACGTGCTCATCCTCTAAAAACTCACTACCCAATTTTTAGCATGATTCCTATACCTCCTTTACAGGATATGGCGGAAGGTAAAAACAGAAAAAAAATCGTACAAGAATAGAATAACAATCTCTACACCTTATGGTAGAATAAAGTGCATTTTTCAAACAAGAAACTTCGCAATATATCAAATGACAAGTTGACTAATTACTTGATTCCTGTGTTATTACAGAATAACAATTACAACCCCTTTCAAAGTGTAATGTCCACTATAATGGCCATCACTAGCATCTATAAATCAAAGTGCAAACCCCAATCTCAAATAAGGGTTGATGAGAAGGTACAGAAGGGTGAAACAGCAAAGAAGATGTAACATAGACATCGGATGACACTCTAAAGGGTTAGATACAGCTTATGATTTTCTTAGGGCCCTAGACTGCACGAGGTAAACAGGGTAATTTATTTTTTATTAAATCATTTATTTTGCAAAGTTGCTGTTATTCCATTTACTCAAGTCTTCAGCTATAAAATATTGTTTTGTATCAACAAAAATATTTAGATAAATAATTAATGTTTGACAGCTGGTAAGCATACTCTACGAGGAAAAATATCAAACTTATACTGCAGATATGTAAGCATTTTAATTTAGAAAAAACTGAAAAAAAATTCGTTTATTTGAAATCGCCACTAAAGTGCACGAAAATCGTCAATAAAGCTCAGAAATCGTCACTAAAGTAACCCATTATATGACGATTTTGAGGAACCCAGAGTTGGCAACCGTTAAATAATTATTGTACAATTTTGGCAGATATATTGACGTACTATAGTAAATTTGCCGGAACATGAAACAAAAATTGCAAGAAGAATTAACTAATCAATTCCGATGACGAAATTGAGGACAAAACATAATTTTGAGTGTTATTTATGATAACTTCACTTCTTGAGGTTGGCAACACTGACTGTCAGTTTTAATTGACAACTGACAGATGTATAAACTTAACCTACGTGCCCAAAATCATATTAGTTGGCCTTTTGAATAGCTTTAAAAAAATAGTTCTGATCGAACAGAGGGAAAATTTATTGTACTAAATTTATTTATAACATAAATTCTGTTACATTAGAGAATATTTTAAGCAATAATAACAACTGAAATAATATCAAATTTACAATTTGTCCCAAAGGTATTGGCTGGTATCACAAACATTGTTTTTAAATCTGATGACAACAAAATACAGAAAATTGTTTCAAATAAAAATTGTAAGTAATATTATTCTACATCTTTTTCATTTCAATGAAATTTTCTCTATCTCATTTATTTATTAAGATTAGCCCAAAAACCCTGATATGACTTGAAATAATCTACAAGTTACTGTTGAAGAATTGTTAAAAAAATCTAATTAATTCGTAGCATAAACAATACCTTTGTTACACATATGTATGTGTGGAATATAAAAATTATAGAATTTAAGATATAAATAAGGCGAATTAACAAATTTCCTTTTTATGACTTTAACTGGGCCAAATAATATGATTCTGGGCTCATTGTAATTTTTTTACAGTCTTTTCGTATTTTAGATTTCAAATAAAACTTAATATGTACTTAGGCACTGAAGTTCCTTTTTATCACTCACATGGTTTACTTATGAGCCTCGGCACTAAATTTCATATTCGTGATAAAAAATTAAACTTCAGTGCCTTAATACATAAATAGCTATTATGTTTTAAATAATTAATTAAAATCAATAAAACACGATATGTGCGAAAGGTAAAGCATTAAAATTGTCATAGTTCCTTAAACAAAAGACAGTCGTCTGCACCCCCATAAACAAATACCAACCACACAACAAAACAAGAGAGCATCACCCAGAGCCACCTTCACATCGCGCACAGGTTTAATGCGCTGGAAAAACCGATGCGAAAACTTTTTGAAGAGTCATTGAAAAAAAAGTTTCCGCGGTACGCGACGGCGGGATTCCAGGCTGGGAGGGGGCGGGGGTGAAGAGCAGGGGTGACCGCAAGGGTGGCACAGACGCCAAGGGGTGGGAAAGGACGCGTCGCCTGTTGATCGTGTTTTATAGGCGTCTTTTGCAGAGATCGGACAGTGTTAATTCACATTCACGGGACGGTTGTGTTTTGATGCGCCCGGAACTGGAAACCGGAGCCTGGATTTGGGAAACTCCGGGAATTGCATATTTCTGATCATTTCTTTTTATTTTATAGGGTGGTGACTAACTCAGTCGATCATAGGCGTTTTACACGTTAAATAATATTTGTCAATTTGCTTTCTTTTCAAAATTATTTTAGAGGAAAATGTTTCAAATTAAAGTGCATCTGAATCAAAGAACAAATTTCATTTTACCTTTTCAATAAAGGATAAAGAGACATTCAAAAATATCAAAATAGTTATTTGTATATCAAGGCAATAAAGTATAATTTTTTATTACGAATAGACCATATGAGTAATAAAAAATTGTTAATTGCCAAGGTATACATTATACTTTTCGGAAATCGTTAAATTATTAATTAAGAATATAAATAAATAGCATTATGTATTTGTAAAACGTCAGCAGGCTGTTGTGACGAGGATGTCTGTGATAACAAAAGTACTGTCAAAGTGTCTAATATTTGTGTATAATTTTCAGTAATAATATAACAAGAGAGTGAGAATAATTGAAAATAATTTGACAGATCTTTCGAAAACTTGTTGCCAAGTTTGAGAAAGATACTAGAGAATTATTTTCTAATTTATCGAACTCTCGAGTTATATTTAATTAGATTATTTTTTTATTTCATCATCAGGCACGTCACTAAATCTTTCTTTTTTGCTCATTTTTACTTGTGTTGATGATAACTATCTGACATCTGTCAACAAAAACAAAAAAGCTACAGAGAATATTGCCGGGAATAATCACAAGAGCATTATTCTCAGTTTAATAATGACAGGATTGGTTAAAACGCAGACACTTGATATATAATGAAGCATTTTATTGGTTTAAAGAAACGTCAAAAAATAATCAAGGGTAATACCACTAGAGGTGAACATTTTTTGACGTAATAATTTGCAAAAACACAATTAATTTTCTTTAAAAAATATTTACCTCGAGTGGTATTTAGATAGATTATTCAACAAGATACACTATTTTCAATAATTTTATTAATGGAAATATGGATATACTGCTGGGACCCGTATATATGCTGATATACTGCTTTAATTTGTCAAAATAGACGTGTAAGACTCTTACTGGGTTATTTACTATGGCGTTGAATAATGATTATTATTTACGTTCTTAGACGTGGTCTGCATGTGATCTGCATTAAATCCCATAAATTAATATCAAAGGTGAATAATAAATAAATTTGACAATAGTATTATAAATAATATGTTTGTTATTTCAATTTTGTAATTCAAGTTTGACAGATGAGTCTGTTAAGTAAAATTTGATTAAAGAGTCTCTAAAGTTTAACTTTAGCTACTATTTTGGCTTGCTTCGCAGAATTATATCCTATACTTTAGTTTCGGAAAAATTAAGTTTTCATAATATGATATAAATAATTTTTATAATTATATATCTCTTTATTACAGTACAATAGCATATTGAAGTTTGGACCATGAAATTACAGTTTGATCCACTAACATTTTTAATAATTGGTAACTTTAAATCGCACGTAAACCCTACACCAAGATATGCTCAAAGCACATCGAGAAATGTGCATACTTCATTTGAGAATAAAATAGAATAATAAATCAAAATTTGTCAAGAGTAGTATTGGATATTTTCAGTTATGCGGTTAACAAATCCACTAGAAAATTAAGATATACCTTTACTAGGATGCTCATAGAATATCGCTCGTTTTATACCTAGAACGAAACTTACTTCTCCAACAATAGAAACACGCTATAAAAAAATTCTATAAACGTTCCGATAATCTTTTCGCCTATCCCTGAGTAAACAATTATTGGTGCTTCTCTGGAATGTCTTTGATCGACTGATAGAATATACTTATTTATAAAAATTATCGTTAGCCCATTCGTGTGAATAATGCAGCTAATTACTAGAAAAATATAATTTCGAATACCTAGAGAAATGAATAAAGAAACAGTATTGCCTGCTGGTTTTGTGTGGCTGGTAGAGATTGAAAACAGAATATTTTAGTGTATTATCGATCGTGTTGGTTAATAAATTTTCCAAAATATTTGCGCGCTCATTTTCATGTGTGATTCTGTGTGAGAGTTGAGTGCTTTCATGTATTGTAGGGATGATGGCACTGTATGTCATATGCACAGGCCATCTCATGCAGATGGTCACTAGTTTTATTCTAACAACTACACTTGAAATTTTTCTACATACTTCATTATGAATTTGTGAAGGGTAATTATACAAGAGTTATTTATTTTTACGGATAAATATTGGTTAGTAACGAAACCTTGTTATTTAGAAGTTTGACAAGAAAACTGTTTTAAAAATTCGCTCTACCTCCATTTTGCAATTTCAATATTAATTGCTAATTGGTTATTGTTAAATTTTGGATGCGGTACATACCAAATTTGTAGTCCAAATCAATGATTGAATATTGATATTCTTACCTGAAACAAATAAAAAAAATGTTAGTTTTATGTTGTCTAAATATTCAATTAAATTTTATAGTAATTAATCATGACATCATAATGCTTTTTATCTACTACTTTGATGTTCGATATTACAATAGTTATTTGTATACCAAGGCCGTGAAATCACTCTTTAACGTACCGAGAGAAAAATCTCGAGGGCGATAAAGGATTTCATGTTCATGGACAAGGTGTACACACTATTTTTTGTGCAATCGTCAAAAAAATGAATTACATATTTTAAACAGTTTTATTGTAAATACAAAATGGCTATGGCATTGACATTTGATAAACAAAACAATTAATTT
This sequence comes from Poecilus cupreus, assembly GCA_963942605.1. NCBI lineage: Eukaryota > Metazoa > Arthropoda > Insecta > Coleoptera > Carabidae > Poecilus > Poecilus cupreus. Next base: position 2,559,947 of record OZ012726.1, on the reverse strand, counting down.
TGAAAACATACTGTGAATTCTCAAGTGTCAAAATTATTGTTTTGTACCCTATTTCGCGACCGTTGTTAATGGCAAAATAGGGTAAAAAAATCTGAGGTGTGCCAGCACATAACCTCCCGCCCAATACTACTCTTAAACAGTACAAAATAGTATTTGATACAAAAACATACCTTCTTATTTGTTTATTTTCTATTTATATTTGAGAATTTAAATTTTCTTTCGTATATTTATTGCATTTTTTGACATATATTTCACTAAAAAAACAGCTTCACAATCACAATGACATGTGTCACATTTCGAAGAAAAAATTGAAAATTTTTAAATGTTTCCATGGTGTACTAGGAATGCAAGATTTGTGACATCTAATTTCTTTATATTTTATTATCTCTAAATCTAATGAAAATTAATAAAATTAGTATAATCAAAACACATGTAAAATTAAATATTCTTCAACTTTGAAAATAACATAAATTGTTGAAAAAGGAAATTTAACCGTGTTTTTCACAAAAAACTGTTAAGGGCTTCAAGTAAACTTCTACTTCCGGTTGCCCAATTTTATCCAAAATCTAATCAGCTCTTCATTTAAATATAAGAAGCAATAATTCACAAACTTGTATTTTTTGGTGTTATAGTATTTGAGTTATGCGAGACGAAAAAATTGCCACAGACTACACACACACACACATACATACATACATACATACATACATACATACATACATACATACATACAGACATCATCGCGAAAATAGTAAAATCGTATTGTAGGGACCTTAAAACGTGCTTATTCATTGAAAACTCACTACCCAATTTTTTGACCAAAAACAATACCTCCCTTAACTAGAGGTAGGCGGGAGGTAATAATCATTTTGGATTTCGCGGCCGTTACCATAACAACAGCCGCGAAATTCAATTTCGATTGCGCAAAAAAAAAAAATTATCTACGACCGTTGTTAAAAGTGGCCCTTTTAATGGTTGCTTAGCAAGTTAAAAGTGTTATTTTCTAACACTAGTATAAAAAGTAACATAGCAACGTGCTAAAAGTGATTTTATTGTTACTTTTAACACGTTACTAACGATTTGTATCAATAAATAGAAAAATATGTCAAATATCATTTTACATTTTTTAGTATTTACTAATACACTAGGAAGATCGTAGATAATAGTTATTTATGATATAAGTGTTAAAAGAGACATTTTATGAGTAAGTGGGGAAGTATGTGAAACGAGGCGAAGCCGAGTAAAACAACACTACGTACGAAATAAATCAATTTTAACACGTATATCATACAAAATTATATCTACGATCTTCTTAGTGTATTAGTAAATACTAAAAAATATAGAATAATATTTTGACAGATATATTTGTTCATTAATTGATACAAATCTAGTAACGTGTTAAAAGTAACAATAAATAGTATATTACGTACCGTGAACTGTAAGTGATAGTTTTTAGGTCGAGAATGTAGTTTGGGATGTCGAGACCCGTAGGGTCGAGATTTCCCAAACATTCGAGACCTAAAAAATCACTTACAGTTCGAGGTTAGTAAGATATTTTTTGCAATACCTGCGTAATTATAAGAAAAGGAAAAATAGGTATCAAAATTAACAGCTGTCAGATTGAACGGTAAGTTTCACTTACCATCCACCGTGGACGGTAAGTAAATGATGTAACCATGAAAACCAATTGTGCAATAAATGTTCCACTTACTGTGTTTAAATTTTGTTATTAATGGGTAGCTTACAGTACAGGTATTGCAAAAATTACTTTTAAAACGTTGCTATGTAACTTTTAATACTAGTGTAAGAAAGTAGCATTTTCTAATCAAGTTCTATATTAACAGGACTAGAATACATGAAAAATAACAGAGAGAATAAAAACGTAATGCGAACTATAATTAAAAGAGATCTTGACAGGTCTTAGCCGAGTACCCATTTTCCGCGATATATTTCTCTGCATGCCCTAACAATACACTAAAAAACAACAACAGACCGTATCGGAAAAACTCGAACACTATTAACCGTTTTCAAATAAAATCTGCAGTTCATTTAACCCAGTTGCAAAAAACCGAAAGCTGGTTGTAAATTAAAGCGCCCTCGAACTCTCGATATAATTAATGTAATTAATCTGCGAAAGTAAAAATAACCGAAATATTTTCGCTCTATGCGATATAAATAACGGCCTGTTTCCGCTTCGGACCGTCCCAATTCGCGAAGGATTCTATCACGAATATGTTTCTATTTCTATATTGTGTGGTGGTCCTCATTGTTATATTCCATTTGAGAACGTGAGAAAGTATTAATAAAAATTCGCAAGAGTAGTATAATGGATTTTTGTGAGCAGTAAATAAATGAGATATAACTTTACTAGAGTGCTCATAGAATGCCGCTCGCTTTATACCTAGAACGAAACTTACTTCTTCAACAATAGAAACATTTTTTAATATTGTACTCGTTTAGATATGAATTCATTATTTCTTTTTTAATTAAAGAAATCCTAATGCCTGTTCAACAAACACAAGGTATTGTACTATTTTTTAGGGATACAATGCAATAAATTCGATGAAGAAGATTTAAGAATAATTGAACGTAAAATACCAAAAACAATATTAGGATCAATGAAGATATCTGAAAACGAATACAGATTAAGAATGAATGAACTAAGAAATAGAACAAGAGTTGAAAGAAGAAGACATAGTGAAAGAGATCAAGTAATATAGAGTCAGATGGTTTGGGCATACTTATATGGAGAGCAGAAGAAAAGGAGCAATTAAATCAGTAGTAGAATGGTGACAAGGAGAAAGTAGTGATAATGCAGACCCAATTCATTATGGCTAAAGGAAATAGAAGTAAAGCAAAATATAGCAATATGTAGAGCAACTTATGTACGATTTAAAGAAAACGAAACAGAGATTGTTACCCTTAAAAAAAAAAGAAACTAGAGAGCTTTATAAGAAGCGTACAAAACTCTCTATATCCTTTTATAAGAGTGGATTAATCTGCGTTTCTTTTCACACAAACAAAAAACAAAAAATAATTATAAACTTGTTGCCAGGCAATCGCTTAGATCATATAACTCTACTCTAGAGTTATATGATCTAAAGGCAATAGCCACGAAAGCCCGTAGGGCTTGAGTAGCTATTGCCAAATGGAGAAAGATACTGGAGAATTATTTTCTAATTTATCGAACTCTCGAGTTATATTGGATTATTTTTTTATTTCATCATCAGGCACGCCACTAAATTTTTTGCTCATTTTAACTTGTGATGATGATAACTATCTGGCATCTGACATCTGCCAACAAAAACAAAAAAACTACAGAGAATATTCCCGGGAACAATCACAAGAGCATTATTCTCAGTAATAATATAACAAGAGAGTGAGAATAAATTGAAATAATTTGACAGATCTTTCGAAAACTTGTTGCCAGGCAATAGCCACGAAAGCGCTATTGCCAAATGACGACAAATTTGAGAAAAATAATGGAGAATTATTTTCTATTTCATCGATTCTCGAGTTATATTTAATTGGATTATTTTTTTATTTCATCATCAGGCACGCCACTAAATCTATCTTTTTGCTCATTTTTACTTGTGTTGATGATAACTATCTAACATCTGACATCTGTCAACAAAAACAAAAAAGCTACAGAGAATATTTCCGGGAATAATCACAAGAGCATTATTCTCAGTATAATAATGTCATGATTGGATAAAACACAGACACGTGACATATAATGAAGCATTTCAATGGTTTTAAGAAACGTCAAATAATAATCGACAAAACTTGCAACACTAATGGTGTTTATACGTGAAAAGAAACGGAGATTGAACCACTACAATAAAAGGATTTAGAAAAGTAATAAGAATAATATTAGGACACATAAAATATTAGAAAATAAATACAGATGAACTATGTAATAGAATAATAGTTGAAATGGGAAGACATTGTGAAAAACATGACTAAAGGAAGTAGAAGATGAATTATAAGTAACAGGAATTAAATAATAACAGAGTAAAGCAAAAGGTAGGAAACTATAGTACAGCTTTCTTGTGGTGCGGTTGATTTGATTCAAATCAGCATTAGTGGGAGAAAGTGAGAAAGAAGATAGTGACGTGAACCGCACCACAAGAAAGCTGTACTGTATACAGGTTTAAAGGAAAAGAAAAGGAGATTGATTCACTCCAATAAAAGAAACTAGAAAAGTATATAAATTAATATTAGGACGCATAAATAGAACAAGAGTTGGAAAAAGAAGACACAGTGATAAAAATCAAACAACAGAGACTTCAAATGACTTGGACATATACGAAGAGCAGAAGAAAACGATGCAATTAAATCAGTAGTAGAATGGTGACCAGGAGGTGAAAGAACACGGGACAAACCTAGATCAACAAAATATGGGAAGATGGAGCAACCTAACTACAGGGATTTAAAGGAAAGGAAACTAATGTAGGTAGGACCCATTCAACCACAGTTCCATCACTGCCTGAAATATCAACAATTACTATATACTGTCTCTATGGGAACGGCCAAAATGGGAAGGTTCCAAGCCACCAACAACGGGTCGTTCTCGTAGCATAGCCTACTGCGTGGTGTTCGGGTAGTTCAGCTTTAATCCGCATGACAGTTATACATGACGTGAGCGTGCGGTGGCGGCGGCGGTGGTGGGCAGGGCGAGAGGGGAAGGGGTGTTTTATGACTGGAACGAGAACCGACAAATCCAGCGGGAGTGACGTGCGCCAACGGCGGGAGTTGAACCGGGGTTGTGTAGCTTTGAGAGGTTTTCAAAATTTCCTCCGTTTGCCAAACATATTCATTTATTTATAATTATATTTTTAGGGACCTACAGGGGACCACGATACAGCAAGGGCCTTCATATACTTTTTAATTGTTAGTTAAATACATTTTTCTACGACCACTTAGAAATCTGCTCATTGTATGTTTGTAGTTGCTAGGGATATGAGGTACATTGCAAGCATCGTGCGAAATGATTTGTTTTTTGAGTTTTGTGAGTTTTGTGAGCTCATTTAAGTACAGGTGCCATTGCTAGGATACTTATTTAGATTTGTTAAATATTGGAATGATGAAAGCGAGACAACTTTTTAATTAATATTAATTGAATTAGGAAATAATATCGTGGTCGTAGAAAAAGTATAGTGTACAACTCGCATGGAATGTCCCATTTTATACTCGTATGATTTGCTTTTCTTTCATACTCGTAGGAAATGAGTACCATTCCATGCTCGTTGTACAATATACTACTTTTTCAATTTCCAAGAGAAATATGGTGGAGGAACTTCTAGTTTACTACACTTTTTCTATAACTATTAAACTATTCAACAGAAAGTTGCCCTTATTACATACATATTAGCTGTATTCTTTTTGGAAAGTTTTAGCTCAACTCAATTGACAAGTGAGTTGAGATGAACTGAACTAAGTTGAGCTGAAAGGCATCCGAAAAGAACAGCATTTTATGTATAGAAAGGTGGATAAGAATAAGAATATATACACTTATGCTATTAAAATTGATGACACTGAAAATAACAAATAACAATAACTGGGTTTAAGTTCTGTAAATATTTATTAATAACACAACGTTTCGACAGCAAAGTGTTGCCTTCTTCATTTATATTTCACCTGAAGAAGGCAGCACTTTGCTGTCGAAACGTTGTGTTATTAATAAATATTTATAGAACTTAAACACCGTTATTGTTATTTGTTATACTATGGGTTCTGAAAGCTTTTTTTTCAATATTTAAAACATTGAAAATATTTTGTAGCAATTTAGTGCACATAACCTAATAAATATGACAGTTCTCTAGACAACACAAACCAAACATTACCCCTTCCACCGAACTGAGTTGCGTAGATCATTTTGAGTTTATTTCGCGGGTGATGCAGCATCTGTAAGGGGGGAAGTTCTCTTAGTTTGTCTCAGTTCAGTTGTAACAAAAAGAACAACAGTTTACTGAGTTTGAATTTATCTGAAGTGAGCTGAGACTAACTGAGATTTTTGACCAAAAAGAATACAGCTATTGCATACATGGAAGCTACAAATTTCTGTTTCACGGAAGGAGCAAATTGCAATTACGTCATATTTGCGATACTCGCATTTCTATGTATCATCTTCTTCTGCACTGTGTTAAATATCAGAACCTCAGAAATCTCCGCAGCTTTGCAAATACTCTCCCTTCAGTTCTCTCCAATGAGACTGATAGTGTCGAGAAACTTTAATTTCTTTTACATTCTACTGGTTTATTCGTTAAAATTATATAGTTCCTTTTTACTTTCTTGTACAAAGTATAAGGAAGTATTGGAATCATGAAAAAACGCTGACTAGATTTTTGCGGAAATACATATTTTGACGTCCACTATATCCGTTAAGATCAATTTCTCAATGATGTCTGTGTGTAAAGATGGATGTATGGATGGATATATGGATGGATGGATGGATGTTCGTGTGCGCAATATCTCATGAACCAGACAAGATATGTAAACGAAACTTGGAATTTATAAGTTTTATGAAAATATAAAGAGCTGAGTTGATTTTGAATGAAATTGAAAAACCGGAAGAAGATGTTTACTGGAAGCACGAAACAGTCAATTCAATTTTTTTTAAAAACAAAATCAACTATAATAATAAGTTTTCAAATGAGAGATGTTAGCAAAAATATTTGGAATATAAAATGTTATTTGCACTTTTCTTGTACATGCTTCTAATTTTGAGAAAAACTAAATTATGTATTTAATAATATATTTCAATAACCTTGGTTACAATGGCAACAAACAACAACAATAGTTATTTGTCAAACTAGAGAGGAAAGCGCTTCTTTTTCCACCTCGAGTTCGAAGTTTGCCTCATGAGCGCAGCGAGTGAGGCATTTCGAACGAGAGTGGAAGAATAGCTTTCCTCTCGTGTTAGACACAACATTTTTTTCACGACATGTTTCTAAAAACGATTTGCTCGGACCTAAAATACACTTTAAGAACACAACTGACAGATTGGCACGTTAAAAGTTAGGCTATCAGACACAAGGCGGTGTAGCAGTGTTGCCAATGAACCAATCTTAAATATCTTTAATAAGTTGTCAAATTGTGATTTAATAACGAAAAGAAATATATAAGACATAATTGTAAGATTATATAAAGTATATATATATATATATCACTAAAATAAGGATTTTCAATAAAATTAGGAATTTATTTATAATTTTTATAATATATTTTTTATAAATAACTTTCATATTGGCAGCACTTCCATATTTTCCTCTCTAGAGAGGAACAACACATTTTCCTCACTATTTCGGGAGAAGAACGGTGGGGTTTCTTACCATGTCGTGAAAAAAAATATTTATAAAATCTATATGTTATATAATTGTGAAGTGTCACAAATATGTGTTGTTTGAAATATTATAAAAGCAATATTAATATCATTCGTTAAAAATTTTTAAAGACTAGATATTAATTAATATCTATTTTAAAATAAAATCATAGTTACAATGAGAAGAAAAAATTAAACAGGTTTAACATCTATATGTCAAATAATTGTCAAAATTAAGTCATATGTAAGGAATAAGTCATACGTGTTCATTTGGTTTTATATGTATAAGAAAATAGTGTGGTGCCCACACCAGATTTTTTCATCAAAATATACACAAGAAATTAACGCATTATTCAATAGTCGTAGAAAATAGTATATTATTACATGAGGGATTATGATACTCATTATTCACGAAGATGATCTGAGTGAATAATGACCATAATCCCGAATATAAAACTATACTTTTTCTACTCCTGTAAATTTGGTAATCACTTTTCAAAATGATCGAAATTCGTTGAAAACACACATTGTAAAACGTCAACATAAAAATACACAATGACAACTGACTACATGTCAACTGTCAGACGGTCGTTGCTTGGTGATCCACATCACGTCTTTAAAATAACCGTGAATTATGGATTTCTGGCTCTGTGATTGGTCGAGAAGAGTGAATTATGAATCATGTCGTGATTGTGGGTACTATAATTCATCGAAAAAATTGAAATAAAGGGGATATTTTTGTACAGGAGAAAAAAGAATTAAATATAAATGAAGCAGCAATATTTATAATTTCATACTTTCGCTTTATCGTTATTCAATAATTTGGGAGCAAAAAATATTCGCCCTTAAATGAAAATAAATAATTAATCAAGTACTGCGAAGTACCCAATTACCTATAAAATAATAATCAAAACAGAGTCAGGTAACCTCAAACAAAAGGCCTCTACGTTACATTAAAATTTGCACTGGCACCCAACAAACACACACTGTTGGTAGACGTTCGATTGTTCAAACATCAGTCGGTGATTAAAACAAAACAGCCTTAGGCTCACACATACACTTGTGTGTGTATGTGAGTATGGTATGTATGACGTCATGAATAGTGGCATTGGCATGCATGGTATGGTTGTGACACGGAGTGTACGCCGAGGTACAGAGTGGCACGGGAGACCATCCGGTATTGATCTGATCGGAGCCCATAGTAACGCACGCCACTGCAGGGCCTATGGGCACGATGGATTGCTTTACGAGGAAATGTCAACATTTTCTTAAAGTAGTTATTGTTATTTAAAACAGACAATTTTATTATATTAAATACTAAACTGTATATGTACAGGTTGGGCCATTTTAAGTTGCGTTCAGGAATATCTCGGAAACGAAGCATCGGATGAAAAATCTAAAAAACACGACTAAAATATTTTCGAAGGGGACATCCCATGACATTAAATTCAACCCCCTCGCCCCAACCCTGGTGGGGTGGGGCGGGGGTATGTTTGAAATCTTAAATGGGAACCCCAAATTTTTTTTGCAGATTCGCATTCTACGTGAAAAACGGAATTCAGTGACATCAAAATTTTTGCCCCCGCTCACCCCCCCCCCCCGGGCCAGTTGGGTGGTGGGAAACTTTCAAATTGGTTACGGGAACACCCACTTTTTCTCAAAGATTCGCATTCTACGTTAAAACTACATGTAGTACCATCAAAATTTTCACCCCTGCTTTTTTCAAACTTACCCCCGCCCCACCCCACCAGGGTTGGGGCGGGGGGGTTGAATTTGGTGTCATAGGATGTCCCCCTCGAAAATATTTTAGTCGTATTTTTTGGATTTTTCATCCGATGCTTCGTTTCCGAGATATTCCTGAACGCAACTTAAAATGGCCCACCCTGTAGATCATAGTTGTTAAGGTTTAGCTGAAAGAAATTTTGAAAAATCATGGCACATTTGAACCAGCAAACTTTAACTTTGGTATAGTTCAACTAGTGTGTAAAAACTACTTTTACTACGACCACTTAGAAATCTACTCATAGTATGTTTCTTGTTGCTAGGGATATGAGGTACATTGCAAGCATCGTGCGAAATGAATTTGTTTTGTGAGTATTTCAATACAGGTCAGCTCATTTAAGTACAGGTGCCATTGCTAGGATATTTATTTAGAATTGTCAAATATTGGAATGATGAAAGCGAGATAATTTTTTTATTAATATTAAATGAATTAGGCAATAATATCGTGGTTTTATAAAAAGTATAGTGTACATTTCATACTCGTAGGAAATGAGTACCATTCCATGCTCGTTGTACAATATACTATTACATACACCCGTGAGTTCAATGTAGTGTAGAGCTTCATTATCGCATTCGTTTTCATTAACGTACTTTTTATTATAAATGTTGATAATACAATCATTACATTTCTTTAAATTAATTAATAATTTTTGAAGCTTGTTCTTCTATATCCGACGAAATAATTTCTAAATCACTCATTTTCACGAAATGCTTCAAAAAATTATGAAAAACAACTACATAATTGTTTAATGTCAAATTTTTACAGCATCTACTTGGATTCATTTTCTTCTTGTCAAAAAATATAGCCAATTATTTAAATTTTACATTTCACATGCGTATCTTAATAATGCTCATATCCCACTAATATCGTAAATATATATTATGGTCGTGGTTTCTATCATAGAAACATATGCCTGTTTTACAGAACACAATTTATTGGTTAATAAATTGGCAGAGTTTTCTTGTCAATAAAATGCCGAAAACAAAAATGTTGTCGTTCGTGTTACACTCATCACGTTTTTCGTTAATTTATTGTGTCAATTCAGTAGTGCCAACATGATATCAGATGTCAGCTATGCTACTAATATTTTTGGTTCAGCTATACGTACCAAAATAACTAACCAAAATATAAGCGAGTTTAATTGGTGGACAATGACTAAAAAATATCTGGTATTTCTTTAAGAAATTGAAAAAAATATAGGTTTTAATTCGTCGATAAATTGATCAATTTATTGGTGAAGAAAAATTTAAATTATTCAATTATTAGCTTCCCTAATAATTTTACTTCAATAAATTGTCGACATAACACTAAAGGTATTTATAACAATTCTACAGATTTACAGTTTAAGTAATTTCCATTTTCGTAGTGATGTTTGTAGCAGTTTGAGAACCTCTGGATTTGTACGCAGTATAGCAAGTGCGATAGGCAAATGTTTTGAAGAATAGACGGTAAATTTGTTTCTAAATAAGTCGTTAATTCGCTGTTAATCATTTGTTGATTGTAACACAATTATTGTATTCCGTGAATTGATGATTAGGAAGAAAAGCAGGTGTAGTTTAACGTTTCCTATTTACAAACATTCTTTGTTTCTACAATCAGATATTTAAACAATTGACTGTGTTATTGTTAGTTACACTACGCACAAAATTAAAGATCATTCCGTTTAATGATTGAATTTAACTGTGTACTTTCAACTCTAATTTATGCATGTCAAAGTTTGGTGTTTACAGTGCATTTTAATTAAAATAGCGCATAATGGTATTTACACGAATATATTTCAAAATAGAATTGCTAAAGTTTTTTTTGAAAATATGATAAATGGCCATTTCAGTAATTTTAATTATATTACCTATATTTAAATTCAATGATCAGAAAATAAAATTAACATGAATATTAGAAATTATATTACAAATGTATTACAATTTTATGTAATTAACATAATGCAACCAATAGTTTTTCAATTTAAATTAATTTGAATTTCTGCAAAATACCGCTATTTATAGCTATTCAATTTTATGTTGATATTCATTAAATATATAAATTGCAATTTAGGGCACGTGTATATTTGGACATTTTGATTTGACGTCTGGTACAAATAAATATACAATTATTATGGGATCTGCATTTACGAAAATAGCAGATACAGATCTCATTGTGGTTCAGGAAATCTTGCAGTTCCTTTTCCAATAAAAACTAAAAAACTAGAAGAAGTAATTAAATTTTGGTAGAAAATTTGAATTTCTTGCAATCTTTTTCCAATAAAAAATATATTTAAGACTATACAAATCTTAGGAAAATACACCAATCAGTTAGTTCAATTTTTCTTAGTTACGCTGAATAATACCGGTTATTTTCGTTGCTAAGTTGTGTTTCGGTGCAAACAAATGAATCATATGTAATCATATCATCCATGAATATAAAGAAACAATTAATATTTTTGACATAAATAAATAATTTGTTTAATATAGTTAGTTCATTCGTTGTATAGTCTTAACATATAGAACTCTAGCTTCGAAAATCATCTGAATATACAGTTGCAAACTCGATGTGTTGAACAGGAAACACATTTCGTCCTCTCAACTGTATATTCGATTATTTTCAAACCTCTTGTTGTATAACTACTTATAATATTCCAGAAATAATATGAAAGATAACAAGTATGGATCACACAAATATAATTTTCGATATTTAAGTTAGACCCTCCTCTCGCAGACCTATAATTTGATATCAAACTCAGTAAAATTCTAACAGCCTATAAGAAAAACAATTGACTATCGGTCAAAATTAATATTTGATATTTCAGTTAGATTTTCCTTCTCAAAACCTTTAATTTGATACCAAACTCAATGCGATTCTATCTACTTTCAGGGAAAACAATTGACGATCGGCCAAAATTAATCTTTCATATTTCAGTTAGATTCTCCTATTCAAAACATTTAATTTGATACCAAACTCAATACAATTCTATCTACTTTCAGGGAAAAACAATTGACGATCGGTCAAAATTAATATTTGATATTTCAGTTAAATTCTCCTTCTCAAAACCTTTAATTTGATACCAAACTCAATACAATTCTACCTACTTTCAGGGAAAAACAATTGACGATCGGACAAAATTAATATTTGACATTACAGTAAGATTCGTCTTTTCAAAACTTTTAATTTGATACCACACTCAATACAATTCTATTTACTTTTATGAAAAACAATTGACGAACGAACAAAAATATTTTTTCACATTTTAATTAGACTATCCTACTCGAGACGTTTAATTTGATACCAAACTCGATACAATTCTAACAACTTTCAGAAAAAACAATTGACGATCGGCCTAAAATAATTTTTCACATTTTAGTTAGACGCTCCTTCCAGAGTCCTTTAATTTGATACCAAACTCAATACAATTCTACCTACTTTCAGGGAAAAACAATTGACGATCGGACAAAATTAATATTTGACATTACAGTTAGATTCGTCTTTTCAAAACTTTTAATTTGATAACACACTCAATACAATTCTATTAACTTTTATGAAAAACAATTGACGAACGAACAAAAATAATTTTTCACATTTTAGTTAGACTATCCTACTCGAGACGTTTAATTTGATACCAAACTTGATACAATTCTAACACCTTTCAGAAAAAACAATTGACGATCGGCCAAAAATAATTTTTGACATTTTAGTTAGACGCTCCTTCCAGAGTCCTTTAATTTGATACCAAACTCGATAGGATTCGGACAATATTTACTAAATTTTCTTTTCCAAAATTTCCAAACTTTCCAACATTTTCAAAATTTTCCAAGGACCTTCACAATATTTTCATATAAATTTGTATAATTTTTTGAGCTCAAATTTGAAAACCGCAGTCTTTTAACATTTTTCGTTCACGAAATATGTGCATTCAAAAATCGATTAGTATTTCTAAAATTTCCCAAATTTGAAAATAGCTACGTAACTGCAGATTTCAAAATTGGATTCTGCGGACAATTCTACAACGGTACTGAAAAAAAATCCAATTTTCTACGACCAGAAATAAAAATAAAAATTATTAAATAAATTAATCATAACATTTTCATATATTTTTCAAAATAACTCAAAAACCAAAAAAGATACGTGAATAAAAATTTCAAATTTGGATTCTACGGAAAATTTTACGTCGGTATGGAAAAAAACTCCAATTTTCTATGACTAGAAATAACAATTTATAGGAAATGAAAATTATGCTATATAACTAAAAAATAATTATTTCTAACGAATAGGTACAAATCTATTTGCAACGTAGTATATCCAGGGGTTTGGCTAGAAATCGAGTAAAATAAAGCAAAAATTATAAAAATTGGAAATCTAACCTTACTTTTAACTTTAAATTGAGTTATTTTTAATTTAAAAGCGTTCAAAACTGTCCGAAGGGTTATTTTTAAAGTCTTTGTCACCCAAACTTTCGATACCAACCCCATTTTTATCAAGTTTTGACCTAATAATTAAAATATTTGAGGAAGGATTTTGTAAATTTTGAAATTATTATAGATTTATTCGTCCAACAGTATGATTTTTGACGTTTATAATTCAAGGGGTTAATATATTACGTTACAATCATAGGTGAACATTGCATTATGCATTAAAATGCATTAATATGTGCAATTAGTATTTAGAGTGGTTTTGTCCCAGTGCAAAAGTGGGTTTAAAAACTGTTCTAGAAGAGCTATCTTAACGATTTTTTTTTCAAATCGATGTAAAATTTTCCGTAGGATCGATTTTTGAGGACTGCAGTTGCAGATCTCTTCTAGTTTTCAAGATATTGCAGATATTTGATGGGGGCAAATAGAAGTACATGGTAAATTATATATGGCGTATTTATTTAATTAATTATTTTAATGAATACTAGCCGTAGAAACATGGATTTTTTTCATACCAATGTAAAATTGTCCGAGGAATCGATTTTTGAGGTCCGCAGTTGCAGATCTCATCTAGTATTTAAGATATTATAGAAAATTGAAGAGGGTGTATAGAAGTACATGTAAAGTATTTGGCGTATTTAATTATTTATTTCAATTAATACTAGTTGTACAAAATTGAATCTTTTTTCCATACCAATGTAAAATTGTCCGAGGAATCAATTTTTGAGGTCCGCAGTTGCAGATCTCTTCTAGTATTTACGATATTGTTGAAAATTGAAGGGGGTGTATAGAAGTACATGTAAAGTATTTGGCGTATTTAATTAATAATTTATTTTAATTAATAATAGTCGTACAAAATTGAATCTTTTTTCCATACCAATGTAAAATTGTCCGAGGAATCAATTTTTGAGGTCCGCAGTTGCAGATCTCTTCTAGTATTTACGATATTGTTGAAAATTGAAGGGGGTGTATAGAAGTACATGTAAAATATTTGGCGAATTTAATTAATAATTTATTTTAATTAATACTAGCCGCACAAAGTTGAATATTTTTGCCATATCAACGTAGAATTGTCCAAGAAATCAATTTTTGGGGTCCGCAGTTGCAGATCTCATCTAGTATTTAAGATATTGCACAAAATTAAAGGGGATAGATAACAGCACATGTAAAGTATATGGCGTATTTAATTAATAATTTATTTTAATTTATTCTAGCCGTACAAAGTTGGATCATTTTTCCATTCCAATGAATAATTGTCGAAAGAATCGATTTTTGAAGTCCGCAGTAGCAGATCTTTTCCAATTTTTAAGTTATTACGAAAATCCAAAAGGAATATATCACAATTGAAACAATTTCTTGGATTATTTTCACACATTTCTAAAATAATAAAAGCAATTATCCGTCTGAGGAGTAAAAATGAGTAAACTGTAAATGCTTTATATACCTTCATGGCATGAAAACACAAAGTGGGGTGACCAATGCATTTTCCCTGCGTTTTAAAGTTAATTAACTTCTAACTGTACACAATCTGCAATGCTATGATTTATGTCTTGACTTTAATGTTCTGTGCTACCGTAAGACGCTGTGATTGATCCGTATTTTTACTGGGACTGTACTGAATGTTTGAAGATTGATGTTTGGCTATAATTGTGTTTATAACGGTGACGAATATTAAATTAACTACGAATATTTATATGTTTAAAATTCTCAAACATATATATGTGTTCAGAAATAATTTGTTACAGTTAACGCTATGCTTTTCACGTAAACAATTGCTCGTAGAACTACTTTGTTATTTATATATCTTCGAAACAATGTATAGTATAGTTTTCTTGAATAATTTTTAAGTATTAATAGTATATTGTGTCATTAGGAGTAAATGTGATACTTTGGGTGCTGAGCATGTAAGTTTGAACGACGAGCGAAGCGAGTCGAACAATTACATGCGAAGCACCCAAAGACACATTTACTCCGAATAACACATGCTATTTTTTCTTCAAACATAGAAAATAAAATTATAAATATTATAAATTGCTCAAAACTTCAAAAAATATTCTGTCTTATCTAGCATTTCAAGTTGCCGTAGAATATGCTGTTTTGTTAATTTTGTTTATTTGTTTCATTTTTCACTGTCAAATTATTGAATTACAACCTAACTATTTTTCATAATATTTTACTTTGTCCGCCGCCGGCGTAAATGTGTTGCCAAGGATACACTTTTACGCCGGGGGCGACAATATTGAACTTCTGCTTGTTGAATACAAATACATAACAACGTACTTTTATGACGTTTGAAGAAAGAAATATTTGTAAATAAAATTTTTGCAATACCTGTACTGTAAGTTACCCATTAATAACAAAATTTATACACAGTAAGTGGAACTTTTATTGCACAATTGGTTTCCATGGTTACATCATTTACTTACCGTTCACGGTGGATGGTAAGTGAAACTTACCGTGCAAGGTGGACGGTAAGTAAATATATGTCATTCAAATTTTATTTCTAACCTCAATCTGTCAGCTGTTAATTTTGATACCTATTTTTCCTTTTCTTATATTTACGCAGGTATTGCAAAAAATAACTTACTAACCTCGAACTGTAAGTGATTTTTTTAGGTCTCGAATGTTTAGGAAATCTCGACCCTACGGGTCTCGACATCCCAAACTACATTCTCGACCTAAAAACTGTCACTTACAGTTCACGGTACGTAATATACTATTAAAGACACAAATCCAGCTGTACCAAGACAAAAATAAATTGTTATGGGTACCACAATACCTCCCGCCATAAATTTTTTATTAAACAATCAACTATCAAGAATGCTCATCCCTTTTAAAAATTAATTATCATTTGATACATTTCAAAAAATTTTCAAGAGTTTTTTTATTTATTTCAATATGCACAGGTTAGCAGATGTAAACGAAAATTTCAAATTATATATTTTCTACTCCTTTATAAATGTATCCCTATTATTGCATTTTTTTTAGTGAATTATAATTCATAATTCACTCTTCTCCACCAATCACAGAGCCAGAAATCCATAATTCACGGTTACTTTAAAAACGTAATGTGGATCACCAAGCAACAGCCTTCTGACAGTTGAAATCATTGTAAATTTTTATGTTGACGTTTTTCAATGTACCTATGTTTCCAACGAATTTCGATCACTTTTAAAAAAGATTTCCGAATTTACAGGAGTAGAAAAAGTAGAGTATTATATTCGGGATTATAGTCATTATTCACTAGGATTATTAGCATCACTCGCCTACGGCTCATAATACCTCATAAATAATGTACAATTTTCAAGCGTTTTTCATTTTTTACCTCCCGCCTACCTCTAGGTAAGGGAGGTATTGTTTTTGGTCAGAAAATTGGGTAGTGAGTTTTCAATGAATAAGCACGTTTTAGGGTCCCTACAATACGATTTTACTATTTTCGCGATGATGTCTGTATGTATGTATGTATGTATGTATGTATGTATGTATGTATGTATGTATGTATGTATGTGTGTGTGTGTGTAGTCTGTGGCAATTTTTTCGTCTCGCATAACTCAAATACTATAATACCAAAAAATACAATTTTTTGAATTATTGCTTCTTATATTTAAATGAAGAGCTGATTAGATTTTGGATAAAATTGGTCGACCGGAAGTAACAGTTTACTTGAAGCCCTTAACAGTTTTTCGTGAAAAACACGGTTAAATTTCCTTTTTCAACAATTTATGTTATTTTGAAAGTTGAAGAATATTTAATTCTACATTTTTTTTGATTACACTAATTTTAATAATTTTCATTAGATTTAGAGATAATAAAATATAAAGAAATTAGATTTCACAAATCTTGCATTCCTAGTACACCATGGAAAATTTTCAATTTTTTACGAAATGTGACACATGTCATTGTGATTGTGAAGCTGTTTTCTTAGTGAAATATATGTCAAAAAATTAAATAAATATACGAAAGAAAATTAAAATTCTCAAATATAAATAGAAAATAAACAAATAAGAAGGTATGTTTCTGTATCATCAAATACTATTTTGTACCGTTTAAGAGTAGTATTGGGCGGGAGGTTATGTGCTGGCCACATCAGATTTTTTTTCAAATTGCTCAGGTTATAAGTTTTAAACGAAAATGTCAAAATATAATTTTTCTTTAACGTGTTGTAATTCGTAAATGGAGACAGTAAGAGAAAAATGTTTCAAACAATAATTGTAGATAATAATTTATTGAGATATTTCAAAATAACTTGATAGGTTTTTTTAGTAAACTAGCTTCTCCTGTTATTGGATTATCACCAAAAACTAATCAACTCTTCCCAAGGAAATTGATATATACAAAATATTAAAATTTTTAGTTTACTTTTTTGAGAAACCTTAACTCCAGAGATCCATACAGACAGAGCGACAAACAGACAGACATCATCGCATAGCTATTCAAATCGTATTCTAGGGACCCCAAAACGTGCTTATCCACTGAAAACTCACTACCGAATTTTTAGCACGATTCCCACACCTCCCTTACAGGATGTGGCGAGAGGTAAAAATGGTGTTAAGATTTCTGATTGATTACCAATATATTCTTTAATACAAACATAGTGATTTAATTAACAATACTAGTAATGGAATAGTGCATTTCTCTATCAATCTGAATTTAGGATACATTTGTATTACATATTAAATTCAGGAGTAACTAATGTGCATCTAGATAGCTTAAAATTTGAATATGCATAGACGCCCATTAGATAACAATAATTAATTTATCATTATACAAATGATTTTGCAATGCAAGTAAACAATACCTGCCTTTCTATTAGATAGTGTGGCTGGTACCACGAGCTCTGTTTTTGGGTGTTTTAAGCAGTGTTTTAATAGATATTTACGATATAAGTGGGATAAGAGCATTATTAAGATACGCATGTGAAATTTGTAATCACATAAGTATATTAATAATGCATTATCACACGTGTATTGTACAATATTTTATCTACGCTCGCCCAAAGTTAAAAAATTTAAATAATTTGATTTTATTTTTTTGACAAGTAGAAAATAAATCCAAGTAGTTGCTGTAAAAATGGTTTCAAATAACGACCACAATTTGACATTAAGCAATTATGTAGTTGTTTTTCATAAATTTTTTAAGCATTTCGTGAAAAAATTATTAATTAATTAAATATTAATTAATTTAAAGAATTGTAAAGATTGTATTATCAACATTTATAATAAATAGTACGTTAATGAAAACGAATGCGATAATGAAGCTCTACACTCATGCGAAATGAGTGGGATAAGTGACATTTAACTCACGGGTGTATGTAATAGTTATTTACTTTACCAGTGGGCAAAGTAAGGAATTACCCACGAGAGAAATTTTAGCAAACGAAGCCGAAGGCTGAGTGTGATAATTTTATTGAGTTGATAATTCCACTTTGCCCACGTGTGAAGTTTTATCCAACATCTCTTAATAATAAAAAAAATTATTAATGAAATATTATTTGACAGTGACATATGCTTTAAATTTTTAAATTAAAATGTCAATCGAAATAGTTACCTAGGTGTTGTGTGTTATTATTATTGTTATAAATAAAAAATTACTCACTAGTAACTTCTCAAAATTATACCCACTAGTGGGTAATCTGTTACTTTCCTTGTTTAAAATCACCATAGTTATGGAGCATTTATTGAGAGGTGTTGGATAAAATATATTATAAAAAAAATGCTTTAAATAGAAGTTAGAGAGAAAATATAAAATAATTTTAGAACATTATACAGCGCTAAAACCGAGGCTAAAACACTTTTCTTAAAACCCCCAAAAACAGAGCTCGTGGTACCAGCTAACAAACCTAGAATTCCAGATTTTAATTAGGACAGAATCATATTAACTCCAACAATACAACATAGTGATTTTTTTCTATACGAAGGCAGATAATGATTATGAAATTTAATGTCCGATTTTAAAATATTTTCTGGCTTCCATTTCATGGCGAAATATATTTCGGATTCGAAATTTGAAATAGATACCTAATAAAACATTAATTGAACTGGGTCTGCTGAAGCACTGCTGCGTACATGAAATTTAAAACCTGAATAATTTTTAAAATATTCATCAGTAGGTACTGATGTTTCAATTAAAAACATTTCAGTACAGCGCAATCGATCTGTCCAGAAAATCAGCACAGATTCAAAATGTTATGTCTATTGAAATTATTCATTTATAACAAGATATTAATAAATACTTATGGGAATCTTGAAGAAATACATTATTTGTTGGTAAGAAGGGTTGGTTATAAGGATATATAATACAGGATAATGTATTAAGTGTGTCTTCATTGTTATCTCGAAAACTATAAGAGATACGAAGTTGGACAAATTAGACAACAATTTCTATTTAACAAGACAATAAGTAAAAGATGGAACCCACATTTTTATTTTTATTGGTAACGTATATTTTTTATCCAACACTTCTCAATAAATGCTCCATAAATATGGTAATTTTAAACAAAAAAATTAACAGATTACCCACTAGTGGGTATAATTTTGAGAAAATTCACTAGTCATTAATAAAAAAATAATAACACACAACACCTTGGTAACTACTTCAATTGATATTTTAATTTAGAAAATTTAAAGCATGTCACTGTCAAATAATATTTCTTTAATTAATTTTGCATTTATTAAGAGATGTTGGATAAAACGTTATACTTCAAACGTAGATAAAGTGGTATTGCCCTCTTGATAAATTATCACACTCCGCCTTCGGCTTCGTGTGCTGAAATTTCTCTCGTGGGTAATTCCTAAGTGTGCCCACTTGTAAAGTAAATAACTATTTAGGCTCATTCGATAGAGCATTTTGTCTTAATTCAACAATATAAACATTATCATATTTTAATACAATGAAATAACTGAAAGTTAGATTTAACTTGTACAGTTATTTTGACTGGGTTTAGTTTACATGTGAGGGAAAAATGTACTTGATTTTGACTTTGAAGAAGCAACTTTTGTCATTGTGTAAACACTAGCGACTAACAATTTGTCTGTCTAAAGTCAAGTATAAAATAAATCTGACTTAACTTCTAGAAGTTACTTTGAAACCTGTGACATTAAATTCCCTCGCAATACGAAATATCAACCTTTGTTTCCTCAAGTTATATTGCATTCAAAACTGTGATTTTATTTGTACTGTCATCATATTTTTAAAAAATCACGCTAGTATTTAATATGTTTAATTTTAAAATACTAATCTATTGTTATTCTATAAATAATATAAATACTATGCCTTATAATTTTTTAGCAGTTTAATAAATTTTTAACCTGATTCTACTACAAATTTTAACATAACCACACAAATTACTGGCATAGTCAAAATGCGGATAAGTGAAGGACAAGTCACTAAATTAAAGTAAAGTAAATTTGTTTTTAATGTGTAAAGATAAGTAATTTTACTTTTCAAAAGTAGCCTTTTCAAAGTCAAGTCAAAGTAAATTTATGCCGCACGTGTAAACGTAGTCTACGTTTATTCTAAATGTCAAAGAATTATAAAAAGTAAAAGATAAGTTATTATGCATGTTCTGAAAATCTTGTACAATGTCAGAATGCATCCCCTTAATCTGAACAACAGAGATATTACAAGTGCTTGTTAAAAGCAAGCATTGTCTTAGGAAAATTAGAGTGCTTGAAGTGATAACGACGTAATTCGGACAAGAGCCCTTCCTACACACGACCTCTCTTCAGCCCTGCAGCCCTTCATTGTTTTCATCCCTTCCCAGCTATTCGCTACCCTTTATGTTGGTCAACAATTGATAATCGATGCGGGAGGATTTCTTTGCATTCTGGTCGGTTCACTCAAAAATCGAAGATAGAAAAAAGATTAAGAATATTTATGCATTGCATAATTTTCTGTTGAGCAGTATTTGAGAAAATGCGTCTAGACGAAGTTCTATTATCCATCCAAATGTACGCACACACACAGACATCCTCGCGAAAATAGTAAAAATAAGTTTTAAGGGTACTAAAATCCTTTTGAACAGAAGGTAAAAATGTTTGAAATGTTTAATCTATACATACATACATAACATCACGCTATGTCCTACTTAGTAAAGTAGCACGAACACAGAAACAGTCAACCAACAATCAATCTCCTCCATACATCCCTATCCTGACACCACTTTCGCCTTGTCCACATTCATAGTGCGATTCATACATGCTCGTTTATTCTTCACACTTGGAATCATTAATTCACGCAACAAAACAGCAATCATACCCAACCAGTTATTCCTCGGACGCTCACTCAATCGTTCACCTTCAATCTCACCCACATATATTAGTTTCACCAAACTTTCATTCGACATTCGCTCAACATGTCCAAACCACCTCAACTGACTCACTCCCACTTTCTTAACAACATTCTTCTCAATCTTACATTCATCATACACCATGTATTCCGTATACGATCACGTCTCGTCTCAAATATCTCATTTCTATAGCAGTTATACGTCGTTCATGCTTCTTCATCCACATCCAACATTCAGAACCATACTTCAATGTAGGCACTAACACACCATTATAAAACTACAAATGTATATAATACATAATTAGATTACGAGTTGCTTTTATAAACATGATTAACTAATTTTTCTAAGGACCACTGTTTTTCCTGGAGTGCATAATTTGGGTAAATATTAAATATATATATATATATATTCAAGATGGCTAACACTTGTTCAAATACAAAACTGAGAAAATTCAGTCAAATTCTGAAAATCCATCCAAATCCTAAATGCAAACAAATCTACCTGCAGCGCCCCAATGCATTTTGAAACACCGACTGCCCTTACATACTAGATTATACTTTATGTCTGGTCTGCAGTTCTCAAACGTTAGACAAATATAGAGCACCTATGTCGAATGAAAGGTTGGTGAAACTAATATATGTGGGTGAGATTGAAGGTGAACGATTGCGTGCGTGTCCGAGGAATAACTGGTTGGGTATGATGGGTCCGTGAAGTTAGCACCAAAGGGTGAGGCACTAATTATGAAACATACACATGATTGATGGTTTGTAGCGTGAACGAAAAATTCCGTTTGTGAAGAATTAAAGGGGCATGTATGAATCGCACCATGAATGTGGACGAGGCGAAAGTGGTGGGCCAGGATAGGAATGTTTGGAGGATATTGATTGTTGGTTGACTGTGTTTCTGGTTTCGTGCTACCCTGCTGAGTAGGATATAGCGTGATGTTATGTATGTTTATATGTGTTATTTAAGCTATTATTTTTTTTTGGAAAACAAGACAAATCATTGCAGTAAGTGATTCCGATAGTGAGTAATTAGACAAAGAAAAATTCTGGAGTGTTGGATGTTCAGCAAAAATATCCGAAAAATTATATTTTCGATATGAAAATACTAACAAAATTTTCATACATAATCTTTTAAGTGCTAGTTTTGATTTTCGGAAATTTATGCCTTGGACTATTGAGTTTTTATTGCTACGAAAATTACAACGAGTCGAAGACGAGTGGTGATTTTCAAGTGACAATAAAAACCTAATATTCCAGAAAGTAAATTCCCATAGGAAATCAAATCAATAGATTCAGTTAGAAAATAGTATTTCATGTCCGACCAGTACGTTATTCTTATCATAACTGTTTTTAGTTCACACAGAAAAAATCGTATTTTTAGACATTTTAAGGGGGTAATTAGTTTATATGTGCGCCTTGAAGATCATCTAAATATCCTAAGATCATCTGTGACTGTTTGAGAACCGCTGCGCCCCATGGCCATCCTAGACCAGCGGCGCGTTTGTAGGAGGCCGCCCCAAGCCCCCAGGTTTTAAATTTCCTAGAACGGGCCTAGTGTTCCTCAGCGGGGTACCTAACATTTGCGCATCGATACATCACAACCATTGAAACCGTCGGGTGCCGACGTCTCACAGACGGGGTGGTTCTTTGTAGGGGATATTTACTGTCAAGGTCGGCCAAGAAATGTAGATAAAAAATATTGTAGACGATGAGGTTTTGGTTACCGTTGGGATCAAGAGAAACTTGGAGGTGGAGAGATGGTTAGGTTGAGAAAGTTGTGCCATTTTAACGTTGAAATATAGTAATACAGGAACGCGCTTTTGTTTTATGAAAGCGAAAAACGAGCTTGAGATAGATGTGTAAGGCTACCCTTCTTTGTCTTACACTTGTTTGGAGAGCGATTGCTATACAAAAACATTGTAAAATAAAATTTTAAACGACGATTTTTAAGGCTATTGAAAAAATGACTTAATAAAATATAAACTTTTTCTGATGTGACAAACGATACAGAATTAATTAATTAATATTCGCCACTTTTTCGTTTTTCCTCAATAACTTGAAAAATAAAAAAGATACAAAAATGGCGACTACAGCATCGATTCAGCATAAAAAGCTACATGAATGTACAAAGTTTCATTAAAATAATATTACGAGTAAAAAATATTGAGGAAAAAAACAAAAAAGGTCCAAAAGCTCGAAAAATATAAAATTCTTCAAAAAAAATTCACCTCTTATAATTTTTATTTATATGCCCTATTGCTGACTCGAAACTTAAGAAAAATTAATTTTTAGATCGTTCTGAAACTTAGTTTTCGAGATATGGACTATTTAATATGATTATTTTTTGACGTTTCTTAAAACCAATGAAATGCTTTATTGTATGTCACGTATCTGCGTTTTAACAAATCCTGTCATTATTATACTGATAATGCGCTTGTGATTATTCCCGGCAATTTTCTCTGTAGCTTTTTTATTTTTGTTGACAGATGTCAAATATCAGATAGTTATCATCAACACAAGTAAAAATGAGCAAAAAAGATAGATTTAGTGGCGTGCCTGATGATGAAATCAAAAAATAATCTAATTAAATATAACTCGAGAGTTCGATAAATTAAAAAATAATTCTCCAGTATCTTTCTCATTGCCATTTGGCAACAAGTTTTCGAAAAATCTGTCAAATTATTTTCAATTTATTCTTACTCTCTTGTTATATTATTACTGAGAATTTCTCTTTTGAAAAATGTAGGCCCTGTAAATTAAAAACACAAAAAGATATTTAATATTTGATTTATTGAGAGCAATCAGCAAGGTTAATTTTATTTATAAGTGGAATTTAAAAATAATTATTTTGTCAAATCAATAAAATTCACACGCAGAATCATTCGTTCATGCAACAAACCATAAATCATACTTAACCACTTATTCCTCGAACGCCCACACAATCATGCATCGTCAATATCACTCGCATGGGAATATTAGTTTAATCAACCTTTCTTCTCAGTCTTACACTCATCATACACTGATGTATTCCGAACACTATAACCACCCTCCTCTCAAATACCTTATCCATTGTAAGCACTAACACACCATTATATACACTCAATCGAGTATCTCTAGATACATTCACGTTTCGAGCAAATGTACCCAGAGCACCCAATACCTTGCACCCTGCAGACACCCGCCTTTCAATCTCCCGGTCAATACGTCCATCCCTCGAAAACATACTACCCAAATATACAAATTCATTCACTTGTTCCAGTATCACATCATTAACTTAAACATTACAATCACCAAATATTTTTGTATGTATCCTAAATCTAAATACGAACTATTAAAAGTTTTCTGGTTGAATATTATAAATTTTGCAAAGTGTTCGACAAAACGTTAGAGTTATAAAAGCAATACAATAAAATAGAAATTTTGTAAAGCACCGGCAAGTTGTCTAATAAACATCGAAATATCCCAACCGTCATAAAGTGCAATAAAAATATAAATAGTCTGTCAAACAGAACAAGAAGGAATAAGGTCAAACTATGCATTTCTGCCGCATGGTCACCCCTACAATAAAGTTTCGCCGCTCTCTTTGACATTAGGGACACCCCATAAACCGGTCGCCTAGTCTCATTGTGCCGCGCTGAACTAACCAAACAAACCCCCGTTATTTAGGGGGTGGCTTTTTATAATTTAATAGAGCGAGAGTATTCGGTGAAGCTATGGGAGAGTTCAGTGAACTGTTTACCGGTAATGGCATTCAAGAACTATGCGAAGATTTGAAGAGCAGTAATCGTAAAGAATATTGGGATGAGGTTTATAGCAGTTTAAGTTTTGAAGAATTATTTTAAGGACGTAACGGCAATAAGTTTAGAAATAAATAATATCATGTCATTTTCCCGTTTTCTTCACTAAAACTCAATTATTATCAATTGCTGTTATTACTTAAAATAAGGAATCGGTTGAAACTTTTTAAAACTGCTGATTTAAAATATGAATTATATTTTTTCCGAAATCGTACAGGCCTTAATAAAGACACACGAGAAAGAAATGTAAATTTGGCAACACTGAAGGAAACAATTGTTATAGCTGTTATCAGGTAATTAGGTAATTCGGTGCGAATATTAATATGTCAAATATTAAATGTCAAAATTTGACGAATTATTTTTCATTCATTTTTCGAACAAAAAACTTTTTTTCGTAGGACCGAGGAAAATAAACCATGTGAGTGATAAAAAGGAACTTAAGTGACTAGGTACATATTAAGTTTTATTTGAAATCTAAAATTCGAAAAAACTGTAAAAAAATTACAATATAGGTTAAGTTTATACATCTGTCAGTTGTCAATTGAAACTGACACTCAGTGTTGCCAACCTCGAACAGTGAAGTTATCGTAAATAACACTCAAAATTATGTTTTTGGCCTCAATTTCATCATCGGAATTAATTAGTTAATTCTTCTTGCACATTTTGTTTCATGTTACGTATAAATTTACTATAGTACGTCAATATATCTGCCAAAATTATCCTACTTGTACAATAATTATTTTACGGTTCTGAGTAATTTAGTGCCGATTTCAAAAAAAGTATTTTTTCTTCAAACGTCATAAAAGTACGTTGTTATGTATTTGTATTCAACAAGCAGAAGTTCAACATTGCCGCCGCCGGCGTAAAAGTGTTTCCTTGGCAACACATTTACTCCTGCGGCGGACAAAGTAAAATATGCAAAATAGTAAGGTTGTAATTCAATAATTTGACAGTTAAGAATAAAACAAATAAACAAAAATAACAAAATAACATATTCTGTGGCAACTAGAAATACTGGATACGGTAGAATATTTGTTGAAGTTTTGAGCATTTTTTAATATTTTAATGTCTATTTTCTATGTTTGAAGAAAAAATAGCATGTGTTATTCGGAGTAAATGTGACTTTGTATGCTTCGCATGTAATTGTCCGACTCGCTTCGCTCGTCGTTCAAACTTACATGCTCAGCACCCAAAGTATCACATTTACTCCCAATAACACAATATACTATTTTATTACTCATATGGTTTATTATTCGTAATAAAAAATTATACTTATAATTATACAGTCTGTACATCTATATATCAAATAAATGTCAAAATAAAGTCATACTCAAGAAACAAGTCATACGTGTTCAGTTGGTTTTATATGTATAAGAAAGTAATGTGGTGCCCACACCAGATTTTTTAATATTCTTTTCAATTATATATTAAACTTAGATGGTGCAAATGACCATAAGGGAAACGTTCTTTTCAAAAATAAGGAAGGAATATGCCCTATTTTAATTGTCGCCCTCACAAATTATATAATTTATATGTTATTAATTATTTTACTTATTGAACAACTTTTCCATTTCACTGTCTTCTTCTCAAGCGAGTCCATCTTAAAAACCACACTAATTTGACATTAATATCCCCACACGTCATCTCAAAACCACGCAGCCTAGAGCACCAACTTCCAACCAACATCTTTCGCCGTTTCTTGGAATCAGACCACCAGACGTTCCACGGATCCTCACATACCTCGCTGGTCTTTGCTTTATGTGCAGCCACCAGCCAAGCAAAGGAACGCGAATGTTGCACACTGGTAGCATGACACCAAGCCGACCCTTTTCAAACCTGAGCCCTGTCACAATCTCACCCTGTGACACCCCTGACACCCGACGTGATGGCTGAGATAGCGCCGAAACGGAGGTTTGAATTTTAAATACGAAGTTTTCTCTGAAATGGTTTTTCGGGATGTTTTTACTAAAGGTATTCACGATATTGCTGGATTTTTCAGTATTCTTGAATATTTTCATTATGTAGGATTTCTAATACAGTTTTCTTTATAAACTACACCAAGAGCTACCTAAATGTCAACTACGATTAACAATGGGTTAATTGTTAATGCCCAGCGTATGATAAATCATACGTTAAAATGTCTCACTTTAAGATTAAGTTTATGGATAAACTGTGGTTATTATTTGATATTGCTCTGTATATTTAAATGTAATAGTTATTTTTTCACGACATGGTAAGAAACCCCATCGTTCTTCTCCCAAAATAGTGAGGAAAATGTGTTTTTCCTCTCTAGATAGAAAAATATAGAAGTGTTACCAATATGAATGTTATTTACAAAAAATATATTATAAAAATTATATATATTTCCTAATTTTATTGAAAACTATTGAAAACTTATTATTAATTATTATTATTATTATTATTATTATTATTATTAAAATTATTGAAACTTTTATTGAAAAATTATTGAAAGTACTACACAATTTCAGATTTCACGAAATATCACTAAAAATTGGCATATTCTTTTATTGTATTTCTATATAATATAAACCCTAAAAATCTCAATGCTGTAGAGCGCATCGTCATATCTCTTAAATTTATAGAGATATGTCAATTTTCGGTGTTTTTCGAAATACTACTTTGAGTGGCTGCAACTCAAAATCTATTAAAGATATTGAAAAATAGACTCAGTTCTGTTCGTTTCATGCATTTTATTACAAATTAGCAAATTTTGAAAATTTTGAAATTTTTCGATTTTTTTCCCCAAATTTCGATAGGCGATAACTCGATAAATATAAAAGATACAGACTCGCAGACCAGACCGTTCGATTCAGCTCATCGAAATACATAAGTATGTAAAATTTAATTAAAATTGCTTTACGCGTTATAGAGTTAGAGCATAAAGTGTGAAAACGACGGTTTTCGCCAAAAACGTCAAAGGGTACCCATTGACGTTTGGCCTGAAAAATGCCATTTTCAGACTTTTTGCCCTAAAATTTCAACCCACCATCCGAATATTCTGAAATTTTTAGCGTTTATGTATTTCGATGAGCTGAATCCAATGGTTTAGTCTGCTCGTTTGTATCTCGTTTATTATTTGAGATATTGCTGATCGAAATTTTGGAAAAAAAGTTCCAAAATTTTCAATTTCACAAAAATTTGCTATTTTGCTATGATATGCACGAATAACACAAAACTGTAGAGTATTTTTCGATATCTTGCGTAATTTTTGAGTTGCAGTTCCTCAAAGTTGCCCTTTGAAAAACATCAAAAACCGCAATATCTCGAAAAATTTAAGAGATATGATGATGCGCTCTACACCAGTGAGTTTTTTAGGGTTTATATTATATAGAAATGCAATAAAAGTATATGCCAATTTTTAGTGATATTTCGTGAAGTACATCATATGAACTGTATTTAAATGAGTAAGAAGAATGTTTTACGGAAATAAAAAATATAATAAATTTACAAGTGAATTTGGTAAATATTATAAATATTTTAATTGTTTTCTAATATATTAGACAAATTAATTTATGTGTTAATTTAACAAATATTATCTGGGATCAAAATTTTTTTTGAAATTTTTTCAATTTTGACTGCAATTTTTACTGTGTGTGCTTGTGTAGAAATATCATTATCTTTTTCATATCTTTGTACAAATATTTATAATATTATTTATTTCAATGACATAACAATGCATTTTTATGTCGCATCCCTATTCATCTAAATTAGCACATGATGGCGTAATATTTATTTCACGATGATCAGCAAAATTCACTAGTCAACAAGATAGCAAATTCCGTTGCGATGCAAAAGCGATAAACACAAAATAAACTGAAACAATAAATACCCATGCACGTGCATTTCTTAGCATATTCCATTGTTGTCATCCTTGAAAATGGGTTAATATTTATAAACTCGATTAAGCACATAATATGTCGCGCTGACGCTAACATCAACAGCAATGTTTTAAGTTGTGAAATGGAATGATGGCTGTAACTATACATATTCTTAATTACGATAGCACATTGCTAACATGTGTTTAATTATTAGGTAAATACATAATGAAGAAAGTTTTACATGTTGCTAAATTAGATATATTTAGAATTTGCTTTGTCATGCTGTGGATTTATGATATTGTTTAATATGATATGCCATTTACCCATTTTGGGTGTGGCACTCTGAATATTATCTGACGTTATGCACTTTACAGTAAAAGTATAAATACAAAAATTGTACAGAATTTAAACATATTTATATGCAATAAAGCCCATTTGGTTAAGTAAATGTTAGTATATCATGATATATCAATCAAATTAAAATTAATATTTATTAGAAAAATTATTATATTATATTATTATTATTATTATTATTTATTATATGGGGTAAATAGCTCCGTGGTAACGTGTCGGACTGTGGATCGTGAGATCCTCAGTTCGAATCCCACTGCCGACAGTTACAAATTTAAATTTACCCCTGTGATTCCCCCTCCACTAACATCCTTGGGGGCTATGATTTGACGGTTGGTAACCGCACTTCATACGAAAAAATATATCACCTACCGAGATCTGCGTAAGCAGAGTGCCACACCCGTAATGGGTAAAAGGCGTGATGATATATTTATTTATCATTGGAAAATTAAAGAAAAATTAAAATTATTTGATATTTCAAAGAACAGATTTAGATTTATTTATTACAGTGTTGTATTATTTTCTGTAGAAATTTCGTAGAAGATTGTAATGATATAATGGCGAATTTGACAGTTCATTTCTTTCTGGTAAATAAATAAATAAATCTAAAACTGTTTTTGAAATGTCAAATATTTTTTTCGTATTATAATTTTCCTAATAATTATTAAATTAATTTGATTTATATATCGTGAAAAACTAATATTTAGGTAATTAAATGGGCCTTATTGTATACATTATTAAATTCTGAACAACATTTATATTTACACTTTTGCAGTAAAATGAATAGGTAAAAATTTACAGTAATAAAAAAATAAATAGTATTAAGGTCCTTACACAGTAAAAAATTTATAGTCAAAATTTTAACAAAATTTTTAGTGCCAGACGATTTACCGTTAACTTTTGTTAATTTAACAAGTTTTAAATTTGTTAGCACAAATTATTTTTGTGTATTTCATAACTAAAAATATTCGTGAATATAGTAATTATTAACATTTATTTTTATGTGCTTTTGACTAAATATTATAGTACATAAATTGAAGCGTAACAATAAATCATAGTTATTATAACAAATTAAGTTGTTACAAAGTATACAAACTTTCTTTAACAATTTCAAATTGATAAGTTAGCTAAATTTACTTGTTATTATTGACGAGTCTATTTGTTAAATTTGATAAATGTAGCAAATAAATAAAAACAACAATTTTCTTGTATAAATTCAGAATTGACTAAATTTTATTTTAACAAATTGTCATATTTGTTTAGTGTTAATTTAACGCAATATATTTGTCAATATTAACTAAAAATAAATAACAACCACAAAATTAACAAATAACAAATCAAATTTTTTACTGTGTATATTATTCCAAATTTCAATTCTACACTCGCCATACCCATACTTACGGGAGGCAAAGATGAAACAACTTTTGTCTAATTTAACCAAAACTGTATCTCTTATATTTTTCGAGATTCAAATACTGTCTGCACAATCTTAAACACCCTGTAGGAAATCTTCTATTTCTAGGACTATTCAGAAATAGTTACACCTATTTGTTTTCATTTCAAATTTGCTGTAGGTTTATACATATATTTTTATTTAATCTCACAAATAAATAAATGTTTAAAAGATTGATAGAATAAATCCTAAATATATTTCTATATCGTTTATAAAATATATAAAATAAAATGTGTTCTTTGTTGAGTTGCAATTTAAAAATATTTCTTCTCAATGATATTTTAATTATTACAACAAATATCTTCTACCACACCTCCTAGCATTAAACCCTCATTTCGCATATATTCGGAAATATTAAAAAATAATTCATTTATCCTGCAATAGGGGTAGCAACCCTACATTATTCGAGTCTATCGCTTTAAGTTTCCATCCCTCCAGCTACGCCCTCCCCTTACTCTAAGTCTGACAGCAACGTTACCGTTGTAGAATACTCCACTGGTCGAATATACCTTCCCCTACCCCCGTTGCCGTCTCCAGAGCCATAGTGAGCCCCTTCCCCGCACGAGTCGACTCTGCACGTTGGTCTTATCTCGAGGCCGGCGCTGCGAGGACAGGGCGGGGGTGGAACTCGCCCCCAGAAACAGGGTTGTGACCAATACAGGGTGGTTATCTTAGAATTTGAAGTTGGGGGAATTCGGTGATAAATGTGTTTTAGGGGTTAGTTTCTTATAAAATTGGTTAATAAGGGTAAAAAGTTTTAACCGGGAAATTAATAAGTTAAGGAAATAAATGGACCCTCTATTATTGCCATTGCAGATTTTACTAGAAATTGACAAATAACAGTACACAATTTTTAAATTACTGAAATTATTTATTAGTTGGATATTTCCAGTAAGTGATATACCGAGAGTTTCAGTTAAGATGCAATATTTAATATTCTATCATTAATGTATTATTATAAATATATCAGTATATATGTTACTGAACTATTTCAGATAAAATGCATCCTAAGTTATCAATGCTAAATAAACATGTCATCATTATTTACAGATTTGTAATAGATATTTACGATTTAAGAAGGATAGGAGCATTATTATTTTTTTTTTATGAAGATGGGAAGCGGACTAACTATTATGGTCATATGCCGCCTCATGATTGGATGATTGTGAATTTATGTAAACATCACAAACGACCATGCTCTTCAGTGGGATTCGAACCCACGACCTCTGGCGTGCTAGGCTAGTGACAAGAGCATTATTTATTTATTTATTTATTAAATTATTAAGATATGCATGTGAAATTTGCAAAACCAGGCGATAGCCGAGTTGTGTAATCACATAAATATATTTATAATGCATTATCACACGTGTTTTGTGCAATATTTTATCACTGCCCGCCCAAAGTTAAAAAAAAATTAGTTATTTACTTTACAAGTGGGCAAAGTAAGGAATTACCCACGAGAGAAATTTTAGTACACGAAGCCGAAGGCTGAGTGTTATAATTTTATCGAGTGGGAAATTCCACTTTGCCCACGTGTGAAGTATAACGTTTTATCCAACATCTCTTAATATATGCAAAATTATTTGACAGTGACATATGCTTTAAATTTTCTAAATTAAAATGTCAATCGAAATAGTTACCAAGGTGTTAAATGTATTATTATTGTTATAAATAGAAAATTACTCACTAGTGACTTTTCTCTAAATTATACCCACTAGTGGGTAATCTGTTACTTTCCTTGTTTAAAATTGCCATAGTTATAGAGCATTTATTGAGGGGTTGTTAGATAAAATAATTTGACTCTATTTTTTTGGACACGTAGAAAATGAATCCAAGTAGTTGCTAAAAAAAAATTACAATCCATTGTATTATGAACATTTATAATAAATAGTACCATAATGAAAACGAGTGCAGTAAATAAAGCTATTACTCATGCAAAATTCGTGGGATAAACTATAATAAAAATTTTACTAAGCAAACATTCAAATTTTTCTTCATTGATAAACATCTTCAAATTCTGATGACCAGTTCATTTAACATTGACACCTATGTTGCATTTCAGTATAGTTAGTAATACTAATAACAGAACAGTAAATGTTTAAATTAAAAACATGTTGAAAATAGATATAAAAAAAAATTGCCAAATAATATTTTTATTCCAAAAATTATTGTTAACATTTTTCATTTGAAATTTACAAATAATTGCATGTTCGAAATAAATTAAATATATTGTTTTATGTATGATATTATTGTTTTATGTATAGTATTTCTGACCAAAATCAACTCCATTCTTCGCATTGTTATAAAACTTATAATTATGAACATACGGGCACACATTCATCTATCCATTCACAAAGACGGCATTGGAAAAATAATCAAAACGAATTCAAGAAACTGCAGTAAATGCACATATTTCCATGAAAATTGTGCCATCAATTTTTTCGATTTCCTTATACGTATGAGTAAATAAAAATCTTCAGAATGATTTAAAAAAAAGCCTGCATACATACGAGTATATCACTTAAGTAATATCTGCAAATTTTGTCAATATAAATTTAAAGAAATTCCACTTTATAAAATTAACTTTCAATGTCTCCTGCGTAGCCTTGTCGGGCCCACCCACAAAGAACACATCATACCATCTTGTAATTGTAAGTTAACACGTGCATTGTCCAAGAACTGATATAATCATCGCCATTACCCAACAGTAATTATTCCGCAAAAAATTCATTAATAAACATTGGCTTTAAACATCGGAAGGCAACAGCAACAAGATTTAACTATAAGTGAATCATAGGTTGTTCATAAGTACATTCAATTTAAACACGGATAAAAATCGTCAATAACTTTTTCTTCTAAATCCTGATTTTTTAACATTCTTAACACCCCATAAAATAACAAGTTGTTCAGATATTTTCATAATTTGATCCAGTAGCCAGAGTAAACAACACTCGCTGTCGACACTTTGATCTTTATGTCGTATCGACCTTGAGCTAAGCGGCCATATTGGAAGTAGCATACGGTGGTAAATTAGAATAGCAAATAGAAATTGCAAATGAGATAAATCTAAAAATATTATTTCTTCTGCACTATAAAAGTTCTTACAATATTTCATGGTACAAATAAGTTTGTTTACCTCTCTGTTTGGCACTCATTTTATGAACTTAACTTGAAAGAAGTACTATGGTATTTGATAGATACAACTGACATACTATACTCTCTTTTCTATGGTTACTAAGATATCAGCCAATCAGCGGAAACTTAGCGGTTATTTTCACGGTAGCCTAACACTGAAATATTGGAATTATTTTATGTATCGTTGTGTAGCAATACTAATGAAATACTCTAATTATTATTGCTAAATAATTACACGCATAAAGTATGTCATGAAATCTGTGTGGATGTTTAAATAATTAGATTAGTTGCTATTAGGTTTTTAAAATTATTATTTGATTTTTACCTCCCGCCACATCCTGTAAGGCTAAAAATTCGGTAGTACATTTTCAGTGGATGAGCACGTTTTAGGGTACCTAAAATACGATTTTAATAGTTTCGCGATGATGTCTGTGTGTGAGTGTGTGTGTGTCTGTCAGTCTGTGTGGATCTCTGGAGTTAGGTTTCTCAAAAACTAATAAACTGAAACTTCTGATATTTTGTATATATCAATAGTATCCCCTTTGGAAGAGCTGATTAGGTTTTGGTGAAAATCCAATACCCGGAAGTGGTAGTTTATTTGAGGCCCTATCAAGTTATTTTGAAATATCTCAGTAACTTATGGGCAAAAGACAATTTTTGTTAATAGAATAATATTCCAAATATTATTATCTACAGTTATTGTTTGAAACATTTTTCTCTTATTGTCTCCATTTATGAATTATAACACGTTAAAGAATAGTATATTCTACAACAAGTAATGGAATGGCATATATTCCACGTGAGCAAAATGTTTGTATAGTCCGAGACGAAGGCGAGGGCTACGGTTTGCGAGTGTGGGATATGCCATTCCGTTACATGTTGTAGACTATACTTTCTATAACAAGATTTTGGAAATTATACAAAAAATACAAATGTAAAACTGTTGAAAACGTCAAACTCAAAAAATTAAATTAAAACAAACAGATGTAACCTTAGTAACTGAATCAAGATACTTCATATATCGCGGCTCTGATTCATCGAAAATATTCCATACGCGGCGTATGGAATGTTAGTGATTCCATAACAATTATCAGTTGTAGAATGCGCAGTTTCCAAAACAGTGTTATAGAAAATTATATTTTGACATTTTCGTTTATACCTATTAACCTGTGCTTTTTGAAATAACAAAACAACGCTTGAAAAATGTATATTTTTGACATGTGTCATATGTGAAAACTAAATTTTTTGAAGGGATGAGCGTTTCTTGATAGTGGTGGTCCGTGTTCCTGAATTGTTTGATAAGAAATCTATGGCGGGAAGTATTGTGGTGGCCACCAGATTTTTTTTGTAGTGGTGGTCAGTGTTTCATGCATTGTTTTATAAGAAATTTAGGTTTTCTTTATTAATAAAAATTTGGCTGGTTTCTGTACTAATTCTTTTACAACTAATTACCAAGATGTTAAGATAAATTAAAAAATAAAATAAATAAGTTATCACGCCAATTACCCATTTCTGTTCAATGCAACCCAGTTAGCAGCTGTGGTAAAAATGTTCGGAATTTATTTTCTGGGGATCAAATAGAGGATCCTATGATCCACAGTCTGATGCGTTATCACTGATGTTTTATGCTTATTTAAATGAGGTTATAATGATCTATATATTTATTTTTCAAATAAAATTTAAAGATCTCTACAAAATATGATACGTTCCCCGTTAAGACCTCCTAGCATCGTTCCCCTTTAAGACTATCTCAGGGTGGGGGGCATCTACCAGCGGCGGCGGTCCGGGGTAGTTGGGGGCCGGCGCGCTGTATCTTATCCAACCCTTCATTCTGTCTTCCCTCTCTCTCGCTCCCAAGTGTCTCATCACTCATTCTTGCATCCCCGAGGCTGCGCGCCGTCTCTGTTTAACGCGCGGACGGGTGGCGTGGGGCCGTCTCGCTCGCTCTCGTGGCAGCTCGCGATGGCCAGAGAACTAACTCTGTGAGGGTGTGTGTGGAACCCTTTGGAGAATTCAATGCATGCAGCTACATACACACGGGCTAACATACATATTACGTTGTTAGAGCCTGTGTCGTCTTAGTGGTTTCTAACAGAGCTTAGATGGAAATAGATGAAGGTGTGCTCTAATTTTTTTTTGGAATATGTGGTATAAGTATTAATATACTAACGCATCGGACTGTGGATCTTGAGATCCTCATTGGTCTTCCTACATAGTAACATATTTAGGGTTCTGATTTGTCGGGCACTTCACTTTAAATCAATCAGCGCGAAGCAAATATTTTTTTTTAAGCACCCAGAATATATGGATTTATCTTCATTTTCGCAGATATATATATATATATATATATATATATATATATATATATATAGGGGATGTTTTTTGGATATTTATAAGTAGAGGGCGGCTTATATGCACGAAAAAACTGAATTATATTCGCATATAAATGCACTGATTTTTTGGGAAACGCATGCAGCAATATATGCAAAAAAAAATCTTAAATTATTAGATAAAAAATATAAATGAATGCATTATGAATTTTTTTGGACAATACAGTTAACAAATATACTACTAATTTACATATAAACTAAATCTAAGAACTTGATATTATAAGATTATGACATAATTACATAAATACAATAACAAATTATTCAAAATTTTCTAAAAAAAAAAAAAAAATAAACATAAGTAAAAATATATCCATTTGAGAATTCTCGGTCTTATATTCACTGTACCCACTTTTACTAGCATTCGTGTATACATTGAATACCTACCGTTACCGTTACAGGGATTTCCCTAAAAATATTAGAGTTTATTGGTTTATCCAACACCTCTCAATAAATGCTCTATAACTATGGCGATTTTAAACAAGGAAAGTAACAGATTACCCACTAGTGGGTATAATTTTGAGAAAAGTCACTAGTGAGTAATTTTCTATTTATAACAATAATAATAACACACAGCACCTTGGTAACTACTTCGATTGACATTATAATTTAGAAAATTTAAAGCATATGTCACTGTCAAATAATATTTCTTTAATAAATTTTGCATTTATTAAGAGATGTTGGATAAAACGTTATACTTCACACGTGGACAAAATGGAATTTCCCTCTCGATAAAATTATCGCACTCAGTCTTCGGCTTCGTGAGCTAAAATTTCTCTCGTGGGTAATTTCTTACTTTGCCCACTTGTAAAGTAAATAAGTATTGTGTATTTGCTTATTGTATTGTTCATTGCTTTTTCCGTTGCACTCTTCAATTTATTGCGGCCTCCACCAATATTCGAGAATTATGTGCATTACCAAAAATATCAGAATGTATATCACTAGACAAGGTCTTAAAAATATTGAAATATGCAATTATATGTAACTTTTGTAAAAATATGCATGAGAATGCAC
Organism: Poecilus cupreus; assembly: GCA_963942605.1. Taxonomy (NCBI): domain Eukaryota; kingdom Metazoa; phylum Arthropoda; class Insecta; order Coleoptera; family Carabidae; genus Poecilus; species Poecilus cupreus. The sequence goes on along the minus strand of OZ012726.1, from coordinate 2,522,172 downwards.
AAATATGCAATATATGCAATTAATAATTAGCATTAATTAACTCAAATCAATTTAATTCGTCCAGAAAATTGATTTTATTTAAAGATATGCAAAAATTAAAATATATGCACATTTTTTTAAGGGATTCTACAGAAATGATTTATTTATTTTATATGTGGGAAATAGTCGCTGAAAATCAACTTCAAAAATATCAGAACCCTATCTCACAACGCTAGTTTCTTAGGTGAATGGAATCCTAAATAATTATTTTTTTAATTGATTTTATAAAACTTTATCTAAATTGAAAACTATCACCAGTTTAAATTAAATCTTAATTGTTATTCATTAAGCCGTAATGATTTATTAAAAATGTTGTGACGTTAATGTCGTGTGTTGTAGATCTCAAGTAGTAGGGATTGTAAATCATTGTTGTCACATAAATGTTCCATTTTATTGTTTAGAAAATTATTTCAATAGATTTAAAGTAACGTTTCGAAGTAAATAATTTAAATAAACATGAATACCATTTATTCAAGGAAAAGACATAAATAAACTGTAAGATTATTTTAGTTTGAATGAATGAATGAATGTTTGAATACCACTGATAAATTTTGCTAAATTATGCCATTCAACATGTCTTTAATTTTGTTGTGTCAACCTAACCAAGTGGTTTCATTATTGCGCGAATTCTCAAACTAGTGTGATTTGTGTTATTTGGTTACGAATTCAAAACAAAACAAAAATATTCTAATTAGGTGCCAACCATTTGACAGCTCAATAATAAGAGAAGTGCAAAGAATTTAGAATAGAATAGATGTGTGAGAGAGAAGCACAGAGAACTTAAATCTTTTAAACTCAAATATCTTAATAATTAAATAGTTATTTGTATCACAAGGTTGGAAACTGCAATTTTGAGAGTGCGAGTTTATTTTGATAGGACGAGCCGTAGGCGAGTCCTACAAATACGAGCACTCGCAAAATAGTTTCCAACCGAGGGATACACAAGATTTATCGCGCCAACATTTATGTAAATTTAATAAATAAATTTAATTTATTACTCATTTTCTTAATGACAGGGAATTTTTTTATTTTGCTAACTTCACAATTTTGGAATGTCAATTATGTTAATTTTCCAGTATCATAACCAAAAATATATACATATTTTTTTTTGAATTTTACACTGCAAATTCAATTATAATTACTTACAAATATGTTTAAAATCCATAAATATTCTGTTTTCTTGTATTGTAAATACTCAATTGTAGATATATTGCCATAATATTTTTATGTCAATGTAATACTTTGACATTTCTAGCGTCTGAAGTTAGCTAAAATTAGTGAAGTGATGCCAACATATAACCATAAAAAGTTAGCAATTTTTGCCGAACTAGTACGACAAAAACATGATTTCCGATTTCCGATTTAGAGTTATGTAATTGTATCAATGACGGACGGCGGCGCGAAAAATATGTTTAAACTTTTATTATACTTAGTACGATGTTTTTAGTTTTAGTCTTATTATAAATGACTTATTTTCCGTCTTGTGTCCCCAGTGTAATTCTGATTTATTTTTTTTATTTTAAACGATTCAATATTGCCTTCAACTAAAAATAATTATTCTAAAAATCTAGTCCGTTATTTGAGAGCGATATCAAATATAATATTTAGCGAGAGCAAAAAATTAACCTTGCTGCTTCTATTAAAAGAAATTTATAATTATAGTCGCGTGCTCGAATAAATCCAATACACTTACGCGTAATCCTAGACCCGCCATCAAAACCTATCATTATCTCCCGTCTCCGAATTCAAAATTCGATGCTGGCGGAGCCACAAGCAAACTCAGTGGCTCCAGTGGCACTGATGAAAACAATTGCATTAATTGGCGGGTACAGAAACAAGTTGAAGTGCTCTTCATTTGTCCACTTACGGCGCGCGTTATTGGCTGACGTAACGCGGCTACGCGCAGTTGTTTTTAGCTAATTGTTGTTGCCACACAACAGCGTATATTGTAACACGTGCGCATTCCAACATGGACCGGATTGAGTGTGTTTCAAGTGGGCTGGATGATGGACAGTCCATGGACAACCGCTGATTCATCGGGAATCATAAAAATATTACATACATAAAGTCATACTATATATTCCATTCAGTGAGGTAGTATGAACCCAGAAACACAGTCAACCAACAATCAAACAATCTTATTCTGACACACCACTTTCGTCTCGTCTAGAATCATTCGTTCACGCAACAAACTATCAATCATACCCATTTATTCCTCGGGCGTCCACGCAATCGTTCACCGCCAATCTCATCCGCATATATTAGTTTTACCAACCTTTCAATATGGCCAAACCACCTCAACTGACTCACTCCACTTTCTTAACAACATTCTTCTCAATCTCACACTCACCATACACCAATGTATCCCGGATATGATCACGTCTCTTATGCCCACACACTCCTCTCAAATATCTCATTTCTACAGCAGTTATACGTCGTTCATGCTTCTTCATCCACATCCAACATTTAGCACAATGTTTGTTAATCTGTTATTAATGTATTACTATGTATGAGATGTGCGCAAATAATAACATATGATGATGATATTGTGATCATTCAAAAAACGAAAAAGCAGAACGAAAATGGTAGAAATGTTACAGGAAATAGTAGTAGAAGAAAACAAAATAATACTAAATGTCACTTGGAAAAACTGTTGACAACAGAGAAATAAAGATAGGAGATTTAAAATTCGAGCAAATTGAAAAATTCAAGTACGTAGGCATTATAAACCATGTAAGTGATAAAAAGGAACTTCAGTGCCAAGGTACATATTAAGTTTTATTTGAAATCTAAAATGCGAAAAAACTAAAAAAATTAAATATAGATTAGTTTATACATCTGTCAGTTGTCAATTGAAACTGACAGTCAGTGTTGCCAACCTCGAGAAGTGAAGTTATCGTAAATAACACTCAAAATTATGTGTTTTGTCCTCAATTTCGTCATCGGAGTTAATTAGTTAATTATTCTTGCAAATTTTGTTTCATGTTACGCCCAAATTTACTATAGTACGTTAATATATCTGCCAAAATTATCCTAATTGTACAATAATTTAACGGTTGCCACCACTGGGTTGCTCAAAATCATCGTATAATGGGTTACTTTAGTGACGATTTCTGAGCTTTTAATGACGTTTTTTGAGTACTTTAGTGCCGCTTTCAAATAAAGTAAATTATACATCTAACTTTACATAGATATAAATATTATTATCGTAAATATCTAAATTGCTGTCACTAAACGTAAGATAAATTTTTGCTATTGTAACAATCCATATTTTTGTAAACACAGGAAAAAGAGAAGCAGAAATCAAAGAAAAGATAATAGTAACAACAACATGAGAAATTATTGTCTAATAAAAATGCACGCTGCTGAAACTATGACAATGACAAGAAAATATCAAGAATATTTAAAAGTAATGGAACTAGAAATAATAAGAACAATATTAGAACCAATAAAATTATCAGAAAGCAAATACAGAATAAGAATGAACTATAAAATAGAACAAGAGTTCCAAGGAGAAGATATAGAGTGAAAAAAATCAAACAACAGAGAATCAGATGGTTTGGACATATATAGAGAGCAGAAGAAAAGGATACAATTAAATCTGTACTAGAATGGAAACCAGGAGGAAAAAGAAAACTAAGGCACTGCCCACTCAGATCTAAATGGCTAAAGGAAGTAGGAAGTAGAAGATTTAAAAGCAGCAATAATAGGACTTGAAGAAATCTTACTACAAGGAATTAAATAATAGAAAAGGAGATGAATTCAAGTCCAACAAAAGGATCTAGAGATCTTTATAAGAAGCAGCGTTACCCTATAAGGGTGTTAAACAATAAGAATGTAAATTACTATAAATATCTTTGGAAGGCAACATTAACTCAGTTATTGGAATGTTATAGCGTAAATTCCTCAAAGATTAAATTACTATTAAGTTTATTTAATAATCGTAAACTGTTTTTAATTAACAAATATGCAATATAGTATTACGACAAGCAAAAATACTAACATATATGACTAAGTACTGAAAAATTGTGACCCCAAGAGTAATAACAACCGTAATCCTGTGCTTGTAAATACTACTATTGAACGCTAATCATTTTAATAAAAAAATTAAGTAACTTTAAACTTTTTAACTTTTTATGAGTCTGCATCTACTATTTTACATAAAAATATATAACGGTCACCTACTTGATAATATCCCAGAAGTTGAAACAATAAATGAAGTTTGTTGTCCTTACCTGAAACAAAATAAAATATTCATTAATTATATAAATATAAAACTCACATTTAATAAAATTAATAAAATTACAAATTTTTTCGATCATAATTTCATGGATAAATATAAAAAAACTAAAAATTTATCACTAAAATTTCAACTAGTTGAATACTCCTCCAAACTTAACTTGAAATTTATTACTTATGTATAATTTAAACATGTATAAACTCATTGCTGTAGTACGCATCGTAATATGTCTTATATTTATCGAAATATGGCGATTTGTAATATTTTTCAAAATACGGAAATTTCCCCAAATATGACTTAAAATTGTAAATTTTTTTTATTACATTTCTTTATAATATTCGCGCCCTGAAACCCATTGCAGCAGAGCGCATCGTCATATCTCTAATATTTTTTGAGATATGAGGATTATTTATATTTCCGAAGAGCAACTTTGAGGGGCTGTAACTCGAAAACTATACAAGATATCGAAAAATATCTCCAGCTTTATGATTTTCGTGCCATTTATAATAAATTAGTAAACTTTGAAAATTTTGAAATTTTTTGAATTTTTTTTCAAAATTTTGATTGGAGATATCGCGACAAATATGATAGATATAGACTAGCAGTGTTCACCAATCGATTCAGCTCGACGAAATACATAAACCCTGAAAATTTCAGAAAATTCGGACAACCGGTTGAAATGTTAGAGCAAAAAGTCTAAAAATGGCCAAATTCAGGCCAAACGTCAAGGGGTATCTATTGACTTTTTGGACAAAAAACGTCATTTTCAAGCTTTTTGCTCTAACTTTCCATCCCGTAAAGCGATTTGTACGAAACTTTGCATACTTATGTATTTCGACGAGCTGAATCGATTGGTGAACACTGCAAATCTGTATCTTTAATATTTGTCGAGTTATTGCCGATCGAAATTTTGAACAAAAATACACAAAAATTTCAAAATTTTAAAATTTTGCTAATTTGTTATATAAGGCACCAGAAACGCTAAACTGAAGAGAATTTTTAAATATCTCGTGTAGTTTTTGAATTACAGGCCCTTAAAGTTGCACTTCGAAAAATACCAAAAATCGACGTATCTCGAAAAATATTAGAGATCTGACGATGCGCTCTGCTAATAAAAAAAATTACAATTTTAAGTGAGGATATACCGTTTCTATTTTCTATTCTATGTGAATCTGTATTGAATGATTAATAATTACAGTTTCTGTTATTTGTTTGTTCCCATAGCAACTAAAATTAGTTTATTAAACATATAATTCAGTTTTGTCAAAAGAAGCAAACAAAATCTGGTGTGGGCACCACACTACTTTCTTATACAAATAAAACCATATTAACGATATTATCTCCTAATGAATTTAATTTTAATAAAAAATTTGTCCCACTTTCACCATTCCAATATTTGACAATTATAAATAAGCATCCTAGCAATGGCACCTGTACTGAAACGAAATGACCTGTATTGAAATACTCGCAAAACAAATTCATTTCACACGATGCTTGCAATGTACCTCATACCTCATTTCCCTAGCAACTACAAACATACAATGAGCAGATTTCTAAGTAGTCGTAAAAAATAAATTAAAGGATATAGTACGTCCAAATCATTCTATCAAAAACTCTAGATTGTTTCATAAATATTTTAAATATTTCCTAAAGCTCCCTCTCTACTATACATGATTAAATATATACTGCAAGTTGAACTTCGACACAGCTGCAAGTGTAAAGGGGTCAACAAGAAAAAATAAATTGAAAATGGACGTAAACAGCCATTGCTGTACGCTGTACATCCCAATGTCCATCCTCTCATACTGTATGCTCTATAATATGTCCTGTGTGTCTCTATACAATAACACGCATACAATGCAGCCAATGACACTTGACATATTAGTCTCAAAATAGCTCAATAGTACATTGTTCCACTTAACGCTAGTTGTTTTCATACGTCATCTGTTTCGCTAGTCGCTACCCTTTTTGTTTTGATGAACAAATGAAGCAAGATGTTATACACGACAGAGCAAAACATACACAGTGGAACTACACTATAATTACTTGTAAAATGATTTCATCAATAAACAAAAATCTGGTGTGAATCTGAATTTATTTGTTTAATAATAACACTTGATACTAGTTTGAAATATACGGGGTGATTCATAATGTACGGAAAATATTGGTAGTGTAGCTAGGGAGGGTCCAAAATAAAGTATTTACCTTAATAAAATTTGGCAAAAACTCTAACAAAAAAGGTACAGAAAATAATAGTAATAATAATAAGTGAACTTTATTGATTTCAAAATCAAAGGTGAAAATTAAAGTTGAATCAATTAATAAACAGTCATTACAGACTACAGCGAACAATTATGTTTTAAATAGTAATCGGGAATATTTTAATGTTTAGTTAAAAGAAATAATAGTATTGTATTATCATAACAGTTAAGACTAGTAAAATTTTTCTTTTATTGCTTAAAAAATACTGTCCACATGGTTGAGAACCACTTAAAACCAAAACACAACTACAAAACAAGTTGGCGTTGAAATTAATTTAAATGTCAATTCATTAAACGTCAAAGTATTTTTAGTACAACTAGGAATATGTAGACATGATTTGCACAATTCATCGCTTTTGCCATTATATTTTGTTGGGTACAAGTTGGGTGCAAAATTTAAAATTAAAGTAAGAACAAATTACCAGATTTGTAAGAAATATATTTCGAAGGACTATTTCCCGATTAAAATTTAGCCAATCGCTGTTTCTCTCATAAAAAATAAAGCAAAATTTAAAAACTTCATTTGAGAGAAAGTCAGAATCACATTGGTAATTTGCACATAATGCGAATTATCGATAATTTGCACTAATGCAAAATTATCGTGTAATTCTACGTTGATTAGACGACATTCAGATATGTCAGAATTCTGATTGGCTTAAATAAAATAAATAAATAAATAAATATATCATCACGCCTTTTACCCATTACGGGTGTGGCACTCTGCTTACGCAGATCTCGGTAAGTGATATATTTTTACCTCCCGCCTACCTCTAGGTAAGGGAGGTATTGTTTTTGGTCAGAAAATTGGGTAGTGAGTTTTCAATGAATAAGCACGTTTTAGGGTCCCTACAATACGATTTTACTATTTTCGCGATGATGTCTGTATGTATGTATGTATGTGTGTGTGTAGTCTGTGGCAATTTTTTCGTCTCGCATAACTCAAATACTATAATACCAAAAAATACAATTTTTTGAATTATTGCTTCTTATATTTAAATGAAGAGCTAAATAGATTTTGGATAAAATTGGTCGACCGGAAGTAGCAGTTTACTTGAAGCCCTTAACAGTTTTTCGTGAAAAACACGGTTAAATTTCCTTTTTCAACAATTTATGTTATTTTGAAAGTTGAAGAATATTTAATTCTACATTTGTTTTGATTACACTAATTTTAATAATTTTCATTAGATTTAGAGATAATAAAATATAAAAAAATTAGATTTCACAAATCTTGCATTCCTAGTACACCATGGAAAATTTTCAATTTTTTACGAAATGTGACACATGTCATTGTGATTGTGAAGCTGTTTTCTTAGTGAAATATATGTCAAAAAATTAAATAAATATACGAAAGAAAATTAAAATTCTCAAATATAAATAGAAAATAAACAAATAAGAAGGTATGTTTCTGTATCATCAAATACTATTTTGTACCGTTTAAGAGTAGTATTGGGCGGGAGGTTATGTGCTGGGCACATCAGATTTTTTCGTATGCAGTGCGGTTACCAGCCGTCAAATCATAGCCCCCAAGGATGTTAGTGGAGGAGGAACCACAGGGGTAAATTTAAATTTGCAACTGTCGGCAGTGGGATTCGAACTGAGGATCTCACGATCCACAGTCCGACACGTTACCTCGGAGCTATTTATTTTGGCTTAAATTTTATGTAGTATTCAAATAGGCGGGCGTTAATTTAAAAGAACTTTAATTTGGCATAACTTTTTAGTTTAGTTTTTGTCAAAAGTTTAGTTAGTTAGTTCAGTTACAAAAAAAATCTATTTTCTATTGCTTTTATAATATTCTACTAAATAATATCTATGTATGTAAAAAACGTTGCACATTATCGTTATTCTAAAAATTGGGAAACTTGTACTTATATTGTAGATAAAACTAAATTTATATACTTATATTTAGGAGAAACCCCGGTGATCATCTTGCAATTAATCACTCAAATTAAAATTTACAAGTCTTAAAAATACTTTGTGATTAATGGCAGCGATAACTTAAACAAGTTTGATTAAATATAAACGTTTGCGTTATTTCTGGAAAAATGTCTGGCGATAATAAAAATTAAAATAGTCATTTTCAACAATAGACAAAATAAATGAGTAATTATATTTGCATTGTGTTATAAATTTGCAAAATTTAAATAGTGGGATTTTATACTAAAAAGCAAAGAAAATAAAGAGCAGAAATCAAAGAAAAGATAATGACAACAAATAGCGCTTTTCACGCATAATTGTCCGAATCGCTCGTCGTTCAAACTTATATGCTCAGCACCCAAAGTTTCACATTTACTCCTAATAACACAATATACTATTTTCTACTGTTTTATTCCCCTCGGCTGTAGCCTCGGACGATACATTCCATATTCGTAATAAAAATTTATACTTAATGCCTTGATATACAAATGACTAATATTTAATACATTTTTGTCGAACACTATTTTAACCATAAAACTATTTCACTATATCTAATTTTTCTTCCAATTTTTACAATTTTAATCTAGACACTCTAAATCAAACACTGATGATACATAAAACCAATAACTTTCAATTGGTACATTTGTTTAATTACCAATAGACATTTCCGCCATTTTTCCAGTTCCAGGTAATAGTATATTATGTACCGTGAACTGTAAGTGATAGTTTTTAGGTCGAGAATGTAGTTTGGGATGTCGAGACCCGTAGGGTCGAGATTTCCTAAACATTCGAGACCTAAAAAATCACTTACAGTTCGAGGTTAGTAATATATTTTTTGCAATACCTGCATAAATATAAGAAAAAGAAAAATAGGTATCAAAATTAACAGCTGTCAGATTGAGGTTAAAAATAAAATTTAAATGATATATATTTACTTACCGTCCACCATGAACGGTAAGTTTCACTTACCATCCACCGTGGACGGTAAGTAAATGATGTAACCATGAAAACCAATTGTACAATAAAAGTTCCACTTACTGTGTTTAAATTTTGTTATTAATGGGTAACTTACAGTACAGGTATTGCAAAAGTAAAATTACAGACATTAGTGTCAAGAAATGTATAATTTTTCCTTTACAATAAACTATTTAACTATTTTGATGTAAAATAATTAGGGAAGTCAACAATTAAACATTACAAAAATAGCATTACAAACGCTATGGTGCGTTTTCAATTCACCACCCTGTGTATTCCAAATGATGGTTTATTTCGTAAAGGGTTAAAGATGACGCGTATAAGTTATAATAATTTCTCGTTGCGTTAGCAAAATGCAACTTTACTGGTTGCATTAATGCATAGCAGAGCCAGCCCGTGCAAAACCAATAAGAATTTTCCAATAAACAGTTTTCAGCAAATTCGCTGACCAGTAACAATATAAATTCCGTTGGCTCTCCAACCGCCGCCGCCACGCCGCCAAACCCGGAATATTTGAAGAATCCAGGCCCGGAGCCGCGTGTCGCATGCGCCAGACAAGGACAGCGACAGCGAGCGCTTTCCCGTCTTGGAGTCGGTTACTTCTTCGTAGACGTTCTGCTGTAATTTTAAATGCAAAATAAACGAGTTGTTGGTTCGTTCGTTCGTTGTAGGTTGGCAGCCTTGTCGCCGGAGGCGAGTGCCGTGTGACGTCACCAGACTGGAACATGGAAACCGTTTCTGACAGCTCGCAGTCGTGGGGAATTCGCTTGTACTTAGGTGCTTACGTAATATGTATATATTTTTCTTGGAGTTATTTTTACACTTATAACTAGTAATCATGAAATAGTCGATACTGGAAATATAGGCTTCCACCATTTTCGCATTGGCGTCTTTATGTGTGCATGGATGGATGTGTGTCCGTGTATGCCATTATATCGAAGACACAGTATCGCAATCGCACTGAAATATAATAATACTGGAACGCCAACTGACGTTAACCCTGGAATGCTACACTAAGGTCTAAGTAACCCCACAATTTTCATATAATTCTATGCTACTTTGTTGTAAATTAAAAATATTCTGATTGTATTGGCTATGCACGATGGATATATTAGACCAGGGGTGGGCAACCTCCGGCCCGCGTAAAGTTCCAATCCGGCCCACGAGATCTTTAGAAGAAATTATAAACATATATTTTCAAAAACAAAATTTTAAATTATGTTAGTACTCAACAGAAACGAAAAGGAGAGATTTACAGTTTAATTTTCGATATAATTCGTTTTGTTTAAATTAAGAAATAAATGTAATACTTTGTTAATTTTGTTTTATTATTAATTTTTATATATTCAGAAAAAAATTATAAGTAACAAAAATATGTCAATTAACTACTACGGCCCGTGTACGAAACGTAAATCTTATTCTGGCCCCTGTTATACAAAAGGTTGCCCACCCCTGTATTAGACGAATATTTCTCGAGAAAAATTTCAGTCATTATTTTAAATTATTGAATATATATTTATTTTAATCTGTCACATAAATGTCAGCCTTTGATAAATGTCATTTGTCAAATTACGTTCAAAATGAGTCATCAGCGTTTTAAAAGTAATTATTTTGAAGAAATCGATTGAAAAATTAAAGATATTATCCCTTTTGTCCTTCTAAAACGAAGAAATTAAACTATTCCTCATTGTGTTTACAATTATTATAAATATTCGAGTATCACACTTGTACAAATACTCGATATGCAAAATATTCTGATTGTATTGGCTATGCACGAGAGATATATTAGACGAATATTTCTCGAGAAAAATTTCAGTAATTATTTTAAATTATTGAATATATATTTATTTTAATCTATCACATAAATGACAGACTTTGATAAATGTCCTTTGTCAAATTACCTTAAAAATGAGTCATCAGCGTTTTGAAAGTAATTATTTTGAAGAAATCGATTGAAAAATTTAAGATATTATCCCTTTTGTCCTTCTAAAACGAAGAAATTAAACTATTCCTTATTGTGTTTACAATTATTATAAATATTCGAGTGTCACACTTGTACAAATACCCGATATGCAAAATATTAACTGATATTCGATGGTCAATTGTAATGTATGCTATTACTCATGAGAATGAAGTTTGCATCACGAGCGAATGCTAGTGATGTAAATCATTCGAATGAGTAATAGCCATTACATGCGAGTAGAATACTATACTTTATCCACAATATTCCGTCAAATATTTGTTTTGAAATTATAAGATAAGTAGAGTTTTTGCTCTGACAAATACAAAAAATTGTTTGTTTATCAACATAGACAAATTGTAACAACCATCGCTAGGCTACGTACTGTTGTAACAAAAGTTTGAAGTGATTTGACATTTAGCAGAAAATCTTAAAACCAATTATTCAGCTACAGTTTAAGTTTAAAAAGAAAATAATAGTATGAAAAATGAGAAAATTAGTGTCTTTGGTTTTTTATGTGGATAAAATAACTGTCAATATTATTTCATTAGCAATTTTAAATTTATACGTTTGTTAGTTACTATTTTTTTGTCAGCTGTATCTCACTTGTAATTTAATATTGTATTGCAATAACTTTGTTTTGATATTGTAATTCATTTAGTTATGTTTTGTAAAAGTTTTTTCTTTTTCATTGTTGTATTCTTAGTACATATTTGTTTTATTACGTATTTTTTAATGTCTTATTTGTGTCTACACAATATATTTGTAATGCTTTTTTTAAATTAATTGTAAAATAAATAAACAGTAATAAAGGTCATTAATTGATGAAGAATGGTTGAAATTTGGGTATATTTGTGGATAAATATTTATTATCACTTTTCTATGTCAAACAAATGTTAGACAAAGAAAGGTGGCCTTACTAGTGCCATGAAATAATAAAATAACTCCATGTATGTTTATTTATTTTATACAAAATATTAATTGAAATGAAACACTATGCCTGTGTGACAGTTCTATTGTTGCCACGATAATAAAAACAATCGAATACTGCTTGTTGTCTTTAAAACATAAAACGGTTTCTTTGATATTTCTTACAATCCTTCAGTTTTGGTAAATCCTTTTATATGATTCCCAATTATTGATACAATAAAACATATTTTATGGAAGAACACCTTTTCTTCTTGGACTTTTATATAAAATCTGATTCTTTCTGACATTTTTATCAGTATTGTCACGTACTAAAACTATCACCGATTCAGTTAGGTTATCAGGTTATCTGATACAGCTGCGTCCTTTCAAATCTTATTACATGGATTTAGTTGGTTTCGAGCAGAAATATAAAATGCTATTTTATTACTCGTAGAAGAATGCTTAATAAAATAAATACTACACTTTTGTATTGTACCCTTTTCTGGGTAAATAGCTTTGTAGTTCGATTTCCATAGCTGACAAAATTTCATGTTATATTTAGATATTTCTTACTGCAAGATGAAGACTACTAAATTAAAAATCTGGTGTGGACACCACACTACTTTCTTATACAAATAAAACCAACTGAATATGTATGACTTGTTCCTTACGTATAACTCTTGTGACATTTATTTGACATATGGATATTATACCTGTTTAATTTTGTGTTCTCAGCTATGATGTTATTTTAAAATATTAATTAATATCTAGTCTTTAAAACTTTCTAACTAATAATACAAATATTGCTTTTATAATATTTAAAACTACACATATTTTTGACACTTCACAATTATTTGACACGTTTGACACATAGAGCTCTAGAAGAATGTAGGTATTCTCGTCCGCCATTTTGGGTCCAGATGTCATAAATAAAACAAGTTATTGGAATCCAGTTACTTAAAAAAAAAACATTTAAAATTTGTATCTGTCAAATTTGAAAACATATTTCTTGAAATTCTGTAAAATCCAACTACACAAATCATACGGTAATATATTAGAAAGTATTCTGTACACTTACCTGTTAGATATGAAATATAATAATTAAGAGAATGATATATCACAATTATTAATCAATATCAACTTCAAATTTGACAGAAAAGAATTAAAGTAACTGGATTCCAATAATTTGTTTTATTTATGACACTTGGACCCAAAATGGCGGATGAGAATACTCATATATTCTAGTGCCTTAGTATAACTATTGTGACATTTATTTGACATATGGATATTATACCTGTTTAATTTTGTGTTCTCAGCTATGATGTTATTTTAAAATATTAATTAATATCTAGTCTTAAAAACTTTCTAACTAATAATGCAAATATTGCTTTTATAATATTTAAAACGACACATATTTTTGACACTTCACAATTATTTGACACGTTTTAGACATAGATATTAAAAATATTATAGTTTTTGTTCCCAGTGTAACTAAGATTACTGAAATATATTATTAAATACATAATTTAGTTTTTCCCAAAATTTGAAGCATGTACAAAAAAGTGCAAATAACATTTAAATTCCAAATATTCTTGCTAACATCTTTCATTTGAAACTTTTTTCACAGCTGATTCTATTTTTGAGAAAAATTGGAATTTATTGTTTTGTGTGTTCAGTAAACTTCCTCTTCCGGTTTTCCAATTTCATTCAAAATCAACTCAGCTCTTAATATTTTCATGAAACTTATAAATTCCAAGTTTAGTTTACATATCTTGTCTCGTTCTTGAGATATTGCGCACACGGACATCCACCCATCCATCCATCCATCCATCCATTCATCCATCCATCCATCCATCCTCACACACAGACATCATTGAGAAATTGGTCTTAACGGATTCAGTGGACATCAAAATATGTATTTCCGCAAAAATCTCGTCAGCGATTTTTTTCGCGATTCCAATACTTCCTTATACTTTGTATAAGAAAGTAAAAAGGAAAAATACTAAGCAGCATCGTAAGCAAGAAGAAGCAGTGTTCAATAATTCCAGATTTTTTGCAGTTCATCAACGAGCGAAATATATTCTTTTGCAAGGTTAGGTATAGGCTTTTGTTAACCCTTTTAGTCTCCTAATGACGAAGATTTCAATGTCCTTTTGTTAAGTTTTTGTTAGTGAAAAAGCTGGCAAGATCAATAATGAGTGCTGCCAAAGTTCTGAAGATTACAAATTTCTTATTAAAATTTCTTATTTGGAAACACGATAATTTTGTTGCAGATTTAAATAAAAGTATTGATGCTGCAAGCAAGTTTGCCAAAAATATTTTAAACAAAAAACATTTTTTTATCTATTCACTTTATAACTTACGAAAGTGGCTCAGAATATAAAAATACATGCAATAAGGCCCATTTGGTTACCTAAATGTCAGTGTTTCATTTATTAGGAAAATTGTAATACAGCCATGGAAAATTAGACAAAAACGAAAGATATTTGACATTTAAAAGCAGATTAAGGTTTATTTATTTTTTTGCGACCACTCAGAAATCTGCTCATTGTATGTTTGTTGTTGCTAGGGAAATGAGGTACATTGCAAGCATCGTGCGAAATGAATTTGTTTTGTGAATATTTCAATACAGTTCATTTCATTTCAGTACAGGTGCCATTACTAGGATACTTATTTAGATTTGTATATTGCAATGGTAAAAGCGGAACAAATTTATTATTAAAATTAAATAAATTAGGAAACAATTTTGTGGTCGCCGGAAATCGTATATTGTACAACTCACATGGAATGTCCATTTCATACTCGTATGATTTACACTAACTTTCATACTCGTAGGAAATGAGTACCATTCTATGCTTGTTGTACAATATACTATTTCCACTTTGAAAAGTACATAAATTCACACGCTAAACTATTACAGAAAGTTGGTTATTGCATAGCACTAGCAATGCTGTGTGATATGATAGATCATTAGCCAATCAGATGCGTCTACAACTTTGTTACATGACTTTATCACACGCTGCGATATCTGAGCGAACTAACCTAAAAATTTGTATTTGAAATTTTGACAGTTGCAGATAATTTGCTGAATTTACACGGCTTAAGAAGGTTGACTTTATCAGAATTTAACATAATTTTTGGTGAATTCTGATAGTAATGATGTTAACCAAATCTGTTGTAATATTGTTATGTAAGTTTTACATATTTTTTTTTACATAATTGTGGTCGTCGGAAATACCTGCTGAAAGGATATTTTCGGCTCGTTGATCAAACTTCACACTCGTGTGAAATATCCAACTTTCAGCACTAGTTATATAATATACTATTATTTAACAGAAAGAAATGTAAAGAAATGCACTCTGAAATTCGCCAAAATACCAATATGAAAATCATCTATGAAATTTACAGAAAATAATACAACATAATAAATGTATCGAAATCTATATTCTGAAATGTCAAATATATTTCGTTTTTGTTTAATTTTACATGGCCGTATTAAAATTTTCCTAATAAATATTATCTAAGTGTTATTATATTCTGAACAAATTTTGAATTTACACTGTTGCTTTAAAGTGAACAGGTAAAATTTTAAAGTGTTCTAAACATGTTTTAAAACAGTCAAGCGCGATTGTAAGTGAGCTGTAGTAATGATGTGTACTATTTATTTGCGCTGTGTTTAATATTAATATGAATGAGGATTATGAAATTATTGAAAGATGTAATTATTTTGCGAGGTGTAATTTATAAATGATTGATATAAATTTGCAGTGGGAATGAAATCAAAATTAATTTTTTGGACTTTATACACCCAACATGTGTTTTGTGTCTGTTTAATTAAATTTTGGAATTGCCAAAAATAATTAAAATTAGATTTATAAGAGCTGCAATAAAGCTGCAACACGCTGGCCGAACATTTGCGCGCAGAAAAAATAAAAATCACCATTTGGTAAACGAGATATAATTCTATTTGTTTTTCTCTCATTTTTCACACTTCCACATTTTCGAATCATTGATTTAAATAAATTAACTCTTTAATAGTTGAAAGTTCAAACATTGTGTTTACTGTGTATTTATCAACAAAAGAGTTATTTACCTGATACAATTATTATTTTATTTTAACTTGCAAATATAAATACGCTATTTATAACTAACAACAAACGTTTAAATGTGACAGCACATAACCTCCCGCCCAATACAACTCTTAAACGGTACAAAATAGTATTTGATGATACAGAAAAATACCTTTTTATTTGTTTGTTTTTATTTATATTTAAGAAATTTAATTTTCAATCGTATATTTATTTAATTTTTTGTTACATATTTCACTATGAAAACAGCTTCACAATTACAGTGACATGTGTCACATTTGGTAAAAAATTGAAAATTTTTAAGTGTTACAATGGGAAAAAACGAAAACATTTTAAATATTTATGTGTCAAACGTGTCAAATAATTGTGAAGTTTCAAAAATATGTGTCTTGTGAAATATTATAAATGTAAGTAATATTTGTATTATTAGTTAGAAAGTTTTGCTGACTAGATATTAATAGATTTCTATTTTAAAATAAAGTCATACGCAGGGAACAAGTCTTACGTGTTCAGTTGATTTTATTTGTATAAGAAAGTAGTGTGGTGCCCACATCAGATTTTGTTTGCTTCTTTTTACAAAACTGAATTATACGTTTAATAAACTAATTTTAGTTGCTATGGGAACAAACAAATAACAAAAACTGTAATTATTAATCATTCAATACAGATTCACATAGAATAGAAAATAGAAACGGAATATCCTCACTTAAAATTGTAATTTTTTTATTACATTTCTTTATAATATAAGCGCTAAGAAACCCATTGTAGCAGAGCGCATCGTCAGATCTCTAATATTTTTCGAGATATGTCGATTTTTGGTATTTTTCGAAGTGCAACTTTAAGGGCCTGTAATTCAAAAACTACACGAGATATCTACAAATTCTCTTCAGTTTAGCGTGCCTGGTGCCTTATATAACCAATTAGCAAATTTTTAAAATTTTGAAATTTTTTTGTATTTTTGTTCAAAATTTCGATCGGCGATAACTCGACAAATATTAAAGATACAGATTTGCAGTGTTCACCAATCGATTCAGCTCGTCGAAATACATAAGTATGCAAAGTTTCATAAAAATCGCTTCACGGGATGGAAAGTTAGAGCAAAAAGCCTGAAAATGGCGTTTTTTGCCCAAAAAGTCAAGTGTTACCCCTTGACGTTGGGCCTGAATTTGGCCATTTTCAGAGTTTTTGCTCTAACATTTCAACCGGTTATCCGAATTTTCTGAAATTTTCAGGGCTTATGTATTTCGTCGAGCTGAATCGATTGGTTTACACTGCAAGTCTGTATCTTTCATATTTGTCGAGATATCTCCAATCGAAATTTTGAAGAAATTTTCAAAAAAATTCAAAATTTTCAAAATTTACTAATTTATTATAAATAGCACGAAAAACACAAAACTGGAGATATTTTTCGATATCTTGTATAGTTTTCGAGTTACAGCCCTTCAAAGTTGCTCTTCAGAAAATATAAAAAATCGTCATATCTCGAAAAATATTAGAGATATGACGATGCGCTCTGCTGCAATGGGTTTCTTGGCGCGAATATTATAAAGAAATGTAATAAAAAAAATTTAAAATTTTAAGTCATATTTGGGGAAATTTCCGTATTTTGAAAAATATTACAAATCGCCATATTTCGATAAATATAAGACATATTACGATGCGTACTACAGCAATGAGTTTATTCATCTTTAAATTATACATAAGTAATAAATTTCAAGTTTAGTTTGGAGGAGTAGGCGTATTGTATGCAACCTAAAACGTGCTTATTCATTGAAAACTCACTACCCAATTTTTTGATCAAAAACAATACCTCCCTTACCTATAGGTAGGCCGGAGGCAAAAACAATAATAACTGTTTTGTTTGTTATTATCTTTAGTAAATTAAATCAAACGAAAACATCAAAATCATTGGTGCAACCGATTCTAAAACTGCGAATACCTATATAATATTAAACATTAAACTCAAACACATAGCAGTATTTCACCAGCAGAATTCACATATGAGTCTATCGCTTTAAAGATCCCTTTCCGTCCATCTGCTTTAGGTTACACAACATAAAAAGTTGCTGGTCGTGAGGGGGATTATCAGGGCGGTGGGGGCGCCGCGGGGCTGGGGGACGGGGGGCGACGGCTCTACACTTGTCACGTCGGGGCGCCGGGACGCCAGCGCTGCCGCCGCGAGAACGACCGACGCTCGGGAGAAGCGTCCCGTGTAGGAAAACGCGATAGTGAAAATAGTGACTCGGAAATTTATATTAAAAGTAAATACTTTTATATATTTTCAAAGATGTATACGTCGAAATTATTATTTATAGTTTATACCTCCCGCCACATCCTGTAAGAGAGGTATAGGAATCATGCTGAAAATTCTGTAGTAGGTTTTCACAGTGGATGAACATTTTTTAAGGTACCTAGAATACGATTTTAATAGTTTCGCGATGATGTCTGTGTCTGTCAGAATTTTATATTTAATATTTTTATATTTTGTATATATCAATTGTATCCCCTTTGGAAGAACTGATAGGTTTTTGGTGATAATACAATAACCAGTTCACTTGAGGCCCTATCAAGTAATTTTAAAAAATCTCAAGTCAATTATGGTTTAATAAAAAATTTGTTATTAGAATAATGTTTCAAATATTATTGTCTACAATTATTGTTTGAACCAATTTCCTCTTATTGTCACCATTTACGAATTACAACACGTTAAAGAAAAATCATATTTTGATATTTTCGTTTAAATCTACTAACCTGTGTTTTTTTAAAAGACAAAACAACCTTTATAAAATGTCATTCTTTGACATGTGTCATAATTTTTTTAAGGGATGAGCGTTTCTTGATAGTGGTGGTCCGTGTTCCTGCATTGTTCGATAAGAAATCTATGGCGGGAGGTAATGTGACGAAGAAATATGTATAGCAATTTTAAGAATAAATGTTACAGAATTTTAAGCTTAAAATCCATTTCTACTATTGAAAATTGTCCCAATAATAATTCTTGTTTAAATTTAATAAATACGAGAACAGAAACATATTATTTGACCCAAATAAGACTTTTACATAATTGTTCTGATCTTGCAAAGTGAAAATTGTTGTACTCAATTAATTGGTATTTTAAATTCTGTTATTTTTAAAATAAAATTAAGGCTAAATAACTACTAAAATAATAATAAATTTACAAAAAATACTAACATAAATATTTCATTTGGTCCAAAGGTAGTGGCTAGGACCATGAACACTGTTTTTGAATCTGATGACAACAAAATATGGAAAAATGTTTCAAATAATTTTTGTAGGTAATGTTATTCAACCTCTCTCTCTCATTTATTTGAGATATGTCCAAAAACCCTGATAGGCCTTCAAATAATCTACCACTTACTGTTGATGAATTGTTCCCAAAATCTAATCAATTTGTAAGATAAACATAATACCTCCCCCTTACATATATGTATATGCGGGAGGTAAAAATTGTAGAATATTAAATAATTTTCTTTTGAATGATTTTAACTGGGCCATATGATATTATTCTGGGCTCGTATTTAGCATATTGTGTTTTTCATTTAAGATGCAATATATTTGTGGATATTAAACATATATACAGGTTATCCCACTTTAATTTTCACCTGGACTATCTCCAAAAATATGCATCGAATGAAAAATGTCCCAGGTAATAATTCTTTCACATGAAGGCGAGTTTTGTATTTTTTATATTTTGTACCCTTTAGGAATTTAAATTTTTAAGAAATTATATTATCTGTATGTTGTATTAATATTCATTTTGCTTAGTTTACCTATATTTGCAAACAAAATTCTTAATTAAGTACACTAAAATTAAAATATTTTCTAATACAGTGCCCACCAGGCCAGTCAAATATTGTCAGTTTAATTTGGGACAGTAAACATTTACAAAATACTGTTTATATAAAAGCCAGAATTATTTACACTTTCGAATTTTTGTTGTACTTCCCAGATTCTTAGAAATAACTAGGCCTACTGTATTATTTAGACTTATTCGAAGGTTGATTGAACAAACCGTTTAACCGGAAACGGCAATTTTGGGACATTGATTTCACTTTTCATTAATTATTTTAGGAACTATTAGTTAGAGCTATAGAACCAGAAACACGATTGAATTTTTTGTTTGGACATCCTGTTATGGAATGAATCAGGTTTATAAAAACAAAGGAAATAATTTAGATATAGCTGCGAAACATGATTCTTATATGAGTAAATTAAGAATAATCTATTCTCAATTTCAATTTATAAAAATTTAATATAATCATTATGACATTCTTATATACAGCCTAGAAATTTTAATTTGTTTAATAATTAATTTGATATATGTTTAACATATAGAGTAGCTGTTTCAATTATTTGTTTATTTCCATATTTTTTTAAACTTACATTTTGTTATGACTAGATTTTAATCATTTTTTGGCTGTGAGGATCTTATGATCCATACTGGCTGATGCGTTATCATGAAGCTATTTGCCCTATTGTAATAAATAAATCTGTGCTCCAAAATTTAAATATTTTTAGTTTTTGTTTAATTTTTCATGACCATATCATAATTTTTCTAATAACTATTACCTTTAATTTGATTGATATACCATTAAATATTAATATTTAGGTAACTAAATGTTACTTATTGCTTGTATTTTAAATTCTAAACAAATTTTGTATTTTTATACATTTGCTGTAAAGTACAGCTATATCAAAAAAATCCATTGTGGCACCACAATACCTCCTGCCATAGATTTCTTATCAAACAATGCAGGAACCCGGACCACCACTATCAAGAAACGTTCATCCCTTCAAAAAATTATGACACGTCAAAAAATTACATTTAACAACCGTTGTTTTGTTTTTTCAAAAAACAGGTTAGCAGATTTAAATGAAAATATCAAAATATAATTTTTCTTTAACGTGTTGTAATTCATAAATAGTGACAATAAGAGGAAAATGTTTCAAACAATAATTGTAGAAAATAATATTTGAAACATTATTCTAATAACAATATTTTCATTAAACAATAATTTACTGAAATATTTTAAAATAACTGGATAGGGCTTCAAGTAAACTACCACTTCCGGTTATTGGATTATCACCAAAAACTAATCAGCTCTTCCAAAGGGGATATAATTGATATATACAAAATATCAAAATTCTTAGACACACAGATTGACAGACTGACAAACAAACACACACACACAAATCATCGCGAAACTATTAAAATCGTATTCTATGGAGCCTAAAACGTGCTCATCCACTGAAATCTCATTACCCAATTTTTAGCATGATTCCTATCCCTCCCTTATAGGATGTGGCGGGAGGAAAAAGCATAGGTTTACAGATTTAAACGAAAATGTCAAAATATAATTTTTCTTAAATGTGTTGTAATTTGTAAATGGTGCGAGTTAGATAAAAATATTTCAAACAATAATTGTAGATAATAATATTTGTAACATTGTTCTCATAACAAAAATTGTCATTAATTTTTAATTTACTCAGATATTTCAAAATAACTTGATAGGGCTTCATGTAAACTACCACTTCCGGTTATTGGATTATCACCAAAAACTAATCAGCTCTTCCCAAGGAGATACAGTTGATATATACAAAATATCACAACTTTAAATTTACTAGTTTTTGAGAAACCGTAACTGTAGTGATCCACACAGACTGACAAACAGACATACTGACAGACTGACAGACAGACAGACACACACACAGACATCATCGCGAAACTATTAAAATCATATTCTAGGGATCCTAAAACGTGCTCA